>OX031067.1:30693375-31943375 GCA_943736015.1 Tridacna crocea | reverse complement strand
ATTCACGCAATTCCAACAAAAAAATATTTTTCCGTTATGATTCGTTAATTGCGAAGATAATAAACGACTAGGGTTTTTAACCAAAGTGTAATGAGTATTAGATTCATCAGTTAGTAATAAGAGAACTACTAAATGCTCTCTATTAAAAGTTTTTTGCTTTCTGAGCGGGTAAACTGTTTCATTTTCGTGACCTAAAACAACGATGGAAATATTTTCATTTTGTTTTTCGAATCTATCAATATCCTTTAGCTTAACGGGATATTCTATCCCTTCCATATTTAAGGTTTTAATGTCTTCCTTTAAATTCTGATCGATTCTTTCTGGATTCTCTAACCTCGGTTTAATTCCCCTCATAACCGCATAAGCAAAACATTTATTATCATTCGTATTTTTTGGGTTAATAATTGCTTTCTTTCTCGCGAGTGTAGTTGGAGTAGGAATATATGAATTACCTTTTAATGGTTTGTAATCAATCATAAATATCTTTAAATCAACTACCCTAATAAAAATCCATGGGCTTCCATCTCTTTGAAAACTTGCGAGGTTTTCTAAAACTCGTTCAACCATAATAGTATATTTCTCATCTACATCCGTTTCATCTAAAATAAGTTCATGAAATGAATCAAACTGTCGTAAAACGGGAAGATTTTCTATTATTTGTCCTATCCTTTTAAGGAGACATGTCAACCTTAGCTTAACCTTTGATCTACGATTATTTCTTAAAAGATTCGTTACCATTTTTCGTACTCGTTCTAAGTACTCATCCGGACCAAAGCCTACAACACCATCAATAACATATTGAACGGCAAATTCTTTTAAAGAAGATGCTTCTTTCCGAATTTCTAAATTATCAAACTCTTCTTCTTTTTTCTCTTTTTTCTTTCTTTTTTCGGCTCTTTGTTTTCTCCTAGTTTGTCTTCTTACTTGTTTAATTTTAGCATCTTTCTTTTTCTTTTCTTTTTTCTTACGTCTATATTCTTCTCTAGCCCGTTCTGCCGTTGTTTGTCTCGGGCCTACAGTTCTATCTCTGTCTCTAGTTCTATCCCTATTTAAATTTCTAGTCCTTTCCCTACCTCTTCTAGATAGTTCATCTAAAAATTCCGAGCTTGGAGGAGGGGGATGATAGGGAGTTGGAGGAGGGGGTTGATAGGGAGTTGGAGTTAATATTGGCGCGTTAATTAACTCATTTTCCCGATCGAGAATATCTCTACCAAAAACTAAATCAAGTAGTTCTGCTCGACGAAGCCTCGAATATCCGTGTAAACCTCGTTCACGAGCTAATCGTTTTAAATCACTTACTGTGTAACTCATCTTTTTTAAATAAAAAAATTTTTTCTTATACTAAAATTTTTAAGTAATAAATAAGAGATACGAACAAAAACGGTCCATTTCAAAATTTTATTATATCTTTATACGTTAGATATAATAAAAATCACTGAATGATAATTTTATATTTACCTTTCCAAATCCTTCCGTTAGAATTTACGATAGTTTGCGGGCAACGATCTATATATTTACTAGCGCTATAAATCGATGGAAAATATATTATTTCCCCGGTGATAACATCTTCTAAAGTAACTGGTTTAGGTTTTTTCCTAATAGCCCGTAATTTATCGTATTTAGGGTCTGTATTCTTTTCTGGTTCAGGCTCCTCCGGTAGTAAGCCGTGTGTGCTTACCAACTTAACTAACCGCTTTTTATCCCAGTATGAACGAAAAGGTATATTATTTTCTATAAGAATTTCTTTTAAATCTATAGTCTTTAGCATTTTTTTTATATAGTTAAAAAAAATATTTAACTTAATATACTACGTTCATTTTATTTCCGTCAGACTGAAAGTTAATTAACCTATCACTAATAATAACAGCATATGCTTCTGTGTTTGCATCTACATTAGCATGAAAAAGCGCTTTGATTTGAATATCAGTAACGGAAATTTTTAGCCTTTCACTTTGCTTAGAAACATCGAACAAAAACAACGGATAAAGAGTTTTATAATCCGACGGGGAGATGTTAGGGTTTGATACTAACTCATCCATGTTAAAAAACTTAGACCTAAATAATGCGGCATCGCCATAAGCTCTACTAAATTGCTGTTTCGTAAATGAAAGATTGTAGTCAACCTCTGGGTATCTTGTGGAATTTAACGTAACATAAATATTTTTAACACCTATATTGTTAAATATGGATGGATTTTGCCTTTGGTTGTTATTTTTATTAGTTTGAAACCCAACAATGATAAAACGCGGTACCTCAGGGGAAGATTTAACGGAAAGTCTCCAAGTAAACGATGTTGTCTGAGGAACAGAAATAGAGTCGCATTGTATCATTCTATATCCAACTGGAAACTTTTCTTTTTTCTCGATAAGTTTATAAAGTTCCATTTTCTCCTTATCCGCGGGCATGACGTGTGGTATATACCACATTATATTATCTAACTTAATTTTACCAGCATCAGCGGCGTTAGCTCTAAAAATTGCATCATTGTCATCATTTCTTGTCAAGGTGAGAGTTTGCTTCATTCCATACAATATCTTATTATAGTCCTCACAGAAACCGAATATATGTTTTAATGGAACTCTAAAGCTAAATGTGCCTTTTGGGTCTGAATCATCAATGATATACTGTTTTCTTATTTTCCAACCCACGTTATTATCTTCTGCAGCGGCTGTTGTATCCTTGTACCACAATTGGTTTAATCCTTGTGATTTGGAAAAATCGTCCGGATATTTTAACAACCCGAGCATCGTAGTAGCTTGGCCAGGATATAATATGGACTCGATCTCTTGACCGGAAAGTTGGTACTTGATATTTTTAAATAGATGCATCATTGCGTTGTTTGTTAAGGAAACGTCTTCATCATTGTAACGTGAGTCATCAGCCTTTGTTAAGCTACCTTCTATAAGTAAATAACTTTCGCAAGGATGCGTAAAAATATCTTGGGTTTCGATGTCGATCCTAATTTCTCCTCCTGGGTTGTTAAGATTTGTACCCGTAATTGGGTTATACTCATGGTGCTCATACGCATCAATACTATCATGTTTTACGATTGGTTCGGTGATATTTAAGATGTCCATTTTATTAATACAATTATAATTTTTTTAAAGCGAAAAATTATAATTTACTCTATCCAAAGCTGAGGAAAAGATTTATCTTTACCATTAAACCATACACCTTTAAGTATAATTTTTTTTAGTTTATCTTTAGGAATATGTTTGTTTTTCTTAGGGTAAATCTTGTCTCCATACACAATTGTTATTTTTGGGATAGAAACGCCGCTTAAATACTTATTTACCTTTTTCTCAATCTCATTCATTATGGCTATTTTTTCGGGAGATAACTTGACAACAGCTTTTTGGTAATCGTATCTCGTTTGAAGAATTTCGAGAATCTCACAATCCTCCAGTTCGAGAGATGCGTCTTTTAATAATCTAATAGATGTAGTATTAAAGTTTCTATGATTCTCACGAATAAACATTAAATCCGTCATTCTCTTTTTTTAATTATATATTTTTTTTCTTTAACTTAATTTTTTTTTTCTTCATATTACTTTAATGCCTGATCCACCGTTTAATTTTTTAACTAAGTCCTGTATAGCGATTGCGCTCCCATCCATCAAAGTGCTAATGTTTTGGGTTTTCGGACCCGTATATTTTTCTAGAATTTTGCGTGATTTTGTCGTTAAAGCTTTTTCAACTAATTTTTTCCCCGCGTCTACAGCGGCACTCTTCCCAGCCTCTAAAGCTTTTTTCGCTCCTTCCTTAGCAACACTCTTACCCACATCTAAGGCAGAAGATGCAATTTGTTTAGCCGCGCTACTGGTGAAAAGTCTCGTAAGAAGGTTCGCAATGCTGCTAAAGATTCCGCTACCTCCGTATGCATACCTTTTATTAAATCCTCTTTTCCTCGGCGTTAACATTTTTTATAATAAAGACATTATTTTTTTATAAGCGTTCGAATCTATAACACCTTGCCTTTTTAATTCATCACACACGCTTACTAACTCGTTTCTTACATTCGTGTGACCCGCTTCTTTACTCGCTAACAATAGGTCGAGTCTTTCTATTAATGCGTTAGGATCACACGGAATAACAACGATACCCTTTCCTTTATACTCTTTTCTATTATCCCAAATAGTTTTAAGTATCCTATTCCATTTGTATCCTTTACCGCCTTTAGGGTAATTACTGTTAGGATCGTTATTACGATGAAGGGCGTTGGTACGTAATATCAAATCCGCGTAATTGTCATAATCGTCATCAGTATAGATGTTTCTATCCGGTTTCCTCGTAATAATTAGCTCCCATAGCCCAGGGGTGCCTTCATATTCTTTATTACCAACTCTAATATTGTTATCATTGATAATAACTGGTTTATTACCGATATAAAAGATACCTTTTTTGTCATATAATCCGTATGTTGTATCAGATTCGTCTTTAGTAGCAAACTTTCTTAGATAATTTTCCGCTATATCCCCCAAAAACATCGGAGGTACAACCACTTCTTCAGGTGGTTCATCATAAGCTGTGATAGATGGAAAGGTTGGAAATGTAATGGCTCGCGGTAATTTTTCTATGCCTTCCTCAATAGGTTTAAGTTTTTCTACAACCTCTCTCGCTGTAGCTTTTTGCGTTTCTGTAATAGGTTTAAAAAACTTTGAAAGGTCAGTTTGTAGTTCTTTTTCCCCTGTTCTTTCCGCAAGTTGGCTATCCCGGATATTCTTTTTAGTTTCGAGGAACTCTTTTACAATTAGATCCCTTTTTGCGGGGTCGCTTATTTTTAGAAATGACATTTTATATTAGGGATATTTTTTTTTATCGCATTTTTCATCGCACTTTTTATCGTAGTTTTCATCGCACTTTTCATCGTACTTTTCATCGCACTTTTCATCGCACTTTTTATCGTAGTTTTCATCGCATTTTTCATCGCATTTTTTATCGCATTCGTTGAGATCTTTTATGCCTTATTAAAGGGCTAGGCATAAAAGATTTAAGAGGAGCACTTTTTAGTGCTTTTTATCGACTTTTCCGATGCATGAGTAATCGCAATTCAACGCATCGGGGTAAAAACCTAAGATGTACTCAGCGGCTTCTATGACTTCGCTTCGTACTCTTCTTTGGAATTTTCTTGCAATCAACCATAATCGCGGACTCCATTGATTAGAAAGAATGGTTTTCTCTACCTTTCTCGAATCTAAATCCGATTCTTCTATAATTCTTCTCGCGTAAACCTTATCTTCCTCGTCGAATAGATGCATCGCGATTTCTAGCTTTTCGAGGCAATCGTAAGCTTCGTATTTTACTTCTTTTATTACTTCCATTATTTCTTCTATTTCTTCCATCTCTCGAAAAACATTCTTTTTTTTACCGTTTAAAAAAATCAATTACATTTATACGAGGGTGTTATTATTCTTTTCAACCAACTTCCGAAAGGACTCGCGCGCTTCTTGCCTCCCTTTCTCGATTAATGATTCTTCCGTTTTAGACGATATCTTTTTCTTTATTTTTAACCTAACTTCTTCCTTCATTACTTTATACTTTTCTAATTCTCCTAAGATTAGTTGAAATTCTTCATCCGTAACTTTGTTATCACTCAAAGCTTTCGATATATGTGAGGATATTGTGTTTAACTTACTCTCCGCGATTGTTTTAATTTTTTCGTGTTTTTCGGCTTTTACGGTAGACTTTCTTACGCTATACTTTCCGATTAAGTTTAAAAGACCAGTAAGAGCAGCTATTGATTCTAATGCTATCACTGCGGGTATCGCGACTACCGTTGATAACAAACCTATCCCGCCAGCTCCTGAAACCATTGTAACCGTAACTAAAACTGCATCTATATTATCTACTATCCTCGCGGCTCTGAAGTACTTTTTACCTAAGGATTCTCTTTTAGATTTTTCTTCTTCTAAGAATTTTTGGATTTCATTGATTTTTTGTAGTCGATATCCCTGCCCCTCATCAATTGGTGGAGCGGAAGGTAATTTCGGATATAATTCCTCTTTCATTTCCATTTTTTAAATAGAAGGATATTTTTTTAAAAAATGTCGCCCACTGTTAAAATGAATAGTAAACGAGACATAAGAACTCGTTTTCCTCAATCGTTATCGTTTTTTCGTTGGAATTGTTTGTAATAGCAATTATAATATCTTCGGTATCCTCGAGGCAAATTTCGTTTTGTAAACTACACCTCTTTAATTTTAAAGCGTGTGCTAATGAGGTTAAAATAACTCCTTTAGTCATCATAAAACCGAACCCTAATAGTATTTGCTTTACTTCATTAGGTTTCAGTGAAAGCTTTTCTTGACAAAAAATTTTCCAGGTTACCGTATTTACTTTTCGAGGCGGATATTTTAAGTCTTGTAATGGTATCCAATGAATCGTTTTTGGCTGACCCATTTTTTTATAAGTAAGTAATAATATTTATAATATAGCCCCTAAGATAGGTATATTAGCGAATGGACTATTAGGACCTAAAAGAAGACCATTCCCATCATAAAGCTTTCCTCCTTGCTTTAAATACAAGCCATCACCAACAGACTCTAACCCTTTGCCTCTATAAGGACTCAAATAAAGCCCTTTTCCATCTGTTTCTACCTGAGAAACGTAACCTCCTTTTTTAAGGTAAAGGCCTGACCCCATCGCTTTTTGTACACCTGATGAGGCTAATCCAGAAAGAGCACCAACACCTAACGCTGGTAGAACGGTTTTTGTTATCATTGGCAAAGCTCTTGCGGCTAATCCGGCTAAAAGACCTAGAAAACCACCCTCTATTTCCGTATTATGTTTAAGTTGTTTCGCATTCATTCTAATCGTTATACCTTTGCCATTCTCATAGGCTTTAGCCATTTTCTTTATTTGCGAATCGGTAAATGCCATGGTATCATTACCGTCTAAATCCTCATGGCCTAAACGAATACTTACTGGGCAACCGGCTTTAACAGCATGTTGAAGCTTTCGCTTTTGTCCAGCCGATATATTAACTTTTACATTCGTATAACTTGCCATTTTTTATATACAGTATTTTTTTTTATCTCGCTTCTCTAATCTTAAATCTAATTGTTAAAGTTTCTCCTCTAAGATTAAGTAAAGTTCCATTTTGGTCTGTAATGTTTACCTTCATGGTGTGTATTTGATTCATTGTTATCGGTAAGTATACCAAATTTCGAGGAGTCTCAACAATTTTATACCCGGGGGAAACGTTTGGGAAAAAAGAGTAAATCGTATTTCGCGTTAAACCGTTAACATAACTTCCTGAGATAATGTCAATGTTAACGAATATACTGTTTATACTGAGAATATTTACGGGATTCTCCGACTCATGAAAGCCTTTAGCATATTTTGCGCCAGTAAAACCTAATACTTTGGAAATCGAGTTCGGATGATTAAAATCTACTAGGTATCCATCTTCTATATCAAGAACTGACCTTAAGGTATTTGTGTTAGCAGAAATGTTAATATAGTATTTTTCATTAGCTTTATCATAGTGATCGTTTTTTCTCATTTCCAGCTGAATGGTTTCGTTAATGTCTGTAAGTTCGTAACTTCCTTCTGGTATTATAACTTTAACCCATGAAGCGCCATTGTCCGGAGAATAAATAAACATGTTACCTTTTTCATTAATATTTGGAAAAGAGTAGTAAGTTTCGAGGTTTATCAACGCTATTTCGTATTTTTTGTCCGTGTCCAACTCAATAGGTGGAATAAACCTTGTTGTAAAGTGTGTTTTGTTATCGCTTACTATAATTTGCATCGATATTTTAGGTTCTGTATTTTTAACAATTCGTTTTAAAAGTTCTTCCATTTTTTTATACTAAATATAATTTTTTTAACTCGGTATAAAAAAGTTATCAAAACCGTGTCTGTACTTTCCATTATGTTTTTTACTCGTTAAATCGATGATAACAAAACCGTATGGCTTTTCCCAACACTTAAAACAAAATCTTCTAAACTCATCCTTAGGCATATCTTCACTTACATGATCGCTATAAATATGATTAATGTTTTTTTGGTCTTGCGGAAAAAGACAAATGAAATTTGCATTTTCTCTAATAGTTTGCCTCGGTAACCTAAAATAATTTTGTGAAAGGTAAAAGCAATCAACATTACTATGTCTTCCACGAATATAGTAGCACTCTGGTGTACTTTGTCTTTCTAAAAGTAAATCGTCAAAAATCATTAGATTTTTATGTTCTGGATTTAATTCTCGTGGGTCAGGTACATCGTTCGCAGTTTCAAAGAAACTACATTTTATTTCCGATTTATTTTTAAACGTTTTTGCCCATTCTTCAACCAAAGCTGTCGGAGAAACGTCTAAATTCTGTATTTCTTCTCGCGTGTTAAATAACTTTAAAATACCCTCTTTCGGCAGTCTTTCTTCAAAGGCTTTTTTAAGTATACGATATTCCGGTTGAAAAAGACTTTTTCCAAAAACACTTAACTCGTCGTAGTCGAGCCAATCCGGTCTAAGCAAAAGGTTAAGTAGAAGAGTGGTTTTACCACATCCTGATTTACCCACGATTAACCCTCTGATACTCTTTGGTAAAAGAGGGTGATTAAATCTCCTCGATAGTACTTCATTCCACGATAAATCTATTACGTTCATCTCTTTTTATATAACTTTTTTTTATTATTATATAAAATGTATTGCGTTAAATGTAAAACAGTTACTGATACGAGTAACATAGAATATACTGTTAGTAAGAATGGAAGAAATATGAGACGAGGAAAATGTGTGGTTTGCGGAACAACTAAAACCCAGTTTATTAAGGGATCTAAAAAGGGCGGATCAGTTCTAAACGAGATAATTAACCGTGTGCCTTTCGAGATGCATATCCCAGGTCACAATTTTACGGGACCGGGTACTAAACTTAAAAAAAGATTAAACCCCGATTTAACTTGGAAGAAATGGAGTAAACCAATCAACCGTGTTGATCATGCCGCCTATAACCATGATGTCTGTTATTTAAAACACGATGATACTAAAACTCGTAATGCTGTATGCGATAAAAATATGTTAGCGGAGCTAAAAGGTATTTACAATCCCACTTTAAGAGAGAGAATGGAAAGAGGGGTTGTTTCTTCCTTAATTGGAACAAAAGCAAAGTTTGGGATGGGGGTTAAAAAAAAACTTTCAGCATGTGGAGTTTAGCGGAAGAATTACACAAACCCGTAAGAAGAAAATTTAAGAGAAGGAGAGTCGTGGTAAACGGTATTGATAGGATATGGAACGCAGATTTAGTAGACATGCAAGCATTTTCTAAATTTAACCGAGGCGTAAAATATCTTCTCGCTGTTATCGACATCTTTTCTAAATACGGTTATCTAATACCATTAAAAGACAAAACGGGAAAGTCTGTCGCTAAAGCATTAAAGAGTATTTTTAAGGAGAGAAAACCCGAGAAAATGTGGGTGGATAAAGGTAAAGAGTTTTATAACAAGGAAGTTAAAGACTTGATTGAATTGTATTCTACCGAGAATGAAGAAAAATCTAGCGTAGTTGAGAGATGGATTAGAACAATGAAAGAAAAAATGTGGAAGTATTTTTCCGCTAACTCTACGAGCGTTTACATTAACGTGTTGTCTGACCTCGTTAAAGAATATAATAACACGAGACATTCTTCTATTAAGATGACACCGGTAGACGCGAGTAAAAAAGAAAACGAAACTTTAGTTTCGAAGAATCTTTACCCCGATCATTTCGAAATAAGACACGTAAAACCTAAGTTCTCTGTTGGAGATAAAGTAAGGATAACTAAAAAGAAAAAGACTTTTGAGAAAGGTTATACCACTAGATGGACTGAAGAGGTTTTTACGGTTTCAACGGTAAAAAATACCGAGCCCATAACATATAAAATTAAAGACCTTAATGGAGAAGAAATACAAGGTACCTTTTATGAACCTGAACTACAAAAAACTAGTCAGGAGTTGTATAGGATAGAAAGAGTTATTAAAAAAGGAAAAAATAAATCGTTAGTAAAATGGAAAGGTTATTCCGATGAGTTTAATTCTTGGGTTGATAATAATGATATTGTTAACGTATAAAAATGAGAAATATCGCGGTTGGAAACGTAATTTTACCGAATAGACCGTTAAGCAATTTCGAATTGGAAAGTGCGGTAAAACGATTAAAGATTCCTTCTTTTAGGGGAGTGTTTTTACGAAACACTTTACCGAGAAAGTGTAGAAAAAAGGAATGCGGTATATTAAACCTCGATGACACGGGCGGGTCTGGTACGCATTGGGTTGCTTGGTATAAAAACGGTAAAACTAAATATTACTTTGACAGTTACGGTATACAACCTCCTATCGAAATTAAAGAGTACCTAAAAAGTCCAATACATTACAATAGTGATCAGTTTCAGCCAGCTGGAGAGGTATTTTGCGGTCATTTATGTTTGTTCGTACTTAAAGAGTTGGGTTTAGGGTATGAATTCCAAAATGTTTTAAATAAATTATTTTAGTAATAGAAAATAAGATGTCTGTTGACAAATTTGGAAAAACGAGAGATGATGTTATAACAAGAGATGATGGTGTGTCACTCTCTTACATAAATAATTTCTTTTTACGAAAAGACGGAACAACTAAAGTTACCGGTTCTATAAATATGAATGGTAACACACTTACGAAGGTTGGTAACCCAGCTAATCCGCAAGATGTTGCTACAAAAAATTACGTAGACAATACAAAGGGTTCAGGGGTGATAGGAGGTAAAAGAAACGATAGCTTTTTAGTAAAAGGTTCTTTAGATTTTGACAACACTCACAAGCTAAAAAATCTACCTCCTCCTGCTGAGGATGGTGATGCAGTTAACAAAATGTATACCGATACATTTAACCAAAGACTTAGATACCACTTTGAAACTATGAATCCTTTTACGAATCAAAACGGGTACGAAGCTAAAGATAAGATTAGTATGAAAGGCTTTTCTATAGAAAACGTAAGAAATCCGCAAAATGAAAATGATGCAGTTAACAAAATGTACACCGATAAAAAAATAGAAGATTTAGAAGGCAATCAAGCGTTTGAAAGAAGAACAAAGGGAGGATATCAAGTAAAAGGAGATATACACATCAGAAGAAAGAAAATAACCGGCCTTCCCGATCCAGTAAATGAAAAAGAAGCTGTTAATAAAAGATATGTCGATAATCGTTTACCTTTTGTAAAAGAAAACGGACACTATAAAGCGACGGCGATTATCGACATGGGAACAAAAAGATTAGCGAATTTACCCGAGCCATCCGCCAACGATGACGCTACCAGCAAGCGTTACGTGGATGAGAAAGTAAACGCTATCGTAACCGGAAACGTTGCCGTCGTTAGCGAAAATCCGTTTTTAAAAGAAAACGGCGCTTATATAACTACAACTAAATTAAACATGGGTTTCAACCCCATTTTAAACCTTCCAAATCCTACAGAACCGTATGAAGCGGCACATAAGCGATATGTAGATAATGCTGACGCGTTTAAAGAAACGAATATAGTAACCGATTCGGGTGGAAATGAGGTTGCGGTTTTGCTGAGTGATGGTCCTCACTACGTAGCTAAGGGTGTATTGGCTACAGCGAGCCGAGTTGGTTTGTATCAGGATAGTTTTACGAGCGACAATGATGCGGTAAATAAAAAATATGTGGATGATCTAGTGTCGTATAATTTAGTATCTAAGGATTATATAGAAACTAGAATTAAGGCTGCGCGTGAGTATGTGTTTACTACCACAGGTTTCGCAGAAGGAAATTTAGAATTTGCTACTTATCCATTTTCTTTTGATGGTGTACCATTAAGACCTAATATATTTGAAGCTTACGGCGGGTATTTGGTGCCACTGGATGGAAAACTAGAAAAGGTGTATGTGTGTATAGAAAGTAAGCAATCACTTAGTAATTTTCGTTTTGATTTTTCTATCACGGTTGGCAACTGTCATATAACACAAGATAATTGGAGAGGTTACAATATGGAGACTTTGTTATTCACTGATGCTGTTCCTAAAGAAACTATCAACGTTAAAACGGGTGATTTTGTTAATATTTCTTTATTAAATGATTTTGTCATAGCGAATTATTCCTATATTAAACTAGTGTTTAGTTCTAATGTTTAAAGATGATAAGATAAGTACGTTAGCTTGGGGACATTATAAGATATAAAATAACGATGATATATATTTTTTGCTTTAGCGGAAATATATATCGAGAGAACCGTCGCATTTTTTTTTCTAGAGACGAAGGAAAAAAAGAACTTTGGCCTCTTAGAAGCAGCGGGGGAGGCGCGCGTCGCGGCGCGGAGCGCCGCGGCGCCCCACCAATGCGTGCGCTAGAGATGTTTTTTTTTTGACGGAAGGGAAAGGGAAGGGAATGAAAAACGAGACTCTCAGAAGGGAATGAAAACGAAAAACGAGGCTCAAACGAAAAACGAGGCTCAAACGAAAACGAGGCTCTTGACCTTGACTCCGCTCGGGGTCACATGACCTCGCGAGGGGGGAAAGGTCAAAGGTCAAAAAAAAAGGCAAAAACGCGAAAAACGCGACTTGCCCCGAGAAAAAACGCATGCACACGCGAAAAAAGGGACTTGCCCCAGAACTCTCAATTTTTAACTACTAACAGGCATGCTGGTATGAGCAGTGAAAGGAATATATGAATACATACAACACATGGGCATAGGAAGGAATTGGACATAGCAATTATAATTGCGCAACACTAAAAAACATCTTTCTTCACTCTTTAATTCTCGCTGAATTACGTCATTTACGTATGAGCAAATACCAGTACTTCTGTGAATGGACTGGGAAATCGTTTCTCAACGTGTAATGCGAACTTGGAGGAATCACAGAAGTGTAACATTGCCACGAACGGTACAGGAACTTGGTACCCTCACACAGCAATGATAAATCTATAAATCAACTCGACGCAATAAGCAAAAATACTAGCAAATATTCTGCACGAATTCCTAACCATGCTCAATTATGAACTAAAAAACTAGCGTATATTCAAATTATCAATTATCAAGGCAAACATATAGGTAGCTGTCAGTTAATACGATTCACAATAATATTCAATAAACATTAATTAGTAATCCACATAACATAAATCTGAACTAAACAGCAGTGATTCAGACGTACGAAACAAGCAAAAGATAATTCTTCGTTGTGCATGAATTATATGTAACATGGAAAGCATTATCTCAGTATTAATGTATTCTTTCTCATCAGATAGTTAGCAATTTCTGTTCATGCTTTCTGAAGTATTCACCAAAAGAAAAAAATCTGTGAAGAGTGTGGACTGTGATCGGTCAGTACTTAGGTGCACACTGATCTTAACCCACCATCTTGACCACAGGATCTGTGTTGTTGTTGTTTTTTATGCCTTTTGAAAACATTGTCTTTAGCATTGCAATGTCCTCTTTATCTTTAGATCATAAATTATTTTGCTGTTTTCAACCTATGAGGCTGCTGATGCAGAAGGAGACCTTAAGCCATTGTGGAGTGTGAACTGGGATCAGTCAGTACCTAAGTATGCGCTGATCTTACCCACACTCTACATGATTTGTTATGCTCTTGAGATATATAAAGCCTCCAACATTGTCATTTCCTGTTCATCTTTAGGTTAGTGTTTTATTCTTCCTACATTCAACCTTCTTGGTTCATATTCTTTGTATTCATTAGTGCTCTTTAAATTCTTATTCCGCTAGCTAACATCATATCAAAATTCTGTGGATGATGTGGTTAATGATCGGTCTACACATTTGTGCTGATTGATCATGGACTACATTTTCACAGTCCACTAAATTGCATGTGATTTATGTTATGTATGTGTTGTGTTGAGTTGTGCATGTGTGTGGGGTGCGAGTGAGGAGGAGGAGAGAGAGAGAGAGAGAGAGAGAGAGTAAACAAATAGATGTAGTGTAAACAGACCCATTTAGATCTAGTGTTTTGAATGACTCTTAAAATGCTAAATGAACTTCATATCTACCGAATGGATGTTCAGTGGATACGAAGTTCAAAAAACATAGAAATTTATCGACAAACATGTACTTATACTGATAAGCATAAAATCCATTAAATTTTCATTGAAACATCCGACAACTCTCTTATAAGGACTTTACAGTCTACAAAATTCTTGTATCTCTCCATAGAAAAACTGTTTATCACGTGCACATTTGTTTATTTACCTAACCTATCAATGAAACTACGTCACTTTTCTAACCTATTTTTCCCCGTCACTTTCTATAATTTTATATGTATGTAAGTTGTACTCTTTGTTCGTGTATCATGTATGTATGATTTGAACAAATAAACTTTATTGATTGATTGATAGAAAGACCTATCAAAGAACTTGAACTAACTTTGTTAGCACAAATATGTGTATAGGAGTTTCACAGCTTGAACATAATTTACACAATTAAGTCATGCAATCAAACAGTAATGCTGAAGAAAGAAACACCAAGGAGAGTTTGTAATAACTTGTTGAACTGTTCGATCACTGTCCAGCTGCGCAATACGTATCTCTGTCGTCGTCGTTTTATTCGTACTGCTGTTGACGCCACTCACCGAATTGAAAAAGTAGGACACAGTCTCCACTGAACACCTGTACATCATTGTGCGATTTCTTCGACTTTGAAAAGCATAGCGTCTGTAAATTATATATATATAAAAACCTGTACACAGTGTAATGCAATCGCTATACGTTGTCAATTTCTAATAAATGCTAATTTACACCATTGCAAGTTCTACGCATCTATTTGCTACGTTTAAAAATAAACCTTTCACTTTACCCCAGAAAGGCCAAGCCTTCTGCGCCGATTCATTAAGTCCAGAAGCTCTCACTTCTACTCAATCAGTTCGTAATGTACGAACAATGTGCTACAGTGCACATCTGAGAAGCACCACCGTGTGTAATGTAAACTTCATATAATCTTTAAGAAATTGAAACTTCTTTCTTTTTATCCCAGAAAGACCAAAGCTTTCTATGCTGATTACTTAAATTCAGAAGCTCTCACTTTTATCCAATCAATTTGTCATGTTCGAACAATGTGCTACAGTGCACAACTAAGAAGCACCACCGTGCGCATAGTATAAACTTCATATAATCTTCAAAAAATCAAAATTTCTTTCATTTATCAATATAAAGACCTTTCTGCGCAGATTACTCACATTCAGAAGCTCTCACTTCTACCCAATCCCTTCGTAATGAATGAGCAGTGTGCTGCTGTGCACATCTAAAAAGTACAACTGTGTGCAAAACTCACCCCAGTACTCTAAAACACAATATGGCAAACGCCACGACGAGACTCGTACCTCGCCAGCAAATTTTTAAGGCAGCCATATTTATATATGGCCTATGCACAAGTCAAATATGAAGCAGACATGATTATTTGTCAATCAGAATTGTGATAAAAAACATTGTATCATAAATGTCAATGGAATATGTTCAATACTAATATCTAATTTTGTCGTATGAGCAGTAATGCTCCTTTTTTTTCAATGTCCCATCTCGCAACCAATTTAGCATGTTTAAGCATGAAGTAGAACTAACTTGATAAAATGAAATGATGAATTCAAAGACTATTTGTTACAACTTCAATTATTGTAGTTGACCCTTTGCCAGCAATTCTATAGACAGACATCTCTTGACTCACGACATTCTGATCGCCAAACACCTTACTAGGTATCGAATTAAACATAACTAGTAGTATGACCATTCATAGTTTAAACAATTAATTTTACTTATCTTCTCTGTTTGTATTTCTACTTCTCTGGCGCTTTTTAGTGCCTGCCTGCTACCATTCCTACCTGTGTAAAAGCAATCCCGCCAGAAGTGTTACCCTACCAAAAGCCAGATATGAAGCAGACAATTATTTCTCGCAAGCCATACACTCAAGAAGTGTTGCCTACCCTCTGTTATACGTCTATCATAATTCTGAAAAGTCAGGTAGTGAGTAATAAATGACAATGGAATAATTATATTAAATGCTAATATCTATTTTTGTCTTGTGAACTGAGAAAATAAACGTGTAACAGAAATGAACATAAAAATAAAATAAACTTTGCCAATAGAAGCAACTGCGCTACAAATACTACTTGTTACTATCATGACCCGAATAAGAAATCGTAATTAATACTTATCTTATATATACGCTTTATCTCTTGCAAAACATATTCTCTTCTGTTCTGATGGCACTGCAAATTTTAAAACACTCCTATTCGAAAAAGAAGCTTCGTTGTATTCGAAGTGCTAGTATGAACTTTGCCGGTTATCATCATTTCCCCGAAGTAAAAACCAACAAGCAGGTACAAAGGAAAATCACGTCTGTTCGCGTTCCCCTGTCAAAGCTGAATGAACCTTGTACCAACTACATGTACAACCTGCCTATCATGAATCCCGTGCTTCATACCCTACAGGTATATGTCGAAGCGTCATCGAACAAGGGAAAATAATTTCCTTCTAATTCGTTCCTCAAACGCAGGATATTATATTTGTCTTAATATTCAAGATTTTCTGACTGTGAAAGTAACAGAGTCTCTGATTGGCTAAACCAAATGGTTCAGCCAATCAGAGGTTCTGTTACTTTCACATTAATGAACATCTAGAGAATAAGTTCTTAAGGAACGGTTGGTGAATACGGAACCTGGTGACAAATTAACCTTGGCTCAAACAAAGGGTCTACTTTTCAAAACGTTAGAAAGCATCATTAGAAAAAGACAAAACGCTGGTGATCAGCATTTCCTTTTTTGGACTAGTATACAGTGCTTTTGCATGGAAAAAAGCGCTCTTAAAAGCCTTCTTTTCAAGTTACGACAGTTTAACAATAAAAAAAGAACAAAAGGAGAGGAAAAACTCCTTTACTTATGCTGTTCAAATATTTTCTTTCTATAAACATCCAAGACTATAAAAGATGACAGCTCACCAAAGTCTTTCACACAGATAGCGCCATTTTGGGCATCGGTTCCACAGGAATCAAGTAGGACAGTTTCTCCGTCAAATTTTGCACACGCCCTCTCATTTCTAGCCGTATCGTCTACAAGGGCTCTGTAAGGAATACGAAACAAAAGCACACATCAAATTTATGCCACTGAAATACTTTGTTAACTATTTACCAAAAGACAAAAGTTTAGATTGTCCAAACTCAAAGCATTGGCAGTCGACAAAATGAACGTGACTCAAAACCTGAATCAAAAAGAGTAGAAAACTTTGTAGGAAAAAGGAGAAAATGCTGGTTACCAGCATTTTCTCCTTTTGCCCACAATGTTTTCAGAAGGCTTTTTCATCTGAGTCGTAAAAACCAGGGATTGTTTGGTACAGAGTTAAACAGCTTTATGATTAGACACTGTTTTCGAAGATATATGACCTTTTTGCCAGAGCTTGCCAAACAATACTTTAAACTGCGGTCTGCTACATACAAGTCGCCAAGGTGTCAAAATATCTTTACAAACAATTTGAGATTTCTTCCATGCCTCTCTGTCTCTTCAATCTGTCTTTCTTTTTTCTCTCTTTCTACTCTCTATATCCCCTTCTAAAACCCTTTCCTCCCATTTTATTCCCTCCCCCTCTTATTTTTCCATCCATCTCTTTTTCCACTCTCCACCTCTCTTCACTCATCCCCTTCCCCCTCTCTCTCTTTTCCTTCAATTTCTCTCCACTCCCTCCTATCCGTTTCTGTATCCCTTCCTACCGCTCTCTCTCTCTCTCTCTCTCTCTTTCGCACGCTCGCTCACTCTCTTGTTCCCTTTAACTTTGTACATCGCGTCCCTACCCCCTCTGCCCCTGTCTCTGTCTCTCTCTATACCTTCTGAACCATTCTCTACTCTTACACCCAATTCTCTCTCTTTTTAAACCTCTCTCTCTCTCTGTCTATCTGTCTCTCTCTCTTTGTCTGCCTGCCGGCTTGCATCGCTTTAAAATCCAGTTCACCTCAAAGTACATACAAACTTACTTAATCCTAATCTACAGATAAACAAGTATAAAATCAGGTCGGAAAATGTTAGATTAAGATTTTCAGAAAGTTGGAAAGTCTTACATAATGTATTTCTCACGGAAAATGTAATTCTAATTAAACACGTCGAGGGCATTGTAAAATGCATTAAAGCTGAGAAACTGTCGAAACAAAACAGTACTAAATACCTTGTTTTACCATTAACATTTACAATTTAACCCTTTACCACACAATCCCGAATACAAAAGACTCTGAAGAAGAAGAAGGAGGAGAAGAAGAAGAAGAAGAAGAAGAAAGCCTTTCAAAACATTGTGTGAGGAGAAAATGCTGGTCACCAGCATTTTCTCCTTTTCACACAATGTTTTCAAAAGCTTTCTATCTACGGGCCGTTAAAATCGGGATTGTAAAGTAAAAGGTAGAAATCTTTTATCAAATGACAAAATTTTACTAAATTTTAATAAAGCGATTTTGTTTGCAGACGACAAATTTGAAATTGGCTCCAGTGAAGGATATAAATTTTGGATGGACTATATACATGTAATGGGAATAAGAAAACATTCTAGCCGTGCTCTGTGAAAAGGGAGGCTTAATGCATCTGCGAAAAGTATCGACCATGTCTGTCAGCCAAATGACCATTCTACCTCATGACCAAGTTAGTTGTTTAAAAAGTGACCATTATGGATCCATTATTGTGTTATTACTTGGGCTGGTAACATGTATCAGGTTGACACATTTAGCCCCCTTTTGCTAGATATATATAAGGCTCATATGCTGGTTACCAGTAGTTTTACCTCTTCACAAGATGTTTTCGCAAGCTGAGGCGTATGAGCCATGCTTTGTAGAAAGTGGACAAAATGTACCTCTGTGATGCATACACTAAGCAAGTCGTTACATAACCATGGATATGTAAAATTTACTATGAATTTGTAAAATCAACTACGGATTTGTAAAATAACCATGGATTTGTAAAAAATAATTAGAAACTTGTAAAATTAACTATGGATTTGTCTAATTAACTGTGGATTTGTGAAATTAACTATAGATTTGTGAAATTAATTATGGATTTGTAAAATTAACTATGGATTTGTAAAAATTAATCATGAACTTGTAAAATTAACTATGATTTGCCAAATTAACTATGGATTTGTACGATAAATCACTATGGATTTGTTAAATTAACTATGAATGTAAAATTAACTATGGATTTGTAAAATTATTATGGATTTGTAAAATTAATTGGGGATCTAAAAAAGATCAACAATGGATTTGTAAAATTATCTTTGGGTATGTAAAATTAGGTTTGAATTTGTAAAATTAGCAAGGAATTCGTAACATTAAATATGGATTTGTACAATTAACTATAGATTTGTACAATTAACTACTATGAATTTTTAAAATCAACTGAAGATGTTTTAAAAAATGGATTTGAAAAGAAATTAACTATGGATTTGTAAAATTAACTATGGATTTGCAGAAATAACTATGGATTTGAAAAGAAATTAACTATAATTTGTAAAATAAGCTATGAGTTTGTAAAATTCACTATGGATTTGTAAAATTAACTATGGATTTGTAAAATCAAGTACTATGGATGTGTAAAATCAACTACAGATGTAAAAAAAAACTATAGATTTGTAAAATTAACTATGGATTTGCAGAAATACCTACTGATTTGAAAAGAAATTAACTTTGGAGTTGAAAATTAGCTATGGATTTGTAGAATTGACTATGGATTTGTAAAATCAACTATGGATATGTAAAAGTAACTATCGATTTGCAGAAATAAGTATGTGATTGAAAAAAAAAAAAAAGATTGGTTATGGATTTGTAAAAAATTAGCTATGAATTTGTAAAATTAAATATGGGTTTGTAAAATAAACTATAGATTTGCAGAAATAACTATAGATTGGAAAAAAAATAACTATGGATTTGTAAAATTAGCTATGAATTAGTAAAATTAACTATGCATTTGTACAATTAACTTCTATGGATTTGTAAAATCAACTACAGATATGAAAAAAAAAAACAAAACAAAAACTATAGATCTGTAAAATTAATTATGGATTTGCAGAAATAACTATGGATTTGAAAAGAAATTAACTATGGATTTGTAAAATTAGCTATGGATTTGTAAAATCCACTCCGTCTAACAATCAACTAGATTATGAGATAGACTGGTCCTTTGACACACAGAATTTACCCTACAGCAATGTAATCGGATTCAGGTCAGCCTGCGAGGACTGTGCAGGCCGACCTGGGTGGAAACATTTTGCAGATCAATTCAACCCTCTTTTCAAAGAGCAAGGGTAACCTGAGCCGATACATTTTGCTACTTGTAAAATTTTCTGCATGGCAAAGGACCATTCTACATATTGATAATTTGTTGTAGTCAGCTGTAAGACGAAACATACTCTCTAGATCCACGATCACGTGATTCTTGCTTGGTACAATTCAAAGCATCACGGAAATGTATTAAGCCCCCTTTTGCCAAAGCATGGCTCATATTTTAATAATTAATAATTTTAACATTTTTTTACGGGTCTATAATCAGTTTACCTCTTTATCAAACGACATATTTTTGGAAATGGACCAAATTCAAAGCATCAACAGACGACATTATTCAATCTTGTTTATAATTATTACGATTTCTGTCTTTAATATGGTAGAAAACATTGTGGGAAACGGAGAAAATGCTGGTTACCAGCATTTTCTCCTTTTCCAACAATGTTTTCTTTAAGCTTCTTTCTAAGGACCGTTGAAAGTCGAAATTGTGTGGTAAAGAGTTCACCGTTATCCTACTAAATAGGCGAAGAGAAAGGTTCCAGCCGACAATAAAAACGCCTGATAATTTTTTTCCTTTTTAAAGTTATTTTTCGAGAAAGAAATATCTCCTCATGGAGAGTGTAGATCCAAGATCAACGGCAATATTTTGTGTCGTCTGATCTTGATCAACACTGTCCGCAAAAGGTCAATCAGTCGAGTTTCGAAGCTAAAAAGTTAAGAGTAACGGCAATAGGTTGTAGCCCGAGGGAAAAGTAAACTGTAATGAAAATTTAAATGATAATCGGTTTTAAAGCCAAGATGAGTTTTTCGTACAACTTTCAGGAAACGTTCTTTTTTATTTTTATTTGTTTTTCTCTTTAACAGTACAAATAAATCCTTATTAAGCAATGCAAAACAACATTGCGAGCCCCGGTCGCGCATTCGGTAACGTGCTGGACTTTAGACCAAGGAGGTTGCTAGTTCGAATATGGTTGTGCGGCCAATCCTTTCTGAGGATTATCGTCGGTTTACTTAAAAAACCTCGTAACTACACCTTGAAACAAGCTGTAGTTACGAGGTTTTTGAAGTAAACCAAACGATATGGTTGTCATTGCACCAGCATTTATTCCTCTATCATCGCTAATCAGTGTTTCGACGAGGGAAAGCAGCCAGTGGCTCTGGCAGAATATTGTGCAACGAACTGGTAACAAAAACTCAAGGAAGGCATATATAGGTGCACTTGCCGCCGTTATGTGACTGAATTAATGTTGAAAATTGAAAAAAAAAATCACCTTACACTATTTAGCTCTTCAACAAACAAATCCACGTTTAAACGATCCTGATGAACCAAATGTCTATTAAACATTGTAAGTATCGTCGTCTGCGCATGTCATATTCTTCGAAGATTCAACCGATCTGCTATGACGCATCACTTCTACCCCCCCCCCCCCCTCCTCCCCAATATTTGGGGATTGTAGTACTACACGCCATAAAGTAGCAATGGAGAAAATGGCTTTTATCAACACGTTTGAGGAGAAATCAGGCCTGTTTCAGCTCCAGATTTCTCTTAACTGCTGATTATAGCTGAATGAATCGCACCAGTAAGCGTTTTATTGGGTAAACGTTAATTTTAGTTTGAAATTCAAATTAACTGTTGTCGCGTAGAAAAGTAGTCCGGTTCTGTACCCAGAATGCCCCAATTACATAGCATTTGTAGAATGCCATCTATCTTGAGATAATGTTGTGAGTATAAAAGAAAACGCTCCTAACCAGCATGTTATCCTTTTCCAAAAATGTTTTTAATATATCAAAGACAAAACTCATTGGCTGTCTACTAATGCTTTCATTTTGTTCCAGCCTATTATTTTGTCGTTTGGATGTAAGTTAATGTTTAATGGCTCAGTGATTAGCTGTTCCAGTCAGGAAAACAATGTCTGCTTTAATATGGTTTCTTTCTTCGGGTCAAGATGAAAATTTCCCGATGTAACTAATTAACCCTTTACCAAACAATCCCCGGTATTTACGACCCTGAGAAAGAAGCCTTTTGAAAACATTGTGGGGAAAGGAGAAAATGCTGGTTACCAGCATTTTCTCCTTTGCCCACAATGTTTTCTACCCATCCAAAAAGGAATTTCAATTTTTCAGTCACATTCATTTTGTCCTCTGCTAATGCTTTCAATGTGGACCAGTCTATAATTTTGTCATATGGCCATTGAGAGTTAAAGCTTTTTTTTCTATAGATAAGAATAGACAGTGGCAAACAATGAAGACTGAAATCAGACCCTGCGTTTTGAAGGTCCTACATTTTTCTATCGAATTTGAGACATTTGCCTCCAGTATGACGTAGACACAAGACTGTAAAGGGGAAATAATATAGCTTGATCAATTGATTAATGATTATCCTGCCAAAAAACTAGAATAATTTTCTTTTTCAATCGTGAAAACCCAAATATTAATATTTCAAAGTTTTGTTTTCAGGAATAAACATCTCCTTTTCGGACAGTGTAGATCCAAGATCAGACTGCACATTCTGATCTTGATCTACACTGTCCGCAAAAGGTCAGTATTCCGCGCTTAGCAGCCCAAGGTTTAATCGTATATTTAAGACAATTCTATATCTCAGGCTGAAATAAGTCAAACGATAACTGTACGCTAAGCTTTGAAGCGAAGTCAACCACGAATTTTCGACACTTTTTGCATCTTTTGTTGAGGTCATACTTTTCTAAATATTGACCTACATATTTTAACCAATTAACAGCAAAGGTTCAAGCTTTTCATCCGAATTTATGAGTCTTCGGAAGCTTTGCTATTTACTCGTTAGTTGGAGGCATCGTGTTCGAGCTTCACAGGAAGCAGTCCGTTTTTGTGGTTGGACTGTCCGTGGCTAATACACTCCAGAACTCTGGCCCAATACTGATGAAATCTAAGACAAACATTAATTTGTTGTTGCCGTCATATAACTGAAATTATGTTAAAAGCTTTGCAAAACTCTCATCAGTTAATCGACCAATCAACATTAAGCGAAACAGCCAACCGACCGATAAACAAACCATCTAATTAACCAAGGAAGCGATAAATCGGCTGAAAACAATAATTTAACTCTTTACCAACGACAAAATTTTAGACTGGTCCAAATTCAAAGCAAATGCAGACGACAATATGAATGTGACTAAAGAACTGAAATTTATTTTAGGAAGGTTGGAAAACATTGTGGGAAAAGGAGAAAATGCTGGTTACCAGCATTTTCGTCTTTTCCCACAATGTTTTCAAAAGGCTTCTTTCCCAGTGGTATTAAAAGTATGGATTTTGTGGTAAAAGGGTTAAATAAACTTACATCAGATTCTGATCGACAAACGTGTTATCCACCCATTTTAGTTCTGACGTATTTCCCTCCCTTGTAATACCGATCCAGTATGACTTCTTTAAATGTATAGATTTCTTCTCCTTGGTCATGTGACTTAACCACTCCTGAAAAAGTCAAATTCTTCCTTGTGTTAAAACGCCACTTGTATATATATATGTGATATATGTGACCCATCACGGCAAAAAGGGACCATCTGGGAATTCTGTACATCAATTAGATGAAAACAGATCAACAATAGTGCAGGTCAGTTTAAGTTGATAATTCAAAAATGATTGTATAACAAGGTACAATGACCACTTTTCATACAGAAAATGTCATAAAAGCGAAAAAGTAACAACCCTGGTCAGCCTGCGCAATTCGCGCAGACTGACCAGGGTTGACACTTTTCGCAGTTCCCAGAAGGTCCCTTTTTTAGGTGATGGGTCACATATATTTAAAAAAAGCCAGTTGCATGAAAATGCCATTTGCATAAAACAGCAACTTGTATAAAATCTATACCAGTCAAGAAATCTCAAGATCTGTTCAAATCGAAAGCATTTACACAAAAAAATGCTCCAATGACGAAACTTACAAAATATTTTTCTCCTTTTCTGGCAATGTATTCAACCTTTTCTGGGATGAATTTCATGACTTGATAGCCATATTTACGTTGTCCGCTACCAATGCCAATATATGTAGATGATTCTAAAATTTTGTTTTTTGACTAGGAGTTCACCTACTGTGTGGGCCAAAGGCACTAGATCTAAAGGTCTATTTTCCCTCCATGAACGATATGAGTCAGAAGAGGGCGTAACCCTTTGGCAGCTAAGCACGACTAGCTGACCTTTTGCAGCAACTCAATGAAAATTGAAAAACATTAAATAGATAAGTGTGACCCGTCACGCAAAAAGGGACCTTCTAGGAACTGCGAAGACTGTCAACCCTGGTCAGACTGCGCGGATTACGAAGGCTGACCAGGGTCGACATTTTTCGCTTTTTATGATATTTTCTGTGTGAGAACTGATCATTCTACCTTACTATACAATCATTTTTGAACTATCAGCTAAAACTGACCTGCAAGTTATCTTTGATCTGTTTTCATCTAACTGGTGTACGGATTTCCTTGGTTGTCCCCTTTCGCGTGATGGGTCACAAATAAATAGAAAATTGAGAAATAGCAAGCAAACTGATCTGGTTCGATACTTTTTGCAGATACACCATTAAGTAACCTTTTAACGCTTTACTCCATAGATACTTAATTCTACGCATTGCTTGTAGGAACCTTTGGAAAACATTGTGGCAAAAGGTGAAATTGCTCGTGACGAGCAATTTCACCTTTTGTCACAATGTTTCCAATGCTATCAAAAGGTGTCATATACACATATGAAATGGCTTCATCCTTGTTCTTATCTAGGGTCAATTAGAGATACCATGGAAATGCCTTATGGGGTAAAGGGTTAACAGAGCTGGCTCAATTACCAATAATTGACTTACCATTGTAGGTCTAGATTTAAAGGTGACCAAGGTTGCCGACCGTCTCATACAGTATAACCTAGCGTTGTTATAGCTGCGGGCTCGATCCTTCACATAGAGATAACACTTTCCTGCATGAAAATCCCAACCCGACTGACACTTCCATTGGACAACTGAAATACAGAGTGATAAGTTAAAATTGTGGCGAAGGAAGGGAGGGAATGAAACGCAAAAAACTTTGAAAATCTCGACAGGGTCCGTATTCACCAACCATTCTTAAGGTAAGACCTGTGTAATGGAAAACAGCTATTTCCACTAAAATACCATCCTACAAAATTACCTATATTCAAAATGAGTGTTATTGAACTACTTTCACCGATTCATTTTTTCCTTCTTTGAATTATCATTTATAAATCTAAAACCACTATATTCTCAATTCAAAAAGAGATAATAATTACCTCCCTTTTCATGAAACTAACAAAAGTATCAAAAAATAATCTCAAGATAGACATAAACGGAATTTCTGATCCGTTAGAAATGTGCAGAAATATTATTTCTGCATAAATCCTTATTTATCCTTATTTATCAACCAATGAGAATTTTCACCGGAAGTGCATTACACAGGTCTTACCTTAAAAGCGTTCTTAGTCTTATTATGCATAATTTCCCAACTTTGAAAGTTATACAACTTCTGATTGGCTAAACCATTTGGTTTAGCCAATCAGAAGTTGTGTAACTTTAAAGTTTGGACAAACTTGGAGAATAAGACTGAGAATGTTCTTAAGAATGGTTGGTGAATACAGACCCCAGTTACCAATACTTATTTCATGCTTTCCGGTAGGATATCGAGAAATAGCAGTGAAATATTTTTTCGACATTCCAAGGGTAGGACCGGTGGAAATACCGATTTTTTATATTCTAGTTACCAAGGTAAATTGCGCGTGACTCACAACCAGTTGGAAATATGACGTCATCTAGTATACATTTCTCGTGCTTGACGTATTATTGAAATGCGTTGCCATGTAGGAGGGGTACGCAATGGGGAAAACTGAAAAGAACAGTACTGGATTTTGATAAAGCTCCCCCAGAAAGGGTTAAAAGCATGAAATAAATAGAATATTTAGTGTTTTTTTTCTGTGAAAGATCGAAATTTATTTCATCTCGTGAACAACATCGGTAATATTTTTAGTCGTGGCTGCGCAATTCGTGAAAATATTACCGGTGGTGTTCACTCGATGAAATAAATTTCGATATTTCACCAGAAAAAAAAATCCAAACAAATATCCTCTGTTTATTATGGCTAGTCGACAGAGTTATCTCTCTTTGAACATGAACAAGACTCGCAAAAAGCGCGCTGTCATTGGAACCTACAACGTGTCCTTTAAATAGGCAAATCCTGAAGGCTTTCCTGCCCTGACGCTTCCTGTCAACATGGCATATTCTTTCATGTTGTTAGTTTATTGAGATTTCTTAGTCTTATTCTCTAGAAGTTTATCTATGTGAAAGTAACGAACCTCTGATTGGCTAAACCATTCGGTTTAGCCAATCAGAGGCTCTGTTACTTTCACAGTCAGAAAGTCTTAAAGATTGAGACAAATATAATTCTAAACACTTGATTGCCACATAAATACTCACTGTGTTCAAATCCCGGTAAGGTTTGATCACAGAACTGTCCTGTATAACCGTCCTGACAGATACATCGGCAGTCTGGGCCACCCAGAAATCCACCATTTCTACACAAACCGGACAGTGATGGGGAACATTTCGCTGAATGATAAAAGGTTAGTTGAACTTATTAACCTTTTACCATAGAGCAGAATTTTAGATCTATCCAACTCGAGAGCATTTGCAGACGATAGGCCGCAAATTTTCTTTGATGGAGTAAAAAACTGTTTAGGAAAAGGAGAAAATACTGGTTAACAGCATTTTCTCTTTTTGCAACAAAGTTTTCAAAAAAAAAAAAAAAAGACCTCTTCCTCAGGGTTGTTAAAAGTCGTGATTGTGTGGTAAAGGGTTAACATACAATTCCGAGAGCTAGTAAACAACTTAACAGTCCGGTCGGGTTGCCCATTGGTCAGCATATCGCGTGTTCGATACCTGGTTGAGGCAAACTTTCTTTCAATTTTTCTCAGGTACGTGTGAGAAGAGTATAGTCAGTGGCTTAGAAAAAAAGGTGTGTCAGTACTAGTGTAAGAAAGGCAGGAAACAAATGCCTAGGTGCACTTACCAGTGTGTGACACTACCTTTGCTGTTAATACGGCCTTTAATCCTTTCCCAAATGACAAATTTTAGACTGTCCCAAACTCAAAGTGTTTGCAGATGACAATTTTGAATTTGATGAGAATGGCAGAAAGTTTTCCGATAGGCTAGAAAACACTGTGGGAAAAGGAGAAATAGCTCGTTACGTTTTATAAATGAGCATGCAACAGTTATTGTCCTTGGTTTACTATCGGTTTTATGTTTATCATGAATATATAACAGTATATATAGATGACGAGGTACATGTATTTGTATAAATCAATAAAATCTATCTATCTATAATAAAGACGAAGAAAATATTCAAGCCGAAAGGCTATCGAGGTACGAAACAAAAACAAACTGCTCCATGCTCTTTCAAAGGGGGTTGAATGCATATCTAGGGAACCTTATACCATGACAAATCATCCTATGGCTTGTAACACGTGAAAGGGGCATTCGGACATTTGCGTAAAGTCTCCTCTCTGATCACCCTGCATAGTCCGCGCAGGCTAATCCGACACAACACTTTTCGTTTTCATGTAGTTTTCAGTTTTGTTCAAAGTCTACTGTAGCACGAAATCTTATGAAATCGTTAAGGTAAGACCTGTGTAATGAACTTCCGGTGAAAATTCTAATTGCTTGATAAATAAGGATAAATAAGGATTTATGCAGAAATAATATTTTTGCACATTTCTAATGGATCAGAAATTCCGTTTATGTTTATCTTGAAATTATTTTTTGATACATTTGATAGTTTTCTGAAAAGGGAGGTAATTATTATCTCTTTTTGAATTGAGAATATAGTGGTTTTAGATTTATAAATGATAATTCAAAGAAGAAAAACATGGAAAAAAATGAATCGGGGAAAGTAATCAATAATACTCATTTTCAATTATAGCTAATTTTGCAGGATGATATTTTTTAGTGGAAATAGCTGTTTTCCATTACACAGGTCTTACCTTAAGTACTGTCTTGGATTAACCTGCGCGGACTGCGCAGGCTGATCCAAGACGACACTTTACGCAAATGTCCAAATGCCCCTTTTTGCATTTTGCAAGCCAATTTATATCTATAAATCCATAAAATCTATTTACTATCACAACCGGCTGAATCCTAAGGCAGAATGGTTCTTTGACACACAGAAAAAAAATACCCACAACAAAAAGTACTGACCAAGGTCAGCCTGCGCCTCCCGCGTATGCCGACCTTTGACAATACTTTTTGCAAATGGATTTAACCCTTTACCCCATAAGGCATGTCTATGGTATCTCTAATTGACCCCAAAAAACAGCAAGGATGAAGCCGTTTCTTATGTGTATATGACAACTTTTGATAGTGTAGAAAAAATTGTGGCAAAAGGTGAAATTTCTCGTCACGAGCAATTTCACCTTTTACCACAATGTTTTCCAAAGGCTCCTACAAACAATGTGTAGAAATGAGTATCTATGGAGTAAAGGGTTAATCCCCATTTCATAGAGCAGGTTTGAATTAAAATAAGGGAAATCACGAACCTGAACAGTTATAGGCCCTGTTCGCATACAAAGCATCAAAGAAGCTGATATCTTCACCTTGTCCAATAACTGTCTGATAGGCCGGATCTTTTGTACCCATTACTGGCTCTTTATTGGCCGACCAGGCCTGTTAAATAGAGTGAAATATCGATTGTACATTCTCTTTGATGGGGTAGAAAACAATGTGGGAAAAGGAGAAAATGCTGGTTACCAGCATTTTCTCCTTTTCCAACAATGTTTTCAAAAGTTTTCTTTGTCAAAGTCGTTAAATTTCAGGATTTCTTGCACAAGGGTAAAAGCAATGTAAAAAAAATGACTTCCTTGCCGCAGCAGCAGCAATAAGAAAAAGAAGAAGAACAACAAGAACAACAACAAGAGGAAGAAGAGGAACAACAACACCACAAAACAACAATTACAATACCAACAACAATTACAACAACAATTACCACAACAACAATTATACTAACAACAATTACAACAACAATTACAGCAACAACGACAACAACAATTACACTTATAACAACATTTACAACAACAAAGATTACAACAACAACAATTACCAAAACAACAACGAAGACAACAACAAAAACAACAACGATGACAACAACAACTACTGCAACGATGACAACAACACTTACAATAACAACAACGACAACAACAAAAACAAGAGGACCATGATGGTCCTATATCGCTCACCTAAGTATTAAAGGTCTTCTAAGCATTAAAGGTCTACAATGAAGATAATTACCAAACATTGAGGTTTAAGGGCAAATGATAATGAAACAAGAACAGAAAATTGTCGCAAGATATGCAATCCCACCGCCAGTTGTCAAGGAGGTATAATAGTTTTGCAAAGAGTAGGCAATGTAACAAACATGTTTACCAAGTCTAAAGTCAATTTGACTTGAGACTTCAAAATTCCACTCTGGATAAGCAAAAACTACTGTAAGAATGAAGATCAAAGTGAAATTATTCAAAATCCGTGCCAGGTAGAATTATTGAGACCAACAACATAGGGCTAACTTTCATACCAGGACCATATTTTGAAGTATTTTGGTAGAGGGCCACTAGATGATGCTACATGCCAAATATGAAAGCTCTAGCCTTCAAGGTTTGGGACAAGAAGATTTTCCAAGATTTCCTTCTTTATCACTATGTGAAATCCGAGAACCCACAACATAGGGCTATTTTCGACACTATGGGTAATAATTTAAGGGATTTTGGTAGAGAGATACTAGATGATGCTACATACCAAATATGAAAGCTCTGGCCATTACCATTTGGGACAAAGAGATTTCTGAAGATTTTCCGAAGACCCACAACATAGGGCCAATCTTTTACATCAGGGCCATAATATGAAGTATTTTGGTAGAGAGCTACTAGATGATAATACATGCCACATTTGAGAGCTCTGGCCATTACCGTTTGGGACAAGAAGATTTTTAAAGATTTCCTTCCTTGTCTCTATGTGAAATCCAAGACCAACAACAAAGGACTAATTTTCAAACCAGGACCATAATTTGAAGTATTTCAGTAGAGGGCCACGAGATGCTGCTGCATGCCAAATATGAAAGCTCTAGCCCTTGCGGTTTGGGACAAGAAGATATTTAAAGATTTCCTTCTTTATCTCTTTGTGAAATCTGAGACCCCACAACATAGGGCCATTTTCAACACTAGGCCAATAATTTGAAGTATTTTGGTAGAGGGCCACGAGACGATGCTACATGCCAAATATGTAAGCTCTAGCCCTTAAAGTTTGGGGCAAGAAGATTTTTAAATTTTTTTCTTTTGGTTGCCATGGCAACCAGAGTTCTTCATGGAATTCAAATCTTTGAAGTATTTCGAAAGTGCATCACCTAAGAATCATTTCTGCGAAGTTTCATTGAAATCTGATGGGCGGTTTCAGAGGAGAAGATTTTTTAGTAATAGTTTACGGATGGACGGTCTTACGAGACGGACCTTGTGAGGTCGAATTGCTCTTTATTCAACGTAACAAAAATAACCCCATAAGAGCACCTTTTTAACCCTACTATCCCTAACCCTAACCCCATACCTACCAGATAGACGGAATGAACCCCATAGAGACTAAATGTACAGATACCCCGAACCCCACAATGTCGGGCTCGTAAGGACGGACAGACGGACAGACGGACAACGACCGATCACAATAGCTCACCCCGAGCACTACGTGCTCAGGTGAGCTAACAACAATTACAACAACGACGACGACTGTAGAAACAACCAAAACGACGGCAACGAGTTCAACAGCATGTACATCGTTGCACTTCGTCGATCCTTTCAAAAAGTTTACGTCACATCTGAACTATAGATCCGGCATATATCATTTGAACAGACAAACATTTAATTATGCTCTTATTCCAACTAATTACCACAAAGAGTGTTTAATTTGGCATTGTAAGATAATATTCATTCCGTCCAGGACGTGATACTTTTCAAAGTCAGGCCGAAAACCAGTAATATGCGTCAGTTGTTTAACCACGTGGTTTGCAGTCACGTACCATTTTTTCGAAATAACTTTAAAAAATCATTTAACCTGGCATTACTGTTTCACGATTCATTGTTGATGTATTGTGTCCGTGAATAATAATAATAATAATAATAATAATAATGATGATGATAATGACAATAATAATTTGTAAGGCATTCACGTTCTCAAACGACTGATGACAGTTATTGCATTGCTGAATTTATTCAACAAAACTCTCCCAACCTTATGAGTTTATTTTTCAATCAATCAGAGGGAAATCTCGCAGCATTGGCGCACCCAATTGACACATATCAAATTTTGGTACTGTTCACTATAAATTCTCCTTTTTTTATTATTACGAATCGCGCAAGCCTAAATACTCGTATGGAAATCGGCATGTGCGTTCTAGACATTGAATGTAGACCAACCTTTACCACTGCTAACAATAACGAAAACAAACAAACAAACAGACACAAACCAAAATAAGAAACATAACTATCATTTTCTCATTTTCTACTTTTCCTACAAAGTTTAGGATTGTTCAGGGACTGTTTGGTATAGGGTAAACCAGGATCCAGAGTTTGTAAGTTTGAACAGGATCGAGGGTTGTATCGATTGATAGATGGAATTGTGTTGACGCCACTTTCAACATGTTACGGCGACAGGTCACATATTATGCCATATCCACGGCCAAGGGTCACATATTTATGTATGTTCTGGTTTTCAGCGATTCTAGACTAGCGCTCTGAAGTGTCTTGCCCAAGGACACTCCATCGAAAAACCCAGTGCTTCAAGCAGTACTCGAACTCGGAGCCCCCATATTCCATGTCATACCCCCTACCACGGAGCCACACAGGACTCCACAGAGTTGCAAGTTCATTAAGGACAATGCCTATGCACGCAATGACCCCGCCATGTCCTCTCGATGGCCAACAGAGAAGGTTGTATATATTATATAATTTCATAATTAATGACAATGTTAAACCTATAATCATTTTTTTCCATGACAAAACGAGGCTTACTGAGTTGCGTTCTGTGAAAAAGGGGCTTAAGGTAAATGCAAAAAGTTTCGACCAATGTCAGCCTGCGTAGTCCGCGCAGGCTGAGATGGGTCGAAACCTTTTGCTTTTCGTAAAATTTTCTGCTTGCCAAAGCACCGTTTTATTTCCAAAATTCTGCAGTCAATCGTCAGACCAAAAGGATTTCATTGATACATAATTATATAACGACTTGCTTGGGATCATACATCACAGAAATGCATTAAGTCCCCTTTTGTAAGAGCATGCCTCTTTCTATAGTCACAAATTACAGGCAGAAAAAAAGGGCATTAAGGACAAAATAACGCTTGTCAAAACAAAAAAATTACACCCAGAAAAGCTGGCATTAATTTTGAATTAGGCCGACATATTACACCCAATTTTGTTATTATCAACTATCTAGATTAAAGACAGCTTTTGTACTATTTGAACTTGGTATGAAGAGTGTTCAAATGTCAGTGAATGATCAGAGGTACAATGGCATTTGTAATTAATTATGCTGACGCTATGTTTCGGAATCTGTGGGCAGACAAAGTTTCAAGTTCGGTATTTCATCCGCTATGCTTCCTCACAAACATGAAACTTTGCAACGTTAATGCATTGCTGAAATACGAAGACGATACCTGGCGGAATTCGAGCCAGTACGGAAAAGATCCTCGTATATTCAAGGTTTAACCCTTTACTCCATAGATACTCATTTCTACACATGGCTTGTAGGAGTCTTTGGAAAACATAGTGACAAAAGGTGAAATTGCTCGTGACGAGCAATTTCACCTTTTGCCACAATGTTTTCTATGCTATCAAAAGATATCATATACAAATAAGAAACAGGTTCATCCTTGCTGTTATTTAGGGTCAATTAGAGATACCATAGAAATACCTTAAGGGGTAAAGGGTTAAAAGATCAACTCTATAACCACTGAGCCAAATGAGAGAATTCTTCCTAACACAGTTGTTGGGTTTTGATTTTATATGAGGTGAATCTATCCAGCAATGAAGGACTGGTCTCTCGTAACACACTTCTTTCCCGTAACGTTTTAACATGCCTTTTCCTTTAAGGTGGTTGAATTCCGGTGTTGCATCGTAAACGTTCTGTATACACTGAAACGAACTTCTAAACGGCCTCTTTTGTTTCTCCTATAAATTGGAGCATGTATAAGAAATGTTAATAAAAAAAAATTGTGAAATACATTTGAAAGTTAACCATGGTATTGTGATGAAAAGATTCTCGATTTTGCCGACAGAATGACTATCTTTTTCAAAAAAAGGAAAACTAGTTGTTAGCGCATGCGTGGTGTCTACCAGCCAAAACAGTTTTAAAAAGAAAAGCATAAAATACTGAACTTTTGTAGGCGATAAGAAAAAACACGAAAATTATTTCCTGTGAAAAAAGTTATCCGAAAAAAGCAAGCATGAAGTTTTCAAAAACTACAATGTTGAGTAAATGAACGACAAATAGGTTTCTTCCGCGATAAAATTGAATGAGTTCTCTCAAGAATTTGGCTCAGGAATGTTTTAAGACCGGCCAATTATTCTGCAAAAAATGAAACCAAATACCTTGTCCCTTTTATAGGCAGTGGACGCGAAAAAACATCAATGGGAAATTACAGCTTAAAAGTGGCCATTTAGAAGTTCGTTTCAGTGTAGTCTGTAAACTCAAATAGACCAACAAACCTTCGGTCCATAATGCATAATACTCTTATAATCATACGGCACTCCATAGGTCTCAAACACGATCTCTTTCTTGTCGATTGTTTCATAGTTTTGCACAGAGCCAGGGTTCATGTTTTCGTAATGTATATCAATGTAGAAATCTCTGTCCAGTCTCTCCATTTCGTGTATACGGCCGACAGCGTGTCCTAATTCATGTAGTACCGTCCACATCTGAAATTTGGACAGTAAAGATACAGCCTATCGAATGTCCTAATTCACGCAGTATTGTCCACATTTGATTTTCTTTGAGTCGCCTGTTTGCGTAGCAAACAGGCTCTCATTGTTATCGTCCTGATCTATGGGGTGACGTAAGCATACCTCCGGCCTTGTACTGCTTCCTGTACCAAGTTCCGGTTTATGAGATAAAACATAGTTTTCTTATTATTCGGTGAACAACCCAGTTTTTTTTCTGTTGTAAATAATTTACAAGTGTGCCTTTGTGATAATGAATATGTCTATAAAGACTGAGCTGTTTAACGGCTCAAACCTTTGAAACAATCATTTCGTGTGCAAGGGTACACATTAGCCTGATGTCTGTGTAAGACATCATCTCTAAAAATAGCGCATTACGTATTTGTAAAAATATCTGCCGTGAACTAAACAAGTCTGCGGACACGCTGAGAAATTTTCAACTACAAGCATCTTTTCTGCTTCTATTTGTGGCCAATTCTCAGTGAAATTTTTTTAATAATTACCTATTATAAGTACACTCTAACTCTTACAATCTTACAATCCTAACTGCAAGCCTTATTTCAATTCAACGCTCAACCTATGATTGGACAGAGAAAGGCGATGCCGAGTTAACATGGAAGCTTTCAATTGCTTTTTTTTCTCAGCAATAGGCTAATTTTTTAAACAAATTTATAACGACTTGGAATGGTTGCATTGCCTTCTTAGACATTCTTACACGTTGCTTCTTCCCAGCTTTTTAATCTAGACTTTAGATACTTTTCACTCCCATATTCTAGGTGCACCAGAGATCGTACATAGCGTATGCAAAGCACACGGTTCAAGGCTGTACCAAGTCATCGCTTTGCAGGTGTTTTCTGGAATGTAGCTTTGCGACAAATATAGATCTTGTAATCACGTGACGTATAAACGTCATTTGCACCACGGGAATCTATGAATTTACATATTTATGAATCAGTCGCTGAACCGGCCTATGTAGAGAGACTGCTTTGAAGTTTACTATATCTGAATGGTTTTCGTTCATAAAGACGGCCAAATTTGTTAAAGCCTGCTGTTTTTTTTTCTTTTCAATGAGCGATTAACCTAGACCTAGTATTTATTAAACAACAATTTATTAGTGCGGGTGTTAGAACGCAAGGTGCTTTTGTAACTTCCAAAATCTGAATTTACACTACGCAGTTCTAGCAACGTTACCAGCAATCTGAGAAATTGACTTTTTACTCCGCTATAATTCAAATATAATAGAACAGATCAGTGTTTACCCGCTCGAACAACAAGTTCTTTATTGGAGTGTTTGTAATCTTGTGGAGGGTTTTTGTAAAGGGTAATAAAGCGAATCGCAAACATTTAATTTACACCAAAGCAATATATATGTAGACAATTTTCATTGGTATGGAAGCACTATAATCCCTAGGACGTTATAAAACGCAGACAAATATTAAAGGGTGATGATCATGCTGTTGGGTTATAGATTTTATTTAGTTGTAGCAGCCACATTCATAGAGTCCATTGCCGGTCTAAACATCAACCTGGACAACAACAAAAACAAATTATTTCCAAAGGACAGGTAGATCACTGAGTCAAATACATTTGTTTGTGCTCCAAAGGCTACAGTTCAGTCCAATGATCATGAAATTGCCCGGCTGTTTGTCTCAATAGTATTTTTGGCAAAACTGAATATAGGTCACCTGGGGTTAAAAGAAAAAGCCTAAAGGTTGTCATTAGGTCAAATCAAGCGAAACCGTAATAGAGCTGTAGAATCCATTTATGTTCAGTCTAATACTTATGAAACTTTGTCAGACTGCTAAGATTAGATATGAGCGAGTTGCAAAAGGGTATTTTTGGTCTAAAAGTATGCCACTAGATCCTATACCAGAAGATAATCTGGTCTTTACTTGTAAAGGGTTGTTGTCTGTGAGTAAAGAACGTTGAAGTTATTAAAGCTGGTCCTGGTGCCTAAATTTTAATTTCCACCACATTTTTTTAAATGTAAATTTTTAATACGGATATTTTGGATGACAACTCAGAAATATGCTTGCATGTAATACTGTCTTGTGGTTAAGTTATTTTGTATCTTGAATGCTTTTAATAGATTTGAACAAAAAAGGGTGAAAACTTCTAACCCATTACCCTACAGGCGACTCTCAGGACTATCAGTCCTTTGATTTCAATTGTGATACGGTCTAAAGCATGCCCTAATTCATGCAGTACCGTTAATTTCTGGAATTTAGACAATAAAGCATATCCTAATTCACGTAGTATCGTCTAAACCTAACTTTTGACAAATATCGTAGAGTCTAAAAATGTCCTAATTCACGTGCTGTCGTCCACATCTAACATTTAGACAACAAAGATACATTTTATCGTTTATTCTAATTCATAGAATATGCTAATTTAGAAAGTGATGTCTACATCTGAAACTTATACAGCCTAAAGCATATCATAATTCATGGAGTATCGCCCACATCCGAAATTTAGACAATAATGATACATCCTGTATCATGTCCTAATTAATGCAGATCTAGTTTCCTTATCCATGTCGTATCGTCCACAGTCGAAATTTAGACAGTAATGATGTAGCCTGCAATATGTCCCTATTCATGGAGTATCGCCCACATGTAAAATTTAGACAATAATGGTACATCCTGTATATATCCTAATCAATGTAAATCTAGTATCTTTATACATTTTCGATCGTCCACATTCGAAATTTAGACAATAGTGATATAATCTGCAGTATGTCCTTATTCATGAAGGATAGTCCAAATTCGAAATTTAGACAATAATGATATAGTGTGCAGTATGTACTTATTCAAGAAGGATTGTCCACATTCGAAATTTAGCCAATAATGATATAGTGTGCAGTATGTACTTATTCATGAAGGATCGTCCACATTCGAAATTTAGCCAATAATGATATAGTGTGCAGTATGTACTTATTCATGAAGGATCGTCCACATTCGAAATTTAGTCAATAATGATATAGTCTGCATTATGTACTTATTCATGAAGGATCGTCCACATTCGAAATTTAGACAATAATGATACAGTCTCTAACATGTCCCAACTCATGCAGTTTTGTTTACATCTGAAATTTAGACAATAATGATACAGTTGATACCATCTACTAATTTATTTAGTTTTGTCCACATCTGAAATGTACAGAATAGTGACATACTAGATAGTTTTTTCTTACATTTGTGTAGTATCGTCCACATCTGAAATACGAGTACACTTAATAATATGAGTTTATTTAACATGCTTGAGTACAATACTGAATTCCATTGGATGAGTACACAGCAGAACCAGTCTATATTTTGGACTTGGCTGTCGCCACGTTCAAAATATAGACTGGTTCTGTAGTGTACTCATCCAATAGAATTCTGTATTGTGCTCAAGCAAGTTAAATAACCTCATAGTACTGTACCCAAGCATGTTAAATGACCTCTTTATTTCCCACTTACTTATTAACTTTTAAGTAAACAACTACTCATATAATAATAGTAAACAACTAATATATATCAAATGAGAGTTTTGAAATTGCTCAAAGGACTTCCGGTCTAATATCGATATTGGGGACTCTAGCCTCATTTTGAAAAAAAAAACATGGTGGATTCTTGCCTCTTTTTGAAAAATCCATATGGACTCTACACCGGCCAATATGGAATAAGATAATAATTATGTACTCACGTGGTAGTATTAGAGCGATTTCATTGGACGTTAAATTGTAGGCGTGAAATAATACCCACTATAAGCATACGACCTTCTGTCTGAATCTAGTCTGTCTATTGTTTTGTTCGTTTTGGTTGTTTAACGCCGTTTTCAAAAGGAGTGACAGGTGGAAATGACCACAGACTTACCTTTAGGCAGCCTTTTCCAATACCAATTAACTGTGGTTGATTTTTGTGCTTCCCCTTCTTTGAAAAACAGCTGAAAAAAAAAATAATTTACTGTCAAGTCTTTTACTCCCATTGGCAAATTGCGAACGGCATATATCAAAATCAGACAACAAAAAACGTGCTCACTAGTGCAGTTTGATCACAGATATAAAATGTGTCATCGTCAATAGCCCAGTAGTGACCAAGAGTAGAAATAAATTTCACTTGGAACGACCGTACAATATCATATTTTATTTCACACCTACAATTCAACGTCCAATGAAGCCGCTTTCATACTACCACGTGAGTACAGAATATCTTAGCCCATACTAGACGCTGTAGAGTCCAATACGGATTTCTCAGAACGAGGCAACAGTCCAATATAGATTTTTCAGAACGAGACAAGAGTCCAATATGGATTTTCCAAAAGGAGGCTAGGGCCCCGAACATCGATATTGGACCAGAAGAGCAGTCTACCGAAGTCCGTTGTAAAAAAAGGCAACTTCAAAACCCTATTTTGATTTGTTTTGATTCCTTTTTATTTGTTTTTAATTATTCGAATTGAAATGGTCCTAAACTTGCTTACTTTAAAGTCAATACGGAAGTGTGAAATAATGAGGTCATTTAACATGCTTGGGTACAATACTGAATTCAGTTGGATTCCTACACTGCAGAACCAGTCTATATTTTCGATCGGATGTCTCCTCGTCCAAGATATAGAGTGGTTCAGCAGTGTACTAATCCAATAGAATTCAGTACAGTGCCAAAAAATGTTAAACAAGAAAATGTTGGTGCATAACATCAATGGCGCCGCCAATCAGTTGTTTCTGAAATAAGGCACATGACAGCATTTCAAATTGACCAAAGTAAATATGTGCAGAACTACATGTAGGTGAGAAATGAACTGAGACGTCCATAACAATCCTTACAATGCAACTTAAAACTTCAAAATAATCTTATCATAGCTATTCTTCGGCGAAATTTAACATAGTTTTAATTTGGAGCTAGGTACAAAAGCAGTTGTCATTCGAGAAACAACAGAAGAAAATAGTATTAAAAAGTAGGGTTCAACTTAACTTACCTAATTGATATTAAAAACTGGGTATGAAAAAAATGACAAAAAATGATCGAAGTGAGTACGAAATGATCAAAAAAAAAGGTGGGCACGAAATTACCAACATTGTACGAAATGGCATAGGTACGAAATGACCTAGTTGCGAAATGACTTGAAGCAGAGTTAACAATATGGCTGCCTCCATAGGTACTTTTCAAAACCGAATAAAAATATAGTGCCGCCTTTCATGCGGCGCCACATGAGGCCGAGTTAACAATATGGCTGCCTTCATAGGTACTTTTCAAAACCGAATAAAAATATAGTGCTGCCACTCATGCGGCGCCGCAATAACCTCGTAGTAATCTATACAGAAATTTCCATCCTATTCCTCGTAAATGGTGTGAAATAAGGGTTACAATCCCTAACTCATCGATAAACATCGTGTAACATCGACTTTTTTTTTTATACAGGCCATTCGGCCAATCTCGACAGCTTCCGTCTTTGAATATGAGAGTTAGGGTCGAGTTACTCTTATTGTTCACTTTTGTTCACAATTTCTCCATTTTCCACGATATTTTCTTGCGCTGTAATTATTGTTGACTATCCTTACTTCATAAGAATGTTGACAGAGTCGTCTTCTTAACTCATTACCAGACGACGAAATTTTAGACTTGTCCTGAAATTGAAAGCATTTGCAAACGGCAAAATAAACGTAGCTAAAATGATGTTTTTTTTTGTTTGTGATAGTAGAAAACATTGTGGGAAAAGGAGAAAATGCTGGTTACCAGCATTTTCTCCTTTTCCAACGATGTTTTCATCAGGCTTCTTCCACAGGGTCGTTAAAAGTCGGGATTGTGTGGTAAAGGGATAAGGGTAAATATTTTCGTTCGGCCTAGTCCGGGAGCACAGGTGGAAGCGTTCAGGACTTGAGACCACGGGCTCGCGGGTTTAAATCTCCGGCTTGACCAATTTCTGTCCCGAAGGACTGTTTGTAGTTGTGACAATAGTCGTTTTCTTTTTACTTCTGATCATCGTTTTCGACGATGGTTGTGTGGGAAAGCAAGTGGGTTGCAAATAATGTACAATGTATTAGTACAAAAAAACAAAAAAAACCCCTCTAGGAATGCATAAATAGGTGCGCTGGCCACTGCAATGTAAAAAAATTGATTCAAATAATGTTGAGCCCGCCCGGGTGGCTCAGTGGTGAGCGTGTCGGACTCAAGACCTGGTGAGTTCGATATCCTGTTGAGGCAAACTTTCTTTCCGGCGTATTTTCGCCTCTCACCTCTGCTGAAGCATGTGAGAAAAGTAGTCGGTGGCTTTGGAAAGAAAGTAGTGTTAGTACAGGTATGAGAAAGCCAGGAAACACATGTGTATCATCAACCACTGTGATATGACCTTAGCTGTTAAAGTGGCGTTAAATCCCAATACAACCAACCAAATAATGTTGAAAACAATGATAAAAATCAAAGTACTGATAGTACTGAAGGCCAGGAAATTGAGGATACAAAACAACACAAGAGGTCAATTTTAATTAATACAAACAGATAGACGGACAGTGATACAAGCGGATTCCACTAAGCCCCTGGAATTCTTGGTTTTAACAGGAAATTTTGAACTGATACTAGAAAGCACCCGCCAGAAACTAATTAAGTCAGAGCTAGGCATGTGCTCACAGTTATGGGGTGCTTGATAATGGCTTAGCATACTTAGTAATTTGTCGTGCTTGTAAACAATCCCAAGTCAAAATTGAACTATTCAATCGATGCAATACCAACTTTGATTATCTAAATTTTCTGAGACATGTGATGTCTTGTAGTCCTGAATGACGTTATTTTTTACATTTATGACGCAAGAACATATTCATTTTTATTGATTTCAATGAAAACACATGTAAGATAGATATCAATGTAAAATGTAATGAATAATAAAGATTGGAGTGATATGGCAGTTAGTCATGTTGTCTCTACCTTCCACAAGTCGACGACATTTCGAACTGGTCATATTTGAAGGAAGTTGTAGGTGAAAATCCGAAGTAGTTCTTCGTGTATATTGAAAAGTAAGATTTTGGGGAAATTGGGAGGAATTGCTTGTTACAAGCAAATTCTCTTTTAGCCAAAATATTTTCTCAATAAAATACTGTGAAAAGGTAGGATTGTTTTGGGAAAACGATTAGGCTCGGTTTACCTATTGTACTTGCCTATTTTACGGACAAGTCACAGTGACTTGAGCTTCGATACTTATATCTACATAATATAAAAAGACGTTAATCCTAATTCTTAATCGTTGTCCAAGGACAACTTGTGTCAAGCCCGCGAACACTTGACTCTCAAGCTTGACCTAGACCCTGGACCTGAATAAATGTTTCAAAGGGAACTTCTGCTCATGATGGTGAACAATGCATTTTGCTAATTTATATCGGAATCTATCCAAAAATGTAGGAGTTATGGTTCGGACGAAAAATTGGCCTTCAATGTGGCCTTGATCTTCAACCTCCTTCAACAGATATTTCAAATGGCACATCTATTCGTGATGGAGGTCAGTTGTGCCAAATTATTTTGAAATCCATCCACAATTGTAGAAGTTATGGACCGGAAATATTCGGATGCACACAAGCCCTAGTGAACACTAGAAATATATGTGTCAGAGACACTGATGCCCCTGCTAAATGGTATTGGTCACAGGTATGTCATATGACACTTGTAGAGAGAGAGATAAAAAAAAAAAAACATTAAATGACAAGCGAACGACTACAGAAAAAAATTATAAGCATTTATTTGGTTTCAAATAGAAGTCAATCAAAGACATTTTTAAGAGTCACACAGGTGTAATCTATTTGTGACAGGTGTAAAAGGCGTGAAATACATCCTATTAATGTGAAATAGGCAGTATAAACAATGACAAAACTACCAAATAACTCTTGGATAAAGGTAACTAATACACTGGCATAATGTACATATTAAAGACAACGAACTTTCAAAAATATTTTTATAGACAACTGGATTAACGATATGGATGAAATTTGATGTTGGGGTCGATTTTTCTAAAATTTTATTTGGGGACGATTTCACCAAAGAAATCGTCTCCAGGGGACGATTTCTCCGGAGTGATAAACATAACACGGACCAAGCAGTTTGGGGACGATTTCTCCAGGGGACGATTTCTCCAGCATTCCGCTGAAGTACCCTAGATTTAGTCGATACACATACGAAAAAGTGATTAACATAACACGGGCCAATATTCTATATGTAGTTTGCTTTATTTACAATCGCATTTTAGCGGAGACGCGTTTTGTGACACATATGTTCAAATGTCAACACAACGTTATAGACAAATTCCGAGTTGTCGTTCGTTACTCTCACCATACATGAATGTGAATGATCCGGAGTGCAAGAGAGCGTTATAGATATTAACCGTATATAGCGCGTAGGAATACACAACTGTCGGATAAAGCTAAGTTTATTAGGTTACGCCTTTATTAGGTCAGTGTTAATGACAAAAACGGGATAAAAAAACACATAGTTGTCAGTTATTAAAGGGTCGTAATACCCTTGCAATTCCATGGCATTTTGCAGTTGAAAGCGTTGAGGATAGGAAAGCATTTACACCGTGTGATAAGCAATCTCTGTATATACTTGGGAAACTAGTTGTTTTGGCGGACTCAGCGATATAGAGTGGACACACCGTCCAACATTTTTGTCTGAATAGGCAGCTTACGATCCCTATAGGCAAGGGAATCCCTTGGGAAGGATTCCCTGGCCTAATCATTGGAACATGAAATTTCTATTTAGGGAAGTACCGCATTCACCAATAAAAATGATTGCTACTAATGTTATCACCCTTAGTAAAAAAGGTAACGAATGGACCAATCAAAACGATCGTTACAAACATTATAAACCCTTACCTTCCAGCGCTGAAGAAATTGATGTATCTCACTTCACCATATTCTTGTCTCAACTCATCCGTCCAGGGCACAAATTTGACGCAGGTTTTACTCTCCCATCTTCTCATGGCCGAGAGGATTAGACCCTTTTTTGACGGGGCTGTCAGAAATAAAAGAACCATTTCCTGTGAAAAACGAGACTTAATTTGCCTGCAAAAAGCATCGACCCATGTCAGCCTGCGCAATTCGCGCAGGCTGACATGGATCGAAACTTTTTGCTATTCGTAAATTTTCGGCGTGTCCCACGATCATTCTACTCTATGATGTATTCAGTTGTGAGACAAAATGGGTTTATAGGACCCATATTTATGCAGTAACTTGCTTGGTAGTATACATAACACAGATGCATTAAGCTCCCTTTTAACTCACTACCAAACGACAAAATTTTCAGTTTGTCCAAATTGAAAGCATTTGCAGACGACCAAAGAAAAGTGACTGAAAATTTGAAATTTATTTTGTGAAGGGTAGAAAACATTGTGGAAAAAGGAGAAAATGCTGGTTACCAGCATTTTCTCCTTTTCCCACAATGTTTTCTAAAGGCTTCTTTCTCAGGGGAGTCAAAAGTAGGGATTGTGTGGTAATGGGTTAACAAAGCATTGTTAGAACTACTTTTGTAATAAAAAAGCTTTTTTATGATAAAATTTTCAAATTTGCTATATCCCTTCAGTATTCAACCACGTTCTTCAAAATGGCTGTACTATATGAAGTGAAAAATTTATTAACAAAAATTCCTTTAAATTTATTACAATAATATATATTGTTCTCGTTATTTGCGCATTTCATATTCTTCGAAGATTCGACCTGTCTACTATGACGCATTACTACTCCCAATATTGGGGGATTGTAGTAATACGCGCTAATAAAGTAGCAGTGGAGAAAATTGCTATTATCGATATTTTTGAGGTGAAATCAGGCCTGTTTTAGCTCCAGTTACTCTAAACTATAATAATTCAGCTGATCATAGCTGAATGAGTCGTACAAGGTAGCGTTTTATTTGGTCAACGTTTATTTTAGTTTGAAATTCAAAGTAACGGTTGTCGCGAAGTTGAAAAGTAGTCCAGTTCTGTACCAAGAATGCCCAAATTAGATAGATGTGCATTTGTGGAATGCCATCTAGCGTGAGATAATGAGGTTATTCTAACAAAGTATGCTTAACCCATTACCACACAATTCCTACTTTTAACGCCCTTGAGAAAGACACCTTTATAAAACATTGTGGGAAAAGGAAAATGCTGGTAACCAGCATTTTCTCCTTTTCCCACAATGTTTTCTACCCTTCATAAAACAAATTTCAAATTTTCAATCACTTTTATTTTGTCGTCTGCAAATGCTCTCGATTTGGACGATGCCAAAATATTGTATTTTGGTAATGGGTTAAACTAAATAAACCGTAGTAGTAAAACATTTGGCTTCCTTGAGGAAGATGGTTTTTGAAAACATTGTCGAGGAAAAAAAAAAGACCGTGCAGTTTGATCTTGATCTATACCGAACACAACAGTTTCTGTTCTGGGGCCCGGAGAGGGTTAATTCCTTCACGTTTTCTGATCATTTCAATGCTTGTTATTATACAATACGTTACATATTCCCGCCATATTACGTCATGTAAATTACTTACTGTACATATCATCGGGTAGGTTGTAAGGTATTACTCCGCTTGGCCAAAGGTCAATTGTCTCCCAGCTGGGGTCAGGTACAACGGCAGCCTTTGATATCGATACCTGTAATATTTATCGACATGTTTTTTTTTTAACCCATTACCACACTGTCCCTACTTTTGACACCCCTGAAAAAGAAGCCCTTAGAAAACATTGTGGGAAAAGGAGAAAATGCTGGTAACCAGCATTATCTCCTTTTCCCACAATGTTTTCTACCCTTAACAAAACAAATTTCAAATGTTCAGTCACTTTTGTTGTCTGTAAATGCTTTTAATTTGGACATTGCTAAAATATTGTTGTTTGGTAATGAGTTAAATCAAAATCTGATGTGAAGAATGAACAAGCAATTCTGATGAAATGATATCCCTCGCCGTAAAAGACCTCCCAGCCGGCCATTTTGCATTGAATCAACAAAAAAAAAATGAGTCTCGGCAGAATGTTATTGTACACAGTGACATGTATAATGTTTCACGAAATTCCGTCCAAAGGTATTGGATATATTGACGGATGGACATGCGTAGGCTCGAAAGGACGGACGGAAGGACGGACGGATGTACAACGCTAATACGAGACGGACAACGATAATTTGAGACATGCTCTTTGGAAAGGGTGCACTAAATGCATCTGCACAAACTATCGACTCAGGTCAGCCTGTGCAGTCCGCGCAGGCTGACTTGCGTCGAAACTTTTTGCTACTGGTTGTTTTTTCTGCATGTCAAAGCATCAGTGTACCGCATGATTCACTGTGTTATTGTTCAAAATCGATTTGATGGATCTATAATAACTGCCTTGGTATCATGCATCCAGAGGTGCCTTAATTCATTACCAAACGACAATATTTTAGGCTTGTCCAAATTGAACGCTTTTGCAGAAGACAAAATAAAAGTGACTGAAATTTTGAAATTTGTTTTGTGAAGAGTTGAAAACATTGTGGGAAAAGGAGAAAATGCTGGTTACCAGCATTTTCTCCTTTTCCCACAATGGTTTTCAAAGGCTTCTTTCTCAGGGTCGTTAAAAGTAGGGATTGTGTGGTAATGGGTTAAGCCCCTTTCCCGCCAAATTGTAGATGTTATCTAAACGACTGCTACACCCAACCACCTTTAGACTACCAAACACATTAGCTGAAAATGCACAGCAAATAATAACAATCAAAATGATGCAAATTCTTAAGTTCTTGTCGCAAACAAAACAATCATCATTGATCATTGTATCGCACAGTGTAGATCTTAGATAAGACTGCACTCAACGTGCAGTGTGATCTTGATCTTCACTATCCGCGATATTTTGGAAGGACGGATCACGGGAGGGACAGATTACAGACCTATGGCTGGTCAATAACATAATTATGTGGAAATATACAGGTAGTACCATTATATCTGACACTACTTTTAAATGAAGAAACCTATGACAAAGAATACCATTGGCATAAGCAATATACCAAAATACGAGCATTTATTTCATGCTTTCCGGTAGGATATCGAGAAATAGCAGTGAAAATATTTTTCGATCTTACACTGGTATCACCAGTGAAAATACCGATTTTCACGTTCTTGTCGCCTAGGTAAATTGCGCGTGCCTAACAACCAGATGGGAAATATGACGTCATATACCTTAGATTTCTCGCGCTTGACGTAACGTTGCTATGCGGGAGGGGTACGCCACGGGGAATAAGGCAATAGAACTGTACTGAATTTTGATAAAGCTCCTCCCAGAAAGGATTAAAAGCATAAAATAAATAGAATATTTGTTTTTTTCCATGAAAGATCGAAATTTATCTCATCTCGTGAACACCATTGGTAATATTTTCACTCGTGGCTGCGCCACTCGTGAAAATATTACCGATGGTGTCCACTCGACGAAATAAATTTCGATCTTACACCGAAAAAAAACCAAATATCCTCTATATCGTCGTAAAGCATATAATCGGTTTACGCATCTTCGCGAGCCAAGGCCCTGTGGTATCGGAAGTGCAACCACTATCATCTGGTGTTCCTCAAGGCTCGATTTTAGGACCCGTATTATTTTCACTATACGTGAATGACTTACTTTAAAGGTGGCCCTTCAGATTTTGGGACGAAAATTTTACAAGAATACAAAAAAAAAAATCATCCTTATACTCCAAAAGCCTTATAATTTTCATTCATAAAACCCCAGTAGTTGAAAACCATCCGACAACAAGAGAAATTAGAGATTTACTACAGCCCAGGTCGACACCGACGGGAAACAAGGTCTATTTTTACATGAGCACCTCGCTCATTTACACACTGGAAATATACAGACGAAACTTCAAACATAGCGTTTGAAGAAGACTTTATGCAAAATAATTACATGTTTGTTATGCTATGAAATTTCAGCATCACTAGTCACGTGCCAGTCGCTTAACATTCCCACAAATCCCTTATTTATTTTCGGCGGGAAACCTAAAAATAGCTTAAGAGGCTACTTAGCCTTTTAAGGGAATACCATCAAAACATTTTTTTTATTATTTTATGATTCTTAATTATTGATGATTTGTATTGTATTTTCATATAAATCTTGGTGGTATATATATTTTCTAATTTGATGGGGTTTGAAAATTCTAGATACCCACCTTTAAACCTTCTATCAAACATAGACATGTATGCAGATGATGCTACTCTTTATAAATCAAGTAAATCTCTATCAGAAATTAATGAATTATTACGAAATGACTTATCTAAAATTGATACTTGGTCTAAAAATAACAATATGATTTTAAATCCAAAGAAAACTACTTGTATGATTATAGGAAGTAAAAGGAGACTTAAGAATCTATCAAAACTTCAATTAAAAGTTTCAAATAATAAAATCGAGAATGTAAGTGTTCAAAGGGTTCTTGGTTTATATATTGACAATTCGCTATATTGGAAGACTCATGTTGACAAGGTCTGTTCAAAGGGATCATCAAAAGTGCATTTACTCAAGAGAATAAATAATTTTCTCACACTGGATATGAAACAACTGTTTTATAATTCATACATTGCTCCTTGTTTTGACTATGGTTGTCTTTTGTGGAGTCACTGTAAATCAGCTTTTATAAACAGAATTATCAAGTTACAAAAACGAGCTGCATGTATAATTTTGAAAAAAACCTAGAAAAACATGCACTAAGTCAAATTTCACCTCATTAAAATGGCTTAGCATTAGAGGTCGCCGCAAATATTTTACAATCCTCATGGTTTATAAAACGCTTCATGGTCTAGCGCACCTTACATGTCTAACCTTATAAATTATAGTAGGAATCAATATTACATGCTAAGATCTGAGTTAAATAATGATGTTACAAGCCAAAACATACCTAGAACAGATTTTAGAAAGCGCACCTTTTCCTTTATTGGGATGCAATATTGGAATTCGATCCCCATAGATATAAGAACTATTAGTAATATAGGTTATTTTAAACAAAAACTAAAAAGCTTTCTTATATCATTAGACTTCTAATTAAATGCCTACACTCTTCCACTGTTATATTTTATATCAAATGAATATACATTGTTCATTTACAACTAATATTATATTGTCTGTGTATGTCTTTGAAATGATGTTATATTGTTGTATGAGTTATATTGCAAATTTATGACTGTGTGCTCTGGATGTAAAGTGATATACATGTGTGTGGCTGGGTGTGTGTGTGTGTGAGAGAGAAAGAGAGAGAGAGAGAGAGAGAGAGAAAGAGAGAGAGAGAGAGAGAGTTATTGTAGTTGTTTTTAAGAAGGCCATGTTGAAAATAAGATTTGTACGTATGTCTTAACATGTTACCTTCTCTAAATAAAGTTATTATTATTATTATTATTATTACTATCACTACGTGGATCTTACCCTGGCGGATCGAGTCCGATTTCGAGATTCCCGCCATAAGCCCCCTATCGGATGCTGGTTATTATCCCCCTTTACATCATATTTCTTATAGCCAATAAAATATCGTTTTACAAACCGCTTTTACGAATACAATAATTCAACATGAAGCAATAACAACCACAAACGTGCTTCGGCATTCCATGGTCAAGTGCTGGGATATAGCCAAAACCTCCGATAATTGATTGATCACACTGAAACTTTCTGTAAACATTTTTTTTTCGGTAATAAATCATTATAGATCCTGCACACATCCTGCACACATCCATGGAGGTATTCATGTTTACCGTCTATTTTTATCCGAAAGGTCGCGACCTTGTTCTATTTTTATCTAAGATGAAATGCTACGAGCGATTTGATTCGTGCAATTAGAGCTAGATGCAACCAATGAAAATGTGTATGGGGGAATGTCAAAATCAAGCTCGATCTGCCAAGGGTAGAGTAGCGTAGTGGAGTGTCACCCTTGGCTTGCGAAGATGCGGTTTACATAAAAAACCTTGTAACTACAGCTTGAAACAAGCTGTAGTTATGACAATTTTTTCTTAAGAAAACCGACGATATGCTAATGATGCGTATTGCTTCTTTAAATTAGTGTTCATACCTCTGTATGACGTCGGAAACTAAAGCAAATGTTTTAAGTGAGGTCCATTCCTTGAAATTAACATTTTCAAATGTTTTCTGAGGTTTCCGATCACAGATTCACATCTGTGTGTCCAAATTCATCTGGTTTTCCATTTGTTTAATGACTACACTTAAAAAGTAGTGTCAAATATAATGGTACACCCTGTATACTAAAAATACCTTTTCAGTTGTTTAATCCTTTCCCAAACAATCCCTGGTTTTCACGACTCTTAGGCAGAAGCCTTTTGAAAACATTGTGGGAAAAGGAGAAAATGCTGGTAACCAGCATTTTCTCCTTTTCTCACAATGTTTTCAACCTTGCTGGAATCAAATTTCAATTCTTCCGTAATGTTTGTTTTGTCGTCTGCAAATGCTTTGAATTTGGACCAGTCTAAAATTTTGTCGTTTGGTAATGGGTTAATTTCATAATTTCACTTTTTTTTGTTTTGTTTTTATATCTCTAAGAAAAGGAGCACAATGAAAGAAAGATCAGTAAACAGCACATTGTTAGTACATTCATTAGCATAGATATGAAATGTTTAACGAGCACAAGTTCAAAGCAAATATGCCAAAACGTCAAGAGACCTTGGAAAACTTTTAAAACAAACATCTCTCGCAGTCCATTGATCTTTTATTTGTTCAAGTCTTAACACAAAGTGACCATGAATTTGTTCTGAACTTATAACATAACATAACAATCTTTATTTGGCATTACATATAAACATATCCATAGCCAATACAAATACAATAAGCACGAGATGCGAAACGGATGTCCACAGATCATGTACAAATTGAAAAAAAAAAGTGCGTGTGGGTAACACATGAGGCAATTCATGTTTTCCGAAGGAAACATGGGGAGACAGATACTGAATAAGTTGAAAAACAAATAAAAAATAACGATACACCCATACAAAAAAAAAAAACTGACAGAGTGTAGAATGGCTCCACTGAATTAAAACAGATACATTACTAAAAGTATCTATATGTCGTAAGGGATTGAAAAACACAAGAGACTCGTCCCCATTTAAAACCGGAAAATTGGTTAGTTGGTTGTATTGGGGTTTAACGCCACTTTAACAGCTAAGGTCATATCATGGCGGTCGGTGACGCACATGTGTTTCCTGGCTTTCTCATACCGGTACTTACACTACTTTCTTTCCAAAGCCACCGACTACTTTTCTCACATGCTTCAGCAGAGGTGAGAGGCGAAAATACGCCGGAAAGAAAGTTCGCCTCAACCGGGTATCGAACTCACATTGTGTAGTAAAGGGTTAAAAGGGAACCTGGCAGAACATTTTTTGAAAGAGGAAAACACTTGCAAAAGCTGTTGGTTTGATCTCTTTAACTGTTTAGAAAACATTGTTGGAAAAGGAGAAAATGCTGGTTACCAAGCTCTGTGAAAAAGGCTGACTGTGGAAATGGATTTAAATGCAACAAGTTGAACGCTATCGATCCGTTTCGAATAAAGCTTAACGCGATTATGAGGTAGACTGGTACTTTGACATGCAGACAATTTACCGAGAGAAAAAGCTTTCGATTCAGTTCAGGCTGTGCGAAATGCGCAGGCTGATCTGAATCGATATATTTTGATGAGTTAAACCTCTTTTTCATAGGGTTTCGCACATTCACTGTAAAGTTGAACCACAGGCCTTTGAAGCTCTATTGGTCTATCACAGAACACTAAAATTGTCCTTGGTCGATCATCGAACATTCATAGCACATTGGTGCATCGCCTGTATATCAATGAATATCACTGAATATATTTACATACTTTCATTAATACTGTTACTATAAATAGTGCATTGGAGATACCCTCTGTAATGTATCCCCAATGTTGTGCTGTTCATAGTGCTATTTATAGTAACAGTGTCCAACAATGAAAACTTAGTTTCTTTATCCCTTTAAATGGATTTTCAGAGGCCTATGGTTGAATTGACGACCCATCCGTTGATTTAAAGGTTTAGAAAAAAAGAACTAACAAGGTCCGAAATCTTTTCAGCAGCGTAAAGGAAAGACATAGGACTTAATTGATTTTCAGCGTATGTCGTCGCCACCGGTGGCCCATATAGGCGATTCCCCTCCCCCAGGCTTATGTTAATGTTCAAGGTACAAGACGAGACTCGTCCTAAGTTAAGAACAGTTCTTTATCGTACTCGCTGTATAACACGGTCACACATGACCTCGGTTTGATGTCTCATCCGAATGACTATTAGTAATTTTAGATGGCCAGTGTAGCGCTCGAACCTACATCCTCAGGTGGCACATGACTTGATGTTTACAAGTCCGACGCTTTGCATGATGGCGCCGGGATAGATTACATGTTTTATGCAAGGTTTACGCCATGTGATCTTCATTTTCATTCATTTGGATATGGTCTGTTTCTTTCGTTATAAGTTACATCATGTAAACCCATTTAGATGCTAGCACCATGCCTTTGATTACATGAAAACATTGTGATGCATGGAGACGTTGCTCATCACTGAGAAATCTTCATTTCTTACAAAAATGTTTTCTCTACTAACGTTTTATGTTTTTCTTCTTCCAGGTTTCTTTTCCAACTCTGTTTTCATAAACTCCGAGTTAACCCTTTACCAAAAAGTCCCTGGTTCTTACAACCCAGACGAAGAAGCCTACTGAAAACATTGCGAGAAAAGGAGAAAATGCTGGTAACCAGCATTTTCTCCTTTTCCCACAATGTTTTCTTCCCTTCCTGACACAACTTTCAGTTCTTTAGACACAATTATTTTGTCGTCTGCAAATGCTTCAATTTGGATCAGTCTAAAATTTTGTCGTTTGGTAAAGAGTTAACGCCCAATGCAATAATTTTCGCCATATTTATCGTAGTTTGCAACTGCTTTCAATTTTGACAAAAAAAAAAGAAAAAAAATAACTAACACCCCCCCCCCCCCCAACCTAGCCTGGCAATCAGGCCCTGCATTTGAGTCATTCTCATAAACAAGGTACACAACCACATAAACTCACAGAAATAGCAGTTGTTACTTGCCCTTCTTCTGAAATACAGGTTAAATCAGACAGTCAGACCAAAATGTTGAAGTATTTGTTGTGCAGTTTTATTTGATGGTCTTTTTTTTTTTACTGAAAATACTCTATTTAACGGACTGATACCAGTCTACCCCCCCACCCCCCATTTCAAGATTTAAGGTTTATAATATGACCCCATTTATGAATAAGAATAGACATAAATAGATTTTTAAGAGATGTTCATTTAATGGCTGGATGATGCATTTTTAGATTATGATCGATATTGATCTTTTTAATCCTTTACCTGACAACAATATTTTTGACCGGTTCAAATGTAAAGCATCTGTATGTGACAAATTCAAATTTGCTCAGGCGATAGCTGGTTACCAGCCTTTTCTCCTTTGCCCTCGATGTTTTCAAAAGACTTATTTCTAGCTCCTTCCAGGTTTATTGTTAACAAATGAGTTTGTTTGAAAATCGTTTAAAGAAAAATGATATCTATTGCAATTCAAGATACATGTATTTTTGTGTAATCAAATTTAAAAGATCATTAATAAGCCGCGTATGGTCCGTCGAAAACGAGGCAATTTAAAGGATTGTGGGTGGGAATTCAGCCTCGGTCAAGTGCTTACCCAGGATTGATTGCACCCTCGTCTCTAGGCAACATTTCAACGACTCTTATACGCGAAAGCAGCCGGTTGGTTGGATAATCTGCTAACGAAGCGATGGTTAGAGAAACTCTGGGACCATATTGACAGGTGGGACGACCAAAGTGATAGGACTGAAACACCAGTAATGTTAGAAATGGTTGTGAACACCGAAGATGGACCGTGACCGATCGGTGATTGTGCCAAAGAGCTCGAAGAAGCAATATACTGCGCATCGGCGTTTGTAAACCTTTTGTCACTCTATCCTGCTGAAGAAAGAAGCCTTTTGAAAACATTGTGGGAAAAGGAGAAAATGCTGGTAAACAGCATTTTCTCCTTTTCCCACGATGTTTTCTACCGGTTCAAATCAGTCTAATCAGGTAAACCACATTTTGATGATGTCGTCTGCAAATCAGTCTTTCAGCTTGGAAGAGTGTAGAATTTTGTCGTTTGGCGAAAAGTTAATTCTTATCATGCTAGGGGCAGCGTATGGTAGTAAGCGGACAGTGTGGATAGAGACCAGAAAGTCTGGTCATAACCCGTACAGTCCGATATTTGTAGACCATTGAAATACCCCAAACAGGTGTCAAGTATTAATCCATTACCACACGATCCCTGCTTTTGACGCCCCTGGGAAAGAAGCCTTTAGAAATTATTGTGGGAAAAGGAGAAAATGCTGGTAACCAGCATTTTCTCCTTTTCCCGCAATGTTTTCTACCCTTCACAAAATAAATTTCAAATTTTTAGTCACTTTTATTTTGTCGTCTGCAAATGCTTTCGACTTGGACCAGTCTTAAAAATTGTCGTTTGGTAATGGGTTAACTAAAACACACCCTAAATAAAATCGAAAAGGAAAATGAATGAACGCTAGCTTACCCAGCTAAGAAGTAAGACCGCATACATTCCATTTAAAAGCATATTTCAGATTTTCACAGCACTGAATGTTATAAAGTTATAAAATGTTCTGTCGAACGTAGATGTATGCAGTACCAACACGTATATAACTTTCACAGTAAATGCACAGTGGACCACCCGGTACACTCTACATAGTAAATATATCCCAGGATGCTGTTAATTACTTTAACAGTCACTCTCCACGCATGCGCAGTGCCGGAGATCATTCATTACCATCTGATTTAACTCTTTTACGAAACGACAAAATTTTAGACTGGTCAAAATTGAAATCATTTGCAGACCACAAAATAAACTTAACTCGAAAATTTGGAATTTGTTTCCAGCCGGGAAGAAAACATTGTGGGAAAAGGAGATAATCCTGGGCTTGTATTCGCCAACCATTCTTCAGAACGTTCTTAGTCTTAATAATTTCATGAATGTGAAAGTAACAGAACTTCTGATTGGCTAAACCATTTGGTTTAGCCAATCAGAAGTTCTGTTACTTTCACAATCTTGAAAAATAAGACTAGGAATATTCTCAAGAATGCTTGGTGAGTACGGGCCCTAATTACCAGGATTTTCTCCTTTTCCCACAATGTTTTCAAAAGGCTCCGATCCCAGGGTCGTCAAAACCAGGGATTGCTTGGTCTGGAATGACCCTTTTTTGCTTTTTGTAAATTGTATGCATGTCAAAAGATCATTCTACCTAATGATCTTTTGACATGCATACTTCTTTGGTACATTGTATCAGAGACGCATTAACCCTTTACTCCATAGATACTCATTTTTGATGTATCAACAACTGACAGTTTTTGAAAACATTGTGGGAAGAGGAGAAATTGCTCGTAACGAGCAATTTCTCCTTTTTCCACAATGTTTTCCACTCAATCTGATATTTGTATCCTCATTTGTCTATATTTTGACATCATATTTTTATTTGCTGCTGAAATGGAAGCGCCTCAAATTGGCATATCAGGTAAAGGGTTGAACCCCGTTTTGCCAGAGCAGGGCTAAGATTATCTTCGCAAGCCAAGGCCGACGATTCACTACGCTACTCTACCCTTGGCAGATCGAGGTTGATTTTTACATTCCCCCGATAGGCTTTTTCATTGGACGCAGCCAGCTCTAGCTGTAACGAATGAAATTGCTCCTAGCATTTCATCTTTGATAAAAATAAAATAAGGTCGCTACCTTTCGAATGGAAGGTAAACATGGAAACCCACGTGGATGTCTGCTTATCGCTTCATGTGTATTCGTAAGCGGTTTGTAAAACGATATTTCATTGGCTTTTAGAAACATGATGTAAAGGGGGTGATAACCAGCATCCAATAGAGGGCGCATCGCAGGAATCTAAAAATCGTGCTCAATCAGCCAAGGTAAGATCCATGTAGTGATCGTAAACTGGCTCGCGAAGATGGGCTAAGATAATAAAGACGTAATAAGAATGAAGGAGATTGCGGCCTTTTCCGAGAACTTTATGACGAAACAGTGTATCCAGCAGCCATGTGTAACCTTTGTGTTTTGTTTTTATGATCCTAATTTTGTCTTGTTTTGTGTTTACCAATCGATCCCGTCCCTAAACGACCCTAAGCTTTTGAAAACATTGTGAGAAAATGACAAAAAGGAGAACCTTAGTATCTAGCTATAATTCTTTTTAACCCATTACCACACAATCCGACTTTTAACGACCCTATAAAAGAAGCCTTTTGAAAACATTGTGGGAAAAGGAGAAAATGCTGGTGACCAGCATTTTCTCCTTTTCCCACAATGTTTTCTACCCTTCCAACAACAAATCTAAATTTATCAACAGCATTTATTTTGTCATCTGCAAATTCTTTCAATTTGGACAGGTCAAAAATTTTGTTATTTGGTAAAGAGTTAAGTCTTATTTTCACTTTAACTCTGTACTTTTCACCGATCGATCCCGTCGTTATACGATTCTGAGACAGACAGTATATGATAACATTGTGAGAAAGGGAGAAAAAGGATAACCCTTGTGTTTTGTCGTTTTTGTCTTGTTTTCTGTTTAACTCTGTACAAATCGATACCGTCGTTTCACGACTCTGAGACATCCAACATTTGAAAACATTTTGGGAAAGAGGAGAAAGTGCTTGTAACCAGCATGTTCTAATTTTTCCACGATGTTTTCTAATCTTTCGAAGACACATTTCAACACTTGTGCATCATTTAATTTGTCGTCTGCGAACGCTTTGAAATTAGCAAGTCTAAATTTTGCCGTACGGTTAAGAATTAAATAATTACTGATTGTGAAAAAAAACCTTATGTGATAGACTTCATTTGAACCCATTACCAAACAATCCCTACTTTTGACGCCCCTGAGAAAGAAGCCTTTGGAAAACATTGTGGGAAAAGGAGAAAATGCTGGTAACCAGCATTTTCTCCTTTTCCCACAATGTTTTCTACCCTTCACAAAACAAATTTCAAATTTTCAGTCACTTTTAATTTCCTGTCTTCAAATGCTTTCGATTTGGACAAGCCTGAAATATTGTCGTTTGGTAATGAGTTAAGACTTCATAGTAGCTGACCCTTTGTTTTGTCCCCTTCCCTAAAAGTATCTTATCTATACTGAGCCAAAGAGTTTTTTTGACTTTAGAACATTGAAAGTTCTCTGATATGAGAACTGGCACTGTATTCAAACACCGTAGTCCCCCGACGATTTTGTTTGTAACACAAAACCGACCGACCGACCTACCACCGGCTAACCAACCAATTGATTAACTGACTTACCGACCGACTTATAAACTGACTGACCAATCAACTAACCAACCAACCGAAGCTTAAAAAAAAAAGGAAGAAAGAAAAAAAGTAGGGGTGAATAGACAGGGACAAAAATCTTTGCACCATTCAAGGGAAATAAACATGATAGTGTTTATTTTGCTAGAGTTATTTCCCTTTGTATATTATGACTTGTCGGATCGTATCACACTCTCTCACTGCTTCCAATATGGATGAGTAAAAGGTTTTAGGAATAGTAAGAGATTTAACTCTTAGGTTGTTTCACGCAACTCAAGGATCTATTGCGGAAAGTGTAGATCAAGATCAGACTGCACATTCTATGCAGTCTGATCTTGGATCCACACTGTCCGATAAGTCGATTTTTCTCTACAATTCAACTTAAATTCATACAATTGCGCTTCGATTTTATTCAATATATGACCAAAATAGCTTGTGGGGTGGGGTGGGGGGGGGGGGAAGCATAAAACGGGCAAGGGTAGGCCTACGTTTGAATTATGAAAGATTTCACCGTTTGTTTAACAATAACAATGTCCTTGGCAATGAAAGAATAAAAGTAAAATACTTTCGATTTCGTTCTCAAATTTATTCTAAAAGCGTTGATTTGATTTTGATTTCTGGTGTTTGATGGTACATGCTTTAACAATTTGAAACATTGTTTACTTTGATTATATGTGGTGGTAACTGTAACGTGCTGAATGCTTAAACAATGTGTTGGATGGCAAATCAGGACAACAACACAAACAACCGCTTACCAATTTTTTCTCCCTTTTTTTTTTAACCCTTTCCCAAACGACAAATTTTGGACTCTTCCAAACAGAAAGAGCCTGCAGACAACAATTTTTTGATTTGGAGAAAATGACAAAGTTCTCAAAAGGGTAGAAAACACTGTGGGAAAAGGAGAAATTGCTCGTTACGAGCAATTTCTCCTTTTCCCACAGTGTTTTCAAAAGACTTTTATTGTAGACACGTAAAAAGCAGGGCGTGTTTGGGAAAGGATTAAATGAATGGTAGAGGTGAAAGTTGACGTTTAACATATGAATAAAGAAAAATGTTTCGAAGAAATGTCAAATACAAGCGACTATTAGTTATACCATACCTGAACACAGTATTTTTTTATCTTCAGGAATGACGAGGAAAGATGCAATGGCTTTGGCGTACAGTGTAGATCAAGATCAGACTGCACAGAACGTGCAGTCTGATCTTGAATCTACGCTGTCCGCTTCAGAGAAATACTCCTTGCACAAACAGAATTGAAATTATGATATTTCGGTCTTTTTCTTAATTGAAAATGGTTGAAAACTTTTTGATATTTCACAATTAAAGCACCACAATTAACAAGTACATTATGATGTATTTAAAACAAACATCTTGGAAAAATTACCATGGTAACATCTTTATATCACATTTTTGTGTTTTCTCTTTAAATGTTAAGGTTGATCACTGCGTAAAATGTGTCATTTACATTAAGGTTGTTTGCTGCTTTGATTCACTTCCTTCTCCGTCCTTGTAGAGCCATGAGATTGCGTAAGCGGTTGTTTGACATATCGGATACGGTCATTGGTCTGCCTCGGTTAAGGTCGAGGGTTTTCAATAAAATGTCCATGTTATCGAGACCAGCGATACCTGAAAAAAGACAGATAAATAATTATAAATAAATAATTAATTATTAATAAATTAATTAACCCCTAGGCTGCTAAGCGCGACTCGTTGACCTTTAGTGGACAATGTAGATCAAGATCAGACTGCACAGAACGTGCAGTCTGATCTTTGATCTACATAGTCCGATAAGAGGATATCATTCCCCAAAACATAACTTATAACTCTTTACCACACAATCCCGACTTTTAACAACCCTGAGGAAAAACCTTTTGAAAACATTGTGGGAAAAAGAGAAAATGCTGGTAACCAGCATTTTCTACTTTTCCCACAATGTTTTCTCCCATTCCCAAACCAAATATCAAGTTTTCAGTCACATTTATTTTGTCGTCTGCAGATGATTTCAATTTGGATTGATCTAAAATTTTCTAGTGTAGTAAAGAGTTAAATAACAATAATTGGGTCCGAAATATCGAATTGAAAATTTAATTTTAGATATTTAGCAGTCCGAGACTGTATTTTACAACTACATTAGATTTTGTACTTCAGTAGACTTGCGCAAAACAGAAAATTGCATATAAACCGGAAGTGCCGTTTTGGATTAGCCTGTGCGAACTGCGCAGGCTGATCCGAGACGACACTTTACGCAAATGCCTGAATGCCCTTTTTCGCGTGTTGCGGGGGGGTGGGGGCATATTTATTTTCAAAACGATGCCAAAAAGTGCGGTAAACATAAACAGGAAGAAGAAAAAATAGTCGCAAAAAGCTAGCCCAAACAACAGAGTTCTCGTACACTATCTACCCATTTCAAATATATACTACCAAACCATCAGATGTCGACCTTAATTTGGAACAAGGAACTAGTTAATCACGACTCAATGTTTCTGTAAAAACCCCCAATCCCTCAAGTCAAAAAAACAGCCCAAACAGACGTAGTTCCATAACAGATACTGCAATTAACGGCTGACACTTCCCGCAAGACGATCTAATTATGGTGGGTCCAATCAAAGCAACGGATTGAATATGTCGACGCTAAAAACGGGTTGTCAATGAAATATAACTTCAACGTAAACATTACCGGCCCTAATGAAACACCTTGTCTTACGCCTGATCAGATACGAAATTCATGATTGTTAAACCCTAGGTATTCTGTATAAACTTTTATTCCCCATACAATTCCCAGAGTTCAAGAGGGAATGGTGGTATTCTAAATCCATTATTTCTCTTTGAAACCCTATGTTGTGGGTACTCATTAGAATCGTCTCTTCGAGACGATTCTAATGAGTACCCACAACATAGGGTTTAGTGGAGAATTGCTGATATTTTCAATTTGGAAATCAAAATCGCTCCCTCTATCTAGAGCTCTGATCCCGAGTTTAATCCTATACAACGCTATCACGTCTTATTCTTATATCGACCCCAGGGAAAAATGCATTGTGGGAAAGGATGAAAAGGGTGGTAAACAGCATTTTCTCCTTTTCCTACAGTATTTTTTACCTTACCGAAGATGGAAATCGTCACAATCGCTATTTTACAGTAGTCGAATGCAGCTGCTTTTAAATTTGATCTAATTCTGAATTTTGAAGTTTGATGAAGAGTAAAACGACTTTGAGAAACACAGAATCAGAAGATGTCAAAAATGTCAAAAATGTTCGGTAAGTAGTTAACAAAGAAAATGAAAACGACGTAAAGAAAGACGGAATGGCCGGAAATTTGAGAACTATTTCTTTTGTAAACTTTTCTAAGACCGAGCCACACCTTCGAGGCATTCTGATATTGATCCGCATTGTTTTTAAACACCTGTAAAATTGCCATTGCCATGTTAAGTGTAAAGGGAAGATTTCAGCGAACATAATGCGACATTTGTAAGTGCCATTCAATAGAAAATCGTGAACAATTTTTGGACTTGTTTTATCTACTCCTTTTCCCTGAATGCTGAATGCACTGGAGATTGACCTACTTCGTGACATTAACGCTTATTCTGCACAATAACTGAAATGGAACTTTCGTTCTGATTTTAAAAATACACTTACTGCTCTTTCAAAGTCATGTTTTGAGGAATAACATCGCCCTATCGGACAGTGTAGATCCGAGATCAGACTGCACGTTCTGTGCAGTCTGATCTTGATCTACACAGTCCGTTAAAGGTCAGTGAATTGTGCTTTGCAGCCTATGTATTAATACATTCAGATAATGGCTTGCAACACGTCATTTTCTCCTTTTCCCACATTGTTTTCTACTCTTCCCAAATACGTCATTTTCTCCTTTTCCCACATTGTTTTCTACTCTTCCCAAATCAAATTTCAATTTTGACGCATATTAACTTTGTAATCTGCAAATTTTTTCAATATTTGGACTAGTCTAAAATCTTGTCGTTTGGTAAAGAAGTAAACGTACCTCGTCCTCTCTTCATTCTTGAACGCTGAAGTATTCTTGGGTCTGAAACAGGAATAAAGAAGAATCAAAGCACTGACAGTACTGACAGACTAGCGAGTGTGGAATATCGTCGGTTTATTTAAAAAAAATATCGTAACTATACAAGTTGAAACAAGCTGTAGTCACGAGGTTTTTGAAATAAACCGACGCTATGCAGTTCTGATAAAGCAGTGTTGTTACATACAAGACTGATGAAAAATGGTTCCTAAGTCTGATTAAGTTTGATCTGGTTCGGTCCGATATGAAGCGGCTATTTAAGTTCGATCCGCTCTGATGCCTTTACTCACTGCCACTTACTTGTCACAATTAAGAACATTTTTATCTGAGGCTTTGCATCTTTATGCGACTTAAATCCCTTTGGGGGAAGGCATAGGGCAAGATCAGACTGCACAGGAATGATGTAAAGCTCGATCTAAAACATTTACCGTCTTCTGCTTTGTGTTAAAATATGGCCAGAAATCATCTATAAATCTCTACAGAAATCAACTTTTGGACCTCAGAGAAAAAGAAAAGTTGTCCTATTCGGCAGCGAAAGAGTAAAACGCTCAAGTAAAACTTTAGTTTTCCATCGATAAACATACAATCGAGCCGTGCTCTGTGAAAAGGGGGCTTAATGCATCTGCTGAAAGTATCGTCACCTGGGTCAAAACTTTTAAGCATATCGGTCAATTTTCTGTATGTAAAAAAGATATTCCAACACTATATAGCTTGCAATACGCGAAAAAGGGCATTCGGACATTTGCGTAAAGTGTCGTCTCGGATCAGCCTGCGCAGTCCGCGCAGGCTAATCCGAGACGGCACTTTACGACTATATTAGATTTTGTGCTACAGTAGACCTTCGCAAAATAGAAAACCGCGTAAAGACGAAAAGTGTCGTTTCGGATTAGCCTGCACGAACTGCGCAGGCTTATCCGAGACGATACTTTACGGAAATGTCCGAATCTCCTTTTCGTGTGTTGCAAGCCATATTCAGTCGGTTTTCAGACGAAATTAATTTTATAGACCCATCACTGTATGTGATGGATTACTCGAAATAAAACATCAGATGCATGGTTGAAGCCTTCTTTTTACCAGAGCATTACTAGATAAACCCGGTCTCTTTTGATGGTTGACTATACAACACAATTATAGCTTGCTACACGCCAAAGGGGACTTCGGACATTTGCGTAAAGTGTCGCCTCGGATCAGCCTGCGCAGTCCGCGCAGGCTTATCCGAAACAACACTTTCCGTTTTTATGTAATTTTCTCTTTTTTGCAAGTCTACTGTATCACAAAATCTAATGTAGTCGTAAATTGCCGCCTTGGATTAGCCTGCGCGGACTGCGCAGGCTGATCCGAGACGACACTTTGCGCAAATGTCCAAGTGCCATGTGTTGATGAATTTCCAGCAATGATTTTCAACGTTGTCAACTGTATTTGCGCAATTTTTTATCAAATTTATTTAAGGGTTCAACTGACATAATACCAAACTAAAACTCGCTCAGCCCCTTTTTTTTCTAAACAATCCCATTTTGAACGGCCTCAAATACAAAAGTTTTTTTAAAACATTGTTGGGAAAAAGAGGAAATGCTTATAACCATCATAGTCTTCTTTCCCCCACAATGCTTTCTACTCTCTCTTCTCTTTAAAGAACAAAGATTTAGCCTGCCATTTGCAAACCACGCTACGTTTGCCGTCTAACGTCTGCAAAGGCTTTGATTTTGGACAGTTTTAAAGTTTTGTCGTCTGCTTAAAAATTAATTTTGCCTCTCATTTCTGATACATGTGAGAAAAGTAGTCATTGGCTTAGAAAGAAAATTGTCAGCACTGGTCTCAGAAAGCCATGAAAAACACGTGTAGTCGCACTGATCGCCGTGACAAGACCACTGTTGTTTATACAATGTAAAACTCAAATATAATCCAGTATATATGAAACCCATCACGCAAAAGGAACCGTCTGGGAACAGCGAAAAGTGTCAACCCTGGTCAGACTGCGCGAATTGCGCAGGCTGACCAAGGTTGACACTTTTCGCTTTAATGACATTTTCTGTATGAAAAGTGGTCATTGCACCTTGTTACACAATAATTTTTTAACTATCGAGTTAAACTGACTTGTACTATCGTTGATCTTTCATCAAACTGATGTACAGAATTCCCAGATGGTCCCTTTTTGAAAGATAGGTTACATATCGATAGGTGAGTGCAACACTATTCTAAGTGTCTGTACTTTGTACAAACACTTAGAATAGTGTTGCACTCACCTATTGATATAGTAACGGGTAAAACAACTTACAATATGCTGTTTGGAATGAAGGTAGCCCGTTTAATCCAGTTTCCTCGTTTGAATCACTTTCTACACCGAGTTCCTTACTTCTAAGGCTATGCTCAAGACGTGGTAAAAGATAAATGTCCCACAGTTGTTTGAATTTTGGTCCATCTGCTACACTGTCTTTTGTATTTTCCAAATCTTCGAATGAGCCTTCTGTAGCGGAAGTGAAATGTACGACAAGAAGGAGGGAGCCTAAAACCACGACCGTGGATTTCTTCATCGTCAACGCTCGTCCAATATTAGAATACATTGCAAGTTGATATCTGAAAAAAGGTCGAATAGAATTATGATTAATTAGCGCATAACCCTTTAAAGGTAGCCCTTCACATTTTGGGAAGAAATTTCTTACAAAAATACAAAAAAAAAATCATCTTTTTACTCCAAATGCCTTTTAATTTTCATTCTAAAAAACCCAGTAGTCGAAAACCACCCGACAATAAGAAAAATCAGAGATTCACTACGGCCCAGGTCGACACCGACGAGAAACCTAGCAACTCGATCATTTACAAACTGGAAATAAACAGACGAAACTGCAAACATAGCGTCCGAAGAAGACATTATGGAAAATAATTTTATGTTTGCTATGTTATGGAATTTAAGCTTCATTAGTCAGGTGCTAGTCACTTAGCATTCCCACAATGCATTTTTTTTAATTTCTGGCGCGAAAACTAAAAATACCATAAGAGGTTACGTAGCCTTTTAAGGGAACACCATAAATATTTTTTCGTAATTTTATGATTCTTAATTATTTATGATTTGTATCTTTTTTTTCATATGAATTTTAGTGATTTATATAAAAAATATATATTTTAATTTGGTGAACTGTAAACTAAATAGCCACCTTTAAGTGTCATATTGTTTTATTTTGACAGTATTTAACACCGTTTTTCATCATTACTTACTTGAGTTATGATCACTGCGGCCAGTGCACCTATCCATGCTTTCATGACGTTTATGTTGCCAATGCATGCTTGGCGCAATAATCCCCCAAAGCTTCTGGCTACTTTCCCACATAATCATTCTCGAAACAATAATCAGTGGTGAGAGAGGAGTGAATCCTGAATAAATAGAGGATACTTGTTTTTTCCGATGAAAGATCGAAATTTATTTCATCGAGTGAACACCATCGGTAATATTTTCACGAGTGACACAGCCACTCGTGAAAATATTACCGATGGTGTTCACGAGATTAAATAAATTTCGATCTTTCAAAGTAAAAAACAAATATTCTATTTATTTCATGCTTTTAACCCTTTCTGGGAGGAGCTTTATAAAAATCTGGTACAGTTCTTTTCAGTTATTCCCCGTGGCGTACTCCTCCTGCATAGCAACGCACTACAATATTACGCCAAGCGCGAGAAATGTATGGTAAATGACACCATATTTCCGATCTGGTTGTCAGGCACGCGCAATTTACCTACGCGACAAGAACATGAAAATCGGTATTTTCACTGGTGGTACCAGTGTAAGATCGAAAAGTATTTTCATTGCTATTTCTCGATATCCTACCGGAAAGCATGAAATAATAATGAGTAGACTATCATCAATCTTCGGAAAGATATTAACTGACCAATGTATTCGAATTGATAACCCTTGTTCTGAAGTCCTTACGCTACAGAATGTGCTACTGATGCAACGCATTCGTTGTCTGCGCATGTCATATTCTTCGAAGATTCGACTTGTCTGCTATGACACATCACTCACCCCAATATTAGGGGATTGAAGTAATACGCGCTATAAAGTGGCAATGGAGAAATTATTTTTATCAATACGTTTGAGGGAAAATCAGGCCTGTTTTAGCTCTCGATTTCTCTAAACTGCTGATCATAGCTAACTGAATGGCACTAGGTAGCGTTTTATTGAGTAAACGTTTATTTTACTTTTAAAATTCAAAGTAACGGTTGTCGCGTAGAAAAGTAGTCCGGTTCTGTACCCAGGATGCTAAAATTATATAGATGTGTGTTTGTAAAATGCCATCTAGTGGGAGATAATGGTTGGCATTCAGTCTAAAAAGCGAAAACAGAGATTTTTTGCATACGGCATAGATTCAGAGCAGGTTGCACAGATCGTGCATTCTGATCTTGGTTCTAAGCCATACACTTGTTACCCAAGTCTGCATCGCCAAAACTCTTACTGGGTTTCAGTTTATCTTTAGTTGAGCTATGAAATAATACGTTTAAATATGAGCCACGCTCTGTAAAAAGGGACCTTAATGCATCTGCAAAAAGTTTCGTCTCAGGTCACCTGCGCAATACGCGCAGGCTGACCTGGGACGAAACTTTTCGCTATTGGTCAATTTTCTGTATGTACTAGGACCAGTTCACCTCGTGATTAAGTCGGGTGTCAAAAGAAGTTGCTTTTATAGCGTCGTATGTATGTGATGGCTTGCCTGTTATGATGAATTACGGACAAGAATTAAGCCCCCTTTCGCTGGAGCATGGGTCATACAGCTTGCAACGCACGAACAGGGACATTCGGACATTTGCGTAATGTGTCGTCTCGGATCAGCCTACGCAGTCCGCGCAAACCAATCCGAGACGACACTTAACGTCAACATTAGATTTTATATTTCAGTAGACTTTTTGTGAATAAGAATATCACACAAGATCGGAAAGTGTCGTCTCGGATCAGCCTGCGCGGACTGCGCAGGCTGATCTGAGACAACACTTTACGCAAATGTCCGAACGTCCGTTTTCGCGTGTTGCAAACCATATTAGATTAGCCACGCTCAGGCCAAATTGGGTTGAATGCACCTCCGTGGTAAATTTTTGCAAACAAGTCCTCACAGAATCATGAATAAATAAATTCCAGTTTGTTTAATCACCGACCGAATCATGTGGAAGACTGGGTATTTGACATGCACAAAACTGACTGATATCAAAAAGTTTAAATCTATAGGTGAGCGCACTGTACAGGCTGATCTGCGTTGATACTTTTTGCGGATGCAGTCAACCCAATTTTACAAAGCACGGCCTAAACTAGTATATCATATGAAGAAGAAAGAAAAAAAAATACCATGGATAAATGAATAAAAAAAAGGAATACGCATATATAAATGAGCCACGCTCTGGTAAAAGGGGGGTTTAATGCATCTCAGTAATCCATGGCACAAATCAAGACATCACAAGCTTATTGGTCAATAATATCCACTTTTTGTTACAATCACCTTAATTATGAGACAGACTGGTCCTTGAACATACAGAAAATTGACCGATGGCAAAAAGTTTCAGCTCAGGTCAGTCTGTATGGACTGCACAGGCTGACCTGGGTCGACACTTTTCGCAGGTGCATTAAGTCCACTTTTAACCCTTTACCCCATAAGGCATTTATATGGTGTTTCCAATTGACCCTAAATAACAGCAAGGATGAAGCCATTTCTTATGTGTATATGACACCTTTTGATAGCATAGAAAACATTGTGACAAAAGGTGAAATTGCTCGTCACGAGCAATTTCACCTTTTGCCGCAATGTTTTTCAAAGGCTCCTACAAGCAATGCGTAGAAATGAGTATCTATGGAGTAAAGGGTTAACCTAATAATTTTTCGCTCAAATAGTTTTACTAAATACATAAATTTCAGAACCTAACACATATACCACAAAAATTTTCGCCGCTTTCCTTTTTAAAGAAGAAAATCCTTCCAACATAGCATAAATAAGCTTAAAAAAAAACATGAATAGAGCTTATTTATTCCAAACTGAAAAAAATGATAAAATATCGGATAGGAATGACAGAAAAATACTCACAACAGATAACATAAAATCTTTGTCAATACACATAAATAATTTCACTAAAAATACTTAAAATTTCAGCGTTTATATTTCACAATAACCTGTATCGCTTTGGTTGAAGAAAATTGTTAATAGATGTCATTAAATAACAACATAACAGTTCTTATTACATTATCCATAGATGATATACTTCTGAAAAAAAAAAAATTCTAACAGATTTCCTTATTCATCAACGATAACTGATTGAAATATTCATAACATTAAATGATATCTATTATTACTATTCCTACATTGAAATTAAACACAGTTCCGAAAATTACGATTTTCCTCGACGCTAAACTTTATCCACGGAGCTCCTCGGAACTTTTCCTCACGATTACGGAGCATGATCGAGTAACTCATTCCCTCTCCTTGTGGGTTAACAGCTAGAAATGAATGATTTATGCTGTATTTCATTTACTCTTAGGCTACTTAGCCCAACTCAGTGACCTTCTGCGGACAATGCAGATCAAGATCAGACTGCACAGAACGTGCAGTCTGATCTTGTATCTACACTGTCCGATGTAGAGGTATCGTTTCACCAAAAAATACCTTTGAAATGACAAAGTTGTGTGTGTGTGTGTGTGTTTTCTCTATTGGTTTGAAAGTTTCACTTCACCTAGGTAGCAAGATAAAGGTTAACTCTTGGAGCCCTTAATATTATAAACTCAAACTTTTTCAGAGGTTGGAAATAAAAGATGATGCAACCCAGGAGGATTTTTATTTCATCAAATTTACTTCACAAGTAGACGGTATAGATCAAGATCAGACTGCACATTCTGTGCAGTCTGATCTTGATCTATGCTGTCTACAAAAAGACTTTAATTTTGCCCCGGGAGATGAAAGGGTGAATAGGTACTACTGACCCAGTGCTGAAATCCCCCGCCACACCATTTACCTGCTGGTGAATTTGAAATATTTCGTTGGCTTACTTCAAAAACCTCGTAACTACAAATGAATTAGAAATATTTTGTCGGTTTACTTCAAAAACCTCGTAACTACAAATGAATTAGAAATATTTCGTCGGTTTACTTAAAAAATCTCGTAACTACAGCTGGAAACAAGTGATAGTTACGAGGTTTTTGAAGTAAACCGGCGATTTTCGGCGCAGCTGAATGTGCTGGCTTTTGACCTACTTTTTAGTACTAATAACAAATGAATAACTAGAGATTTGTGATTGGTCAAATAAGTAGAAAAGTTTACTTTAAGTGCCCTTGCCTATTTGCGGGCAAATTTTCGCCGGCTATCTTTTTAAAAGATATTTCTTGTGAGTTAGTCGTAACCGTTTTAGCGCTATATGCAAAAAATGCAATAGCCTTTTGCAGATGGTGCATAGATCAACATCGTACGGTACAGAATATGCAGTATGATCTTGAATCTATAGTGTTCGTTGGCTTTGGTAAGCCTATAAGAATTTTTTACTCCTGAACATCAATGGGTTGTATTTTCAGCTATCGAAAATTTGAAAGATTTGACGTGGCGTCCTTTGATAACCCTTTACTAAACAATTCCGTATTTTAACAGTTCTGACACGGATGGATCCAAAAAACATTGTGGGAAAAGAAGAGAACGTTGTTAAAAAAGATTTTCTTTAGTGCCCATAATGTTTTCGACCTTTTCAGATACGAATTCCATCATTTGAACCCCCTTCTAATTTGGCGTCTGAAAATATTTTTGATTTGGGTCAGTCTAAAATTTGGTACTTTGGTAATGTGTTAAAAGAGGGATACTGTTTCATCAGTTTCAAATGAAGTGGCGATCGGTGAAAATTCAAGATTTTGTCTGATCTGTTCAAATATCCAATTCGATTTTGGTTTTGGAAAAAGAAAGAAAGAAAGAAAGAAAGAAAGAAAGAAAGAAAGAAAGAAATAGAGAAATACTCCTGGCCACCATTTTGTCCTTTTCCCACACTCTTTTCGAGGACATTTCCCCAAAGGATCGTTAGAATGTATAATTGTTTGGTAAAGGTTATATTAATAATAATAATGATGATGATGACGATGATGATGATGATGATGATGATAATAAAAATAATAATTGTAATAATAATAAACTGTTTTCATTTTCTTTTGCAAGACATGATAAAAAAAATACTATCGATTGATTTTTGTCACAGATCAGTATGCATGGGATACGTATAAACGCAATAATAGCACAACTGGCAAATATTGGCAAATATGCTTTTTTGCAAAAAAAAAGAAATTCAAACAAAAAAAAAACCGATGTATATGTATACAGATCCAAGATCAGACGACACTAAATGTGAACCACGACCATACTGAACAGATGTGCATCTACATTGGTCTCCACACCTCATAAGGGTTAACTCTTTACAACATGGTAAAATTTATGGAATTCTTCAAATAAAAAACATTTGCAGACGACAAATCATCTATTGCTAAAATGATGGAATTTGTCCTGGACAGGTAAGAAAACATTGTGAGAAAAGGAGAAAATGCTGGTTACCAGCATTTTCTCCTTTTCTCACAATATTTTCGAAAGTCCCTGTTCTGCAGCACTCGAGACCGTCTGGTTAATTTTGTAGAAAATGTCCGCTCATCTGGAACTACTTGCACAGTGCCTTTCTGCAATTTCCTGTGTCTTTTTTTTAAAACGTGACTGAAGCCTGATAAATTCCATGTCGGCGGCGTGATATGGGCGCTGACGGTGACATGGGTCTTCAAGTGACCTTGAAATGACCTTGAAATGACCTTGACTTTACAAATATCACGAGGTCTAGGACGCTCTGCTTCCTGGTTTACAGAAATAGATTTTGCCCCGAAAAACTTGTACACAGAAACAACCCCTCTCGTCATACACAGTCCGAGTGTAGGTTGAAAATAGCTTGCCGTCGAATTCAAAATCATAAATTTGGAATTTTTCATTAAAAAAAAATAAAATCAAATATCGCTATTCTTTGTTCTTGCATAATTTTTCTAAAACAGATTTTAAAGTTTTTAGAATTGCTCAATTTGAAAGAACCTGTGGATGACATAATGAAATAACATTCTTCATGATGCAAATGGCGTGATTTGGCGGAGCAAAGGAAGAAAAATAGTGCGGGGAAAATGAGAAAATGCAGGTTGCCAGCTTTTTTCGTCTTTTTCCAACAAGGCTTTAAAACTTTCTTTCTTAAGGTTGTTTAACTGTTTACCACAAAATCCCGATTTCGAGAAAGAAGCCTTTTGAAATCATTATGGGAAAATGCGAAAATGCTGGTAACCAGCATTTTCTCCTTTTCCCACAATATTTTCTACCCTTCTTTAACCAAATTTCAATTTTTCAGTCATATTCATTTTGTCGTCTGCAAATGCTTTCGATTTGGACCTGCCTTTAATTTTGTCGTTTTGCAACGAATTATTGCATGATAAATCGTTAAATGGAAGCACTAGCAATGATTCACAATTTGCAATAACCCGTTGTCTGTCTGTATACTAGACAAACCCGATTATTATAATGTCCAAAAGTAGATTTCTTCTGTAAATAAAGATGAGTTTGGTCAAAATATAGCATCAATTGGAGGACCGTGTAAATCCAAGATCAGACTGCAAGTTCAGTGCAGTCTGATCTTGATCTACGCCGTCCGTAAGAGGTTTCTAAATCAGCGATAGAAGGACAAAAAGTAAGAAGTGTTGGTTTGATGATAAAAGACTTGCATCACTTTGCACTGTGAGAACATGGTGTGCTCTAAATTCACCGTTATCTGGAAACCTAGTGCCCTATTGCCGGGAAGTCGAGGGCATCTATATCACGGTGAGGAAACTACATAGACGGAGCCATTGGCTCTGTTAAGGAAATCTTGTGTGGGTTTTTCCGGTCACGTGCGGCGCCGTCAATATCGGCTGTTTCGGTGGACACGAAAACGTAAGTTTTCCATTTATTGTCAAAATTTGATTTTATACTGAACACTAGCGAGAAAAGGGGAATTGTATGAGGGGCCCATGACTTTCAACTTACTTCCTTGTCCGTAGGGAGTTCCAAGTCGGCGCGGTTTTGTCTGAAACACTTTTGCCGTGAGCCACGGCGAGGTAAACAAAGGTCATTTTCTATAATGACCACAGGCTTTCTATTGCTCTTTCTGCATAAAAATTAAATATCTAAATGTTTACACCGTCCGAATGTATGAATTGATTATCTAATCCTTCCCCACTCACGAAAAACAAAATTTGAATCAAAATAAAAAAAATTGAGAAAAAATAAACAATGGCTCTGTCCATATCGGCCGGCTCTGTCTATATCGGCTGGCTCCGCTGTATGAGGGCGAGTTTTAGAAGCGATAGGTTTTTTTCGCTATTGGGTTTACCAGTCAAAAGTTAGATTTTTTGAAAGTTATTTTTTGGAATGGTGATGCTTTTCTCGAACCATCTATCATTTCAAAAAGGGCGGTCACGTGGTTGAGTGGTTAAAGTGGTTGACTTCAGTGCTCTTGATCATTCGACCATATCACCCTGTGGGTACAGGGCACTCTCGGACAACGTGGACAAGCCAAGTTCTGCTTGCGGGTGTGTCGGGTGTTTTTCCCGGGATACTCCCGGGGTACTCCCGTTTCCTCCCACTTACCGATCCATTCGTCTCAATACCAGTTTAACAGCTTGGGGGACGCAAAACTGAATAAAACCAATATTTGAGAATAACCTTTGTAAAAGTTTTGCAGGTATGTCTGAAGTTGACACTCCAGACTTGAGTACTTACTTTTAGCTTGACTGCACGAAGTGTGAAGAGCTATTGTAGTCACCTCGGTCGTCCGCGTTCCCGTGCGCGTCCGCGCTCCCGTCACACTGATGTATAGTTTTTTATAAGTCCAGATCATGGCAACAACTTATCATAGAGGGTCCAAACTTGGACCATAGTTACTCAGTAGGGTTGGCTTTCATTCCATGACATGGGCCCCTGGGTCCTTGTCCGGGGGATGGGGCTAGGGGTTAAAATCTAGAACACCTTAGAAAATTGACTGTGGTATAGTTTTCTATAAGTCCAGATCTTGGCTACTACTTATCATAGATTCATTCCATGACATGGGCCCTGCATCCTTGCCCTGGGGGTGGGGGTGGGGCTTAGGGCTAAAATCTAGAATATCTTCATTATTTTTTATTTGTGCCTTATACCATCAAGGCCATGAGATATATGAGTTTGATGAACTGTGTTACGAGTTAGAGATGACCCCAGTTTGACAAGGCCAGATGCAGTCGAGCTACGCTGTCATGCGACAGCTTTTATTTCAGTCATATTATGGCACACATTCGTGGTTGCGAGTATTTGACCACTTCATGTAAATGTGTAGTGATTTAAAAATAATCACAAAATATAATGCCTACAGAATGCAATATAATATACTGTTTTATTTGCAGGATGGACAGAAGAAGATTCCCGTGTACACTGTGTAATAAGTCGTTTTCAAGACGGTATAGGGCTAATTTTCATATTAAGAACTATCAAGGAAACATAGCCTCCCCACCACTTGTTCGATTTGTAAGAGAAAATTCTCAACCACCTTTTCTAGGAAGCGCCATGAAATGATAGATGGTTCGAGAAAAGCATCACCATTCCAAAAATAACTTTCAAAAAATCTAACTTTTGACTGGTAAACCCAATAGCGAAAAAAACCTATCGCTTCTAAAACTCGCCCTCATACAGCGGAGCCAGCCGATATAGACAGAGCCGGCCGATATGGACAGAGCCATTGTTTATTTTTTCTCATTTTTTTTTATTTTGATTCAAATTTTGTTTTTCGTGAGTGGGGAAGGATTAGGTAATCAATTCATACATTCGGACGGTGTAAACATTTAGATAAGTAATTTTTATGCAGAAAGAGCAATAGAAAGCCTGTGGTCATTATAGAAAATGACCTTTGTTTACCTCGCCGTGGCTCACGGCAAAAGTGTTTCAGACAAAACCGCGCCGACTTGGAACTCCCTACGGACAAGGAAGTAAGTTGAAAGTCATTGGCCCCTCATACAATTCCCCTTTTCTCGCTAGTGTTCAGTATAAAATCAAATTTTGACAATAAATGGAAAACTTACGTTTTCGTGTCCACCGAAACAGCCGATATTGACGGCGCCGCACGTGACCGGAAAAACCCACACAAGATTTCCTTAACAGAGCCAATGGCTCCGTCTATGTAGTTTCCTCACCGTGTATATACGAGAGTGTTTATTTGATACTACTGGCATATTTCAGATTATTTTAGTTATATATCTTGGCGGCCTGTTCACCTGTCCAAGCTTTCCTGCAGTTTTTCTTTAACCAGTAAACTTCGCGTATTGCTTTTTAAACATCACTGGCCATTATCTCCCGCTAGATGGCATTCTATAAATACTCATCTATCTAATCTGGGCATCCTGGGTACAGAACCGAACCACTTTCCTACGCGACAACCGTTACTTTGAATTTAAAACTAAAATAAAGGTTTACTCAATAAAACGCTACCTCGTGCAATTCACCCAGCTATGATCAGCAGTTTAGAGAAATCTGGAGCTAAAGCAAGACTTAGTTCTCCTCAAACGTATTGATAAAAGCTATTTTCAACATTGCTACTTTATATAGAGCGTAATATTACAGTCAGCCTGCTTTTGAGGCTAGTGATGCGTCATATAAGACAGTCGAATCTTCGAAGAATATGACATACGCAGACAACGCTTCACTGGCTGCAGGAACTCAGAGGCTTCTTCACAGATAAGATTTTTTTTTTCTGTCTCTTTGTTGCTTAACGCCATTTTCAATACTATTTTAGTTATCACGTCAACAAGAGCACTTATCTAATCTTTCTTAACTCATTACCAAACGACAAATTTTTAGGTTTGTCCAAATCGAAAAGCATTTGCAGATGACAAAATAAAAGTGACTGAAAATTCTAAATTTGTTTTGTGAAGGGTAGAAAACATTGTGGGAAAAGGGGAAAATGCTGGTTACCAGCATTTTCTCCTTTTCCCACAGTGTTTTCTATTTAGGCTTCTTTCGCAAGGTCGTCAAAAGTAGGGATTGTGTGGTAATGGATTAATGTTTCTTTCGTGGATAATTCTGTCCGAGCCACTGGCTGTTTTCGCTCACTAAAGTCCTTGAAACTGAGCTTATACCTATGAGCGAGGATGAATCCTGTTGCAATGACAGTCACCAGGCCTTGGAAAGAAATTGACCAAGCAGAGCATCGAACCAGCGACATAGTGTGTATACCCTTTACCAGACGAAAACAATTTAGCCTTGTCCAAATTGAAAGCATATGTATACGACTAATTCAATGTGGCTCAAATGGTGCAATGTTTCCTTGATAGGGTAGAAAACATTGTGGAAAAAGGAGAAAATGCTGGTAACCAGCATTTTCTCCTTTTCCCACTATGTTTTCCGAAAGCTTCTTTGCCAGGGACGTTCAAAGTCGCCATTGTGGCTTACCGACTGTAAAACTATTGGCTCAGTTCTAGGAAGCAGCGGTTAACGTCTGCACAAGCGAGATAAAACATACCGCTCCATCTACAAAACATTGTAGTGAATGGAGAAGTTGATCATTTAAGCAACTTCAAATTGGTCAAAAGGTTTTTGGAATTCCCCGTGCCAAAGAATCGTCCACAAGATCAATCTTTCGAAGAACGGTACTTACACACTTATATACTAAACCGTGTTTGCGGACAGTGTGGAACCAAGATCAGACTGCACAGACGTTGATCTTTCTTCTATTCCCAAACAATTATAATATTATCTTTCTCTCACTGTATAGCATATTAGTTTAAATTTATGATTTGTACTCGCTTGTTTTGGCTTTCAACTTGGAGAGGAACATTATAAGCACTGCTTTCGTTCTTATCCATTTTGCATAAAAATTTTTGAACTGTATTTGTAAATTATCTTGTACATTTTATTTGATTTTGCAAATAAAATATATATAAACTAACTAAACTAATCTACACCGTACGAATCAGTGAGAAGATTTTGCGGCGAAAACAACTTAAAAATCGCAACGTTTATTGTCTGTTCCATTCTTGTGGCAGTTTTGATTGGTTAAAAAGAAATCACGTGTACACATGATGATTATGCCTTTTTTCTGCTTTCATAGCTCTTTTACTACTAACGCCTTTTTTATCATCTCTTGTGAGCGGCGTGGATCAAGATGAGACCGCACAGAACGTGCACTATGATCTTAAATCTACACTGGTCTGTTCGCTATCTATAGTGCTGAACTTTGATAATCCACAATTGTAGGAAGGAGAATCTATTTGTATGTTTCCAAATAGTCAGTTTTGTCTAGTTAGCAACAGAACAGTTGATAACGTGCTTTTTTTTACAGTAAAATTCAGCGAAAACTTCATTGCCCTCGTGTTTATATTAGCAGCGTAGAATCTCTGTCTGATGTGAGACATGCTCTGTTAAAAGGGGGCTTGATGCAGCCGCAAAAAGTATCCACTCGGATACTTTTTTACCATTTGAGAATTTTGTGCATTTTCAAGGACCATACTACCTCAAGATTCAATCATTTGTCAGACAGAGATTTTTGCATAACCATGTGATGACTTGCTTGGTATCATGAAGATGCAATAGCCCCCCCCCACCCCCCCACCTTACCCCTCTTCACCCAACCCCCGTTGTCTGCGCATGTCATATTCTGATTGATTGAATTGCGTTTATTTATCGTCGCCAGCGGTTTCTTATATGGGCGACGCCCCCTGAAGGCTGTTAGTATTGTTACGGGGGATAGTGCAGATACACGCCGAAACCCATCTTAAGTTACATGTGGTTCTTTAACGTGCTCGGAGTATAGCATCGTCACACGGGACCTCGGTTTAATGTCTCATCCGAAAGACTATCAGTAATTTTAGATGGCCAACCATGGGGATCGAACCCACACCCTCATGATCACAAGTCTAACGCTCTAACAACTGAGCTATGCGGGCTGGTCACTGTCATATTCTTCGAAGATTCGACTGTCTTATATGACGCATCACTAGCCCCGAACGCGGGCTGACTGTAATATTACACTCTATAAAGTAGCAATGTTGAAAATAGCTTTTATCAATACATTTGAGGAGAACTAAGTCTTGCTTTAGCTCCAGATTTCTCTAAACTGCTGATCATAGCTGAGTGAACTGCACGAGGTAGCGTTTTATTGAGTAAACGTTTATTTTAGTTTGAAATTCAAAGTAACCGTTGTCGCGTAGGAAAGTGGTTCGGCCCTGTACCCAGGATGCCCAAATTAGATAGATGAAAGTTTATAGAATGCCATCTGGCGGGAGATAATGACCAAATCCCCTTTTGCCAAGGTATGGCTGAAATTTCTTTGCCTTTATCTATTAACCCTTTGGATGCTTATCGCGACTCATTGACCTTTGGCGGACAGCGTAGATCAAGATCAGACTGCACAGAACGTGCAGTCTGATCTTGGATCTGCGCTGTCCGATCTGGAGATTTTTTTTTTTCTTCCCCGAAACATACCTTTAAAATAACAATTTTTTTGGTTTTTACTATGGAATGGAAAAAAAAAATCATCTTAGTTAATTCGCAGAAAAAGGGTTAATAATAAATTAATAGGGTGATCATTTTTCGGTTATGATGTTATGAAAAAAAAAAAATCAGGTCATTATGATATTTACTTCGGTTAGTAATCTAATGCATTCAGAAAATTGGGTCGTTTATGAGATTTCTACCAATCCGCTGATGTAATCAGTCTGACCTCTAAATCGCATTATAAGCGATTAACCTGGTAATTGTAAACAACACGAAATAAAAATAGTGTTAGTGACGCTGATGACTACGACGACGACGATGATGATGGTGATGGTTATGATGATGATGGTGATGATGACGGTTATGACGATGATTGTAATAAAAGTGAGGATGTATTTATTTATGATGCTATTGCAAAAGGTATTTTTGAAATAACATTATCTAGATGAATACATCACCACTTTCAAAATGCCAGTGACTCAAAAACAGATGGAAATATGACGTCACATTTCTCGCGCTTGACGTAATGCGTTACTATGCGGAGGGGGTACGCCACAGGGAATAATTGAACAGAACTTTTTCTGGATTTTGATAAAGTTCCTCTCGGTAAGGATTAAAAGCATGAAATAATTAGATTTTTTTTTTCGGTTAAAGATTGAAATTTATTTCATCTCGTGAACACCATCGGTAATATTTCAACGACTGGCGCAGCCAGTCGTGAAGATATTACCGATGATGTTCACTCGAAGAAATCAATTTCGATCTTTAACCGAAAAAGAAAAAAACCCATCAAATGTCCTCCATCTGTTATAGCATGTCTGAAGTAGATCAAAGCAATTATTTGCGTGATACTTTCATGTATCTTTCACGTCAACCATGATTTTTTTAAAGAATGAAATTTCTGCACAAGCAAATACAGTACAAAAGCAGTTCTCCATCAGCCAAAATGGTGATGGGGCGAGAGCTGATAACTGAGCAAAATGGCATTGGGCGAAATGGTGAAGGGGCCAAATGATGAAGGGGCGAGATGGCATTGGGCGAATCGGCAAAGGGTGAATTGGCAAAAGGGCCAAACGGTAATTGGACGAAAAGATGATTGGGCGAGATGGCAATGGGGCAAAATGAAAAAGGGCAAAATGGGTAGAGGACAAGACGGCAAAGGGCGAAATGGGAAGAAAAGTTTGGCGAAATGGGAATGGGCGAAATGGAATTGGGCGAACTGGGAAGACACCGAATCAATCTGATATTGATCTTTACTGACCACAAAGGTAACTGTTTATGTACAAGGCCATTTTTGGGTTAAAACCCACAGCTGAACCGAATTTCATTATACAGGAGGATCAACGATAAGCCGGTGCAAAGCCAGTCCGAGTTTATATTTAGCATGTATTACTATAAATACATGTGCAGAGTTCACTCCACTATTTACACTGTAAAACAAAATGTTAAGCACTTTGACCTAAATCCTATATGAAAGAATTTAACCCTTTACTCCATAGATACTCATTTTCACGTATCAACAACAGACAGCTTTTGAAAACATTGTGGGGAAAAGGAAAAATTGCTCGTAACGAGCAATTTTTCCTTTTCCCACAATGTTTTCCATTCAACCAGATATTTGTATCCTCATTTGTCCTTGAGTTTAGACATCATATCTTTAATTGCTGCTGAAATCGAAGAGCCTCAAATTTGCATATCAGGTAAAGGGTTAAAAATACATTTGGGCCATTCTCCAGGAAAATGAGGCTTATTGCGTCTGCGACAAGTATCCATCCAGGTTCAGCTTGCGTAGTCCTTACGAAATGACCATGGCCGAAACATTTTGCTACCGGTCAAATTTCTGGACAAGGACCAATCTTCCATATATAGTAGGTCAACTGATAAAAGAAATGTGGATATTGCGCGTCCGTAAGTATGTGATGGCAAGAATGGTATCTTGGTTCAAGGAGATGCATTAAGTACCTTTTTACCAGGGCTTGGCTCATCTTATTTACTTCAAAGACACAGCTATTAGTCATTCTATCATTATCTCCCGCTAGATGGCTTTCTACAAACACGCATCTATCGCGTCGACTGTCCTCGTTATTGTGGCGCCGCATGCGCGGCGGCACTATATTTTTAATCGGTTTTGAAAAGTACCAATGGAGGCAGCCATATTGTTTACCATCCTCGGATACCCCGGGGTCTCCCTATTTGCTACGCTACATCGACCCTGGGACAACTGACTAATAAAACTTTGAATCAGCCGCCGAAAATCGATACGAAACGTCATAGCGTACAGTCCACTCGCCCATCACAAAATGATGATGGAACCAATGAAAAGCCAGCATTCGGCCAGCGGTAAAGCGAGGGAAATTCAATTAATTGTCCCAGGGGTCGATGTAGCGTAGCAAACAGGGAGACCCCGGGGTATCCGAGGATGATTGTTTACGCAGCTTCAAATTAATATTATGTCATGTCATACCTAGGCCATTTTGTACAATTTTGGTCATTTCGTACCCACCTGTTCTTTTTTTGTCATTTTGTACACATATCAATCATTTCGTACCCAATTTGGTCAATTTCTATCCAGTTTTTAAAATCAATTTTGTAATTCGGAACCTAGTTTTATATAACAGAAAACTATATAGAAACGGAAAGTGTCATTTCGGATTAGCCTGCGCGGAATGCGCAGGCTGATCCAAAACGACACTTTACGGAAATGTCCGAATGTCCCTTTTCGCGTGTTGCAGGCCATAAATTATGTATCTAAAATCCAATGCCTTCTATTAAAACTTAGAATATAAATGTTTATTGGAATCTCGAATTTTTGGCTTTCGTGTACCATGTGAACTAAAATTATGGCCCATTTTGAACCCCGTACAATAAATAATATTTCACTCGTGATGCTATTTGTTGGAACAGATGCCACTCGTGCGCATACTTGTTAATTTGTTTATCAAACCAATCTTGAATGAATCACAAACATAACCTCGTTTACTGGGTCATATTCCATACAGCACCTTTATCTCAATTGTAACTTTACCAACCATCCATCGCCGAGCCCTGGTAGTTCAGTCAGTAGAATATAGGACTATAGAACAGGACTTTATGGGACTTTAGAAAAGGACTGTATGGTACTTTAAAACAGGGGGTCGGTGGTTCGATCTCCGGTTGGCTAATTTCTCTCCCAGAATTGATTATAGTCATTGCGATGACAGGATTAAGGTAGTGGAAGGGATTCAAATACATGAACCGAGTTCTGGTAAAAGGGGGCTTACATGTAAACAAACAAGTGAAAAAGCTGCCGCGTAGTAACGTCATATGCTTTGCTTGACGATTATTTGGCCTTTTCTTGTCGCGTTTTCAAGTAGCGTGATCTAGTCCAGCAGTCTTCTTTCTCTTTTTTAACGAAATTATTCTTATTATTTCTTCTGCTTAGATTTATTTACTTAATGAAAAATTGAAACTATTTCAGGGGCCATTTGCAGCCATGGCAAATTGATGTAACAGATATTTTTCTGTAATTCGTCATATAAAAATAAACCACGTCTATAAGGGACCCATAGAAACCACTAAGTCCAATGAATGGCTGAATGTGGTGAAAGTCTGATCATCTGTAATACGGAAAACTAACATTATCTGATAGCGAAAAGTTTCGGCTCAGGTCAGCCTGCACAGTCCGCGCAGGCTGACCTGGGTCCGTATTCACCAACCATTCTCAAGAACGTTCTTGGTCTTATTCTTCAAGATTTCCTGACTGTGAAAGTAACAGAACGTCTGATTGGCTAAACCATCCGGTTTAGCCAATCAGACGTTCTGTTACTTTCACATTGGCAAAATTCTGAAGAATAAGCCTAAGAATATTCTCAAGAATGGTTGGTGAATACGGGCCCTGAGCCGAAACTTTTCGCAGATGTATTAACCACCCTTTTCACAGAACACTGCAATGCATTTTTTTTTTTTGAATGATCAATTATCCCTTTCCCAAACAATCCCTGGTTTTCACGACCCTGAAAAAGAAGCCTTTTGAAAACATTGTGGAAAAAGGAGAAAATGTTGGTAACCAGCATTTTCTCCTTTTCCCAAACTGTTTTCTATCCATCCCGAAACAATTTTCAATTTTTGAATCACATTACCATTGCCTTCTGCAAATGCTCCCAATTTGGACCAGTCTAAACTATTGTCGTTTTGTAAAGATTTAAAAGTCGTTACAACAGAATTTACACTTGTCCACCCTCAACAGGCAGCAAGTTTTCTGTAGCAATATCATTCAACAACCTTCGAAAAACATATACCAGCATTTTCTCCTTTTCCCACAATGTTTTCATTAATATTCTTCTTCGGGGTGGCTAAAATGCTGAGCAGTATACAGTAAATCAGAAAGAAAAGGAACAAAGAAAAAAATATATATATACTAAATCCAATTCAAAAATTTCTCTCACCAACTTAAGCATGAACAAAACCTTCCAATCAGTGAAAGCACCGCACAGTGCAGAAGAAAATGTTACATTTGCTTTAGCAGAAAAACCGACTTTTTTGTTTGCCTGTGCCGACTGGGCGACAGCACACTGCAAAGTGAGCTTAAATCAGGTTCGCATAGGGTGGTTTGAGTGAACATTTAAAGACCCAGTAGTGAACAAAAATAAACAATAAGGGTGTTAAATGATTTTTTATAACTTTTAAAAAGTTGACAAATTATCATGAATGTGATTATAAAAGGTCCATGGGATTCTGTCTATGGAAAGGTGGCAAACATTGTGGAAAAAAGGCGAAAATGCTTGTTACCACTATTGTGTCCCTTTCAAACAATTAATCACAGTTTTTTAAAGGTCTTCTTCAACAAGGTCGTTAAACCGCGACTGTGTATGGTACCTACATATAGCCCTATTAGCGACTAAAAATAAACAATACTGGTTTCAAAATGCCTTTGGATTTGAATCACAGTATGCAAATTATTGTGCTGTCAGATCTTGATCCTTGCCATTCGCAAAAGCACATGTGCTTCACCAATGGTACTAAGGGAGTTACATATCTGGATTGCTTGTTTAACCCTTTCCCAAACAATCCCTGGTTTTTACGGGTCTGAAATAGGAGCCTTTTGAAAACATTGTGGGAAAAGGAGAAAATGCTGGTAACCAGCATTTTCTCCTTTTCCCACAATATTTTCTACCCTATCAGAGACAGAAATCATCCTTTCAGAAAGAGTTGAATTGCCGTCTGCAAATGCTTTCAATTTGGTTTAGTCCAAAAATTTGTCGTTTGGGAAAGGGTTAAGTGTCATAATAAGCATGCAACACGCGAAAAGGGGCATTCGGACATTTGCGTAAAGTGTCGTCTCGGATCAGTCTGCTCAGTCCGCACAGGCTAATCTCTAACGACATGTTCCGTTTTTTTTTGTCATTTTCTGTTTTCTGCAAGTCTACTGTTGAACAAAATCTAATTTAGACGTAAAGTGCCGTCTCGGATTAGCCTGCGCGGACTGCGCAGGCTTATCCGAGACGACACTTTACGCATATGTCGAAATGCCCTTTTTCGCGTGTTGCAAGCCAATTATAATACGATTACGACAGAAGTAAGTCTGCTTATCACACCACATAATACAAAATCAGTCTTAAGTACCCTCGTTATATATTTAACACGATTAGCTTAAAGAGACCTTTGGCCGCTGGTCAAAAAAAAAATCGTTAAACCCTGACATACATATTATGCAACAAAATATATATTCAAGTCACACTCTATCTAAAGAGGGTATAAAGACAACTCCGTGATGAAATTATATCAAGGGAGTCATCAAATAGCATTTGACCAAATCTTGAGGTAAAATGATCCCTGGAAAAGCAGAAAAGATAAAAATGGCATCATTTTTTTTTACCCATGATAGACTTCGCAACGTACAAAAATTCGACAGTTGATAGACTGAATTGAAGTTTAGCGCCGTTTTAACAGTTAATTGTCATATCACGGCGGTCAGTGTATTTATGCGCGTGTTTCCTGGCTTTCTCTCACCAGTACTATATCAACTTTCTTTCTAAGTCACTGACTTCTTTGTCATATGCGTGCATCAGAGGTTAGAACTTAGAAGGCAAAAACTTGCCGGCAAGAAATTTTGCCTATACCGGGTATCGAACTTACAACCTATAGGTCACGAGTCTGGCGGGCAAATTCGACGGTTACATTCTGTAAAAATGAGATTTTTTTTTGTTTTTAAATAAGGGTTGTCGTTTTGCAATCTTTCATTCCGTCTATTATGACGTCATCGTACATAGTAAATATGACGTCATCCTACATTCGATCCAAGTGTTAGCAGCTTGGAGAAAATGAATCTGAAACGTAGGCAAAAAATCGCAAGGTCGATCTTATGGGTTCATGGTTATGTGATGGCTTGCTTAAGCCCCATTTTCCCAGAAACATTCCTCAATTTTGTAAAATGCTTCGCTATAAACGGCTGAAAAAACAGTCAACTGAAACTTGGACGCCTATATTGTATACGATATATATATATAGGCCCAATAGCGGCCAAAAGATAAAAGCTTGTATTTAAATGCATTTCATTTAAATCATACCATGAAAGAGAATACAAAATACTGTGAAGATAACAATTTTGATTATTGTGTGGTCGGTTTTCATGTCAGTCGCTGGCAAAAAAGGGAATTTTAAAATCAGGTAGCAAGATAACAAAAATAGAGTGACCTGGAAGGTTTTATCGTAGTTTTGAAACTAACTTTTCTACCAGGGACTGACACTTGGACCGACAGTACCATAACATATACTACTCAAACTTTGATAGGGATCACTTACATATTTATTTATGGGTTTATATGTTACAACAGTTTTACATAAACTCTTTACCATACTGTAAAACTCTAGATTTATCCAAGTTGAAAGCAATTGCTGACCAAAAACTAAATGCCACGTGGACTATGCTGTATGTAATAGGATAGAAAACATTGTTGAAAAAGAAGAAAATGCTGGTATCCAGCATTTTCTCCTTTTCCAATAATGTTTTCCAAAGGCTTCTTTCTCACTGTCTTTAACAGTCAGCATTGTAAGGTAAATGGTAAAGGCTTACAGATCCATTTCCACTGGTTATCTTATTGCTCAGTGTGGCAATGTAACTAATTGTAAAACCATACATGATACATGCCGCATATATATTTAGAGCGAATCTTTAAGGGTGATCCCTAGCAAATATTGAGTAGTATATAATTTATTACTGTCATCTTAACAATAATATTCGTACTTGTATATCGTATAATTTACATTGAAATGCATTTTAACACCCGCTTTGTTCACTTTTAGAAGCTATTGTTACTTTAACAAGAGGACTCTATAGATCCAGGATCAAACTGCACGTTCTGTGCAGTCTGATCTTGTATCTATACTGTTCGTAAAAGTTCTTGTTTTCGCTTACAGCGATGAAAAGTTCCTGTTTCCGCTTACTGCGATGAAAAGTTATTTCATGCTTTCCGGTAGGATATCGAGGAATAGCGGTAAAAATATTTTTCGATATTCCACGGGTACGACCAGTGAAAAATACCGAGTTTTTTTATTCAAGGTACCTGGGTAAAATGCGCGTGACTTCACAACCAGATGGAAGTATGATATTATTTACCTTGCATTTCTCGCGCTTGACGTAATATTGTAATGCGTTGCTATGCAGAAGGGGTACGCCACGAGGAATAACTGAAAAGAACTATACTGGATTTTGATAAAGCTTCTCCCAGAAAGGGTTAAAAGCATGAAATAAATAGAATATTTGTCTTTTTCGGTGAAAGATCGAAATTTATTTCATCTCGTGAACACTGACATCGGTAATATGTTCACCCGATGAAATAAATTTCTATCTTTTACTAAAATAACCCCAAATATCCTTTATATATTTTCGCCCATAGCGATGAAAAGTCCCTATTTTTGCCAATAGCGATAAAAGGTTAAAAGTGATAAATGATGCTATATACCACGACAAAAAGTGAAATGAATTATTCATGTCATGTTTATTCATTATAGATTGCTATCTAATGCTAGTGTATAAAAGCATTAAAAGAAATCCGACTATTAGATTTTTTTTTACGTGAAAAGTAGATATATTGCATGCAAGGCTTGATTTTTATTGGTATTGTTATCTATCTCGTATATCTAAACAAGAACTAATTTTCATTTTCTTATTGTCGTGATTTACTTCTATAGTTACAGACATATATTTACATGAACTTGTCGTATTGCCTACTTTTAGGGCTAAAAACCTGCAGACGCCTTACAAGCAGACCTACTTTTGTGCCAGGGCCTTATAGCGTATTAATGTTAATTTTTGAAAGTGAAAAAACAACACAAAAAGTAAGTGTGGACATCATGCACATTCACCGTCTCTGATTGGCTGGAACAGTTCTTCTAGTTATCCATCCGCAGTGTAAATAGCGCAAGTGTACTTATAGATGCCGATTTATTTTTTCTTTCAACAATTTATGAGCATGCCATTGAACTGCATTTTGATTTTGATCTACACTGCGCGAAACACTAACAGCTTCTATCGAAAAGGAAAAAAAAGAGAAAAAAATATTTGCTTTATTTTTGTTGTTGGTTGGAAATTTTCGCCTTTTTTTTCTCCCAGCAGTTTTGGCATTAAGGTAGTGGATCCGTAATAGAAAGCAGCTCTTTCCACAATAATATTATCCTACAAAATGTTTTCCTTTTCTTTCCTTTTTAGAATTATCATATTTGAATCTAAAACCATTATATGCGCATTACAAAGGGAGATAATAATTACCTCCTAGACTAACAATCAAGATAAACACCAAAAGAATTTTTGGTCGGTTAAAAATGTGCAAAAATATTATATCTGTATAAATCTGTATTCATCGGCTCTCAATTCCATGCTGCACTAGAAGTATTACCTTAATTATGAAAATGGAGTTGTTCTTTAGTTACATCTTTTTTGTTCAAAAAACATTTTTACATTATGCAATTGCGTACTGTGCGTTATGCTCGCCACGCCCATGAAAGTTATGAAATATAAAAATTAGAACATCGGGGGAAAAAGATATAAAACGGAATAAAAAGGACCATAAAAATATTATGACAGTTCATCATGACATGTTACAGAACACAAGGATTGGTGGTGATGTGTTCCAGAGATACGGCAATTAGCCTTAATACCAATCTTTTCTTGTTTTCATTAATTTTATCAGATATCAACCTTAACAAATGAGTATCACTCTGTGAAAAGCGGGTTTTATGAAACTGCAAAACATATCGACCAAGGTCAGCCTCCGCAATCCGCGCAGGCTGACCTGGGTCAATACTTTTTGCCACTGGTCATCTTTTTTCTCCTTATGTCAAAGGAACTTCCAATCCATGAATCAGTCAATTAATAGACACAATGGATTTAATTAGAAACTGCAAACATGTGTTGAATTGCTCGATATGATGCTTTATTGAGATGCAGGGAGTCTCTTTTGTCAGAGTATAGCTCAAACCCCATGCACAATGTCGGGCTCGTAAGGACGGACGGACGGATGAACGGACGGACGGACTACCGTGGACATAACATAACACTACCCTTCAGGCGTATAAAGAAGGTTTTGTTTCGAAAATATTGATATCTTTTTATACAGCTTTTAAGAATATATATTATCACACCGTATACCCACTTTTATTTTATTTTTGGTCACGGTTCAATTCGTTTTGCTATATATTCACATGAAAGCATTTGACCACAGACTTTGCAAATTACAAAAAAAATGTGGCACAAAAAAATGAAATCTGTCAATGAAATGATAGAAAACATTATGGGAAAAGAAGAAAATGCTGGTAACATTTTTTTCTTTTTCCCTCAATGGTTTCAAAAGCTTGATGCCTCAGGTTCGCCGGTATAAACTAAAGATTGTTTGCGGAAGGCTTCAGATTTGATATTACATTGCTTCCATAATTACGTACATGAGAACGCTCTCATAAACGTAGATGATCAGTGCTAACACCTTATCGTCCTTTATTTCAAGGAAATATACTTATCAGCCTTTGATGGGTCCAGTATCATTTAATTAATCAATTAGAGTAGCTACGTCGCCATCAAATCATGGTAAACCTAACCCTTACTCTGTTTGTCCTGCACGCGACCATAAATGTCTAATTCGAAAGGTATACATCAAGAACAATCTGTAAGTACATGAATGTCTATCTTTGTGTATACTCCCTCTCCTGTCGTACTTTTCATAAACTGCACAGATTTAGGCAAATATATAGTCAGACCTAAGTTAAGTATCACCCAAACAAATTTAGTCATACTTTTTTTTTTTAATGGATAACCTTTTATTTGGTATATTTTCAAGCTATGCACGCACCCACTAGACACGTAACAGGCTGATTTATGAGCCAAATGAAAGGATGGCTATGAAAAAACTTTCCGAAGCCCAGAAATGGTAAATTGTGGGTGTGAGTAATGCTGGTCTAAGCACATGGGCTATTGCTGGACAGTTTTGGTGATGCCTAACTTACATCTGACTGTATATTTGGGGAATGAATATTCACATATCGTCGGTTTACTTCGAAAACCTCCTAACTACAGCTTGTTACAAGCTGTGGTTACCAGGTTTTTGAAGTGAACCGACGATACAGTCCCTGCTTTACCAGGGTCCGTATCCTCCAACCATTCTTAAGAACGTTCTTTTGTCCTTATCTTCAACATTTTCGGACTCTGAAAGTAACAGAGCTTCTGATTGGCTAAACCAAACGGTTTAGCCAATCAGAAGTTCTGTTACTTTCACATTGACAAAATTCTGAAGAACAAGACGAATATTCGAAGAGGCGTAAAATTATGCAAACACTTTTAAAGCAAATTGTAAAGTCACGCTGTTCATTACAACTTGTTGTCAGATTTAATGCTTGCTTACAAAAAAAAAAAAGCAAACGAAATCTAGCAGTTTAGTGGAAGGTACCGATATTCTCTTTTTATGGCTTTTATGTGAAAAATTGCAAGTGGCATTGATAAACTACACCAATAATTTCACAAACTGTTGTCATGGGAAATGTATGTAGCAAGATTTCGATAGAAAATTGTGACCTATATTTCCTTATTTTGATGTGTATAGCCTTTCGATTTTAATAACAATGAAGCGGCCTATTTCCGGCGAAGAAATATACCATGAAGGGCCCGTTGTCTGCGCATGTCATATTCTTCGAAGATTCGGCCTATCTTATATGACGCATTACTCTCCCAAAATATTAGGGGATTGTAGTAATACGCGATATAATGTAGCAATGGAGAAAATGGCTTTTATCCATACGTTTGAGGTGAAATCAGGCCTGTTTTTTTTTTCAGCTAGCTCCAGATTTCTCTAAACTGCTGATCATAGCTGAATGAATCGCACCAGGTAGGGTTTTATTGAGTAAACGTTTGTTTTAGTTTGAAGTTCAAAGTAACGGTTGTTGCGTAGGAAAATAGTCCGGTTCTGTACCAAGAAAGCCCAAAATTAGATAGATGAGTATTTATAGAATACCATCTAGCGGGAGATAATGGTGAAGAACCATAATTATCGTCCATCGTAATACAGCATAAGGATTTGATCAACGGATCACCCAGGGTTTGCCCAATGCTAGTAAAGCATTAAGAAGTTCCCTAGCAGGAGTTTCACTAATAGTCTATAATGGTAGATATACGATAAGGTATCAGTGGTTCTTTACCATTCACTTTGCATGTCTGTTTGCTTAGAATATATTGATAAGCAAACAGTGGGGAAAATATTAGTTCCTAATAATCGATAACTTGTTATTTGATGTTTATCAATCTATTAACTCTTTACCACACAATCCCTACATTTGACGACCCTGAGAAAGAAGCCTTTAGGAAACATTGTTGGAAAAGGAGGAAATGCTGGTAACCAGCATTTCCTCCTTTTCCCACAATGTTTTCTACCCCTCACAAAACAAATTTCAAATTTTGAGTCACGTTTATTTTGTCGTCTGCAAATGCTTTTGATTTGGACAAGCCTAAAATATTGTCGTTTGGTAATAAGTTAACAAGAGGGTCATGATGGCCCTTCTATCGCTCATGTACACTTCAGCTCCCTATATTTCAGTGTTACAATTCTATGAACAAGCTTTCTCTCGGACCATCTTTGGCCATCTTATTTGCTTTGGTATTCTGGGGTCATAAGGAGCTATATAAATCAACGTTTACCACTTATCCTGCTAAATAACTAAATAATAATTGTGACCCGTCACGCAAAAAGGGGCCATCTTGGAACTGCGCAAAGAGTCAACCCTGGTCAGACTGCGCAAATTGCGCTTGTCGGATCACTTAACCCTTTCCCAAACGACAAACTTTTGAACTAGACCAAATTGAAAGCATTTGTAGACGACAATTCAGCTCTTGCTGAAAAGATGATTTCTGTCTATGATAGGCTAGAAAACTTTGTGGGAAAAGGAGAAATGCTGGTTACCAGCATTTTCTCCTTTTCCCACCATGTTTCCAAAAGGCTACTATTCCAGACCCGTAAAAACCAGGGATTATTTGAGAAAAGGTTAAATGAAATCTTCAACTCGATCGTTTATACCACTATGTTCTTTTTTTTAAATGATCTTTTGGGCAATAATATCTCCTTCTTGGACAGTGGAGATCTAAGATCAGACTGCACGTTTCTTGTAGTCTGATCTTGATCTATACTGTCCGCAAAAAGTCGACAGCCTAAGGGTTGAGAGAGGAACAAACGACCATCAAAAAAGTGTAGGAAAGGAAGATGATATTGTCGGAAAAGGAGAAAATGCTGGTTACCAGCATTTTCCTCTTTTCCCACAATGTTTTCTAAAGGCTTCTTTCACACGGGTGTTAAAAGTCGGGATTGTGTGGTAAAGGGTTAATTCTCAGGGTCCTTAAAAGTCGGGATTGTGTAACAAAGGGCTAAGCTTTTACTAACCGATCTCTTTCAACCTTGAGGAAGAGCCTTCATAAAAATTTAAAAAGAGATTGGGATTAATTGGAGAAAATGCTGATAACCAGCAGCTTCCCCCTCTTTTTCCACAATATTTTCAAAAACCTGCAACCTGGAGGTTAGTTGGATTTTCTCTTTTTCCAACAGTGTTTCCTTCCTTTTCAAATGATATCTAAAATTATTAATTGAGCTTCACTCATTTGTCATTAGCCTGGCATTCAGGCCCTGCATTTAAGTCATTCTAATAAACAAGGTATACAACTACAGCAAAGTCAAAGAAATATGTGTTGTTACTTGCCCTTCTTCTGAAATACAGGCATTAAATCAGACATTCAGAAGAGTTAGAACACAGAGTTTTTATTCTTGCAGTTTTACTTTATGATTTTTGTTTTAATGAAAAGGCTCTATTTATCGGACTGACACCAGTCTAATTTGTCATCTGCAGATTGTTTCATTTTGATAAAATCTAAAATCTGGTTGTTTGGTAAGAAAATTAAAGTGCAAAAGCCCGCAGAGGTTTTTTTTTTTTTCCCAGTGACTAAAAATATCAGAATTATGGAGAACTCGAAAGGTTAATGAATATAACTAACTAATTAGAAAATAATACTTTACATTTAGTTCCAAAACAATATGAGAAATAATAAACAGATCATTTACTTTTCATACAAGGTATGAAGCACATCGTCGGTTTACTTCAAAAACCTCGTAACTACAGCTTGTTTCAAGCTGTAGTTACGCGGTTTTTGAAGTAACCCGACGATATATAAGGTAACTCATATCACATAGAATTCTTTGACTGATTAAATAATTTGAAACCATTTCTTCACATAGTGAAACCATTTCTTTTTTTTTTCCTCACAACTTTTCTAATTAAAAAAAAAACAACAAAAAAAAAAAAAAAAAAACGCGCTCCGGGAAAACGGGGCTTAATCCATTTCTGTGCTACATTATAAAAAGCAAATCATTATTATGGCTTACAACACGGGAAAAGGAGCATTCGGACATTTGCGTAAAGTGTCGTCACAGATCAGCCTGCGCAGTCCGCGCAGGCTGATCCGATACGACACTTTCCGTTTTTATGTATTTTTTTCTGTTTTGTACAAGTCTACCGTAGCACGAAATGTAATGATATTGTAAAGTAACAGGTCTCGGATGAGCTTACAAACGCACTTCGAAACAAACAATTCCAAACTGTCTTTTCGTCGAAAATATCTCAGCCTTTTGGAATGTGCAGATGCAAGATTAGACTGCAGTTTCTGTGCAGTTTGACCTTGATCCACAATTTCTATGCACTGTTGAGCACTTTTAAAAAGTCTAAAGGTAAATAAACTGGGTCACCGAATGATGATACAGAAATTAACCTGACGCTAATTGCAAAGGTTGAGAGCTTTTACATTCTTTTTTTTAACAACGTGCCTTAACTCGTTACCAAACAATCCCTGGTTTTGACGACCCTGACATAAAGGCCTTTTGAAAACATTTTGGGAAAAGGACAAAATGCTGGTAACCAGCATTTTCTCCTTTTCCCACAATGTTTTCTACCTTGCTGGAAACAAATTTCATTTTTTGAGTTTTGTTTATTTTGTTGTCTGCAAGTGCTTTCAATTTAGACAAGTCTAAAATTTTGTCGTTTGGTAAAGGGTTAATCAATCTTTATAAACTGGTCGCCTTCGAGCGCATGCGCTTTATCAGGGGAGACAACCAATGTAAATCATCCTCGTGGATTATTTATTGTGCCTCATAACTCACAACTGTGGTTTATTGGACGATAAACCACGATAGGAAGAAGATTATTTCTTAAATATTGCCATTTGAAAAGTAGATTAGGAGAAAGTACACATTTCCATATCGGAGAGTGTAGATCCGAGATCAGATTGCACATTCCATGCAGTCCGATCTTGGTCTACGCTGTCCGCAAAAGATCAGCGAAAAACAAAGCTCTATTCTATCTATTTCATGCTTTTAACCATTTCTGGGAGGAGCTTTAACAAATTCCAGAAAAATTCTTTTCCGTTATTTCCGGTGGCGTACCCCTCCCGCATAGCAATATAATTATTACAATATTGTGTCAAGCGCGAGAAATGTAAGGTAAATGACGTCATATTTCCATCTGGTATAAAAGGAAACAATATGAAACCTGCACTTTACCCTTAACCGCTTTAACTCGTTACCAAACGATGAAATTTTGGACTTGTCCAAATTCAAAGCAACTGCAGACGACAAATTAAAGGTTACAAAAAAATAACACAATTTTCTTGACCGAATAGAAACCATTCTGAGAAAAGGAGAAAATGTTTGTTACCAGCATTTTCTCCTTTTCTCAGAATATTTTAAACAGCTTCTTCCTCAGGGTCGTTAAAAGTCAGGACTGTGTTGTAAAGAGTTACACAAATTGAAAAGAAAAAGCAGCCGATATTATAAAACCAAATACATGTAGTTATTTCAAAGTTATTGTGAGGGAGAAATAGCCTCTTATTGGAAAGTGTAGATTCAAGATCAGACTGCACATTCTGTACAGTCTGATCTTGATCTACACTGTCCAAAGAGGGCTTTAACCCTTTCCCAAAGAATCCCTGGTTTTTACATGTCTCAAGCACAAGTCTTTGAAAACACTGTAGGAAAAGGAGAAATTGCTCGTAACAAGCAATTTCTCCTTTTCCCAGAGTGTTTTCTATCCTTTAGGAGAACTTTCTACCATTTTCATCAAAGTTAACCCTTTCCCAAACGACAAACTTTTGGACTAGACCAAATTGAAAGCATTTGCAGACAACTATTCAACTCTTGCTGAAAAGATGATTTCTGTCTATGATAGGGTAGAAAACATTGTGGGAAAAGGAGAAAATGCTGGTTACCAGCATTTTCTCCTTTTCCCACAATGTTTTCAAAAGGCTACTATTTCAGACCCGTAAGAACCAGGGATTGTTTGGGAAAGGGTTAAAATTTATGTCTGCAAACTCTTTCAGTTTGGAAGAATCTAAAATTTGTCGTTTGGGATAGGGTTAAGTCACGCCTAAGCAGACTAATGATTTAATGGCGCGTTTTGCCGTCGGTCTGTTTTTTTTTTTAACATAAGATATGGCGTTCCTACGAACACAAAATCACACAAAATCGTAATAAATGTATAGCACAATTACAAACAGCCCCGGCTGGGATTCCAACCCGTGCAGCAAAGCTTCTCAGTTCCTGAGACTTAAAAGACCAATACACTTACCACTGAACTAAAGAGAATTCTCTCCAACATGGTTGCTAGGTATTGATTTTGTACAGGAAGTAAGAACAGAGTGATTTCCCGTGATAACTTCGTCATACTAATTTACATACAATTCCTCATAATCTTGATGGCATTATTAGGGTCCATGTTCACCAACCATTCTCAAGAACGTTCTTTATATTATTCTTCAAGATTTTCTGACAGTGAAAGTAACAGAACATCTGAATGGCTAAACCGAATGGTTTAGCCAATCAGATGTTCTGTTACTTTCACAATGATGAAATTCTGAAGAATAAGACTAAGAATGTTCTTGACTATGGTTGGTATGATACGGACCCAAGAGACATTTCCATAATGCACTGCGAATTCTGGCACGAAATCTAAAACAATGTTTTCTAGTATTGTTCCTGGTATCGTAATCTGTAACACTTTACAAAACGACAAAATTTTGGATCAGTGGAAATTGAAAGCATTTGCAGACGCCAAGATATATTATGTGGATCAAAAGTTGAAAATTGATTTGGAAAGGGTTGAAATCATTATGGGAAAAGGACAAAATGCTGGTTGCCATCAGTTTTCTTTTCCCGTAATGTTTTCAAAAGCTTCCTTTCTCTGTTGGGATAGTGTGGTGAAGAGTTGGATGGAACGGCATTTATTGGCGCGATTGCCAATAAGCCATCGGTGTTTCCGTCTGTCTTTCTTATCATTATGACGTCATTTAAAAAATCTGGGTCTATATTTACCGAATGGAATAGCCAATCAGACGTTCTGTTACTTTCACATTGACATAATTCTGAAGAATTAGACTGAGAATGTTCTTAAGAATGATTGGTGAACACTGGCCCTAATTACAATTCCGCTTTTATAATCGACGTTGTGTAATTTTGTAATTTTCATCAGGTGATATTTCTAAAGGCACCGCGAGAATCTGGCACGAAATCTAAAACAAAATGTTCTTGTAATGTCCAGGGTGTTGTAAACTGTATTAATAAACTTCATGAAATGGCGTTTAAATAGCGCAATTGCCGTTAAACCGTCAGTAATTCTGTCTGTCTTTACCAATTTAAATACAATTCCTTACAACCAACGCTGTTTTATTTTATGTTGACATTTCTATAAGGCATTGGGAAATTCTGCAACGAAATCTACAACAAAGATTCTTTTTTTTATTCTTGGGTATCTGAGTATCGTAATATCGCCGATTTACTTCAAAAACCTCGTAACTACAGCTTGAATCAAGCTGTAGTTACGAGATTTTTGAAGTAAACCGGCGATATTTATAAAGATTACTGCATGAAATTGCTTTTGAATTGTGCCAAGGCTGTTTTGCCATCGGTACTGCCGTCCTTTTTTATAACATCAGCTATGACGTCATTTGACGACGCAGTTGGCATTCCGACAAGGCAATTCAAGGCATTTTAAGGCAATCCACACACACCTTGGAAGCACACCAGTACCCAGGCAGAATGTACTATCTCAAGTTTGACACCCTCTCCCGGGTATTGAACCCGAGCCCTTATGAATACCAAGCAGACGCTGAAACTGACAAGCACGGGCACCACAACTCGATAGAGGTGCGCCATGAACTGACCATTTGACCAATACTATGACCATAAGGTACCTCATGAGCTTCGTATTTCATTGACGACTCCCTTATTAATAATGGCGTCATACACAGCCAAGGGTGTGAATAACGTAATAACGTTACTTTAGATCAATTTCAAATCCTATGAACCTGCGAAAAGTCTGACCTGTGCCGAAACTTTTCGCAATTATTCAATTCTACCTCATGATTAAATTAGTTGTTAAAAAAGTGGCTAATAAAGGTCAATAACTATGTGACGCTTTGAATGGTGTAATGGATCAAGGGGATGCATTAGGCCCCTTTCTGCCAGAGCATGGCTCTTGGATAAGTTGTGTTATAACGTTAGTTCAGTTTAAATTGAAATCTTCTATGACTCTTGTAACCAATCTGCACCAGCATAAGGTGCCTCTCTTCAACTCTAATGTGACTAAACGACAAAATATTAGGCTGCTAGGGATCAAAACAAAAAATGAATATTTTTTTTTCCAAAATTGAATCTATTTCAACAAAAACAAGTTCATTTCATCTATGGTCATAGTAAAGAAATCATTATCAAATAAACAGAACATGGTTCTTTCAAAGATCGTGGAAGGCGCAAAAAACGGATTTGCCCTTACGAAAAAATTAACTATATTTTGGTTTTGATCCGAATCAAAAGTTGGGTAGTATATACAAATCGTTAGATGGCCTGCAGCTTAACCATTCCTGTATGAAATGAATTTGCCTGAACATATTATACTGAGGCCATATGAGCAGAAAATGTACCTCATCCTCTATGGCCATGTTGTTTCTTGATAAAAAATAGCGACAATATCTGTATATCCGATCAATATTTGCCATTTCAAAGTTAATTTTTCAGTGGGAAGTTATCTCCATAACAGTATAGCTCCATGATCAGATTACAATTTCTGTGCAGCCTGATCTTCACCTACACTGTCAGAAATAGGTCATTGAGTCGCACTAAGTAGCCTTACTTAAGAGTTAATAGAGAAAACAGAAAATACGTGATTGAAATAATGGGCGGTACGTGCTAAAATCATAAAAAACTAAAACGATTTCCCTTTCAAAGGAAAATGTCGTGCTAATTAGTGCAACTAAATTGAACTAATTTGATTCATCTGATACGATAATTGATAGCGTAAGGAAAAGTCAAATATCACCAAAATAAACAATACAGGTACTGAAAGATATCTTCAGTCGGTCTACAGAATCATCAAAGCTAAAACTCCACTTTTATCATTAACATTCATAGAATCAATTAGTCAAAGCTAATAGATTCACTTGATAGTGAAAATTGATACTGCGGATATAAAGACAAATATCATGAATATAGATACGTCAAAACTGACGAGAGATACACTTAGACGCTATTTCAACAAGCTGTTTCATTGTTTGATAACTATGTACAATTTGTAAACTAAATGTTTCAAATGATACTTTCACTTTACGTTAAAAATGACTATGTACAAATTGTATTCGTCATTAAACAATTATTCGATCTGTTCTGTTCTGTTCTTAATATCTCAATCGGTCACTTCTACTTCTTGAACCCTTTACCGCACAATAATGGCTTTTTGACGACCCTGAAAAAGAAGCCTTTTGAAAACAGTGTAGGAAAAGGAGAAAATGCTGGTAACCAGCATTTTCTCCTTTTTCCCACAATGTTTTCTACCCTATCAATAAACAACTGCACCATTTGAGCCACACTGAAATTGTGGTCTGCAAACGCTTTCAATTTGGACAGGGCTAAAATTTTGTCGTCTGGTAAAGAGTTAAAACGACCGCTAAATGTAAATATAAATGTAAATTGTTCTTCAGAGTTCTGATGACCTTTTAGAAAACAACTTTTTAAAACATTGTGGAGAAGGAAAATATTCTGGTTGCCAGCATTTTCCACAATGGTTTTTTCTTGTTCTTTGAAATACATTTTTCTTTTCATTTTGAACCACATTTGATACATGTATTTCCTCTTTGAATGCTTGTAAATCATATAATCGTTATTTTTTTCACATATAGAAGAGTTTTGGAGATATAACAAAATATATGGAATATGTGATCCATCACGCAAAAAGGGACCATTTAGGAATTCTGTACACCAAGATGAAAAGAGATCAACGATAGTGCAAGTCAGTTCAAGTTGATAATTAAAAAAAGATTATACAAAGTGCAATGACCACTTTTCATACAGGAAATGTCATCAAAGGGAAAAGTGTCAACCCTGGTCAGCCTGCGCGATTCGCGCAGTCTGACCAGGGTTGACACTTTTCGCAGTTCTCAGAGTGCCCTTTTTTGCGTGATGGGTCACATATAAAATATTTTAAAACAACACCCTTCTGCCCTTTGAAAATATATATCCTTTTATTTTGAACTACATTTGGTGTTTCCTCTTGAAATGCTTGCAAGTGTGTGAAATTTTTTTCCCCTCATCTGCCAAACAGTTCAAAGGTTAACACAGGAAAATTTATAACAAAGTATATAAAACATATTGAAACAACACATTTCTGGCCATTGAAAGACGGACATATCCTTTCATTTTGAACTGCATTTGGTATTTCCTCTATAAATGATATCAAGTTTGGACAAGTCTTTTTATCATTATTATCAATAATTATTTCATCTGTAAAAGAACTAAAATGTTAACTAAAGAAACTGTGTATAACACTATATATAAAACATATTAAAGTAACACCTTTCTGCCCATTTGAAAGACATGTAGTAAACTACTTCCTTTTTAAATGTTTTTGATTGAAACAATTCTTAATATTATCACATTTCATATGTTACAAGGGCTCATCAACTGCGCAGTCAACAAATGTGTGACCGAGAAGCCGTGGTCAGAATACGCTAACATTACAGAAAATGCAGTTTTTGCAGTTTTTTTTTTATAATTGTTAAATAAATTACTTGTATTTGAACTTCACATCAACATTTGCCATCTGTGAAAAGAATATAAAATATATCAAAATAAGAACTCTTGCCTGTTGAAAGATCATATCCTTTTATTTTTAGTCAGATTTGGCATTTTTTCTATATATGCTTTCAAGCTGTACAAGTTTTAATATCATTACTTCAATCCCATCCTTAAACAGAGTTAAAAGGTTAACAAAGGAAAATAGATAACAAAATCTATAAAACATTTAAACAACACCTTTCTGGCTTTTGAAAGGCATATCCTTATATGCATAACTAAAATTGGCATTTCCGCTTTAACTCTTTCCCAAACAATCCCTGGTTTTTACCACCCCGAGATGGAAGCCTTTTGAAAACATCGTGGGAAAAGGAGAAAATGCTGGTAACCAGCATTTTCTCCTTTTTCCACAATGTTTTCTATCCTTCCCTAAACAAATTTCAAATTTTCAGTCACTTTTATTTTGTCGTCTGCAGGTGCTTTCAATTTCGACTAGTCTCAAATTTTTGTTGTTTGGTAAAGAGTTAATTGCTTTCAAGTTGGACAAATATTTTTTTTTCTGTACAAGAGTTAAAGAGCTAACTTAGGAAAATATATAAGACAATAGACGAAACAATTAAAAACAACACCAAAGCACCTACTGTAGAAAAGCAGACTGGTACACTGTGATGTTAACACTTCAAGACCAAGATGACGACTCTAAAGAAATTCCGAAAGAATTACCATTTTATACCACCTTCCTGTCATCTAAACCACGGTAACCTGATCTAAGTGAACTCCAGTTAGTCTGGCAACGTGTCATGTATTCATTTTCAACGTGATTTAATTCTCATGAGACACCCACAACAGGTGAAATTCATCAGGGCCGTGAGCATGCAATCGGATAATTCAAGAACGGATATCTGCCTTCCCTTATGGCGTGCAACACACGAATAGGGGCATTCGGACATTTGCGTAAAGTGTCGTCTCGGATCAGCCTGCGCAGTCCGCGCAGGCTAATCCGAGACGACACTTTCCATTTTCATGTAATTTTCTGTTTTGCGCAAGTCTACTGTGGCAGAAAATCTAATGTAGTCGGACAGTGCCATCTATTTCGACTGCGCAGGCTGATCCGAAACGACACTTTACGCAAATGTCCGAATGCCCTCTTTCGCATGTTGCAAACCTTATTCCAAGGCAAAAAAAAAAAAATAGTGAAATAGTTCGAGTTACATTTTAGATTTGGTGGAAAAAAACATATCCTTTAGTCATAATTTGATACTACTTAAAAAAAACCCTGACCATATTTGGTATGTAGTCTGACTTATATACTTATTGCTGATGTTTCTATTTGGTCTTTGGATTGAGCCCGGTCTGCTGAACTCGTTACGCAAGGAAAACGATTTTGAGCTACCCAAAGTGAAAGCATTCGCAGACGACGAATTAAAAGTGGCTCAATATGTGCAAGTTTTTATTTAAAAAGGTAGAAAACACTGTGGAACAGAAAAACATGCCAGTTTCTCCATTTCCCACAATGTTTTCTAAACTATTTCTAAAAGGGTCGTTACAGTTTGAGTTTGTGTTTGTGTTTTTGCTTTCGTGACTTCAACTAACATTCATGGTACCTATAATTAGATACGGTTTCGGAACACCTTCGTCTGTAACCTTTTGAATTCTCCTTTTCCCTGAATGGTTTCAAAGTTGTTCGTCGGAGGCATTTCAAGTCGTCTTTATGATTTTTCTGACCTCTGTTTATTTCGAGTCTTGTCAAAATTTACCAATTAACCTACAATGGTTAATGATTCAAAATTTTATTAAGTCAAAAACCACCGAGTTCCTCCAAATGATGGATTTTCTATTTATAGGTATCTAGAAACGGATAGAACTATCACGATAATTTTATTTCGAATGTCAGCTTCGAGCACGGTTGAGAAATTTTGCAATAAAATGTTAAGTTTATCCTGATACTTTTTTTTTCCCCGGAAACTTTTCACTATCTCGATTAGCTTTACAGAAAACTTTTTAATTTATTGGTATAGTTTACTAAAAGTATCATGATAGCTATATCGTATCTTGCGGCAGAAATATGCAAACAATGGCACCAAATCGTTGCTCCGAGGATTTTCTTGCTGTAAACTTCGGTATGGCAGTAAAGAGCCTTAGGCTGGATGCACGTAAGTATCGTTGAAATATGACTGGGATAGTCTTGAAAGTGGTGCAAAACACCATTCAACCAATCTACAAAAGATTCCACAAGTCATATAAAATTGTGCTCATAATCAGTGAGTTTTTCTTTTTAAGTTCAACATAACGGAATTTCTATTGCTGGATAAACCTCAGCCAATCAGAAATGGCGTTACCTTCTTTATATGAAATTCAAATATGAATCTCATATAGAGCGGTTGGCAAGTATGGGCTCCCGTAGTTTTCATGTATCATTTTCTGTCATTTTTACAAGATCCATCTCTGGTGAAGAACTGTATTTTTGTATTTTACAACGCAACATCATTATGATTTTCATATCTTTATTCTGCTTACATTACATTATCATCTGTGAGAAAACGAAGAAAATCTGAACGAAGGGGAAAAGATGTGGAATATCACGAGCTTTAACCCTTTAGCAAATAATCCCTGATTTTTACGACCCTGTGATAAAAGCCTTTAGAAAACTTTGTTGGAAAAGGAAAAAAATGCTGGTAACCAGCATCTTCTCCTTTTCCCACAATGTTTTCTACCCTGCTGGAAAAAAATACATTTTCAGAGTTACTTTTATTTTGTCGTCTGTAAATGCTTTGAATTCGTACCAGCCTAAAATTTTATTGTCTGGTTAAAGATTTATGCATCCACAAAAATATCAACCTAATAGGACCAAAACCTTTTGCTAATTGCCAATTTTCTGCATGTCAAAGGACTCTTCTATCTCAAAACCCAGTCGATTGTCAAACGTGATTAATTTTTATGGATCCATAATTATGTGATGACTTGCTTGTTATAGTGCATCACGAAGATGCATTAAGCTACCATTTGCTAGAGCACTGCTATAATCCTAAATGCATGACGTCATCTTGTATTTGAGCCTCGCTTTGGCAAAAGGGATTTAAATGCATCTCCGTGTTGCTTTATACCAAAACAAGTCATCACTTCATTGTTGGTCCATAAAATCTTCTTTGTATAACAACCAACTTAATCATGAGGTAGACCTGTCCTCTGACATGCATACAGAAAATTGACCAATGGCGAAAAGTTTCGCCCAGGTCAGCCTGCGCAGGCTGACCTGGGCCGATACTTTTCGCAGATGCATTAAGCACCCTTTTACCAGGGTAGGATTTCTTTTATTTCTAACTTGTCTAAATTATATATAATAACCAACTTAATCATGAGGTAGAATTGTCCACTGACATACAGAAAATTGACCAATAGCGAAAAGTTTCGGTTCAGGTCAACCTGCGCGGACTGCGCAGGCTGACCTGAGCCGATACTTTTCGCAGGTGCATTTAGTCCCCCTTTTCCAGAGCATGGCGTCTTTTATTTGCAACTTGTCAAATGGTTTCCATGTCTCTGGTGAATTTGCATTGCAATAAAGTAGTTGATTAGCATAAGCGTGTCTTGATCTGTTATGTCATTCATGTGATTTTTTTAAATTCCTCTTTCATTACCGAACAAGTTTGGTCAGAGATCGTTTCTTGACATGAGCGCATGGGAAAAACAACATTAATTTTTGTTTTAGTTGTCAGATATCTTGCATCTCATAATACTTAATGCCATGATTTTTTTTCATTGAGGCAGTATATTTAAGATTCAAGCGACATTCTAGCGTCATGGCCATCGTCTCTTGAAAAATTACAGAGAGAAATGAAGTCGACTGATTTGTCTTTGAATCTGTAGCAGCACGTTTACAGAGCTTAGAAGGAAAAGCTTTTGATAAAAAAATATTAAAATGAAATACCAATTCGATAAAAATGAAACAGTAAGATAATGGATTTTGTAATAATCCACTAGATTTAATTTAGTCTATCTATGGCTATTTGATTTTTATGTTGTAAATCAAAATTCCTTGTGTAAAAAAATTACTATGAATATAAATCGATAATATCTGTCCTTGTAATCGTAGAAAAAATTACTTTATATCAACAAAAAATGTGCCATGTCGGCCATTTAAATAATGACACGGTCTTCCTGCAGTAGATGACTCCGTCCGTTTAAAATTCATTATCCGCTAGATGGCATTCTACAAATACACATCTTTCTAATTTTAGCATTATGGTTACAGAACTGGACTACTTTTCTACGCGACAACGTATACTTTGAATTTCAAACTAAAATAATCGTTTACTCAATAAAACGCAACCTGATTCAGTCAGCTTTTATCAGCAGTTTAGAGACTGGACCTAAAACATACTCGATTTTTCCTCAAACGTATTGATAAAAGCCATTTTATCCATTGCTACTTTATAGCGCGTATTACTACAGTCTCCCAAACATTAGGGGGGGGGGGGGGGGGGGGAGGGAAATGCGTCAAAACAGTTAGGCCGAATCTTCGAAGAATATGATATGCACAGACAACGTCCGTTTTAGTTACATCAGAAATGACGTCATCAAACCGATTTAATTATGAATCTTCGTAACGTGTGCTGTTGACCAGGTGACAGTCCCACAAGTCTTTGCAAAACTCTGGAGCAAAGTATAAACTAAATCAATAGACTACGTAACCCATTATGCAAATACCACTGAGAAATATTTTCTTCATACTTTTGATTTTTGTTTTTAGTGATAATTTGCCCGTTATCAGTTAACTTTTTCGGTGATTAATTACTTTTGAAGTTTGGTGAGATTGTAAATATATTGAAAGCTCCTTTAAGTATTTCGTTTCATCATCTGTCACACATGTTTTGTTCCGTTATAACGAAATATTAGTGTTCCGTTATAACGAAATGTTAGTGTTTCGTTATATAACGAAATAAAATAAGTGTGGTAATTGACACTCTCGAGGCTCCGTACTGAGAACTTTTTTTCGCGGTTACAAGTCTGGTTTTGAAAACTAAGGATTGTCTCTAAATTATCTTAGAAAATTCAACTTATCTAACCTATCATTGCCCATATCCTTTTACCGGACAACAACATTTTTGTCCAAATGAAAAGCATTTCCAGTATCAAATGACTGAATACGTATTGGAATGATAAGAAAACGTTTTGGTTAAAGGAAAAAGTGCTGTTATCACACAAAGAAGAAAACATTTTTTGAAGGTCTGTTAGACCTTTTTTTGTCGTCTGCAAATACATTTTACTTGGACAAATCTAGAATTTTGTTGTTTGGTGAAGAGCTGTGCACTTTATTGCTTGGCGAAGGGTTAATGGAAGCAAACGTCAACATCACAACATCGACTTTTCTCAAGCTTTGATTGGATGATTTTCTCAAGCTTTGATTGGATGATACGGGGTGATTAACTCTCGACTATGAAAAAAAAAAAAAACACTCTGAACTCCACTAAATTGAAAGCATTTGCAGACGACAAACAAGATGTGGCCAAAAATAATATTTCTAGCCTTAAAACGGTAGAAAACATTCGGGAAAAAGAGGAAATGCTGGGATACCATCATTTCTCCTTTTCCGATGATGTTTTCATAAGGCGTTTTTCTAAGGGTCGCTAAAACTTCCGACTGTGTGGTAAACGGTCAAGAAAGATTAACATTAATGCCGAAACCAAGAAAATAGTTCCTTACGTTTTTATAACAGAAATAACATGTAGTAATTATTGAAAGTAAGGTCTGGTTAACGTCAACGTCAGCGTTAACTAGCGTAATTAATAAACCATTCTCTGTGAAAAGAAAGCTTGATGCATTTGCGGAAAGTATCGGCCCAGGCCAGCCTGCGCAGTCCGCGCAGGCTGACCTGGGCCGATACTTTTCGCTACGGGTTAATTTTCTGTATGTCCAAAGACCACTTTACCTCATGATTTAGTCAGGTATTTTAAAAAAAAGTGGCTAATATGGATCAATAATCACGTGATGTCTTGTTTGGTATCATGTATCACAGAGATGCATTAAGCCCCCCTTTTTTCAAGAACAAGGCTCATATGTTATAGAATTAACGGCATTATCTCCCACTAGATGGCATTCTATAAATACTCATCTATCTAATTTAAGCATCCTGGGTACAGAACCAAACCACTTTCCTACGCGACAACCGTTACTTTGAATTTCAAACTAAAATAAACGTTTACTCAATAAAAGGCTACCTCATGCAACTCACTCGACTATGATCAGCAGTTTAGAGAAATATGAAGCTAAAGCAGGTTTCATTTCTCCTCAAACGTATTGATAAAAGCTATTTTCTACATTGCTACTTTATAGAGCGTAATATTACAGTTAGCCCGCTTTTGGGGCTAGTGATGCGTCATATAAGACAGTCGAATCTTCGAAGAATATGATGTGCGCAGACAATGGAATTACCGGTTGTCCTGTTGTACTAGATTAATAAACGAGAATCAAGTCTTACTTTGGACCTTCTCTCTTAATTCCTAGCATTTCGATATTCAAATCGGGATTCATAAATTTTCGTAACTATCCCCTGAGTTTGGAAAGAAAAAAGCGAATTTGCTGGGGCATGAAATTCAACTCATCCGTATATCAAATTCCAATTATCGAACTTACTGCCAACTTCACACACCCATCATAACGGATACTTTTAGAAATAAATAGAGGATATTTGTTTTTTTCGGTGAAAGATCGAAATTTATTTCATCGAGTGGACACCGGTAATATTTTCACGAGTGGCGAAGCCACGAGTGAAAATATTACCGATGGTGTTCACGAGATGAAATAAATTTCGATCTTTCACTGAAAAAAACAAATATTCTATTTATTTCATGCTTTTTACCCTTTCTGGGAGGAGCTTTATCAAAATTCAGTACAGTTCTTTTCCTTATTCCCCGTGGCGTACCCCTCCCGCATAGCAACGTTACGTCAATGTAAGGTATATGACGTCATATTTCCCATCTGGTTGTTAGGCACGCGCAATTTACCTAAGCAACAAGAACGTGAAAATCGGTATTTTCACTGGTGGTACCAGTGTAAGATCGAAAAATATTTTCACTGCTATTTCTCGATATCCTACCGGAAAGCATGCAATAAATAGAGGATATTTGTTTTTTTCGGTGTAAGATCGAAATTTATTTCATCGAGTGGACACCATCGGTAATATTTTCACGAGTGGCGCAGCCACGAGTGAAAATATTACCGATGGTGTTCACGAGATGAAATAAATTTCGATCTTTCACCGAAAAAAACAAATATTCTATTTATTTTATGCTTTTAACCCTTTCTTGGGAGGAGCTTTATCAAAATTCAGTACAATTCTTTTCCCTCTTTCCCCGTGGCGTATACCTCCCGCATAGCAACGTGACGTCAAGCGCGAGAAATGTAAGGTATATGACGTCATATTTCCCATCTGGTTGTTAGGCACGCGCAATTTACCTAGGCAACAAGAACGTGAAAATCGGTATTTTCACTGGTGTAAGATCGAAAAATATTTTCACTGCTATTTCTCGATATCCCACCGGAAAGCATGAAATAAAGTCTTTTCTTACTGTTGACGAGACCCTAAGTTGAACTGTGGACAGTGCTGATAAAGATCAGACTGCACAGAACGTGCGGTCTCATCTCTGATCTGCACGGTTCACTGCTATTTTCTATAGACTCTGACCAAAAACCTTCTCTTGATCTTGCTTAGCAAATGTATTTTTAACCTTTTAGAAAATGCAATTCATTCAATACAATACTTTATTTGTCATACATGTACACTTAAGTACATAAGCAAAACAACGTGTAAATCATACAAAACGCTTGGTGAAAGAGTATAATTATATACAGTGTCAAGAAGCCCTGTAGATACAATAATGTTACAAATTAACTGTTTTTAAGTGCATTTTTTTCTTTTTAAGTTTGCATTATAGAAATACTTAGATATATATTCAAGATATATAGTTCTTTCATTTTCTGTCGTCATCAAATTTTCAAATGTATTTATTGTTGGCCATGTGTAATAATATTGTTTAAGAAAATTCATTCACAAGTGAAAGAGTTAACCCTTAACCACACAATCTCGAATTTGAACACCAATGAGGAAGAAGCCTTTGGTAAACATTGAAAACATTGTGGGAAAAGGAGAAAATGCTGGTAACCAGCATTTTCTCCTTTTCCCACAATGTTTTCCATCCTATCAAAGACAAATTTCATCATTCGAGGCATGTTTATATTGTCGTCTGCAAATGCTTTTAGTTTGGACATGTGTACGATTTTGTCGTGTGGTAAAGAGTTAAGCATGTCATCGGATATCTTAGAATAAAGAACAAGATCAGACAACAAATCGGTGAAATCTGATCTTGTTTTGTACTCTTTGCAAAGGTTACCCGAATTCATGTTAGGTCGAAGAAGGTAAACTCTTTCCTAAAATGACAATATTTTAGACGGGTCCGATTTGAAAGCACTTGCAGACGACGAAATTTCTATGGCACAAATGATAGGATTTGAATCAGATGGTCAAGAAAACATTGTAGGAACAAGAAGAAAATGCTGGTTACCAGTTTTCTTTTTTTTTTTTCTTCCCAACAATGTTTTCAAAAGACCTACTTCTCAGGGTCATGAAAACTCGGGATTGTGTGGCAAAGGGTTACAATGTATGCTTGTAATCCCAGTAAATCTTGTTTAAAAGTGCCTCTATAGAACACCGCCAATAACCTATGGTAGACGACCTCCTTATCTAGCAGTAGACTTTTTTTAATCTTTTACCAAACGACAAAACTTTAGACTGGTCCAAATTGAAAGCGTTTGCAGACGACAAAATGAATGCGACAAAAGAATTGGAATTTGTTTAAGGAAGGGAAGAAAGCATTGTGGGAAAAGGAGAAAATGCTGGTCACCAGCATTTTCTCCTTTTCCCACAATGCTTTCAAAATGCTTCTTTCACAGGGGTGTTAAAAGTCGGGATAGCGTGGTAAAGGGTTAAACAATAGAGGAACAAGAAATATTGTTGAAAAAGATAGACGACGTAAATTTACCAGCAATTAGGTCGAGACCCTTAGAATATACATGTCCACATTTTAAGAACATGGACCCTAAGAATAAACTTATCTATATTTCTGACCAATCAGAAATTTCTATTTATTCGTTCAACATTAGTACCAAATAATAAGTCAAAAGCAAACACACTCAGCTTCGCCGAAAAATACCCCCCCCCAAGAGCATTTCGTTGATTTACTTTAAAAACATTGTAACTATACAGCTTGTTTCAAGCTGTAGTTACATCTGAGGTTTTTGAGGTAAACCGACGATGTTTTCCTTTTGTCATATTGTAATCGTGTATTACGGCTAAAATCATGCCGATTCTAGAACCTTCAGTCTTCTGTTGTTGGCGAGGACAGGGTTGGAGGTGGGGAAGTTTAATAAATTCAAGGAGAAATTAGATCCTTTTGATTTACTTCTACAAAATTACGAAGGTTATTCTATTTCCGGTTTTCCGGCTGGCGAAATGTTCACAAAGTATGTCACTGGTAAAATGTCGATTGCAGGTGTAAAAACCTTTGAACGACTTAACGTAGTAAACGTGCAGATCTATTAAATATAGTTCGGTAGAATTAACAACAATTAGTTCGGTAGAATTTTCCCCTGATAGAAATCTTATGCATCTAACATTGATGAGCCATGCTTTGGAAAGAAATTTCAATGCATCTGTACAAAGTGTCGGCACAATCATGTCAGTCTGGGCAGTTCTAGTTTGAAACTTTTTGCTATTCGTAAATTTTCTGCTTACCAAATGACCTACCTATCTTATGGTTCAGCTGGCTACTTGACAAAGAGATGGATCGATAGCTATGTGGACGATGTAGATCAAGATCAGACTGCACAGAACGTGCAGTCTGATCTTGGATCTACATTGTCCAATAAGGAGATGTTTCTCATCAAAACATGGATTTGCGATAACATTATTCGGGTTTTTAGCAGGATAAAGGTTGATGATCGTTATATCGTCGGTTTACTTAAAAAACATCGTAACAACAGTTTGTTTCAAGCTTTAGTTACGAGGTTTTCGAAGTAAACCGACGATATAGTCCATACCGAACCCTTTCTAGACGACAATGTCAATGGTGCATTTATAGGCGACTAGTTTTGAAAGGATTTAAACCGTTGTTGGGATTCTAGCATCATCTTTTCTTTTTTCATAGTGTTTTTAAATGCCCTGTTCTTATGGTAGTGAAAAGACGGTGTCGCACGACAGCGAATTAAATGATTAATCTAAAAGCGCAAATATTATGGCCATCTAATTCTGGAAATATTGCAAATGCCTTCGATGTCTTAGGCAGAGATATGTTTTTTTTTCTTTGGACTGAAAATTGACCAGTATAATTCTCCGAAATCGTATCACCAAATTAATAGATATATGCACACATTCTCGAGCTCGCGCCGGTCTAAATATAAACAACGAATGAGCTAATTGCTCTTTACACTAACGTCATGAACCAAGATTCCTTTTTCTGACCAATTCACTATTTTCATGACCAAACATACAGATCTTTGAAACTGTGTGGTCAATTGCACAAAAATAAAATAAGTTTAAATTAATTCCGGAAAATAGCCAGACTTGGAATAATACGGTTACTTTATGAGGGCGTTGGAGAGTTTTTCTTTTGTTTGTGGATCTGTCTATAAGAACATGATGTGTGAAAAATGTGTTCATAAAGATACAAAATATACTCAAACAACCAGATTGAAAGGTTATTTTATCTTTTCAAATTTCACTCTTTGACTATATTTTTTCACCCATAAATCCTTCAATTTCATCCATCCATCAATCCTTCATCCATCCAACCACCCATCCATCCATCCATCCATCCATCCATCCATCCATCCATCCAACTACCTACCGACTCTCTCATGCACCCATTAACATTCTTACGGAAGTTTCTTTTTACTCAAAATGATTGTTTTTCGTTTCAGCATACAAGTATGGGTTTAAAATTGAAATCAGTAGTGTGAAAAGGGGGTTTAATCGATCTACAGTATTTCTTTAATTATCAAACAAGTCTTTGCAAAATATTTGCCATTCTGAGAACAATATCTACTGACTTATATGAGGTAGAGTATTCCTTTGACATGACGAAAATGTAAGAAAAGCAAAAAGTATTGACTCATGTCAGCCTGCGCGAATTGCGCAGGCTGACATGAGTCGATACTTTTTGCAGATGCTTTAATGCCCAGTAAAGTCCAAAAATAAGTAATTTACATGGATCGATACTTTTTGCAAATGCTTTAAAGCCCCAATAAAGTCCCAAAATAGGTATTTTTCACCGTTTAAAAAAAAACTCACACACATATTTAAGAATGGACAAAACTCGAACGTGTCAGTTAATGTATTACGCTGTAGTTGCCATGATATACGTGTGCGAACATGCATTGAAAAGCCCGTCGATTTCAGGGACGACATTGATCGAGACAACCTTCGTTATCTCTCGTATATTATTCGAACTAGGTTTTCGAGAACGTCACGTGATAACTTTGAACCTCATTAGTGCTTTGACATAGTAGACAGGACTATTGTTTACAAATCAAATATTATGTCATCGGAGAGAAAGATTGCTCATTCTGAACCTATTGTCGTTTTAAGATGTAGTTTACTCTTCATGTACTGATAATAAATGAATTTAAGCGTTTACATTATGTTTTTGAAGACTAGAATTGGGACAAAACGATGAATTGAGTGAAGGGTTTGTTTCATCGCATTGATTGATCACGTGGTGTTTACGTCACTATTACGTCACTGCGGACATTCACGACGAAAAGTCGGCTAATCGTTGGCGATCATCGATGTTAACATGCAGGTAATGCGGCATGGTAGGATATGTTCTAGTTTCAAAATTCTTTTTTCTGCCCTTGACTGAAACTTTTATGAGCTGCAACTTACATAACGTGAAAGTCATAATAATCGCCATATTTTTACATGGTGAAAATTAAATTTACTTTTATTTTATAAGCAGGTTTTTATTAATTTGGATTTTACTGTGACTTTAAGATACATTAGATGACCTTGTCAGAGGCAATGACTCTATATAACCTGTATTGATCGTTTCCTTCAATTTTCAAACAAACGTTATAGACAGTTTTCTCGGTAGACAATGCATAGACATCGATACCTACATAATCCAATTCTGTGGTCCCTCGGCCCCTATAATACGTATATATATAGAAATGTTAATCTCTTCTTCATTTCCTTTCCAGCTTCAAAAGTACAACTTCTTCTTCTTCTTCTTCTTACTTTAATTCTTTACCAAACAACAAAATTTTACACTGCTCCAAATTGAAAGGATTTGCAGATGACAAAATAAACGTAACTCAAACATTGAAATTTGTTTCAAGCAGGGTAGAAAACAATGTGGGAAAAGGAGAAAATGCTGGTTACCATACAATGTTTTCAAAAGGCCTCTATCTCAGGGTCGTAAAAACCAGGGATTGCTTAATAAAGGGTTAAGCGTATTTAATTCACAAAGATTGAGAAACAAATTCTTACAACTCATACTAATCTCTTTTGATTCTGGTTTCTTGGAACTAGTACAGTACTCGGACCCACTATGTGAGCAGTCCCAAAGTTGACACCCACTCCCGGGTATCGAATTCGAGACCTTACGGTTACATGCCCGGCGATCTACCTAACAACCACGGACACTTATTTTTTCCCTTTTCTCTCGCTTTCTCATAATATGAATTGCCGGCAAAAAAAACCTCTACAGAGACATTAACTTTTATTTCATTTCACAAAACATTTCATTACAACATGCAGATGCACCGCACACTGATAAAACCAGACATGAAGGGGGAAAATCCCTCTCTGACAGTATAAATACGGTCGAAAATATGTCATGATGACGGCACGCAATGTTTTATTATACTGCAAAGAAATTTCTCGCAATCTGATTGGATGATATACTCCGAATATATATAGCTGTCCACTGGCAAGCTCCAGGGAACATCACAGTTTCCCCGTCGGGAGCCCCCGTAGACTTAGCTTATGCATCTCAACGCAAAGTCAAAGGTGGCGGCGTCGAAATGAAGTATAATTATTAAGTTGTAGTAACTTTCCTCAAGCTTCTCTTTTAAAATTCGAATAGCATGAGTAAATCGATACCGCGCAAGGCCGAAGGTCAAATACGATGCGCCACAAAGGCAATAGCCAAAATATTGAATATTAGAGTTATTTTTCATAGTCTAATATTGTAATGCTTTCTATGCAAAAGGGGTACGCCACGCTGAATAACCGAAAAGAAATAGTTCTTTATTTTGGTGAAGCTCCCCCTAGATAGGGTTAAAAGCACGAAATGAATAGAATTTTTTTTTTTCGGTGAAAGGTCGAAAGTTATTTCATCTCGTAAACATCATCGGCAATATTTTCGCTCGTTATTACGCCACACGTGAAAACATTATGGACAATGTCCACTCGATGAAATCAATGTCGATCTTTCACCGTAAAAAACAAATATTCTCTATCTATTTTATGCTTATTAACCCTTTACTCCATAGATACTTATCTCTACGCATTGCTTGTAGGCGCCTTTGGAAAACATTATGGCAAAAGGTGAAATTGCTCGTGACGAGCAATTTCACCTTTTGCCAAAATGTTTTCTATGCTATCAAAAGGTGTCATATACACATAAGAAACAACTTTATCTTTGCGGTTATTTAGGGTCAATTAGAGAAAGCATAGAAATCCCTTAAGAGGGAAATAGTTAAACCTTTTTGTTAGAAGATACATCAAAATCGACAATATTCACTCGATCAAATAAGTTTCGACCTTTGACCGGAAGAGACCAATATACTTTGTACGAGTATAAAAATGCTGCAGTAAGCTACATGTATCTGGTACTTGCATTCGCTTGGGAATATTTTGATATCTCTCTCAACTCTCCTTAGACTGGTGTCAGTCCGTAAAATAGAGTCTTTTCATATATAGCAAAATCATCAAGTAAAACTGCAAAACGAAAGCTCTGTACATATTTCTGTGACCTTGCTGTAGTTGTGTACCTTCTTTATTAGAATGACTTAAATGCAGGGCCTGAATGCCAGGCTAGACTCTCCTTTGCAACTGGTTAAAATGAGGAATCGGTAAATATTTCTGACAGAAAGCGATTTTCCTGCAAAGAGCCATTCCGTGTTAGACAACCTACCCTAGATCATTTTCTCATAGAAATGATTGCCGGATTTGCATAAATTGGTTTATCTGATACATTATATTGCGTAATGTCTCCCAAGTGCACGTTGATTTTGATGTAAACAGGTTTACATCCATAAACTAAAGTAGGTGTCAGTGGCATGTTGATACCGGATGCATTTTCAGTGCCACATGTTCTGAGTTTAAATCTTATCCATGAGCCGACTCAATTTCACCCTTGTCCTGCTAAATAAGGGAAATGTAACTTCCAAACCAATAGGGACAAACCAAATTTTCAAAGGTACTTATTCAACCTGACAACCGGAAGTAGAAGAACTGTATCAACCGTGAATTCTTAATAGCATTTTTAGTCTAATTGGCAAGAATTCAGAAATTTTCAAATTAAGGCAAATTCTGATTGGCTATAATTTAGCAAACAGAACATTTTGTAACTTTGTAAAACTAAACTAAACTAAGACTTAGAATGAAATTTAGAATGATTGACCAGTACGGGCCGAGGGTGCATCTCTGGCTCACTGTCTACATAAATGTGACGCCGCCATGAAAAATTCAACTACAGGTATAAGCACGTGGCTGAAGATGCTTGTTTTTAATGCGACAATATGCTACATTTTTGCATTGTACTATGGAAAATTCGACCGCCATACAGTACTTTCATCCCTTTTATTTCTATTCCCGATAGAGGACTACTTTGTGCGCGTCTACCTGTCTTTTGGTACAGCGGAAAAAATAGAAGCTAGGAATGTTTCTTCCTTTAAATACCATAAATACACAAGTCAACCCTTTACGATTTCATCTTTTAACCCTTTCCCAAACAAGCCCTGGTTTTTACGGGTCTGGAATAGAAGCCTTTTGAAAACATTGTGGGAAAAGGAGAAAATGCTGGTAAACAGCATTTTCTCCTTTTCCCACAATGTTTTCTACCCTATCGTATAGAAAAATCATCTTTTTAGCAACTGTTAATTTGTCATCTGCAAAATGCTTTCAATTTGGTCTGGTCCAAAATTTGCCGTTTGGGAAAGGGTTAACGACCTTGAGGGAGAAAACTTGTGAAAACATTGTGGAACATTGTGTAAAAAGGAGAAAATGCTGGAAACCAGCATTTTCTCCTCTTCACAATGTTTTCCACCTATATACTGAAAGACAGAGGGAGAGAGAGAGAGAGAGAGATCATCATATTTTAGCCACATTTTATTTGTCGCCTGCAACAGTTTTGAACTTGAATGTGTTTGAAATTTTTTCGTGTGGTGAATGAAATTTGTACTTTTATAGTGAAGACCAAAGTATTGATATTTCAGAGTTTTTAAAGAATGATATCTCCTCTTTAGACAGTGTAGTTCCAAGATCAGCCAAGATCAGACTGCGCGTTTTGTGCAGTCTGATCTTTATCTACCTTGTTCGCAGTTGGTCAGTGAGTCGCGCTTAGTAGCCTAAGGGTTTATAAAGAAATGAGACCAGTGTGTTTGTAAAGAATACATACTTCAGTGTTCAAAGTGAGAAGCTCTTAAACTATTTTTAGAACTCTTGTACGAATTGAAATACGAATAGTTCTTATTTTACAGCATGTTTACTTTGTCTTCTCAACTTGAATATTTGATACAAAATTTAATTCCATTAAGTCCTTCTGGTAAAATTCCCAACAGTTGAGTAAACATATCGATATCAAATATAGAAACTGTGTTGTATTACATTGGAACTATTTTCACTCGACCAATTTGCAAAACAATGGCCGTGAAAATAGGTTAAATACTTAATAAGGAGGAAAAACAGCGAGTAGTGCATTTGCATTATAGTATCACTGGATAGAAAAAAAATCCTTTAGCGATTACAAAATAAAGACTGTTGACCTTTTCAGAGCATGTAACAATCAAAGCGGTGAGAACGCTGAAGTAGTATTCGTCAAGGAAGCCGTTGTTTGGAATTAATAATTAGACTGAAAAGGAGAACGTCAACGAACTAAACAAATGAATACCTTTTTGGTTGAACAGTGAGTACTAATGATACACATGACAAAGTCAGGATTATTTGTGAATTGTCGGTCTCCCTTTAACTATTATGCAGGTTCAGGAGTAACGTCAAGCGAGCTGTAGACAAATTATCTACCATTGCGCCAATGAAGGGCTATGAGTGAGCGAGTAAAGCTATTTTCAATGAAAAAAAAAAGTTTTCCCACGATCGATGACCTCACTCAGTGTATTTTGATATGCTATCTTCAATTACATATCAGAGTGCTACCGAAAAATCATTTGGCTGAGACAAGTTGGGTTTAATTCTGTTGATTTCCTTCGGCTTTCCTTCAAAATTCAATATTGAACTGATGTTGGTATTGTCTTCGACAATTACCACAAAAACAATAAGAGTACTGTAAGTAGGCCAACCAATAGAAGGGGATGGTAGAAATTTGCTAGGAAATAGATGTTAACAATTTACTATTTCATTAAAAGTTCATTCATCTGACAATATTTTTTCCTATGACTAATAGTATAATTGCGTGATTATTTAACGTAAAATCGTGTATCTAAGTGTTTTGAGGGAGTTTTTTGCGATGTTTCTTTAACATATTCGTCCATGATTTAGGTATTATTCACTAGGTTAGGTCAAAACTGCGAAATGAAGCCAATTTCAAAGCTAGAGCTAATCCTAGAATATCTAACTCCGTTTGTGTAACTGGCTTGCAGAGTTTTTCAATCTACATGCTATTTTATGTGATCTGTCACCCGAAAATTCTGCACATCAATTACTAGTAGATGAAAACAGATCAACAATACTGAAGGTCAATTTAAGATGATAGCCCAAAAATAATTGTTTAACAAGGTAGAATGATCACTTTTCATACAGAAATCATCATTAAAGCGAAAAGTGTCAACCCTGATAAGACTGCACAATTGCGAATTCTGACCAGGGTTGCTACTTTTTGCAGTTCCAAGGTCTATTTTTGCGTGATGTGTTACATATCAGATGACTATAACGCTTCTGTTCATTGATCAATGAGGACCTATTTTTCTTGAAACGGGGGAATGATTCGTATCTTCACAGGATTTCAGTATTACTCCTCAGATAGGAAGGTAAGATCTGAAAGGTCTTCAACCTCTAAAAATGACAAAAATTGTAATAATTAGGGAAGGAGAATAAAATAAAAAAAGACAGCAGTATCCAGTTTTTCGAATGGTATGGAAAAAATTGTTCAGAACGCATTAGTTGCTTGGTCCGATTTGTAAATGGGAAAAGAGTGTCTGGAGAAGTTAAGGTATTAACCCTTTACCACACAATCCAGAGTTTTAACAACCCTGAAAAAGAAAGCTTTTGAAAACATAGCGGGAAAAGGGTCAAAAACCTTCACAATCAGCTCTTTCAGACAGAAGCAACACCAAAGTACATGTATCGCAGCAAACACCAAAATCTAAAACGACTATGGGAAAAACGAATGGAATAGCTATAAATCTTAAAACCAATTATACAGGAAAAACCGAGAAAAAATTATTACTACCAAGGCAAATTATTCTGGTACTAGTATTGGCATGTTCACGTGTCACGAGGCATTCCACCGAATTACCTCAGAACCATAATGAGCCATGTTCTGACAAAAAGGAGGGTTTTATGCATCACCGCTTTATGCATCACCGCGAAGCGTTGTTCCAAGCAAAAGATCACATAACTATGGATACATGAATTAAATTTTGTTTAACCCTTTCCCAAACGATAAGATTTTGAACTGGTCCAAAATGATAGCACTTGCAGACGACAAAATAAACCTAACTCAAAAATCGAAATTTCCAATGTTTCCAGCAGGGTAGAAAACATTGTGGGAAAAGGAGAAAATGCTGGTTACCAGCATTTTCTCCTTTTCCCACAATGTTTTCAAAAGGCTTCTATCCTAGAGTCGTAAAAACCAGGGATTGTTTGGTAAAGGGTTAATTAACGACCCAGTGAATCATGGGATAGAACGGTCCTTGGAGATGCAGAAAATAGATCAAAGTTTTGATACAGGTCAGGCTGCAAGGAAGGCGCAGGTTAACGTGGGTCGTCACTTTGTTCATTTGTGACCCATCACGCTTAAAGGAAACTAACTTTGAATTCCGTACATCAATTAGATGAAAACAGATCGAAGATAGTGCAGGTCAATTTAATTTGATAGTTAAGAAATGATTGTATAACACGGTAGAATGATCACTTTTCATACAGAAATTATCATAAAAGCGGAAAGTGTCGACCCTGGTCAGCACATTGGATAGAGTGCTCATTTTTTTTGCTGTTTCGTTCTTTATCATAAAATCTTCTGAGGAATTTTTAGTGGCCTGGTACCAAACCAGCACCTAAATATGGTAAACATAAAAAGAAAAGCGTTGATAATTGAAAAGAACGAAACTATTACAAACTCTGTTCGAATTACTCCGACAGTCTAATTACGTATTAAAGACGAAAAATATTTTCAAGTGTTCCTAATCGCCCCTAATTCTGATCAAATGTTTTTTTTTTTCCACGTAATAGGTCGGTGTTAAATCCAATAAGAATTACATAGAAAGCTTTCAGCTAGAATTATATTTAACCATTGACAAATGAACACTCTAAATATCTTCAATCGAATTTGCACTGGTATTATAACAACAGCTGATTATGTAATTGGCACCTTTATCTTTTTCTACTCCAGGACACTTTTATTTTCATCAAGACATTTTAACTCTTTTTAACCCCTAGGTTGTTAAGCGCAACTTACTGACCTTTAACGGACTGTGTAGATCAAGATCAGACTGCAAAGAACGTGCAATCTGATCTTGGATCTATCCTGTCCGATAAGGAGCTATCTTTCTCCCCAAAAATACCTTTGAAAAAGGAAAAAAACACAAAAAAATGTGTTTGGCTTGCAAGTTTCAAGTAAGTTATCCAACTTGATAGGAATTAAGACTGTTTCAACAACTGAAAAATGGCTCTACACATTTCGAAGGGCTGCACTCTGGCAGGAGCGGGAATAACTCTTCACCAAACGACAAAATTTTAGACAGGTCAAAATCGAAAGATCTTGCAGACGACAAATTCAATGTTAATCAAAAAATGAAATTTGTTTCCAGCAGGGTAGAAAACATTGTGGGAAAAGGAGAAAATGCTGGTTACCAGCATTTTCTCCTTTTCCCACAATGTTTTCAAAAGGCTTCTATCTCAGGGTCGTAAAAACAAGGGGATTCTTTGGGAAAGGTTTATGCGTCTCCGTGATCTATTATATCAAGTTATCACGTGACTATGGACCCATAATGTCCTTTTGCCGCAACAACGGACTGGTCCTTTGACATACATTGAAATTCATATATAGCAAAATAAGCACTGTCTCCCGCTGGATGGCATTCTATAAACACACATCTATCCAATTTGGCATTCTGGGTACAGAACCGGACTACTTTTCTACCGTTACTTTGAATTTCAAACTAAAATAAACGTTTACTCAATAGAACGATACCTGGTGCGATTCATTCAGCTATGATCAGCAGCTTAGAGAAATCTGGAGCTAAAACAGGCCTCATTTCTCCTTAAACGTATTGACAAAAGCCATTTGTTTCCATTGCTACTTTATAGCGCGTATCAACCCCCCCCCCCCCCCCGAAAAAAAAAAAAAAATGGGGGGAGTGATGCGTCATAGCAGACAGGCCGAATCTTCGAAAAATATGACATGCGCAGACAACGGCAAAGTACGTCTTTCTGCCAGTGAGGACTGTGGATCTAAGATTCCATGAAATTCCTTTTGTCTAAAAACCTGAATCATGAAGAAGGCTTGTTTTTTGACAAGACGAAAATTGAAAAAAAGCAGCAAAAAGTCTTGACCAGGTGTAAACTTTTTGTAGTAACATTTATGCCCCTTTTCAAAGAACATCGCTTGAATGTGGGTGTGCTTTGTTCTTTCACTACTAGTATTTGAAATTCAACTAGTCGAGAATTCCTGCAGTGAAAACAGATTGAAACAAAAATAGTTGTCAAGAGTTTGTCCTTGGGAACAGAAAGTTCACAATTAGATACTGCAAAGCAAATTGAAAATAAACAAAGATATATCACATTTAAATGGATATACTGGCGCAATAGATTAAATTAGGTCTGTGGCACTTTTATTTTTCGCTTTAATGGGATATAAAATTATCCTGTTGTTATTCGATTTGAGAAACTTAAATCGTAAAATCTTACAAATAATTTAACGACAAATTTAATAGTATTGCAGTCATATGACGGCAATACTCATCGATACCGGGCTTGGTGGAATGACCTGCACAAGGATGCTTTGTTCAACCCCAAAGTTCGAACGAACTTTGGGGTTCAACCCCATAGTTCGGTCAACCCCATATTTCGGTCCAACAATGCTTCCACACTGCCCGGTGCCATCATCTATCAGACTCACGTCACCCGAGTAACACCTTTATTTTTAAACATTCATCTATCTACTATCATCAGCACGAAAACGGGAGCATACTTCTGAAATGTTTTCAGTTTTTTTTGTCATGTACTAAGAATATCGATTTCATTTCATCTTCGTAAACATCACGATGATAGTTTAACTCGTGGCTGCGTCACTCGTGAAAATATTATGGATGATATTCACCCGATGCATCAAATTTCGATCTTTCACAATGTTTCTTTTTTTTTCCAGAATATTTTATAAACACTTCTACATAATCGTGTTGGTCGAGTTTCTAATAGCTGCTGAATATCAGAATACCACTATGGAAAAACAAATGATTTCTAACTATCATGAACATAGTTTTAAGAATTTCACTTTTGCATTTCATTCCTGAAGTGCATATCTAAATTCAGATACAAGCATTCTCTGAGCTTCATGCTGCTAAATAAAGATAGTTTTTGGAATTAACCGCAGACTGATTTTAGAAGGGTATAGTGAAGTTCTCTTTAACCAGACAATAAAACATTTAGATAATTTGATTTTCTAAAACGTCTGTAGACAAAATTTCTGTGAAGTTATTTTTCGTATTTAGCTTTGAAAAAGTTAAACAAACTGTGTGAAAAGGAGAAAATGGTTTTGATGCTTTCAAAATTCTTTCTTTCCGTGAATCCACAACATATGTGCATGAGTGTGCTGTAAAGGAGGTGTATGAGAGTGCTGGCCAAGATCCATGTCATATTCGCTTTTTTTAACCCCTTCAGTTGTTTGATTTTTGTTTGGTATTACACACTGTACAATAAACAGTATTATTAGAATTTCGGGCGTCAACAAACAAGCTTTGCAGCAATGTTGGTCCTTTGGTTTGGTGTTCGTTAATCAAGTGTTTTATTGGTAACAACAAATCAGTTTTCAGCAATTTCAGGCCTTTGATTTATGTTTCCTAGACAGATTTTATGTAAACAGTCCCGTTTTTTTAGCGCCGTCCTTTGTTTCGACATTTTGCTAGAAAGTTGTTTTCATCCCTTACACTATGGTCACAATGTGAAACTGCCGCCTGCCGATTTTTAGACATCGGTGGATTCTTAAAATTACATGCCGCCGGCCCATTTTTTACAAATCGGTGAGAGTGGTCATAAATAACTGCCAGTAAAAGGCCGCCTGGCGGGTTTCAGGCGGCGGCAGGCAGTTTCTTAAGTTCGAGGGGTGTGGGGTGTCGGCCGGTGGCAGTTAGGCGACAGTCCGGCAGCCGTCAGATTTTACCTGCCACCGCCCGGCGACCTGGCGGACACCGACCATTTACAACTGACACCGGCCGGCGATCGGGCGTTCGAACTGCCACCGACAGGCGCCCGCCCGATAATCTGACGGCGGCAGGCTGGTTTACGAAGGATATATACTCAAAGAAAAAAGAAACGCAACTTTTTCAAAATCATATATATATGAAAGTTTATGTCCATGCAATGAAACGTCGTTCTTTCTATAACTGGTCATCGCCGTAGATATTTACTCAGTTTGTTTTAGTGAATGTAACCTATGCGTTATGCCGTGTTCAGCGAATTTAATTTTTCACGTGCACGCTGCACTGAACAACTTGCATGTGAGTACCTATTCAAATTTCATCGTAGGATTTACCATACATACTCAAGTACAAATAATCCAGATTTTTTTGCGTTTTTATGCGGTTATTGCAATGCCACGCTAACGCAAAGAACAGCGTGAACACGCCGTCATGATGCTGATGAACGGGACTTCGCAACGCCAAGTTGCAGCGCAACTAGGGGTTCATAAAAGTACCATATCTCGAATGGTTAAACGTTTGAGGGAAACTGGTACTACTGACGATGGCCAAAGATCAGGCCGTCCTCGTGCCATTACACGTCAGGAAGAAGCTTATATACGCCTGACACATCTACGTCAGCGGTTTCGTACAGCCACTGAAACTGCAGCGCACATGAGAGGAGTTCGTGTGAGTCCTAGGACTGTTAGAAACCGTCTGCGTGAATTCAGCTTAAATGCCAGGAGGCCGTATGTTGGGTTGCCGCTGACCCCGGATAGACGACGTCGCCGTATGGAATGGCTTACTGCCCACCGTCCGGGTGTATTTTCTCTTCGGCAATGGAGAGAAGTCTTATTCTCTGACGAGTCTCGTTTCTTGCTTTATCGTTCAGACAGAAGAACTCGTGTCTACAGACGTCGAGGTGAACGTTTCTCAGACGCTTGTGTGGTGCAGAGTGATCGCTTTGGAGGTGGTGGGTTGATGGTGTGGGCAGGCATATCACACGGGCAAAAAACTCCACTTATATTCATTGAAGGATCTTTGACAGCTGTTTGTTACAGGGACACTGTACTGCAACCGATCGTCGTCCCATTCGTGCAACGTCACAACGTCACTTTCCAGCACGACAATGCACGGCCACATGTTGCTAGGATATGCCAAGCCTACCTGGCCGACAACAACGTGAATGTTATGCCTTGGCCGGCATTCAGTCCCGATCTTTCGCCCATTGAACATCTTTGGGATATTTTGGACAGACGTGTACGTAAACGGAATCCACCGCCGACGTCACACGATGAGCTGAGAAAGCACTCACTGAGGAGTGGGAAAACATCACTATCAGACAGGTGAACGGTCTGGTCAATTCCATGCACCGACGGATTAGAGCTGCAATGGCTGCCAACGGGGGCCATACTCGGTATTAGACATTTGAACGGCGCATTCGCCACCCTTATGTCATAAAAGCTGCCATATTTATCAATGTGCGTTACGTTTCGGGTCAAGAAAAGTTACAGTGAAATAAAGCCTCTTGTGTTGTTATTTCAAGAATGAAATCAGTTTATATTGTGAATAAATTTACATTTAGATTCTGTGCTTAATATAGAGTTGCGTTTCTTTTTTCCCTCAGTATATATAGCTAGATTGCTCTCGTATCACTACATAGTGTTCATCATTGTTATCAACCACAAGATAAACAGATCTAATTCAGATCTTCAAACGGATCAGATCTATTTCAGAGGTTATCGCCATCGTGGATTATTTACTGTGCCTCATAACTTACAACCGTGGTTTATTGAACGATAAACTTATAAGCTTATTTCTTGGATATCGTCATAATTCTGGGCTGAACCAATGAAATGTTCCCTTTGTGAACTGGTAAATACATTCTCGTTGTGATGCAGTCTTACATGTGCGAAGTCAACACTGTTAAATGGATTCGAACGAAAGCAAGGCCTAAAGAGTCTAAAGCTTGTCATCGTCTAAATTCTAAAAGTTAACACCTTTCACCAAATTCAGATATAACACCCCTGAAAGAAGGACCTTTTTGAAAACATAGTGAGAAAAGAATAACAATTCTGGTAAACATCATGTTTTCCCGTTTTTCTACAAAGTTTTCTTCCCTTTTATCATTTAACTCTTTACCGAATGAGAACATTTTAAGCTAGTCTTTTTTTAAGCTTGGCAGACGACAAAAATTCATGCAACCCAAAAAATGAAATTTGATTTGATAAGGGTAGAAAATATTGTGGAAAAAGGAGAAAATGCTGGTTACCAGTATTTTCTCCTTTTTCTCACAATGTTTCCAAAGCGTTTTGTTTCAGGTTCGTTACAAGTCGAGGTATGGTAAAGGGTAAAGACAAATCGTAAAACCGTAGTCTGAATATGCCTTGAAGTAAGACAAGTGTAAATTTAAATTTCAGTCCTTCGATAAAAAAGTTAACCAAGGATATAATTGTGATTTATCTGACCTCTACAGACACCCAACCAAAGCTATTATCTTCTACTAATACAATAAATAAGAAAGCATTTGTGACATCGCAAGCTTTGAAAGTTTAATGAAGACGAATGATGCAACCTTGTCCTAAATCCTTTACCAAACAATCCCTGAATTTTACGACCCTGACAGAGAAGCCTTAGGAAAACATTGTGGGAAAAGGATAAAATGCTGGTAACCAGCATTTTATTCTTTTCCCACAATGATTTCTACCCTGCTTGAAACAAATTTCAACTTTTGAGTTACGTTTATTTTGCCGTCTGCAAGTGCTTTCAATTTGGACCAGTCTAAAATTTTGTCGTTTGGTAAAAGTTTAATGAGACGTGTAGTGATTTCGTTGCCTTTGCAGACAGTGTTGATCAAGATCAGACTGCACAGAACGTGCGGTCTGATCTTGATCCACACTGTCTGTGTGAAATATATATTGTATTATTCTCTCTGATATACAAAAAAAAAAAACTTTAGAAATTTTGTTTTTTGGTCAATTTTTTACCGATCGAAAAATTTTGAATGTACTTATTCAACTTTAAAATGGCAACTCTTCCACTGTAAATTAACAAAGCTAAGCTCTGTCAAAAGGAGGGTTTATGCACCTCTATTATGTATTATACGAAGCAAGTAGATCTAATCATTAAACCTTTAATCCATAAAAACATTTTGTGTAACAACCGACTGAACCATGAGCTAGATTGGTCATTTGACAAGTATAAACAAGAGGGCCATTGGCCCTGGAGCGCTCACCTTAGATTATAGCTTTATATCAAAGCTCTACGCCATTAAGTTTCAGAGAAGAAATTCTTAAAGTTTTCCTTCTTTGTTCCTATGTTTCGAACTTGTGACCCCCGAGGCTGGGTCAGTTTGGACCCCAGGGACATCATATGAACAAACTTGGTAGAGGTCAACTAGCAGATGCTCCATACCAAATATCAAAGGTCTACTCCTTCTTGTTTCAGAGAAGAAGATTTTTAAAGTTTTCCTTCTTTGTTCCTATGTTTCAAACTTGTGACCCCGGGGTGGGGCCAGTTTTGACCCCAGGGGCATCATACGAACAATCTTGGTAGAGGTTTACTCGGAGATGCTACATACCAAATATCAAAGCTCTGCCCCCTCTACTTTCAGAGAAGAAGAATTTTGAAGTTTTCCTTCTTTGTTCCTTTGTTTCAAACTTGTGATCCCCGTGGCGGGGCCAGTTTTGACCCCAGGGGCATCATATGAACAATCTTGGTAGAGGGCCACAATGAGATGCTACATACCAAATAGCAAAGCTCTACACCTTCTAGTTTCATAGAAGATTTTCGAAGATTTTGCTATTTTTTTTCCTTTTGATTGCCATAGCAACCAGAGTTACTCAATCTTTTGAACATCTTTGGTAGAGCTTCACCCAAAGAACATCCCTGCCAAGTTTCATCAAGATTGGCCATGTGGTTTCGGAGGAGAAGATGTTTGAAAAAATTTGGACGACGGACGACGCACGACGGACGACGGACATAGGGCTATCACAATAGCTCACCTTTAGCACTTAATGTTTCGATCAAAATCACTGTATGGACCTGAATTGACACCCTTTTTCTGCGGATATAATAAACCTTTTTCACACAGCATGACATCTATAGGCCATGGTTTGGCAAAGAGGGAATTTTGCGTCTCCGTGACGCACTATATCAAGCAAGCCATCACATAATCAAGGACCAATAAAGTTAATTTTATCTAACAACTAATATAAACATGATTGTGCTTCATAACTCACAACCGTGGTTTATTGAACGATAAACCATTAGTGAAAGAAGATTCCCCGGAGCGGGTGTCAACTTTGGGATTTTTCATTGGCGCACACTTTCGGCGCGAGTACTGGTGTAGTTCCCAGGAAGCAGAATCGAGAAAGATTAGTATAAGTTGTCAGAACTTGTTTCTCAATCAATGTAAAACAAATATGTTTAAACTAAAAGAAGATTATTTCTTAGATACTGCCATAGTTCTGGGCTGTACCAATGAACTGTTTTCTTTGTGAACTGGTAAATACATTTTCATTGTGATGCGGTCTTACATGTGCGAGGTACGCCACGGGGAATTGACGTAAAGTGATCCTTCGATATACAGAAAATTGACTGATAGCGAAAAGTTTCGTCTCAGGTCAAACTGCGCAGACTGACCTGAGTCGATACTTTTCGCCGATGCTCCAAGCCCTCTTTTTACAAAAAAAAAAAAAAAAATCAGCCTCTTTCGATAGTTTAGCCAATCAGAAGTTTTGTTACTTTCAAATTTAGAAAATTCTGGAGAAAAAAAAGACAAAGAACGCTCTTATGAAAGGTTGGTGAATACGGGCCCTGACTACAGGTACTGTGCAGTCTGGTCTTGATCTACACTGTCCGCAAAAGGTCGTTCAACCGCGAGTAGCAATTTAAGGGTTAATTTGTCGTCTGCTACGGCTTTCAATTTGAAGAAATCACGAAATTTTGTCGTCTGGTACAGCGTTATGTAATTGAAACAGATCACGTCTGGTGTATATAAACGTTATTTTCCATGAAATTATATTACAGTACAAAAAAAGCTGCACCGATGCATTACTGCAATACTATTGTAATGCAATACTCACCAGGCAAATGTAACCAGTGAGCTTTTTGATGCATTGAAAATAGACCAAAGGTTGTCACTTTAATTGTACTTCTGCTATATTTTGATTGATAATGTTTTTTAGATATGCTTGTCATTAAATTCTGTTGAAAAATGCGACCCATCACGCAGAAAGGGACCATTTGGGAATTCTGCACTATAGTTAGATAAACAGATCAACGATAGTGCAGGTCAGTTCAAGTTAATAATTCAAAAATGATTGTACAACAAGATGCAATGACCACTTTTCATACAGAGAATGTCATTAAAGCGAAAAGTGTAAAACCTGGTCAGCCTGAGCAAGCCGCGCAGTCTGCCCAGGATTGACACTTTTCGCAGTTCTCAGAAGTTCCTTTTTTGCGTGATGGTTTACCAATGTAAAAGATTATCCATATATCTGCAGAAAAAAGAAGCTTATAGTGGAAATGAAAGTGGGTTTAAAAGGTTTTGTCACAGTGGAAAGACGGCGGTATAAATTAACGTACGTAGAGAGAGAGAGAGAGACAGAGAGAGACAGAAAACGAGTGTCCCATGACACGTTAATTAATTACCAAACGACAAAAAGTTAAGTTTGTCCAAATCGAAAGCATTTGCAGACAACAAAAAAAAGTGACTGAAAATTTGAAATTGGTTTTGTGAATGTTAGAAAACATTGTGGGGAAAAAGGAGAAAATGCTGGTTACCAGCATTTTCTCCTTTTCCCACAATGTTTTAAGAGGCTTTTGAAAAAGGCTTCTTTCTTAGGGTCGTCAAAAGTATATAGGGATTATGTGGTTATGGGTTAATCCTCGAAGAATGATTTGTAGATTTTAGTTTCAAACTCGTGAACTGTATTGTGATGAAATATTCACGAGGCAAAGGTACCCAGCGGGCTTTTTGATGCATTGAAAATTGACCAAAGGTTGTCAGTTTGATTGTACTTCCGGTATATTATGATTGATCATGTTTTAGAGATATGTCTGACATTAAATTTTGTTGAAAAACTGTTACCGATAATCAATTTATCTGCAGCAAAGAAATATGTATGCTTGAAATGGAAGCGAGTTTTAGAGGTTTTGTCACAGTCAAGGAGAGAATAAGAGATAGACAGACAGAAAGAGGGAGAGACAGAGAGAGACAGAGACAGAGAGAAAGAGAGCCGATACTTGCAAATAAATATGTATGCTGGAAATGAAAGCGAGTTTCAAAGGTTTTGTCACAGTCAACGAGAAAATAAGAGAGAGAGAGAGTAAGATAGGCAAATAGACAACCACACCTACAGAGTGAGAGAAATAGGGATGACAGATAAAGATAGAGGGACAAACAGATGGACAGACAGATAGACATACAGACAGGTAGACAGACAAGGAATCTTATGAAACGTTTATCGCCGAAAAGAGTTTAACCATTCGGACTTCAAACTCATTACCCCCAGATTACCAACCCTTGTACTTTTCTGACTGAACTATACACTGAGACGAACTTCTAAACAGCCACTATTGTTTCTCCTATAAACTGGAGCAAGCATACGAAATGTTAATGAAAACAAATTGTGACATATATCTGGACGTTAACTGTGGTACTGTGTTGAAAAGATTCTCGATTTTGCCAACAAAATGACTCTCTTTTTTTAAAAAAAGGAAAACTAGTTGTTTGCGCATGCGTGGTGTTTACCAGCCAAAACAGTTTAAAAAAGAGAAGTATAAAATACTGAACTTTTGTAAACAATAAGAAAAAACATGAAAATTATTTTCTGTGAAAAAATAATATCCGAAAAGAAAACAAGCATGAAGTTTTCAAAAACTTGATATTTCATTTTACAATGTTGAGTGAATGAACAACAAATAAGTTTCTTCAGCAATGAAAATTGAATAAATTCTCTTCAGAATTTGGCCCAAGTACATTTTCAGATCGGCCAATAATTCTGCAAAAATTTAATCAAATAACCTATCCCTTTTATAGGCAGCGGACGCGAGAAAACGTCAATGGGAAATTACATGTTAAAAGTGGCCGTTTAGAAGTTCATTTCAGTGTATAAATGTAGCTTTTCAAAAATGGCACCCAGGACCGTGAAGTGACGTAATCCGCAGGGGTAACAACCTACCTCATAGCATACGTCATCGGTGACATTTTAAATCCGCCATTTTCGTTTTAAAAGGTAAGTTTTTCAGCTTGTACATTATTGTTATTGAAGATCTGTCCAAACAAAGCAGTGCATATGGTACCTGACAACTTTCTTCGTTAGTATACATTAATATTTTGTTCATTAGTTTCGTTGATTTTGCAATTACCTCCGCAAAATTTTCGGAGCCGGTGACACATGTGCGATTTCACAATAGATGTCATATACAATGCCTTTAAGAATAATCAGTGTGTTGAAGTGTTCTGAGCTCTAACATTGTTTCATGGCATTCTGATTTCACGAATAGGACAAATATATTTTTCGTCACCAGATGAAGTAGGTATTTTGAGTAAATTTTAGATACATATATCTTTTTAAAGTAATTAATATGCGCTTTGCGCAAAAAATGGCGGCTATTCCGACACCTCCGCTATGACGTAGGCTGTCGCCCTTGAACTGGGTGCGCCTGTTTTTACGGCAAAGTAAAATCAAAAGCCAGACTATCCCAACCCTTTTACCAACAAATCTAATCATTTCAATCACAATGAATTTGTCTGCAAATGCTTTGCCATTATGAATATATAATATAATATGGGAAAGTCTAAAAGTATGGCGTCTGATGATGAGTTTACTCTTTACCGCACGGTAGCATTTTATGCTTGGTCTACATTGAAAGCATTTGCAGACAACAAAATAAATGTGACTCAAAAATTGAAATTTGTTTTCTGGAAGGGTAGAAAACATTGTGGGAAAAGGAGAAAATGCTAGTTACAAGCATTTTCTCCTTTTTCCCACAATGTTTCAGTTAAAAGGCCTTCTTCCTTAATGTCATTAAAATTCGAGAAAGTGAGATAAAGAATTAGTAATTCCACGTCAAAATGACGTAGGCGTTACCTTACCGACGAAATTCGAGGAAGCCATGTTTTTTGGTGTTACAATATACAGATACAAGGTAGACGGGTTTACATTTCAATGCCACAAACATGATACCTGTAGACGGATCTCGCATTGCTGTTCTAATTACCGTGTTCTAGAAATCTAATTAACATTTTAACCTATTGGTGCCTTTGGCAAAGACAACGTCTTTTGCGGACCATATAGATCAAGATCAGACTGCACAGATCGTGTAGACTGATCTTGTATCTATGCTGTTCGCTTATTTAAAGAAATATATAAAGTATATTTTTGAGTAACCGTGGATTGATTTTTAGCCGTCGTCAGAAGGTCGAGTTTAGCTCAACAACATAACAAAATAGCCTTTTATGTATACTGTCCCTTGAAACTTGAGTTGCACAGTATGCTCGCCAAACGTCGAGCAGAGTTGTCGTTCGTTACTCTCATCATACATCTCTACAATTGGCTAAATGACAAGAATCTTGTCAAACCGAGGAAAACATGTTTTGTTACTGTTTAACTGTTTAGTTTAAACATATTTTATTGCCAATTGTATACATAGTTTTCTATATAACAAAGACAGTAATCATCCAAATAAGGCAAAAGGGTCTGGCCACAAGTTCTCACAACTTAGCTTCGGTCATTCCCTTTTGTTTAACTTACACAGAATAAGGTCTTCAATAATACCAGAAATATTAAAAAAAGATACATACAATAAATAAATTTCGGGTTAGTATGAAGAGAAGACAGTGTCTTTCCAGTCATGTACGGAAACAACATGCATACAAATGAAAATTTGTTAAAGCAATAAGTCAATCAAAAGGAAAAAAAAAAATAATAAGGAAAAAAACCGATGAAAGATATGTTCTCGGGATCGACCTACTGCTTGAACTACTTCATTTTTTTCCCAAGTTTATTTTTACGCTCTACATAATATGCAAATATCATTTTCTACATAATAGTGCAATTGTTTACAATTGTTTACATTCAGTAAACCATGTTAATACCAAAAAGAAATAAAGTTGAAATAAAAATGAAAGTATATTAATTCATTGATTATATAGTGCTCAGCACCGTTTTCAACATTATTTCAATTATATCGCGACGGCCAGTGCATCTATCCATGCGTTCCTGGAATTTCTTTTACCAGTACTTTGCACAATTTTCTTTCCAAGCCACCGGGTGCTTACCCATATGTTGATCGCCGAAACAATGGTCAGTGTTGAAAGAGGAATGAATCCAGTCGCAGTGACTATCATCAAACCCCGGAAAGAAACTGGCCGAGCCAGGGGTCGCAGCCAGGGATCGAAGCCCGGACCCGGTGTTTTCAAGTCCTGAACGCTACCGACTGAGCTACCGGGACTCTAGAAAACATTGTGGGAAAACGAGAAAATGCTGGTAACCAGCATTTTCTCCTTTTCCCACAATGTTTTCTACCCTTCACAAAACAAATTTCAAATTTTCAGTCACTTTTATTTTATTGTCTGCAATTCCTTTCAATTTTGACAAACGTGAAATTTTGTCGTTTGGTAATGGGTTAAGCATTTTTGTCTGATCCTTGATTTACATGTACACAGTGTCTATTGCTAAATGTTTGAATAAAAACAACTTTGTTATATACTGCTGAATTACATTTGAATCAGCGTTATAAATCAAATAGGCAAATATGGGTTGGTTCGTTTCGAAATAAACCATGTGTGACAATGGGTTGAAACATTAAGAGATAGCACAAAGTACCCACTTGGTAGTAATATAGAAGATAAAGTCGTTTCAGAAACATCAAAATAGAGAAAACTGTTATGATTCCAATCGTTGTATCATGAAATACAATGACTTAAAAGGAAATTTTATAAACCATTTTCATTTAACTCATTACCAAACGACAAACTTGTAGACTTGTCCAAATCGAAAGCATTTCCAGATGACAAAATAGAAGTGACTGAATATATGAGATTTGTGTTGGGGAGGATAGAAAACATTGTGAGACAAGGAGAAAATGCTGGTTACCAGCATTTTCTCCTTTTCCCACAATGTTTTCTAAAGGCTTCTTTCTCAGGGTCGTCAAAAGTGGGGATTGTGTGGTAATGGGTTAAACACTTTATCTTGCCACAAAATTTCAGTCCCCACCCCCTTCAGGTTTCTAAACGAGACCCAAAGACCTTTTTCGGATAGTATGGATCAAGATCAGACTGCACAGAGTCTTGGATATACACTTTCTTGGATCTACACTGTTCGGAAAAGAGATTTTGGGGTTTTTACTTTTGGTTTGAACGTTTTATTTAACTTAGCTAGAAGTTTAAGGGTTAACAATGAACACTATATTACTGTATAATAGTTTCCTAAAACGCTTACCATTCAAACTCAAGCTTTCACGACCCTTATAAAGAAAGCTTCGACAAAACATTGTGGATAAAGGAGAAAATGCTGGTAACCAGCATTTTCTCCTTTTCCGACAAAATTTTCTAACCTTTCACAAACAAATCACATTACTTGTGCAGCATTTGCCGCCTAGAAATGCTTTCAATTTGGAAGAGACTACACGTTTGCAGCCCATCATAGAGTTAAAGATATATTCTTAGAGGGGGGAATTGCTATAAAAATTTAATCGAGTGTACAGTGATTCAGAAATAAACAATAGATATAATAAAAAGGGTAGAGAAAATTCCACGGATTTTCGCTCATTTAAAACCGGAAACAGCAACAATAATTCCTTTGAATGCCTAAAAAAAAAATGTGACCCATCACGCAAAAGGGGACCTAATGCATTAAACTCCCTTTCCACAGAACATGTCTCATTTTATTGTAATCTACCCATCTTGTATCCGTTTTCGTTTTGACAGTTCACAACCACCTCAAATTTCATGTAAAATTGTTTGAAATGATACATTTATAATGCGAGAAAATCTCAAAGGTTCGCAGAAAAACAATAGGACCATGAAAATACCTCGTGTTTGCCCCGAAAAGAGCTGAGCTGTATGCAATTATTTTGAATATTGATTACAACTCAAATAAACGTACGTTTTTTTTCACACACGAATTGGAAAGATTCTGATTATATTGTTTTAGGCTCCAATTTAAAATAGTTACTGTCAGAATAACATATCAATTTCTAAAAAGAATAAAAAGAGCCTTAACTCATAGTCTACTATGCGGGAATCGGAGTGCTTTAGCGGCCAGTGTAGATCAAGATCAGACTGCACAAACGTGCAGTCTGATCTTGGATCTACACTGTCCGATACGACTTGTTTTATTTCTTGTCAAATCACCACTGAAATCGCAATATTTGGGTTTTTATTTTCAGAGAAAAATTTAATTTCATTAATTTGTCAGCTTCAAGGTTAGGAAGACTTAATATAATCGTTATTTGACAGTAAAATGTAGCGCTATCTCTTTGACAAAATAAATGTTCTTCATTAAAGAAGAAATAAAACTAAACTTTGACGGAAATTCCGTTCATTTTTATGATGCCAAATATGACGTCATCGAACCGATTCAAATACGGTTTCACATAATCGACGTTTACCATGTGACATGTGTACAAACTTTTGCAACTAAGTCGGGTAGCTGAGTGGCTAGCGTATCTGACTCGTGATCTGGTGGTTGTGAGTTCGATACCCGGCTTTTGCAAGATTTCTTTCCGGCGGTTTTTCGCCAGTCATCTTTGATGCGTGTGAGAAAAGAACGTAGTGGCTTGGGAAGAAAGTTCTATCAGCACTGTGTGAGAAGCCAGGAAACATTGCGTAAGTCCATATGACATAAGCTATTAAAAAGGCGTTAAATTTCCTATAGAAACAAAGAATCAGCCGTTGCAAAATAAATTTCGAAAAAAAAAAAAAATCCAGTACAGCTGTTTCCAGTAATTCCCCGTGGCGTACCCCCCGCCCCCTCAACATAACAACGCATTACAATATTACGTAAAGCGCGAGAAATATAGCGTATACGTAATATTTCCATGTGGTTGCATGCCATTGTCTGCGCATGTCATATTCTTCAAAGATTCGACCTGTCTGTTTTGACACATTACTCCCCTGAAGTCGGGGGATTGTAGTAATACGCGTTATAAAGTAGCAATACGTTTGAAGAGAAATCATGCCTGTTATAGCTACAGATCTCTCTAAACTGCTGATCATAGCTGAATGAATCGCACCAGGTAGCGTTTTGTTGACATTTATTTCAGTTTGAAATTCAAAGTAACGGTTGTCGCGTAGAAAATAGTCCGGTTCTGTAACCAGAATGCCCAAATTAGATGTGTATTTGTAGAATGCCATCTAGCGTGAGATAATGGGTTGAATGCGTTGTTAACCTGGGTAACAAGTGCGTGGGGGACTACTATTTCCGAGTTCAATTGAAGACTTAGAAAATAAAATCGGTATATTTTACTGGCCGTAACCATGAAAAGTCGACTAAAATTTCACCGTTATTTCTCGATAAACTACCAAATAGCATGGAATAAATGCATTTTCTCTCCATCGTAATCTGCCCAAAATTGCAACCGTCAAAGGCAGCATTTGGCTTAAACATAAATGAGTGACTATACTTTTATAAAATAATGATGAAATGCCCTAAAAACCGGCTGAACGAGTACAGATGTTATTTTAACCCTTTACCAGACGACAAAATTGTAGAATTACCAAAACAGAAAGCATTTGCAGACGAAAAAATAAATAGAGGACATATGTTCTTTTCGGTGAAAGATCAGAATTTATTTCATCGTGCGGACGCCGTCGGTTACATTTTCACGAGTGGCGCAGCCACCAGTGAAACTATTACCGATGGTGTTCATGAGATGAAATAAATTTCGATCTTTCGCCGAAAAAAAGAACAAACCAAATATTCTATTTATTTCATGCTTATTAGGAGGGGCTTTTTATCAAAATCAAGTACAGTTCTTTCCTGTTATTCCCCGTGGCGTACCCCTCCCGCATAGCAATGCATTACAGTATTACGTCAAGCCCGAGAAATGTGTGGTGAATGACGTCATATTTTCATCTGGTTGTGAGGCACACGCAATTAACCTAGGCAACAAGACCTTAAAAATCGGTATTTTCACTGGCGGTACCAGTGTGAGATCGAAAAGTATTTTCACTGATATTTCTCGATATCCTACCGGAAAGCATGAAATAAATAGAGATCTATGACTGAAAAAATCAAACCTGGTTTGGGAAGGGTAGAAAACATTGTGGGGGAAGAAGAAAATGCTGGGTACCAGTATTTTCTCCTTTTCCCACAATGTTTTCAAAAAGCTTCTTTCTCAGCGTAAACAAAAGTCTGTATTGTGTGGTAATGGGTTAAGTGATGAAATATTTTTGAAGTTTCGTAATATTACAGGATTCTGAGCAGCCGCGGTTGGATAAGGAAGTTGGGGGAAAAAAGGTTTTCTTACCATTTTATCTTATGTTCAAGGGACATTTGAACATTCGCTTAAAGTGTCGTCTCGGATCAGACGGCGCAGTCTGCGCAGTCTCAACAGGCTAATCCGAGATGACACATTCCGTTTTTATGTAATTTTCTGTTTTGTGCAAGTCTACTGTAGCACAAAATCGAATGTATTCGTAAAGTGCCGTCTCGGATTAGCCTGCGCGGACTGCGCAGGCTAATCCGAGACGACACTTTACGCAAATGTCAGAATTCCCTTTTCGCGTGTTGAAAGCCTTATGAAATTTTCAACTCGGCGTTGGAAAATGTTACTCCCAGAAAAAGATCAAGTTCCAAACAGAGCCTTTTCAAGACCTATAATCATTCTTTGACTGTAAATTCATTACATGACCACTCAGACACAATACATTTTCTCAATAAAAAGCGAGGGAAAAAAAACAACAGCCTTGTCTAGAAAAAATAAAAGTACCACTTTACATGAAATTGTATAATTCTTTGTCACGATATTTTTGTGTCATTTTAAAAACTACAGGGAATTTAACCCTTTGCCGCACTAAAGAATTCAAGTAAGACAAATTCAGTCCCAGAGTATTTACAGACGACAAACTTAATGTGGATCATTTGATAGAAATGGTCCAAAGAAGGGTAGAACTTATCGTTGGAAAAGGAGTGTTTTCTAAAGCCTCTGTCCGTATAGTTGTAGAAAGACTCGTAAAACTAAAATAACTTACATAAAGAATAGTTGAATTTATTGATGTGAGTGTAAAAAATGACAAAAGTTGGAACTGCTCGTCACGACAATTTAGATTTATTGGCAAAAATGACTTGTTTCCTTTCTACATACGTACAGACCAAGATACCTGCATATAAGTGCATTCACACATGCATGCATGCATGCATGTATGCATCCATCCATCCATCCATCCCCATGTACATATTTCCATGTGCCCGTTTCTCTGTCCGTCCGTACATACGAACGAGACATACGTACGCACTTAGCTCCCTTTCTAAGCGTTCAATAAGTATTGTTTACATTGCCAATTTTCATCAAATAATATTAGAAAAAATCCATGCTCTGACAAAAGAGGGCTTAATGAATCTGTAAAAAATATCGACTAGTATCAGTCTACACAGTCTGCGCGGTCTAACATCGATGGAAACTTTTTGCTATTTGTAAATTGATTTTCTGCGTGTAAAAGGACCAGTTTATCTCCAGATCAAGCCGATTGTTTCACTAAGTAAAATCCAGTAATACACAAATAGGCTGAGCCGGGCAGGTTGGCCTGGGTCGAAACTTAATGCAGATGCGTAAACTCTTTACCAAAGAACAAAATATTGGGTCCTACCATATAGAATGCATTTGCAGATAACAACATCAATGTAACTCAAAAATTGAAAATTCTTCATGGAAGAGTAGAAAACATTGTGGGAAAAGGAGAAAATGCTGGTTACCAGCATTTTCTCCTTTTCCCAAAATGTTTTCAAACGGCCTGTTCCTCAGGGTCATGAAAACAAGGGATTGTTAGATAAAGGGTTAAACACTCTTTTTACGCTGAATTATTCATGTATTTAATAATTTTTATCCACGACCGCAGAAATGATAAGGTGTTTGTTTCCCTGCAACTAAAATAACGTCTGCAAATGTTATCATAAGACGATAATTATGTTGATCACTGCATTTTTTAATCACACTGAAAGCACCCTTACGTGGAATAGTATTCATTAGTTTCCAGAATCATATATATCCCAATCTACCATAAAGGCTAAAATAATAACATTTAATATCAAAATTACTGAAGATACGACAAAGATACGTGTAAATGTAGAATTATGCATGGATGGGAAATTGATAAGATTTAAATCTAGTTTAAAAATCAAAGCGTTGAGAAGGCTGAAGTGGTATTTGTCAAGGAATCCTTTGTGTGGAACTAATAGTTTGAAAGAAAAAGAGACATGTTTTTCAAATATTGGCTTAAAAGTCAGCCCACTAAGCAAATGGATATCTTTTGTGGTGTCCGTGGTCGTGAGGTAGAGCGTCGGCCTCATAACCTAAGGGTCCTGAGTTCGATACCCGGGAGCGGGTGTCAACTTTGGGATTTTTCATTGGCCCACACATTCGGCGCGAGTACTGGTGTAGTTCCCCGGAAGCAGAATCGAGAGAGATTAGTATAAGTTGTAAGAACTTGTTTCTCAATCGATGTAAAATAAATATGTTTAAACTAAATAAATATCTTTTCAGCTGGAGGGAGAGTACCCGTGACAAAGTTTGGCCTATTTGTGTATTAGTGGTCTCCCTTTGATCACTAGGAGGAATCAGGAGTAACTACACTTGACAGTAGGAATCATGATCGATGGAGAGAAAAACCATGTGAATATATCGAATGAAATTAAGTTTGTACCTAAAAACTATAATTTTGAAATATCTTTAGCCGTTAACATTTAATTCCAAACATGACAACCATTTCGATCTATGGATATTCATGTGCAATCAAATGGAGTAACGAGCAATTATAGGATCTACAAGCCATGGGACGAACTGGTTTTGGAACGAAAAAGCTCAGGGTCGGTAGGCAGAGTTTGTATCATTGCGCCAATAAAGGACTATGAGCGAGTGACTCTATTTTGAATCAAAACTAAGTATTTCAACGATCGATGGCCTCACCCAATGTATCTTAACATGCCATTTGAAACTACATATCTGAGTGCTACCAAAAAACGCATTTGCCTGAGAAAAAATTAGTTTAATTGGGTTTATTTCCTTCGGCTTTCCACAAAATACGATACACGGTCTTCAAAATTCAATCTTGAACTCATAGTGGTATTGTCTTCTACGACAAATACCACAAAAATGGCTGAAACTGAACAGGCGGCTAAAAGTACACTTCTCTGAAGCTCAGACAGACTGTTATCTTTTCCGGTTGACTTTACAAGCAGACGGTATTGATAAACGATCAAAATACAGGTCCTGTGTACTCTGATCTTGATCAATGCCACCCAAAAAAGCCAACTTTTTCGCAAATTACGCTGGACCTGCTGAGGGAGCAAATGGCTTGCTTGATATTAACATCACATCAACATGAGCTATAATACAATCTTATCTCAAAAGCCAACGTATGTCAGATTCATTTACCCATTACCACACAATCCCTACTTTTGATGCCCCTGAGAAACAAGCCTTTTGGAAACATTGTGGGAAAAGGAGAAAATGCTGGTAACCAGCATTTTTTCCTTTTCCCACAGCGTTTTCTACCCTTCACAAAACAAATTTCAATTTTTCAGTCAACTTTATTTCGTCGTCTGCGAATGCTTTCAATTTGGACCAGTCTAGAATTTTGCCGTTTGGTAAAGGGTTAAACAAAGAGTTCTGCCTCTAGCATGACAGCTCATAACGACAGTAGAACATACATTTTACCAGCATTAATGAACCGTGCTCTATGAATAAAAAAAGGGTTTAATGCAATTGCACAAGGTATTAACACAAGTAGATGCGCAGGCTGACCTGGGTCGAAACTTTTTGTTAGGGGTAAATTTTCTGTGTATTAGGTAAACAACCCACTCCAGGATTTAGCCACTGTTCACATACGATGAATAAATTTTATGCGACAACTTACTTGGTATAAAGAATTACGGCGATGCATTGAAATCCTATTCACTAAGTGCTGTTTAAGGACATTTTTCGAAGTTTTCTTTGCTCAACCTTGTACGCAGCTTTTCGTCCCTAGGCTTGTTCGCCAAGGCTTGTGCGTTTAGGCTCGTTTGTCGCTGAGTTTTCGCATAATGAATAGTCTCATTTCTTTTAAAATTAAATTTGGATCACTAAGAAGGTATATTAGTATAAAGGTTGATATTTGACTCTTCACAGCGGAAAAGTTGAGTAGTAATCGGATAGTTTCTTCGGACGGCGTGAAATCACAAAACCGCAAAAGTGTTTAAAAGTGTTTCGCTTGAAGATATTTTGCAAGGAAACCTACATTTTCTACTGTGAAATGTATAGAAACGTATTCTCGCGATAAGAAATCAACATCGTCAAACGAGCCATGGAATTTTGGTCGTCGAAATATATGCCCATAGATTTGACTAAACAAGCTGTTGGTATAGTTCCAAGATCTGGCTGCATAAGAAACCGATGAATTTTAATAAAGAAAACGTCCTTAATCCTTTACCACACAGCAAAAGTTTAGACCTGTCTAAATTGAAAGGAATTTCAGACAACAATTTCATGGTAACACAAGTGGTGCAATTTTCTTTGATAGGGTAGAAAACTTTGCGGGAAAAGGAGAAAATGCTGTTTACCAGCATTTTCTCCTTTTCCCTCAATGTTTTCAAATGGCTTCTTCCTCAGGGTCGTCAAAAACCGTCATTGTATGGTAAGGGGTTAAAGATATTGCCACTACCAGATTTCAGCCCGCCCACCCGTTCTGCCCTCGCGGGAGAAACGAATCCACAAATCGCACCTATAGCACACTATTTCAGCGGAAATGTCACTATTTATGAAAATAAACGATGTAAAGTTGATTACGCTAAATCTTTCAGATAAAGATCTAATAAAAAAGCAGACTCTTTAAAAATTTGTTATCCCAGACGTCTCTTGGGACAATAAACGATGGACCCATTAGATGTAAGCCAGTCAGATCGTTTGTCGAAAACTCCTGAACAACAGGCACACGTTACCAAAAAGATTAAAAAGCTTTCTAATCCTAATCCTGCCAAACAAGAGATATGAAAATGTTACGCTGATAGTAAAGGTCCAGTTTTTACTATTTCGAAAGTATCTTTTAGGAAAAGATATGTCCTATTCGACAATATATATCAAAGATCAGACTACACGTTCTGTGCTGTCAGATCTTGATTTACATCGTCCGCAGAAGGCCAGTGTGTCAACCTTGGCAGCCTTAGGGCTAGTATAAACAAAATAAATTAAAGACTATCGTTGTATCATAATATTTATCTGTCCGATAAAACCGCTAAGTAATTTCCGTGCGAATCACTCAAACAAACAACCCACACACATAGTTAAATGATAAATTTCTGTTTTTTTTCCTAGGAAAAAGAGATATCATGACAAATTTTATGTTCTGTTATGTATTTTTTTATTTTGAACGACATGATAAAGTAGAATCATGCTGATGTCCGCGTATTTTCCCCTATTCAATCGGTTAACCTTTCATGAACCTTTCATGAAGTCCTCCCTTGTTTTTGGGCGCGTAAAGGTGATATCTTTAAACAGTGGGGGAATGGAAAAAATGCTTATAATCAGCATTTTCTACTTTTCCTACGATATTCTCTGCTCTTTTGAAGACAAAAAAAAAAAATATCATATAAGCTGTCTTAAACTTGTCTGCAAATAGTGTCCACTTTTTTAGTCTAAAACTTTATCGCTTTGTAGAGCTATTAGAATAAAATGTATAAAAATCGTGCCTTGCAAAAAGAGGTATTAATAAATCAGCGAAAAGTTTCAACTCGGGTCAGCCTGCGCGGAACTTTTCACTATTGGTAAATAATCTGCATATCAAAGGACGATTGTGATTAAGGGATTAAGATTAACTCGACATCGTAAAAGAGAAACTGATCCATGTAATGCGACAACTTGCTTAGTTTTATGCATTCAAAAAAAAATGCACATTAAAATACCCTCTTTGATGGGCGCCACTCACGTGTATAAGGAAATTAGTCTTCATTTGCGTGCAAATAGATATTTTTATACCAGCTTGGGGGAAAAAAAAGCAGGTCTTAATGCCTGTACGCGTAATACAAAATTCCACTGCACTCTATTTCAAACGGCATGACCATTGTGACTAGTACCTCGAATACACCTGGAAAAATTAAGTTATCGATTTCCTTAATGAATAAAATATTACTATATACTGCAAACATTCAGATAATTTACAAAACAGTTAAAGTTACAGAACAATAAATATTATAATTAAAGGTGGAACATCTAGACAAACAAAACCTATTGCTCTTACCTATTTAAGTCTGTATCCAATTCAAACTTTGGAAAAAAAATATAAACACGTTGTTGTACTATTTCTTGATGATGATGATGATGACGATGATGTCTTTCAAAAGAGATCGAATTAGGAATTTCTTTCTTTGTGTTAAACTTCGGTGATGTTCGGACTTGAGTATCGGAACGCGTACTGAACCAATCACTGTCACATCAGAATGGTATCATCCGGTCAGGAAGGAGTTATTGCACGTACTTGTATAAGGTTTGTCAAGCTACCATTTTTATCGGACCGTCGCAAGCGTCACAAAAAAACCAATATACGTAGAGAACGATTCAGGACAATTCATCGGCTTTTAAATGATAACAATACAGCACCACACCGCCCTCGATGACGTAGAAAGTTCGTGTTGCCCCCAAATGGCCTTCAGCAAGGGTCAACCTGATCACACAGTTATCACGATTGCGCTTGTCCGTGGTTCCATGTGAAATTGCGTCATTTTGTCTTTACCAAACTCAACAGACGACAAAATTTTAGGTTTGTCCAATTCGAAAGCATTTGCAGACGACAAAATAAAAGTAACTGAAAATTTGAATTTCGTTTTGTGAATGGTAGAAAAATTGTGGGAAAATGAGAAAATGCCGGTTACCAAAATTTTCTCTTTTTTCCCACAATGTTTTCTACAGGCTTCTTTCTCAGGGTCGTCAAATGTAGGGATTGTGTTGTAATTAGTTAAACAGACGATAAAATTTTAGATTCATACAGATGATAAATGTTGTCAAAACTTTAGGACCTGTCCTAGAAAGGTAGAAAACATTCTGGGAAAAGAAGAAAACGCTGGTTACCAGCATTGTCTTTTTTTCTCACAATGTTTTCTAAAGCCTCCCCCACCCCGGGTTGAAAAAAAAAAACTGGGATTGGGTGGTAAAGAGTTAGTTCTTAATGCATATAATTTGAGGTATGAAGTCTTACAGAGCTCCAGATAAGAGGGAGTGATAATATTCTAAATCCAATATTTCTCTTCAAAACACTATGTTGTGGGTACCCATTAGAATCGTCTCGACGAGACGATTCTAATGAGTACCCACTGCATAGGGTTTAGTGAAGAATCATTCATATTTTCAATTTTGAAATCAAAATCACTCCCTCTATCTGGAGCTCTGGTCTTATAAACTATCTCTATTAAAACCTCGATAGATAAAATGGTAAAAGATTATTACATGTACTTTTTGCCATTTATTTGTTTAATCCTTTAGTTCTTTTATGCTTTCCCCTTTGAAACTAATCGGTACCTTAACCCTTTACCCCATAAGGTATTTCCATGGTATCTCTCATTGACCCTTAATAACAGCAAAGGATGAAGCAATTATTTATGTGTATATGACACCTTTTGATAGCATAGAAAACATTGTGACAAAAGGAGAAATTGCTCGTCACGAGAAATTTCACCTTCTGCCACAATGTTTTCCTAAGGCTCCTACAAGCAATGCGTAGAAATGAGTATCTATGGAGTAAAGGGTTAACAAACAAATCTGTTTGCAATTGTATGAATTATAGAAGAATGGTGGATAAAATCAGTCTGAATATCCAAAATACGTTATTCAAAGTAACTAAAACAAAAATATTGGACAAAAATCATTCTAGCTTGTATCAAGCAGCCACGTGCAAGTAAGGTATGCCATAAGCACATGCCTGCTTAATTCAGGTGGTTGTTTAGAACAGGAACATCTCAACATTATTTACATTCTCTAAGGACTCCTTTTATACGTGGAATACAGGCTGCTTGCTCTATAACGGCTTCCACCAAGACATGGATTACAGTCCTTTTTAACTCATTGCCAAACGACAAAATTTTTGGCTTGTCCAAATCGAAAACATTTGCAGACGACAAAATAAACAGACTGAAAATTTGAAATTTATTTCGTGAAGGATAGAAAAAACTGTGGAAAAGGGGGAAAATGCTGGTTACCAGCATTTTCTCCTTTTCCCACAATGTTTTCTAAAGGCTTCTTTCTCAGGGTCGTCAAAGTAGAGATTGTGTAGTAATGGATTAATAACCATTACTAGGAGGCAAGATTTTAAACTAGTCCAAATTAATAGCTATTTCAAGCGACAAATCAAATCTGGCACCAACGATAGGAATTAGCAAAAGGCATGTATGTGGGAAAGAGAGGAAAGGCAAGTAACTGGCATATTTTCCTTTTTCCATTATGTTTTCAAAGCCTTCATCTGCAAGGTCACTCAACATAGGACAGTTATAAAGCCTGGAAAAAGATGGACCTACCTTTGCGGTTTCCACGCTTGTCACCATCAGTGAACATTGCTGCTAGGGGTTGATTTCGTCATCTCTATTGCGTACCGGAAACAGGAAGTCCATTACATGATGCTTGGCACTCTGGGAACACATCTGCGCAGTACATAATAGAAGGCAAGTCGTTGAAATGTATACACCAATTTTGTCTGAAAACCAGGTCAGACATGAGGCTGAGCAGTCTTTTGGCCTGCAGAAATTTAACTCTTTACGAAACGACAAAATTGTAGACTGGCCAAAATTAAAACCATTTGCGGACGACAAAATGAATGTGACTGAAAAATTTAATTTTAACCTGGTTTGGGAAGGGTAGAAAACATTGTGGGAAAAGGAGAAAATGCTGGTTACCAACATTTTCTCCTTTTTCCACAATGTTTTCAAAAAGCTTCTTTCTCAGGGGTGTTAAAAGTCGGTATTCTGTGGTAAAGGGTTAAATCTTTACCAAACGACAAAATTTTGGACTGGTCCAAATGGAAAGCATTTGCAGACGACAAAATAAATGTGACTGAAAAATTTAAACTTGGTTTGGGAAGTGAAGAAAACAATTTGGGAAAAGGAGAAAATGCTGGTTACCAGCATTTTCTCCTTTTCCCACAATGTTTTCAAAAGGCTCAGGGTAATTAAAAGTCGGGATTCTGTGGTAAAGGACTAACCAACAGCATAAGGATTCGAACCCAGTAAGCATATAGAAATGTTTTACTGCGTACAATTAAAAAAAAGAAATTAAAGGCCTTTAAAAAGTTTATACCAAAATAGGTTTACATCGCTCTAGGGGTATTTCAGTTTATTTACAGCTACATCGTACATGATAAATACAGGATAATATTTTTTTTCGGTTAAAGATCGAGATCTAATTCATCAAGTGAACATCATCGGTAATATTTTCATGAGTGGCACAGCCACGAGTGAAAACATTAGCGATGGTGTTAACGAGATGAAATAAATTCCGATCTTTAACAAAAAAAGAAAGATATTCTATTTATTTCATGCTTTTAACACTTTCTGGTAGGAACTTTATTGAAATCCATTACAGTTCTTTTCAGTTATTCCCCGTGTCGTACCCCCTCCGCATAGCGACGCATTACAATATTACGTTAAGCGCGAGAAATGTAAGGTACATGTAAATGACGTCATATTTCCATCTGGTTCTGAGTCACGCGCATTTTACCAAGGTAACTAGAATATAAAAATCGGTATTTTCACTGGTAGTAACCATGAAATATCGAAAAATATTTCACCGATATTTCTCGGTAATCAACCGAAAGCATGAAATAATAATTATGTACTTTTTGAGAGATCTACTGGTGATGTTAAAGCAAGGGAAAATGCCTTGTCAAAAAGCACTGGTATATTCTCTACGTAAAATGGTCATTCAGCCTTCTCTGCACGGTATTTTCTACGTAATAAACGCTCCTACAACTCTGGCTGTCTCGATCAGTGGTCGGGCTCTTGACATACGGATGACAAGCCATACTCCCTAACCAACAGGCTTGTGTTGGTCTCCGCCCCCTTTTCCGGGAAGTACCCATCAAGAGTGATTGATAAGCCTAAATTGTTGTCGAACCTGTTTCACGATCGATGTAAAATAAATAGGTTTTTTGTTGAGCCTACGATTCCCTTCTCCATACGCTGGAACTTCTTTCAGACTTGATCAAGCCGAAAGCAGGTGTAGGCAACAAACTACATTCATTTCAAACGACCAGTTTCATCTTTAAAATGCAAGAAAACATCGTAGGTAAAGGAGAAAATGCTGGTTACCAGCATTTTCTCCTTTACCTACGACGTTTTCAATAAAAAGTTCTTCCCTCGTGTCGTTAAAGCACGTGATTGTTTGTAAAAGTAAAGACAAATGAAACGGAGTCTTCTCAAACGAAACAAAAGTTCCTATGGTATTGATATATTACTGGGTGCTTCGGACAGCATTTTTGCCAAAAAAAAACCCGGAGAGATCTAGATCCAAGATCAGATTGCCCGTTCTGTGCAGTCTGATCTTGGAGCTGACACCTCTCAGAAAAGGGAACAGAAAAGGTTCTTTTCCCCCGGAACACGCCAAAGGGTAGATGATCCCACGTCAAGTACTCAAGGCATCAAATTCAACAAGGTAATTGATAGGTTCATTAGAGAAAATTCACTTTTTGCCTATCGATTTGTCCATCATTGGTCTGGTTGATACTAGACCCGCGTAAATTGGTGTCAAACATAATTGCAGTTACCCGCATTTACCGTTTACCGATTCCATCCATTCGTTATTTTTTATTGTTCCTATTAGTATTATACAACGTGATGCGAAAGCACTCTTAACATATGCAAATGTTTTAAGCTGCTTCAAAGATTTATCGTCGGTTTACTTCAAAGACCACGTAACTACAGTTTGAAACAAGCTGTAGTTACGAGGTTTTTGAAGTTAACCCACGATATTGTCCTGATTGTCTGCTGCCCATGAAAACAAAGTATTGCCAAATAATACTACAAAATTTCTTCTAATTCAGTCTAAACTTATGAACCATGCTCTGTGAAAAAGGGGGCTCAATGCATCTGCGAAAAGTAACGACCCAGGTCTGCCTGCGCAATCCGCGCAGGCTGACCTGGGTCGTTACTTTTTGCTTTTGGTTATACTTCTGTATGTCCAAGGACTGTAAGGACCAGTGTACCTTTTGATTGAGTCGGTTGTTTAACCCTTTACCCAATAAGGCATTTCTATGGTATCTCTAATTGACCCTAAATAACAGCAAGGATGATGCCACTTCTTATGTGTATATGACACCTTTTGATAGCATAAAAAAAACATTGTGACAAAAGGTGAAATTGCTCGTGACGAGCAATTTCACCTTTTGTCACAATGTTTTCAAAAGGCTCCTACAAGCAGTGCGTAGAAATGAGTATCTGTGGAGTAAAGGTTTTTTTTTATGGATCCATAATTATGTGATGACGTTCTCGGTATCATGTATCACGAAGATGCATTAAGTCCCCTTTCACCAGAGCTTGGCTAATATTTATCATACATCGATTCAGAAACAAGTTCTTTCAATTATTACTGTACTAATCTCTCCTGATTCTGCGTCCTGGAACCTATATCAGTAATCATTTCGAATGCGTGGACCAATGAACCTTCGGAAAGTTGACACCCTCTTCAAGGTATCGAAGGCGAGATCTTATGGTCACGAGGTCGACGCTCTGTTACAAAACGGACAGAGGTGGTTCTAGCAACGCTCTGCTTCGCAACCACGGACACATTCGGCATACCTCGGGTGATGGGAGCCACCCAATCCCTCAGCTGGGTTTGGTGGATTAATATGCCACAGATCGTACATTCATCGCCCGGAAATACGCCAGTTTAGCGTTTTGAAAATTGTTAGGCTAGCAACGCTCTGCTTCGCAACCACGGACATATTTGGCATACCTCGGGTGAAGGGAGCCATCCAATCCCTCAACTGGGTTTAGTGGATTAATATGCAACAGATCGGTACATTCATCGCCCGGAAATACGCCGGTTTACCGTTCTTAAAATTGTAAGGCTCCTCTTACAAAAAAAACTTGAATTTCAATTTTCTATCGAAATCTTTCTAGCTTTGTTTCAGTTGACAAACAGTACATACTTTCATTTTTTAACGTGGTTTATCAATACCGATTAAAGTTTTCACCGACATATAGACACATGTGAATAACTTCATCCAGGTTATTTGTGTCGTTGATAAACAACTGACAGTGGCGCGCTATGTATAAGATCACGTGATCCCCAGTTCAAATAGAAACGACCGTTATACGGACGAGGTTAGATGCCGAGTTGTGACGAGTGTCACGGACACAATCTGTTTTCAAGTAAGAAGAAATGGTCGTTTACTTTCAGTAAAAAATGTGCAATTCGAGTAAAACATTCGGTGTTCGTTTTGCGTCCAGAACAGATATGACGTCATGACTGAAGTTGAATTAAACCAACGTAATCGGTGCATGTAATTGACTATAATTATGTGATATTTGAAAGGGGAAAATTAAAAACTAGATTAACAAGCTGTAAATTGGACCAAGAAAATGCCACCAAAACTTTCTTTTCATAACTATGTTAGCATATTTCCCCCACGATATATGAGATAGCTATCGTGGTAATTTCAGTAAACTGTCGCGATAAATTTAAAGTTGCCTGGAAATCTTATCAAGATAGTGAAAAGTTTCCTGATAAAAGTATCACGATAAACTTAATATTTTATCAAAATTTCTCAATCATGCTCGAAAGCTGACATTCGAGATAGAATCATTATGATATAGGTCTATTCGTTTCTCGATATCTATAACCAAAAAATCATCATTTAGATAAACTAGGTAGTTTTGCCTTAAAGGGCAGCTACAACCAAAATCTCGTTTTGGATATATGAACCCTTAAATGAAACAATTTTAAGAATTGACAAAAAAGTATTTCAATATTTATCGTACAAAGAGAGTTATAAGGGAAAATGTGGTTCGAATACCTGTGCGAGTTTGTGAAATCTTCGATAAACCGAATGTGAAGCAAATAAAAAAATCGGATCTGTTGTTACCCTTTAATAAGATTGCAGTGTGTAAAATTTCGAATTATTAACAAACTAACTTTAATTGGAAATATTTATCAATACTCGAAATGAACAGAGTTCTGTAAAGATGCGAAGACGACTGAAAATGCCTCCTAAGAACAACTTTAAAACCATCCAGGGAAGGAGAAAGTAAAAAGTTGTACACGAAGGTGTTTCGAAACCATATCTAATTATAGTTACCATGAATGTCAGTCGAAGGCACGAAAGCGAAAAAAAATATGATAAGAGTTGAAATTATCGCGATATTCTTATCATGAAAAAATTTGTTTTATGACAATACTGCTCTTAAATTATCGCTACATATATCTCGGGGCAGAAATATGCCACCAAACATACCTATGTTTTTTTTTTACTGAAAGATATTTAAGAAATATTGACTACAATGAAGTCATAGAAACAATGCCAATGCATATAGCACCGAATAAACACACAATTTCAGTCTTAAGAATAAGAACCGAAATAATCGTATTTCGAGCCAAGATATGCGCAAAGAGGTTTAATGAATCTGCAACAAGATTAGTTTCAGCTCAGCCTGCACCGATACTTTTTATTCCCTCCCAAGGTGGAGGGGTATATTTGAGCGAATTCCGTCCGTCTGTGTGTCCATTCAGGACAATATCTCAATCAAAGTACTGAAAGTACTGTTGGAAGGCGAGTTAAGAATATAGGCATAACATATTGCAATACATTTTCCTGTACTTAAATCGCCTCTACTGATACAGCAAAGTCTATAGAGTTGTGCAATGTTCCTGTGCAATGAAGACCAGTTTAACATCCTGAGTTTTAGCAAACTTGAAGAAGGCTTGTGAAAATATGTTGAAAAAATTAAAACGAATGGACTTTTCTGAAACTCCTTTCCATTTCATTTGAAGGAAAAGTTTTATGTGATAGCAAAGAGTTTTAATTTGCTGTTACCCGTATATGTTTTTACGTTGCATAGAAACTTAGATCTAACCCTCTATTAGCCCAATAATGAGTTTAAAAGGTCTAGGAAGAAGGCTTGAGAACTTTTGGTCTGAAAAGGAGAATACGGTGTTAGTTGACATTTTTCCTTTTCCTAAAATGTCTTCCATCCTATTTCATACAGGTTCCATCAATTGTGCTAGATCTAAAAGTTGCTACCTGAAAATGCATTCAATTTTGGAAAGTCTGAATTTTTTTTCTTCGTGTAAAGAGCCAAGAAAGTTTCTCCTTTTCAAAATTAAGTTTTTAAATGGCCTCTCTCTCAGGGTTGTTAAAACTACTTGGTAGGGTATGGTAAAGGATTAAAGAATAGTTTTTGCCTGAAAATGCAATCAATTTTGATAGATCTAAAACTGGAAGTCTGTAATGAGATGATTAATTTCTTGAAAGTCTGTACCATTTTACTCCATGGATAATTTTATTGAGAGAGCAAAGAGTTTTTAGAAAGGTACATTTTAGAGTATAGAAACTGAGATTCAGCCTTTCAGATCACAATACTGACTTTCAACAATGTTGAAGAAGAGGCTTTTCAAAGCATTGTAGGAAAAGTAGCAAATAATGATGATCAACCTTTTGTTTAACTTTCCTACAATGTTTTCCATCTTAGTAACCCTTTACAAAACCCTTCAGAAAATAACAAAAAAATTGGGCCGTCTGCATTAAAGCAATTAGCAGATAATAAGTTAAGAGCAGCTGAAAATATGCCGTTTGGCTGGGAGAATGTACAAAACATAATGGTAAAAAGAGAAAATACTCGTGACTAGCGTTTTTTTCCTTTTCCAAAAGTATTTTGAAACTTTTTTTTCCCTTGAGGTTGTCAAAATTTCAGTGTCGTTCAGTTAAAAGGCTTTTTTTTTTTATTTGTTTACCTTTTTATTTGAAATATACTTTATCAAGACTGTAAAAGACTTTCAAAACAGACGACTTTCAATGTTCAAAACGGAGATTTAACATTTAGATTATAATACATGTGCTGGGTTTTAATGACCTTAAAGAATGGGGGCTTTTTAGAAAGGGAAGGGTATTTTGAAAGCATGCAGGAACACGAGAAAATGCTGGCAACGAACATTTTCTCCGTTTTGCGCAATGTTTACCATCCTATCAAGGATAACCAACCAACATCATTTGACGGTTGACTTCTTAGGTCCTATAAGGAACGTCGGAAGGTGTTCTTCGTTTATACGATTCTTGTAATCTATGACTCTGTTAACCCTTATACTAGAGTGCTGGACTGATGAAAATGGCATTTTACATCTCAGGCAAAATGCTTAATTATTGCAACCTCACTCTGGGCTGTTTTGGTCGGGTTATTACAATATAGCTAATCCGACATAAGATTGCATACTCTGTGCAGACTATAGAATCGTCTGCCTTGTCTTCAAAAGAAACAGCTAGGCGTAATAAACGATCTAAGGGTTCATTGACATTAACGCTTGTCTTTCATTAATCCCGCGTAACCGGAATGTACGTTCAGCTTGTCGGCAAACATGAAAGCAAAATGATTGCCAATTCGTCAATATTGAGATACACCCTATTCCTTTGTTCGACAAAAATATATCGTGTACAGTTACACAGTTACAGGCCCTTGGTCCGTGTTCTTAGAAAATCACGAACACGTCCGATGCACTATAGGACAGTAGGGATTCTCCCTGTCAAGTTAATTTTATCATTGTGTTATTCAGTTTTGGAAAAAGGTGTATAGTTGAAGGAAATTCTTTCGAGGAAAATAAATGGGAATATATAAGGTAAAGATTTCAGTTCTAATAATGACGGAGGTAAGGATTATGATAACAATTCATTGCGATAAGCGTTTATTCTTTACCTGACAAAGAAATTTCAGACTAAGTTGACATTGAAAGCACTGATTCATACAGATGACAAATTCAGATTGGCCCAAATTAGCGACGAAATTTGTTCTTGATATGGTAGAAACATTGTGATAAAATGAAAAAAAAAATGCCGGTTTTCGATTGTAATTTCCCCTCTGGTCTCGATGTTTTTAAAAGCTTGATTTTCAGAGTCGTTTCAAGTGAGCGGTAAAGGATTAAATATTTATGAATAATTGCTGAACGTTAAGCAACGTGATGACCAAAAGAAGTTAAAATTCTTTGCATGTTAAAACGGTTACAGATCATGTTATTGTAATTTTTGACGTAGTAAAATCCGATCATACTCGTATATAAGGAAAGAAGTGATCAGCCTGGAACCAAGGCTATATACATCGGTACATCATACTGACCAGAACTACTTCGAAATGACACATCTATTGTGATTTCAACTGATTTACCTTTTTCTATTCAAGGGTCTCCGGAATCAAAACTCGGCCACGCCGATGCGTAACAATAACCCAGTCATTAATCATAAAGTCAAGCACAACTTTGATAAAAGAAAAATATTTCTTAGAAAGAGAAAATTTTGTTTAAACACTTGATGATTCAAAGGAATTTATTTCATTGAAATTTTACTCCTCACAAAGACAGAATAAGGTTGCCAACAGAGGAGAGGGGTCTATCAGCGGTACGTCATTCAAAGAAGCTATCCGATTGGTTAGTTCTGGGATAGTAAATTTACATGTACGATCCCACTGGTTAGTTGTTTATGCGTTGTGAAGTGGAAGTAGGTCCGAATGACGTCATGTTAGTAGCTTTCGATTGGCTTATAATAGCTATGGTTTATTCGTTGCTGTAGCAACGTGATTATATCAATGAATTGATCCAAAGTATTTTGCATTTGTCAAAAACGATGCTTTTTACGAATTCGATTTCATTCCTTCTAGAAACTTGAAGTTTCTTCTTGCTGTTCTGATTAAATTTACAATGGTATCGACACTATTTTGTTCTAATGTACTCGAGAAGTATCGAACTATTTGAAAGGCGTTTTGATAATGCTGTTCAGAGGCATTTTCAGCAAGCTGCCGAGCGTTGACATATGAAGGCGAGAATGAAAATCTCGCCTTCCAAAAACCATTGGAAGTAATTTTACGAAACTTTATACAAGAGTACAATAACCTACTCCGCCGATATACAAGTATAAATGGCCGACTGGCACCGATTTTGAGTTGCGCAGTCGCGTAAATTTTTGAAAAGGTCTTTTTCGGCGGGGGATATCATTTCAACGAAATTGGTGGTCTCACTAGTATTGATCAAATTTTTACATATCAAATGATGTATTAAACCCAACTTGCAAGAGGATGCTTCATTCTTTGTCCAGAATGTGTCATCAATCAAAGCGGACAGTTTAGATCAAAGATCAGACTGCACATTTTGTGCAGTCTGATCTTTGATCTATACTGGCCGCTAGGACAGCTTTAGTTTTGAAGGGTGCCTTAAAGGATCAGCAGTGAATGGATGAATTATGTGGGGATGATTATCATCAATCCTCGAGTTTGGGCTACCTATGCTAGGTAACGAATTCTGGACACCTGCAGTTACTAGCGCTGTGTCATTATCTTCCGCTAGATGGCATTCTACAAATACACATCTATCTAATTTGGGCAGTCTGGGTACGAAACCGGATTACTTTTCAAAAACGACAACCGTTACTTTGAATTTCAAAATAAAATTTACTTTATAAAACGCTATCTGGTGCGATTCATTCAGCTATGATCAGCTAGCATGTAACCTATGCACCGGCCATTTATTAAAACAGCCCCTACAGGGTTGGGTAATAGCTTCGATGTAAGCCCTACTTGTCCCTAGCAAATGAGATCGGTGATGCATCGCAGAAGACAGGTCGAATCTTCGAAGAATATGATATGCGCAGACAACGAACGCTGTGCAACACCGTCTGGGCCACTCGTCACAACTCAGCCAATTCCGTACCTACAACTAATTTGATTTGATGGTTCCAATCACCCGAAGTACGCCGAATGCGATTGAGCTTCCAGATTTTGCTATATAAAGGCATGGTCAGCAGATTACAGGTTGACTGGCCAGAATAGCTTATGTGGTCAAGTGGTGAAAAATGAGACCTTTAAATATGGTAGTCCAGTTTGGAATTTTGACAGAGTCGGAATCTGGCTAGACCAGATATTAACCCTTTGGCTGCTTATCTCGACTCGAGACGTTTTGCGGACAGCGTAGATCAAGATCAGACTGCACAGAACGTGCAGTCTGATCTTGGATCTACGCTGTCCACTCTGGAGATTTTATTCCCTAACACATACCTTTGAAATAACAACTTTCGGGTTTTTACTATCGAATTGAAAATTTCATTTTAATTATTTCACAGGATAAGGGTTAATTCTTACCTGGCCTAGACCAGCACAGGTGAAAAGTCAAGCGAACAACTACCTGTGCATATTAGCTCTAATTCTGCAAGCATCACGTGATCAAAATACTCAAGTCACTCAGGGCCTCTCATTAAAAGCTGTTATATATAAAGACTCATATTGTTTGGCTTAGTCAGATATAGAATCAGTTTAGTCCAAATGATGAATTTTATTTGGTCAAGGCAGATGCGGATTGATCCGAAAATATGAAAGGCATAATACCGTAAAACGTCCCGCTATAAATCGCGAAAACCCATGAAAATCAAAATTATGTGTCAAAAAAATTGCAAATGGTATATGGATTCATTTCGCAGGCCCGTAGGAACAGGGGGGGCTAGGGGGGCTCAGCCCCCCCAATAATTTTGAAAATCATAGTAACTAAAATATGAGTTTTTAGCGCAATGCAATTACCACGCAAAAAAATCTCAGTATTTCGAAGTTAGCCTCCCCAATCTTGAAATGCTTCCTACGTGGCTGTTTCGTATACATCAAATACAATATTTTTCAACGGAATGAAGCTGAAAATTTCATTAAATTTCTTCTTTTATCTCAAAAAACAATGCTACATGTAAGCATTGACTGTATAGCAGAGGGGCGTTTTACGGTATAATGCCATATGAAATTGATACAAAATTCCAGAATCTGGCAAGACCAAATGACAGTTCCTGCCTGGTGTAGCCAGTTTACTTGTACTTGTCACATTTTACACAGCTAACTGCCACGTGTACTTTATACAGGCAGAATTCTCGAATGGTTTTATTTCGTGAAAATGATCTCTTCATGCAAATTTCCAATTAACAGAAATTAGCTGCGGATGTTCTTCAGGTTTAGGGTAGGTGCTAACTATTTTGATCTCTTTACGAGACATGTTAACCCTTTACCCCATAAGGCATTTCTATGGTATCTCTAATTGACCCTAAATAACAGCAAGGATGAAGCCGTTTCTGATGTGTATATGACACCTTTTGATAGCATAGAAAACATTGTGACAAAAGTTGGAATTGCTCGTCACGAGCAATTTCACCTTTTGCCACAATGTTTTCTAAAGGCTCCTACAAGCAATGCGTAGAAATGGGTATCTATGGCGTAAAGTGTTAACGAGTAGATAACTCTTTACCACATGACAAAATTTTAGAATTGTCGAAATTTAAGAGCAATTGTAGACAATACAATAATTTCGGTGAATATGATGGCGTTTCTCTGTAAAAATGAGATATAGAAAACATTATGAGAATAATGAAATATGGGAAAATGCTGGGGATATTCACTTCTTAAAACAAATCCCATCATTGAAGCCAATTTAAATCCGCAGTCTGCATAAGACCGGATTCGAAATCTTGTCATCTGGTAAAAAGAGTTAATCGAATTTCAGATAAGCATAAAGCGTTGCATTACCTTTTGACAATGTCCCTCCTTGGTCCATTCCAACCTGCAAATAGAACACACCATAATTATGTTTATTAGTCGAACAAACTGACATGAAATAAATGACCTCTATTACCATATATTACACGCTTGAATTATTGTCCGAACTTAGCTCCGGCTAATGTCGTCTGCATGCGGAACTATGTGCACGTTTTTGAACCACTCAGGAGGCCAATGGATTTATAGTGTCTTCAAACAACACTTAAAATATCTGAAATGAACATTATTTTGTTGGTCTAAATTTGTAATAGGTAGCGAGAGACCTAGATCTAAGATGCACTTTCTCTGCAGCCTGATCTTGATCTATGCCATCCGCAAAAGCTTTTTGATATTGGCTATGGCGCAGTAAGTGTCAAACTCGACATTTATCGTTAACAGAATTTCCGTAGTGTCCGATTATACCCGATGATTTAAGCATTCACGTTTTTTTTAAATTATTCTTTGCATAAAGGTCAATTTCAGGTCAATTTATTTCAGTAATACCATTTCTGAAACTGGATTCTACAACGATTTTGAATTAGGATCAAGCGCCGGTGGCTCCAAGCTTTTTGGCATCAAGATGTCATTATCTCCCGCTAGATGGCATTCTACAAATACTCATCTATCTAATTTGGGCATCCTGGGTACAGAACCGAACCACTTTCCTACGCGACAACCGTTACTTTGAATTTCAAACTAAAATAAACGTGTACTCAATAAAACGCTACCTCGTGCAATTCACTCAGCAGTTTAGAGAAATCTGGAGCCAAAGCAGGTCTCATTTCTCCCCAAACGTATTGATAAAAGCTATTTTCTACGTTGCTACTTTATAGCGCGTAACATTACAGTTTGCCCGCTTTCGGGGCTAGTGATGCGTCATATAAGACAGTCGAATCTTCGAAGAATATGACATGCGCAGACAACGATCAAGATGTTACTAAAGTCTGTGAGCAATGAAGACTTTTGGTTTAGTATAATACAGAAAGCTTGTGATCATTCAATGCACCAGATTCTGAACTATAGCAATATTACGACCTGCTGCGTAAACAATAATCGGAAATTACTTTTGGGTCAATTAGAAGGAACTCTTTCACTGTATTGAGCCACGTAAGGAGCCGTGGCGGACGGTATAGATAAAGATCAGAAAGTACAAAACGTACACTCTGATCTCTGATTCACATAACTAGTTACTCCATTTCACGTGTTGACTAAAAAGCTTCTTCTTTGGTACTACAATCTCACTGTTAGCAATCAAAAATATACGGGCTGGTGTACTGGAGGTGAAAGAATAGACCAGTGAGTTTACTTTAGAACATTTCCCCTCGACCCAGAGATTAAAAATGTTTTATGGTTTCAGTTGACCATAACTAAACGCTGTACCTACACTTAAACTCTTCTCCAAACTACAAAATTTAAGTCCGGTTCAAACTCAAGCATTTGAAGACGACAAAATATAAGTGACTCAGATAATTAAAGTATGTTTTTGGAAGGATGGAAAACATTGCAGGAAAAGGAGAAAATGCTGGTAACCAGCATTTTCTCCTTTCTCTACAATTTTTCTTCTTTAGGAATGTTAAAACTTGGGATTGTTTGGTAAAGGGTAGATGGTGCGGAAGCACTAGGAACTTTAAGGGATTCATCGTCATCCATTACGAGGGTATCCGATTGAGGTCAACGTGTCATTGGTTAATTATTGACCAATCGCGTGATGACTTATGATTTGTAAATGAGTACCATGTTTTTGTAACACAAAGCACGTTCTCTATTACTCTCAGATGATAATTTAAGCCTTTGTTGACATACACAACATAACAAAACAAACACATAAAAGGTCAGACAGGTAAAATGCATTGCTTCATTATATAGACAGTACAACGGACATTTCAGCAGTAAGGACTACCTGTTTCCCCTATTATTATGAAGTAAGTCAACCATAAAAAGACATTGATATCGTCTGAGAGTAATACATTGACGTTTGTTTTTGGTTGTGTTTGTTTTGTTTTGGTTCGTTGAGGGAGTGATGCTCTTCAGCCAATAACATGGCATAAACGGGGGGGGGGGGGGGTCTAACAATTCGGAGGACTTTTTGTTAGTCTAGTTTTTATCCGCGTGTCAGAACATAATTATAAATCTAAAAAAAATAAAACGCAGCAAAAAAAAATAGTAATCCCCTTCCCCCACAGGAGGGGGAGGGGGGTCTTCTCTCCCACTCCACGCCTTGCTCTTACCTACAACTTAAAGGTTAATGAGGAAAAATATCAAATCTTAATATGTTCAACGCCTTTCACATTTTGAATATACCGTCTTCTTTGTCTTACGAACAAAGTCTGTAACAAAAGAAACAAATGAATGTATAGCTCAAATACAAACCGCATCTGGCGGGATTCGAACCCTTAAAGGGACAAATAACCTCATGTTTCGAGGATTAAAAGACCAATATCATAACCGCTGAGCCAAAGAGCTATCTCTCTATCGCAGTTGTCAGGTATTGTTTTTGAATCGGGACGAAGCTATGCACGAAGGAGTGGTCTCCCGTAACACAACCCCCCCCCCTTAAAGTCATCATTTATTGATTACTCAAAGCTTTGTTAGGCAGAAAGTCCGATTTTGGACAATAAATGGGATTAATGGTTCAAAGGTCAATCCCGGACGAGCTCAAGGTAGCTGCTCACGAAGTAGGAGGTCAAAGGTTTAACCCATTACCACACAATCCCTACTTTTGACGACCCGCAGTATAAGAAGCCTTTTGAAAACATTGTGGGAAAAGGAGAAAATGCTGGTAAACAGCATTTTCTCCTTTTCCCACAACGTATTCTACCCTTCACAAAACAAATTTCAAATTTTCAGTCACTTTTATCTTGTCGTCTGCTAATGTTTTCGATTTGGACAAGCCTGAAATTTTGTCCTTTGGTAATGAGTTAAGTCTCTATGGGCGAGAAGATCATTCTGAAATGCCAAGTCGGTGAGTCCTACAGGATGACTATACCTGCCTGGTGCTTTTATATAAAAGGCAAAAGGAATGGACTCGGCAAGTAATTGTTCATCACATGCGGAAGGTGTCTTATCCATCAGACACTGGTCGGGTGTTCTAAATAAGTAAGTGGAGGCACTATGATACACAAATTCGGCTATACCTGTGGCATCGACCTCTACCACTGAACATGATGTTTCGGATTGCATACCTGCCTGAAGCCTTTGCACAAAAGACTAGGACTCAAAAGTAATTGTGTTGCATCTACGGAGGGTGTCTCATCACTAAGATATTGGTCGGATATTCTATATAAGTGGATGGGGCAAACTATCTTTGGCATCTATGTATACCAGTATACACGAGATTACAGATTGCATACTGCCTGAAGCCTTTGTACAAAAGATTAGGACAAGAAAGTACAAGCGATTGCTTATAACCTGCGGAAGGTGTCTAATCATTCAGATATTGGTCGGATTTATAAATAACTAGGTGGGGTAAACTATCTGCGGCATCTATCTGTACCAGTACATGAGGTTAAAGATTGCATATCCGTCTAAAACCCTTACACAAAACATTAGGACCTGAAAGTAATTGCGTGTCACATGCGGAAGGTGTCTCATAACCCAGATATTGGTCGGATATTACAAATAAGTGGGTGGGGCAAAGTATCCGTGGCATCTGTCGGTACCAGTACATGAGACTGCAGATTGCATACCCACCTGAAGCCTTTGCACAAACGAATAGGACTAGAAAGTACAGGTGATAGCTTATAACCTGCGTAAGGTGTCTCATAACTCAGATATTGGTCGGATATTATAAATAAGTGGGTGGGGCAAACTACCTGTGGCATCTATCTGTACCAGTACATGAGGTTACAGATTGTATACCCACCTGAATCCTTTGCACAAAAGATTAGAATTCAATAGTAATTACGTTTCACATGCTGATGGTGTCTCATTAATCAGACATTGGCTGGACGTTGTCAAACTCCCTCATGCAGCATTATGGCAGAAAAATCAGTCTTAAATTTAAATTAAAATTGGAAATTTCTGTTCTAGTTACACAAAACATTTTTCTGTCTGCCACTGTAACTATAAGAAACTGCACTGTAACATTGTGTCAGTCATAATGATATCCATTCGTTTAAGTAGTTCGTACGTAAACATGTAAATAAATTTGCCTTCAATTCAAATCCCCACCCCCACCGTAATGTTACTTTTTGGCCGCTAGTGGATCTTTTAATATTATTCCATAAAACAACATGAAACAGAGTGAGTGATGTTTTAAGTACATTACCATCCATATTTCTGGACAAAAAACATATCCTCGTCAAGTTGTTCATCTTCCTACACCCTTTACCAGACGACAAAATTTTAGACTTGTCTATATTGAAAGAACTTGCACACGAAAACACAAAGTTTTAACGTGACACGAAAATTGATATTTGCTTTTGGACAGGTTAAAACGTTTTGGGGAAAGGAGAAAATGCTGGTCACCAGCATTTTCTCCTTTTCCCAAAATGTTTTCAAACATATTCTAATTTCGGGCTGTTTAAAGTCAAAATTGTTTGGTAATGGATTTATCTATTTCTGAAACAGTTACATTGCGTGACGATGTGAAATCGGTCTTTTATTGATTTTTTAATACGTCAAAAATAGCCCTAATTGAGTGTCAAATACAAGTTATCAATTGTCAGACGGGAAAAAACACTGTCAAACTATGCATTTATTCAATCGTTTATACAACTAGCTGCTGTTAAGCCCCCGTCTCACCAAAGTAGATCATAGAACGTCTTACCCCGTCCTGACTTGATTGGCAAACGGGTTGCAGTCGGGTTGAACGTGTAATTCTGGCCTGATAATGCCTGAAGCCCATGTCTCACCAAATATGTTCTTAGAAGTCTTGTCCCGGTCAACAAAATCGTAAACGCGCTGTAGTCGGGATAAGACGTGTAATTTCGGTCGGCAATATGCAAATGCATTCCCAATTGAAGCCCGACTGCACTGCATGTTTAATTGGATCGAATTCAACAGTTCCATTTGTAGTACGTCTTTCTCGTTCTAAGTACGTTGTCAGTCCGTCTCATTAAAGGGCGGGGTAGATAGTACGAAGTTTTGAGCAGACTCAAATTTCTACCCGTCCTAACCCATCCATTTAGTTCGAAAACAGACCATAGAAGGTTACTGATACGTCCACTCGGTTTGAACACCGTTTAAATCCGTTCGGCAAAAAGTTTCGGAACGGAGTGAGAACGAGTTTGGTATGACGGGGGTATAAGATATTCGGTGGAAGCGGGAATGGGTGTCAACTTTGGGACTGTTCGTTAGTCCATGGCACACATTCGGCGCGAGTTCTAATGTAGTTCCCAGGAAGCAGAATCGAGAAAGATCAGTCAGTATAAGTTTCAAAGCTTGTTTCCGAATCGATGTAAAATAAATATGAGCCACGTCCTTGCAAAATAGTTTATTTCATCAGCTTGTGGTTAATATTTGGGGGGAGGGGGGGGGGGGGGGGGGAATATTTGCCGAAAAAAGGAAAGGTCCGCGAAAATAACGAGTGCCTTAAGGCACGACTTATTTTCGCGGACCTTTCCCTTTTGAGGCAAAAGCTGATGAAATAAATTATATATTATATTTCCTCTGATTATTTTGTCAACGAATGCCACTTTTAAAACTAGTCATTGCATCGAAATTTGAAAAGTAGTTCCAGATTTTCAGCAGGAGGAAAATATTCACTGTGACGGGGAAATAATTCCCCCCCCCCCCCCCCAGCTTAAATTACGACAATTCTTTACCTATAACATTCAGTCTAAAAATAGACACATGAAATTATGTGACACTTAATAAGCTTGCTTTAATACTGGTAACAAAACACAAACAGATGCAAATGTGACCCATCACACAAAAAGGGACTTTCTTGGTACTGCGAAAAGGGTCAACCCGGGTCAGACTGCGCGAATTGCGCAGTCTGACCAGGGTTGACACTTTTCGCCTTAATGACATTTTCTGTATGAAAAGTGGTCATTGTACTTAGTTATAGAATGATTTTTGAATTATCAACTTAAATTGACCTGCACTATCGTTGATCTGTTTTTTTTTTATCTAATTGTTGTACAGAATTCTAAGAAAGTCCCTTTTTGCGTGATGGGCAAAATGTTTCGGCTCCAGGTCAGTTTGATACTTTTTGCAGATGCATAAAACACCCTTTTTCAAAAACACAGCTCATACGTAAAAAAAAAAATAACGAATGTCGTTTTACAGAGCTTTTAGTGGTAAATCGACGGAATGAACTTCAAAAACCTAGCCTGTGAAATTACTATACCAGGGAGAAAAAAACAATTTGTAATTTTAATAGCCTGCACTTGTTTACGATGCTCGCTACCAGTCTTGATTAAATATTCATGAAAACGAGCTCGAAGCATGCTTCTAGTAATATTTCGTCTCAGCACTTAACTTTTACAGAACAGTAGCACGGGCGCTAACCTTTAAAGCGCCGAGTATTCCTTGTAGAAATGTCATACAAGACTATTTTAATAACTACAACTTCATGAGAGCTCATCTAAACTGTCCAAGATTGTAGATCATAGACCTGACTACAAAAAAAGTTTGGGAAGCATGTTTTTGACCTATACTTGCCGCACACAGCATACACGAAAAGGGCATTCAGACATTTCCGTAAAGCGTCGTCTCGGATCAGCCTGCGCGGATCCGATGTGACACTTTCCGTTCTGAAGTTTTTCTGTTCTGCGCAAATGTATTGTATAGGACGAAATCGATTATTAACTTCAAGTTAACTTAATGTTAACTTAAAGTGCTGTCAGCCCAAAGGGTCTCCCACTGTACAATTTCTAACACCTTAAGGACCCCAACTTCGATTCTTATTCAAAGCACTGGGCTTTTCGCGAGATCCTCCTTTGGCAAGGCACTTTAAAGCCACAGCTCAATGCGAAATCATGGAGACACATGACTAAAAAAGCTGTCGCTTTGATTTGAAGGTAATAATTGTAAAAAGCGGCGTAATACACAATTTAAGCCTTTCCCAAACAATCCCTGATTTTTACGACCCTGAGGTAGAAGCCTTTTGAAAACATTTTGGGAAAAGGAGAAAATGCTGATAACCAGCATTTTTTTCCCTTTTTTTCCCACAATGTTTTTACCCGACTAAAAATCAATTTCAATTTTTTTAGTTACATTTATTTTGTCGACTGCAAGTGCTTTCAATTTGGGTCAGTCTAAAATTTCGTGGTTTGGTAAAGAGTTAAACATGCAAAATAAGCAAACTCTATCGTTCAAAATTGTTTTGGATGATCCAAAAACATTCTGAACTTTCTCCAAGTGCACATAATAATAATGTGTAACATGTAGTAGGCTGATTTTGGGCTAATCTCGTCGGCATACAGAACAGTCTGATCTTCGTCTTTTTTTGCGTCTAGGACCTTCGATAATGTGAATAGCTCGATAGAAGTTAATCCTTTCAACGCTATAGACAAAAATAAAGAGACTTTTACGGATGGAAAAGATCAAGATCAGGCTGCAGAAACGTACAGCCTGTTCATGGAGGACCGCACACTTGTTTTTGTCAAGCATACACGATCAAAAGACTTGAACATTTTTTCTGAATTTCATCAAACTAGATTTTCAGCCATCGCTTGCAAAAGAAATTAAGTTTATATATTTCTCGTAAAAGATTCAAAACTGAAAATAAAGACTTGCAATTCTCACCACGAACTTCCGAGTATCAGAAACGCTTTCCGGAAATGATTGCAGATTCTTGGCATGCACAGACAATTCAACTCTTTTGGAACCAAGACAAAGGTCAATTTTTTTAACGGACAATGTAGATCAAGATCAGACTGCACAGAATATGCAGTCTGATCTTGCATCTACATTGTCCTATATTTTTGAAATCATATTACAAAAACCCAGTTTCGAGATCGGAATCGGGTAAGTTTGACTAACTGTATACGCTGAAGGTCATTTACTTCGTACCCAAAGGGTCTCGCACTGTCGCGAATATTTATGATTTTCTGTCATGTTAAAAATTTGCATTATTGCGCACCATGAATGGGCTGAAGCCATGATATGAAAGGATAGGATACCAGTTTTTGTGATATAACGAGTTTTTTTCATGCTTTGACACATATTTTAACACACACTCAAGTCGATAAGAACGACATCGCTGGAACCTAATGCTGTGAAAGTCATACATTACAATGTAGTTTTTGCTTCCTAGTTTTGTAATTGCCCTACTTTGTAAAACCTTTAACCCTTAAAGCACTGGAACCGACTTAATTTGTTCTTGTGGACAGTGCAGATCAAGATCAGACTGCACAGAACGTGCAGTCTGATCTTAGATCTACACTGTCCACTATTTTGTTACATACTCTGGCAAAAAAAACCCAAAAAAAACGGTGGTACAGCTATTTTTTCAAATGTTTTTCTTATTTGAAAATGTCTCTTGTATTAATTCAGCATTATAAGGGTTAATAGCCTTGAAGTTTTAACACCTTTTTTTTCCCTTAATTCTTTACCAAACGACAAATAAGTAGACTGGTCCAAATTGAAAGCATTTACAAATGACCAATTAAATGTCACTGAAATAATGATTTTTGTTTTGGATGGGGGAGAAAACATTGTGGTTACCAGCATTTTCTCCTTTTCCAACAATGTTTTCAAAAGGTTTCTTATACAGGGGTGTTAAAAGTCGTGATTGTGTGGCAAAGAGTTGAATGCCATTTTCAATAGTATGAGGGGTGGTCAGAAAGTACCTGGACTTTCAGGGTGATACCATTTTAGTCATTAATTAATCGCGTATCTGTGCATAGTTTGCCAGTTCTATACCTCACAAAACACATTTTAAAAGGATATAAAATTGTGATACCCTTTTCTATTATCGTCATTAATTCAACTGAACGAGGGCTGGAAAAAATAGAAAAAAAAAACTGAACTTTTCGACTAATACTGATAAAGTCATAGATTATGGTCTCGTTTTTTCGCACAGTTTGCCAATTTCCATACTTCATAAAACATACGTTAAGGCCACAATATTGTGATAGTCTTTTTTTATTATCATTGTTATTTCAACTTTGTGAGGGGTGGTGAGAAAACACCTGGGTCCGGATGCACCAACCATTCTTAAAAGCATCCCAAGTTATGTTTTAAAAAGGTTTCCTAGAAGTAACAAAACGTCTTATTGGCTTAACTAATTGGTATTATCCAATCAGAGGTTGTGCTACTCTTTTAATCTAGAATAAGCCTAAGAAATGTTCTCAAGAATGATTGGAGTTTTAAACCTTTATTCAAACAACTTTCCATTTTTACGAGGGGTGGTCTTTAAACACGGAATGACCTTCGAGATTCGATAAAATATTTTTTCTCAATCGAGCATGTATTCATACGCCAATCTAAATATCGAAAGTAAAACATTATCCGACTTGCTGGAACATTATATTTTTTGGTTTTATAAGTGAGAACATTTCTTTTAAAATCTAGGAACTTCTTGAAAATTAATTCAGGTGTAGGAAGCTTAATTAGAAATCTCGAGTTCAAAGTATTCCCAAACTACGTTTGTACATTTTCGAAATATTCACGAAAGATCGCACATTTTCTTTGGAAGTCAAAGGATTAGACTGGATAGGACGGGGTGCACTTTTTACCAAGTCTTTTTTACTAGCTTGTTTCACATGCATCGGAAAAACCGTGAAATTATGACAGTTGAAACACTTGAAAATAATTTGTATATCATATTTACTACATATATTTTTTAAACAGCAAAACGTCGGTTTACTTCAAAAACCTCGTAACTACGGCTTGTTACAAGCAAACAGCAAAACGTCGGTTTACTTCAAAAACCTCGTAACTATGTATACACAGCTTGTTACAAGCTGTAGTTACGAGTTTTTTAAAGTAAACCGAGGAAAATGTTCATAAACCAATAGTAGACAAGAACCTTTACACACATATCTCTAAACAGTAAATGCTTCATGCACTGTGAAAAAGTGGCATAATGCATCTCATAATGTATGACATTATACCAATCAACATATCATATAATTATGGATCCATCTGGATATATTTTTTATCTCAAATAAATGACTTAACCCTTTCCAAAATGACAAAGTTTAGACTATTCCAAACTCAAAATGTTTGCAGATAACAATTTTGAATTTGATGAGAATGGTAAAAAGTTTTCCGATAGGCTAGAAAACTCTGTGGGAATAGGAGAAATTGCTCGTTACGAGCAATTTCTCCTTTTCCCACAGTGTTTTCTAAAGACTTATACTGCAGACACGTTAAAACCATGCAGGGCTTGTTTGGGAAAGAGTTAATCATGAGGTTGACCGATCCTTTGACATACAGATATTTTACCAATAGTGAAAAGTATCGACCCAGGTCAGCCTGCGCGATGTGTGCAGGCTGACCTGGGTCTATACTTTTCACAGATGCATTAAGCCCCCTTTACACAGCGAATGGCTCATATAAATTTACACCTGCTGAAAATCAACGTGTGGTTCGATACGTTGAAACAAGAGAAAACATTGAGTGAAAAGGAGAGTGTTTCTGGCTGTGAGTAATTTCAGATTTCGTAAGAAAGAACAAACTTTTTACCAAACAATCTCGAAAAGACAATGTTGGTTAAACCTTCAGAGTGTTCGAAACCAGCATTTCCCCTTTCCTCACAGTGTTTTCTTCTCTTTCAAAAAGCAAATCCACTCACTTGGCTCCCAATAATGTTGTCGGTCGCATGTGTTTTATTTCTATACCGTATCACTGGCAAGTGCTATAATACAATAGCTAGAACAAAACCATTCTATTCCTAAACAATTATTGATATTACGTACTCTTTCTCTCACTGTATAGTTTATTACTTTAGATTTATGACTTGTACTCGTCTTTTTAGGCTATAAACTTGGAGAAGAACATTGTAAGCACTGCTTTCGTTCTTATCCATTTTATCAGAAAATTTTGAACTGTATTTGTAAATTATCATGAACATTTTGGTTGAATTTGCAAATAAAATATGTTTAAACTAAAACCTTTCTGGGGTCAAATTACTGGTAAAATGAATCTTAAAACTAGAACTAAAGTTATCAACTTTAATCTAGTATTCCATCTCATAAGAAACAAAACGCTATTTTCAATCGTTTAAGTAATGGACCATACAAATAAACAAAAAACTACCAAAATGAAAAGATGGCCAAAAAAAAAAAAGGGCTTAACCCTCAACCACACATTTTTTACACCCCTGCGAAAGAAGCGTTTTTTTTTTAAACATTGAGCATGGTAACCATCATTTTCTCCTTGTTCCTACAATGTTTTCTTCCCTTCCTAAAACAAATTTCAGTCCTTTAGTCACATTAGTCACATTTATTTTGTCGTCTGCAAATGCTTTCAACTTGGACCAGTCTAACATATTTTGTTGTTTTGTAAGTAGAGTTAAAAGTAATCTAGGAAATTGTTGCACACTTCATGACCGAATTCATCAAATGGAGCGCAAACCATTCTGTCCGGATCACTTTGTCTGTTTGCTTTGCTCCTTGTTTATATTTGCCATGGTCTGCATTACTGACAGTGGTAGGTGAGGATAAGATTTGAGGTTCCGTACAAGATTGCTTGACGTGTTTGCCGATATATTGGCGAAGAATCCACTCTCACCCTGAAAGACATATAAACGGTGTCATTATATAAAAAGCCTTGCTTTGAGAAAAGGGAGCTTAACCCATTACCACATAATCCCAACTTTTGACGACCCACAGACAGAAGCCTTTAAAAAACATTGTGGGAAAAGGAGAAAATGCTAGATACCAGCATTTTCTCCTTTTCCCACAATATTTTCTACTCTTCACAAAACAAATTTCAAATTTTCAGTAACTTTTTATTTTGTCATCTACAAATGCTTTCAATTTGGACAAACCTAACATTTTGTCGTTCGGTAATGAGTTAATGCATCTGCAAAGAGAAAATCGATTCAGGTCAGCTTGCGCAGGCTTACCTGAATCGAAACCTTTTAATATTAGTCATTTTTTTGCATGTCAAAAGATCAGCCTTTCTCATAATTCAGTCCTTTGATAGCAAAAAAATAGAGCATAATTTATTATAGGGTAATTGTTGACGCCTGCAGGATGGATGACGCAAGGGAGACAACCGACAAAGCACGAACATGACCAGTTCCAAGAATGGTGTAGTTGGTAAGGCAATGGTCTAAAAACTGAACGAAAATATTATCATACACCGTGTCCTATGTTCTTAACTCCTTCACCACCAAGCAAATCGTCGGTTTACTTCACAAACCTCGTACCTACAGCTTGTAACAAGCTGTAGTTACGAGGTTTTTGAAGTAAACCGATGAAATGATTTACACTTTTTCTATTGGCTATAAATATACTTCCACAGCGAGATGAACGGTGAAAGACAGTTTTAACTTAATCTAAAATAACGTAGTGGACAACGTAGATCAGAGATCAGACTGCACGTTTTGTGCAGTTTCGTCTTGATCTACACTGCCCACAAAAGCTCTTGGTGTCGTCAACAGCAAGGAAATATTTGGTCGGTCAATTCGGTAAATCAAACGGATGGTAAACCATACCATAACCAGGCTTAACTTAACCCTTTATTGCATAATCTTGAGTTTTAACGACCCTGAGAAAGACGGCTTCTAAAACACTGTAACAAACATTCTTACTTTTCTCCCAATATGACCTATCCTTCCAACGTCAACCCTCACCATTTGACCCTTTACCTGATATGCCAATTTGAGGATCTTACATTTCAGCAGCAAATAAAGATATGATGTCAAAAATATGGACAAATGAGGATACAAATATCTGAGTGGAAAAAATTGTGGGAAAAGGAGAAATTGCTCGTTACGAGCAATTTCTCCTTTTCCCACAATGTTTTCAAAAGCTGTCTGTTGTTGATACGTCAAAATGAGTATCTATGGAGTAAAGGGTTAAGACACATGGGATTGGATTTAGAGGCTTAAACGTTTTTTGCACTATCTTCAACATACTATTGACCAAAAGCCTTCTGAGGGCTCTTTCTATATAGGCAACCAGGTCAAGACAAACAAACAAACAAACAAATAAACAACAAACAAACCGTACCAGAAAGCCGTGTTGCTGTCCAAAGGGAAACAAATATCTTGGAGAAATGATTGTAGTGGCATGCTTCTCTCTTTTTCGCCATTTAGCTCGGCGATTTTGAAACCAGACCTGCGACAACAACAACAACAAAAAAAAAATAAGTGGCGTACAAGGTATTTGTATATTGATACTAGAACTCATTGGAGATTCCATATGAATGAAAATTGTGAAAATTAAGATCGCCAGCAAATCGCCTCTTTTTCGTTATTGTTTTGCATGTTGTTGCCATGTGAAATTTTCAGTTGAGTTAGATGTTTAAGCGGTGGCAACACTTGTATATTGGTGTCATCATTACAGTCTCAGAGAGGCCTGCAAGAACCCTTGAATATTTTTTACCAGTAGTAAATTACATAGAGGATATTTCTTTTTTTTGTGAAAGATCGAAATTTATTTCATCGAGTGGTCACCATCGGTAATATTTTCACGAGTGGCGCAGCCACGAGTGAAAATATTACCGATGGCGTTCACGAGATGAAATAAATTTCGATTTTTCACCGAAAAAAACAAATATTCTATTTATTTCATGCTTTTAACCCTTTCCGGGAGGAGCATTATCAAAATCTAGTACAGCTCTTTTCCGTTATTCCCCGTGGCGTACCCCTCCCGCATAGCAACGCATTACAATATTATGTCAAGGGCGAGAAATGTAAGGTATATGACGTCATATTTCCTATCCGGTTGTGAGGCACGCGCAATTTACCCGGGCAACAAGAACATGAAAATTGGTATTTTCACTAGTGGTGCCAGTGTATGGTCGAAAATAGTTTCACTGCTATTTCTCGATATCCTACCGGAAATCATGAAATAATATTTATTCATTCGGATATTTCAAGACCAAGAAACAGATAAAATATGCTGAGCTTCTCTACTAAGTATTTTATCTAATTTAACAGCCCATTCATACATGTGGCCTATCACGTAAAAAAGGACTATCTGGAAATTCTGTACATCAACTAGATGAGCACAGATCAACGATAATTCCAAAATGATTGTATAACAAGGTAAAATGACCACTTTTCATACAGAAAATGTCATGAAAGCGAAAAGTGTCAACCTTTGTCAGCTTATGAATTACACAGATTTGTTCAGAGTTAGACCCCGAATTAAAAATTTGGATGAATTCCGTAAGTTTTGGCTTAAAGGGCAACTACAGCCGAAATCTTTTTTTGGATATACGAGTCCTCATACGAAAAACATCTTAAAATCTAAAACCATATTTCAATGTCTATCGTAAAAAGAGAGTTTTAAACGAAAATGTGGCTTGCACACCTGTGCATGTTTGTGCAGTCTTCGATAAACCAGATATGACGCAAATAAAAACTTCTGTCTGATGTTACCCTTTAATAAGATTGCAGTAAGTAATCATTAACAATTGTATGTTAATTTGTAAATTTTGACAATATTCGAAATGAAAAGAGATCTGTAAATTCACGAAGACGACTAAAAATGCCTCCTACGAACAATTTTAAAACCATCAAGGGAGCATCAAGGGACAAGGAGAAGTCATAGGGAAGTGACGAAGGTGTTCAGAAACCCTATCTAATTACAGGACCATGAATGTCAGTTGCGGGCATGAAAGCACAAAAAAAATCATGGTAACAGAATTATAGCGAGCATGAAAACTTTTGTTTTACCACGATACTGCTCTTAAATCATCGCGATAGCTATCTCGTATCTCGCGACAGAAATGTGCCATCATAGTTACCTCCCTTTCTTTTTTAACTCTTAACTTGTTTAAGCAGAGAATAAGGCGACCAAACTAAGTGAGTCACATCGAGAAATACAAATCATGAATGTTCTCTGAAAAGCTAGCTTAATGCAGCTACAATAAGTATCGGCGCAATCCTCGCAGGCACATCCGAGTCGATATTTTTGTCAATGGTAAATTTCCTGAATGTCCAAGGACCATTCTACCTTATTATTCAATCGTTTATTATACTTTTTTCGACCAATAAATCAACTGATTATTTGCTTTGTATCATGTAGATCTATAACAGAAATACTTTAATCCCCTTTTTGCAAGAGCATGGAGCAAATATTGACGTAAAACGAGTGGGATCCTATGTATCTCAAATGCAAACTAATCTCAGATCCGTTATCGCAACTAGATCAGATCTATCTCGCAAATTATAGGCAAAACGATACATGCACACGTAAGAATTTACATTCATATAATCAGATTCACTATTCTGAAACAATATAAAATGACGTTACATACATGCATGACGTCACGTAATGTTTTTCTCAAACGTGTAAGATAAGATCATTCGTAATAGGGAAAGTACACTGAAAACAACCAGGTCTATGTGATCAAACTCGGTCCATTTGCACCATGCGAAAACATCTATGTAAGATACATATATAGAAGATCAACATGAATTGAGCTTTTACGTGCAGAAGTGCAGGTGAAAATACTGTAACAAAATGGGAAACCTTTCTGCACAAACGATTTCTGGTCTTGTTTTGGCGCCGCATGAGTGGCGGCACTATATTTTTATTCGGTTTTGAAAAGTACCTAAGGAGGCAGCCATATTGTTAACTCTGCTTCAAGTCATTTCGCAACTAGGTCATTTCGTACCTATGCCATTTCGTACAATTTTGGTAATTTCGTACCCACCTATTTTTTTTTTGGTCATTTCGTACTCACTTCGATCATTTTTTGGTCATTTTTCATACCCAGTTTTTGATATTAATTTGGTAAGTTAAAACCTAGTTTTTAATACTATTTTCTTCTGTTGCTTCTCGAATGACAACTGCTTTTGTACCTAGCTCCAAATCAAAATTATGTTAAATTTCGCCGAAGAATAGCTATGATATGATTTTTTTAAAGTTTTTAAAGTTTTAAGTTGCATTGTAAGGATTTTTTAGGACTTTTTAGGACTGCTCAGCTCATTTCTCACCTAGTTCGGCACAAATTTATTTTGGTCAATTTGAAACGCTGTCATGTGCCTTATTTCAGAAACAACTGATTGGCGGCGCCATTGATGTTATGCATCAACATTTTCTTGTTAATAGTAATTTTATTGCATTTTAGAAGATGATGACCTTTCAGGTCTCATATTCTTTTGGCGACCGCCAGACAGAATTCTCGTTAAGACGAATCACTCCTTTTTTCTTTAAAGAAAAATAGTTCCTTACAGATCAATGAACAGACGTACGCGTCTGTGCCATTTGATATGTAAACATGCTTGCGCAAACAATGAACATCAGAGTTAAATTTCAGAGAAAAAAATAACCCTAGATCTGGAATTACCCTCGCCATAACCTTGTTCATAACGTCTACATGGCGGGTGAATAAGGAAAAGAAAACACTCCAAAACCCCAAAACAACCAAACCACTCGAAAACACCACCAGATCACTGTCATTTCACCCATACAACTTTGCTAACACCTAAAACCGCAATTTGAACTCTTAGATATCGTAGAAAAATGTTGTCAACCGTCAGATTTTAAAAAAAGTATAACACTGTTAAAACCTATTTACAAGCTAATTTCTATCATCGCCTTCTACTAGTAACTTCAATTCTTTGATTCTGTATACTGTATCACTGACAGATTTATATTACCTGGATCCGAGACTCCGGTAGTCGAACTTTAGCCGCCAGTTTTTCTCTCATAAACACATCTGGATAATGGGTTCTTTTGAACGCGAGTTCGAGGTCCTGTAACTGTCTAGTTGTGAAGGTTGTCCTGTTCCGCTTTGCCTTCGCCGGGGTTTTTGCAGGGGTCACGGATTTGGGCTTTTGCACGGTATTTTTATCACTGTTGTTTGTGGAACAGGAACCAGCGGAGCATTCTGCGTCTGTTTCTTTGGTTGCCGCTGAAAATATTTTTGAAAATTAAATGCTGAAGATTATATAGGTTATTGTGTTTGTTCTACACGTATTTATTGATTTTTTCAAAGTGTGTGCATATTTATTTATTTATTCATTTATCTATTTATTTATTTATCTATTTATTTATTATTTTCCAAAGCGTGCAGGGATGTCAGTAACTTACTATTCATATGGTCACAGATGTAACTACTAAATGGAGAGCCATGTGAGATTTCGAACTGCTACAAACATGTCGCATTTGACATGAAAAGCTTAAAAGCTAAAAGGGAAAACAATGGTAAGCATTTTCGAAATAACACTTTTGTTGTTTTGCAGGGTTTGCCTTCGCCGTAATTCACATTTATCTACAATATCATGATACACGTATATAATTTTTAATAAATATTAATTTCTAAAGTTAGAAATGGTCTCTGTAAAAAAGGAATGCGTTATAAGTTATAAATGCTTTTCTTTCCCTCTTTGAATGCAGGCGAGAGTATTTACATTGTTGGCCTGTTTTCGATTGCTTAATAATGAGTTACAAAAAATCAAAACATATTTAAATTCACAGTGTATAACTAATAATCTTTAACCCTTTCCCAAACGACAAATTTTGGACTCTTCCAAACCGAAAGAGTTTGCAGACGACTATAAGATTTGGAGAAAATGGCAGAAAGTTCTCAAAAAGGGCCGGTAGAAAACACTGTAGGAAAATGAGAAATTGCTCGTTACGAGCAATTTCTCCTTTTCCCACAGTGTTTTCAAAAGACTTTTACTGCAGACACGTAAAAACCAGGGCCTGTTTGGGAAAGGGTTAAGTGTGTAGTATGGCTTTTCTAATTCGAAAGACTTTCAAAACTGAAAATTCGCAAGTTTTACACTGAACAGATAAAATATGTGAAAAAGATGATTAAAACAGAGTCGGAAATGTAAACAAACCTAATATGTTCCAATTTCATGGCGTTCTAAATCAGAATATCTTAATAGAATAGGCCTCAAGGCCAGCGTAGTTCGAAGCTCAGGACGCACGGTCTGTGCAGTCTGATCTTGTCCTACATTGTCCGTAATAGCAACAACGGGTGAGATTGGCCTATATATAGCATGTTTAACTCGTTACTACACGACAATATTTTTACCTTGTCAAAATCGAAAGTATTTGAAGACGACAAAATAAAAGTGACTGGTTACCAGCATTTTCTCCTTTTCCCACAATCTTTTCTAAAGGCTTCTTTCTCAGGGGCGTCAAAAGTAGGGATTGTGTGGTAATGGGTTAAAGATGGACCAAAAATATCTAAATAAAATACTCACAGGGTTCTTTGTTGGCACGACCAAATCCGAGAATGTTGAATATAGAGAATTTGAGCCTATGAACACTTTCTGCCGCAATGTCTTCAACGGATTTACTGTTATTATCTTCGACTGACTCTGCATGCTTTTCAGGACCTATTTCACAGCTTTCTTGTTCCCGTTTCAAATCTAACGGGGCCGTGCCAGCGTGATTCCCATCTGGCACAAAATCTGTCCCATCTGGCGCGAAATTTGTCCCACCTGGCACGAAATCTGTCCCTTCAAAATCCTCAAAATTTTCTGATAACGCTTTACTGGACGTTCGTAGCGATAGGGCGGCCATTAAAAACAATTTTTTTATTTACCATTATTCAATTCACCCATGAAATAAAAAGAAATCTAGTGATGAAATTTGGTTTGAAGACAATGATCTTTGAAATATTAGAACAGGGCTTTTTATAAAGCAAGACTGTCTTTATGAAGCCGTACAACCAAGGTGTCGCAAAATATTCAAGTCATTTCCGGTAAAATGAACCGGCGCTAGCACAAAAGAGTCAAGCGGTTGTCATTGCTTAAATATTAAAGTCAATCAGGCTTTGATTTATTTGTGGGCAATTTCCTTTTCAAATCTCTTCGATTGTCTCGAGTTGGCTGATCTAGGGGAAGAACTGTAGATGGACCCATTGATGATTAGTTTCATAACTAATCATGTTAATACCAAGTACGCCAATAGCATGTAGAAAAGACTATGGGATAGAAGGCTAAAGGAACAAACAAAAGTCGTTTTGCGGTGACAATGAAAACATTTTGGGAAAAGAAGCAATTGCTTGTTCCAAGCAATTGCTTCTTTTCCCACAGTGTTTTCAAAAGTCGTTTTGAATTGGACTGGAGCTATGCTTGATTTATAAAGAAATGGATCCGTGCTATGAGTCTGTCAAATAACAGATCTTGCTCTGGCAAATTAGACATATTTCCATTTACAAGATAGCATGATATAATTCAAGGCTATCAACAACAAAAACTATAATACTACAATTTTTCCTGCAAAGTACAATCATACATTTACATCTATAACATCAGAACTTTTCAAAGAAACTCTCATAAATTTTCAATCAAAGGCAATCTATTAATTGTCAATGGTCAACATAAAATATCTTTGCAATGCTAAGCATCGAAACATTAGTAGGTTATCACTCACAAGAATAGAATAAGGTGCGCTTGTGAAATAATTAAACGGCCAGGAAATTGCGTTTTTCGGATACATAGCGGTTCGGAAATTATGACTGGTTCGGAGTACAGCAGCGAGATTTCTCGGAATTGTCTGTCTTTAAAATCTGATTAATAATTTTCATATGGCTTCGAACTGTTTAATTGTGATTGCATCTTTAGTTGGCAGCAAATGAAGGGGTTCGGTGATCTTTGATTGGTTTTGGAAAAATTACTGTCCATGCGCGTGTCACGTGCTAGTGTCTGATAATGACCTTTTGTGAAGACGTGGAGCTGTAACAGTTCTGCATACAGAGATTTGGCTTTAGCAAATATTTGTATTCATTGACAGAATTAATATTGACGTCTGGAATCATCACATCTTCAAATCAAACTACGAATCAAAACATCTTTTGAACCAAAGATTTACCACGCCTCTTTTTTTTTTAAAACAGCAAAACTGACTAAAACAGTCAGACCTGTTTTCACAGGCCATCCATAGAACAATTCTAAGTAACCTTTTTAGTCTTATTTTCGATTTTTTTTTTGTTTCATTCTAAGCCTTATTCTCGATTCAGATAGTAATGAAGCTTCTGATTGGCCAAACCATTTGGTTCAGCCAATCAAAAGTTGTGTTACTTTCAATTGAGAAAGAGATTAAGAATTTTCAAGACTGATGATACGAATATTTGGTGAATACGAAACCAGAAGCGTTTTTTTTTTTATTTAGTTTAAACCCATTTTATTGTCATTATTTGCAAATTCTTACATCGAATACATTTTTCACATACAATACAAGTAAGACGAAAGAGTTTGGCCACAAGTTCTAGCAACTTAGATTTGGCCATCCCTTATTAAACTTACATGGTATAGCAGTCTTTAAAGAGAACAAAAAGAGGAGAATACCCTAAATATAAGTATTTTCACAGAGTATGATTGAAGACAGTTTTGTTCCAGATATAGAGAAGACTTCTTAAAGAAACTGTAAGACATTAACCCTTTCCCAAACAATCCCTGATTTTTACGATCCTGAGATAGAGGCCTTTTGAAAACATTGTGGGAAAAGGAGAAAATGCTGGTAGCCAGCATTTTCTCCTTTTCCCACAATGTTTTCTACCCTCCTGGAAACAAATTTCAATTATTGAGATGCTTCTTTTGTCGTCTGCAAGTGCTTTCAATTTGGACCAGTCTAAAATCTTGTAGTTTGGTAAAGAATCAAATCAAACCTCTCTGTATCCCTTATAAAATTTTGAACTGATTTAAATATACATGTAAAATAATTTTCACCATAATCGAGGTTGTCAGATCCAAGCAGTAGGAGCGGTAGAGAAAGTGGGTGAAAACGCCGCGAAAACCCGTTTTTTTTTATGACGCAACTTTGAACAAACTTTTGGGAGCCAAATAAACCCAGGAGACATTTTTACTGGAAAGTAATACCTAAGTAAATACACTCTTAAGATTTGCTTTTGACGAGATTGTTTAAGCAAAGTACAAATGTAGCGTCATTGAAAATGAGTCAGTATTGGTACGGACCTCTGAAGTCCCAATGTTGAATCACGGATCATCGAAATTTTCACTGGTCCATCAACGGACGTTGTTACTAAAAATAAGACATTGGTGTATCGGATCTGTATCGTACTTTATGCGTGATATAGAGGCAATGTAACAACGTTCTATTTTTAGTGACGTTTTCCGATGACGGTCCAATGAAACTTTCCGCGCTCCCGTGATTTACCAATGGTGCTTCAGGAGCCTATGGCGTCGGCCAAAACTGGTGTAACATAAGTATTTCGTTAACTAGTTCAGCAGCAAATATATTAAGTCCACCTCGTCCGTCGGCTGACGATAAAATCCACTGAAAGTCCGAACATTTCCAGAAAAATATTTTACAGGCTTGACCACGCAAGCTGACAGTAGAAATCCGAAATAAGAGGACACATCCTTTGAGATCTAGTCATCTTTTAACCCTTTGTCAAACGACAAAATTTTAGATTGGTCCAAATTCAGAGCAGTTGCAGAAGACAAAATAAACGTGACTCAAAAATTGAAACTTGACTTTAGAAGCGTAGAAAACATTGTGGGAAAGGCAGAAATGCTGGTTGCCAGCATTTTCTCCTTTACCCACAGTGTTTTCAGAGGGCTTCTTCCTCTCGTTCGTAAAAACCAGGGATCGTTTGGTTAATCTGCACTATTCCATACGACCCAAAGACCTTTATCGACCCCGAAGACTTCATTGTATGATAGGAGGTCGTACCTAGTGTCTTTTTCGATTTGAAAGAGGTAAAATATTTGAATATGTGACTCATCACGCAAAAGGGGACCATCTTGGAATTCTGTACATCGATTAGATGAAAACAGATCAACGATAGTGCAGGTCACTTTAAGCTGATAATTAAAAAATGATTGTATAACAAGGTACAATGACAACTTTTCATACAGAAAATGTCATTACAGCGAAAAGTGTCTACCCTGGTCAGACTGCGCAATTCGCGCAGTCTGACGTGGGTTGACACTTTTCGCAGTTCCAAGAAGGTTCCGTTTTGCGCGATGGGTCACAAATTTTCTGCATGTCCTAGAACTAGTTTACCTTATAATTAAGTCGGCGGTTAGACAAAATGAATTTCGAGCAATTCGCGCAGTCTGATCAGGGCTGAGACTTTTCGCAGTTCCAAGAAGGCTCCTTTTTGCGTAATGGGTCACATTATTAGTTGTGCTCCTTAAATTTTTTAAAACAGGTTTGCTGCAAGGCATGGGAAAAAAAGTTTTCCTCTGGAGGATTATCAGTTAAATTTGAAGGGAGATAACCAAAGAATGTCGATTACTTTGGGTCACTGGCAGTTACTCCTCAATCGTACGAATAGTGGGAATAGTGTCTCCTTTTCGGACAGTGTGGATCCAAGATCAGACAGCACGTTCTGTGCAGTCTGATCTGGAATCCACACTGTCCGCAAAAGGTCAGCGAGTCGCGCTTACCAGCCTAAGGGTTAAAAACACAAATATTTGATATTTGAAAAGTATTTCATGATGAAAGATATCTCCTTATGGGACAGTGTAGATCTAACATCACACTGTACGCTCTGTGCAGTCTGATCTTGATCTACATTGTCCGCAAAAGTTTAGCGAGTCGCGCTTAGCAGCTTAAGGCTTAATGCTTTTTCAAAAAGTATCGACCCAGGTCAGTGTTTGTCTAAAGACTACTCTACCTTATGATTCAGTCGATAAAAAGAAAAAATGGGTTTTATGTATCAATAACTATGTGGTTACTTGCATGACACAATACAGTTTGGAGATGCATTAGGTCCCCTTTGAAATTAACAGAGCAGGGCTCAAGTCTTAGATTATCAAGGAAACTGCCTCTCTCTCTCTCTCTCTCTCTCTCTCTCTCTCTCTCTCTTTCTCTCTCTCTCTCTCTCTTCCTCTTCATCTATTTCCCTGTATCTTTCTTTTATTCTATACTATTGCAGCAATGTTCGTACATGATATGCGTCAAACCGTTCTCTCTCTCTCTTCTCTCTGTCTCTCTCTCTCTCTCTGTCTGTATCTCTCTTTCTCTCTCTCACTGTAAAACTTACTATTTCCCTGTATCTCTCTTTCATTTCATACTATTGCAGCAATGTTAGTACATTATATGTTTCAAATCATGCAAAAAATGTAAAGAAAAAAAGTGTCGTGAGCAGCGAAAATCGAGATGATAGTTACTATGGACACGGTGAATTTCAGTAGGTTGAGAAAATTCCACAGCATGTACTCTTTTTCCTACAATGTTTTCAGAAAGTTTCTTCCAGGAACCAAGACTTGTTTGGTAAAGGGCTAAAGGCTTTACAGCTATTCCCTCTGCCCTTTGGGAGTCTTTGAGACCTATATACTCTCTATAGAGGGTTTTGGGGTAGTACCGGATAGTGGGATGGGAGAGAATCGCAGATAAAAGCATCAAAGGAATTCTTATGGAGTTAAGTCCCTTAGCCGTGTGACTTTCCATCTTCTTTAAATATATTTATATTCTCACAACTTACACTAATCTCTCCCGATTCTGCTTTCTGGGAACTACATCGGTACTCGCGCCAAATTCGTGAGCCAATGAAAAATCCCAAAGTTGACACCCGCTACGCGAATATCGAACTCAGGACCTTGTGGTAACGAGGCCGACACGAATACAGGGGCATTCGGACATTTGCGTAAAGTGTCGTCTCGGATCAGTCTGCGCAATCCACGCAAGCTGATCCGAGACAGCGCTTTGCGACTTCATTACAATTTTGTGCTACAGTAGACTTGGACAAAACAGAAAGTTATATAAAAACGGATAGTGCAGTTTCTGATTAGCCTGTGCGGACTGTGCAACCTGATCCGAGACGGCACTTTACGCAAATGTCCGAATGCTCCTTTCGGCGTGTTGCACGCCAATTATGAGTCTTTCTTGGTATCAGGCATTATGAACATGCATTAAGTCCCTTTTCGCCATAGTACGGCTCAAATATATCTATATCGGTTTTTAGCTCTACTGACCGAAGGCCAGCGGGCTTATGTTATGGCCCGGTGTCCGTTGTGCGTCCGTCCGTCCGTCCGTGCGCGAGTTAATTTTTATTTCAAACATCTTTTTCTCTGAAACCACCGATCTAATTTTGATGAAATTTCACAGAAATGATCCTGCCATAGTCCTCTTCATAATTTCTTAAAAGAAATTTATTCAATCAAAAACTCTGGTTGCCATGGCAACAAAACTGAAAAATATTGATTTTTTAAAAAAATCTTCTTATCTGAAACCATAAAACCTAGGGCTACCAAATTTGGCTTGTAGCTTTATCTAGTGAACCTCTACAAAGTTTTTTTCAAATAATAGCCCTAGGGTCAAAATCGGCTCCGCCCCGGGGGTCACAAGTTTTATATGGGCTTATACAGGGAAAAATTAAAAATTCTTCTGGTACCTAGCCATAGGGCCTAGGGCTACCAAATTTGGCATATATCTTTATCAAGTGGTTGTCGACCAAGATGATATCCAAATGATATCCCAGGGGTCAAATTTGGCCCGACCCCGGGGTTTACAAGTTTTATATGGGCTTATATAGGGAAAACTTTAAAAATCTTCTCGTACCAAGCCATAAGGCCTTGAAGCTAATCAATTTTGCATCTAGCCTTATCAAGCGCTTGACTACCAAAGATGCCCAAATTATAGCCCTGGGTTTAAATTTGGCCCCGTCCTGGGGGGTGGGGGGTGGGGGTGGGGGGAAAGCACAATTTTTACGTGGGCTTATATTGAGAAAACCTTTAAAAATCTACTTGTACATAGCCATAAGGCCTAAGACTACCAAATTTTGCATGTAGCTTTATCTAGTGGGTCTCTACCAGAAGGGCCCAAATTATAGCCTTGGTGTTAAGTTTGTCCCCACACCAGGGGTCACAAGTTTTGCCTGGGCTCTTGTGGTGAAAACTTTATAAATTATCTTTTTACTAACCATAATAAGGCATATGCTACTAAATTTAGCCCAGTTTCATGGGTCTAATGTTTTACTGGGTCTTTTTTTAGGAAATTTTGAAAATCTTCTTGTTTAGAACCACACATTCCAGACCTGTATTATTTGTACGGAGGTTATCTTGTGGGCCTCCACCAGACTTCAAGTAATTATAGCTTTGTAGTAAAAAATGGCTTTGTCCAGGGTTCATATCTTTCTCGTAGGCTTTTACAGAGAAAAAAATTGTATGTCTTCGAGTTTGAAACCAGCTGACCTGATTTGTAACGTTTGGCTTGTAGTGTTTTCACTTATCAGCCAGCGAAGCAATACAGGGCCATCATGACCCTCTTGTTTCGAGTTATATCCCCTATTGCATCAGTAAACTAGAGTAACAGATGGATGAAAAAAATAGGGCCTTTTTTTTACCTGGGCCTTGGCCTATTGTATGGCTTCAAGTATGAAACAAGTTGGTCGGAGTTGTAATGTTTTCACTTATTAGCCACAGGAATGATACAGGGCCATCATGTTTCAAGTTATATCCCCTTATGCATCAGTAAACTAGAGTAACATAGTAGGAGAGTAAGTATAACAAAAGAAATGAAGCAGCTTAAGTAATGAAAATATCCAAATCTCGGTGTTGGCATAGTTATGGTTACATTTGTGTATAATTAATGAAATAACAAAATCAAAAGGTTAATGTGCAACAAAAATTATACTCTTGCACTCATAAATAGATCATCTTTGCGGGGCTAAATGCTAAAACTCAATAATTGCCCTTAATTTCGGTCCTGTATGTCTGTCCTAGTAGCTCTAGTCAAAATTGTGAATAAATCAAGCCAGAAATATAAACACATTCAAAGTGAATGCTGAAAATTCAGAGACTGTTTTCAATTCATTCTGCTAGGAACATTTATTAGGTGTTTTACGCTACGTGAAATTGGGCCGATTTGAAAATAAATCTTACATAAATGTGGATTTTAATGAGCACCTTAAATTCAAAAGATTTGTCAAAAAGATTGCATTGTTTCATTGTTTGTTTCATTATTGTGAACATAGGAAAAGTTTAAGTTACATTACATTATTTATTAGCATATAAAAAAAATCTGCACCACTTTCAGATCCGGCATCTATGCTTAAAGTGACTAATAGGCTATCCTAACTCGCTGTACCATTAGAATTTTTCTACCAGATGGATTGGGAAAAAAAAAAGAAATAGGGCCTTTTTTTTACCTGGGCCTTAGCCTAAAATAGTTAATCCTAGCTATAGTTACGAGGTTTTTTAAGTAAACCGACGATACAGAATATAGACTTCTAGCCAGAATAGACAGAAAAACTTCATTATACTCTTTGCCTTTTTTACTTCTTACTCGGGAAAAACTCAATGAACTGATAAGTGTATATCTAAGCTCAGACTGCACATTCTTTGCAGTCTGACCTTGCTCTATACTCTCCGAAAAAGAGCAATGAGTCGGGTTGAGCAGCCTAGGGATATAGGGTGTTGCACCCTATTTATTAATAAGATTTTTCCATTACTTTCTTGTCGCATTACAAAGGCCCTTATCTCAAATCATTAATCAGATCGCGTCACCATTTATCTCTCAACAAGTATTTTTCTCATTATCAAGCAATCTAGCGAGGTCGATGAGGGGAGGGGAGTCTCATTCTGAATTTCCACTTTCTGTTCTCGTCATCAGAGACAGTGCAAAACAAAGATAAACATAGATCAGTATTCACCAACAATTCTTAAGAACATTCTTTGTTTAATTATAGATTTGTGACCCGTCACGCAAAAAGGGACCAACTGGGATCAGCGATAGTGCAGGTCAATATAAGTTTGACAGTTAAAAAATAGTTATACAACAAAGTAAAATGACCACTTTTCATACAGAAAATACCATAAAAACGAAAAGTGTCAACCATGGTCAGAGGATTGATACTTTTCGCAGTTCCCAGAAGGTCCCCTTTTGCGTGACGGGTCCCATTTAGAAAGAAGCGCAGCCCATTTGGTATAGCCGATCGGAAGTCGTATTACTTTAAAATTAAAGCATTCGTGAAAGCCAGGGTTCAAGGAGCAGTAATATAATGCCTCAAGTTCACTGCAAGACAGTCAAATATTGTTATTTTAGATTTACATCCGGAGACAATATTTGTACCGATTTAAAAACAAAACGGTGCTAAAACTGAAGATCGCGCCAGAAATATTCAACTATGCACGTACGGTCCAAAGACGAGCAGGCTGATACCAGTTTATTCGCAAAGCACTGGTTTTGAGGGGGATTTTTTTTTTTTTCACCAATTGCTAGATATATACAGGTCATTGTTTCTTTTTTCAACGTAGCTGAATTTGCTGGCTGTTGACCTACATGTACTTTATGGTACTGATAACAAATGAATAAACAGAACTTTGTCATTGGTCAAAAGTGTAGACACGTTTAATTTAAGGATCCCTGCATCTTTGCGGGCAAATTCAGATCGTATGTCTTTTTTAAAAATATTTCTTGTTCATGATATTTTCCTTTATGTCTTTCAGAAACAATTTCATGTTCCAAAAATATTAGACTATACTCCTTTTTTGTACACTGCGCTATCAATTACTGCTTCTACGATTGCCTGGACATGGTATCAATGGTCCTCCTGTGCTACATGCTTGAACACATTAACCCTTATACTGCTGAATAATTAAAAGAAACTTTTAAATTTGATAATAAAAATCCAAATATTGTTATTTTAAATCTATGTTTTGGGAAATAGTATATTCTTATCGGCCAGTGTAGATCCAAGATCAGAGATCAGACTGCACATTTTGTGCAGTCTGATCTTGATCTACATTGTCCGCAAAAGGTCGGTAGGTCGCGCTTAGCAGCTAAAGGGTTAATGCTAAACGAAATCAGGTTAGATACCACCTTAACGCTTAACTCTTTATCAAAGGACAACATTTAAGAAAGCATTTGCAGACAACAAGAACAAAATCAAAGCAAAAATTAGCGGAAATTATTGGAATTTGTATTTGGAAGAGCAGAAAACGTTGTGGGATAAAGGAGAAAATGCTGCTTATCAGCATTTTCTCTTTTTCCCGCAATGTTTTCACGATCGCTGATAGTCAGGATTGTGTAATAAAAGCTTAACAGACAACAAATCTTACACTATTCAACAATGAAACCAGTTGCAGACGACAATGCAGACGACAATGCAGATATGGCTCAAACGCCGGAATTTGTAACTGAAAAAGTAGTTCTAAGCCATTGGTTCAAAAGGATTCTATATACCGCAGGGTCGCTAAACTCGGAATTGTTAAGAACTGTATAAACCGGAGCGTAATTCTTTTACACGAATTAAGCAGTCGCGTAAAGTCCTTAGAAACTATTTCCAAGTTGTTCTGGAAATAATTCATGCCATGGGCGGAATAAAAATGACCTGGAATTAAATGATTAACAAGCAGCTACTGGCTAATAAATGAGTTTAGTCTTGAGTGGTTTTACGTGCTTGCGTCTATGTAACACAAAACATTTAGTTTCTCTCTCTCTCTCTCTCTCTCCATATCCTCTCAGTACCACTGGCGAAAACAGATTCCTTTGCAGACGATATAGATCAAAGATCAGACTGCACAGTATGTGCAGTCTGATCTTTGATCTATACTGTCTGCTTGTTCAGTCCAGATAAAAATGTGTCCGAGTTTCATTGGATTGTTTTTTGCCATCAAGATCTGTTGAATTTATAGACAAATGTATGACGCCGAATGGGTCATTCGTTAATTAAATTCAAAATGTTTTTCGGAAACCTGCGTTGATCAGTGCTTTACGCTGAGGATAAGTTATTTGGAAATCCTCGGTGCGATTCTCATTCGAGGAACTGGGCTTATTTGCAGGCGTGTTCTCTGCTGAGGCCCATACAACATCAAGCTATATCTATAGTACTAGTATAAACGCTGTAAACAAATTTACAAGTGAGCTGTGACCTGCCTGAAATAATGTTTATCGGTGCGGATGGATACTAGGCTATGACAAAAGCTTGCCAGCCCTTGGCCAAAGGAGCTTAAATTCATGACTGCTATAGAATTGTCTGTTTATAAAACTTTTTCATCATTATACAATCTGGAAGTATTCCTCGACCTTAACATCATTACTCTTTACCTCTGTTAACAGCTGCGGAAATGGTTGAGGAGTTACATCAGTAAAGAATGGTTGTATACCAACTCTCAGCCCCGATCACATTGAAGTACCAATGGGCAAGCCGCTATAGAGCCGAAATCCTATATCTGATAAAAGAGAACACGAGCTGGTTACCAGCATTTTCTCCCTTTCCAACAATGTTTTCAAAAGGTCTCTGTCTCCGGGTCATAAAAATCAGGGATTGTTTGGTAAAGGGTTTGAACTTTATTCAAACACCACTCATTCAAAATCGAAATGTGCCAGTAATTTGTCAGTAAAACTTAACAAAAAATATCTGCCGCCGAACAACAGCTGTAATTACAAAATTCATATTTCGCATATAAATATCCACCGACTTCTTTCTATATTTCTCCCAACAACGCTGTCGTAAGAGAAGGAAACAGGCAAAGACGGCAAATTTGACACACTCTCAAGTTTTTCGAAAGAACATCGAATTCAACCGACGTCGGCCAACCTTCCACCTATAACCTGTCGTGGCAACTTCAAAATGAACACAAGCCTCAGGCAAAGGATCCACAAGCATAGTTATGCCAGTCAAAACTGATTTTGGGGCAAGACTGGGCAGCCTTTCTTTCTGTTTTGCGTTAATCGGCCTTTACTGTACAGTAGAGTCGCGAAATTGCAAGTTCTACACCGGAAGTCTTCGAAAAAAAAATCGGTTTTTATTTTTTTATGTTTTATCGGTTACATTAATCGACAAAACAGCTATAAAAATTTTATATTCTTCATAAGGTATCATTGTATATTAAAAAGGAAAAGGCGAAAGATTGTTTAATCATACCGTGTCCGGCGGTAACTGACGTGAATGTCCGACCATTCTCAGCAGCTTACCTAGGCAATTCGATTGTTGTACGTAGTATACCGACATTAGCCGATGTTTCATGATCCCATAACAGTTGGCCAACCTTAACTGTTTCTTAGAATGTATCTTTAAGCATAAATCAATCACTATCAACACTTTTATGATCAGTAAAATTAGTTAAAGCCGTCTTCGTTAGAAACGATAGTTTATTTGGAGGACTACTTTTTATGGGGTTAGCTGAAATGTTATGGCGGTTGTTAGGTATGTTCATCACCGATACGTAGGCCCTGAGTTTGGTTTTTACACTTTATTTTTCGAATTTTGTTTCGAATTTTGGAATTTTCGTTAACTCTATGGCGAAAACCGCCACAAAAAGGAACGCTCCATGACGTAACTGTAGCCCACATTTTTCCATGTCGCAATCAAGATTTGCCATGATTTTATAAGTTTCCTATTCTTTGCCATAACTTCTCTGTAATTTTCTGCTTCTACTTCAGAAACGTCACCGGGAAAGTACAGACAACACTCAACAGCAGAAAAGGAAGGGAAAAAAACCGATCTATGACGTAAAGTTCTATAGCCTATAGTTTGTCTTGGTATCATCAAACAAAAACACACCATAACGTAAAGGCAGCAAATATAGTGTCCTGGTGCCAACAAGGTCTAGCATACTTTAGTGACTTCGTCAACATGTCTTCTGTTTGAATTTTCTCCTTCGACTACAGATTGCAGAAAACGTTATTGGCACCAAGGATGTTCATGCTTTAAGATTTCTCAATGTGTCATGATAGTATCAAATGTTGTCTGTTAAAGACACTTCAAGGAATGCTGCTCAACAATTTTATGACGCAGTAGATCTATAAGTCCTTATTGTTTTGCGTAGTGTTATCAGGTTTTGGCATGTCTCGGAGATAAATCAGCTCTTTTTTTCAAGTGCCACGTTAGCATCTAGTATTTGATATCATTACCCATATTTTTTCTTGTTTAGCCAATCAGAAGTGTTGTTACTTTCAAGTTTAGAAAATCTAGTCCATGATGATGATAAGAGTTCAGCTGAACCCTAATATTTTAACTGAAACTTACAATTAGATTGTAAAACCTTAGAAACTAGTAAATCCCCAGATGTTTCTATTTCATTTTTTTTTTTTGGGGGGGGGGGGCGGAAATAGGTAGCTCTTTTTAGCTCCTTTTCGAACAGAGCAGATTCAAGATCAGACTGCACGGAGCTTGCAGTCTGATCTTGATCTACACTGTCCGCAAAAGGTCCTTGAGTCGCGTTTACCAGCCTAAAGACGTACAGTCATTCCGTATGATACACAGATATAAAGCACCAAGTGGCAATACTACTATCAACTATTTCTCTCGTGGTAACGTTCCCATACACATAAATCATGTATAAAATTTTCTGTGCTTCAGAGTTGTGAAAATAATCATTGCAGAAACATGCATGGTATGTTTTAGTCAAATCGCAAGATCGTTAGACCAACTTCTTTATCATATTACAAACTCACGATATTTTAGAAATGTCCACAATAAATGTGGCTCAAACTGTTGAGTTTGTCTCTGATTTGGTAATGAACATCGCTGGAAAAGAAGACCGTGCTGTTTCCCAACATTTACTTCTTTTCTTACCATGATTTCAAACGCCTTGTTCTTCATGGTTGCTAAAAACTGGGACCGTTAAAAATATCAAACAATTTCGTCGAATAGTCTTTTTTTTACGTTTCCTACTTTTATTTACAGAGTCACCATACTGTGACTGAAATGGATAAACATCTGAGGAAAACAAGAAAAAAAACTCGATTTGTCATAAAATGCTTTCAAAAATTGTCCCCAGAAAATATGCAACAGATGGCATCTCAATGGCTTAAAAGTGTAGGCAACAACCGTCAGACGTATTATGAAGTAAAAGTAAAAACAGACGCCTATGACATTATATAATCCTATACCCAAAATCATTTCAACCACAATAACGTCTATATATTATCCTTCCGTAAAGCGTCATTCACAGCCTTTGTAGCCAAGTTAGATCACGATCAGACTGCACAAAACATGCAGTCTGGTCACTGGTCTGCACTGTTAGCTTTGCTCAGACATTCTAGACAAAAGCAACTTCGAAAGAGAACCTTTTGTGGTTTTATACGCTTTCCTGACACATAGCGCTCAGTCACTGGCGGAAACCTTTACAATTGCAATCTATTTCGGTCTAATTTCTAGACTGAAAATACCCATTGGCTTTAGACGGCGCTTAGAGAGTGAACATAACGCAGATTGATGACGATCTTTCTCGTCTTGATCAAGACCGCTTTCAAAAACGTTGAGAACAAAGGCAGGTAATCTCTTCCCCATCCGATTGCCTTAACGCCTTTTTTATGTTTTTATATCGAGAATTACTCTTGAATACGGGTCCTGCAACTCACTTGACCATGCATGTCTGCTAGGAGATTCTGATACTAGTATGTCGCATTAAGCTTTTAACCCTTTACGAAACAATCCCGAATATTGACTTACGTACAGAAAATCTTTTTGAAAACATTGTAGGAAAAACAATGTTTTAAGTTTTCTGAGACTACTTTTTCGTGGAAAACTCTTTCAATCTTTTATAAATCAACCCCGTGCTTTGACTGCCCTGAAAAAGAAGCCTTTTGAAAACATTGTGGGAAAAGAAGAAAATGCTGGTAACCAGCATTTTCTTCTTTTCCAACAATTTTTTCTACCCTACAAACTGCACCGTTTGAGCAATACCAAAATTGTCATCTGCAAGTGTTTTTGTCTACATTTTTGTTGCCTGGTAAGGAGTTAAAGCAGCTAGCTGTTTTTCACAGTGATGCTGCAGATAACATAAGAGATGACAATGAAACATGTCGCAATTATTGCAATAAATCCACGACAAGAGCCTAGCCAAGCTAACAAGTAATCCTAAAGCCCCTGGAACACAAGTCCTGTGCGTTACTCACTGAACGACCAAGCATGGCAGCCGTGAAAAAATAATGCCCATAGACGACTTTGAAAAAGTCTTTTGATATACATTCAACTTAAAATTCAATATAAAATTTTAGTTGATAATTTATACCTGGGAAAATGTTGGCCATTACAAACCAAGCCACTCTTTTTTAAAAAAAAAAAAAAAACAACAACAACAAAGGCACTACTCAACAGCAAGAGAAGGTGCATTTCCAGCCAACAATTTGTTATGCTACAATGAAAAAATAAATCTCAAATGCCATTCAAAAAATCAATCAATTGCTAAACACAAGTTTACAACCAGAAAGATTGCTATCTGCAATACAGTGATATTTGTCATAATTTTCATTCTATTTTAGATGCATGGAGAAAAAAAATGTCTCTATGTACTTTAGATGCTTTATTGGAATCGAGTGCTATTGTCACTATAACGTATATATAGGTAATGCCAACCAGTTGTAGAGGAAACATACGGCGAGAGCGGATTTACGACCAATGGTACTACTATTGGATACCGAGTAAATAGATAGCTGATATAGGACTGCCCATTTTGAACCAGAAAGGTTTGAAAAAATAATTCATATAATATTTGTTATCATTAGTGTTTTAATCACTTAAATTAATTTATCAATTAACATGTTTAAGAAAATTAGACATCTTTTACACAAAGGCTCAAAATAGAATTTTAAAAAAAATCCATGATTTTTTTTTATTATTTAGTTTTTGTGTAAAAAAAAAAGGTGTAACTTTAGTAAATGATAGAAATGATAGAAATGATATATTACTGTCACTGTTGCTTGTTCTTTTACTTTTTAACTATTTTGACCTTCATAAATGTTGTTGTTGTTTTTTTTTATCTGATGCCACAAAGGCTTTCCATCATACCCTTACAGTAAATCTAAGGCAAGCACATTAGAAATGGTTACGATCGGAGTCTGCGGCGTCCATTGAAAAAAAAAATGCATTAGTTTCTTGTTAAGAATTACCTTGCGTTTCTAAAAAAGAGAAAGAAAGAAAACAGACCAGAGAGTTTTAGAAAATATATATATCGTTTATTTTAAAATTCTGTTATGTATAAATTGTTCGAAGACAAAAATCATTTAGGAGATGATAATTTAGTATGGTGATAGCAATTACACTATCCTAGTAAAACTTTTTTGTTGTTGTTGTTGTTGTTGTTAAAATGACAGCACTTAAACTTAGAAAGACAGACATTTCATATCGCAATTCGTGTATGTCAAAAACGGAAAAATTAAGACGAAAATGATATTTTGATGCTGTTCTAATTTTTTTTTTTTATCTTTTTTCTAATTTACTTACATTTTCTTCCTTTATTTTGGCTGTGTTTCGTGTCGTTACTAAAAAGTCTTATTTCCTGTCTGCCGTTACTCAATTTCTTGTTGTTGTTGTTGTTAGTTTTCTTTTTGTTAAACGTTAAATTTGAAAAGCTTGATTACAAAAAAGCTTGGGTTGGTGAAGTTAAGTCACACTTAACTCATTACCAAGCGACAAAATTTTAGGTTTGTCCGAATCGAAAGCATGTGCAGACGACAAAATGAAAGTGACTGAAAATTTGAAATTTGTTTTTGTGAAGGGTAGAAAACATTGTGGGAAAAGGAGAAAATGCTGGCTACCAGCATTTTCTCCATTTCCCACAATGTTTTCTAAAGGCTTCTTTTACAGGGGCGTCAAAAGTAGGGATTGTGTGGTAATGGGTTAAGTTAATCCTTCGAAACAACTGAGCTTGCTCGATGACAAGGATGTTTAATGCATCTGCATAGTAAATAGAAAATATCGACTCTGTGCATCTTACCGGAGTCAAAACTTTTTTGCTGATTGTCAGTTTTCTCCGGTTCTTGATTGCTTGCTTGTATTGATGCTTTTAAAACATTTCTAATCCTTGTGCAATACTTACAAATAAGTTTTCCTTTTTTGTTATTTTTGTTGACTTTATTTCTGAACTGTTGCGGCAGGAATTGTTAACTGTTAAACCTGTTACTACACAACAAAATTTTAGACCTATCCAAATTGAAGGCATTTGCAGACGACAATTTCTAAGTGGCTCAAATAGTGCAGTTTTGCTTTGATAGGGTAGAAAACTTTGTGGGACAAGAAGAAAATGCTGGTTACCAGCTTTTTCTCCTTTTCCAACAATGTTTTCAAAAGGCTTCTTTCTCCGGGGCGTTCAAAAGTCGTCATTGTATGGTAAAGGAATAGCACCCGTACGTCTGCAAACCACTTTTTTCGTCTTGAAACGGGCCGCTTTGAGTAAAAGAAGACCTTACTCGAAACCAGCAATTTCTCTGTTTTTCATAATGTTTCCATATTTATCCATGCGTTATATTGTTTATTCGTATTGGTTACGTGTAATTCACAAGAACGTCTTCTATGACTGAATTTGAATCCGGACATTAATTGACCAATATTCACTGTTGCCGTTCTTTTCATTTTAATTGGAGGCACTGTAAGACTATATTAGATTTTGTGCTAAAATAGACTCTTGCGCAAAACAGAAAATTACATAAAGACGGAAAGGGTCGCTTCGAATTAGCCTGCGCGGACTGATCCGAGACAACACTTTCCGCAAATGCGCGAATGCCCCATTTCGCGCGTTTTAGGCCATAAGTGAGAACAAGTATATACTGTTGCGGACGGCACAGGTTAAATCAGACTGCAAATAACGTCCGGCTTCTTAGATCTATAGACACTGCGAACTTGATCAGCTAAACATATCAAGTAAAACTCTGAGTATGAGTCAACTGGAATTTCACACGTCGACATGTGTCAAATATAGGGCTCAAATACTTGAAAACCTTTATTAGAACCGCTTTTGTAATAAACAGCATTTTGCAATATTTTTTTTTTTTCAATTTGAAAATCTTATTGCAAAAGGCCACTTATTGCAAAAGTTCTTGAAATGGAGAACAGCTATTGTAACGAAAAAAAAGTTGACTATTTGTGACAAAATTTTCAACCTCACTATATACATCTGGAACTGCTAAATAATGAAGAATTATAGGGGTCTCTAAAATTTTATTTTAAAAAAATCCTTTTTCTTTCTGTTACAAATGCTGTTCTCCATTCCAACTTTTTTTGGCAATAAACGGCCTCTTGCAAGAAAGTTTTCAAACAGAGAAATTTGTTGCAAAAAGCTGGTTTATTTAAAAATCGGTTCTAACATAGTGAAGCTGAAATTTACGTGCAAAAAGTCATTTTATTAACTCTTTACCACACGAGAAAATGTTAGACTGGTCCAAATTGAAAGCATTTGCAGACTACAAAATAAAGGTGACTGAAACATTGAAATTTGTTCTGGGAAGTGTTTCTCCTTTTCTCACAGTGTTTTCAAAAGGCTTCTTTCTCAGGGGCGTCAAAATTAGGGAATGTGTGGTAACGAGTTAAAAAAAAACATAGTTGTACTTACATAGCAAAGCTGGAAAATTTTTTAATTTATTATCAAACGACAAAATTTCAAATGGAGAGCATTTGCAGACGACAAAATAAAAGTCACTGAAAATCTGAAATTTCTTTTTAAAGGGTAGCAAACATTGTTGGTAAAAGGTAACAAGCATTATCTCCTTTTCCCACAATGTTTTCTACCCGGCTGGACACAAATTTCATTTCTTTAGTCATATTTATTTTTATCACCTGCAAGTGCTTTCAATTTAAACCAGTCTAAAATTTTGTTTAAACGTTTTACCATACCATCCCTACGCTTAACGACCCTGAAAAAGACCTTTTTAATAAAAAATAAAAGTGAGAAAAATGGAAAAAAAATACTAGAAGCCAGCATTTCTCCCTTTTCACACAATATTTTTAAACGTCAAATACAAGTCTTTATCATCATTTAGCTACATTTATTTTATCAAAAGCACTTAACTTTATTTAGTTCAAAATTTTGTCGTTTGGTAAAGAGTTAACGAGTCCAAATTGACAGAATTTGCAGACGACGAAATAAACGTGACTAAAAAATTAAAATTTGCTCTAGGAAGGGTAGAAAACATTGTGGGAAAATGAGAAAATGCAGCCTTTTGAAAACATTGTGGGAAAATGAGAAAATGCTGGTATCCAGCATTTTCTCCTTTTCACACAATGTTTTCAAAAGGCTTCTATCTCATGGTGGTAAAAACCAGGGATTATGTGGTAAAGGGTTAAGCCCAACATGCATTTTAGAGATAATTTGTCGTGTGGGATGCATCCGATTAGAGATTTCAAATTTTCTCTGCGGGTAGGATTCCATAATTTTGCCAGTGATGTGGGCGCAGGGCGGGGAGCCATTGAAGACATAGATTACAAAGTTTCTCCTCTGTGATCTCACACTCCAGCTTTTGAAAACATGTCTAGGATATTTGAACCCTTTCCCAAACAATCCCTGGTTTTTACGGGTCAGGAATAGAAGCCTTTTGAAAACATTGTGGGGAAAAGGAGAAAATGCTGGTAACCAGCATTTTCTCCTTTTCCCACAATGTTTTCTACCCTATCATATAGAAAAATCATCTTTTTGGCAACTATTAATTTGTCATCTGAAAATGCTTTCAATTTGATGCGGTCCAAAATTTGCCGTTTGAGAAAGGGTTAAACAACTGCTTTCTATTTTTCAGTAAGTCTGTCTGCCCGTTCACCCGCAAGTCTTTCCCAGATTCCGTCTCTCTCTCTCTCTCTCTCTCTCTCCCCGCCCTCTACCCTCTCTCTCTGTCGCTTTTTCTCTTATTCTCTCCCTCTTAATATTTCTTTTTCTCCCTCTCTCTCTTTCTCTCCCTCTCTCTCCTTCGTCTTTCTCTCTCGCTCACTCGCTTCCCCCCCCCCCCATGTTTGTCTCTATCTCTGTCTTTTTCCTCTCTCTCTCTCTGTCTGTCTGTCTGTCTGTCTGTCTGTTTCAGTGTCTCTCTCAGTGTCTCTCTCTCTCTCAGTGTCGCTCTCTCCAACAGTTACGCCCCCTTTTATCATAGTCATGTATCACAGGATCTAGTCATATTTCACAGCATATCGCATGGTCGACAGAATTTCCCTAGCCGGTAATAAAGATCTCAGATCTGAGATCTTAATTGCTTTATAGTACGCTTTTTCTGCGAATTATTCTGTCTAAAACTACCTAAAAACTGCTGAACGGCAGACTGATTTTTCTCCGTCTCCATTCACAGATACGCCCATCGTGCTAACACCCTATATATAGGTCCAGCACTATACATAGATCACCGTCGCAGTCCGTCCACCTATAATTACAGGAGCCTAAAATCCCTGACTATTCATTCAGAAAATCTATGTGAATGAAATCTCGAACGTACTTTATATCTCTATGAGCAATGCTTTGACAAAAGGGTCCTCACTCCATCTCCATGATCCAAGTCACCACATACTTAGGATCCACAATATGCTTCTTCTTCTTCTTCTTCTTCTTCTTCTTCTTCTTCTTTTTAATCAATTTAAGGTAGCAGACCCCTAATACCTTTAGAGCTGCATTTCATGCAGCTCTAAAGGTATTAGGGGTCTACTACCTTAAATTGATTTAAAAAAAAAGATGCATTGCTTAAGTGTTCTCTTGATAGTTGATAAATACGGATTTATACAGGTATAATACTTTTTCACATTTTTAATCGACCAGAAATTTCTTTATGCCTGTCTTGAAATTATTTGTAGAGACTTTTGTTAGTTTCCAGAAAAGGGAGGTAATTACTATCTCTCTTTTTAATGAAAATATAGTGATTTTAGATTTATAAACGACAATTCCATAAAAGACAAAAAAGGGAAAAGTGGCTTGGTTAAAGCAGTACAATAACACTCTTTTTTAATCATAGCAAGTTTTGTAGGTTATTATTATTGTGGAAATAGCTGTTTTCTATTCGGGGTCGACTACGTTATATACTCCGCTCCATAAATAAGTGTGCACTTAATTTTCTTTTATTTCTCGTCGCATGTTTTACTGGAGACCAACAAAGTTGGTATCATACTTTCGTTCAGAGTCGGTAGAAAATGCCAGACCAATCAGATTTTTACTAAAAGAAAGTTTAAATTAGGTTTTTGCAGTTTAAATGAAGGTAGTACTAAAATCAAAGTTGCAAAAGTACTCAAAGACTATGGTATCACTAAAGTTAGATTATTCTAAAAGTTCTTGTAATTTTTCAATCAGTATCGTACGGCCACCTCTGCTGTCGATACAGGCAATTACTCGACGTCGCATAGACCTTACATAGCCTACAATCATTGCATCAGGAATGTTATTCCATTCTTGAACGAGAGCGATGGTTAAGTCCATAAGATTGCTAATGTTTCGCCGTGATCGAACCTTTCTTCCTAAGTAATCCTAGACATGTTCCATTATATTCAAGCCGGTGTAATGCAGAGAAATGACCCCCATTACAAAATGACCCCCGGGTCATTTCTCGACGTAGAGGAATGACCCATGGGTAATTTCTCTTAATGCAGAGAAATGACCCCATTACGAAATGACCAACGGTCATTTCTCGACGTAGAGGAATGACCCACGGGTCATTTTGTAATTGGGGTCATTTCTCTGCATTACACCGGCCAAGGAAGAACGTCAACATTATTGCTGTTCAGAAACTGCTGAGCAATGTTTCGATGATATTTGTCTTGAAAAGTAGCTTGTGGCTTGCAAAGAGTGTTTTGCAAAATATAGGAAAAACAGACCCCAGGATAGCATGCATATGTGTGACAGGTATAATGTTGAAAAGGACTTTAACACAAAACAAATGAACGACACAACAAAGAAACAAATATCGCATTGGGATAGCCTCTTACAGCAGTTAGCAAATTGTTGTCTACATAGACATTTCCTATGATTTATGAAAACATTTAAGACTTGTAGACCAAGTTATCTTATGTTACATGACATAACGTATAATCAGATAGGATCGGCTCTCCGGGTAAAAGTTTTATTAGAACTATTTCAGAGCTCCAGATAAGAGGGAGTGATGATATTCTAAATCCATTATTTCTCTTCCAAACCGTCTTTGTTGTGGGTACTCATTAGAATCGTCTCGATGAGACGATTCTAATGATTACCCATAACATACGGTTTAGTGGAGAACGATTAATATTTTCAATTTTGAAGTCAAAATCACTCCCTCTATCTGGAGTTCTGTATGGAACTCTTATTCTGATAAATAACTAAAATGAAGATTTCAATTCGACAGTAAAAACCCTAATATTGCTATTTCAAAGTTATGTTTTGGGAAATAATTTCTCCTTGTCGGACGATGTAGATCCAAGTTCAGATTGCACGTTCTGTGCAGTCTGATCTTGATCTACATTGTCCGAAAAAGAACAACGAGTCGCGCTTAGTAACATAAGCTTTACCAAACCATTCCGTTTGATAACGACCCTCCGCACGAATACTTTAGAAACGTGTTCAAAATAGGAGAAAATGTTGGTGCTTTCCGAAGCACTTCCGGGTGGTACTTTGCAAAGCACTTCCGGTTGCAACTACCAACGATGTACTGTACTTAAAGTATACAGAGTATAAGCATAGCTTTTTTTTTTTAAATTCATTTCAGCCGACGAAAAATGATAAAGTTCATTCATTCATGAAACAATTTCATTCTTATTTCAAATTCGAGTGAATGATTATTGAATTCCACGAATGATGTCATTTATTTACTTTTCATCGCGGAAACATACAATTATCGCTGACAGGAATGCGTCAGTCATATCCGTTTTGGCAGCGTAATAATAAAAGAATACTACGGTATGTTTTTGCAACGACAAACGAGATTGCTATCGTGATAATTTTAGAAAACTATTGCCATAAACTAAGGTTTCCTAGAAATTTTATCCAGATAGAAAAATGTTTCCTGAAAGAAAAGAAAGATATCACGATAAACTAAATATTTTAATTCAAAATTTCTCAATCGTACACTAAGCTGACATTCGAGATGAAATTTTTATCGCGAAAATTTTTGTTATCGAGATAATATTTCCGGGAAACTTTGTTTTATCAAGATAGTTCTCTAAAATTATCGCAACATTAGCTATCTCCTCACTCGTCACAACTCGGCCGATTCCGTACTAACATCTAACCTCGTCCGTATAACAGTGGTTTCCGTTTGAACTGCAAATCACGTGATCTTATATATGGCGCACCACTGTCAGTCGTTTAGCAACGGCATCAAGTTATTCACATCTGTTTATCTGTCGGTGAAAACTTCAATCGGAATTAAAGAACCATGATAAAAAATGAATGATCTGTTGTCAACTGAAATATGTATAGATTTCTATAGAAAACTGAAATTCAATTTTCTTTTGTAAGAGGAGCCCTACAATTTTCAAAACGGTAAACCTTTGTATTTCCGGTCGATGAATGTACGAATCTGGTGCATATCAATCCATCAGATACAGCCGACGGATTTGGTGGCTTCCATCATCCGACGTATGCCGAACAGTATCTCTCGGCAGATATGTGCCACCATAGAGTACAGCATAAGTAAAATCAAAGTACTAACGGTACTTCAAAAACGACTAAGTTAAAATTATGCACGACATAATACATTTCTCGAAAAATCCCCAAAATCGTGTGTACTCGGAATATTCCGTAATACATCTTCGGCTAAAATGGTATTACATGCTAATCATATCTTTATATAATCCGAATGGCAAACAAAATGACAACAGATTAGACTTAAAGTCAGATTTTTACGCTATCCAAAGTAATTTCAATAATAATCAAATACAGAGGGAGAAGAAAAAAAACTCGCCCCCCCCCCCCACCTTCGCTTTCGTAATACGGGAGAATAACCAAGAGGCATTTAATACTTCCGAGTTTCCGCTATTTCTAATTTTCTACTGTAATACAACCATAAAAAAGAATTCGCGACAGAAATGAAATACCATTCCCCTTAACCTTAATCCGGCTAAATTGAAATAGCCAAGGAACCCCACCATTCATTTGGAATCCTGTCATTGATTTAAAAAATCATTATCGCACATTTCAATTAATCCATTTAATATCGAAGAAAGCCTGCACGGACGTGCAGTCTGATCTTGATCGACTTTCTTTGCAAAAAGAAGTTAGTGATCCAGGTTCGCAGGATTATGCGTTAATTGCAATCCAAAGCAAATCAATCACAGCTGTATCGTGTTGAACTGCTAGAAGGAAAATAGACAATCAGAAAAAAAAAAAAATGCTAGATTTGACATTTTGGATAATTTTCGCCGTCTACGTTTTAATCCTTGAGCCCTTTACCAAACATAAAAAATGTAGACTGGTCTAAATTAAAAACATGTGGACCAAACGGTGAGTTAGGTCTTAGAGACGGTAGAAAACATTTTAGAAAAAAAAGGAGAAATGCTGGTTACCAGCCTCTTCTCCTTTTTTCCAAAAATGTTTTCAAATGCCTTCTTCCTTCAAGGTCGTTAAAACTCGAGACTGTGCGGTGAAGGAATAAGCCTCTTCCCAAACGACAAAGTTTTATACGTGTCCAAATTGAAAATATTTGTAGACGATAAACTTAGATATGGCGTAGATGGTGGAATCAGTCCCGAAAAGGGTAGAAAACATGAAGGGAAACAGAAAACTTGATTTCCTTTTCCGACAATGTTTTCAAAATGCCTCTTTTTCAGGGTCATTTGACATTTGCTGTGTGATATATGGTTAAACGAAATAGTTCGCGTTTTTCAAGGACTTTAAGTACTAAAAAGACTGTTTTGAAAAAAAAGTCATGGGTTAAGAGAAAATGCTGGTACCAGCATATTCCCCTTTTTTCCCCGTCGATGTTTTCCTCCTATTTTAACTCTTAGCTCAGGAACCTTCTGAGGACAACATAGATCAAGATCAGACTGCACAAAACTTACAGTCCGATCTTGGATTCACACTGTCCGATAAGGAAATATCCCCAACCTTACACACACAAAAAATAAAAAAGTTTGAAATGACAACGTTTGCATTTTTACGATCGGCCTGATATTTTCATTTAACGATTTAGTTTAACCCATTACCACACAATCCCAACTTTTGATGCCCCTGAGAAAGAAGCCTTTTGAAAACACTGTAGGAAAAGGAGAAAATGCTGGTAATCAGCATTTTCTCCTTTTCCCACAGCGTTTTCTGCCCTTCCCAGATCAAATTTGAATTTTTCAGTCACTTTTATTTTGTCGTCTGCAAATATACTTTCAATTTGAACCAGTCTGAAATTTTGTCGGCGTGTGGTAAAGAGTTAAAGCTCTTTCTATACTCGTTTTTAGGCAGTTGTTTTAACCAATTCCATCCTTATTTTATGAAACTATAATTATTCTTGTGTCCTCATGCCAAATGTTGCCCCTGACATTGCACAGAGTACAGACGAACGGAAAATGGATACTTCATGTTTTGGGGGTCTTCAGAGCATTTGCTGTTGTCACTTCCGGTTTTAAATGAGGACAAATCCCGAGAATTATTCTGTTTCCTTAACGCCCATTGTGGGCTTGCAACATGCGGAAAGGGGCTTTCGGATATTTGCGTAAAGTGTTGTCTCGGTTCAGCCTGCGTAGTCAGCAGACTTATTCGAAACGACATAAAAATCTAATGGGGTCGTAAAATGTCGTCTCGGGTTAGCCTGCAGATCTAGAGCAGAACGAGCAGTCCGATCTTGGATCTGCACGGTCCGCTAAGGAGGTATTTTTTTCAAACTGAAAATAGGGTTGACTCCAAATAATACTACATTAAATCTATTTGGAGTTTTACTATAACTTGAAAGATTCATATTGTCGGTTTACTTCGAAAACCTCGTAACTACAGATTGTTACAAGCTGTAGTTAAGTTTGGAAGTAAACCGACGATATAAGTCATTCAGCAGAATATGGGTTAGAGCAAACAATTCATGATATCGTCGGTTTACTTCAAAAACCTTGTAACTACAGCTTGTTTCAAGCTGTAGTTACGAGGATTTTGAAGTAAACCGACGATATGTGCCACATTTGATTTGGCGTCTCCAAAAGCTTTCAAATTGAACGAGACGAATATTCTTGTTGTCTGGTACAAGCTGTGTCTTAGCACAGCATTTGGTGCTTTTCTGTACAATGCAGATCAAGATCTGAATGTTCAAAAGAGGTTTATAATCTCATCTTGAATAAAACTTGTTGCTTCATAGAGGTGGGTACTAAGACATGGGTTTTACTGTGTAAATGGCGCCGAAAGTTTGAAATCGTGGGTTTACTTCAAAAACCTCGTAACGACAGCTTGAAAAGAGCTGTAGTTACGACGTTGTTTTTTTTTACTAAACCGACGAAATACTTAACCCTTTCCTCCATAGATACTCATTTCTACACATTGCTTGTAGGAGCCTTTAGAAAACATTGTGGCAAAAGGTGAAATTGCTCGTGACGTTTTCTATGCTATCAAAAGGTGTTACATACACATAAGAAACGGCTTCATCCTTGCTGTCATTTAGGGTCAATTAGAGACGCCATAGAAATGCCTTATGGGGTAAAGGGTTAAACAGTACTTCGGCCGATATCAGCACTATACACAACAAAGGTACATCAAAATGGCCTGTCAATTGAGAAAAATGAAATGATATTTTAACCCTTTACAACACAGTCCTTTGTTTTAACGACCATAAGGGAGAGAACTTTGGAAAACATTGTTGGAAAAGGAGAAAATACTGGTAACCAGCATTTTCTCCTTTACCAACAGTGTTTTCTACCCCGTCAAAGGGCTTTGGTTCATATTTATCACTTTCAAATTGAAGTCTGCAGATGTGTTAAATTTGGAAGTCTAAAAATTGTTTGTTTACGAATGAACGTTTGAAACTTTGTTTACTAACTTAGGTGCATTTGCGAACTGTTTTTGAGTTCATTGCAGTCTCATCATGGACTGCTACTGTGCGATGATTGATAAGAATTTCTTCCAAATTAGCTCTGACAATAGGCTTTAGGGAATTAAAATGCACAACAATGATTACTAATACGAAAAACAAAGAAAAAAGTGAAATATGAAAAGAATTTCGCAATGTAGGAATGTAGTTAAATCTGGCAAAGCACAAAGGTATTCCATGGTGTCAATCAGACAGGTTTCAGAACGGACTAATGTTATCGTGGGTGCGACTAAACTTAGGTTTATTATGTCAACTGTTTGATGTATTTATGAGCAATGCTTGGGCTAAAGGAAGCTTAATGCGACTCGGAGATGTATTACAGCAATCATGTCAATATTTGATAATAGAATCATAAAACATAATGTGTCTGATAATCGACTGGAATCAGAGATAGTATGGCCCATGGACCTACAGAAAATTAACAAATTGCAAAAAGCATAGGCCCAGGTCAGCCTGCGCGGACTGCGCAGGCTGACCTTGGTTGAAACTTTTTGCAAATACATGTACGTTAAGCCCCTTTTTTATAACAGAACATGGTTCACTTGTAATTAGTTGCCATTGAGTTGGTGGTACCCACAAGGGAGCCATTGGCATACCTATGGTCACGTGGTTTGTAACTGATCATTGCTAATTGGCGATTTTGGTTTCAGAAAATTAATAAATTGCAAAACCCATCAGTCAAGGTCAGCCTGCGCGGACTGCGCAGGCTGACCTTGGCCGATGATTTTTGCAATGCATTAAGTCCCCTTTTTCACAAAGCATGGTTCACGTGCAATTAGTTGCCATTGAGTTGGTACCCATAGGGGAGCCATTGGCGTACCTGTTGACTCGTGAATTGTAACTCATCATTGCTAATTGGCAATTTTGATAGCTTTTCCAAACGATCTAGACCAAACTGCACAGAAAGTTCCATAGTATATTGATCTCCTCGTACATCGTCTTCAATCTTGCTAAACTTTGACTTAAAGTCCTCTTCAGTTGTAATTGCAAATCAACTCTTTACCAAACGGTAATAATGTTAGCCTTGTTCATATTTAAAGCATTTGCAGACGATAATTTTAACGTGGCTAAAATCCTGGAACTTGCCTTTGAATAGGGTTGAAAGCAATGTCGGAAAATGAGAAATTGCTGGTTACTGCATATTTTCTCTTTTTCCCGCGATGTTTTCCAGTGCTATTTCCGGGGACGTTGAGATTCCGGACCGTGTGCGGACCAGGGTTAAGTCATGAAGAGAAATGCATTTATTGAGTTTAAAATGAGAAAAACTGACAAAAACATTGGATTAACCCATTACCACACATAATCCCTACTTTTGACTACCCTGAGAAAGAAGCCTTTAGAAAACATTGTGGGAAAAGGAGAAAATGCTGGTAACCAGCATTTTCTCCTTTTCCCACAATGTTTCCTACCCTTCAAAGAAAAAAAAAAATTCAAATTTTGAGTCACTTTTATTTTGTCGTCTTCAAATGTTTAGGATTTGGACAAGCCTCAAATATTGTCGTTTGGTAATGAGTTAAGAACCGGCAAATCGACATGAATATCAAATCTCTCACTGAGAAACCTTTATGAATTTAATCCCACATAACAAGCCAATTACACCTTTTCCCTTTAATTGCCTCTAAAACTGCATTTTCCTGTTTTCAGATTTCCCTTTTCTTTGTACGCTTTGTGTAGTATTTCAATTTCATCATCATCAATAAAATGTGCTAACTGCATACAAAACAAAGTCATATTTAAAAATATAATTATATATATTTATATCCACCTGGATTAGTTCAAACAACTAAAATACCCTTTTACTATTAAAATATATTAGTTTTATGATACCATTAATAATTTATAGATAAATTTAATAATCATTTACAAAAATGCTTTATCAAGTCATTATTTCAAAAATCATTACATTCATAGATCTACTCATAATATGCGTGAGCAGCTTATAAACTCATCTACTGGTGGGCTTTTGTCCACTTTTCATTTAAGAACAGAACAAAAGTTTATTACAGGACAAGTATACAGTTGTACATAGTCACAAAAAAGAATAATTTATAAACATGAAATAACACGAGATCTAGAGAGCATGACAGACGGTAAAAGGACCTACATTATACAATATATGTGTGCGGCACTTTCAGCAAATTCAAAATATATATTTAATATAATTTAAGCCTTGCTTGACAGTGCCACACATATATTTGTCTACTGAACAGTAGGTATACAGAAAAAAAGATTTAAACAAAGTCAACAGACATAAATAGAAAGTACCCTGAACATGTAGGCATAGGTTGTTTTAAGGGTGGTGGGCTTTCCACCGGTCGGCTTTTTACCTACACTCTCCGCCCTCACCCCTTGATTGGTTTGGGTTGGGGTTGTGGGTGCATCAATAAATCAAAGAATGGGCCAGCCACAGATATAGGACACCGATCATTTTCTAGTCATGACTTACCCCGGGGCGTATAGATAAACGTTTTTATTTCTCCTGCAAACTACATCGTCGGTTTACTTCTAAAACCTCGCAACTACAGCTTGTTACAAGTTGTAGTTATGATGTTTTCGAAGTAAACCGACGATATCTGCTTCGCCCTTTGAGAACAATATATTGAGTGCATCACCAATGTCAGCCAGTCAAGAATCACTACATTTCCCAATTTTGATGCATTTTTATTAAGAATATGAAACAAAAGAAAAAAGCACAGTGAAGATTCAAGATCAGACTGGATGTTTAGTACAGTATGATCTTGATCTTCACTGTACGCAATATAAAAGTCTGATCTTGGGTCTTCGTTCTTCGGAACTTTGTCTTGATGACGAAAGGGATAAATTTACTAAATAAACCAGTTTGCTTGTGGTTGTAAACAAATGATCAATGAATGACCGAATTTTTTCTGTGTCCGTCAGTTGTCCTATTTTTCTCTTTTTCGTCATTGTCCATTACATTTTGTCCCCTTCTCACCCCCTTCTCGCCAACCACCCCGGAACTATCATTTCAGCCTTCTGTTTCTTTTTTAATTTCGTCTGCAAGTGAGGCATCCTTTTGGAAAGTAGTGTCAAAAGCACCTGCCCAAAGTACCGATTCATGTCAGCCTGCGCAGTCAGCGCAGACTAAAATGAGTCGATACTCTGTTGCTCTTGGTAAATTTTCTGCATGTCAGAGGACAGTTCTACCATATGATACAGTCAGTTGTTTGACAAAATGGATTTTACGGGTCCATGATCAAGTGATGAGAGATGGATTTACTCATTATCAAACTACAAAATTTTGGGTTTGTCCGAATCGAAAGCATTTGCAGACGACAAAATGAAAGTAACTGAAAACTTGGAATTCGTTTAGTGAAAAGTAGAAAACTTTGTGGGAAAAGGAGAAAATACTGTTTACCAGCATTTTCTCCTTTTTCCACAATGTTTGCAAAAGGTTTTTTCTCAGGGTCGTCAAAAGTAGGGATAGTGTGGCAATGGGTTAAATCTTTATCAAACGACAAAATTTTAGACTTGTCCAAATTGAAAGTATTTGCAGACGACAAAATTAATGTGACTGAAAATTTGAAATTTGTTTAAGAAAGGATAGAAAACATTGTGGGAAAAGGAGAAAATGCTGGTTACAAGCATTCTCTTCTTTTCCTGCAATGTGTTTTTAAAAGGCTTCTTCCATAGGGGTGTCAAAAGTCGGGATTATGTGTTAAACACCCTTTTGTCAGAGAGCGACTTAACCCTTTACCAAACAATCCCGGATTTTTACGACTCTGGGAAAGACGGCTTTTGAAAACTAATGTGGGAACCAGCATTTTCTCCTTTTCCCACAATGTTTTCAACCCCATCAGATAGCTCAAGTTCATTTGCACAGTTTAGAATCTGTTGTCTGCAGATGTTTCTAAAATATAACAGTCCAAATTTTGACGTTTGGAAAAGGGTTAACTCTTTACCAGGAAGCAGAATCGAGAGAGGTTGGTATAAGTTGTTAGAACTTGTTTCTCAATCGATATAAAAAAAAAATGATGTTTAGACTAAACCCTTTACCAAACGACAAAATTATAGACTGGTCCAAATTGAAAGCGTTTGTAGACGACAAAATAAATGTGACTAAAGGATTGAAATTTGGTTTGGTAAGGGTAGAAAACGCTGTGGTAAAAGGAGAAAATGCTGGTTACCAGCATTTTCTCCTTTTCCCACAATGTTTTCAAAAGGCTTCTATTTCAGGGGTGTTAAAAGTCGGCATTGTGTGGTTAAGGGTTAAATGCTTTCATTCCGGACAGGTCTAACTATTTGCGGTCTGATAAAGAACAAATGCACAAAAAAGATCAACACTTAGTCGCCATACATTTCTTAAAATTTAAATAAACTCACATGGAATGTGTATGATCTCTGGGTCCGCCTTCCACACTCATTCTGAAGTACATTCTTAGTCGAATTTCTGACCAACCAGCGAATCTATTCGGTTTAGCCAATCTGAATCGTCCTGAGAATTAGACAAAGAATGCAAAAAAAAATTAGAAAAGAATGCGGCCCGCTGGGCCTGTATTCACCAACCATTCTCAAGAACGTTCTTAGTCTTATTCTACAAGATTTTCTAAATTTGAAAGTAACATTACTTCTGATTGGCTAAACCAAATTGTTTAGCCAATCAGAAGTAATGTTACTTTCAAACTTGGAAAATTCAGATGAATGAGACCAAGAACGGTCTTTTAAATGGTTGGTAAATACGGACCCGGGTCTTAACCCTTTACCATACAATGAAGACTTTTGACGACCGTGAGGAAGAGGCCTTTTGAAAACTTTGTGGGAAAAGGAGAAAATGCTGGTAACGAGCATTTTCTCCTTTTCCCACAAAAGTTTCTAATCTATCAAAGAAAAATTGCATCACTTGAGCCACTATGAAATAATCGTCTGTAAGTGCTTTCAATTTGGACAGGTCTAAAATTCTGCCGTGTGGTAAAGGGTTAAACAGCAAACAGATTAGAATGCGCTGATTGTGCTCACTTAGTTTGCTCTGTAATGTCGATTTTTGTGAGCTTTCTGAGCACAGAAAAAGGCTCGAGCTTATATAACTTAGATTGTCTCCGTCTTTAAATGACTTTATTTTCTTCAATTATCTAACGCTACGAAGATTTCGCGTCTTCAGGGGCATAGCTATAGTCCAAAATAATAGCTGTAAAAGTAATACTAAAGGTATTAAGCCTTTACCCCACAGTCCCGATGAAAATATTACCGATGCTGTTCACTCGATGAAATAAATTTTGATCTTTCACCGTTAAAAAAATAACGCTAAAAATTACCGTAAATCTACGCAGTAAAAGATAGGTACCCCTGCTGTTGTTGTAAACTTCATAAAACTTACATAAAAGTTGTAACAAAATTGTACCCAATTATTTTCCTTGTCGCCTATCGTCCAATTTTCTGGATTATTAGATTTCGTAATGCATCGTTTTCTATTATTGGCAATAAACGTATAACAAACGTTCTTGACTATTGATGAAGAATTTGACAAATCGCTGAAAGCATTGAAAAAGAAAAAAAGAAGTTTTATAGCAACTTGGAAACAATTTTGCGAAATGCATCGCTTTCTTTTATTGGCAATAAACGGACAGCCAACTTGGCAAATGATGCATTATTTGACAAGTTGTACAAGAAAATCGCTATATTCAGATTCACTGACACTGCCAATTAATATTATTGAAATGAGTACAAAACGCAGATGGTAAGTTCAAGATCAGATTGTCTATATTCCGATCGCAAATCTACGCCGTCATATCTTCTGTTACTTGACTTTCGAATTTTGGCAAAAGCTCCTCATTTACAAAGAAATACTAGTAAGCCAAAGCTCTAGATAGAGGGAGAAATTCTGATTTCAAAATTGAATATTAATCATTCTCTACTAAACCTTATGTTGTGCGTACTCATTAGAATCGTCTCAATGAGAAGATTCTAATGAGTACCTGCAACATAGGGTTTCAAAGAGAAACAAACAATTTCGTTGAAATGATATACCCCTCCCCCCCCCCCCCCCCCACCGAAACAGGATTTCCACTCGGTCATTTTGCATCGAATCAAAAAGAAAAAAAAAGTGTCCTGGCAGAATAGGTTATTGTAAACAAGATTCATGTTTTGTGTTTCATAAATGATTATAGACTATATATAGGATCTAAGATGAGTTGGCTTTTCAAATAAGTTTTTAACAAAATTTTATCTCAAACGCCCACGAATGTCAGATTCTTACTATCACATAAAGATATTTCTCAAAATATAGATCAGATGATGCAGAAACATTCATAAATGCACCTGCGGTATTTTCTATAAGACCCGTTCACTTGTATGAAATACGTACAAAGTGACGTCAAAAATGACGTCACACAAATGTGATATCAAACGTGTATAAGATAAGAAAATTCGTAATGGGTATATTACACTGAAAACAAGGGAGGTCATGTGATAAAAAGATATAAGAATAAATGAAATTTAGATTCTTTCATACGTGAGCTGCTCAAGACTACTTAGCATTGATACAGACTATTGCTGTAAATTAGCCCCCCGGCAAGGATCATTTGTACCCTTACCTGTACAAATTCCCATTTTGTCTCTCATTTATATTTTGGTTCAAAAATCAAAATGTAGAACAGATCTGATTAACCCTTTACCTGATATACCAATTTGAGGCAATCCCATTTCAGCAGCAAATAAAGATATGATATCAAAAATATGGACAAATAAGGATACAAATATCTGATTGAGTGGAAAACATTGTGGGAAAAGGAGAAATTGCTCGTTATGAGCAATTTCTCCTTTTCCCACAACGTTTTCAGAAGCTATCTGTTGTTAATAGGTCATAATGAGTATTTATGGAATAAAGGGTTAAAATGAAAGCAGCAAGCGGATTCAGAAGAATATTGTGTGAGGTATTGGTAACAGAAGCTAAAGGAAGCTAAAGGAAAGCAAGGATAAGTATTGAAATAAAGTTAAAAACTGCTTTAAACACCAAACAACCAATCAATCATTCTGTCGCCAATGTCAGTAGACAAGTTAATTCCATTTCTCCGACATGGACAAGAATTATATTTGTCTAGCTACTAACTCTACTCGAGGGCGATGTATATTGCTTTGCACCTAACAGACGAAATTGGTGGGAAATAAAAATATCATTTTTTTTTTTTTCGTGAACGACACAAAAACTCATTGTCTGTGAATTTTCAAAATTGTCTGCAACTTTATCGACAAAAAAGTGGGCGTTCTTAACTTCTATAAAATGAAAAGTAGTTAAGGAAACAATGCCTTGTTACGCAAAAATGTGCTAAATTCATCATAATTAAATAGCTCATAAGTTCAACCTTTAGCACACCATTCCCACTTTTAACAACCATGAGAAAGAAGCCCTGTGAAAACATAATGGGAAAAGGAGAAAATGCTGGTAACCAGCATTTTCTCCTCTTCCCGCGATGTTTTCTACCCATTCCAAATTGCATTTCAATTTTTGAGTCACATTTATTTTGTCATCAGCAATTGCTGTCAATTTAGACCAGTCTACGATTTTGGTTAAGAGTTAAAGCACCGAAATAACCCATCGAATTAACCCCACAAAATTTTTAAAATTTTTCGTCTAAAAATAAGACATAGTTGAATGGTGTGTAACACAGTTCTCAACATTATTTCAGTTATATCGCAGCGGACAGTGCACCTATCTATGCTTTCATGACGTTTCTTCTACCAGTACTCACAATTCTTTCGGGGCCACTCGCTGCTTTTCCACATAGCCATCGTCGAAACAGCTGCCAGCGAAGAGAGAGAAATGAATCCTGTCGCAATGACTATCATCAATTCTCGCAAAGAAATTGGCCGAGCCGGGGATCGAACAAGCGAGCCCTGGGTCCGTATTCACCAACCATTTTTAAGACCGTTCTTGGTCTTATTCGTCAAGATTTTCTGACTGTGAAAGTAACAGAACTTCTGATAGGCTAAACCATTTGGTTTAGCCAATCAGAAGTTCTGTTACTTTCATAATGACAAAATTCTGCAGAATACGACTAAGAATGTTCTTAAGAATGGTTGGTGAATACGGACCCTGTTCTCAAATCCCATACCGTACCGCCTGGATTATCGGGGCCCTATAGGTAGAAATAAGACAAAAAAAAGGTGCAATTTCACGCTTCCGTATGTCGAAAATGTTTCAGAAAAGCTGATAGTGCAAATCAAATTTTGTGCAGTCTAATCTTAATCTATGCTCCCCACAAGCGCAACTATAGTTGTGAAAAGCGTTTTTTATCACATAACCTCCCTTGTTTTCAGTGTAATAAACCCATTACGAATTTTCTTATCTTACACACGTTTGATATCACATTTGCGTGACGTCATTTTTGACGTCATTTTGTATGCATTTCATACAAGTGAATGGGTCTCATGGAAAATATCGCGGGTGCATTCATGAATATTTTTGCATCATCTGATCTATAATTTGTGAAATATCGTTAATGTGTGAAAGAAAGAGAATCTGACATTTGTGGGCGTTTGAGAAAGAAATTTATTAAACTCGTCAAGGAAAATATTATTAAGGTAGCCGAAGGCTCGCTTAATAACATTTCCTGAGACTCGTTTATTAACATCTTATCTCAAAAGCCAACTCATGTCAGATCCTATATATCTCTTTCACTACTGAATGAATAAATTGCATTTCCAAAATGGCTACTAATGAATTTTCGCTACAGGAGAAGCTTCATTCATAATCTAGAATAAAGTAGTACATGTAGATGGTATAGATCAGAAAGCGGCCTGCATGTTAAGTGCAGTCTGATCTTGATCTGCGCAGTCCACAAAAGCTTCTGATGTCGTCTTTTGTATGGAAATAGTTCAGGGTTTAGCAGTTTAGTTTATCCAGTCTGCGTTTTTTTTTGTCGTCTTGAATTTTCTAAGAAAATATTTCTTTAAAATTGTGATGAGATAAACCATAATAATAATTTTTTTTCATGACATATTCAAACCATTTCAAAAGATAAATTGATATCCTTATCAAAATGCTCTGATAGAGTAAAACGCCATACTCTGTGAAAAAGGGGTCTAAATGCAACTGCGAAAAGCATCGGTCCAGGTCAGCCTGCGCTGTCCGCGCAGGCTGACCTGGACCGAAACTTTTCGCTATTGGTCAATTTTCTGTATGTTCGAGGACTACTCTACCTCATGATTGAGTCGCTTGTCAAAAATGTGGCTATCATGTATCTTTAATTGTGTTATCACCTTCTTGGTATCAAGCATCACGAAAATGCATTAGGCCCGTTTTCGCAAGAGCATAGTTACAATGCTTTCGATCTGGACACCGTATCGGTTTTGCCGTTCGGTAAAGTGTTCGGAATTGTCAACCCAAATGCTAAAGCAGTAGGCGTCTCAATAGAACTGGCAGCGCCCAGTATTCAAACGCAAAAGTCACGCAATAAGCAGTGCGAATCATTTACATTGAAATAACTACTTCAATTTGAACCTTAGATCTGGTTGAGCCTTATCAACCCTTATCCTGCTAAATAGATTTTCATTTCGATTGTAAAAAGCGAAATACTGCGCTTTCAGAGTTATGTTTTGGGGAATGACGTCTCCTCATCGGACAGTGTAGATCCAAGATCAGACTGCACGTTCTGTGCAGTCTGATCTTCATCTGCACGGTCCGCAAAAGGTCAGTGAGTCGCGCTTAGCTCCCAAAGGGTTAATTATATCTAGACGTGTCGAAAGCGTTAAATATGAATAAAGAGTCTACAATTATTTTAACACATGCCTCTCGGAGATCTGAGATTCGCTAATTAATTCCTCTGGCTATGGGGTCAGTAATATTTACACGTTACATCATGAAATGCCAAGCCCTGGGCCAGCCCGCATAGCTCAATAGGTACAGTACAGAACTATTTTGTTCTGTTCATGAAATGCCAAGCCCTAGGCCAGCTACCCTGGCATTCAGGCCCTGCATTTAAGTCATTCTAATAAACAAGGTACACAACTACAGCAAAGTCACAGAAATATGTGTTGTTACTTGCCCTTCTTCTGAAATACAGGTTAAATCAGACATTCAGAACATTGAGAACACAGAGTTTTCGTTTTGCAGTTTTACTTGAAGATTTTGTTTCAATGTCAGAAAAGGCTCTATTTAACGGACTGACACCAGTCTATAGGCCAGCCTGCATAGCTCAAAAGGTAGTACATAGGACTCGTGAACGTGACGGCACACGATGGACACAGCACACAGCGTGACCTTTAAAGCTCCCCTTGATCACGTTGTGCTCAGGTGAGCTAAAAATATAAATCGAAAAAGGTGTTAAAGTGTTGGTTACCTGCCCCTTTTGTATTTCTCATTTTGATAGTAATCAACTTGGCCAAATTTAAAGTAAGTCTATTCAGTGATGACAAAGATGTTTGAAAAACGTCGAAGTTATCGCGAAACGACGCAAGTAACGATGTAGACAATGACGCCAGGTTTTCTTCGAACACAGCCGATCTTAGAAAAATCACATCGTTTATTTCTTTTATTATTACTATTATTTTGAACCCGAATGTTTGTTAAGTCTGTCCGTCCGTCCGTATTTTTCCCTATATTTTAATTTCAGAATGGCTTTGCACAAATGTCAACTACATCAAGTTGTAGTCGCATGTCTCTACATAAAAGGTCATGGTGACACAATTGGGGTAGCGTTTGTGTCAGCTCTGTAAGTTAAGGTCAAGGCCAGATCAGAATTGATTGTAAGTGTAGCATACATGGACAATTTTCATGTGAACAGCTCAAATGAAAAGGACCTTTTCGGAGGCACCAGTCACTTCTCAGGGACACGTTTTGCTGTTGCTGTTGTAACTATTATTATTATTATTATTATCATCATTATTAATTCAAAAGAGACATTTTTGTCCCTGTCCATACACAGTTTCCTAGATAGCTGTTCATTTATAACTAGCATAAGCAAATCAAAGATATAATAAATGTCTCTTTGGAAAAAAAAAACTTGACTGCACAGACAAAAGATAGTCCTACCAAACAACTGCCAGAAACGCCAACCACACATACTAGAAGAACACGCACACACACACATACAAACAACAATCGAAGAATGTAGATAAAAAAAAACAACTTAATGATTATGCTGCTTAATTATTTAATCAAGCTTAATGTTCAAGCAGTCTGACCTTGATCTACAAACGTGTTTAACACCACTAGATAAGCCAAGGTCAAGGAACTTTTTTCATCACTCCATGAATCTTTCATAGAAACACATTCATCTTATCATTGAGAAAAAAAAGAACATCTGTAACGATAAATAACCAATGATATGGTGAATAATTGAGCCAAATTACTCCCTTGATAATGCTTAAATGCGCGGACAAACAGTGGAAAAAATAGGTCACTGTCCCAAAGATGTGTTTGTAAAACGACGCCTATTCTTAATGGTGATCATCATAAATCAAATAGATTAAATTTGGCAACCAAATGCCGAAAGATACGATGGTTTAAATGTAGTATTCCATACAGATAGTCCATAACCTTTCAAACCTTTATGAAAATGACTAAATTTTAGACTTGTCTAAATTGAAAGCCTTTGTAGACAATAACATACATGTGACTAAAAATAGAAATTTATCTTTGATAGAATAAAAGCCTCATGTGGAAAAAGGAATGGTATTATCAGCATTTCCTCTTTTTCCACGATGTTTCCAAAAAGCCTCCCCCTTTGGGTCGCTGAAACTCGGAATTGTGTAGTTAAGGGTTAATTATTGTGTAACTATTCAGATAAAGTTCACACATCTGTTGCATATCAAATGATGTATATCTTTACACAGATATTACGAACACATATGTCACTTTTCTGATGGTGTGTAATTAGACTGATAATGTTATGTCAGCACATCTGTAGCTTTTCAGATGATGCTTAACTTAACACGAATGTTGCACACATACAGTGAATGTCGTTTTAAAGAAAGTCTGTACCTATACGTGGCTTGCTTTTCAGATGATATGTAACTTTACACAATTTTTTGTACCCATACCTGTTTCCTGCCAGATGGTGTGTAACTATACAGACAATGTTAACACATCCGAAGCTTATCAGATCATTCCTAATATACACAAATGTTGAATACATACCTGTCTCTTTTCAGATTTTGGGTTTTATACAAATAATGTTTACACATCTGTCGTGTAACATTACACAAATAATGTATACAACTTTGTGCTTATCAAATGGTGTGAAACTTTACACGTGTGCCGTGTAGGCTACATATCTGTCACTTTTCAGAGGGTGTGTAAATCGTATAATGTCAAGACGTTTGTTACTTATCAGATGGTGTGCACATTTACAGATGCCGTGTACATATCTACAAATCTTCACATGTTATGTATCGAAACAGATAAAGTAAACATATGTTTTGAAAATCAAGTGGTTGTAGATATACACAGATGTTGTATACATATCTTTCACTTTTCGGATAGTATGATAATGTTAACACATATGATTTGCAACTTTACACAGATATTGTATACAGCATGTGTAACTTTACATATGTTGAACATATATTTGTGATTTTCAGATGTTGTATAGCTATATAGAGGTTTTACTTGTAGCTTTTCAGATGGCGAGTATACATACAGATGTTGAACACATGACTATAGCATTTTAGATGCTTTGTTGCGTTCCCACTGGATTTTATTATAAAAAATTGTGGGAAATGGACAAAGTGTTAATCATCACCATTCTCTTTTTTTTTTTTTTTTTCACAATGCTTTCCACATTTTCTTAGACATACATGTATTCCACTTTTTGACGCACATTTGATTTACAGCAAGCCAATGCTTTCAATTTGGTACAGCTTGAAACTCCGTCGTATTGGTAGCACTAATAGTGTTACAATTATAAGTATGTAGGTTCACATTTTAATTATCTATGTGATCGTATTTTTCACAAGTCGTGACTAATTTAAAAGAAATCCCCCCTTATAATATAACTTTCTAAAATGACAGAAATGATATGTGACCAACTATTATCATAGTGCACTCCGCAATTAACTTCAGAAACGATCTTTAACCCTTTCAACCCGTTCAAGTTTCAACGAGAGACCTTCAGGGAAAAATATGTAGGAACATAAGGAAAGGCTTGTCATAAGCTGTGACAAATATTTTCTCCTTATCCCACCTTGTTACCTTCCCCTAAAAGATATATTCCATACTTGGAGACAGATTCACCTTGGCGTTTGCAAATGCTTAGAATTTGGGCGATTTTTGTCGTTTGATAGAGTAAATAATGTTACAATTACAAGTATTAAGATTCAATTTTTTTAATTTTCTAGGTTATTGTATTCTTAACAGGTCGAGATAAACTGAATGAAAAATGTGTAATAAAACAGCTTTTGTCTTAATTAATATAGTTGATATGTGACCGGTTCGTATCAATTAGCTTCTGAAATGGTCATTAACGTGGCATCACACCAGATTACCTTTCGGAAGTTTTTTGAGAAAAATGTCAGCTCAAGACTTATTTTGAGCAATGCTTTGTGAGAAGCGAGTTCAGTGTATCTGCAAAGAGTATAGACGCCATGTCAGCCTGCACAGTACGTGGAAAACACGCTGGAAAAAAAATCAATTTTTGAGTTACTTTTATTTTACCGTCTGCAAGTGCTTTCAACGTGGACAAGTCTGTAATTCTGTCGTTTGGTAAAGAGTTAAGCCCAATTTTTCCAGACTATAACCTTTATGTAGAAAATGCGAGGAATTACCAAGAATCTTTGGCAAACTTCTCTGTAAAACTTCCCGTTCCCATTGATACAGAATAACCGTTTGAACAAGGGCCAGATGCTTAAAAACAACGATGGTTAATAGTTGGTAGAGTAGCTAAGTTATGGTTTTGAATGTCTGCGAAGGTATTTTTTTTATTCCACAACTAAATGTAACACATGGTCACACATTCAGGAATTTTTCTGTAAAATATCAAAATTTTCTCCAGAATAAACCTAGGTTTAAATTCAATTTTATACTGCTTCAATGAGTCGTACATAATGATAATTTGTGTCTACATGGATGGTCCCCAACTATACAGACAAAAAGAGATATGGTCATTGACAAGTAATGTCTGGGTGTGATAATATTCAAGTCAAATGCAAAGAACAGAATATAATTCATAGAAAACAGAGAAACTCCTGGGAACATCGTGATTATGAACGTTTTTTCCCCCTCGTAAACCTGTTTTATGAACCTGTCTGATATAGGTTCGTCTCAGTAGTGAGACCGCCGAAACATAGATTACATAATCTTTGACGATTCCCAAAAATGCAATTACCTCGATGTACAAGGATTATTCAAAAGATTCGTTGACTGTCTACATAAAATTATTGTATCAATATCATCAAATGAATTTCCATTACAATGAAATAAATTTATTTGCAATCGATGTTGAGAATTGCATGCTAATATCTAATCCGCTAACAAAATGACAGTTGCTGTGGAAGTATTGGTGTCGTATACCCGACGTACATCATAACGTAACGTCACGATAAAACCTGGGTCCGTATGCAACAGGCATTCTTCAGAACTTTCTTAGCTGTATTCTCCATAGTTTTTCTAAAATTTGAAAGTAATTCAATGTCTGATTGGCTAAACCATTAGGTTCAGCCAATCAGATGATGCGCTACTGTCAAACCTGGTAAATCTTGAAGAATACATCTTCGCGAGACAAGTTTACGATCACTACGTGGATCTTACCTTGGCTGATTAAGCCCGATTTCGAGATTCCTGCGATGCGCCCTCTATTGGATGCTGGTTTTTACCTCCCTTTTCATCATATTTCTTAAAGCAAATGAAATATCGTTTTACAAACCGCTCACGAATACACATGAAGCGATAAGCAGATATCCACGTGGGTTTCCGTGTTTACCTTCAATTCGATAGCGACCTTGTTCTATTTTTATCAAAGATGAAATGCTACGAGCGATTTCATTCGTTGCAGCTAGAACTGGCTGCATCCAATGAACAAACGTATCGGGTGAATGTAAAAATCAATCTCGATCCGCCAAGGGTAGAGTAGCGTAGTGAATTGTCAGCCTTGGCTTGCGAAGATGGAAGAATAGAACTGAGAATGTTTTTTTTTGAAATGGTTGGTGAGTACGCACCAATCAGATGTTGTGCTACTGTCAAATCTAGTAAATTTTGAAGAATAGAACTGAGAATGTTTTTTGAAATGGTTGGTGAGTAGTGAGTACGGACCCTGAACTGTTGCTTCTCCGTGCTGCATTATTCCAAGCATGTTATATCATAATTAATCCTTTACCAAACGACAAAATCTTAGACTGGTCCAAATTGAAAGCACATGCAGACCACAAATTAAACATAACTCAAAAATTTAAATTTGTTTACAGCAGGGTCGAAAACGTTGTGGGAAAAGGAGAAATTGCTGGTTACCAGCAATTTCTGGTTTTTCCACAATGTTTTCAAAAGGCTTCAGGGTCGTAAAAAAACAGGGATTGTTTGGTATATGGTTAAAGATTAATAGAATTCACTGTGTCTAACAACTGACTAATTCACGAGGTAGTGAAGTCCTAAGACATGGAGAAAATTGTCAAAAAGCAAAGCCTGCACAGACTGTACGGGCCGACATGAATCGATTCTTTTCGCAGCTGAAGGAAGCCTTTAGAAAACATTGCGGGAAAAGGAAAAATTTGCTGGTAGCATTTTCTCCTTTTCCCACAACGTTTTCTACCCTTCTTAAAACCAATTTAAAATTTTCAGTCACTTTCATTTTGTCTTCTGCAAATGCTTTCGATTTGGAAAACCTAAGATATTGTCGTTTGGTAGTGAGCTAAAGCACATTTTCACAGAGCATGCATATTAATATAAAAAAAAATTTACAATGGCGAAAAAATTCATTAGCAATAGATACTGAATATTGTGCAAGCTATCATCTAGTTCTATAGAGAAATTCCATTTGCTGGAAACGAGTAGGTGTCGTATACCCGACGTCCGTCATGGCGTTAATTCACAATTAGACCATAATTGTAATTTGTAACTTCTCAAAATACTCATCCCCATGTTTGATACCTATTGTTACTGGCCTGTAAGTGAACTTTGATGACCGCATCAAGATATCTTCCTGAGACATACAAGCATGTCATTAACTAGGAACAAATTGGCTTTTGGAATTTTAAAAGGTCATTTCTAGAATTGCTTATTGATAATTAATTATCACATCACCTCCCTTGTTTTCAGTGTAATAACCCTATTACGTATCTTCTTTTATTTCATGCTTTCCGGTAGGATATCGAGAAATAGCAGTGAAAATATTTTTCGATCTTATACTGGTACCACGAGTGAAAATACCAATTTTCACGTTCTTATTGCCTAGGTAAATTGCGCGTGCCTAACAACCAGATGGGATATATGACGTCATATACCTTAGATTTCTCGCACTTGACGTAACTTTGCTATGCGGGAGGGGTACGCCACGGGGATAAGGGAAAAAAACTGTACTATATTTTGATAAAGCTCCTCCCAGAAAGGGTAAAAAGCATGAAATAAACAGAATATTTGGGGTTTTTTTTGTGAAAGATCGAAATGTATTTCATCTCGTGAACACCATCGGTAATATTTTCACGAGTGGCTGCGCCACTCGTGAAAATATTACCGATGGTGTCCACTCGATGAAATACATTTCGATCTTTCACCAAAAAAAAAAATATCCTCTACATCTTATACACGTTTAATATCACATTTGTGAGACGTCATGTTTGACGTCATTTTGTAGGTATTTCAGGGAAGTAAAAGGATCTTATGGATATTATCGTGGGTGCGCCTATGAGCCTTTTGCATCATCTGATCTATATTTTGTGAAATATCGTTCTGTGATTAAAAGCATTAAATAATCGTAGGCGCTTGATATATAGAATTTATTTCATCAGTTTGTGGTTAATATGGGGAAATATTTGCCGAAAAAGGGAAAGGTATGCGAAAATAACGAGTGCCGTATGGCACGAGTTATTTTGGCGGACCTTTCCCTTTTGAGGGTAGTAAAAGGGGGGAGGCTAAAAGACAATTTAAGCCGAAAAATAACACTCAAATAACACTAATTTCAAGATTTTCATTGTCTAGAATGCCTCAAGGAAGCGAACAGTGTAGATCAAAGGTCGGACTGCAAGTTTTGTGCAGTCTGATCTTTATCTGCAATGGCCGCAATGGCACTTATAGCTGTAAAATGCGTTCTAAGACAAAGACCTAACTTTAAGCCTTTACCATACAATCTCTGGTTTTTAAGACCTTGAGAAAAGCCTTTTGAAAACATTGTGGGAAAAGGAGAAAATGCTGGTAACCAGCATTTTCTCCTTTTCCCACAATGTTTTCTACTCTTCAAAAGTCAACTTTCAATTTCTGAGTCTCATTTACTTTGTTCTCCGCTAATGTTTTCACTTTAGACAAGTTTAAAATTTTGTCATCTGGTAAAGAGATACGCGTTGAAACATGAACTGTGCTTGTACCATTCATGTACATTACGGCAAAGTCTTAACAGCTCGAATTGCGTTTGAATATGCGATGAAAAAGAAGAAGTTAGTAAATCATTTTCTCAGCATGTTTTCATGTCATGTTCTATTTTCTATCTCACAGCGCCACTCTTAAATCATATTCCTGGGGAAATACGAAACGGAGACAAGTTGAGATGCATATGAGCCATGTCTTGAGAAAAGTGGGTTAAGGTAGCAGACCCCTAATAGAAAGCAGCTATTTCCACAATAATATTATATCCTACAAAATAAGGTAGAATGAAATGTGGATTTTATGGATCCATAATTATGTAATGGCTTGCCTCGTATAATGCGTCACGGAGACGCACGAAGGGTTCTAGGATAATTGCCCCCAGGACAATTGCCCTCGGACTATTGCCCCCCGGACTATTGCCCCCGGAGGACAATTCCCCCCAGACTATTGCCCCCCAGGACAATTCCCCCCGGACAATTGCCCCCAAGGACAATTCCCCCCGGACAATTCTCCCCCGGACCATTGCCTCCTGATGACAATCCCCCCCGGACTATTGCCCCCCGAGGATACATGTAATTGCCCCCGAAGCGGGACTTTTGCCCTTGGAAACAACAACCTCGGGGGGCGGGAATTGTCCGGGTGGGGGGACAATAGTCGGGGGAATTGTCATCTGGGGGGCAATAGTCCGGGGGAATTGTCCTCGGGGGCAATAGTCCGGGGGAATTGTCCTCGGGGGGCAATGGTCCGGGGGCAATTGACCTCAGGGGGCAATTGTCCTGATACGCGCACCAAGCCCCTATCTTGACTCCTACAGAAATAAAATAGTTTACCATTTTACTAATCAATCCCGTGTATTTACACCCATATGGAATATGATTTTTGTGAGAACATTGTGGGAAAATAAAAAAGTTAACATATTATCAAATAATGTACTTTGTGTTGACTTTATAGCGAAACGAAGAGATAAATACGCCATGCTCTGGCAAAAGGGTGCTAAATGCATCTCCGTGATCTAAGACATCAAGCAAGTTATCGCATGGTCGTAGATCCATTAAGGTAAGACCTGTGTAATGCACTTCCGGTGAAAATTCTAATTGGTTGATAAATAAGGATAAATAAGGATTTATGAAGAAATAATATTTTGCACATTTCTAACGGATCAGAAATTCCGTTTATGTCTATCTTGAAATTATTTTTTTTATACTTTTGTTAGTTTTCTGAAAAGGGGGGTAATTATTATCTCTTTTTGAATTGAGAATATAGTGGTTTTAAGATTTCTAAATGATAATTCAAAGAAGCAAAAAATGAATCGGTGAAAGAAGTTCAATAATACTCATTTTTAATTATAGTTAATTTTGCAGGATGTTATTTTTGTGGAAATAGTTGTTTTCCATTACACAGGTCTTACCTTAAATCTGTCTTGTTTAACAGCTGATAAAATCCTGAGGTACAATGGTCCTTCGACATGCAGAAATTGACCAATAGGGAAAAGTTTAGGCCAAAGCCACGCTGATTTGGGTCGATACTTTTCGCAGATGCATTAAACTCCCTTTTCACAGAGCATGGCTCAAATATAAAAGCACATGCAGTAAATTAGATGTATTTCAAATGATGGTATTTTTGTTTGAAAGGGAAGTGCTGGAAAACCTTGTGGGAAAAGGAGAACATGCTCGCTACCCGGATTTTTCCTTTTCCAAAAATGATTCCAAAAAGCCCTCTCCATCAGGGTCAATAAAACTCGGGACTGACTGATAAAGTGTTAAAAAGACCACATTTCCTAAAGAAATACCATGTCGTCATCGTGTGAGATGGTTTTTATTAACCCTTACCCTTCTAAATAACTAAAATTAAAGTTTCAATTCGATACTGAAAAAAAAAAAATTGTTGCTATTTCAAATATATATTTTAAGGAATAATATCTCCTTATCGGACAGTGTAGATGCAAGATCAGACTGCACGTTCTGTGCAGTCTGATCTTGCATCTACACTGGCCGCAAAAGGTCAGTTAGTCGCGCTTAGCAGCCGAAGGGTTAACAATCTGGCGTAGAAAAGCAAGGCTTTGTTCATGATAACAAGAAGAAGATAATGGAAAAAATGAGACAAAAATGTTCGCAGTAATTATATTTCTCAGATGCTCTCAAACAATCCTAATCGAATTCTCTAAATGCTGTGTATGTGTGTCCTCTACGTGAACGCTTGGGTTTATAAATTAGCTATGTTTCGCGAAAAGGGGGCTGAATGTAGGCCTATCTGCAAAAAGTTTCAACTCTGGTCAGCCTGCTCGGACTGCGCAGGCTGACCTGGGTCGAAACTTTTTGCTTTTAGTAAATTTTCCTACATCTTCCAAGGACGACTTTATTTCACAGTTTGAATATTCAGATGTGATACAAAATGAGTTTTATGGCGCCATCATAATTTAACTATTTGCATGGTATCATACGTCACAAAGACACGGTATACAACCTTTTTTTGCAATGACACTGTTTAAATGCTATATTTTATGTCATGCTTTCTAGACGGCTATCGAGAAATATCGGTGAAATACTTTTCGATATTTCATGGTAACGACCTGTGAAAATGTCGATTTTTAAATTCTAGCTCTTTGATTGAGGCCTTACCGCCAGATGGAACTATGACGTCATTTACCTTACATTTCTCGCGTTTGACGTAATGTTGTAATACGTTGCTAGGCGGAGGGGGGTACGCCACGGGCAATAACCGAAAAAAACCTGTATTAATGGGTTTTGATTAAGTCCCCCTAAGGGTTAAAAACGTGAGTGAATATCATAGGTAATATTTTCACGAGTGTATTAATGATGATGTTCACTGGATGAAATAAATGTGTATCTTTCACCGTAAAAAAAACAAATATCCTCTATGTATGTTTTTGAGCTTACGTCAGTACAATTTCAACACAAACTAAAGGTGCTTTGCTGTAGTGTATAGTGCAGAGCAAGATCACAATGCAGAAAATGTGTAGAATAATATTGTATCTACTCTTTCTGCCAGCAAGGGCGACATTCTTACCATAGTAGACTTAAAGGCACAAGCCACATTTTTTTTTTTCTACGGACAGTTCTTCTTTCATTTTTGTTCAGATGATGATAATATAATGCATGCCGATTGTGGAGTAAAAAGAATTATATGTTACGGTGCAAAATACAAAGATGCAATTCTTCAAAGGAAATATCTCGTGTCAAAGTTACATAAAATAGGCTTTAATCTTAATTTCAACAAGCAACATTACAATACTTGGCCAATTGGTTCAAACTTGAAGACATACGTTTTTTTTTTCTATAAAATCCCACGAGAAACTTACGACCCCCGGGCAAAGCCATTCTTGACCACAAAGCTATAATTACTTGAATCCTGGTTGAGGTCCACAAGATAAAGCCCCATTCCAAATAATACAGATGTAGAATGTGAGGTTATAAACAAGAAGATTTTTTAAAGTTTCCTCAATTAAACGCCCTGTAAAACATGGGACAGGGCTAAATTTAGTAGCCCTCGGTCTTATTATGGTTAGTAACAAGTAGATTTATAAACTTTTCACCACAAAAGCCCATCTAAAACTTGTTACCCCGGTGAGGGGAAAAAAAAGGATCCCAAGGCAATAATTTGGGCCCTATAGTTGGAGGCCAACTTGATAAAGATATGGCAAGGTACAAGTAGATTTTTAAAGTTTTCCCAGTATAAGCCAATAGTAAAACTTGTGACCCCTGGGACGGGGCGAAATTGGACCCCCCGGGGCTATAATTTGGGCACTCTTGGTAGACTCCTACTTGTCGAAGATACATGCCAAATTTGGTAGCCCTATAGGCCCTTTGGCTAGGCACCAGCAGGATTTCAAAGTTTTCCCTAGATAAGCCAATATAATACTTGCAGATCTGCATAAATTTTTTTTTTTAATTTCCAAAAGAAGCAATTAAGTAAATCTCTTTAAATACATAAATAATTATATCCATTCCAACAATTAAAGCTGTGTATACTTTTTCTATCAAACTGGTGAAGGTTTTCGGATAAAACATGGCATTTACGTCACTCAGTTGTCGCCTTTATCAAGGCACGTATTGATGCTTCCTTTGTATAGTGGATTCCATGTGATAGCCATCAGATACCTTTACAATGAAACATGGGCACCTTTTTATACAATATACTCTGCGACACTGTCTATATTTGTCCGTATGCGTTAATGAACTGCCAAGTTTGCTTATAAGCTGGTAATGAGCTTACGCAATTAACGTCCACTGCTTTAATATAAATTTAAATCTACAGTCAGCAGATCTACAATGGACATCTTCCGCAGTGATCTTAGTCGCGACTGGTAAAAAAATCTGAAGCCGTCCAAGGTAAATATTCCACTTTCGATATTTAGAATCTTGTCTGTTACAAATAATTTTGATAACCAACATCAATTTAATAATAAAGCTTCATTTCATCTTTAACTCATTACTAAACGACAATATTTTAGGCTTGTCCTAATCGAAAGCATTTGCAGAAGGAAAAAATAACAGTGACTGAAAATTTGAAATTTGTTTTGTGAAAGGTAGAAAACATTGTGGAAAAAGGAGAAAATGCTGGTTACCAGCATTTTGTCCTTTTTCCACACTGTTTTCTACAGGCTTCTTTCCCAGGGTCGTGAAGAGTAGGGACTGTGTGGTAAAGAGTAAAAACAAAATACGGACTTTTAAAGACCATGAGGTAGAGGTCTTTAATTCTGTACCAAACGACAAAATTGTGTACTAGTCCAATCTGAACGCATTTGCAGACGACAAAATAAATGTGAATTAAAACTTGACATCTAATTTCGAAAAGAAAAAAAAAAGGTAGAAAACAATGTGGGAATTGTGTCCTCTGCAGAGGCTTTCAATTTGGACCAGTCTAAAATTTTATTGTTTGGCAAATTTGGTTATTTGCGTTTATTTATCGTCGCTACCGGTTGCCCATCTAAGCGACGCCCCCAGAAGACGTTTAGTTGTTACAGGGGATAGTGCAGGGATACAGATCTAAACTACTGAGAGTTTCGCCTGGTTCTTTAACGTGCTCGGCGTATAGCACCGTCACACGGGACCTCGGTTTAATGTCTCATCCGAAAGACTGTTAGTAATTGTTAGCTGGCCAACCGGGGATTCGAACCCACAACCTGTAGTGACCCGAAACATTGTGTTCACGAGTCCTACGCTCTACCTACTGAGCTATATCGGCTGGTTTTGTTTGGCAAAGAGTTAGGGATCTGTATTTATATGATGACTTGCTCCGTATAATACATCACGGAAATGCATTAAACTCCCTTTTGTCATAGCATGGCTGATGAGATATGAGGTTGACATTTGTGGCCTGACTTTAATTGGTATTCCTACGCAGTGAATCGCCATGGCAAACAGCTTTTTGAAAATGGTTAAAAGTGTATGAATATTTCATCAGCTTCATACAATTTCGAATCACTGAAATAATATAAAATGGAGTGAGTTATGTTTTATATTCTCGCTGTAAATCATCCTTCGGAAAAGTCGTTTACGTAGTTGTAAATTTCCCTTTGATTGGCAGAATAAACATTAATCCTTCACCAAAACAATCCCTGGTTTTTACGACCCTGGGATAGCAGCCTTTTGAAAACATTGTGGAAAAAGGAGAAAATGCTGGTAACCAGCATTTTCTCCTTTTTCCACAATGTTTTCTACACTGCTGGAAAAACATTTCAATGTTTGAGTTCGGTTTATTTTGTCGTCTGCAAGTGCTTTCAATTTGGATGCGTCTAAAAGTTTGTCGTTTGGTAAGGGTTAAAGAGAACAGGCGGCTGCATAAAGAGTATATTTCCTGACATAAAATACAAACGTCAAACGAGGTTTAATCGACAAATTTGAATTTCAATAGATGCAGTTGAATGTTAAATTAACCCCTTCAAACGATTTTTTTTATGAGGACCTTAAAACTAAGGCAAGGCATTTAAAATATTGCGGTACAGATTTCACGACATTTTAAACAGTTTCCTGTTTGTAACCGGAAGTACAGCGTTGCGTTACCGTCAACAATATGTAATGGCCGCTATAAAAAGTCAGTAGCTAACTGTATCCATCATAGCTCCAGAAGCAGAGCGTAGGTCTCGTAAGCGTCAAGTTTCGGGTCACTTGCAGGTGTGTGTTCGAGCCCTACTGCTGGCGTCTAAAATTACTAATTGTCTTTCGTTTGTCTGTCTATCTATCTATCTATCTATCTATTTATCTATTTTTCTATCTATACATCTCTATCTATCTATGCATGTATACATTTATCTATCTATACATCTATCTATACACTATCTATCTATACATCTATGATAGTTCTATCTATCTGTCCAGCTGCCTTTTGATCAACCATTCATCTATTACTCTATACATCATTGTGTCTATCGTTCTATCATTTCATCTGTCTATCCAGCTACATTCCCGACCATCCATTCATCTATCATTCAAGCTATCTTTCAATCAACCTTTTACCCGCCGTTCTATATACCTTCCTATCTACCGTTCCAACGTTCAGTCTATAATATGATATTGAACAAGAAGTGCTGGACAAGTAACAAAGTGTATTATACAGCAGAAAATTATAGATCTCCAGATCTTTAACAATTTACCACATTATAACGACATTTAACACCAATCAAAGCGAAAGCTTTTGGAAATATTGTGAGAAAAGGAGAAAATGCTGGTTACCAGCAATTTCTCCTTTTCCGACAATGTTTTCTAACCGATCAAAATGAAAACTCACTTCATATGAGCCGTATGCAAATGCTTTCAATTCCGACAGGTCTAAAATCTTGCCGCGTAGTAAAGGGTAAATATTGGTATTTGAACCAAATTAGTTTTGACTCTAGAGTTTTCAAGAGAGAAATTTTAGATGTTTTTTTTTTCATAGAAGATGTATAAAGTCTCTTTTCTTAATTGGTCGAAATCATTATCAGACAATAAAATTTAAACCTCATCCATACTAAAAGCATGTAAGTAAATTCTCTAAGAAAAGAGGGTTTGATGAATTTCTATCATGCATGATACAGAAACGAGTCACCACATTAATTATGGTCCATAAAATAAATTTTCTCCAACAACAGACTGCACTATGAGATAGAAAGATCATTGAACAAGCAGAAAAAATTAAGTTATAGCAACAAGTTTCAATTCATATCAGCTGGCATGCACTACGCTGCCTGTCATGAGACGATACTTTTTGCATATCCATAAGCCTGACTTACACAGAGCATAGCTCTTATCGTCGGTTTACTTCAATAACCTCGTAACTACAGCTTGTTTCAAGCTGTAGTTACGAGGTTTTTGAAGTAAACCGACGTTATGCATAATCTTGTTCAGCTCATAAGCGACGTTAGGCATGATCTTGTTCAGATAAGCGACGTTAGGCATGATCTTGTTCGGCTCATAAGCGACGTTACGCATGATCTTGTTCGGCTCATAAGCGACGTTATGCATGATCTTGTTCAGCTCATTTTTTAAGCGATGTTACGCATAATCTTGTTCAACTCATAAGCGACGTTACGCATTATCTTGTTCAGCTCAGAAGCGACGCTATGCATAATCTTGTTTAGCTCATAAGCGACGCTATGCATAATCTTGTTCAGCTTATAAGCGACCTTATGCATAATCTGGTTCAGCTTATAAGCGTAGTCTTTGAAAGGATATAAAATATTGCTGAAAAGGGACACAGAAAAAGAAAAAAACGATTATCAACATTGTTCCCTTTCTCCAAATTGTTTTCGAAAGCCTTTCTCCTCATACTTTTCCACATTCAAAGTATATACGGAAGACCCAAGATATAAAAAGAAAAAGATGTTGGAAAAGGAGACAATGCTGGGAACCAGCGCTATCTCCTTTTCCCATATTTCTTATTAAGGCCTTTTCCTAATCGCTTGGACTGGAACACATCGGAAACCTGCCGAGTCGAGTTAGCTCTGTCGGTAGCGCGTGGGACCTGAGAACACGGGGTCCAGGATTTGATCTCTGGCTACGACCCCTGGCTCGGCCAATTTCTTTCCGAGGATTGATGATAGTCACTGCGACAGAATTCATTCATCTCCCACCGCCGACCATTGTTTCGGCAGTGATCAAGAGGGAAAGCAGCCAGTGGCTTGGAAAGAAAATTATGCGGAGTACTGGTAAAAGAGACTCCAGGAACGCATGGATAGGTGCACTGGTCGCCGCGATATAACTGAACGAATTTTGAAAACGGCGTCAAACACCATATAATCTCGTGTCCCACATTGGAAACCTGACTCCTTACAATTATTCAGTTCTTTGATCTTCGCTCTCATTTCTCGTCGTAACTTTTTTCTTCCATGCTATATTAAGCAATACATCTTAATTTCATCTTCCAACCTGACAAGCGCTGAGCCCCCATTGTGTCAAATAAGACAAGATGTCTTCTTTCTTTTCCCCCTACTTTTATCAGCCGTATAACTCTTTACCAAACAATAAAAATTTAGACTGGTCGAAATTGGAAAGTTTTTTGTGGATGACAAAATAAATGTGGCCTAAAAAGCTAAAATTTCATTAGGGAAGGTGAGAAAACATTGTGGGAAAAGGAGAAAATGCTGGTAACCAGCATTTTCTCCTTTTCCCACAATGTTTTCAAAAGCTTTTTTTTTCTCGGGGTTGTAAAAAATCGAGACGGTGCGGAAAAGGGGAAAAATCGTCTGGGTGATGTAAGAAAAACTATTGCGTCCATGTAGAGACACCACGGGTCCAGCGTCTAACACCTCTAAATTATGGATAACAGTTTCCCCTGATAAACAACTAAGACTTGTACACGTTTAACTCTTTTCCATTTTGACAGATTTAGACAAGTCCATATTGAAAGTATTTGGAGATGGCTTATAAGTTCTTGCCCTTCAAGTATTTCCTCCTTTTTCAACAATGTTCGCCGAGTCACGGTAGCTTAGTCGGCAGGATACAGGACTTGAGAACGGGATGTCGCTGGTTCAATCCTTGGCTTGGCCAATTTGTTTCCGAGGACTGGTGATAGTCAACGTGACAGGATACATTCCGCTCTCAGGGCTAACCATTGCTTCGATGATGGTTATATGGGAAAGCTGCCAGTAGCTTGAAAAGAGTACTGTGCAGAGTATCGATATAGGCAGCCCCAGGAAAGCGTGGGTAGGTGGCCTGGCCGCCGCCATTTAACTGAAATAATGTTGAAAACGGCGTTAAATACGACATAATCAATCTTTACAGCATGACATGTTCAGATTCGTCCATATTGAAAATATTTTGAGACGACTTATCCATTCTTGCACTTCTAGTTTTTCCTTCTTTTCCAACAATGTTTTCTAAATAGCGCTCTCGGTCTTGATCTAGATTTAGAAAGAAACGCGATTTCTGATTGGCCGAACAATTTGGTTAAGCCAATAACAAATAACATTATTTTTTAATATAGAACTGTCAACATCCTTGAGAAGGTTGGTGATATACAGGCACAGACTTCGCTCTTGAGCTTTGAAAAAACGGATTATAAGGCATACTCTACACGTCGAGATTACTATTTCGGAACATGATAACACTTTCTAGAAAGGACATGTCACGTGGTATTCATGATCATTAATAGATAACACAGATGAGCTAAGATACATCACTCCCCTGATGGTAATTTGACACGTGGACAACTGCAAAATAAAGTCGTTCTTTTCAGTGAACCTATTTAGGATGATATCGTCCCTTGTAACATAAGTACAGCTAATCAAATAATGTATGTTATGTGACAGACATATATACTCGTCTGGAAATTAATCTAATAATGTAACTAATTGATACATTATGTTGTATATGAAAGAATGAATGTTATTCTATTATTGGTTGGTATTGCCTGGTCTCGCCTATTCAATTGTCCAGTCCCTTTAGACAGTTATCATATGCCGTTAATGCACCAGACTCGTGACGAAGGGGCTGCTAGCTTATGAGATCTAAACACGACTTAATTCTTTACCAAACAATCCCTGGTTTTTACGACCATAAGATAGGAGACTTTGGAAAACTTTGTGAAAAAGGAGAAAAGGCTGGTAACCAAGATTATTATTTGATAACGGTCATTAGTTTTGTCTTGCCGTTGCGTTTTGTATTGATGTCTTTCAGCAGAAAGCAACTATAGTGTCCTGCATATAATTGCGTTTCTGGAAATGATAAATGAAAAGTTAGAACTGCATTGCAAATACAGATCTACAGGTATGTTTGTTCTGCTTCGCACTTCTTTACTTTACTGCAGTGAAAAAGTACTTTGTAACCGTAAAAGCTAAGTTTTTAACGGTTGTATGATATGAAGCAGATAACTTTGGCGGAAATTTAACATTTGATATGAACGATTATACTGTTTAAAAAGCTATGATACTTTCTAAGAACTTATCGAACACCGCCGTTGACATTGTTGCTGTATACACGCATACATTTCATGACGTTCTGTAGGTAATGCTAACATACAGCTATTGAAAGGATTTTCTGTTCCTCGGCAATGTCTGACTAGTTACTACTGTTTATGTCATATTTTTACCACAAAACCAAGAATTTTTATGACCGTGACGAAAACTCAATGATTCAAGAGGTGGCTATATAAGATATTAATTGAAAAATTACAAGAAATTTAAGAATCAAAGCGTTCAAAACGCTGGAGTGGTATATGTCAGGAAGCCATTGTGTGGAATTAATAATTTGAAAGAAGAAGAGAAACATTATTCAAATACTGTAATTTGCATAAAAGTCAACCTACCAAGCAAATGAATACCGTTTTTGTTTAAGAGTGAGTACTCATGGCAAAGATAGGATCATTTGTCCATTGTTAGTTTCGCTCTGATCATTAGCAGGAGTCAGGAGTAACATCCCTTGATAGTAGAAAGCAAGATGGATAAAGAGAAAAACCATCTAAATACATTGAATATAATAAGTTCTTACCAGAAAACTTTGAATTTTAGATATCCTTGGCCGTAAATATTTGATTCCCAACGTTACAAAATTATTTCGATCTGTAAACATGCATGCCCAATCAAATGGGGTAGCGTGCAATCATGGGACGAACAAACTAAGGTACGAATTGGTTTTGGAACGAAAAACCTCATGACCAAGCATTAGACAAATTTTGTGTATACATATAATTGAACCAATAGAAGGCAATGAGCTAGTTTCAATAAAACTAGTACATGTATTTCCACGATCGATGGCCTCATCCAGTGTATTTTAAAATGCCATTTCATATTACATATTGAAGTGCTATCGAAAAATTCATTTGTCAGAGAAAAATTGAGTTTGATTGGGGTTATTTTCTTCGGCTTTGCACAAATCACATAATCTTCAAAGTTCAATATTGAACCCATTGTGCTATTGTCTTCGACAAATATCACAAAAACCTATGTTACCTTTGTCTTTGAGTACTTTTGTAACTTTAGTTTTAGTACCACCTTCATTTAAACTGCAAAAAAAACCTAACTTAAACTGTCTGTTATTCGAAATCTGATTAGCCTGGCATTTTCTAAAGACTCTGAACTAAAGTATGATGCTAAACTTGTTAGTCTTCAGTAAAACACGTGACGAGAAATAAAGGAAAATTAAGTGCACACTTATTTATGGAACTGAGTATATTTGGGATTCAAGATTATGCTAGTTCCAAATTGACAAAGAGTAATTTAATGTCTGATCTTGATCTACACTGTCCGCAAAAGGTCAGTAAGTCGCTCTTAGCTACCTAAGGGCTGATGAAGACTGAAAATAATGGAAAAATTGCTAGTAGCCAGAATGTTATTTTTCCCACAACTATTTCTACGCTTGCATAGGCAACTTTCATTGTTTCGCACCACATTTAATTTTGGCCTACAAATGCTTCGAATATGCACAAGTCTAAATTTTTTGCCTTCTAGTACAGCACTAAAATTCTTAATCGTCGAACATTGATGAAACCCAGAACCACAGGATTCATCCCCTTACCGCCGCTAATTTTATTTATGTGGGAAAACAGACAGTAGGTTTATAATAAAATTGAGACATGCTCTGTGAAAAGGGGGCTTAAAGAATCTGCAAAAAGTATCGGCCATGGACAACCAGCCTCCGCAGTTCGAGCAGGTTGACAAGGGCTCGCCCGGGTGGCTCAGTGGTGAGCGTTTGGACTCATGATCTGGTGGTTGTGACTTCGATACCCGGTTGAGGCGAACTTTCTTTCCGGCTCTCACCTCTGCTGAAGCATGTGAGAAAAGTAGTCGGTGGCTTTGGAAAGAAAGTTGTGTTAGTACCGGTATGAAAAAGCCAGGAAACACATGTGCGTCACCGACCGTCATGATATGACCTTAGCTGTTAAAGTGGTTTTAAGCTCCAATACAACTAACAGGTTGACATGGATTGAAAGGTTCTTCTTTTTATGCCAAAGGACCAGTCTACGACATGATTTATTCATTTAGGAAAATGAGTTTTATGGACCCAGTTATGCGATGACTTGCTCGGTATAATGCATAACAGAGATACAATAGACCCCGTTTTGTCAGGGCATGGTCCAGGTGCAATGTGCAGCACTCGCATTGCCTATCAAAAGATAACCCTCTAGATGCGTATGGATGGTTTACTGGCTGAACATGTGTAACAACCTACAAAGCAACCTGCAACACGAGAAAAGGGACATTCGTACATTTGCGTAAAGTGTCGTATCGGATTAGCCTGCGCGGACTGCGCAGGCTAATCCGAGACGGCAATTTACGACTACATTAGATTTTTTTGCTACTGAAAATTTGCATAAAACAGAAATTTGCATAAAAGCGAAAGTTGTCGTTTCGGATTAGCCTGCGAGAACTGCGCAGGTTGATCGCAGACGACACTTTGCGCCAATGTCCGGATGAATGGCCCCTTTTTGTGTGTTGCAGGCCATATCATCAAGGTTTTGATTAAGTCAACTCTTTACCACAGGGGCAGACTTTGGGCTTGTACAGATTCAAACCATTTGCAGACGACAGATGAAAGGTGGCCCCAAAAAATGAAATTTGTTTTTGATATAGTGGAAAACACTGTGGGGAAAGGAGAAAATGCTGGTAACCAGCATTTTCTCCTTTTCCCACAATGTCTTCGAAAAGGCGTATTTTTCAGGGTCGTTAAAACACAGGATTGTGTGGTAATATCTAAAGTGATTAAGAATGAAAAGAGAAATTCTAGCTTGCAGTCCATCCATCATTCGCTGTGAGTGTTGTACAATAACAGGGTGAAGCTACGAGGATGTTCAGCATGACATAATTCATAATTCATGGCCAATTATTCGGACTCAAACAAGCCATTGTTCTCTTAGATAGCACGTTATCATTCGGCATATCTCGGGTGATCCGTCCATCAGATCGCTCGGTTGTATTGCAACGGGTGATATCCACCTACGCGGTATATTTCTTCGCCGGAAACAGACCGATTTACCGTTCCTTAAACTGTAAGGTTCTTCTTAAAAAATACGAGTCACAATATTCTATCGATTTTTCTTTTGCTTTTTTATCGATTGTATAGTGTTTAATGTCGTTTTCAACGTTATATGAAAAGTAACAACTCGGCGGCCAGTGCACTACCCATGTTTCCCTGGTATTTGCCATACCAGTTCTACCCACAATATTCTTTCCAAGCCACTGGCTTCTTTCTCATATAACTTTAGTCGAAACAATAATCAGCGGCGACAGAGCTATGGAAAATCTTTTTATATACATGTATATATTTCCGTGGACAAATAGGTTTTTTTCAAAGTTTATTTTTATAACATGTTTTATCACGCAAGGACTGATAGATGCGAATAATTTCAAGATGGAAGTTGTTGTCTTACCAAGCAATCCCTACGACCTTGAGGAAAAACCCTTCTGAAAACATAGTTGGAAAAGGAGAAAATGCTGGTAACCAGCATTTTCTCCTTTTCCCACAATGTTTTCTACTCTTCTAAAGTCAAGTTTCAAGTCTTGAGTCCATTTTATTAAGTCGTCTGCAAATGCTTTCGTTTTTGACAAGTCTAAAATTTTGTCATTTGGAAAGAGTTTAGGTCATGTGAATGATATCACATGCACATATATTAATTTTTAAATGGAAAGCTGTTTTATATAGACACGGTCAAATGAAGTTAGGAAATCGGCCAAGTTGTGATGTGTGAGCACGTTGTCTATCAGATAATAAGCATTATGACACAAGAGCTGGCAAAGGGTTTCCATGACCCAATCATCTTGACGGATCGAAGCAAAAAGTCAGCAAAAAGTATCGAACCAAGGTCAGTATTTACCAACCATTCATAAGAACATTCTTTGTCTTGTTCTTCAAGATTTTCTAACTGTAAAAGTAACAGAACTTCTGATTGGCTAAACCAAATGTTTCAGCCAATATTTGGTTTAGCAAATAAGAAGTTCTGTTACTTTCACAATGACAAAATTCTGAAGAATAAGACTAAGAATGTTCTTAAGAATGGTTTGTGAATACGGACTCAAGTCAGCCTGCGCAGTCCATCTGCGCAAGCTGACTTGTTTCGAAACTTTTTGCTTTTTGTCAATTTTGTGTATGTCAAAGGGTCAGTGTACCCCATGATTGATCCGGTTGTTTTACAAAATGGGTTTTATGGCTCAATATGATTCTATGATTACTTGCCTGGCATGATGCATCACCGGAGATGCATTGCATGCAATTTCTCCGTTACAACTGTAAAATTTTCATAAATATAGTCTAGAAAATGCAAGGTAATGATAAAATAATCCAAGCTTATTTTTTTTCTTTTGCTTAGATCAAATTCGTTATGCACAGAGTTAATGGGAAAATAAGCATTCGCTACACAAAATTGAGACTGTCAGTTGAAAATTATGAGCTCAGCTTTCATATTTCGTAAAATGCTTACAAAACAGAGACCAAAAAAAAAAAATGAAAATGAAAAATTTGATGATTGCCTGTATCGTCCAATGCACAATCTATCAAATTGTGGCCTGTCATGTAAAAAGGGACCATCAGGGTCCGTACTCACAAACCATTCTTAAAAACGTTCTTTGTCTTATTCTTCAGAATTTCGTCAATGTGAAAGTAACAGAACTTCTGATTGGCTAAACCAAATGGTTTAGCCAATCAGTAGTTCTGTTACTTTCACAGTCAGAAAATCTTGAAGAAAAAGACAAAGAATGTTCTTCTTAAGAATGGTTGGTGAATACAAACCCAGGGACACTGCAACAAGTGTCGAGCCTTATCAGACTGCGCGAATTGCGCTATGCTCTGGCAAAAGGGGCTAAACGCAAGTCAACACATCATTTATGAATGAATCTGTGATCATCTGTGTTTTCTGACGACCGGCTTAGGTATGTTGGCCATTGGACATAAGGAAAAATCGACCAGTAGCGAAAAGTCCGCACAGGCTGACCTGTGTCGATTTCTTTTGCAAATGCATTAAGCCCCCTTTTCATACAGTATGGCTCATAAAATTTCGATACTTTTCGTAGATGCGTCACAAACCCACCCTTTCATAGAGCAGAACTCGATTATATTGCGTACCTTTAACCGTTTCCCAAATGACAAATTTTAGACTGTCCCAAACTCAAATTGTTTGAGGAAGACCATTTTTAATTTGATGAGAATGGCAGAAAGTTTTCTGATAGGCTAGAAAAACACTGTGGGAAAAGGAGAAATTGCTCGTTACGAGCAATTTCTCCTTTTCCCACAGTGTTTTCTAAACACTTGTACTGCAGACACGTAAAAAACCAGGGCTTGTTTGGGAAAGAGTTTTAACTACATGTATTTCAAAAGTATAACAAATATGTATATCTGAAATTCAGAGTTCATTCTGGCAATAATCTTACAATGTACCCAGAAATGACCCAGGATCCAAGATCAGAACGCCCTTTATGTTTACTTTGATCTGAAACTTCACTATCGACAAAGAAATTAAAGCTAACTTTACCTTCGTATACTAAGGGTCCACATTGAGAATATGAAGAGGCAAAATGAATTGCAAACAGCATTACAAATGACCCGTTTTGACAGATGGTACAAGGATGATACTTGCTCGATGAAAGTGTTGACGCCAAAGCCATTAGGTTATCTTTAACAGCTCTTGTACCATGCATGTTTAGTGCACGTTTGACGTTGTTGTAATATGAATAATTATGCCATTTCGGATATGAAACTAATCTCTTGTTAGGTAGCCGTGTAAAATTTTGCATTTTTTTCAAACCATAACCATAGTACCTGATAAGAGGGAGTGATTGTATTCTAAATCCATTATTTCTCTTCCAAACCCTATTTTTTTGGGGTACTCATTGGAATCGTCTTCACGAGACAGTTCCAATAAGTACCCAAAACAAAAGGTTTAACGTCGAATAAATATTTAAATCAAAATCACTCCCTCTATCTGGAGCTCTCTATATAACTGTCGGGAGCATTTACAGCGATCCCTTCGACAAATGGTTCGTTCATTTCCTTTGTAGTACTCTCGACGCCAATACCATACTTTGTATTAAACGGTAAATAGGTAAACAATTAAATGGTAAAATAAAGCACATACTCAATGCATTTTCAAAAATTAAATGCGTAGCGAAAAAGTTCTATTTCTGAGTCAAATTTCGTTTGCATTTGACACTAAAAATTTAGAAAAAAAAACAACAAGTAACAAGAAACAATCTTTAAGCCATCAAAAGACGATGTTGCCTGCAGGGCGCAACACTGTTTGACATAAGTTTCATTCAAAGTGACTTTAAAGTTTAACTAATAGATATGGCCTTCTGAACCTTCAATAGAAACTGTTAGTTCTACATGATTTAGTGTGAGACACTTTCACAATGTTTACTGAAAATTACATGACAATTTGGGTCTCATGGAACCAGGATTCCACGACCATAAGAAAGGTATTTGTACATTTTATCTCATTCTACCTCGTGCTTTTTAGGTAAACTGGGTATACCTTATACACCAACTTGCTTGGAATTGTGCATTACAAGGATGAATGTAACAATCGTTTTCACAGAGCATTTCTGATATTTAACCTTTTACTCCGTAGATACTCATTTTGACGTATCAACAACAGACAGCTTTTGAAAGCATTTTGGGAAAAGAAGAAACTGCTCGTAACGAGCAATTTCTCCTTTTCCAACAATGTTTTCCACTCAATCAGATATTTGTATCCTCATTTGTCCACATGTTGACATCATATCATTATTTGCTGCTGAATTGGAAGAGCCTCAAACTGGCATATCGTCGGTTTGCTTCCAAAACTTCGTAACTACAGCTTGTAACAAGCTGTAGTTACCAGGTTTTGGAAGCAAACCGATGATATTAGTTAAAGAGATAAACAAGCACTATTACACCTAGAATGACACTATATTTGTACTTGACCATTGATTTTCCCCCAATTCATGAGCTAGCTCAAGGCGCAGTCATAATATCATTCATTGTATCTACAAATATCCAATTTTGTCACATTATATGTTCTTGCATTCCCGCACGTATGTCAATGCTATATTCAATGGACAACATAAAACTATTCCGACCATAAACTGTTATCTTCTTCTCAGGGGAGATTCCTTTTAGACCTTATGGGTAAGGCGTGGAATTTAAAGCACAAATGCAACGAAACACTTTGAAAAGAACCATATGGAGTGTTGATGTTAAATATTAAAGGCACAGGACCGGCTCAGGTTAAACAATACGAGCATTAAAATGCAAGGCGTGGAATCTAAAGCACATATGCTACGGAAAACTTTGAGAAAAATCATATGGAGTGTTGATGTTCAAAATTAAAGGCATGGGACCTACTCAAGTTAAACAATACGAGCATTAAAATGCATTTAAATCACACAATTTTGAAATATTTAAGGCATGAAAATTATAGTGAAGATAGCAATCTGTTATTGCCCGGTCGATCCAAGTTTCAAGTGATGGTTGCTGGCAAAAAAAAAACCGAATTTTAAAAGTCTATCAAAAGTTGCCAAGTCGCTGTCTATCCTTTGTTAACTTTTTACCGGAATCGCTACTGTTTGAAGACGTATGGAACTCTCGTCTCTCTTTTCCAAATGGAGAATATTTTTAACTAGAATATTTTTAACCTTTAGGCGGCTTAGCGCGACTATCTGACCTTTTGCGGACATCGTAGATCAAGATCAGACTGCACAAAACGTGCAGTCTGATCTTGAACTACACTGTCCGATACAGAGAAGTCTCTCCCCCCCCCCCCCCACCCGAAGAATATATTTGAAATGGCCAAAACTTGAGTTTTTACTGTCGGTTTGAAAATTTCATTTAAAGATAAGGGTTGAAAGGATACCTATTTCAGGAAAAATAAATCCTTCTCGGGCCACAAAAAGGTATCTTTTATCATGTCTGTGAAAGCCTAAAGGTCAACAGAAAACGTAAACTTTCCGAAGGGGAGATATATTCACGGTATAAAAATTTATCTTCATTTAACCCTTTCCCAAACGCCAAATTTTGGATTCTTCCAAACCAAAAGAGTTTGCAGACGACAATTTTAGATTTGGAGAAAATGGCAGAAAGTTCTCAAAAAGTGTAGAAAATACTGTGGGAAAAGGAGAAATTGCTCGAAACGAGCAATTTCTCCTTTTCCCACAGTTTTTTCAAAAGACTTTTCCTGCAGACACGTAAAAACCAGGCTTGTTTGGGAAAAGGTTAAAGAAAGAAAACTGTGTGTAAGATTCACATTTAATTCTTTTGCCAAATAGATCTAGTTTATCTTCCAATAAATGGAGCGAAAAAAGTCTTGACAGAGCGACCCACGAAAATTACCTTTCAGACGTAAATCTAACGTCACGTGACGGTCTCTGTGAATGGACATGATTAATGGCGTTCCGATTTATCATAATTTTCTAGGTGTGGCAACTCTAACGAGTCCACAAATTTACAAGGCCCTTTTTTGTATTTTTTTGTATTTTCCGCAACAGCATTATAAATCTTCTTTTTCTTGAAATAAAAGACCAAAAAGTACATGTAATAGTATTTTTGAGGATTAGACATAACTTTGCATTTGAGAAAAATCTAGATCAATATTGGATATGGCATAAAATGGCATTTGACATAAAATTACATTCAACGAGTCTACAAAAATCTTATCAAGCGAGCCTCTTGCCAGCTTATTAGCATTATTCTGAAATACGTAAAAATATGTAAAAAGTCAACGAATTTCTTATTCTTCTCATCACATAACACGTCTATCGATATCTTACGATCAATCAGTCAAGTTTATCATTCAAATCGTACATAAATGATACACGAACAAAGCGTGCAACTTACATACAAAAGGAATTAAAGAACGTTACGGGAAAAATCACATCTTATAGACCCTTTTTTTTTTATTTGAAAGACAATGCATGTACTTACTATCAATAACGATATCTAATCTGTCTGTTTTGTGAAAATAATGATTTTAACTCTTCTTTCTGCAATTTTGATGAGCTGGATCAGCCTATAACATTGCGTGAAGTGGAGTATGTCATACATAATCTAAATCGAAACAAAGCTATGGGAAGCGATTGTTTTATTAATGAATATTTCATTGAGAGTTGTGACATTATTTCTTCACATTTACTTGACCTTTTTAACATTATTTTTAATTCAGGGTATTTTCCGGATCAATGGTCAGAAGGAATTATTATACCATTACACAAGAAAAATGACCCCGACGATGTTAACAATTATAGGGGAATTACATTAGTTAGTTGTTTATCTAAGATTTTCACTGGTATTTTAAACCGTAGACTTAGTTATATTTGTGAAGAAAATGAGATCTTATCTGATGCCCAGTTTGGTTTTAGACCAATGAGGTCTACGACAGATGCTAGTTTTGTCCTCCTTTCCCTCATACAAAGAGCTTTGTCTCAAAATAAACGTTTATATGCAGCTTTTATTGATTTTAAAAAAGCGTTTGATAGTGTTTATCGAAAAGGTCTCTGGTACAAATTATTCGGTTTAGGAGTAAACGGTAAAATGTTAAGGATCATACGAGATATGTACTCAAAGGTAAAAGCATTTGTAAAAGTTAATTATATTACCTCCCCTACATTTGATAGTCATATAGGTCTTAAACAAGGGGAGATAATGTCGCCCTTATTGTTTTCCCTCTTCATTGATGACATAGAACTTTATTTGCAAGGGGACACTTCAAGTGGACTGAACCTTGGTGATGTACAAATTTTACTTCTTCTCTTCGCAGATGACATGGTAATCTTAAGTGAAAATCCAAATGACCTACAAAACAGTTTAAATAAGTTATTAGATTATTGTAATAAATGGGGCCTAGAGGTCAATACTGAAAAAACAAAGGTGGTAGTTTTTAGAAAAAAAGGTGCGCTTAGATGTAACGAAACTTGGTATTATAACGGTAAAAAATTGGAAGTTGTTAACGATTTTCACTATCTGGGAACTACCTTTAGTCATACAGGGTCGTTCAGTAATAATACTAGAACTTTATCAAACAAAGCGCTGAAGGCCCTTAATATCCTTAACAGTAAAACGCGATGTTTTGACTTTGAAACTTCAACATTATTGCAGTTATTTGATGCTTTTGTTGGATCGATTTTATCTTATTCATGTGAAATTAATGGTTTTTGTAAATCACAAAGCCTAGAAAGAATACATCTTAAACAATGTAAAAAGTTGCTAAACGTTAAAAGTTCTACCTCAAATGCCGCAGTGTATTATGAGTTAGGTAGATACCCATTGTATATTAACAGATATTGCAGAATCATTAAATTTTGGGGTAAATTAGTTTTGTCCGATAATTTAGTTATAAGATCAACTGACATATGAAGCTTTACTTACCTGTAATGAAAGAGGTGATAATTGGTGTAGTAATGTAAAAAAATTGTTAACCAGACATGGTTTTGGGTATGTATGGAATGATCCATTTTGTGTTAATCACAAAAGCTTTTACAATGTTTTTAAACAACGATTAATTGATGAATTTAGACAGGGTTTGTACAATGAAATTAATAGAAGACCGGTTTTATGCACATATAAATTCATAAAGGAATATAGTGAATTGGCATTCTATTTAAATATCTTACCACGACAATGGAGATCATATATTTCAAAATTTAGATTATCGTCACATTCCCTCAGAATAGAAACAGGCAGACATGGTCAGAACAGGATTGCAAGAAACCAGCGTTTGTGTTTTGCATGTAATATGAATGAAGTAGAAGACGAGTATCACTTTTTGCTTGTGTGTCCATTTTTTGCTGATGTTAGAAAACTTTTTCTCAAAAAATATTTTTATACTCGTCCTAGTATGTTGAAATACAAAAATTTGATGAATACAAATAACAAAGGAGTTCTACTAAATTTAGCTAAATTTATAAAGGAAGGCTTTTCACAAAGAACTGCTATAGAATTTAATACATAGAAATTGGTTGTTGATCAGTGCAATACTATTATAGTTGCCTATACATGGTGGGCAAGTTTGATACTGTCGCACTTTTCGAACAAAATATAATAAAGGGTTAAGATAATGCGCATTTTGATTCAGCTTCTCTTCCAGGTTGTACATAGTAACTGTAGACTGATCGTTCGTTTTTATGTCGTTTATATGTCATTTATATGTCATTGTTTGTGCTACTAGAGTACATTTATTGTATCTGTAAAGACAAGAAACTATAAAGTTTACGTCTAATAAAGTATCCATCTATCTATCTATCTATCTATCTATCTAACAAATAATAGATTGGAATGCAAAATCATGAACGCAGTCGCAGGAGTTTCCACGAGTAGTACCGAAGTCCTCCTCTAAAATGGTGCCGCAAATCATATCAGATATGACGTCACGAAATCTTAACTCAAACTTGTGTAGGATAAGAAAAATGACAATTGCAGTATTACACTGTTCAAAGAGAGAAAATGTGGCGGAAAACCGTGAAAAATAAGTTAACCCTTTACTACACAATGACGACTTTTGAACGACCCTGAGGTAGAGGCCTATAGAAAACATTGTGCGAAAGAGAAAATGCTGGTAACCAGCATTTTCTCCTTTTCGCACAATATTTTCTTCCCTTCCCAAGATAAATTTCAATTTTATAGTCACATTTATTTTGTCGTCTGCAAATTGTTTCAACTTGAACCAGTCTATGAATTTGTCGTTTGGTAAAGAGTTAAAGCAGCATTTAGGTGACATGCGAGAAAAGCAGAATTATCCTTTGACTACAGCTATATACAGAACGTTATGTTGAAGTGATTTTTCCAGGAAAGTTACTTGACAAAATATTCCTTTTATTATATACTTAAGCTTTCAATGACAAAATATTGTATATATATCGCTTTCAACGACAATATATCGCTTTCAACGACAAAATATTGTATATTATACTTTTATACTACGGTAGACAAAATACAACAAAAATGATTAGTAGGATGTAACTTCGTTTATATGAATAGCATATGAATATTTGAGCATAACATTTTGCCAAATCAAATTGAAAATAAATGCACGCATCATCGTGTGCGAGATACATTATATAGATATGGAATTTCTTTCGCGAGTGATTATGTTATCCGCGAGCGACGAATGTATTTCCCTCCCAAAATGTTCAGGTATATAATAAATATCATTATCAATAGGTCAACGCGTTAACAGAATCCAAAGCTTCCAAATATCACATACCAAATGTCCTTGTTGACGTTTTTAAACTCTTGCTTCACATTTCGGATTTAAGATGGTAAACTGTAGGCGAAAATTACAACTGGATTGGAGCTTTAACTGTTTGCTTACAGAAAAAGGCTTATAAAAACAATGTGGGAAAAGAGGCAAATACAATCAGCATTGTCTATTTTTCCCACTATGTTTTTACTCTTTCGAAGACAAATGCATTCGTCTGAGCAACATTAAGTTTGCCGTCTTAAAATGCTTTGTACTTGCACAAGTCTACAAGTTTATCATCAAGTACAGGCTACGATGCTCATAATTATAGTTGTTTTTCAAGACGATTTGTCAAATTCTATCAATATTGCACTTTGAATGCAGTCTAGTCTTAATCTGTTATGTCCAAAAATGCACTATATCTATCTTTTAGGTCCGTTGGGTTAAGATTCTATTTGCATATTCTATCTATAATTCAGCAGTCACTAAAGTTTTATAGTTCTAAACATGTGAAGCAATTTCCTCGAATAAATTGAAAACGTGCGCTTGAGGGAAAGTTTATTTGAGTTCACTTTCCTTATTTTAAACACTTTCAACATCCCAAAATCACTGGATGATTTGGCACAGGTGAACCCTTTACATAAAAGAAACTAGAAGGCCCTGAAGGGCCTGAATATGCTCTACTGGCAGAGAGTTTGCTTTTAAATAAAGCATACATAGGAATTCATTACGCAAAAAGACAAAAAACATTGACATTTTCAACTCAAAATGGCTACTTTTCCATTACTGTTGGTTGAATTTTTTCAAACTCAACAGGGTTAAAAAGGTATTGATGGGATAAAACAAGCTGAAAAATTCATAAAATCTGATCACAAATAAATAGTTTATCATGTAAACAGACAATGAAATTGTTCAATTTGAAAAGACTACTTTTCCCATACCGTTAGTCAGATTTTTTTCAAAATTGATAGGGTTAAAGCTATTGATGAGATAAACAAACTGTGCAAGTTTCACGGAAATCTGACCAAAAATGAAGACTTTATCGCGTAAACAAGAAATGTAAGTTTTCAACTTGAAATGGCTACTTTTCCCATACTCTTTGTTGGAATTTTTTCAAAATCAATAGGGTTGAAGCTATTGATAAGATAAACAAACTCTGCAAGTTTCATGGAAATCTGACCTAAAATGAAGACTTTATTGTGTAAACAAGAAATGTAAATTTTAAACTTGAAATGGCTACTTTTCCCATACTGTTTGTCGGATTTTTTTCAAAATCGATAGGGTTAAAGCTATTGATGAGATAAACAAACTCTGCAAGTTTCACGAAAATCTGATGACAAATGAGGACTTTATCGCGTAAACAAGAAATGTAAATTTTAAACTTGAAATGGCTACTTTTCCCATACTGTTTGTCGGATTTTTTTCAAAATCGATAGGGTTAAAGCTATTGATGAGATAAACAAACTGTGCAAGTTTCACGAAAATCTGATGACAAATGAAGACTTTATCGCGTAAACAAGAATTGGAAATTTTCAACTTGAAATGGCTACTTTTCCCATATTGTTCGTTGGATTTTTCTCAAAATCAATAGGGTTGAAGCTATTGATGAGATTAACAAACTGTGCAAGTTTCACAAAAATCTGACAACAAATGCAGACTTTATCGCGTAAACAAGAAAAAGACTAACGGACGGACAGACGGACGGACGGACAGACGGACAGACGGACAGACAGACGGACGGACGGACGGACGACGGAAACCACGCCATGACATAAGCTCTGCTGGCTGAAAGCCAGTAGAGCTAAAAAAACCCATATGAGCCATGCTCTGGAAAAACGGGGGATTAACGCATCTCCATGCAGCAAGTCGCATAATTCTGGATACAAAATACATGTATCTATTTTGTGTAACCACTGAGTCATTAGGTACACTGGTCTTCTGTACAATACAATACAATGAAATACTATTATTGCAAATAAATAGTTGGTTGTATTGGGGTTTAACGCCAGTTTAACAGCTAAGGTCATATCATGGCGGTCGGTGACGCACATGTGTTTCCTGGCTTTCTCACACCGGTACTTACACTACTTTCTTTCCAAAGCCACCGACTACTTTTCTCACATGCTTCAGCAGAGGTGAGAGGCGAAAATACGCCGGAAAGAAAGTTTGCCTCAACCGGGTATCGAACTCACAACCACCAGGTCATGAGTCCGACACGCTCACCACTGAGCCACCCGGGCGGACCATTATTGCAAATAAAGGCCACCGGCCAAAAATAAATTATTACCGAAAATATGCATAATTATAACATGATATACGTCCCCTTACTTATTGTTGGTGCATGTACATACAACTATTTTGCCCACTTGTTAACATCAACCAGAATTTAACGACTATCAGACAGAAGGCTTTTGAAAATATTGTAGGAGAAGGACAATACATGTATACTTAGATGGACAGTTTTCTCCCTTTCACCAAACTGAGACAAATTCTTCAGAAGTCAGTAAGTAAAATACAGAAATGGACAAAGTTACAATGTCTAGCCGACTTAACGCACTTTTCTTCTTTTTGTCAATGGTTTTATCCGACGGGTATACGAGTCTAAATGTTTTATTCACTATCGAAGTACTAAGGAATTTCTCTCGCGTTTTAAGCCTGACAAATGTTTAAAATCCAAAACTGACATGTAGAAAGTTGACCAATATATAGCATAAAATTTTGATCCGGGTAAGACTATGTGGACTGTACAGGTGGACCTTGGCCGATATTCGCAGATTCATTAAACACCTTTTCCACAGAGCACGGCTTATTAATATAATAATTAGGCTTAACTCATTACCAAACGACTATTTTAGACTTGTCCAAATTGAAAGCATTTGCAGACGATAAAATAAAAGTGACTGAAAATTTGAAATTTGTTTTGTGAAGGATAGAAAACAATGTGGGAAAAGGAGAAAATGCTGGTACCAGCATTTTCTCCTTTTCTAACAATGTTTTCTAAAGGCTTCTTTCTCAGGGGCGTCAAAAGTAGGGATTGTGTGGTAATGGGTTAACTCAAGTTCTATTTAGAGTAAAATCTACTGATAACCCAGCGAGTTATTGCCCCTTTCAACCCTATTTTTGTTCAGTTGGAAAAAAAATGTTCCAATAAATTTCTATTGTCCTGTGTCCTGTTGAGTGATGCATCACCTTATTTTGCAACTATTATCTCATCTATATAGCCATGTGAAACATGGGGAATGATTAAGGTGGTATCATTCTAATAGAAAACAGCTATTTCAACGAAAATATTATCCTAAAAAAGTTGCTACGACTGAAATTGAGTATTATTGTACTACTTCGACCGAGCCACTTTTTCCATTTTTTCCTTCTAAGAATTATCATTTATAAATCTAGGGCCACTCTATTGTCATTACAAAAGGAGAAAATAATTACCTCCCTTTTCTGAAAAATGACAAAATGTCAACAAATCATGGTGAACATCAAATGAATTTCTGGTCGGTTAGAAATGTGCATTAAATAGATATTAGTATGAATCCTTATTTATCAAATAATAAGAAATTTCATTCCATGTTGCACTAGAAGTGTTTGGATGGTAGTACCATAATCCGCAAAGTTGAGAAGTACACATTCAAAAATGAATCAGCAAACGATGCGTAAAAGGGGACTTAATTCATCTGCAAAAAGTTTCGACCCATGTTGCAGTCCGCGCAGGCTGACATGGGTTGGAACTATTTCCTATCGGTCCATTTTCTCCATGTCAAAGGACCATTTAACTTCCAGACCAAGGCGACTGTTGGACGAAATGGATTTTATGCATCTTTAACCCATTACCAAACGACAATATTTTAGACTGGTTCAAATTGAAAGCATTTGCAGACGACAAAATAAAAGTGAATGAAAATTTGAAATTTGTTCTGGGAAGGGTAGAAAACACTGTGGGAAAAGGAGAAAATGCTGGTTACCAGCATTTTCTCCTTTTCCCACAGTGTTTTCAAAAGGTTTCTTTCTCAGGGGCGTCAAAAGAAGGGATTGTGTGGTAATGGGTTAACAACGCGATGTCCTACTCGTCATAATGCAGCGTGGCGATGCATCAAGCCCGTTTCTGCAACAGTATGGTTTAAATGCAATCGTCTTCTTTCTGCACGAACTCTTCGTAATGGCTCTATTAACCTATTACCACTCAATCCCTACTTTTGACGACCCTGAGAAAGAAACCTTTAGAAAACATTGTGGGAAAAGGAGAAAATGCTGGTAAACAGCATTTTCTCCTTTTCCCACAATGTTTTCTACCCTTCACAGAACAAATTTCAAATTTTCAGTCACTTTTATTTTGTCATCTGCAAATGCTTTCAATTTGGACTAGTCCAAAATATTGTCGTTTGGTAATGAGTTAACCCGTGAACAAACGACAAAAGCTTAGGCTAATCGAAACCGAGAGCAATTGCAGACGAAAAATTACAACTGGCATAGATTATATAGCATTCATTTTTTTTCGTTAAAGAGAAGAGAATAGTCCTGGAAAACAAGAGAACGCCTGTTACGTTACCAGTTTCCCATCCCCCATTTTATCTTTAGTTAATTCTATTTAATATCTTAGCCCGCCCGGGTGGCTCAGTGGTGAGCGTGTCGGACTCATGACCTGGTGATTGTGAGTTCGATAATCGGTTGAGGCGAGCTTTCTTTCCGGCGTATTTTCGCCTCTCACCTCTGCTGAAGCATGTGAGAAAAGTAGTCGGTGGCTTTGGAAAGAAAGTAGTGTTAGTACCGGTATGAGAAAGCCAGGAAACACATGTGCGTCACCAACCGCCATGATATGACCTTAGCAGTTAAAGTGGCGTTACAACCAACCAACCAACTATTTAATATCTTAATAACTTACATATTCACAATAGCTCATCTATTTACACGAAAAGGATCAGAACGAAAGCTGTAACCCTTTATCTTTTCTCACAATGTTTTCAAAATTGTTTGTCCCCTGGGTCAAACAGAACTTTCTGGGCTGTCTTCAAAACAAATATTTAAATGACAGTTCCAGAATAACATAATGACAACATGTTATGATGTGCAACATTTTTTAGCGCCAGATATAATTGTAAACACCTCTCCCGACGGCAGAATGTATAATCCGCATCCTCGGATACCCCGGGGTCTCCCTATTTGCTACGCTACATCGGTCGATGTAGCGTAGCAAATAGGGAGACCCTGGGGAATTCCGAGGATGTATAATCCGCTAAACCAAGTAAAGCTGATGCTTGTATTCTTCTTTCCTCTGCCAAATATTACAAAGAATTTGTCAATTCGATTTCTAAAAAAAACAAAAAACTACAGTTTTAATTTTCATGTTTGGGAATCAATATTTCTTTATCGGACAATATAGATCCAAGATCAGACTGCATCTTCTGTCTGCAATTGGTCAATGGGTCGCGCTTAGCAGCGCACAGGTCATATTGCGACTGTCAGTGAACTTACGCATCTGTTTCTGCTTTTCTCACAACAGTACTTATAAAACTTTCTTTCCAAGCCAATGTATCAGAGGTGAGACGTCGTCTGCGCATGTCATATATTTCGAAGATTCGACCTGTCTTATTCTTATATGATGCATAACTCCCCCCAATCGGGGGGATTGTTTAAGAATACGGGCTATAAAGTAGCAATGAAGAAAACGTCTTTTACCAATACGTTTGAGGAAAAAAACATGCCTGTTTTAGCTCCAGATTTCTCTACACTGCTGACATCTGAATGAATCGCGTTTTAGTGGGTAAACGTTTATCTAAATATTGAAATTCAAAGTAATCGTTCTCGCGTAGTTCTAAAAGTAGTCCACTTCTGTACCCAGGATGCCCATATTAGATAGACGAGTATTTGTAGAATGCCATCTTGCGGGAGATAATGGAGGTGAGAGCCAAACAATAGTGGGAAAGAAAGTATGCTTCAACCGGGTATCGAACCCGCAACCAACATATCACGAGTCAGATACGCTAGACCATGAGCTAATTACCTTAAAATATTTGTTCTTGTAGTTTTAGCTATAAAATGAGCGAACAATATAGATCAAGATCAGACTGCAAGCTCTGTCCAATCTAATCTTGACCTTTTCCGTCCGACGTCCGTAATTAAGCCCTCTGTTTTCGCCTATACACGCGCTGAAAGGATTGATTCACAGAGCGCCTGGCAGTTGGCAGACGTTTTAATCTTAACCCTTTACCACACAGCAGAATTTTAGACCTATCCAACTCGATAGCATATGCAGACGATAATTTCACAGCGGCTCAAATGATGCAATTTTTCTTTTATAAAGTGGAAAACTTTGTGGGAAAAGGAGAAAATGCTGGTTACCAGCATTTTCTCCTTTTCCCACAAAGTTTTCAAAAGGCCTCTTCGTCAAGGTCGTTAAAATTCGTCATTTTGTGGTAAAGGGTTAATCAGACACAGCGATAACGTGCAGACTGCTCATGTGACATGAACCTGCATCATCCACTGCTTCGAGACATTTTCGTGTCTAAAGATATCCATTTCATTTATTTAGAGCTTTGAGGGAAAACCCAATCACATACGGGAAAAATTTCAGACCTGTAAGTCTGAAGTTTCTTAACTCTTTACCAAACGATACTATTTAACTCATTACCACACGAGACAATTTTATACTGGTCCAAATTGAAAGCATTTGCAGACGACAAATAAGAAAAGTGAATGAAAATTTGAAATTTATTTTGTGAAGGGTAGAAAACATTGTGGGAAAAGGAGAAAATGCTGGTTACCAGCATTTTCTCCTTTTCCTACAGTGTTTTCAAAAGGCTTCTTTCTCGGGGGCGTCAAAAGTAGGTATTGTGTGGTAATGGGTTAAGGCTTGTCCAAATCAAAAGAATTTGCCGTGAGACGACAAAAAAATTGAAATTTGTTTTGTGAAGGGTAGAAAACATTGTGGGAAAAGGAGAAAATGCTTGTTACCAGCATTTTCTCCTTTTCTCACAATATGTTTTCTAAAGGCTTCTTCCTCAGGGTCGTCAAAAGTAGGGATTGTGTGGTAATGGGCCAAGTCTTTGTGAATCACGGAGACAAAAAAGGAAATAAGAGCTTAGCATTCGGGTGCCAAAGCTTGACTGTAGTTGTTTTTAGAAATAGATTGATTTTCAGGGAAGAAGGGGGGTAACTATGTCAAACCTATTTGAGTCATGCTCTGTGAAAACGGCACTCTGCATTGTCTGCGCATGTCATATTCTTCGAAGATTCGTCTGTCTTATATGACGCATCACTACTAGCCCCGAAAGCGGGCTGACTGTAATATTCCGCTTTATAAAGTAGCAATGTTGAAAATAGCTTTTACGTATCAATACGTTTGAGGAGAAATGAGACCTGCTTTAGCTTGCTTTAGCAACAGATTTCTCTAAACTGGTGATCATAGTTAAGTGAATTGCACGAGGTAGCGTTTTATTGGGTAAACCTTTTTTTGTTTTAAATTCAAAGTAACGGTTGTCGCGCAGGAAAGTGGTTCGGTTCTGTACCAGGATGCCCATATCAGATAGATGAGTATTTATAGAATGCCATCTAGCGGGAGATAACGCGGCACTCTGCGCAGGCTGGCATGAGCGGAAACTTGTCGTTGACATGCGCAGAGAACGATTATAGGAGTTATCTAAATAAGTACCATGACGTCATACTTGATCACTTGATGCTCAGAGTCGAAGTTGAACGTTCACCATGCTGTGATTAATATAAAAACGAAAGCGGCGTAAAACACCTCTCAGAACCATTGAAAACAAAAAGTCGACCTGGCAAATGATCCGAAAACGTTTTGTAATAACCCTCAATTTTCTTCGCCTATCAAAGCTGTTTTTGGCCTTAGAATTGCTTCGGAAATGCGAGGACTGTCTGAGGAGATAAATAAATGATGTTTTTGACATGTTTGGTGCAGTAGGTTTATTTCAATACCGTTTGGCTTTCGACACTATTTTGACATCAATGCCGTTCTGTTGCTTATTTACTCTTTCCCAGACGACAAACTTTATCTTTTTACCAAACGACAAACGTTTAGGCTGGTCCAAATTCAAAGCACATGCAGACGGTAAAATAAATGTAGGTAACTTGATGGCGGAACTTGTCTTTGAAAGGGTAGAAAACATTGTGGGAAAAGGAGAAAATGCTGGTTACCAGCATTTTCTCCTTTTCCTACCATGTTTTCAAAGTTCTTTTACATCTTGGTTTTGAAATTTGGGATTGTGTGATAAAGGATCTATCAAAGTTGAAAGCATTTACAAACAACTAAATAAAATGTTAGAATGACAGAACTTGTCCTTGAATGCATGGAAAATATTGTGTTAAAACGAGAAAATATTGGTTATCAGCATTTTCACCATTTCCCCAAAATGTTTTCAAGCGGTTCTCCTTCGGGATCGTTAAAATATTTTATTGTCAGGTGAGGGGTGGAGACAGATAGACAGAGGCTTGGATTTTCCATTCATTTATCATCTCCACGGGTCCAGATAATATGGCATGCAATATGCGAAAAGGGGAATTCGGAAATCTGCTTAAAGTGGTATTTCAGATCAGCCTGCGCAGTCCGCGCAGGCTGATCCGAAACAACATTTTCCATTTTCATGCAAATGTTCTATTTTGCGAAAGTCTACTGTAGCACAAAACCTAATGTAGTCGTGAAGTATCATCTCGGATAAGCCTGCGCATTCTGCGCAGGCTAATCCGAGACGACACTTTACGCAAAAGCCCGGATGCCCCTTTTCGCGTGTTGCAAGCCATATGGACGACGCCCCCTGTTGGCTGTCAGTTATGTTACGTGGCATAGTGCAAGATACAAGACGAAACCTATCCTAAGTTACGTCTAGCTCTTCCACGTGCTCTGTCAAGGGTGACAACCTACGTCATAGCAGAGGTGTCGGAATAGCCGCCATTTTGTGCGCAAAGTGTAGATTAATTACTTTAAAAAGATATATATATCTAAAATTTACTTAGAATACCTACTTCATCTGGTGACGGTTAATATATTTGTCCTAAACGCGAAATTAAAATGCCATGAAACAATGCTGTAGCTCTTTAACTCTTTACCACACGAGAAAATTTGAGACTGGTCCAAATTGAAAGCATTTGCAGACGACAAAATAAAAGTGACTGAAAAAGTGAAATTTGTTCTGGAAAGAGTAGAAAACAATATGGGAAAAGGAGAAAATGCTGGTTACCAGCATTTTCTCCTTTCCCCATAGTGTTTTCTTGAGGCTTCTTTTTCAGGGGCGTCAAAAGTAGGGATTGTGTGGTAATGGGTTAAACACCTTCAACAGAATTATTTTTAACGGCATTGTATACGACATCTATTGTTAAATCACACACGTGTCACCGGCTTCGAAAATTGTGCGGAGGTAATTGCAAACTCAACGAAACAAATAAACAAAATATTGATGTTTACTAACGAAGAAAGTTGTCTGGTACCAAATGCACGTCTTGGTTTGGAAAGATCTCCAATAACAATAATGTACAAGCTAAAAAACATACCTTTTACAACGAAAATGGCGGATTTAAAATGTCTCCGATGACGTATGCTATGACATAGGTTGTTACTCCTGTCTGTGTATAGCACCGTCACAGATACTTCGGTTTATTGTTTTGCCGTAAGAAATGTAAGTAATATTTTAGATGGACAATTGTGAGGTTCGAATCCATACCCTTGAGTGGCCCGACCCTTTCTATTTACAATTTTTACCCTCTATCACTTGAGCCTTTCGAGCGTAAGAGTGGTGGTTGTGATGTTTCTGTTATATAAAGATTAAAGTGTACCTAGTACGCGTCAGATAACGCACTTATTCTGTTTTGTACCTAACAAGATTACCTCGGTCAATAAGAGATCGAAGAACCAAAGGCTAGAATAATTGTAATTCTATTACTATAAAGCATTATTGGTAGCCTGGTTTAAGAATTTTGTCCAAAGGCGTTAACAAAGGCATCATAAACTCTCTCATTAAAATCCTTAACCACATAACTCCGACTTTTAATAACCCTGAGGAAATTGCTTTTGAAAACATTTGTGGGAGAAGGAAAAACGCTGGTGACCAGAATTTAAATTTCCTGCTTTTCCTACGTTGTTCTATACCCTATTCAAAACAAATTTCAATACTTGAGTCACATTTATTTTGTTGACTACAAACACTTCCAATCTGGACTGGTCTAAAATGGATAAAGAGAAAACTATTCCGCTACCAGCAAAACCGTTTGTCTCCCTTTGGGGATTCAGAAGAAAATTCGGTTGCAAACGAAATCACGTTTTCATCACAGGTTTGGGTGGGATTACTGACGTATGTATAGCTAAGATCAGATTCCAAATTCTGTGCAATATGATTTTGAACCAGGTCGTATGCAAAAGATTCTCGAATTAGTCTTGGTGGTAAAAGGGTCAAAACCCGTGTGAAACTTTCATTTGTCTCTATATAAAGGGGATCCGTTGATTGATTTATGGTAGTATAATGTCACTTCTATGGAATTTTTTATTACCAACCAGTTATTTAGTGCGGAACAATACAATTAGACATTAGTGTATATTATATTTTCTCTCTTTTACATTCAGAAAATTTGACCTATTGATTCTGAAGAATAAGCAATATCACCATTTATAACTCTTAGCGGTAATATTTGACGAGGTTTTAGTCTGTTATAGTACAGTTGGTGCACCGGAAGTACGTGGTGCATCACAGTAAACATTATGTACCTTGCGCGATAAAAATAAATCTCCAATGCCGTTCTAGAAATTCAGTAATTACACAGTACTAAGTTGAGTTTGTTAACTGTGGTGTCGTACCAGAGAAAAATGCCGAAGAATATTAGTATCTTTTCCAATAGTGTAGCACACTATTTTCGCCGCCTGATTAACCTTTACCAGACAATACATTTTTAAACTTCTCCAAACTATAAACATTTACATACAACACAATTGATACGAATCAAATAATGATATTTTTCTTTATGAGGATAGGTCACATGGAATAAAAGAAAATACATAGAGGATATTTTTTTTTTCTGTGGAAGATCGAAATTTATTTCATCGAGTGAACATCATCGGTAATATTTTCACGAGTGGCTGCGCCACTCGTGAAAATATTACCGATATTGTTCACCAAAAAAAAAATATTCTATTTATTTCACGCTTTTAAAAATAACCTTTTCTTGGAATAGCTTTATCAAAACCCAGTACAGTTCTTTTCCGTTATTCCCCGTGGTGTACCCCTCCCGCATAGCAACGCATCACAATATTACTTCAAACGCCAGAAATGTAAGGTATATGACGTCATATTTCCCATCTGGTTGTCAGGCACGCGCAATTAACCTAGGCAACAAGAACGTGAAAATCGGTATTTTCACTGGTGGTACCAGCTAACGATCGAAAAATATTTCCACTGCTATTTTTCGATATCCTACCGGAAAGCATGTTATAATAGATCGTGTTACATGGAAATAATTGTTCAGGTTAACCTATAACAAGACACCTAACCCTCAGTTTTTTTTTTTTTGTTTTTTTTTTTTATATCAGATGTGAAAAGAAAAAGTTTGAAAAGTTATAATTTACGAAATGTCAAAATACTTTTTTCCTTTAATTTGGTAACATAAGATGGTGAACAGAACTGGATTAGATCTACATATGAGGTTCCTTATAAAATCCTGGACAGTAAAATCATAAACAAGATTGGCAACTTGTAACTTGTTCGAGTTTAATAGATCCTATAGGTTGAATTAAGACCAAGCATGTGAATTATACAGATCTAGATAATTTTATTATTCGCCTGATTAGATTATTTCAAAGAAAGTTAATTCCATTACAGTCTTGAAACTGTAATACTTTAGTCTTCATGTACTTCTTGTTGAAATCGAAATTTAATTCCCTAATCGATGTAGAAATGTCACGAGTTAAAGGAATTATTGCATAATTGTGAAACGTCACACGAAAGGGGACACCCTGGGAATTCCATACATCAGTTAGATGAAAACAGATCACCGATAGTGCAGGCCAAATTAAGGTAAGACCTGTGTACTGCACTTCCGGTGAACATTTGGCAAATATTCTAATTGGTTGATAAATAAAGATAAAAAAGGATTTATGCAGAAATAATATTTTTGAACATTGCTAACGGATCAGAAATTCCGTTTATGTCTATCTTGAAACTATTTTTTGATACTTGTGTTTGTTTTCTAAAAAGGGAGGTAATTATTATCTCTTTTTCAATTGAGAATATAGCGGTTTTAGATTTATAAATGATAATTCAATGAAGGAAAAAATGGAAAAAATGAAAAGGTGAAAGTAGTTCAATAATACTCATTTTTAATTATAGCTAATTTTGCATGATGATATTTTAGTGGAAATAGCTGTTTTCCATTACACAGGTCTTACCTTAACCCTTTACTCCATAGATACTCATGTCTACGCATTACTTGTAGGAGTCTTTGGAAAACATTGTGGCAAAAGGTGAAATTGCTCGTGACGAGCAATTTCACCTTTTGTTACAATGTTTTCTATCCTATCAAAAGGTGTCATACACATAAGAAATGGCTTCATCCTTGCTGTTATTTAGGGTCAATTAAAATACCATAGAAATGCCATATGGGGTAAATGGTTAAGTTGATGGTTTAAAAATGATTGTAGAGTATGGATCAATGACCACTTTTCATACAGAAAATATCATAAAAGCGAAAACAGTCGACTCGGGCCATCCTGCGCAATCCGCGCAGTCTGACCAGAGTCGACAGTTTTCGCAGTTCCTATGTCTCTTTTCGCGTAACAGGTCACATATTGTTTTCCAGCCAAACAGTTTTAAAAGCCTAGTCCCTTACCCAGGGGGGCATCACGGGAAAAATAAAAATTGAAAATTATTACGAGTCGTTAGCAATATAATTTCCGGTGTTTGTATCCTTGCCTGAGGTAGATCATTTAACAAATAGATTCAAAGTAAAAAGTATGAGCTGTTCAGCGACGACATCTTGTGTAGCTTTCGACTTTCCTCATGGACCAATCAAATGTGTTTGAAGTAAAAGACGCAGTGCACTCTGGGATTCCGATAGATATATCAGTTTACAGTAAAATGATAGAACATGACAGAAAATGAGAATGGTCGAATGTGTACAGATACAAGTTGGCTACTTTAAAAAAGAAGCCGGGAGAGGTCAGCATCAATGTTTTCAAATAAATCATTGGCTTTTAATTTCAAAACATTTTGGTACATGTAAACAAACAAGTGAAAAAGCCGCCGCGTAGTAACTTCATATGCTTTACTTGACGGTTATTTGGCCTTCTTGTCGCGTTTTCAAGTCCCATGATCTTGTCAAGCAGTTTTCTTTCTCTTTTTTAACGAAATTATTCTTAGTTTTTCTTCTGCTTAGATTTATTTGTTTAATGAAAAAATGCAATTATTTTAGAGGTCATTTGCAGCCATGGCAAATTAATGTAACAAATATTTTTTTTTTTTGTAATTCGTCAAATAGAAATAAACCACGTCTATTTCCTGTTTCGGTTTTTGTTTTTATTTCGATTTATTTACAAAACCATGACAAAACAGACTGTGTATTTTTAACAATTTCGCAAGAAAAATGGATTTAGACAGCAAATTCTGTGACAGTCTGTCTTTTAACCCTTTACCCCATAAAGCATTTCTATGGTATCTCTAAATGACCCTAAATAACTGCAAGGACGTGTATATGACACCTTTTGATAGCATAGAAATCATTGTGGCAAAAGGTGAAATTGCTTGTTACGAGCAATTTCACCTTTTGCCACAATGTTTTCCAAAGGCTCCTACAAGCAATGCGTAGAAATGAGTATCTATGGAGTAAAGGGTTAAACTCACCACTGTTGGAGAGGTACATTCAGCCATACCCTGTGAAAAAAAGGGGGCTTAATCTATCTGCTAAAAATATCGACCCAGGTCAGCCTGCGCCAAACTTTTTAGTACTGGTCAATTTTCTGCATATCCAAGGACCATTGTGCCTCAGGATTCAGTTGATTGACAGACAGAATGACTTTTATGGGTCCATGACTTGTTGTTATGACTTGCTTTGTATCATGCGTCATGAACATGCATCAAGCCCCTTTATCCCTGAGCATGGTTTAATTCTATCCAGTATACAAACCACTAAATGAAATTCAGGTGACATATCGTCAGTGTACTTCAAAAACCTCGTAACTACACCTTGTAACAAGCTGTAGTTACCAGGTTCTCGAAGTAAACCGACGATACACTACACTGCTTCTTGCAGGTCAATTAATTTTCTACAAGGCCTAAAAGAAAACATATTTGTCAGTTTACTTAAAAAACCTCGTAACTACAGTTTGTAACAAGCTGTAGTTTACGAGGTTTTCGAAGTAAACCAACGATACACTATAATGCTTCTTGCAGGTCAATATCACTAGTTTTCCATAAGGCCTAAAAGAAAATATCTGTGTTTAGGGTTTCAGTCCGAGATACTGTAGGTAGGGTAGGTAGGGATTTATTTTTTCTAAAAACTTTTTACATAGTGAGATCACACCTGACATGTACTTTTTTTTTTTTTCAATCAGGATGAAAAAAAGTTAAGAGTCGGCTGCATTTTCTAGGTAGGGTAGAGAAACCCTAAATACAGATATTCTTTTTTTTTTAAGCCTAATTGAGGTCAATTTTGAGTAATTATGACGTAACGTCTCTGTTTACCAGTACTAAAGTGCACTTAGTTCTTGTTTAATCCTTTACCAAACCAAAAAAATTCAGACTGGTCCAAATTGAAAGCACTTGCAGAAGACAATATAAATGTAACTCAAAAATTGAAACTTGTTTCCAGCAGAGTACAAAACATTGCGGGAAAAGGAGAAAATGCTGGTTACCAGCATTTTCTCCTTGTCCCACTATGTTTTCAAAAGGGTTCTATCTGAAGGTCGTAAAAACTAGGGATTGTTTGGTAAAGGGTTAAACTCTCAAGCTGAAGGCCCTTGGATTTAGATCATCTCTACAACAGTATGAAATTCAAAATTATAGGCCTATAGGCTAGATCAGAAATCTATTTCCATAGAGAACGAATCTTTTACGTAACATTTCCATTCTTCATTTTGGAAAAATATTAGTGAGGGGAACGTAACGGCAAAAATCACAGACTTTGCCTGATTCAAAGGCATTCATGTGGAATGGTGGAATGAATTGCTGTGAAATTATTATTTATTGTATATAAGCTACCAAATTGGGCAAGAAAAGGTGATTTAAGGTCGAATTTATTGCGTTTACATACAGAAAATTATCTGAAAGTTCCGAGAGAGCTCGAGGCTTTTTTTTTTCAACTGACGAAAATTCGAAAATTTCAGAAATTCCGACTGTCTATATAAAAGCAGGAAAAGATGGTATTTTTGCTTGATTTTTGAAACGATGAAAACATGCCTTTGAACTTCTTCCTTCTTTTCTTTCTTTCTTTCTTTCAAAATGCATGCATGTATGTATGTATTTCATGCTTTCTGGTAGATTATCGAGAAATATCGGTGAAATATTTTTCAACATTCCATGGTTACACCAGTAAAATACCATTTTTTGTTTTCTAACTCCACAATTGAAGGTGGAAACAGTTGTTCCCGCGATAGTTACCTATATTGGTACGTGCCGCACACTCAGATGGAAATATGACGTAATCTACGTTTCATTTCTCGCGCTTGACGTAATATTGTAATGCATTAATTGCTATGCGGATTGGGTACGCCACGGGGAGTAACCAAAAAAAACCTGCACTGAATTTTGATTAAAATGCTAGTAACCAGTTACCAGCATTTCCTCCTTTTTCTCAAAAGATGTGTTCTACTACATTAATAAAGAGAAATCATCGTTTAAACAACAGTATATGTTGCCGTCTGCAAATGCTTTTAATTTGGATCGCGGATTATACTGCACAGGCTGATCCGAGACGACACATAGCACAAATGTCCGAATGCCTCTTTTCACGTGTTGCTAACGATATTGTTTGGATTGTACAATATTGTTTTGTATACAGAAAACAAATACATGTACTTAACCCATTACCACACAATCCCTACTTTTGTCGACCCAGAGAAAGAAGCCTTTAGAAAACATTGTGGAAAAAGGAGAAAATGCTGGTAACCAGCATTTTCTCCTTTTCCCACAATGTTTTCTACCCTTCACAAAACAAATTTCAAATTTTCAGTCACTTTTATTTTTTTATCTGCAAATGCTTTCAATTTGGACAAGCCTAAAATATTGTCGTTTGGTAATGAGTTAAACAAACGAGTCCCTTTTTTTCCATCAGTGAAATGAAAAGACAAATTAATGCTCGTGGCATGGAACTACTCCTTTTCCCACAACACTTTGGGATGTAAATTACTGCATAAAAATCTAAAAGGAAAAACACCATATTTGCGCAAAGCAAAATCTTTCTTTTTTTCAACTTTATTGTCTACGTCAAAACGGTACATGAGGGTCGTGGCCATCCCTCAATGCACCTTACTATTTGGTATTAGTAATCTGTGTTAGTAACTGAAAACATTAAACAAAAATTGTAGATACAGATTCTAAATTTTTACACCTATTATTGTACTCCAATTATTGATATGTTTACAAAGATATAAAGATTTTAACACTAGTATTAGACTAATAAAGGTTTACTTTTTCTTAATTGGTATTTTTTTCTCTATTATGTGGACCAAAAAGCATACTTTTGTATATAATTGTGAAAAAAAAACCATTGTGTGTGAGAGTTGTGAGTGTGCAAGTGACTGTGTTGATCAAGTGCTACTTTTGATCCTGGTTCAATGAACAGTGCGGTTGATCTTGGTTCATTGAACAGTGCCGAAGCGTCAAAAGCTAAAGGGAAACGTAACATAAAGTAGTTATTCTTTAGAAGAGGCTTCAGCACTGCATCACTGTTCTTGATTTGCGTAATATCAATTGTAATGTCAAAACAATTAAAATAACCATCCTTTTAATGAAGACATCAAAAAAACTTTGTATCTATTGCAATGATACTTTTCATTTCCTGTTGAAATAAGAGCTTCATTTGTATCAAATGGTCTGAAGTTACCTTTTAATTGTACGGTATGGCATTTGCATGAGGATATATCTTTATATCTTATTATTATGATCCTTTGTTTCTATGTTTAAGCTATGCTCTGTAAAAAAAAGGGGGACTTTAACTCATTACCAAACAACAATATTTCAGGCTTGTCCAAATCGAAAGTATTTACAGACGACAAAATAAAAGTGACTGAAAATTGGAAAGTTGTTCTGTGAAGAGTAGAAAACATTGTGGTAAAAGGAGAAAATGCTGGTTACCAGCATTTTCTCCTTTTCCCACAATGTTTTCTAAAGGCCTCCTTCTCAGGGTCGCCAAAAGTAGGGGTTGTGTGGTAATGGGTTAAGCATTTGCAAAAAGTATCGACCCATGTCAACCTGCACATTCCGCGCAGGCTGACATGAGTCGAAACTTTTTGCTTTTTCGTTGATATTCTGCATGCCAAAGGAACATTCTACTACATGATCTAGTCGTTTGTTAGGCAAAATGGTAATTACGAGTGTGTCAATAATTCTGTAATATCCTGCTTGGTATAATTCATAACGGAGACACAAGAAGCCCCCTTTTACAGGAAAATAGTTTAATTGTTTTTCAGCACCATCTGTGACATCAAGAGATTTTGCAGTCTGAATGTCTATCATTTCTTTGTTAAGGTAGCAGACCAGTTTACATTTCTTGTGCAACATGAAATTATTTGTCGATACTTTTGTTAGTTTCCAGAAAAGGGAGGTAAATATTATCTCCCTTTTAGAGTGAGAATATAGTGGTTTTAGATTCATAAATGATAATTTTAAGAAGGAAAAAAAATAAAAAATGGCTTGGTTAAAGAACTACATTAAAACCCTTTTTTAATCGCAACAATTTTTTGCGCTATATTTCTTTTTTGTTTCTTTCCTATTCCTCATACTTCTTCCCGTCTTTTGGGTTTTTTTTTTCTTCTTTTTCTGTCTTATCTAATGTTTATAGAACTCTACTATGATATTATATCTCTCTACTCAACTCTTTCCATACCATAGATGACACCGGAAGCTTTTGTGGACAGTGTAAAATAAGACCAGACTGCCGGGAACGTGCAGTCTGATCCTTGATATACACTGCCCACTGCTGTATTCTGCATTATGACTGAACCCTTTCTTGATCTTGCCACGAAACTGTATTTTCAGCCATTGACAAAATGCAATATTCATTCGGTATAATAACAGATTTAATTCATTAGTACACATGGTTTTTTTTCCATTCTAGAACAAAACAACAGACACACAGGACAAAACACCGAGCGAACAAACCCAGAGCCACAAAACTAAAACATGGTGGGTTTTGAGATCCCCATACTTTATTCCATCCTAGCGTTTTTGATCTCCACGGCAACGCGAGTGACGTCATACAGCTCGCCACAGGAAGTTCACAGCAGGTAATTTAATAACCTTGACTCAGCATTACATTTTGTATATAGATTTTTCTAAAAAGAGCATTATAGATTTATGAGACAATGGAGTCCTATACTACATTTTTTCCCCACAAAAGACGGACAATAACTAAAGTTATAATAAAGAATTTAGAATAGGCTATGACCGATTTGACCGATTGTGGCCGATTTGCAATACTTCGGGAAATAAACGTGAATGTGTAGACTTTTACACGATAGTGGTTTCAGTCACCAAATATGTACTCAAAAGTTAAGTGATTTACTTTTTCACTAATTTAATTCAGAGTTAAAATTATTTAATGATGTACAGATATTCCTGAAATCCGACTCTTATCCAAACGACAAAATGTTATACTTTTCAAAACTCAAAGCATTTGCAGACAACGCAAGGAATATTACTCAAGAATCGTTTACTCTAGTCGGCGATTTTCTTTCCAAGGACTGATGGTAGTCAAAACTCGTTCCTCCTTTCCGATCAGTGTTTCGATAATGGTTACATGAGAAAGAAGCCAGTGTTCGGAAAGAATATTGTGGGAAGCACTGCTACAAAAATTGAAAAAAAAAAATGGACAGCTGGCTGCGATGTAGCTCAAAAGATACTGAAAAAACGTTTAACTCTTTACCAAACGACAAAATTTTAGACTGGCCCAAATTGAAAGCATTTGCAGACGACAATATAAAGGTGACTGAAAAATTGAAATTTGTTCTGGGAAGGGCAAAAAACACTGTGGGAAAAGGAGAAAATGCTGGTTACCAGCATTTTCTCCTTATCCCACAGTGTTTTCAAAAGGTTTCTTTCTCAGGGGCGTCAAAAGTAGGGATTGAGTGGAAATGGGTTAAGGTGGTAGACCCGCAACACTTCTAGTGCAGCATGGAATAAAATTTCTTTTTTGTTGACAAATGCGGATTTATACAGATATAATACTCTTGCACATTTCTAACCGACCAGAAATTTCTTTGATGTCTATCTTTGAATTATTTGTTGATAGTTTGTTATTTTCCAGAAAAGGGAGGTAATTAATGTCTACCTTTATGATGAGAAATTTGAGAATATAGTGGTTTTAGATTTATAAATTATAATTGTAAAAAGGAAAAAAAGGAAAAAATGGCTCGGTCAAAGTAGTACAATAATACTCATTTTTAATCGTAGGAAATTTTGAAGGATAATATTATAGTGGAAATAGCTGTTTTCTAACGCGGGTCCACTACCTTAACGTCATACAATTTATTAAACAAATAAACAAACTTATGCGAGGTCTACGATATCCGTTAAATAATAAACAGTGAAAGATCGAAATTATTTCATTGAGTGAAAAGCACTGGTAATATTTCACGACTGGCACAGCCACTCGTGAAAGTATTACCGATGAACGCCACTCGTAAAATAATACCGATGATGTTCACTTGATGAAATAAGTCTCGATTTTTTTAACGTAAAAGCAAATATTGCATGTATTTCAGGCTTTTAACCCTTTCTTGGGGGAACTTATATCAAAATCCAGCACAGTTCCATTCGGTTATTTCCCGTTGCGTGACCCCCCCCCCCCCCCCCCCGCGCGCACAAAGCAACACATGATAATATTACGTAAAGCGCGAGAAATATTGCGCAAATTACGTCGTATTTCCATCTTGTTGAGAGGTAGGCGCATTCTACCAAGGTACGAGTAACTACTGAACGGGGGCAACTGTTTCCACTTTCAGTTGAAGAGTTGAATAAAAAACAATATTTTTCACTGGTCGTAACCTTGAAATATCGAAAAATATTTCAACATAAAATGAATCGTTTTTTTTTTCAGCTTGATAAACCACCTCGACACAGTGCATGCACAACTTGGTACACTCTCACGGTCAATTCGCAGCGTACATTCTGACATATCAGCTAGACAGTGAGTTTTCTTCTTTTTTTAATTTTGAATCATTTTTAATCAATTTTCATTTCGACTTAGGGGAAAAAGGGTGAGTCAAAGATCACGTGAGTGGAGTTCGATCCCTTTCTTCGCTGTCTGCCAATTATAATTATGAATATGTCCTCGGCATATGGCGTTCAACACGCAAAAAGGGGCATTAGAACATTTGCGTAAAACGTTGTCCAGGATTAGCCTACGCTGTCGGGGACAACACTTTTCGTTTTTCGGTTATTTTTTGTTTTGCTCAATTCTTCTGTAGGACGAAATGTGGTCGTAAAGTGCCGTCTCGGATTAGGCTAGCCTGCGCGGCTGTGCAGAGTGATCCGAGACGACACTTAAACCCATTACCACACAATCCCTACTTTTGACGCTCCTGGAAAAGAAGCCTTTTGAAAACATTGTGGGAAAAGGAGAAAATGCTGGTAACAACTATTTTCTCCTTTTCCCACGTGTTTTACCCTTCACAAAACAAATTTTAGAATTTCAGTCACTTTTATTTTGTCGTCTGCAAATGCTATTGATTTGGACTAGACTAAAATAATGTTGTCGGGTAATGAGTTAAGCAAATGTCCGCATGCCCCTTTTCGCGTGTTGCAGGCCTATAATCATTTGTTACGGTAGTAAAACAACATTCTCGGCATTTTCACTACAACAAAAATCAAGTTTTGAAGAACGTGTTACACGTAAAAACGTCGTATAATTCATTCATTAATTCCATTACAAACATTTAGTTTAAAATTTAATTAAGTTGATTAATTGTGTTCAATGATTGGAAAAATATGTAAATAAAATTTGAATCGCAATTAGATTTCTGTTACTGAACACCGAAGACGAGTGAAAATGCTGTAAATGGATTACTATTGATTTAAAAGTTCTTCATGCAAAGAAAAATTCATGTCTTTCCCTTTTTCTATGAAAAATACGCTTGAAACAAGATATAGCAGAGGACCATTATCTCCCGCAAGATGGCATTCTACAAATACAAGTACACATCTAATTTTAGCATTCTCGGCACAGAACCGGACTACTTTTTTAAAAAACAGTTCCTTTGAAAAATAATAATAAACGTTTACCTAATAAAACGCTACTTGGTGCGATTTATGCAGCTATGATCGGCTAGCATGTAGCCTATGCAGCGGCCACTTATTAAAACAGCCCCTACATGCTTGGGTAATAGGTCAATATAGCTTCGATATAAGCCCTACTTTTCACAGGTATACGGGGATGGGTGATGCGTCATTGCAGACAGGTCGAATTTTCGAAGAAAATGACAAGGGCAGACAACGAGCAGATGACTGTAAAAACATATTACACTTTAGCAAACGATAAAACTTCAGACTTGTCTAAATTGAAAAGCTTTCGCAAACGACACATTTGGTATGACAAAAAACTTAGATTTCTTTTCGCAGAGAAGAAAACATTTTCAGAAAAGGAGAAAATGCTGGTTTCAAGCATTTTCTCCTTTTCCCATACTATTTTCTAAAGGCTTTCTTTCTCGGGTTCGTGAAAACTCGGATTCGTAAAGTGAAGGATTAATCAGAAATTTGTAACCAACACTCTGCAAATCTTAGTACAACAATTCGTAAAATAAAGTTAGTTTGAAAGGTAAAATACTTTTCAGTTAAAAAAAGTTGGTTCCTGTGAATAGTCCTTTTCTAAACAATGTTTTCTTAAACAAAAAAAGATGGAATAGTTCAAGACAAAAGAATTAATAAATCTAGGTTTGACTTGGAATAAAATCACCCTCGAACACGTTTGCATAAATCAAACAACGCTTTTTTATTGAGGAGTTGAAGTGACACTTTACCGGAAGTAAGCGATAGCAAATACTGAAAGCACTTTTTATTGCATGAAAAAACCTTTTATACGCTTGTCTGCTTTTATGATTCATAGAAACACACTGTTGATTTTTCATCGAACGTAGTATGACAAGAAAGAAAAGGAGATTGAATTAATAAAGTACTTTTTTGATTATCATTGCTCTTTTCGCTCTTCCGTCCGAGTTTCATACTAAAGTGCATGTGGATTATATCGAATTGTAGCATAAGTAACGAGAAGATCATAACGCTCATCTTACAAGTACTGCAAACATTGCCTCAGTGCACTTAAAATCTAGGTCAGGTGACCAATATCTCCGCAATACTTTATAAAAGTAATCTATAACAAAATAAAAAACAACAACAAAAAAGACACGTTTGACTCTCCCAGATATATGGGAAAGCAAAGATCACTAACTCTCATATTATTTATTATACGGAAGCTACCAAGACTGGCCGAGCAGCCTTTACGAAAACGTCGATGTTACACGATATCTACCGATGAGTTAGTCATTATCTCCCACTAGATGGCATTTCTATAAATACTACTGACTCTCATCTATCTAATTTGGGCATCCTGGGTACAGAACCAAACCACTTTCCTACGCGACAACCGTTACTTTGTATTTCAAACTAAAATAAACGTTTACTCAATAAAACGCTACCTCGTGCAATTCATTCGGCTATGATCAGCAGTTTAGAGAAAAAATTGAGCTAAAGCAGGTCTCATTTCTCCTCAAACGCAATGATAAAAGCTATTTTCTACATTGCTACTTTATAGAGCGTAATATTACAGTCTGTCCGCTTTTGGGGCTAGTGATGTGTCATATAAGACAGTCGAATCTTGGAAGAATATGACATGCGCAGACAACGATGAGTTAGTGAGCCTGCGGCCCCTAACTGTTATGTTAAAAGTCGGAAGCTGCCCAGATTCGCCGAATAGCCCTCACGCAAACGTCGATGTTACACGATATCTACCGATGAATTAGTAAGTCTACAGCCCCCAACTCTCATTTTAGAAGACGGAAGCTGCCGAGATTGGCCCAATAGCCTTTTCGAAATCGTCGATGTTTACCGATGAGTTAGAGGCAGGCCATGGACCTTAAACGCACTTTTCATACTTATTTATTCTGCCAAGCTTCAGTGCCAGGCTTCAATGACATCTAACATGCGATTCTGATACATTCAAACTCCACACGCCATTCAATAAATAGCCAGTTCAAATTCTAGTTGAAACTTGACTTGTATGAACAGACAATAACTTACAGTAACAGGTATCATGCACATTAATCTTTGCTTGTAGAACCGTTTTCTACATATCATTTACGATATATTTAAGATTCAGATGTTCTGTCGGTCGTAATCTTTGCAACCTCGCAACCACATGGTATATAGTATTCTGCATGAAGTCATTATATGTTTCTGATAAAAGTATAGACCTAGGTCAACCTTCGCAGTCAACTCAGGCTGACCTGTGCGAAGATTTTTGAGTTATTGGTCAATTTTCTGAATGTCAAATGACCACTCTACAACATGGTTCATTCAGGTGCTAAACAAAATGATAGGCAACACGCGAAAAGGGGCATTCGGACATTTGCGTAAAGTGGCGTCTCGGATCAGCCTGCGCAGTCAACACAGGCTAATCCAAGACGGCACTTTTCGATCGTGTGTGATTTTCTGTTTCACGCAAGCCTACTGTAGAACAAAATTTAAAATTGACGTAAAGTGCTGTCTCGGATTAGCCTGCGCGGACTGCGCAGGCTGATCCGACACGACACTTTACGCAAATGTCCGAATGCCCATTTTCGCTTGTTGCAAGCCAAATGGATTTAATGGATCAGGTGATGACTTGCCTGGCATCATGTATCACGAGGATGCATTTAACTTTCTTTCGCAAAAGCATGTCTCATAAACAGAAAAAAAAAATAGTTGGGGAAAAGCTCCTGACTTATCTTAACAATACCACTCAACAACCGGCGACGTCAACAACTTTGAGTTAATTACCCAAAAATGTCTGGACAAGCTCAATTCACCTCTTGACCAGTCAATGAATAAAGCAGATTTTCAACATTGGAAAAAGAAATTTAAAACCGGCAATTTTAACACTAAATAGCATGTGAACAATATTTTCTTCATTTTTCTCCATATGCTTCCAGCCTTTCAAAAACAAATTCTTCAATAAGAGCATCATCTAAACTATCGTTTGTAAATGTTTTCAACCTGAATTAGCATAGAGTTGCTTCGCTTTGTGTAGAGTCGACAGACGGTTGTTACTAAATAGCATAAAGAACGATAAATTGCTGCTGACAATGCCTACTTAAATGAAAATAAACTGCCCGCGGTAAGTTCTCTGGCTGGATTTTTCACTGTCTGCAATATCATTGCAAGCACCCTAATATGCTTATGTTATCCTATCGTGATTGGGGGACAAGGCTCAAAGGACAAAGACCGACGCACGTATAGTCCGACCGTTAATCAAAATAATTATAGTTTGAGTATTTTGTATATAAAAACTGGCTCTCACGGTGGAAGGGGCCTTTGGTGTATCTGCAAAAGAAATACCGGTCGTGGTCAGCCTGCACAGTGTGCACAGGCCGATCGGAGCACATTTTGCTATTAACACTTTACCCCATATGGCATTTCTATGGTATCTCTAATTGGCCCTAAATAACAGCAAGGATGAAACCGTTTCTTATGTCTATATGACACCTTTTGATAGCATAGAAAACATTGTGACAAAAGGTGAAATTGCTCGTGACGAGCAATTTCACCTTTTGCCACAATGTTTTCCAAAGGCTCCTACAAGCAATGCTTAGAAATGAGTATCAATGGAGTAAAGGCTCAATCAATTTTCTACGTTACAAAGGGAAAGCGTATCCCATGATAATGTCGGTTGTTGGACTAAAAGAACTTTATGGATCCCTAGTCGTGTGATGGCTTGCTTGGTGTCATGCATCACAGAGATGCACTATATCGTCGGTTTACTTCGAAAACCTCGTAACTACAGCTTGTAACAAGCTGTAGTTACGAGGTTTTCGAAGTAAACCGACGATATCCCTTTTGGCAGAACTATACTGTCGGTTTACTTCGAAAACTTCGTAACTACGGCTTGTTACAAGCTGTAGTTACGAGGTTTTCGAAGTAAACCGACGATATCCCTTTTGGCAGAACTATACTGTCGGTTTACTTCGAAAACCTCGTAACTACAGCTTGTTACAAGCTGTATAGTTACGAGGTTTTCGAAGTAAACCGACGATATCTCTTTTGGCAGAACATGGCCCTAATATTTTGACTTAAAAATGCCCTTCGAAATGTTTCCTTATCTCATGCTGACGTAAAATGTCTGCTTTTATTAATTCATCGTAACACCAGCGAAGTGCTTAATCTTTTCATTTGAATATTATACATTGATACGGCACGAATCTCCTCCTTGAAAGCTTGGACTATTTGATAAAATATTACAGTCATTTAGATATTTTTTCCTGGCTTACAGAAAACCACTTTTGAATACATTGTTACAACACCATAGACGTGCTCGTTTGGAGCAATTGCTGTTCCTTTTGTCAGGATGAAGTTTTATGTTATTAAAATATGTAAAAATAACCGTAAAGGGCCATTGGTGACTAAAAGGTAAACAGTTCAGGGATCCAACTGCTGGCAAATTAAATTCATACAAGTTTTGAGAGTAGAAATAAACTTGGCAACTAGAATCATAGTTGTTATATTCATTTTACAGGCAGTGACTATATAGCACTCTGGCAGACTGAATTGAATATGTTAATATCACTCATTATGATATCTATACTTATGGCATTATTCAATTTTGCATACAATTCGACCCCCGATTTAGCAAACTCTTTGTCGCTAGTGTGCTTACAATTCGTGGTGTTCATCCATAGTTGAACTCATTACCAAACGACAAAATTTTAGGCTTGTCCGAATCAAAAACAATTGCAGACGACAAAATAAAAGTGACTAAAAATTTGAAATTTATTTTGTGAAGGATAGAAAACATTGAGGGAAAAGGAGAAAATGCTGGTTACCAGCATTTTCTCCTTTTTTTCCCACAATGTTTACTATAGGCTTCTTTCTTAGGGTCGTCAAGAGTAGGGATTGTGTGGTAATGGGTTAAACACAAAGCTCTTCCACAATATCTTTTTCAAGCTTGTTTAAGACAGTAAGAGCAAAGTCTCTATTTTTCATAAAACCTCATTGTGCCAAAACTTTCAGGCGAAACCAAAATGGTTTAGCCAATCAGGTGTTATGTTACTTTCAAATTTCCAAAATTCTGGAGAATAAGATTAAGAACGTTCTTAAGAATGGTTGAAAATGGTTAGACCACAAAGATTGTTCAACTTAGAAACGGTCCACAAGTGCTAACTTAGAATCGGTCCTTCCCCCTAAAGTACGATTTCAATTACATCATCCCTTTGGCACTTCTAAAACTCAGATGATAATATGGTGCGTAAGAACCATTATATTTGTTATAATTATTTTTTCATCATCATCATCTTCATCAACACCTTCATCATCAGTGAAGATGATGTCATGATGATGAAGAATATTATTTTTTGGTTAAAGAAATAAACCGACTCTTAATTAACCAACTCTGAATCTAAAAGTTGTCCTCCGTATATTTCTCAATCGAAAAGTTTTTCGATTCTCAAAAACAACGCTAGAATCAATTCAAATCAGTATTTACGATTTCAGATTGGACGAATGCCAAGTGATGGGACCGATGTCCGACGGTATCTGTTCTGTGTTAGAGAACGAAAACAAACTTCAGGAGAAAACGCTTCTAGACGATCTGATACACAATCCTTTAGCACAGGAAAAACGGACCGGAAGTGACACAGAGGACATGGAAAAACGCAAACTGTAAGCGGAAACCGTCTTTATTGCTGCCTCACAGTATAGGACATTTTAAAAAAAGTGTTACAGTTGATCAAATTGTCGGAGCTGGAACAATCTCCCGAATCTTATCGTTTCAATTATGACCAAAACACTGAAATTACAGTTTTGTAGCGAGCAAAATATCAAGCTGATACGTGATTCATCCGACGCATTGGCTGATACAAAAAGGGCGTGCTTTGGAAAAATAGCGTAGCGTATAATGAATAAAAACAAACATGATAAATACCATATTATGCAGATTTTTCAATATCAAAATAATAAAAGATTTAATTACTTTTTTCGATGGCTTCCTCACAGTCATGATTATGAGCTTTTCGGTCGAACTCGATTTCAAAATTGGGAGTCTATAATTTGGGCACCAGTCAGCGTCATAGATGGATGACGTAGATCAAGATCCCGGTCCGTATTCAAGAGCCATTCTTTAGGACATTCTTAGTCTTATTCTCCAGAATTTTCTAAATTTGAAAGTAACACAACTTCTGATTGGCTAAATCATCTGGCGGCGAAATAAGTCGAGTTTATCTATTTTGCACTACAAAAAACACTGTATTATTTCATGCTTTCCGGTAGGATATCGAGAAATAGCAGTGAAAATATTTTTCGATCTTACACTGGTACCACTAGTGAAAATACCGATTTTCACGTTCTTGCTGCCTAGGTAAATTGTTTTAATTAAAGAATTCAAAGTGCATAACCATGGGAAAAAATGGATGATGGTTACCTGACCCTCTGATTGACAAAATAGTCCCGAGTTTCAAGTAAAAATTGTCAATGATATCAGAGATATAAAATGTGTTTGAACGACGATCTCGAAAACGACGCTGCCGCTGACGACGTTGACCCGACCACAGATGAAGACAATGACGACAGTACCGTAGAGATATCTGTCCTAGATGTTTTCTTCGAAAACATTCGAGCTAAAAATACTCTGTTACAAGACAATGGTAGTGGATAGGGGGATAATACATTTAATTCTTTATTGCTGCTTTTTTGCAGGCTCATAGAGGATTTGAAGAGAAAACAGGAACTTTTACAACAAATTTTATCGTCTATCGAGGAAGCCAGGAAATCTTTACAAGCGGAGAGGTAAACAATTGAGCGACACTCTGACCAAATGGGGTTTAATACATTTCCATGACGCATGTACCAAGCCAGTCGTCATGTACTTATGGATCCATGAAAATTTATTTTATCAAATAACCGGCTAAATCATGCGGTAGAATGGTCTTTGGACATGCGGAAAATTGACCAAAACCAAAAAGTATCGACCCAGGCCAGCCTGCGCGGACTGCGCAGGCTGGCCTGAGTCGATACTTTTTGGAGATACATTAAACTCCCTTTTCACAGAGCAAGGCTCAAACATAAAGTTCCTTCTGTTATAAGTCCTAAATAACACAGGAAAAATGGTATGACCTATAAGAGAGAGTCAGTATGATGTACTGAAATCATCGACTGATTGATTGAATTTGCGTTTATTTATCGTCGATACCGGTTGCCCATATGGGCGACGCCTCCTGAAGGCTGTTAGTGCTTTTACGGGGGATAGTGCAAGAACAGGATGAAACCCACCTTAACTTTCGTCTGGTTCTTTAACGTGCTTGGTGTATGGCACCGTCACACGGGACCTCGGTTTTACGTCTCATTCGAAAGACTATTAGTAATTTTGGATGGCCAGCCTCAAACCCACACCCTCAAGCGATCGGAAACATTACGTTCACGATTCCTGCGCTCTGCCTATTGAGCTATGCGGGTATGAAATTATCGAAGTTGATATTATTACTTATATATATCCACAGTACCGCCAGCAGAAGACTTCTTTACGAGTTGCAAAAGCTCATGTGCAGAAACCAAGAAATTATTTATAGAATCATTGTGTTTAACTGAGTATTTGCTTCTAAAAACGTTTTTCTATTCTCAAATAAATTCTTGAAATGTTCGAAAGTATTCAAAGTTACAACAATCATTTCTCCTGGGTCTCGCCTATGGACCATGGCTGATAATGGAGTGGATATTTTAGAATAAATAGCATCATCGGCCACCTTCTATCCCTTGCTCACTTTACAGTTCATCCTTGGTTCTTAGGACATTTGGCTGAAAAATCTCGCTTTCGTGAATAATTGAAAGATCACTTCTCATTGGCTGCGCTATAAAATTGTGAAGCATTTTTGACAAATCGTCGGTTTACATCAAAAGCCTCGTAACTACAGCTTGAAACAAGCTGTAGTTACTAAGTTTTTGAAGTTAACGTTACGGTTCATTGCATCATCGGTTACCCTCTGCATAGGTGTTCACGGTAAACTACATCTGTGTACCGTGGAAGAGTAATTCTCGTTTCCAGAAATATTGAATAGAGCATTTCTGATATATAGTGATTGGTTCCGTAATAATAACGTTCGAATCGTTTGACCAATTAATTGCAATGTTACAAATTGTATGTATCAAACAATTTTTCATGTCTGATTTGAACAATATTATCGTCTATTCTATTTACAAAATCCTCAGTTTGTCTTCATAACCGACTACATGTTAAAGAGTTTCACTTGATTTACATGTTTCGATTGTTATTTCTGCATTCCATATCAAGTACAGGCTACAGTGCATAATAACTTTACTGAACCATTCGCTGCTAGAGAAACACGGAAGGAGAAACTGTAATTATGAAACCTTAGAATGAGGTTTTATTACGAGCACTGGCTGCATCAAACAGAATTAACTCTTAATGAAATAGTATTTGTCAATCATATTTTAATAACTCGACCTTATGGAGCAAAAGAGGAAATGTTTGACAACTCTCTCTTGAAATCAACTGAGTGCTGTCAAATTTATCGCATTTCCCTCATAAAAAGTCGTCAGATCTGTCTTTATGAAAGGCATATGAAGAAAGAATCATAATTTACGGTATTTAACTCTTTAGCAAATGATATAATTATAGACTAGTCCAAACTGAAAGCATTTGCAGATGACAAAATTAATGTGAATAAGAAAATTGAAATTTATTTTTGAAAGCATAGAAAACATTGAGGGAAAAGGAGAAAATGCTGGTTACCAGCATTTTCTCCTTTTCCCACAATGTTTTCAAAAAGGCTTCTTTCTCAGGGTCGTAAAAACCAAGGATTGTTTGGTATAAAGGAGTAAACCAAGTCTTTCCCACGCGAAAAAAGTTTTAGTCCCATCAAAACTGAAATCATTTCCAGGCTACAAATTGTATGGCGGCTCAAGGATTATAAATATTCCGTCTTTGAAATGGCAGAAAACATTATGGCAAAAACGGGAAAATGCTGGATACCGGTCTTTGCACGGACTGTGCGCGCGCCGACTTTGGTCGATACTTTTTGCAGATACATTAAGCGCCCTTTTCACAGAGCATGACTCTTTATGATGTAAAAGATTTCACCCTCAAAGAATCCCCTGGGCTCCATTAGGAAAAGCCGCACTTTGTAATCATGAAATTAAGTTTTTCATTTCTCAAGATGCTTTCATCAATTTAGATTCGCCAAAAGGTGTGTATAAATGAGGGTTTAAATGCATAACATGATTTATAAAGTCTTAAATTTACGAACGGTATCGCTTAACACTTAAACTGCTGATTAAATCAAAACAAGAAATTTCACCCGACGGTACAAATCCAAAATATTGCGATTTCACCGAAAAGAAGATACCATATTGGACAGTGTAAATCAAAGATCAGACTGCACATTCTGTGCAGTCTGATCTTGGATCTACACTGACTGCAGAAGGTCACTGAACTGCGCTTAGCATACAGTCTAATGATTAAGCAAAATGTCCGATAAAAACTAATCAGTTCGATTGTAAGTTTAACCCCTATCAGCGCTTTACGCAATAAAAAGGACTTTTACACATGGCATAGACCAAGATCAGGCCGCAAATAACGTGCAGTCTGATCTTTGAACTATACCACCCACTTGCTAGGTCAAACCTTTGAAGTACGAATCTTTCGGAGTCCCTGTGGATTGTATTTTTAGCTATCGAAGATGTCGAGTTTATTCTTCTTGTGCTGAAAGATTAGAGAATAGTATTTCTCCCTTCTAAAGCCAGCACAGGATAAATCAGAATTTCTTTTACATAAGTCAGCAAAACAGCCTGTGAACTTTCGAGTTTGCCCGAGACATTCGGAATTTAGATAGTATGGTAGCCTTTGCAGCCTGGGCTTCATACAACAAAAAGGGTAGAAATAAGTTCGGTTATTTGCTGTCAAAAGTTTTAGCTAATAGAGAAATGTACACAATAGCAGTACAATCCTTTTTTTTTTTTAAATCGCGGCACTACATTCTGCAGACAGTAATGTGCACTGCACTTCCGGCTGATCACCGTAACTGCACTTGAAACTACGAACAAATGAGTGCACATGGTACACCAACAGAAAAGTGGGACAAAGCTCGGCGAAAAAAAAACATATTTCAATGAAAAAAAATCCTTTAATTCTACTGTTCCTCTTGAGAAAAAGAAATGTTACTCCGTGGGATTCCAGTGTCCTCGATTGATACCAGTTTTTTTCCTCCAATTTTCTAAATCACATTTATTTCTCGCCAGGATATTGCTATTCATAAAAACTGTTGAATTTGTTTGTTAATTTAACATCACACTGTCGCGAAGGCATAAAACTCGGCTGCAATGGTAAATTGAGTCGTGTGACAAGTAAATAGACCGAGAGCTCACACAATAGACTCTCTCGTATTGAATTGGCAAATGAGACACGAACTCGCTTCAATTTGGTTACAGTAATCAGTTGTTAACTCTTTGACAAACGAAAGAATTTTGGACTGGACTAAATTGAAAGCATTTGCAAACGACATTAAATGTTGCTGTAGTGATGTATTTTTGTTAATGACTGGATAGAAAACATTGTGGAAAAAGGAGAAATTTCTGGTTACCAGCAATTTCTCCTTTTTCCACATTGTTTTCAAAAGCTTCTGCTTCAGGGTCTATGAAAGTCAGTATTGTGTGGTTAAGAGTCGAGACATAATGAGCCAAACGGTTTAACGTTACTCTTATCATGCTAACGGGATAAAAAGCAATGCTTGCAGACACTACATCAAACACCGAACTGCATAAAATGTGCAATTTGATCTTGTATTGACATTGCCTGATATTTATTGGCAAGTTCTGGTCGAAATAGCCCTGAAATTGCAATAATTTGGATCTTCCCTATTGACCACAATGTCTAGTTTATTATCCAGGAGTCTGCAGCTCAAATTAAACGGACGCAAATAGATCTGGGCAGTGGCAATGTCGTTGCCCCTAACTCTTTGCAGTAGAGTCCCAAGTTTCAAGGATCCTGAACAATAATTGGGTTTTCAAAAAAAGTAATGAGACAAAGAAAGAAGCATGATTGATTGATTGATTGATTGATTGGATGGTTTGTTGATTGATTGATTGATTGTGATGTGTTACATGCCATTTCAACTTTATTTCATTTATATCGCGGCGTTCATTGCACCTTAAAATGCTAAAAGCCTCCTTTCCCCATTATGTTTTCTACCCTTCGAAGATATACATGTACTATCGTTTATGCTGTGTTAGATTTATTGCCCACAAATGCGGTGAGGATGGGTCTAATTTTTTTTTCATCCAGTAAAAAGTAGTTCTTAGTTTTCTAGATTATCAACCCTTTACTACACAATCTGTGTTTTAAAAACCCGTAGAAAGAAAGCGCTGGTAATCAGCATTTACTCCTTATCTCACAATATTTTCTGCACTTTCACAGACGAATAGAATCATTTAAGCTGAAATTTATATGTCGCTTGCAAATGCTTTCAATTTTGACAAGCCTAAAATTTTGCCTTTTGGTAACGAATTGAGATTTTTTGGTGACAAAAGCCTATTTTGTGCCCTACTTGCTTTGCTTCACTTGAGTAGGGTCTATCACAATCAACGGTGTTCAGTTATATAACGGAAATAAGTGTAGCTCACTTCTTGATGTCTTTCCTGACTTCACCAGCACTATGCCAGAAGCCAAGAGTGTTGTGCTTAACGACACTCCAATGTTGCAAGTTTCGTCAACGAGGATTGAACAAGGGTTGCCTTCTAACAAAATCTGACAATTTTTTTACGTATTCTGCCTAAAATAATCGTAAAATGCCAATAGATTGAATGTTTTCCAATTTAAGTCTTTACAAAACGATAAAACTTTGGACTAGTCCGATTTGATAGAATTTGGTAACTACGAGAAAACTATGTCAAAATTTATAATTTTTCTCTTTAAAATGGTACAAAAGACTGTGAAAAAAAGGAGAAAATGCTGGTCTACAGTTGTGAGAGGCCTTTTACTTTATGGTAGTTAAAACACGGGATTGTTTAGTAAAGGGTTGAATGGCTATTAAATAAATTAAGCACTCTAAATGATTCCAATAGAGGCACGAAGGGACCCATGTTCTTTTTGTACTTTCAACTTTATAGGTAAGAAATTATATACTAGGTAAACTGGCAGTCGTTAAAATTGCCAATGCCTGCCAAGGCAAGGAAGGAGAGAGGCCAGTTTGCTTCGTGTATTTCATATCAAAGACAATTTCAAACTATCTATCTATCTGTCTATCTGTAGGAAAAGAAGCTGCAATGTTAACCTTGGATTCCACTGTCAGACGGAGCACTACTCTGCTGTAGCAGATATGTACAACTGGCTACAGAGTTCCCTTAGCCCTGGTAAACGGAGAAGACGAGATGTCAGAGAAAATAATCACTAACTATATATATGTCAGGTATTTATTTTGGTTTCGAATTAACCCTTTGGCACACCTTTTGCGGACAGTGCAGATCAAGATCAGACTGCACAGAACGTGCAGTCTGATCTTTGATCTACACTGTCCGTTAAGGAGAGATCTTCGACCCAAACATACCTTTGAACTTGCAAATCGCCCCGAAAGTTTCATTTCATTTATTTAGCAGTATAAGATTTGATAATTTGGGTCCCACGCTACATCATCTCTCTCTCTCTCTCTCTCTCTCTCTGGCTATGTCTCCCCCCCCCTCTGTCTCTCCCCTCTCTCTCTCCCTTCTTGTCTCTCTCTCTCTCTCTCTCTCTCTCTCTCTCTCTCTCCCTCTCTCTCTCTCTCTCTCTCTCTCTCTCTCTCCCCTTTCTTCTCTCTCTCTCTCTCTCTCTTCAAAATATTCATCTCCACCAGTTTGAAGGAGAGCCAAAACTCCAGCATTTAATACATTATAGCAAAGGAAACAAGGAAAACAAGTATCTTCAAAAAGGATAGTGTAAAGATGCCTGCCAATAGGCAAGTACCCTTAAAACAAACATTTTTTACATTTTTTGCCAACCTTGAATTTCTATCGATTCATTTGTTATCTGAACCAAAGAGTAGATCAAAAACCAGCCCATCCAGCTACAAACAACAACAACAAAAATCGAAGGTCGAAAAAGCAGGAACACTGGCTTTCACCACCTCATTTTGATTATTTTCTCTATTTTCAGGATGCACGACGGTCAGCTCTAAATCAAGTCAAACCCGAACCACAGAACATTTGATAAATCCGAGTGGTCTGATCGGCACAGTTTCGTTTCGTGAATATCAAAAAGGAACATTCAAAGTCTACTGACACATAGTCTGACAAAATTGATATCTGATTTACGAGCATTATACTAGCATTCGGAAAATGGCTTATAACTCTGAACTTTGGTCTCATTCGTAGATTCTTTCACTTTGGTCATACACGTAAACAATTTTGGGCTATTTTTCCCCTAAACTGCCAATTCGGTTTAGGTAAACAAGCATCAATTTCTGAAAACAAGTTTCACTAAAATGCATAACCTTATTTAAGATTTGAATTGGATACCGGCTCATACATTTGGACAAAACAGAGATAGTTTGTGTGTATATACAATCCCCCCCCCCCCCCAAATAAAAAACCGCATAAAAACGTTTCAATTAAATGTATATATTTCCGTGTAGTTGTGGTATTGTTGAACTTGAATTTGCGTCATTATTGCTATAAAAAAGAAATCTTCGATTCTGTGGCAAGATTTCGTCTTACGTTAGATTTCAACCTGGACATAGTCTGCGAATACTTTCTGTGAATGCATCAATTGTTAGTTAATCTGGATTTCGAATATTTGAACCATGCTCTGGCAAAAGGAATTGAATGTATCTCGGAAATGCATTATACCAAAAAACATATTGTTAAGGATCCGTAAAACACATTTTGTTTCCAGATAAATCATATGGTACTGTTCTACTTGAACATGCATGAAATTTGCTAATAGCATAAAGTTTCGACTTAACCCATTACCACACAATCCCTACTTTTGACGCCACTGAGAAAGAAACATTTAGAAAACGTGGGAAAAGGAGAAAATGCTGGTAACCAGCATTTTCTCCTTTTCCCACTGTTTTCTACCCTTCACAAAACAAATTTCAAATTTTCAGTTACTTTTATTTTGTTGTCTGCAAATGCTTTCAATTTGGACAAGCCTAAAATATTGTCGTTTGGTAAGGAGTTCAGGTCAGCCTACGCTCGGATTGTGCACGCTGACTTGGTTCGATACTTTTTGAAGGCACAAAAGCGCCCCCTTTTGCACTGTTTTCAGTTCTATTTAATTTTACTTCTATTATTTCATCTTTACTGTTCCCTTACAACCAAAGCATATTTGACTTTGATATGTAGAATGCAATTTAAAAAAAAAAAACGTAGAATTCCAAAAGTTTTAAATACACTATAGTTGACTCAGCTTTATATGATGTTACTATTTCTTTTCATTCTTTTCATTACTTCAAACATATGCCACTGAAATTCCTTTGGTCTGTATTACGGAATACCGTTGTATGATCGCTCATTCATTGGACACCGTTACTTAAAATAGCGCATCTTTAGTAACGGTGTGCGATTATCGTGCAATGATCATTCCAGCGTTAACCCATTACCACACAATCCCTACTTTTGACGCCCCTGAGAAAGAAACCTTTAGAAAACGTGGAAAAAGGAGAAAATGCTGGTAACCAGCATTTTCTCCTTTTCCCACTGTTTTCTACCCTTCACAAAACAAATTTCAAATTTTCAGTTACTTTTATTTTGTTGTCTGCAAATGCTTTCAATTTGGACAAGCCTAAAATATTGTCGTTTGGTAAGGAGTTCAGGTCAGCCTGCGCTCGGATTGTGCACGCTGACTTGGTTCGATACTTTTTGAAGGCACAAAAGCGCCCTCTTTTGCACTGTTTTCAGTTCTATTTAATTTTACTTCTATTATTTCATCTTTACTGTTCCCTTACAACCAAAGCATATTTGACTTTGATATGTAGAATGCAATTTAAAAAAAAAAAAACGTAGAATTCCAAAAGTTTTAAATACACTATAGTTGACTCAGCTCTATATGATGTTACTATTTCTTTTCATTCTTTTCATTACTTCAAACATATGCCACTGAAATTCCTTTGGTCTGTATTACGGAATACCGTTTTATGATCGCTCATTCATTGAACACCGTTACTTAAAATAGCGCATCTTTAGTAACGGTGTGCGATTATCGTGCAATGATCATTCCAGCGTTAACCCATTACCACACAATCCCTACTTTTGACGCCCCTGAGAAAGAAACCTTTAGAAAACGTGGAAAAAGGAGAAAATGCTGGTAACCAGCATTTTCTCCTTTTCCCACTGTTTTCTACCCTTCACAAAACAAATTTCAAATTTTCAGTTACTTTTATTTTGTTGTCTGCAAATGCTTTCAATTTGGACAAGCCTAAAATATTGTAGTTTGGTAAGGAGTTCAGGTCAGCCTACGCTCGGATTGTGCACGCTGACTTGGTTCGATACTTTTTGAAGGCACAAAAGCGCCCTTTTTTGCACTGTTTTCAGTTCTATTTAATTTTACTTCTATTATTTCATCTTTACTGTTCCCTTACAACCAAAGTATATTTGACTTTGATATGTAGAATGCAATTTTAAAAAAATGCAAAATCCCAAAAGTTTTAAATACACTATATTTGACTCAGCTCTATATGATGTTATTATTTCTTTTCATTCTATTAAGAGTCTCATTTGAGACTTTCATTACTTTAAACATATGCCACTGAAGTTCCTTTGGTCTATTACGGAATACCGTTTTTATGATCGCTCGTTCAATGGACACCGTTACTTAAAATAGCGCACTGGTTCTATCTTTAGTAACGGTGTGCGATTATCGTGCAATGATAATTCCAGCGTTAAGTGATAGACTTAGCCTAGCCGGGTAGTGGTCAGCGTATTTGACACGTGACCTGAAGGTTGTGGGTTCGAAAACCGGTTGCGGCGAACTTTCTCTTATAAGCATGTGAAAAGTAGGCCCAGTCAATGGCTTTGGAAAGAAAGTTCTTTTAGTACTGTTGTGAGAAAGCCAAGAAACGCCTAGGTGCGTCACTGATATCCATGGTATGGCCTAAGTTCTTAGAATGGCGTTAAAGTCCCATGCAAAAAAGCGACAGACTCGTGGATAATTAAGGCTCATGTTTCAACCCACCACAGCAATCAACAACCTGTGCATTTGAATTTTACAGCCTTATCCTCCAAGTGATCTTTAGTGTTAACTCCTTACCAAACAACATTTGATGTTCTGACGAATCCAAATTCAAAGGATCTGCAGACGCGAAAATTAGACGTCTCTTCAATGGTAGATTTATTTTTGAACGGGTCGAAAACACAGTTGGAAAAGGAAAAAAATGCTGGCTATCAGCATTTGCCAGATTACTTACGATGTTTTCAAAAGCCTTCGTCGAAAGGTTTGTCAATACACGAAATGTGTGTTAAAACGCTACTTCAGGTCTCTCAGGAAGAAAGCCGTTCAGCCTTTTCAGTGCCAGTTTATAAACCTGATCTTTTTGAACAGCTAAATACAGCCTAAACTCGGACAGTTTTCTCTCTTACTCTCTTTCTTAATACTCCGCTATTTTTGACAAAGGCAACTTCATAAATCTTCAGAAGATGTGAACATAAATTTTGAACGGCTATGATGGCATCGTCTGTATTTTCCCGAAACGATGTCGACATCATCCTTCATCACGGGAGAAAATTTGATAAGGATCAGTTAATTTTTCGTCAGGTTACAGACTGCAGACGACAATTTCAAAAATCGATTTAACTCGAATCGTTAAAAGCATGAATGGTATCCTGCTTACTTCTGGCATAGTATCTTTGTATTTTTTACATACAATGCTTAACCCTTTACCAAACGATCCCTAGTTTTAGGACCCTGAGATAGAAGCCTTTTGAAAACATTGTGGGAAAAGGAGAATATGCTGGTAACCAGCATTTTCCCCTTTTCCCACAATGTTTTCCACCCTACTGGAAACAACTTTCAGTTTTACAAGTTACGTTTATTTTGTCGTCTGCAAGTGCTTTCAATTTGGACCAGTCTAAAATTTTGTCGCTTGGTAAAAAGTTAAGACATAACCAAAGGTAGTCGAGGAAATAAAACTGGCAGAAATGCGTTAGATTTATAAATATCTGCATTGTCCACGTATTCTACGGACATGTCTCGTGCGTCGACGTGAAAAAGTCGCTGCAATAACTCACACACATGTCATTAAAAAACATCAAGTTAAAGTTATGATCTAGATAATATTCTCGAGTATATGAAATTGCTGTGGGATTTGGGTTCCCCATTTCACAGACAAGAAATGTCAATTTCATTTAGAACTTTGCACTTTAAAATCTACCTTGACGAGGCGTCATTGAAAATTACCTTGACGTACGACGTCAATTAAGAATAAATAATTCAAAAGTGTCAACTTAAAGGAGACAATAAGGCCATTATCTATTTCGTTTCATCGTGCATGTTCGAAAGCCTTTGTGGACGGTGTAGATCAATATCAGACTGCACTCTCTTTGCAGTCTAATCTTTGATTCACATCGTCTACTACCTTTTTGTAATCTATGACCACAATGTCTCCAAACTTGTAACAGAACCGTGTTAATATCCGCTAGAAAAGCTAAGTCTATTGATATGGCCCCTTAACCCTTTACCACACAATGACGACTTATAACGACCCTGAGGAAGAAGGCTTTTGAAAACATTGTGGGAAAAGGAGAAAATGCTGGTAACCAGCAATTTCTCCTTTTCCCACAAAGTTTTCTATCCTATCAAAGAAATTTGTGTCATTTTGGCCACTACAAAATTACGTCTGCAAATGCTTTCAGTTTGGATAGGTTTAAAATTCTGCCATGTGGTAAAGGGTTAAGGAGTAAATAGTTAATAATACACCAGTATTTTTTTCCTTTACCACAATGTTTTCATAAGTCTGCCTCCCTTGCATGGTTAAAACTCGGGATTGTATGGTACAGGGTTAATATATAGTAACTCAGGTTGTAAGAGATTAATTTTTGATGTAGTGAATAATACAGACTATATATTCCTCCGTAATACATTTTATTACCGTTTACCACGATACCTCATTGTGTCCAAAGTGTTCATTTCTACAATAAATTTTAGATAATTTCAATACGAGGAGGAACAAAATATTTGGGCAAAAAACGTTCTTCTTCCTATTTCCAAGACGCAGGTGGAACGCAGTTTTGTGCCACAGTATAGTGTCTTACTCGTTACTTTGTTTCTTACTGTCTACCTCTACCTCATCCCTTCTACTGTTTCTTTATTTGATTAAGGCCTTTGGCCATCATATTGAAAACTAATGCTTTAATTTGTGCGTGACAGTGTTTTCTGACAGGCAAACAAATATGGTTACAGGTTGCCAGAAACACAAACAAGAGCACAGCATGCGGATGCAAACGCTCGTCTGCATGATTTGCTCTATTTTCAGTAAAAATTCAAAGTGGGAAAAACGGGCATAACTGTGTTAAAATCAATTTAACACATTACCAAACGACAATATTTTAGACTTGTCCAAATCGAAGGAATCTGCAGACGACAAAATAAAAGTGACTGAAAAAATGAAATGTGTTCTGGGAAGGGTAGAAAACACTGAGGGAAAAGGAGAAAATGCTGGTTACCAGCATTTTCTCCTTTTCCCTCAGTGTTTTCAAAAGGCTTCTTTCTCAGGGGGGTCAAAAGTAGGGATTTGTGGTAATGGGTAAATGATTACCTATTCCTGTTGTATGGGTTCTTCTTTTGATAGTGAACAACCTGTCCAAGTCTTAACTCTTTACCACACGAGAAAATTTTAGACTGGCCCAAACTGAAAGCATTTGCAGACGACAAAATAAAGGTGACTGAAAAGTTGCAATTTGTTCTGGGAAGAGTAGAAAACAATGTGCGAAAAGGAGAAAATACTGGTCACCAGCATTTTCTCCTTTTCCCACAGTGTTTTCAAAAGGCTTCTTTCTCAGGGGCGTCAAAAGTAGGGATTTTGTGGTAATGGGTCAATTGAGTAAATATCTTCAATAGTAACAGAAATATTGAAGAAAAAATTCCAAGTTTTTGAAAGTGTCAGTTTTCGCGCAACAATGACGTAGACGATGACGCAAGGGCTACGCCAATACTCGAAGTCATTCTTCGAACACAGCCAAGCTAATAATGACGATTTCTGACATAATTGCGCCACGCTCTAGCAAAAGAGGGCTTAATGCATCTCTGCCATCCATTACACCAGGCAAATCAACACATAATTATGAGTCCATAGTCAGCGCATAATTAGGAGTCCATAAAGTCAGGGCATAATTATGAGTACATAAAGTCAACGCATAATTATGGGCACATAAAGTCAACGCATAATTATGGGTCCATAAAGTCAACGCATAATTATGAGTCCATAAAGTCAACGCATAATTATGGGTACATAAAGTCTATCTAGTCTATTATCAGTCTGAATCATGAGACAGACTCGTCCATAGACACACCAAAATATAAACTGCAGACTGTTGTGATCCATGTCAGCCTGCTTGCACTGCACAGGCTGACATGGGATGATACCTTTTGCAGATGAGTTATGTCCCCTTTTAACAGGGCATGGCCCAATTATTAATGACATAGTTTACAACTCTGAGACACCTGGGTAATATCTGAACTTTATAGGAAGGCTCGTTTTCAGAACTGACATTGTTACATACCATTGTTACAATATGATATCTGACCCATGTAAAACGGCATTAGCCCATTACCACACTTTTGACGACCCCGAGAAAGAAGCCTTTAGAAAATAAAGTGGGAAAAGGAGAAAATGCTGGTAACCAGAATTTCTCCTTTTCTCACAATGTTTTCTACCTTTCAATAAAAACAATTTTCAAATTTTAAGTCAATTTTATTTTGTCGTCTGCAAATGCTTTCGATCTGGACAAATCTAAAATTTTGTCGTTTGGTAACGGGTTTTTCATAGAGGAACAGAGAGTAAAAGTATAGTATGTCTCGATACAATATTAATGCCTCGCTATATCCAATAGCATTCCTTCTCACCCAATGATTGAGAAACCATAAATCTGTGAACATTAAATCTTTACCAAATGACAAAATTTTGTATGCTACCAAATCGAAAGCATCTGCAGGCAACATACTGAATGTACGTAGCTCTGCTCAGATAATGATTTTTGGCAGTGAAAATTGATACAAATACTGTGCCAAAAGAAGAAAATGCTGCTTACCAGTATTTTCTCCTTTTTACACAATGTATTCACAGGGATTTTTCCCTGTAGGTCTTTGAGACTGAGGGTTGTGTGGAAGATCTGAATTGTTAACTCCTTACCAAACATCATTATTCTGTACTATACCAAATCTAACATAATTATGCAGACAACAAATTAAATGTAGATCAGATGATGATTTCACCTCCTGAAATGGGAGAAAACATTGCGGCAAAAGGAAAAATGCTGGATACCAGCAATTTCTCCTTTTCGGTGATGTTTTCAAAAGTTTCTTCATCAGGGTCTGTAACACTCGGGAGTGTGTGGTAAAGGGTTAACCCTTTACCACACAATGAAATTTTAGACCTGTCCAAACTGAAAGCATTTGTAGACAACAATTTCAGTGTAGCTCAAAAGATTCTGTTTTTCTTAGATAGAACAGAAAACATTATGGGAAAAGGAGAAAATGCTGGTCACCAGCATTTTCTCCTTTTCCCATGATGTTTTCAAAATGCTTCTTTCTCAGGGTCTTTAAAAGTCAGGACTGTGTGATAAAGGGTTAAGACTGTGGCTTTTTTTTTTTCTTTCTTTAACCCATTACCACACAATCCCTACTTTTGACGCCCCTGAAGAAGAAGCCTTTTGAAAACACTGCGGGAAAAGGAGAACATGCTGGTAACCAGCATTTTCTCCTTTTCCCACAGTGTTTTCTACCCTTCCCAGAACAAATTTCAATTTTTCAGTCACCTTTATTTTGTCGTCTGCAAATGCTTTCAATTTGGACGAGTCTAAAGTTTTCTCGTGTGATAAAGAGATAAGAATGGTTTGTAGTGCCATCATGTACATGTGTAACAGTAAAACACAATAAGTTCCAAATTAATTGACAAGGCAAAGTCCCACTGGGAGGGGAGAGCAATACATATTATCGTAATGTAAACAGATTTTGACACCTTGGACTGGCAGCATGCTGCACAAGTAGACATATTGTAAGATTGAGCACATCCCTCTAGAAGAAATCTATGATGTAATATTCCATTGCCTTTATTAGTGTTTTACTCTGCTTCCATTATTATTTTTTTCTACACTGCACAAAAAAAACTAAAAACAAATAACTGAATTCAAATTTTTCGTTTTGCTGCAAACTGAGTCTTTGTGCTCTAAAAACCAAGAACTTACATTTTACCAGACAATATGGCTCAATACATTTCTTGTTTGTTATATTAAAAATGCTGATAAGCCAAGTTAAGAAAAAAAACAAGAGGCCAGTTTTGACCCCAGGGGCATTATTTGAACAAACTTGGTAGAGGTCCACTAGGAGATGCTACATAACCTATATCAAAGCTCTACGCCTTCAAGTTTTAGAGGAGAATATTTCTAAAGTTTTCCTTCTTTGTTCCTAGGCTCAAACTTGTGACCCCCGGGGTGTGACCAGTTTTGGCCCCAGGGGCATCATTTGAACAAATTTGGTAGAGGTCCACTAGGAGATACTACATACAAATTATCAAGGCTCTACGCCTTCTAGTTTCAGAGAAGAAGAGTTTTAAAGATTCTGTATTTTTGTTGCCATGGCAACCAGACTTATGGGTGGAATTCAATTCTTTGAACATTTTTGATAGATCTTCACCCAAGGAACATCCCAGCCAAGTTTCATCCAGATTGACCTAGTGGTTTAGGAGAAGATGTTTAAGAAATTGTTGACGGACGATGGATGACAGACGATGGACGACGGACGTAGGGCTATCACAATAGCTCACCTTTAGCACTTGGTGCCATGGTGAGCTAAAAATCAAGTAATTTCTTTTCCTTGTTCTTTTTTGTAAAACAACAAATATGTTTTCTACTCTTTTGATGATATTTTTGTCAAATCTTAAATGGAAAGAAAACAAGAATGACAGTAACATCTCCATTTCTCTTATTTTCTGCTGTGGAATGTAAAAAACACCCATTTTTACAGGCACATCCATACATCATTAATTTTGTGCAAACCAAATCATTTCGCCAGATACAGGAGTGAATGAATTTACAAGTTGAAACCGATTGTCTTGTACTGAAAGAATTATCTTCTGATCAGAATCAAACATTTAGACCACGCATGTAGCGAATTGGCCAATCAACGCTTTTCATAAGTATGTATCGAAGATACAGCTCCCACACTTGGTATACAATCCTAGAATATCTTGCATATGAAAGGCCGGTGATATTTACCCGACAGGCGTGTACACACTGAAGAAAATTCATACCAGTCTGCGTTTTGGTCCAACCCATTAACACAGTGTACGTAAGATTCCGCTTCTTCAGTGCGGACACGACCGCATCGTGTACTGAATGAAGAAATCGGAATAGCGCGCATATAAGTCGTGCCGACAAGACGATATTTCATCAGTCCGGGCACGACAGTCGGGCACCCAAGAAGTTTTCCTTCATTGAGTACACGACAGTCGGGCACCCAAAAAGTTTTCCTTCATTGAGTACACGACAGTCGTCCTTGCAGTATGGATTTTCTTCAGTGCGTACACGACGGTCGGGTAAATAGTCACTTTGCATATGAAATCCGAAATGGCTATGTTTCCAGCATCGCGTCAGAGAAAAATGTACCTGTTGCGGTAAAAGACAATTTGGAAAATATAATTCAGGGAATAGGATAGAGCATTTCGATAGGTGAGTGCAGTACTATTCTAAGAATAGTATTGCTCTTACTTATCAATTTACAAGTAACCTCGTAACCCGATTTGAAGTGACATATAGAATGTAAGCCGGACCACAACAACAACTCGGAGAAACCGTTTCCGGGTCACGCAAGTAAAATGAAAATTGAGTTTATCGAGAGATTCCCAGCACAGAAAAATGCGTCTGACTCCTTAGGGAGTATTCGCTGAAATCACTGCAGGTAAGCCGTAGTATTTCATTTATGATGATGATTTCTATAGCTTTTTTGTATGTTTTATCGGCAGAAAGGTGGGTTTTAGTGATGAAGCTTGAACATCGGAATGTCGGTACTGACTCGGCCGACTAACGTTTTCATTCCCTTTTTATTTGTTGAGGTTCTTTAACATGTATGCCATGTCTAAGAACTGTGTATGGATTGGTAGCTGCATATTTTGTGGTTATTGTGATGCCCTGGTTTTGAAAATTGGTGGGAAAATGAATGAGTTACAGCCTTTGTTCGTAACGAGGTCTACTTTCGGTTTTGGCGAGTCACATACCTTTCTATAACATATATGATAAAATTTCAGCAAAGTCTGAAACGGGGAAAAGACAATTTATACATGGTCCCAGGGGTGTCGGAGCAACGCGCCTGGCACCTGTGGATGAAACTAACATTTAACGAAGAAAACTGCAACTACCAGCTCATAAGTTAGATACGCTAGCCAATGAGCCACCAGGCCAAGCAGAAATTCGCATATTTGCATTTAATATAATTCACATAAAGGAGCAAACATTAATTCTCAGAAACATGCTATGTCTTTTAACTTAACCCATTACCAAACGACAGTATCTTAGACTGGTCTAAATTGAAAGCATTTGCAGACGACAAAATTAAAGTGACTGAAAATTTGATATTTGTTTTGTGAAGGGTAGAAAACATTGTGGGAAAAGGAGAAAATGCTGGTTACTGGTTTTCAATCTGGTGTAATAGGTTGAGTAACTCTCATTTTAACGGTAACAGTGACTCCATTTTATATAAAGCTTTTATCTCAGACGCTCGTGTACATTTGACATGAAATGCACAAATGAAAATAGTTGCATAGTCCAAGCCAGATAGAAAATCTCGTGCCACGATATATGGGAAATATATCATGGACCTCATTTTCTTTCCTATACATGCTCCTTGTATTTTATTCAGACCTACTATGTAGATTTTACATTTCCAACATCGAGTTAGTTAAATTGCAGTGGCAAGTGCACCTATCAATGCTTTCCTAAAGTTTCTTTAGCATTATTTCCAACAAATTCTTTCTTAGCCACTGTCTGCTTTCTCATCCTGACAGAAATCAAAAAAGAATTTTCAGTTTAAAAAGAGGAGAAACTCCTGTCACAATGACTAAGACTATTATTAGTCCTTGAAAAGTGTCTGACAGAGCTTGGAATCCAGCCAGCAATCCCAAGGTTTCAAGTAACGTATGTCTGATCTTCTACTATATTGTCTATAATAACAACCATTGGTTGCACATTTTAGATTTGTCCCAAAATTTATCGTTTGGTAAGGAGTTAAGATCAGACCGTACTAAATGTAAAGCCTGATATTACAGAATATTATGGGTAACACATCCTAAACTCTATACAAGATAATCCCAAGTTTTAACAAACCTAAAAAAAGAACTAGAGACAAGAGGGTCATTGGCCCTGGGATGCTCACCTTAGACTATAGCTTATGACTGAAATTCAATTCTTTGAGCAACTTTGGTAAAGCTTCACCCAAGGAACATCCCTGCCAAGTTTCATCAAGATTGGCCCAGTGGGTTAGGAGAAAAAGATGTTTAAAGAAATTGTTGACGGGCGACAGATGCTGGACATAGGGCAATCAAATATCAAAGCTCTACACCTTCCAGTTTCAAAGAAGAATTTTAAATTTTCCTTCTTTGTCCTATATTTGAACTTGTGGTCCCCAGGGCTGGGTGAGTTTTAACCAAAGCAGCATCCTTGGAACAAACTTGGTAGAGGTTCACTCAAAGATACTACATACCAAATATCAAAGCTCTACACCTTCCCGTTTAAGAGAAAAAGAAATTTAAAATTTTCCTTCTTTGTTCCTATGTTCCAACCTGTGACCTCCGGGGCATGGCCAGTTTTGAAGCCAGGAACATCATATGACCAAACTTGGTAGAGGTCCACTAGAAGATTCTGCATACCAAATATCAAAGCTCTGCACCTTCAAGTTTCAGAGAAGGTTTCTAAAGTTTTCCTTCTTTGTTGCTATGTTCGAACCTGTGACCCCCCAGGGCGATTCCAGTTTTGACCTCAAGGGCATAATATGAACAAACTTGGAAGAGGTCCACTAGGAATTGCTACATGCCAAATATCATAGCTCTATGCCTTCTAGTTTTAGAGAAGAAGAATTTTAAAATTTTCTTTCTTTGTTCCTATGTTCGAACTTGGGACTCCCGGGGCCAGTTTTGACCCCACGGGCATGATTTAAACAAACTTGGTAGAGGTCTACTAGGAGATGCAATATACCAAATTTCAAAGCTCTACGCCATCTAGTTTCATCAAGGAAGAATTTTAAAGTTTTCCTTCTTTGTTCCTATGCTCAAACTAGTGACCCCCGGGGTGGGGCCAGTTTTGACCCCAGGGACATCATTTGAATAAGCTTGGTAGAGGTCCACTAGGAGATGCAACATACCAAATATCAAAGCTCTGCACTCTCTAGTTTCTGAGGAAAATTTTTTAAAGTTTTCCTTCTTTGTTCCTATGCTCAAATATGTGTCCCCTGGGGTGAGGCCAGTTTTGACCCCAGGGACATACTTTGAAAAAACTTGGTAGAGGTCCACTAGAAGATGCCACATACCAAATATCAAAGCTCTATGCCTTCAAATTTCAGAGGGGAAGATTTTTAAATTTTTCCTATGCTCAATCTTGAGACCCCCGGGCTGGCCCAGTTTTGAGCCCAGGGGCATAATTTGAACAAACTTGGTGAAGGTCTACTAGGAGATGCCACATACCAAATATCAAACCTCAACGCCTTCAAGTTTCAGAGGAAAAGATTTTTAAAGTTTTCATTCTTTGTTCCGATGCTCAAACTAGTGACCCCTGGGGTGGGGCCAGTTTTGACCCCAGGGACATCATTTGAATAAACTTCGTAGAGGTTCACTAGGAGATGCAACAGATCAAATGTCAAAGCTCTATGCTTTCTAGTTTCTGAGGAAAAGAATTTTAAAGTTTTCCTTCTTTGTTCCTATGCTCAAATTTGTGACCCCCGGGATGGGGCCAGTTTTGACCCCAGGGACAGAATTTGAACAAACTTGGTAGAGGTCCACTAGGAGATGCCACATACCAAATATCAAAGCTCTACGCCTTCAAATTTCAGAAGAGAAGATTTTTAAAGTTTTCCTTCTTTGTTCCTATGCTCAAACTTGTGAACCCGGGGCTGGGGCCAGTTTTGACCCAAGGGACATACATGTAATTTGAACAAACTTGGTAGAGGTCCACTAGGAGATATCACATACTAAATATCAAAGCTCTACGCCTTCAAGTTTCAGAGGAGTAGATTTTTAAAGTTTTCCTTCTTTGTTCCTATACTCAAACTTGTGACCCCTGGGGTGGGACCAGTTTTGACCCCAAGGGCATAATTTGAACAAACTTGGTAGAGGTCCACTAGAAGATGCTACATACCAAATATCAAAGCTCTACACCTTAAAGTTTCAGAGGAGAAGATTTTTAAAGTTTTCCTTCTTTGTTCCTATGCTCAAACTTGTTATGCCCCGGGGTGGGGCCAGTTTTGACCCTAGGGGCATAATTTGAACAAACTTGGTAGAGGTTCATTAGGAAATACTACATACCAAATATCAAAGCTCTAGGCCTTCTGGTTTCAGAGAAGAAGATTTTCAAAGATTTCAGGGTTTTTTTCTTTTTGTTGCCATGGCAACCAGACTTATGGGTGGAATTAAATTCTTTGAACAATTTTGGTAGAGCTTCACCCAAGGAATATTCCTGCCAAGTTTCATGAAGATTGGCCCAGTGGTTTAGAAGAAGATGTTTAAAGAAATTGTTGACGGACGCCGGACATAGGGCGATCACAATAGCTCACCTTTAGCACTTTGTGCTAAGGTGAGCTAAAAACATTGTGGAAAAGAAGAAAATGCTGGTAACCAGCATTTTCTCCTTCTCTCACAATGTTTTCTTCCCTATTAAATACACATTTCATGATTAAGTAACAATTCATTTGTCGCTTACCAAACACATATATACTTTGTCCCAGTCTAAAATTTTATCATGTAGTTGAGATTGATTGCATGGTGTTTGACACTATTTTCAACATTATTTCGGTTCTGTCATGGCAGCCAATGCATCTATCCATTTTAGGACTTTCTTTAACCAGTGCTTAACACAATATTCTTTCCAAGCCAGTGGCTGCTTGCCCACATAACCATTGTCAAAACAACAATAACTGATAAGAGAGGAATAAATCCTGTCACAAGGACTATCACAAATCCTTGGAAAGAAATTGCCCGAGTTGGGATCAATCCAGCAACCTCGTTCTCCAGTCAAAATATGATACCAGAGTTTGGCATGCAGTAAAGAACTTACTGTTTACATTTTGGTTTTCACAATCAACTGGGCCCTAGATCTATACAAATTGAAATGTGGAAAGAAATCTCATCAGCTCACTCCTTCAAGAAAATAACTCTGCTTGAAATACTTGTCCATTTCAGTATCAAAAGAGGCTTTTGGGGATGGTAAAGATCAAGATCAGACTATTCAAACCATGAAGTCCCATCTTCGATCTATACCATCACCTTGTTTAGTTAACTCATTACCAAATGACAATATCTTATGCTTGTCCAAATCACAAGCATTTGCAGACAACTAAATAAGCAACTAAAAATTTCAAATTTGTTTTGGGAGGAGTAGAAAACATTGTGGGAAGAGGAGGAAATGCTGGTTACCAGCATTTTCTCCTTTTCTCACAATGTTAACCAGCATTTCCTCCTTTTCCCACAATGTTTTCTAAAGGCATCTCTCATGTTTGTAAAAAAATCTAGGGATTGTGTGGCAATGGGTTAACTTAATCACCACTTACCAATCCCCTAATTTAAAAAAAAAACTCAAGAAGAGGCCTTTCAAAAATATTTTTGGAAAAGCGGAAAATGCTGATAACCAGTAGATCTAGATCTATTATCTCCTGAAACATTTTTGTTTCTTTGAGTTGAAAAAATTGTGAGGAAAGGGAGAAAATACTGATAACCAGCATTTTCTCCTTTTCCCATTATAGTTTCGATGAACTTCTTTCACAGGGTTGAAAAAGTCTGGATTGTGTGGTCAAGAGTTAACCCATTACCACATAATCCCTACTTTTGACGCTCCTGAGAAAGAAGCCTTTAGAAAACATTGATCCTTTTCCCACAACGTTTTCTACCCATTCCAAATCTACTTTCAATATTCGATTCATATTTATTTTGTTGTCTGCAAATGCTTTCAAATTGGACAAGTCAAGAGTTTTGTCAAATGGTAAAGAGTTAAGATGAAAATAAACAATGAATGCCCCACCCTCTCACTCTATCTGAGAGCTTGCAATCTATGAAGTCTATCTATGAATCATGAAAAGTAGACCTTTATAAACTGTTGAACTGAATATGACTCGGGAATAACCTTTTACAAGGATCAATTTGATGAATTTTGTACAGCACGGATTTCAACTATGCCTATTCAATCAAATTGGCTGTCAAATCTGTGCTGTCCATAATCAGACCGAAAAGAGGTGCAGGCTGATGTCGATCTAACCTCTTCATAATAACTGATAGCAATATCTTTATGAAGAACATGAAAGGAAAACTTTCTAAGAAAACAAAATGGTAGTTTTCATCATGTATCTATCTTGTATCTATCCGGATTCTACGCCATCCGAAGAAACAACTACTTTTGGTGGAGTACATATTTAACCAGGCAGAATTAAAATACGTCTAGTACAGTACTCAATAATATTAATAGCGGTATCAAAACTGTATATTCCAATTTTTGAGAAATACATAACTCACCCTCAGTTGACTTTAGACATAAAGTAGACGATTTCGTTGCAATAATTGGCGCAGCAGACGACACTATGACGATTCATAACACTTAGCAGAATACTTCCGGTTCAGAGGGTTTGTTGTCGTCTCACTCGAAATTAAATTTTCATCAAACAGTTACAACCTGTTACGCTATTCAAGGACAATGCTGTGTGAAGTTTGTACGTAAAACTTTGGAAAAAAGTAGAATTTGCTTTAAATGAAAATGGAACCCCCGTATTTATAAGAACTTTCATTTCTTCATAGGTAATAATGCTATTAAAAACCCTGGTTACTGCTGAAGGTATAATCATACGTCGGCAAAATACGGTGGTCATAGCAAACCTCCTTTCGACAAATTATTGGAAACGTTTACCTATACTGATCACTTTCTCCTAGATCACAATCAAATTGCACAGAAGATGCAATCTGATCTTAGATCTACAATTTTCGATGTTAATAGATTTTGTAGCACGGAAAAAATTCTCTATGTTTCAGCCTATAGGAATTGTAAAATTGCTTCTACTTTAGCAAACAATGCCTACTTTTGACGCTCCTCGAAAAGAAACCTTTTGAAAACATTGTGGAAAAAGAAGAAAATGATGGTAACCAGCATTTTTTCCTTTTCCCACAATGTTTTCTACCCAAAGAAAATTTGCACTATTTGAGCCAGACTGAAATTGTCGTCTGCGAATGCTTTCAATTTGGACAAGGCTAAAATTTTGTCTTCTGATAAAACGTGAAGAACATGATGACGAACAGAGAATTTCGTGTAATGAGTACTTTATAAATTTGTCAAAATGTGGCACAAGAAGAAAATGCTGATCGCAAGTATTTTCTGATTTTCCCACCATGTTTTGAATTCAAAAGACTTCTGCCTCAGGGTCATTAAAAGTCAGTGTTGTTTGATAAAAAATATTAGCAAAAAAAAATATAGGGCAATTAACAACAAAGAATGACAATTTCTGCTGTTTTTTTTTTCATTCAATCGATTTTTTTTCTTTATTCAAACAATTTAGCCTATTTAATATTTTATTTTCATTGGTAACAACAACAAAAACAACAAAAATATTCCCAACTGTTTAACAAAGTCTGCAGTCACCATTCATCAGCATCCATAAACTCTTTATCAAACTGTTCCTGAGAAATCTGGAAATAAAAAAGTCAAACTAATCATTCATGTGCAGAGTCACTCTGACGCTACAAAATTTTATATATGCCCATATTTAACCCATTTTCAAATGACAGAATTAATCACATAATCTTGACTTTTAACCCTCTCCCAAACGACAAATTTTTGGGCTAGACCAAATTGAAAGCATTTGCAGACGACAATTCACATCTTGCTGAAAAGATGATTTCTGTCTATGATAGGGTAGAAAACATTGTGGGAAAAGGAGAAAATGCTGGTTACCAGCATTTTCTCCTTTTTCCACAATGTTTTCAAAAGCCTACTATTCCAGACCCGTAAAATCAGGGATTGTTTGGGAAAGGGTTAATGACTATGAGGAAAAAGGCTTTATATATAATTATGGCCTGTGACAAGCGAAAAGGGGTATTCGGATGTTTGTGTAAAGTGTCGTCCCAGATCAGCCGGGGGTGTTTGTGCAGGCTTATCTGAAACGACAATTTCAGTTCTAATGCGATTTTTCTGTTTCGCAGAAGTCCACTAGAGCACAAAATCTAATGTAGTTGTAACGTGCCATCCCCCCAGGACAGACATCACGGTTTGTGACATTTTTTTTTTTAACAAATGTGACCCATCACGCAAAAAAGGGACCTTTTGTGAACTGTGAAAAGTGTCAACCCTGACCAGACTGCGCGAACTGCGCAGGCTGATCAAAGATGACACTTTACGCAAATGTCCGAATGCCCCTTTTCCCCTGTTGCAAGCCAAATATGGCCTGCAACATGCGAAAAAAGGGGCATTTGTACATTTGTGTGAAGTGTCGCCTCGGATCAGCCTGCGGACTCCACACTTTCTATTTTCATATAACTGTTTTGTGAAAGTCTACTGTAGCATAAAAATCTAATGTAGTCGTAAAGTGCCGTCTGCGAAGCCTGCACAGGCTGATCCGAGATGCCACTTTAAGCAAATGTCCGAATCCCCTTTTCGCGCTTGTCAAGTCATACATTCATGACATTGTCAGAAAACTAAAAAAGCTGCATTTTTCTCTGTTTCACATAATGTTTTCCAGCACTTTAACTCTTTACCAAACGATTCCTGGTTTTAATGACTCCGAGATAGAAGCCTTTTGAAAACATTGTGCGAAAAGGAGAGAATGCTGGTAACCAGCATTTTCTCCGTTTCCCATGATAGACAAATCTCTTGACTTTATAATCGGATAAGTTTAAAATTTGTGTGCTAAACAGATGAAGGCTAACATACCTTATTCCTTTTAAATTTTTTCACCATTCTAAAATCATCATTCAAGCCATCAAGATCCTCCTCTGATATTGAATGATTTTCATTCCTTTCCTGTCCATTTTGAGATTTTTCTTGCTTTTTTCTCTTCCTCTCATTTTTATTTGACCAAGGTTGGGATCTGGGTGGTCTTCTAAGCTTTTTCTGCTTCGTAATACCATCTTCAATCTGTTTTTGTCGAAGTTTTTCTTTCGTTTTATCTCTATAATTGAATTAGATGTGTTTTATGTTATAAATATTTGGTTGTTTAGGCTGAATGTATAAAGAAAGCAATATCCTTAAAATGTCATCATTAACCAACCTTCCCAAAACCTTGCCCTCAACAGATGTTGACAGTTCCTCCCTAAATTAAACTTGAGCTGTCACTGAATGTGACTGAATACCCCAGCCAACTCTTTGTGTTATTTGTTCATAGATGGACACACAGATGGACACACATACAGACAGGCTGATTCCAATATATCCCCGAAAACATTTGTTTTGTGGGGATATAAAAAAGAATTTAAGAAGTGAAGAAAGCATTGTGCAAAAAGGCAATATCGAAAATAAGTCATGGGTTTAATACACTGCTGGAGACAGTTTTACATAACAAATCCCAAAGTAGTAAATTACAAACCTGTACTGTATTTCATCAACATCAACCGGAACTTCATCAAAGTTTTCCACTGTTTTTCCTCTTAATTCTGGCATTTTAGGCAACCGTAACAATCCAAACCCATTTGCCAGCCGCCCAAAATCTAACTTCTTCATTTGAAATATCATATAACAGTCATGTTTAGAGTAAGATTGCACAAAACTAACAAAGGCTTTCATTCCTTTATCATACACAGCTCTGTCATTTAACGCCATTGTTTGAACTGAAACAAAAAAGCAAAGCTCTTACCGCAGAATGTCATCTTTTATGGATTCTGAATAAGAAAGCTTTTGAAAACATTGTTGGAGGTGTTTTAATGACCCTAAAACAGCTTTTGAAAACATTGTTGTCACTAAGGTCATTAAGCAAATTCAAAGAAAAAATTCACATCTGATGACTTAAAGGTGGCCCCTCAGATTTTGGGACGAAAGTTTGATAAAACTACAAAAAAAATCATCCATATACTCCTAAAGCCTTTTACTTTTCATTCATAAAACCCAAGTATTCGAAAACTATTCGACAACAAGAAAAATTATAGATTTACTACAGCCCAGGTCCACACCGAGGGGAAACACTGTCTATTTTTACATGAGCAAATAGATTATTTACTTACCTGAAATACACAAATGAAGCTTCAAACATAGTGTCCGAAGAAGAAATTATGGAAAATAATTATGTATGTTATGTTATGTAGTTTATGAGTCATTACTTAAGTGCCACTCACTTGACATGCCCACAATGCTTTTTTGATTTTAGAACAAAATGTGAAAATACCTAGGTAACCTTTTAAGGGAACAACATCAAAAAAATACTTATTTGCAATTTTAAGATTCTCAATTAATGACGATTTGTATTGTTTTTTCATATACATTTCAGCAATATACATATATGTTTTTTAATTTGGTGAGAAATCTAAATATCCACCTTTAATAAGACCTACCAAATGCTTTGGCTATCATATATTTCTTTTTTTTTTTATTTCAAGACAATGTCCTCACTTGTATCCTTTATCAAAACTTGAATCAAGTTAACTAACCACTATTTCAAAAAGAATATTGTGGGAGTTTTCTATTGCAAAACCTTTCAGACAGTAATGAGTGAACCCCATCCCATATTTGATTAAATGAGAAAACACTTGAAAACTTCATAACAGCACTTTTTTTTCTCCATTTTGAACACTGTTTTCTGACTGTATGGAGAAAGAAGCCATTTCAGAAATACATGTATATCAAATGCAAAAAAGGTTATGCATAGCTCAGTGGTAACGTGTAGTACACATAACCTAGAGGCTCAAAGTTCACTGGGAGCACAGGACTTTTTATAAGAGTGTCCTTGGGCAAGACACCTCAGAGACCCAGCCTAGTACTGATGAAACCCAGGACATCTGCAAAATAATACCTTTCAACTTTGACATATCTAAAGTTTTATCATCTGTTAAAGTCACAGTAAAGTGCAAATGTAAAATAGTGTGTTTATAAAATAAAATGAATTTTCATTTTTACCATGTAAAAATATGGTGCTTATTATGACTTTAACAGAATGTAAAGGTGCCATTTAAAGAAGTTCTAGTCATTCGCAGAAAAAGAATTTTGAATCAAGAACAGATCTTACCATTTTGCATCATCTATTGTTTACATCGATGATCCAAAACAATTGGCCAACTTTTTGTCGTAAATTTCCACAGTGACGTAACATAAACACCACATGATAATTCAATGCAAAACTTTCATTCACTTGATCGTTTTGTCCCCATTCTAGGCTTGAAAAACTAAGTTTATCGAAATTGTAAACAGAAACGACCATACAAGCTGATCGTAGCTCATTTGTTTATAATCAATACAAGAAGAGTTCACTGCGTCGAAATAAGAAAATATGTTCAGAATAACCAATCTTACTCTCCGATGACATACTATTGGAAGTGTATTAAACAATAGTCCTGCATAGCACTAATGAGATTATGACGTTCTTGAAGACCTAGTTTGAATACACAAACAATAATGAAGGTTGTCTCAATCAATAGTGTCCCTGAAATAGACGGGCTTCTCCGTGCATTTTCGAACACATAGACATGTATCATGGCAAGTTAAGCAGTAACTGAAACATTTGGGTTCTCTCCGATCTATCATATGTGTGTTGTGATAGGCTACCCATTATATATTTTAATTATAAGCAGAGAAAATTACCTATTCTTTGGACTTTACAGGGTTAATCTAATAAAATAAAACTTCAGTAGGCAAAAAAAATTTCTTAACCCTTTCCCAAATAAGCCCTGGATTTTACGTGTCCGCAGTAAAAGTCTTTTGAAAACACTATGGGAAAAGGAAAAATTGCTTGTAACGAGCAATTTCTCCTTTTCCCATAGTGTTTTCTACCCTCTTTAAGAACTTTTTGCCACTAATCTAAAATTGTCGTCTGCAAACTCTTTTGGTTTGGAAGAGTCCAAAATTTGTTGTATGGGAAAGGGTTACCGGTAAGTCATTCTTACCTTCTGGTAGATAGTTATGCACACTTTGCAGTTTGTCCATCTTATGTAGTGGCACTTTCTGATTAAGTTCAATGAATTCAACAAAACTTTCTTCCTCTGGGTGCAAAAACACTACAGCACTTCCTACCTGGCCTATTCTAGCTGTCCTCCCACACCTGTATTACAAACAACAAGAGTTAACCCGTGGACACACAGCAAAATTGTAGACCTATACAAATTGAGAGCATTTAGAGATGTCGATTTTAAAGTGGCTCAAATGGTGCAATTTTGCAATTTTGCTTTGACAGGGTAGAAAACTTTGGGTAGAAAATGTTTTCAAAAGGCTTCTTCCTCAGGGTGTTAAAAGTCATCATTGTGTGGTAAAGGGTTAAACATGTACAAAAACTTACTGTAGGGTGGCAATATCAAAGTGGACAGCTTTTGAAAACATTGGAGGGATATTAGTTTTTGACTGACATTTTCAGTCCTTTCTATTTAGGTTTAACTTTTTTGGAGACTGTACAAAAGTTTATTGTAGGAGAAAGTAAACCATAAAATATAATAAAATATAAAAGCGTTATTCAAATATTTTATATAATTGGAGGCCGGATAGCACATCCTTTAATGGGTATGGAAGTTGATCTTTATCGAATTCTTTTCTGCACTTAATCTTTGACGGAACGTACCTAGTCTGTCTGCTTTCTAACCATTTACCAAACAATCCCTGCTTTTTTTCGACTCTGAGATGAAAGCCTATTGAAAACATTGTGGTACAAGGAGAAAATGCTGGTAACGAGTATTTTCTCCTTTTCTCACAATGTTATCCACCTTAATGGAAAAAAAACCAATTTCTGAGTTAAAAGAAACTACGTTTATTTTGTCGTCTGCAAGTACTTTCAGTTGGACCAGTCTAAAATGTTGTCGTTTGTTGTACTATTTGAGACATTACCTGACAGGAAGACAACATTGTTACAAATATACATGCTATTATAGCTGAACCTTACAGTAACCTGGAGGTATGAATTCAATCATTAACCAAGCTCTTTTTGAAGACTCATTTCTAGGATTCATTCCTCTCATGATGTTTGTGTGGAAAAGAAGCCATTGACTGGGAAGAAATATTGTGCTTAGTACTGGTAAATTATATTACAGGAACACATCCAATAGGTGTACTGGTCATTGTTATGATTGACATATGTTAATAAAAAATACATGTGTAAATAATACCAGAAATTCAATAACATGTACATGTATATAGTGAAAATAAATATTCAATTGTAGTATGTATATATCTTATAGCTGTATGATGAAGTACATTTGAATTTCATACATGTATCTACATCATATATTTTCAACCTGTGCCAACAACAGAGATGATACCCCCAAAAAAATCACAGATTAAAAACACTGAAGTTTATCAACAATCCCTAGTTTCTTACCTGTGTACAAAAGATGTTGTGGTGGTAGGGGGATCATACTGTATGACCCAGTTGACTTCTGGTATATCAATCCCTCTCGCCATAACATCTGTACAAATCAACACTCCTCCAGCACAAGATTTGAACTTTGACACAACCCCATGACGTTCCTTCATTTTTCCATGAATACAAAATATCTGGAAGAGTGAAAAAAGAAAATGTACCAGTTTATGGCTGAAAGTTTCAAGTATTGTGGGAAATAGAGAAAATGCTGGTAATCAGCATTTTCTCTTTTTCCTATAATGTTTTCTACCTTTCACCAAACAAATTTCAAATCTTAGTCACTTTTTTTTTTGTCGTCTGCAAATGGTTTCGATTTGGACAAACCTAAAATTTGTCATTTTGTAATGAGTTAAATTAGCTCATTAACTGCCCATGTAATAATTTTTTTTAAACTGTAAAGAGACTTTATGGCCAAGGGAGCAAAATAACTCTTTAACCCTTTACCAAACAATCCCTAGTTTTTACCACCCAGAGAAAGAAGCCTTCTGAAAACATTGTGGGAAAAGGAGAAAATGCTGGTAACCAGCCCATTTCCTACAATGATTTCTACTCTTTAAAGATCAAGTTTTATTTTTTGAGCCAGCGTTATTTTGTTCTCTGTAAAATGATTTCAATTTGGAAGAGTCAAAAATTTTTTATTACTATTGTTAATCTCTTTATTTCCTCTTTACAGAGATTAATTATAATATACAAACATCCTAGATTAAAGAAAGAAAAATACAAAGATTGTACAGTATTTTCATTATAACACGGTGTAAGGGTAGAGAGAACAATTATGCAATAGTAAAAATAGAGTGATTAGACAGACATTGCTTTGCGGGGCCCTTGCAACAGAAATTAAGACATTAAACCCTTTACTTAACGACAAAATTTTAGACTGGTCCAGATTGAAAGCATTTGCAGACAACAAAATGAAAGAGAATGAAAATTTGAAAATTGTTTTAGGAAGAGAAGAAAACATTGTGAGAATAAGAGAAAATGCTGCTTTCCAGCATTTTCTACTTTTCCCACAATGTTTTCTAAAGGCTTCTTTCTCAGGGTCGTCAAAAGTAGGGATTGTGTGGTAATGGGTTACACCTTTCCTACAGGATCCTAAATTTTGACATCCCCAAAGAAAGAAGTCTTTGGAAACATTATATAATGTTTATGGCTCTTTTAAAATCATGATTCATCAGTTGAGCCACATTTAACCCTTTACTCCATAGATACTCATTTCTATGCATTGCTTGTGGCAGCCTTTGGAAAACATGGTGGCAAAAGGTGAAATTGCTCATGACAAGCTATTTCACCTTTTGCCACAATGTTTTCTACACTATCAAAAGGTGTCATATACACATAGCTTCATCCTTGCTGTTATTTAGGGTCAATTACAGATACCATAGAAATGCCTTATGGGTTTAAGAGTTAATTTGTTGTCTGCAAAGACATAAGACATAGTATATGCATGACAGAATCATACCTGAATATTTCTTAGAATTTGTCGTAAAATAGTCCAAAAGTAATCCACACCCGCACACGTACTAAAAAATATCATAATTTTCTCTGTTTTATGAAGATGAATGAATTTCACAAGTTGATTCAATTTCTCATCACTCTCCGTAATCATATAATAGTTTTTCAGAGAAGATGGAGTTCTTTGTATGTCTGACTGAACCTTTGTTTTCTCCTTTATGGTGATTCGAACTGGATTTCTGAGTCCGGCCCTAATTAATTTTTCAACTTCATCTGCAATGGAATAAATATGGTATTACATGGGGTAAGTCTGTAGTGTTTTCAAAGCTCGGAATTGTAAATGAATCTCTGCAACGGTAGTCATGTTAAATCTCCATCAAACAACAAAATACTGGACTTGTTCAAATCTAAAGCATAAGAAGCATTTTGCAGACAACAAAATAAATGTTACCCAAAACATGAAAATTGTCTTTCATAGGAAATAAACATTGTTTGGAAAAGGATCAATGTTACAAATTACATTTTATCCAAAGCATAAATTTTGTCTTCAGTACAGTAGGATCAAAAACTGTAAACATTGTGGGAAAATGAGAAAATGATGGCTACCAGCAATTTTTCCTTTTCCCAACTGTTTTCAAATGCCTTTTTACTTTTTTCTTCAAAGGTGCATAGAACCTAGGACTTCTAGTTCCAAAGACAAATGCTTTAAATCATTACTACACAATCCCTACTTTTGACGACCCTGAAAAAGAAGCCTTTTGAAAACACTGTAGGAAAAGGAGAAAATGCTGGTAACCAGCATTTTCTCCTTTTCCCACAGTGTTTTCTACCCTTCCCAGAACAAATTTCAATTTTTCAGTCACTTTTATTTTGTTGTCTGCAAATGCTCTCAATTTGAACCAGTCTAAAATTTTGTCCTGTGGTAAAGAGTTAAGAGATAATTATGTTTACCTGTCTGTGTGATAAAGAGTTAAGAAATAATTATATTTACCCGTCTGTGTGGCGGAAAAAAGACCAGTCCGTCTCTGCTTCGGTAAATAGCTCAAAATGGTGTTTATACTGGCCTCAAAACCCATGTCAAGTAACCTGTCTGCTTCATCTAAGATTAATACTTCAAGTGACTTTACTCTTCTTGCAATATCAACTGGACTATTCCTGTCTTCAAACAATGCCTCTAATCGTCCTGGTGTACCAACTACAATGTTACCTGTAGACATGTATAAGCAGACAGTATAGTCATCATCAATTTCAAGAGCTGAAAAGGTTTGACTATAATCTATAGCAAGTACAGGATCACAGACCAACAATGTTTCTTCTTAAATTGGTATTATTACTCATCTTTAATCTGAACTCAGAACTTGTTATCAGACTGTCAGTGAAATGTCAGACAGTTTTTGATCTTAGCACTAGGTATGACACTTCCGTACATGTCAATAACCAACAAGGCCAAATTAGTGGAATATCAGACGGATAGTCTTTTTAGATTAAAAACCTCACACGCATTAGTCTTAGACACATCTCATCTGTTTAACTCACTACCAAATGACAAAATTTTAGGTTTGTCCAATTCGAAAGCATTTGCAGATGACAAAATAAAAGTGACTGAAAAGTTGAAATTTCTTTTGTGAAGGGTAGAAAACATTGTGGAAAAAGGAGAAAATGCTGGTTGCCAGCATTTTCTCCTTTTCCCACAATGTTTCATAATGACTTCTTTCTCAGGGGCATCAAGTAGGGATTGTGTGGTAATAGGTTAACATGTGTTGTGGATTATGTTAAAGTATTCCTAATCTCTAGTCTAGATTGATTGAATGGTTAGATCAGATGGCCTATTGCCTGATAAGTAAGTAATTTAGCAAAATGATCTTTTTGTCAGGACAGGGGAATCTTAAGCATCAGAAAGAAAGCTAAACTTACAGCATAATAACTCAACAGCTAGTCTAACAAATTTTTTACAAACCTATATTAATATACATGATAAATCCTTATCATGACTGAGACTTACGTGTACATTTACATCAATTGTAATAACAATGTATACAACTAGATACCAAATGGTGTGCACATATGCACAGATTATAGTTGCTTAAGCTGTCCAGGTCCAACCCACCTACCTTTTTGACTTTGTTTTGAGACCAAAATCACTTATTGATAAACTTACAAACAAAAAGGATATCCCATCACAGACAAAATGACATCATTTAACCTCCTTTTATATGTGTTGTGTAGTTGCTTTCAATTTCAATAAAGTTTTAACCCCTTAACACACAGGGTTCCCTCTGGCTGCTTTTTTTCTTGCGCCATCACTTTCGCCAAATGAGAAGAGTTTGCGCCAAATTGAAATAATTGGAGCCAGTTGGTGCCAATCTTAAAATCAATCAATCAATATCTTTATTCAAGTATTTAGGCCTCTGGCCCATATACACTTACAAAATATTCAATTTTTGTATAATGAGTGACATTCTCATAATAAATGAAAACAGAGTTTAGTTTACTTTTTGTTTGCTAATCATCAATTGAGTATGTATTTGACAGTTGTAACAGATCTAGATCAGAAGACACAGATATGCAGTACTATCTAGGTCTGTTCAAACTGTCAATGAGAATTTTACTCCATGAAAAAACACAATCACAAAGGATTGGTCAATAAGTTACCACTGCATGGTTGTGTCAGGAGCAATAATATAAACAAGAAAACATTTGTTTTTATCTGATTTGATTACTTGTATCTATGTTGAATGTGTGAATATATTCCAATATTCCAAAACTTAGTTTTGTAAACAATGATAAATCATTATGTATTAAGTTTAAGTATCATTAGATCGGTCATTAAAATTTGAAAAACCACTACGACAAAAGCAGAAATAGGTCATTGATAACCATTTCATCTGTTGTAACAAAATTCCAATGAGAGACTTTTATGAAACAGATAGAGGTCTAAATGGAACAAATCAAACAACAAAGTCAACATGAGAAAAAATCTTACAAAAGTAGAAATTGTTCATTAAGAGAAATTTCTAGATCTAGAAAAAATGTTCATGAGGGAACTTTTTACATTTTGAAACATTCATAAGTTAAAATGTTAAAAACTAACAAGTTTTTCGAAAGGTGGGCGATTAATGCAGGAAAAACGACAGAGAAAACTTCGAGGACGACGATAACATGACCGTCCGGGGTTTAGTCACTGCCGACGCGGTCGGCATTTCGGAAACCGCGGTATATTAATTTAACACAGAATATATCGATTCTACTGCAGTTATGATTAATTATGATACCGAGAAATATTCACGATTTATATGGGACTCTGATCTTCGATACTTTAACTTTCTTACAGTTTTCCCAAATTAACTGACACTAGCCGGAAGTTTGTTATCGGAAGTGTACGTATATTCGGATAGTTGGGTGTAAATTTGTTACCGATCTGTAAACTAACGTGCATTACGTCGATGCCGCAGTTTATTCCTGCTAACTTGACCTTATCGATGAATTAGCGGTCATTCATCCATGCAATGCGTTGAAAGGGACCAATATCACAATGTACGGCACCCCGATAGGAGAAATATCGGCGCCAGTCATTTTCGCCAATCAGCATTTTCTTGCGCCAGTTTTAAAAATCTATCGCAAATGGCGCCAAATGCGAAGCCCAGCGGGAACCCTGACACACAAACCTAATTCTCAAAACCTTTGACAACATTACTGAAATGGGAAAATATGCCGGTTACTTGAATTTGATAATTTTCCAACCATGATTCATACCAAGTCCAAGACATGTGATCACTTGAGACAGATTTGAATTTCCATCAGATCTGCTAATTATTTTACTTGAAACACTCTAGAATTTTGATATTTGGTACACAGTTTAATCCTGTTGTCTGAACAGATTTTAAGCCTTTGCCACACAATTCCAAGTTTTGAAAAATCTTGCAAAAGAAGTATTTTAAAAACATTGTGGAAAAAGGAGAAAATTCTGGTTATCTGCTTACCAACATTTCCTCCTTTTCACACAATATTTACTACCCTATCCCAAACAAATTTAAGTGGTGTCCGTGGTTGTGAGGAAGAGCGTCGGCCTCATAACCTAAAGGTCCAGAGTTCAATACCTGGGAGTGGTTGTTAACTCTGGGATTTTTCATTGGCCAACACATTCGGCACGAGTACTGGTATAATTCCCAGGAAGCGGAATCGAGAGAGATTAGTATAAGTTGTATGAACTTGTTTCTCAATCGATGTAAAATAAATATATCTAAAGTAAACTTACAAATTTAAGATTTTTAGAGACATTTATTTTGTCATCTGCAAATGCCTTCAATATGGACTACTACAGAATCTTGTCATTTGGTAAAAGAGTTAAAATGAGCAACAAACCTCCTGCTTGACGGATTTCATCATCTTTCACCATGTCTTTTCCACCTGTAATTAGGATAGCGGTCAGATTTGTGAAATATTTTACAAAACACTGAACCACTTCATAAATCTGGCATGCAAGTTCTCGAGTTGGACTAATAATCAGAGCTCCAACTTCGTTTTTCTTCCAAGGCCCTTCTCGCTTTTGAAGCATTTCAAAGACTGGGATCAAAAATGCCAGTGTTTTTCCACTTCCTGTCACTGCTTCAGCGGCTACATCCTTGTGATTTAGAAATAATGGAATACATGCTGCTTGCACAGGGGTTGGCCTATCAAACTTCAATTGCTTAACACAGTTTAAAGTAGAAATTGATACAGAATCCGACAACTTTTGCCATGCTTTCTCCATGTTTATTTATGATCGTTGAACGCTTTCAAATGTAAGGTTTTTTAATGAGCGTCTGTTGACATTGTTTGTTAGTTGATCGCTCCGGTAAATTTTTGCTCCAGCATACAACCGTCCAATGATAACTCGCTCCATTTAGATAAATCTTTAATGTACTAAGGTAAATGAGGATTTCTGGGGTGTTAGGTGTTTTGATGAACGTATGGATGGTCGGATGGATTTAGGGGTAAACAGAAAGATACTTTGCTTTGAAAAAAAAATGACATTATGAAAGTTACAACGTCAGTCCGCAGGAGAATATATCGTCATACGATTCAGCCATTATTTAGTATTCCTATCGTGATATACCTTCTTAAAAATAGTATCTAGAATATTGCTGATAATAATTGCAGATAGCAGTACTCATAAAAAGTATCCTGTCCCAGGAGCGGCTTGAGTGACATTGGGCGTCTATGGCCGACCTTCCCGACCCTACCCCTTTTTGGGGGTTAGGGGATGTTTGACTCTCCAAAGACTGAAACATTTTCTTTTAACTTTACGAAGCTCTTCATCTTTACGAATCGAAAAAAAAAAAGTAGAAAACTCCAAGTTGAAAGAATTTGCAGACGACAAATTAAGTGTGGCTCGGAAGTTTTTTTGTTTTTTTTTTGGCGGGGGGTGGGGGGGGGGGGGAGAGAGAGAGAGAGAGAAAAAAAGGGGTGGGGGGGAAAAGAGACAAAGTTTGCCACCAAACAACTGCATGAGCTGTAAAAGACTAATGCCACTTGAACATAACTGAAAGTCGTCTGAAAAGCTTTCAGTCGGGACAAGTTTAACTTTTTTTGGAGACTGCACAAAAGTTTATTGTAGGAGAACGTAAACCATAAAATATAATAAAATATAATAGCGTTATTCAAATATTTGGAGGCAGGATAGCACATCCTTTAATAGGTATGGAAGTTGGTATCGAATTCTTTTCTACACTTAATCTTTGACGGAACGTGCCTAGTCTGTCTGCTTTAATTCTAACCATTTACCAAACAATCCTTGCTTTTTTTTTTTTTTTTTTTGAATCTGAGATGAAAGCCTATTGAAAACATTATGGTAAAAGGAGAAAATGCTGGTAACGAGTATTTTCTCCTTTTCTCACAATGTTATCCACCTTACTGGAAAAAAATAAACAATTTCTGAGTTAAAAGAAACTACGTTTATTTTGTCGTCTGCAAGTACTTTCAGTTGGACCAGTCTAAAATGTTGTCGTTTAGTAAAGAGTTAAGTATCAACAGGAGCATAGTTAGCCCAAATTTTAGATTTTATAGCAAAATAATGCCGAAGATTACGTAGTGCCTAAGGATTGAATAGTCGAGTGGAGAAAGGATGCTGGATGTTGTTCCTTCTCCAAATTTTCATTTTTAGCAGAGTGTAGTATCCGCGTTTTTCTGTACAAGCAGGTACGCCCGGTAGAACTAAAAAGGTCAGGCGATTTATTTATTTTTTCATTTTCGATGCTTGTACGGTTTGAAAGAAATCGAAAACGGCCATTTAATATTGTTAGAAGTATACAGTGTAATATATTTCCTTGTAGTTTTAAATTCAAGAGGTCATGCAAACTGTTTTTCATCTTGGAAACATAAGAAAACACATGTTCAACATACAAACTATTTTTCGTCTGCTACCAAAACATCCCGGGAATTTCTAGCAGGGGAATCTCACAAGGCCGTGAAATCTGATCTTTTCAAAATTTTGATCATGAAAATGTTTCTAAAAACTCTATGTTGATACATATCGAATGATTTCTTTCGTATATGTGCAAAAAAAAAAAATCAAACCTTTTCCACAAGCCCTTTGATTTTGAATTAATAGCAAATTTTCCAAAACTCCTTACCATTTTATATTAAAAGATGGGAAAGAGTTTCTAGATCTAGTATAAATTTGCTTTTCAGTGTCTGAAAAACAAGCACTTTATCTACAGCATACGGTGTTAAATTTTATGGTCAATGCAGGAAAAGTAATTCTTTTCTTTTATCGAAACTCTTTAGCATGTACGCTTCATTTTTTTTCTAAGATGGTAAAGAGTTTCTACCTTTATGTTCAAGAAACTTAAATTTTATCCAAAAGTGTTTTGCGTGCATGTAAGATGGTAAAGAGTATCTACTTCTCTTCTTATACTTTCACACAGAGGAAGAGTTGAAAAAGGATTTTTTTTTCAAAACACTTTACCATTTTAATGAAAATATTTTGGTTAAATGGTAGGGAGTTTCTACTCAATTTGCTTTTTGGTGTCTTGAAACTGCAATTTAATGTAACAGCATGCACTGCTAAGTTCTATAGACACTGAGGAAAAAAGATCTTTCAAAAAGTAGGGTAAAACAGTACAAAAAAAAAATTGAATTTCAAAATTCTTTACCATTTTAGTGAAAATAGTTTGGTAAAATGGTTGGGAGTTTCTACTCTCTTGCTTTTTTATGTCTTGAAATTTGAATATAATGTAACAGCATGCATTGCTAAGTTCTTTAGACACTGAGGAAGAAAGCTTTTTCAAACATGAGGGTAAAACAGTGCCAAAAAAAGAATTGGTTTTCAAAACGACGCACGAATGGGCCATTCTAGAAGCTTACTTGCTTATGCACATAACTGTGCATTTGGCCTCAACAAAATTTATGAATTTTATGAACTTAGTAAAAATATTTTGCTGAAATGGTTGGGAGTTTCTGCTCATTTGCTTTTTTATGTCTTGAAACTGCAATATAATGTAACAGCATGCATTGCTAAGTATTATAGACACTGAGGAAAAAAGATCTTTCAAACAATAGGGAAAACAAGTACCCCCAAAAAAATGGATTTCAAAACTCTTTACCATTTTAGTGAAAATATTTTGGTAAAATGGTTTCTGATACTGTTTATGGAGTTAATGCTTATTATAGATTTGAGTCATTTCCTTTGTTTCCAGTAGTTTTGTTCCTGCGGTTTGAATAGCAACCAAAATTGAAAATGTAATGAGGAAATTGTGCAGCCACATGAAGCAAAACACATCCATTTACCTATTTATTTACAAATATTTATTTCTTTTTCTCCATATTTTCTCACGTATTTGCTTCCCTTTGCGCTCTTCATTCGAATAAAATCCGAATCAAATTCTATGTTAACATTATAATGAAGACTGGCGAAATTGCAAACATTTAATGGTCTAAGGGAGAAAACTCGTACTTTCTTAAATCTGCGTAAGTCCCAGAGTCGTCTCCCTTACAATTCTGAGCCGCCTAAAACCAAAGACGAATAAAATACGGTACACGCTCATAGTTTGTTGAGACGATCGGCATAAAAAAAAAACATACGCTTACTAATAATGGATTATATAATATTTTCACGATGGTAACGTAAATATTTACGTTTCTAAAGGATTCCTATATAATCCAAAATTAAGAGAGGCGTAAAAGAATGATAATAAAATTTTTAATTAGTCGGTAGTCTCCCTTGCATGTTACCTCGTTTGTAAACGCAACAACCGCTACAATTCGAAGTTGTAAGTGACGATTCATTTATACTGTTAAGCAGAATGTAAACTTAATTCGGATTATAAAACATTCAAACAACATATAAATCGGTAGACGAAATTCTATCTAATAGATTTTTGCACGTATACTTAAATATTTATCAAGTAAATGGGGATTCACGTTGTCTAGGTCATAGTTGAACTAAAAGGGCAAAGCGTTTAAAATATTTTTTACTATGTACCGATATCCGTAGACTCCGGTATCACCATATATACACCGGTACATTTTAGGGGCCGGAACTACTTTGACGTCAACCTCACTGCCATCTATAGTTAAAACTGTACAACCATTTTAGTTCAAGCGGTACGCCCATGACAACCATGGCCTTAACTCGTTACCAAACAACAAAATTTTAGACTTATCCAAATTAAAAGTATTTGCAGACCACAAAATAAAAGTGACTCATAAGTTGAAACTTGTCTTAAGATGAGTAGAAAACATTGTGGGAAAAGGAGAAAGGATGCTAGTTACAAGCATTTTCTCTTTTTTCTACAGTGTTTCCAGAGGACATTCTTTCTTTGGATCGTATAATCCAGGGATAGTATAGTAAACGGTTAAATTATTAATATTTCAGAGCTTGTAGTGGAACTGAAAGTAGGCCTAATAATGATCGGGGAAAAAATGCATTTGTACGTATGTACTTAATTTGGACAAAATTATCACACAGAACCTAAGCATTGCAATTTAAAGGCTGAATTTCAGCCCAGAATGTCATAGAAAAATCGCCGTCATCAATCATAGATTTTCCCTGCCTACATAACCATCAACTGCCGTAAAACTGTCTCGGTAGAAGTATCAATTATTCAGCAGATTAAGGTCTACATTAAATGTCAAAATGTTGAATCCATTATGTTTAGTAAGTAAATCAAATATTGTGAGATTACTGTGATTTTGGTAGAAAAGTTCACAAATGATTGATAATAATTTTTCGAGTTCTTTATTCCCTTTCTCTTCTTGTGTTGATAACCTGAATATTTAATGGTCAAAGGGAGAAAACAAGTACTGGCTTAAATTAAAAATTTGTAAGAGTAGTCTCCCTTATTGCCTCTCTCGCTTTGGTTTCTAGTCAACTCGTACCTAAGTCAACTCGTACCTTAGTCAACTCGTACCTGTTTTGGTCAACTCGTACCTGTTTTTTGGTCAACTCGTACCTACCCAAGTCAACTCGTACCTATTTTGGTCAACTCGTACCTGTTTTGTGGTCAACTCGTACCTACCCAAGTCAACTCCGTACCTATTTTGGTCAACTCGTACCTGTTTTGGTTAACTCGTAACATTTGCCAAAAAGATAGATATATTTATAGCTTCAGTCTGAAAATTTGCTCCGAAGGTATTCTTTAAATATTTACACGTATTTGAGGAGACAAATAACAAAAATAGCTTCGAAGCAAACTTTCAGACTGAAGTTAGATAAAAACATAGTGGTGGGTTGATGATCGACTACAGTTGAAAGTCAGTTGGTTTCTGCTTCCGATTCCGATAGTCGATTGAGAAATCCCGTTTTGTGGATTAAACATAGTGGATAACAAACACGGAAATTGGCCGGAAAAATGAGAAAGAAAACTTTGTCCATGGATGTGTTGACAAAACTTCACAACTCGGCAAGCCTTTTAAGTTGATCCCTGAGCCCGGGTTTTGACAACTGGAAATTTGAAATGCCTGTCTTTGACAATGAAAAATATCTGCTTAAATGTCAGTCTGACGCATGAAATAATCGTCTAGAACTTCATTTAACCTAGCTTGTGTGCAACCGGCAGAATATGGGCTGAGCACTATCAGTATAAATTGCGAAGGACACACGGATGATAATGAAGCTAGCAAGTCATTTATGACCGTGAAAGTATCAAAGGTGTTAATCCTCTTATCCAGTGTAAAGTGACAGCTTTTAAAGTTACCTGTCATTGAAACTGACTAATTGGTGTCAAATCATTTAGTAGTACTTCTCCAAAAATTAATTGTCGCGAAAAAATAGATCGCAAAAAAAAAAACGTGAAAACCAACGACACTACAATGAGCAGCGTGGCATCTTCCGATCAGAGGGACTTTAAACTATCTTCCTATCTTTAATATTGAATTTAAACAATGAATTTATGTACACAACTATCTTCTCATCTTTAATACTGAATTTAAAGAATGAATTTACACAAATCTCTGAATAAAGCAGTAAGTGGAAATTGAAATTCTGTTCATGAGTGAAAAAAATGTGGTTTTATGAAATGAAAATATAGATCTATAGCAGACGTGGGGTGGGGGTAGGTGGGTCGTCTGCAAATGCTTGAAGTCTGATTCTTTTTAACTCGTTTGGAAATTAAAATACTAGTATAAGGAACAAAATAATACAGCAGAAATTTTTAATGTAATGTATTTCCATTGATTTATTACCAAACATCAATATTTTAGGCTTGTCCATATCGAAAAGCATTTGCAGACGACGAAATTTTTTTGTGAAGGGTGGAAAACGTTGTGGGAAAAGAAAAAATGCCGGTTACCAGCATTTTATCCTTTTATCCTTTTCCCACAATGTGTGATGATGGGTTAATGAAAGAGCAGAACACATCTTTATACTCTTAACCCTTTCCCTAACGGCAAATTTTGGACCAGACCAAATTGAAAGCATTTTGCAGATGAAAAATTAGCAGTTGCTAAAAAGATGATTTTTCTTCATGATAGGGTAGAAAACATTGTGGGAAAAGGAGAAAATGTTGGTCACCAGCATTTTCTCCTTTTCCACAATGTTTTCAAAATGCTTCTATTCCTCACCTGTAAAAACCAGGGATTGTTTGGGAAAGGGTTAAAACCATGTAGACAATCTGGCCACAGTATTTAAAGATAATCCCATTAATTTTAAAATTTTTCGTTAACTGAATCAACATGCAGGTGCCAAAGGTAATAGACACTTTACAAGTGTTGATAAGATTAACTCCAAGCAATTTTGTACTAATTGATGCTTTGAAAATTGATTAGATTAAATAAATATTTGCCAAACTAAACAGTATAAATAGTACTATGCATGAATCGAAATCAAAGGCGCAGATCAGCTAGTCTGCTTCTATGTTTTTGCATATAACATGTATTATCATGATAGACAATGCTCATATGTAATTTACATCTAATGGCCGTTTTATATTTTGCAAGACAAAGATTTCAAAAAAAAAAGGTATTACATAATTATGTGGCATGCATTCGTTTCTTTCCTATGCTGGAATTTTCAGTCATTTAGGTGTTGATATATGACGGGTCTGAACATAGACGTCCATTCTATTGAAGCAACCTAAATCCCCCCCCGCCCCCCCCCCAAAAAAAATATTTGGTTTTTGACATCATTTTGTGTAATATGAATCCAGCAAAAAAAATAGTTGTTTTTTGACATGATCTTGTGTGATATGAATGGACTTGGTCAGGTTTTATAATGGGTGGAAATGATACGGTATCTATAGACGTTTTGATGATGTCAATTTACAAGAAAATTATAAAAATATAAACAAGAACACATACTTAATCATACTGATACTGATAAAAGTCGCAAAATAAAATATAAGAAATATTTAGGTACGAGTTGACTCCGGTACGAGTTAACTCGGGTACGAGTTGACCAAATCAGGTACGAGTTGACTCAGGTACGTGTTGACTTGGGTACGAGTTGACCAGTTACCCTCGCTTTGCTGGCATTCAACTGAATGCAAAGAGGAATTAAGAGCCAAGAGGTTCCGCATATTCGTTCTAGACAGTTCTAGATGGAATGCTGATCGCTGATGGTCATATTTGATCCGATATAAGACATTGTCGTTTGGACAATGATTTTTGAAGAGAGTTCGAGTTTTCTCCCGTTCTTAATTCAGGCGAAACGGGTACCAGTGATTTACCTGTTGTTTACATTGGTGATCGTCACCTGTTTTCGCGTTCCATTCAAACATAAGCAACATGTTTTTGATCTGTTAATGAGAAAATGAAGTTAAGATTAACATTGGGCTTCGTGAATGAATTATGTCTTTGACAGGTTTGTTTTGATGGTTGGTAGCGACTTTTTAACCCTTTACCAAACAAACCCTAATACCGAACAATTCCTGGTTTTTACGACCCTGAGGTTGAGGTACCTTCAGTCTGAAGGTGTCTGCTCCGATGCTATTTTTGTGACTGGTCTTCGCTGACAGCAGTCTTCGCTGACAGCTGTCAGCGAAGACCAGTCACAAAAATAGCATCGGAGCAGACACCCTCAGACTGAAGATAAGGTTGAGGTAGAAGCCTTCTGAAAACCTTGCAGGAAAGGGAGAAAATGCTGGTAACTCCTTTTCCCACAACGTTTTTTACCCTGCTAGAAACAAGTTTCATTTTTTTGAGTTACGTTTATTTTGTCGTCTGAAAGGGCTCTAAAACATTGCCATTTGACGTTTGGTTAAGGGTTGAACACTACCTACATTCTGATATGGTGATGGCTTTCTCCGATGTTATTTTGTCTACACCTGCAAAGCTCGACTCCGGGACCTTTTGTGGAAAGTGTAGATCAAGCTTAAACTGAACATAACAAGCAGTCTGATCTTGGATCTACGCTGTCTATATCTGTGGGAGATATTCCCAATCCCCCATTACTTTAAAATGGCAACTTGGATTTTTTACTATTGGCTTGAAAATTTCATTAGTTATTTTCAAATTTTAGGGCTAAAGCTTGTAATAGATTGGTCAAGTTAACCCTTTACCCAAACAATCCCTTGATTTTATGACCCTTAGATAGATGCCTTTTGAAAACATTGTGGGAAAAGGAGACTGGTAACCAGCATTTTCTCCTTTTCCAACCATGTTTTCTACCCTGCAGGAAACAAATTTTGATTTTGATTTACATTTTTGTTGTGTGCAAATGCTCTCAATTTGGACAAGTCTAAAGTTTTGTTGTTTGGTAAAATATAACAACTTGGAATGTGCTAAGGTAACTCACTACCAAATGACAATATTTTGGACTAGTCCAAATTGATAGCATTAAAATTTTGCAGATGACAAAATAAATGTGAATCAAAAATTACAATTTGATTTGGAAAGGATAGAAAATATTGTGAGAAAAGAAAAAAATCTGGTATTTTCTCCTTTTCCCACAATATTTTCAAAGATTTTCTTTCTCAGGGTCATCAGAAGTCGGGATTGTGGGTAAAGGGTTAAATAGGACTGCAAGTATGTGCAGGCTGATCCTTCTTTAAAATCTCTGCTACATACATCTATGGTCATAAACAGCAGGGAAAAGGTTTAGAAAACTCGACATTCATGTTTCTTTTTTTTCAGCATAAACAACACAATAAACAGAGAATGGAGCACACCAACACAGTGAAAGATCAACCCATATCAGCAAATGATACAAGAAACTCTACTTCAAAAGAACCGGACCAAATTTCATACGTTGACAGCGATACACATGCAAGACAGTACTGTTGCTGCCTCCATGGCTGGGGTCGGGGCCCAGATCCTCGCTGGTATTACCCATGGGACAAAGGGGTTTATAGACTATTGGGACTCTGTTGTATGTGGTACTGCGCATTTCCGTTCTTTCCATGTTTCTTGTGTTTTAAGGAGTCTCGTGATATAATTTGTTGTTCAGATCAGTGCAGTAACAGTAAAGTTAGAAATGATGAGGCAAGTGATGAGATTGCTGATATTTGAGAAGATCATGATTTGTAGTGAATTTCTGTCCGTTACCATACAATCCCAAGTTTTCACTTCACAGGGGAAGAAGGCGTTTGAAAAAAATAACATTGGGAGAAAAGTAGAAAATGCTGCTGGTAATCAGCATTTTATCCTTTTTTCACAATGTTTTCTACCCCAAGAAAAATACACCTTGTCATTTGAGCAATCCTTGGTTTCTCCCGTACAAATGATTTCAACATGGACGAGTCTAAAATTTTTTTATGTGGTAAAGAATTAACTCTTTACCAAACAACAAAATCTTAGACTGGTCCCAATTGAAAGCATTTGCAGATGACAAAATAAATGTGACTATAGAATTGAAATTGGTTTTGGAAAGGGTAGAAAACATTGTGGGAAAAGGAGAAAATGCTGGTTACCAGCATTTTCTCCTTTTCCCACAATGTTTTCAGAAGGCTTCTTAGAGAGTGGTGTTAAAGTCTGGATTGAGTGGTAAAGGATTAACCCATTACCACACAATCCCTACTTTTGACGCCCCTGAGAAAAAAGCCTTTAGAAAACATTGTGGGAAGAGGAGAAAATGCTGGTAACCAGCATTTTCTCCTTTTTCCCCACAATGTTTTCTACCCTTCCCAAAACAACTTTCAATTTTTGAGCACATTCATGTTGTCGTCTGCAAATGCTTTTAATTTGGACCAGCCCAAAATATTGTCGTTTGGTAATGGGTTAAAGCCTTGATAACGATTTTAGTTACCGGTATTTACCCGACAGCATAGATTAAGATCAGACTGAAAAGAGTCTGGTCTTGGGGTCTGTTTCATCTGCTACTTTTAGGGGTGTGATTGATAAAATACAGGGTGATTCATAATATCTAAGACAGGTTCAGCCTGTAATATCCTTTTTCTGGCAGCACATACATATACCTATTTATAATTTATATCACAATACTCCACAATAATTACAGTTTTGTTTGATTCACGATGTCGAGTACTCTTTACCACACAAGAAAATTTTAGAGTGGTCCAAATAGAAAGCATTTGCAGACAACAAAATAAATGTGACTGAAGAATCGAAGTTTGATTTGGAAAGGGTAGAAAACATTGTGGAAAAAGGAGAAAATGCTGGTTACCAGCATTTTCTCCTTTTTCCACAATGTTTTCTAAAGGCTTCTTTCTCAGGGGCATCAAAAGTAGGGATTGTGTGGTACCTAATGGGTTAACCCATAAAGTGCTAAATTAGAACAAGAGACATTTTTAAATCGGAAAAACATATAAAATATTGCAGTACCCAGGGTTTTTTTTGCCAGAATATGTAACAAAATAGTGGACATTGTAGATCTAAGATCAGACTGCACGTTCTGTGCAGTCTGATCTTAGATCTACACTATCCACAAAAACAAGTTTAGTCAGTTCCAGGGCTTTAAGGGTTAAATACGTACATGCTGCATAACATTTATAATAAAAATCTTCTATATGATGAAAAAGTTACCATATGGGTGGCAGGAAGTTGCAGTCATGTGATTGGACCATTCTTTTTTGTTTTTAACAATGTGGAAAGATGCAGACAGTAATCGGGAAAAATTACCCGACATTGCTAATAAACAAGTTTTACGCTAGTGTTGCAGGGAAAAGCAGATTGAAGACATTTGGATCCAACAGGATGGAGCCGCATCCAATAAGGGATAAAAAGTGTTCACTTTACCAAAGTTGTATTTAATTTCATCATTTTTTAACATTTATTTTATCTATGCATTTATTTTTGATATGCAATAATCACAATAATCTATAGCAGATAATCTGAGATTGTGAAACCCTACACAAGGCAACTCTTGAGAACATTGTGGGAACACGATGGAAATGCTGGTAACCAGCAATTTCTCTTTTCACACTGTTTCCTTCCTTCAGAGATAAATACCATCACTTTAGCAACACTGTATTTGTTGTCACCAAATGCTTTCAAACTTGACAAGTCTGAAGTTTTGTCCACTGCTTAACCCATTACCAAACAACAATATTTTAGACTGATCCAAATTGAAAGTATTTGCAGATGACAAAATAAAATTGACTGAAAATCTGAAATTTGTTTTTTTGAAGGGTAGAAAACATTGTGGGAAAAGGAGAAAATGCTGGTTACCAGCATTTTCTTCTTTTCCCACAATGTTTTCAAAAGGCTTCTTTTCAAGGGGCGTCAAAAGTCGGTTTTGTGTGGTAATGGGTTGAAAAAGTTCATGCAGTAAGTGCATCATACATTTTCATACTTGACATTTTTGTACTTGTTGATTGTTGTCTGGGCATGTCATATTCTTTGAAGATTCGACCTGTCTGCTATGACCCACCAACCATCCACCGAATACCTTGGAAAATTAGGGCATATACCGAAGCTATTAGTCTATTACCAAAGCATTTAGGGACTGTTCTAATAAATGGGCGATACATACATGTAGGTTACATGCTTGCCGATCATAGTTGAATGTATCACACCAAGTAGCATTTTATTGAGTAAATGTTTATTTCATTTTCAAATTCAAAGTAACGGTTGTTTTTTGAGAAAAATTAGTCAGCTTTGGTACCCAGAATGCTCAAATTAGATAGATGTGTATTTGTAGAATGCCATCTAGCGGGAGATAATGCTTGTTGATATGACAATATTGTTCCTTTCAGTGCAATTATAGCCAAGCTGTGTTCTAGCAAAATGGGGCTTAACCAATCACCACACAATCCCTACTTTTGACGCCCCTGAGAAAAAAGCCTTTTGAAAACACTGTGGGAAAAGGAGAAAATGCTGGTAACCAGCATTTTCTCCTTTTCCCACAGTGTTTTCTACCCTTCCCAGAACAAATTTCAATTTTTCAATCACCTTTATTTTGTTGTCTGCAAATGCTTTCAATTTGAACCAGTCTAAAATTTTCTCGTGTGGTAAAGAGTTAACACATCTCTGTGATATATTATACCGAGCAATTGTCACAATTATGGATGCACGTAATCTATTTTGTCAAACAACACTCTGAATCATGAAGAAGACTGCTTCTTTGCCAAGCACAAAATTTACCAAAAGCAACAAGTTTCAACCCAGGGCAGCATGAGCAGACTGCGCAGGCTAACCTGGGTTGAAACTTAATGTAGATGCATTATGCACTATTTTCACAAAACATGGCTCAGCTGCATTTTTCTACTTTTGTTCTTTTTCTAATCATTGTAGCTATATTGGATTATGAAATTTTGTGTTTTTCTTTGTGCATTTCTGCAGTTGGAATAAAACATGCTTTTTTTTTCACCAATATTTATGTTGGCCATTGTTCTGTCATGGCAAAGCTCAGTTTGTGACATACCTTGCACGGAATAAAAGGGTAACATTGTGAGTTTGAGCCATAGCTTAGAGAAACATTTATTAACTCTTTACCACACAATCCCCACTTTTAACGACCCTGAGAAAGAACCTTTTTGAAAACATTGTGAGAAAAGAAGAAAATGCTGGTAACCAGCATTTTCTCCTTTTCCCACAATGTTTTCTACCTCTCCTAAAACAAAATAAATTTTTGAGCCACATTTATCACATTTATTTTGTTGTCTGCAAATGCTTTTTATTTCGACAAGTCTAAAATTTTTTTGTTTGGTAAAGAATTAAGGATGGACAGAATTTTAGACTACGCCAACTCAGAGGATGTGCAGACCCAACATTAACTGTGGCGAGAACTTTCTTTGATTAGAAAACATAGTGGGAAAAGGAGGAAATGCGGTTACCAGCATTTTCTCCTTTTCCTACAATGTTTCTAAAAGTCATTTATAGTTGAATTTGTGTGGTATAGATTAGGCAACCCATGCTAAACATGTGCTTCACAGAGAGGGCCATATATGCCCGTAGAGGCTTGTCGGTGAAATGGGTTAAAATCTAGAATGCCTATAGAGATCCAAATTTTACGACTCAAATGCACAACTACACATCATAGAGATTCATTGTGGTATGTTTGAACTTACACCAATGGACACTGTAGGAGGAGTTGCACATACAAGAAATTGCTAGCGGACAGACAGGCAGATGGACGACCAGGGCCATAACATAATATGAATGAATGAATAGTGTTTTAAGGCCCGTCGATAACTTAGGTCATATTGGGCGCACTTACTTGGTAAACAATAATGTGAGGTGAATATAACATAATATGACCCTTCAGGCATATAAAAAAAGAAGCCTATCAACTCTCATAAACAACTTCTACAAAATAAATGTCAGATCTTGATCTACACAATTCTCAAAAGCAACTTATCCTGTTCTTCCCATTCCATTGGTTATTTAACAAATAACGAGTAAACACACCATGGTGTCTCTTTGAGATTTAATCTTTCTTATCAGCTCGATCACACAAAACACAATTTTAGACCAGCCGATATAGCTCAGTAGGTAGAGCGTAGGACTTGTGAACACAATTTCCTACTGGTTGTGGGTTCGAATCCCCAGCTGGCCAACTAAAAATTACTAATAGTCTTTCGGATGAGACTTTAAACCGAGGTCCCGTGTGATGGTGCTACACACCGAGCATGTTAAAGAACCAGGCGGAATTCTCAGTAGTTTCGTCCTGTATCCTTGCACTATCCCCTGTAACAACTAACCGTCTTCTGGGGGCGTCGCTCAGATGGGCAACCGGTAGCGATGATAAATAAACGAAAATAATCAATCAATCAACACAATTTTAGACTTGTACCTTTTAAAAAAACATCAAAAAATCTGAAAAATTCATAATGGGAACACAAAACTTATATTGTCTAATAGGGTAGAAAACCATGTGGGAAAAGGAGAAAATGCTGGTTACCAGCATTTTCTCCTTTTCCCATTTTGTTTTCGAAAGCCTTCTTTTTTTAGGGGGCTTATAAAATTTGGGATAGTGTGGTAAAAAGTTAAGCATGATGCAGCACTATTACAGCCATGTTCAGCATACCTACAATGTCATACAATACAAAGAAATATATCATTAATATACAACATGCCATTTCAACTTTTAACTCAATTTCTGTTATGTATCTTAATTTTTTTTACCGTACTTAATAAAATAGTTTTTTCTTATTTTTAATACTTCTTTTCTTTTGCATGTGATATGAATAAATGACTGTTAAAAATTGATGCCGTAGAATATTTTCTTACAATTGTTCTACTTTTGAATGCATGAAACCCATTTTTCAACAATAAAAAAGAGACTAGTCAATATTTAACTCTTTTCCACGCTATCCCAACTTTTTATAACTCTGAGAAAGAAGCCTATAGAAAACATTCTGGGAAAAGGAGAAAATGCTGGTAACCAGCATTTTCTCCTTTTCCCACAATGTTTTCTACCCTGCTGGAAACATATTTCATTTTTTGAGTTAAGTTCATTGTGTCTTCTTTTCCCTAAATATTTTCTACCCTATCAAAGCCAGAAATCACCATCTTAACAAGATTTGTTTTGTTGTCTGCAGATGCTTTAAATTTGGTCTAGTGCAAAAATTTATCCTCAGTAAAGAGTTAAAGAATGAACAGACACAAATTTATTGCCACTTAGTTAATTTGATCTATCCTTGAATGGGAAGGAAACATTGTAGCAAAAGAAGAAAATGCTAATCTTCATTTTCCTCTTCCATCAATTTTCTCAAAAGCTTGCTTACTCAGGGTCATAAAAGCATGAAATATCATGGTAAAAGTTTAATAGTACCTAAAATTTGAACCACGTCCAGAGAAAACAGGGTTGTCACAGGCTGGCGTGGCCAAAGCTTTGCTGCCAGTCACTTTTCTGCTTATTATGCCTTTTGATTCAGCAGGTTGCCAGAACAAAATGGATGTTTATGGATCAACAATTATGTGAAAATTCATGTGTTAAACCCGTTACCACACAGCAAAATTTTAGACCTATCCAAATTAGAAGCATTTGCAGACAATTTCAAAGTGGCTCAAATGGTTCAATTTGGCTTTGACAGGATAGAAAACTTTGTGGGAAAAGGAGAATATGCTGGTTACCAGCATATTCTCCTTTTCCCACAATTTTTTCAAAAGGCCTTCCCCCCCAGAGGCGTTAAAAGGTGTCATTGAGTGGTAATAGGTTAATGCTGCATTCAACATTATTTCGGTCATATCATGGCAACAGCTCACATATTTATGTTTTCCTGGATTTTAACAGCTCTAGGCTAGGACTCTGAAGTGTCTTGCCCAAAGACACTCCTGCCACAAGCCAAGTGGATCCATCACGGCTCAACCCAGGGTCTCCAGGTTACATGTACCATAGCGTGTAATTTACCACTGAGCCACACAGGACCCCTATTTTTGAGTGACAATATGCCTGGTATAACACATTAAAGAGGTGCAATTTACCTTTTCCCAAATGACAAATTTTAGACTCTTCCAAACTGAAAGAGTTTGCAGACGACAATTTGAACTTTCATGACAATGGCAGAAAATTATCTGAAGTGGCAGAAAACACTGTGGGAAAAGGAGAAATTGCTTGTTACCAGCAATATCTCCTTTTCCCAAAGTGTTTTCAAAAGACTTGTACTGCAGACATGTAAAAACAAGAGGACCACGATGGTCCTATATCGCTCACCTGAGTACTAAGCAGTAAAGGTCTAAAATGAAGATAAATACCAAATATTGAGGTACAAGGCCAAATGATAATGAAATAAGAGTGGCAAATTGTCGCAACATATGCCCATCCCACCGGCAGTTGTCAAGGGGGTATAATAGTTGCAAAGGGTAGGCAATACAACAAACATGTTCACCAAGTCTCAAGTCAATTTGACTTGAGACTTCAAAGTTCCATTCCAGACAAACAAGAAATACTGTAAAAATAAATATCAATGTGGAATTACTCAAACTCCGAGATAGGTAGAGTTACTGTTGTTGCACACAGTACTCAGTGATATTGCAACAAACATGCATACCAAGTTTGAAGTGGTTATGACTTGAGATGACAAAGTTATATTCAAGACAAGCACTAAATGCAGTCTCATGTGAGATTTTATCAAGACAAACATACTGACTAATTTCAAGTCAGCTGAGCAAGAAAATCTTGCCTCTACAGTGCCCACAAGGTATAAAGTTTTAATTTAACATAGTGACCTAGTTTATGACCCAAGGTGACTCAATTTTGACCTCACTAAACATGATGTGCTCGGGAGGGCTAACAAACTTAGAACAGGTTCACTACATACCAAATATCAAAGCTCTCTAAAGAATTTTGAAGTTTTCCTTGTTTGTTCCTATGTTTAGAACTTGTGATCCCCTTGGCGAGGCCAGTTTTGACCCCTTGGACATCTTATGAACAAACTTGTTAGAGGTCCACTAGTAGATGCTACATACCAAATATCAAAGCTATACGCATTCTAGTTTCAGAGAAGAAAAATTTTAAATTTTTCCTTTTTTGTTCCCATGTTTAAACTTGTGACCCCCGGGGCTGGGCCAATTATGACCCCAAGGGTATCATATGAATAAACTTGGCAGAGATCCACTAGGAGATGCTTTATACCAAATATCAAATTGAACACCTTCTGGTATCAAAAAAGAAGAATTTTAAAGTTTTCCTTTTTTTCCCATGTTCAAACTTGTGACCCCTGAGGCTGAGCCAGTTTGGACCCCAGGGACATCATATAAACAAACTTGGAAGAGATTTACTAGGAGATGCTTCAAACAAAATATCAAAGCTCTAAGCCTTCCAGTTTCAGAGAAGAAGAATTTTAAAGTTTTCCTTCTTTGTGAAGGTCACTTGTGACCCCCGTGGCAGGGCCAGTTTGGACCCCTGGGACATCATATGAACAAACTTGGTAGAGGTCCACTAGGAGATGCTACATACCAAAGCTCTACTCCTTCCAGTTTCAGAGCTGATTTTTAAAGTTTTCCTTCTTTGTTCCTATGTTTCGAACTTGTGACCCACAGGGCAGGGCAAGTTTTGACCCCTAGGACATCATAATTATGAATATTGTAGAACTCCACTAGGAGATCCTACTTACCAAATATCAAAGCTTTACATCTTTTAGTTTCAGAGAAGACGAATTTTAAAGTTTTCCTTCTTTATTTCTCTGTTTCAAACTTGTGACCCCCGGGGCAGGGCCAGTTTTGACCACAGGGACATCATATGAACAATCTTAGTAGAGGTCCACTAGGAGATGCTATATACCAAATATCAAAAACCTGAACCTTCTAGTTTCAGAGAAGAAGAATTTTAGAGTTTTCCTTCTTTGTTCCTAACTTGTGACCCCCGGGACAGGGCCAGTTTTGACCTCAAGGGCATCATATAAACAATCTTGGTAGAGGTCTACTAGGAGATGCTACATACCAAATATCAAAGCTCTATGCCTTCTAGTTTCAGAGAAGAAGATTTTTAAAAATTTTGCCTTTTTTTTTTCCTTTTGGTTGCCATGGCAACCAGAGTTATGGGTGGAATTGAATCTCTTGAACAACTTCAGTAGAGTTTCACCCAAGGAACATCTCTGCCAAGTTTCATCAAGATTGGCCCAGTGGTTTAGGAGGAGAAGATGTTTAAAGAAATTGTGGACAACGCACCACTGACATTGGGCGATCACAAAAGCTCACCATGAGCATTTCATGCTCAGGTGAGCTAAAGAATCCAACATCAAATTTGACCAATATTTTTATGATAATATACCAGTGTGTAAATATCAAATCTAATACAATGCTATATATTTCAGGAGATTACAAAAAGAAGCACACACTTTGCTAAAAAAGAAAAATGGACATACATGTACATGTAACTCACTTAATGATTGGAGAATATTGTTACAGATCAAACTCCCAGCCACCTGAGCTGTATGTTGTCATTAATTTGCTGTATTTAAAATATCAGTCCCATTCAAAATGTATTCAAAGATGACAAATAGATACCTTTTACCTACCTGTTTACAGGATGCCCATAGCATACCTACAGACATCAGGGATACTAAAATCGTAAATGCCACATGCATTTTAACCCTTTGGCTGCTTATCGCGTCTCACAGATGTTTTGCGGATAGTGTAGATCAAGATCAGACTGCACAGAACGTGCAGTCTGATCTTGGATCTTGGCTGTCCGACCTGGAGATTTTTTTTTCTCCGAAAGATCCCTTTGAAATAACAATTTTTGGAGTTTTACTATCAAATCGAAAATTTCATTTTTAGTTTTTTAGCAGGATAAGGGTTAAATGGAAGGAACATAAAAAGGAAGTGTCTTGATTTCTTGGAAAAAAGTTTGCATGTGTACCTCTCATGGACTCTGTCCAATATTCATGTCACATACTTGTCTCAGTATTGTGTAAAACATCACTTTCAGCAGTATACCAGTCACCGTGGGGCAACAGCTAACTTGTTGACCTATTTTCTGGGTTTAATCAGGCTTAAACTAAGACTCTGCAGTTTCATTCCCCATGATAGGCCCATAAATACCACAGCTGCCAGTGAGGAACAAACCAAGAACTGCCAAGCAACATATCTGGAAATATGTGCATTATGTCATCTGTAAGTAAATAAGATATGTATAACAGTAAATAAACTCTCTACAAGACAACAATTACAATTGCTACAATTGTTCTAGTAGAAAGAATTTGTGAAAAACATACTGCTCAAATATGGGATTGTTTCTGGAAGATTAACAAAAAACATTGTAGGAAAAGGAGAAAATGCTGGTTAGGATAATAATTTTCTCCTTTTTCCACAATAATCATACTCTTTTTAAAAAGGTCTCAAATAATGCCAGCATAACTTAAAGGTGGCCCTTCAGAATTTGGGACAAAAATTATGCAAAAGTACAAAAAAACCATCCTTATACTCCCAAAGCCTTATAATTTTCATACATAAAACCCCAGTAGTCGAAAACCATCCAACAACATGAGAAATGACAGATTTACTATAGCCAAGGTTGACACCACCGCGAAACACAGTCATTTTTTACATGAGCAACTCGCTCATTTGCATACCAGAAATACAGAGACGAAGCTTCAAACATAGCGTCCGAAGAAGACATTATGGAAAATGATTTCATGTTTGTTATGTTATGGAATTTAAGCATCATTAGTCACATGCCAGTCACTTAACATTCCCAGAATGCTTTTTTTCATTTTTGGTGCAAAATTTAAAAATAGCTTAAGAGGCTACGTAGCCTTTTAAGGGATTACCATCAAAAAAAAAAAATGTGTAATTTTATGATTCTTAATTAATGATGATTTGTATTGTTTTTTCATATAAATTTCAGTGATATATATATATTTTTAATTTGGTGAGATGTGAAAAACCTAAATACCCACCTTTAAAACATTTTTGAGAAGTTTGTATTCTTGCCTGTACTCAGCAAGTGCATATGACAACAGCTTAATTGATACATCTATAACCAAATAAGTCCATGCCTTTCTCAAGGCTTTTGAAAACATTACAGGAGAAGAAAATGACATACATTTTTATAGGCATTACATATATAGCGACCCATTTAATTGGCATGTTCTTCTCCGAAATTTCTTGTTGCAACATGAGAATATTGTTTATTTGTTCTCCTGATCTTTCATTGGCTTGGCTTTAATTAACCCTTTCCCAAACGACAAATTTTGGACTCTTCCAAACTGAAAGAGTTTGCAGACGACAATATTTGGATTTTGAGAAAATGGCAGAAAGTTCTCAACAAGAGGGCCAAGATGGCCCTGGATCGCTCACCTGAATTTTTGAGATGACCATAGTCTATTTTTTTTTTTTTGAGGTATTGAAACATTGGAACCAGATTTATAATTTTGCCTAGCAATTTTCAAAAGGTCACCTGTAAAAGTCATTTCGAAATCTGACCATCAGTTTCAAAAAGAAGAATTTTTAAGAATTCTTCATTTCTGTATAAGAGCAAGTAGCCCCCATCCGCGAGAGCCATGTTTCTTGATGGATCAAAATTTACGAACAAGTTTTGAAAAGGGTCACCCAAGGAACATCTCTCTGAAATAATTTCAAAATCTGACCAGGGGTTTCAGAGAAAGAGAATTTTAAAGAATTTCATCATGTCCATATGGTGCAACTAGCCCCCATTCACAAGAGCCATGTTTCTTGATGGATCAAAATTATATGTACAGCTTTTGGAAAGGGTCACCCAAGGAACATCTCTGTCAGATTATTTTAAAATCTGACCACGGGTTTCAGAGAAGAAGAATTTTCAAGAATTTCTTCATTTCCATAAAGTGCAAGTAGCCCCCATTCACTAGAGCCATGTTTCTTGATGGATCAAAATTTTGCGAACAATTTTAGAAAAGGGTCACCCAAGGAACATCTCTGTGAAATTATTTCAAAATCTGTCCAGCCATTTCAGAGGAGAAGAATTTTCAAGAATTTCTTCATTTCTATATAGTGCAAGTAGCCCCCATTCACCAGAGCCATGTTTCTTGACCAATCAAAATTTCGCGAACAATTTTTGAAAAGGGTAACCCAAGGAACAAGTCTGTGAAATTATTTCAAAATCTAACCAGCTGTTTCAGAGAAGAAGAATTTTTAAGAATTTCTTCATTTCTGTATAGTGCAAGAAGCCCCCATTCACCAGAGCCATGTTTCTTGACCAATCAAAATTTCGCAAACAATTTTTTAAAAGGGTCACCCAAGGAACAACTCTGTGAAATTATTTCAAAATCTGACCAGCAGTTTCAGAGAAGAAGAATTTTTAAGAATTCCTTCATTTTTGTATAGTGCAAGAAGCCCCCATTCACCAGAGCCATTTTTTGACGGATCAAAATTTCACGAACAATTTTTGAAAAGGGTCATCCAAGGAACATACCTCTGAAATTATTTCAAAATCCGACCAGCGGTTTCAGAGGAGAAGATTTTTAAAGAATTCCTTCATTTCTGTATAGTGCAAGAAGCCCCCATTCACCAGAGCCACATTTTTTGACGAATCAAAATTTCACGAACAATTTTTGAAAAGGGTCACCCAAGGAACATATCTGTGAAATTATTTTAAAATCCGACCAGCGGTTTCAGAGGAGAAGATTTTTAAAGAATTTGCTAAAAAATTCCATTTCGTTGCCATGGCAACCAGAGTTTTTGATGGAATCAAATTCTGTGAACAAATTTTAAAGACGACCTCCCAAGGAACATTCCTGCCAAGTTTGGTCCAAATCCGCCCAGCGGTTTAGGAGGAGTTGATGTTTAAAGAATTGTTGACGACGCACGACGGACGACGGACGACGGACACCGGGTGATCCTAAAAGCTCCCCTTGAGCACGTTGTGCTCAGGTGAGCTAAAAATGGTAGAAAACACTGTGGGAAAAGGAGCAATTTCTCCTTTTCCCACATTGTTTTCAAAAGATTTTTACTGCAGACACGTAAAAACCAGGGCTTGTTTGGGAAAGGGTTAAAATGGAGAAAGCAAATATCAGTTAAGGACCATAGGACCAAAACCTATCTATAAAGACTTGCTTGGCCTTAGAGAAATTTGTTTTGTCACATGATTTTCATTCAAAAAATGTAAAAGTTCGAGTGACAATTAGACCCCTGAGACTGTAAAGACGCCTATTTTAGCGAGACACTTAAATCCCTTTTTTTCAAAAAGAAAATTCACATATTAAATGACTATGCACAGGAATTTGACCCGAGGACAATACCTTTTGAAAACTTTATGGGAAAGGGAGAAAATGCTGCAAACCAGCATTTTCTACTTTTCCCATGAAGTTTTCATCTCGATCAAAGCACAGGAATTTATCTATTTATGGTTAGTAGAATGTCAAATCCCTGTGATCAATGAAAAATTGCATCATTTGAGCCACTATGAAATTATCATCTGCAAATGCTTTTGATTTGAATAGGTCTTTAATAATTCTGCTGTGTACATGTAATAGATCTAAAGGTTTAACCCTTTACCCAATAAGGCATTTCTATGGTATCTCTAATTGACCCTAAATAACAGCAAGGATGAAGCCGTTTTATATGTGTATATGACATCTTTTGATAGTGTAGAAAACATTGTGGCAAAAAGTGAAATTGCTCATCACGAGCAATTTCACCTTTTGCCACAATGTTTTCCAAAGGCTCCTACAAGCAATGAGTAGAAATGAGTATCTGTGGAGTAAAGGTTTAAGGGGTCTAAATGGTCAGGGTTCTAAGCGTCTGACATCTGACTTTCAAATTCTCCAGTAGTATGCACAGGAAAACGTCAAGAAAAAGCACTCTGAGATTAAAAGTAAGTCAGTTTCCGTTCAGTTACTTGCATAAATGCCATCTGGCGCTATCTGTTACAGTTCACCTAGCTAACACACTTGAATTCTACGACCGTATAGTTTCGTGAATCAAAAAATCTACAGCATTTGGGTTGATTGCACTCTAAAGGTAGCAGTACATGGTTGTCGGCTAAACTCGTCTCGCAAAACTTGCAAAACATATAAGAAACAAATATAACACAAAAACAGAACCCTTTTATATGACAAGTGATCAACATTGAGGCATAATTTGTTTGGACACAAATGTACATATATTTGTCACTACAAAGCTGAATCAGGCTTTTCTTGACAAAGTATGTAAGTCGATAAACCAGTAGTTTCGAACTTTTACCGTCAACCGAGACTAGGTATACGCCAAAGCCACATATACTGGTCAGGCCGGTCCTAACTACACATTCGTCATGGCCCAGAGACTCGTGGGATAGAACATTTCGGTCCATGGCGACTCTTTTCGGATACAACAGAGAACTGAAGAATGCACTTACCATGTAGGTATGTAGATCTGTTCCCCCAATATCAGAAATGGTCTAAATCTACCAGAATTGCCTAAATCATACTGATTTCAGTCAAAGCAGCTCTGGAAAAGTACAAAAATAGCAAAATCAGGCAACATGACGTCAAGCGCCAAATTCGCCAAATTTGCATTTTTCCGAATTTCGACTTACCTCCCTTCTTTGAATCAATATCAGCCAAAATTCACAATCCTAGGATCAACTTGGATACTATTTTCAGTCTGGAAATTGATGGAATTACTAGTCTAAATGCAATTTTAGGTCAAAATACAAACTTTACAAAATGCCACTTACCTTAAGGTAGCAGTACACGGTTGTCGGCTAAACTCATCTCGGTCCGCCATATGCCGACCTGAACTTCCTCAAACAAAGGTCTATTTAGTCAGCCTGAAATTATAAGGAGCACTTAAATGCAACAGCACAATCCTAATTCTTTAAATTTTATCAATAAATCATGTTCAACTTGTGAAATATTGATATCAATGATCAATATAAGCAAGTGACATGGTCGGAAAAAAACTGAAAAAAAATTGCCATTTTAGCCTATATTCCAAAATTCACAAAATCAAAACCCAGGAAGCTAGCCTGAAAATGCCAAGCTGAATTGAAACTCCAAACAACACATAATCTGGGGATGAAATCCAAAATAGCACATTACCATGCCGTTTTTCCGCAATCTTTCGTGCCCTGACCCTACCCTTGTTTTCTGCGCTAAAAACAGCCGCTTGCTCCATGACCCCTCACTTTCGCATATGGGGTCAAAACTATAGAACAAAGAAGGAAAGGTCATGACTCCCTGTTTCACATACAAAACAAATGATTCTTTTCCTTAATCTAACACAATTCATGGGTGTAATAACTACTCTTCTTATCAAAATTGCATTAAAAACCTACCTTACTCACTTATTTCTACTTTTGACCCTGGCCAATTCGAAGCAAACTGTTTACTTAAGGCAGAAATGATTTTTTTCAAATATGACAAAAAACACTTTAAACAGTCTAATACAAGTAACTTGCCTTGTTACTGACTGATATAAACCAGCAGAATGAGACTCAGTTACACAGAACTCATTTCAAATGGATTCTTAACCCTTATGCAAATCAGAATATTTTACCCCATTTTACTGGCAATTTGAGCTCAAAGACAAGTCTTAGGAGAACAACTTGAATTTCACTTTCACAACCTCAAGCAAGATTCGATCTATTGTCTTTCTATTGCCTTTTGAAAACTTCATGGGAAAGGGAGAAAATGCTGCAAACCAGCATTAATCTTACCTCAGGTACTTGTACAGTTGTAAAACCACTGGTTCTTCCCTGTCTTGGGTTCCATTTCTGTTTAAAACTGTCACTTCTCTTAACATACCATGCCAAACTGCCTGTTTGTTACGCTAAAAAAGTTCTAATAATTAGAATTTTAGAAACTGCTTCAACAAGTTTAAGACATCAGCAACTTGCAAAACATATAAGAAACAAATATAACACAAAAACAGAACCCTTTTATATGACAAGTGATCAACATTGAGGCATAATTTGTTTGGACACAAATGTACATATATTTGTCACTACAAAGCTGAATCAGGCTTTTCTTGACAAAGTATGTAAGTCGATAAACCAGCAGTTTCGAACTTTTACCGTCAACCAAGACTAGGTATACGCCAAAGCCACATATACTGGTCAGGCCGGTCCTAATTACACACTTGTCATGGCCCAGAGACTCGTGGGATAGAACATTTCGGTCCATGACGACTCTTTTCGGACACAACAGAGAACTGAAGAATGCACTGACCATGTAGGTATGTAGATCTGTTCCCCCAATATCAGAAATGGTCTAAATCTACCAGAATTGCCTAAATCATACTGATTTCAGTCAAAGCAGCTCTGGAAAAGTACAAAAATAGCGAAATCAGGCAACATAACGTCAAGCGCCAAATTCGCCAAATTTGCAATTTTCCGAATTTCGACTTACCTCCCTTCTTTGAATCAATATCAGCCAAAATTCACAATCCTAGGATCAACTTGGATACTATTTTCAGTCTGGAAATTGATGGAATTACTAGACTAAATGCAACTTGTGGTCAAAATACAAACTTTATAAAATGCCACTTACCTTAAGGCAGAAATGATTTTTTTCAAATATGCCAAAAAACACTTTAAACAGTCTTACAAGTAACTTGCCTTGTTACTGACTGATATAAACCAGCAGAATGAGACTCAGTTACACAGAACTCATTTCAAATGGGTTCTTAACCCTTATGCAAATCAGAATATTTTACCCCATTTTACTGGCAATTTGAGCTCAAAGACAAGTCTTAGGAGAACAACTTGAATTTCACTTTCACAACCTCAAGCAAGATTCGATCTATTGTCTTTCTATTGCCTTTTGAAAACTTCATGGGAAAGGGAGAAAATGCTGCAAACCAGCATTAATCTTACCTCAGGTACTTGTACAGTTGTAAAACCACTGGTTCTTCCCTGTCTTGGGTTCCATTTCTGTTTAAAACTGTCACTTCTCTTAACATACCATGCCAAACTGCCTGTTTGTTACATTAAAAAAGTTCTAATAATTAGAATTTTAGAAACTGCTTCAACAAGTTTAAGACATCAGCAACTTGCAAAACATATAAGAAACAAATATAACACAAAAACAGAACCCTTTTATATGACAAGTGATCAACATTGATGTTTGGACACAAATGTACATATATTTGTCACTACAAAGCTGAATCAGGCTTTTCTTGACAAAGTATGTAAGTCGATAAACCAGCAGTTCCGAACTTTTACCGTCAACCAAGACTAGGTATACGCCAAAGCCACATATACTGGTCAGGCCAGTCCTAATTACACATTTGTCATGGCCCAGAGACTCGTGGGATAGAATATTTCGGTCCATGACGACTCTTTTCGGACACAACAGAGAACTGAAGAATGCACTGACCATGTAGGTATGTAGATCTGTTCCCCCAATATCAGAAATGGTCTAAATCTACCAGAATTGCCTAAATCATACTGATTTCAGTCAAAGCAGCTCTGGAAAAGTACAAAAATAGCGAAATCAGGCAACATAACGTCAAGCGCCAAATTCGCCAAATTTGCATTTTACCGAATTTCGACTTACCTCCCTTCTTTGAATCAATATCAGCCAAAATTCACAATCCTAGGATCAACTTGGATACTATTTTCAGTCTGGAAATTGATGGAATTACTAGACTAAATGCAACTTGTGGTCAAAATACAAACTTTATAAAATGCCACTTACCCAAAGGTAGCAGTACACGGTTGTCGGCTAAACTCGTCTCGGTCCGCCGTATGCCGACCTGAACTTCCTCAAACAAAGGTCTATTTAGTCAGCCTGAAATTATAAGGAGCACTTAAATGCAACAGCACAATCCTAATTCTTTAAATTTTATCAATAAATCATGTTCAACTTGTGAAATATTGATATCAATGATCAATATAAGCAAGTGACATGGTCGGAAAAAAACTGAAAAAAATTGCCATTTTAGCCTATATTCCAAAATTCGCAAAATCCAAACCCAGGAAGCTAGCCTGAAAATGCCAAGCTGAATTGAAACTCCAAACAACACATAATCTGGGGATGAAATCCAAAATAGCACATTACCATGCCATTTTTCCGCAATCTTTCGTGCCCTGACCCTACCCTTGTTTTCTCCGCTAAAAACAGCCGCTTGCTCCATGACCCCTCACTTTCGCATTTGGGGTCAAAACTATAGAACAAAGAAGGAAAGGTCATGACCCCCTGTTTCACATACAAAACAAATGATTCTTTTCCTTAATCTAACACAATTCATGGGTGTAATAACTACTCTTCTTATCAAAATTGCATTAAAAACCTACCTTACTCACTTATTTCTATTTTTGACCCTGGCCAATTCAAAGTAAACTGTTTACTTGTGCCAAAGCGTTTGGGTTAAAGTAGTTCCGGCATAAATTGTGCCGGAATACCCCGGCTTTTTGAAGTTCAACTCGTACAAAACGGCTATACATGTCCAAATTGAGAGAATTACATTATTACTACAGACAACTCACCATTAGCAGATCACTATCGAAAAGGCTAGAGTTAATTAAAGGTGGTTATCTAGAATTTTCACACACCACCAAATTAAAAAATATATATCACAGAAATTTATATGAAAAAAACAATACAAATTATCAATAATTTAGAATCATAAAATTACAAAAAAAAAAATTTTGATGGTATTCCCTTAACAGGCTACGTAGCCTCTTAAGCTATTTTTAGATTTCCCGCTAAAAATAAAAAAGGGATTTGTGGGAATGTTAAGTGACTGGCATGTGACTAATGAAGCTGAAATTCCATTACATAACAAACATGTAATCATTTTCCTTAATGTCTTCTTTGGACGCAATGTTTGAAGTTTCGTCTGTATATTTCCGGTGTGTAAATGAGCGAACTGATCATCTAAAAATAGAATGTGTCTCCCGTTGGTGTCAACCTGGGCTATAGTAAATCTCTAATTTCTCGTGTTGTCGGACGGTTTTTGACTACTGGGTTTTTATGAATGAAAATTAAAAGGCTTTGGGAGTATAAGGATGATTTTTTTTTTTCATTTTTGTAAAATTTTCGTCCCAAAATCTGAAGGGCCACCTTTAAACGGCCATTAGCGTTTGACCGCTAAAAATGGTATCGCTGGAAAGGATTTTCTTTACACTTTCAGATGCATATTGTTTTCAGGGTCTGCTGACATACGCGTCGAAAAGCAGTGTTGTCAATATAACCCCTGTATATGGGCAACAGGACGTTTCGCCCCCAAGGCGTTTCCCCCCTGGTTGTTTCCCCCTGGTTGTTTCGCCTCTATTTTTCACCCCTAGTCGTTTCGCCCCCGGAACCTAGTCGTTTCACCCCCAAACCATTTCCTCCCCTAGTCGTTTCGCCCCCAAGATAATTTAAAGCGAGAAAGAGAGAAGCAGAGAGACAATGAGCACCTTAACTCTTTACCACACAATCCCGACTTTTAACACCCCTGAGAAAGAAGCCTGTAGGAAACACTGTGAGAAAAGGAGAAAATGCTGGTAACCAGCATTTTCTCCCTTTCCCACAATGTTTTCTACCCTTCACAAAACAAATTTCAAATTTTGAGTCACTCTTATTTTGTCGTCTGCAAATGCTTTCAATTTGGACCAGTCCAAAATATTGCCGTTTGGTAATGGGTTAAGAGAATAATGGTTCAAAGATTCTTGAATGATAGTGTGTATTAAGAATTATTACATTAATTCAAATCATAATTTTCAGAAAAGAAGAAGAAAGAAAATATATATACATACATGTTTACCGATATAAGTGTCCTTGATAGTCTTTTGATACAATAAATTGAAGTATTAATGTTTTTCATCGATACCGTTGATCACCTTGTTTATTTGGTTGAGTTATTAATCACGCAATGTTTTTTGGCCCAATGAATGCGACTAATGCTGAGGTGGGAAAAACAGAATTACAGAAAAGAGGTGAAAATACAAAAACACAACATTTCTCCTTCTCCTGCAATGTTTTTTCACCTTTGTTGGTAAATGCTTTCGGTTTGAGTCTAAAAGGTTTTCATCTTGTAAAATCAACAGGAATTTGTCGAAATAAAGAATTAACTCATGACCAAACGACAATATTCATGGGCGGATCCGGAGGGGGGGACCGGAATTTTGGCAAAAATGTGCTTGCCGGATTCGTGAAATGGTACTGGTTTGATATTGCACAGTATTTATGTGAAATACAGACATAAATTTAAAAAAAAAAGGTTCTAAATGTGGAGACTTCCTCATGGTTAGAACTGGAAACGTTGACTTTTCTTGTAAACGGCTTACATGCACTGAAATCCGAAAATCAAAGTATCATATAATAAGACAAGTGTGTTTTCGGTGGGACCCCCCCCCCCCTCCCAGCATTTTCTCCTTTTCCAACAAATTATTTTTTCTATCAAACACTTAACCTACTTTTGAACTACATTCCCAATATGTTTTTGACTGTCAGAGACAAATCTCATTGCTTGAACTACATTTCATTTGTTGTCTGCAATTCCTTTTTATTTCAGCAAGTTGAACTAGAGCTGTGACTTAATGTGACTTAATACCCCTGCCAGCCCTTTGACAGAAAAAAAAGTGTCAAATTCAAGGGGAGATAATTCTCCAACTAGGAAGAGTTGACACTTGAAAAGTGCATCTTGCAAATCTTAGATATAATTATGATTAACCCTTTCCCAAACAACAAATTTTGGACTCTTCCAAACCAAAAGAGTTTGTAGACGACAATTTTAGATTTGGAAAAATTGGAAGAAAGTTCTCCTAAAGGGTAGAAAACACTGTGGGAAAAGGAGAAATTGCTCGTTACAAGCAATTTCTCCTTTTCCCCATTGTTTTCTAAAGGCTTTTACTGCAGACATGTAAAAACCAGGGCTTATTTGGGAAAGGGTTAATATATGTGCAAAGTTTCAATACAGTTGAAGGAAAACTGTAGGAGGAGTTTGGGACACAAAATTACTGGTATTTTGTACACAGATGGACAGACACACAGACAGATACACAGACAAAGCGGATGATTGAAGTACAACCCCGACATTCATTTTGTGGGGGGTACAAAAATTTCTCATTTTTTTGGTAGTTTATACAGAAGAAGTTTGTAGTTACCAGCATTTTCTCCTTTTCCAAAAATGTTTTCAAAAAGCTTCTTTTTCAGGGTTGTTAAAAGTTGGGATTGTGTAGTAAAGGGTTTAAGAAGAACTCAATTATTAATCAAACATTCTTTAACTTATCGTTTGCCATGTGGTCCAAATGGCTCAAAAAGTCTGCATTGGGGTTTGCTCTTATTAAAAAGTCTAACTGCCACAATGCTTTCAAAGGTTACCTCACTGCATGACAAAAAAACTCCGCTGTGCTGGATGTAAAAGGGTTTCTGTAAATTACAGATTTGGTAAAATGGACGTACTGTATGTAGATACATTTTTATCTTGAATGTGTGAAGGATATATGTTTTCTTAACCTTTTTTTAGGTGGTTTAGTCTGGGCATTTGTTATGTTTTGCAGGATTCTCATTAATTATGATTTATTCCAATCGATAAAAATGTGAAGTCAAACACAGTTTAAGACAGGTGAAGGTGTGATAAATATTATACTGCATATTAATCTCTTTATTAAGAAGGCTGAGTAGAATACATAAAATTGTACAAATATACCCATACTCGGATTAATTCCCCTTGAATAAAGTTATTTAAAAACATGTTTTGGTCACACACCAACACAAAATTACACTGATATGACATCTTTGAAAGAAATTAAAGTAACTTGGTAATAAAAAGTCGAGTTTAAAAAGTGCTCTAATAAATAAGAAGTAGATACATTTTTCCACCGGGGACTGAAATGACCAAAATGTGTCGAAATGACTGGGTGTCGAAATTACCTGGTGTTCAAATGACTACCATTCGATAGAAACAAGTTTTTACAACTGTATTTATACTTATCTCTCTCAATATTATGCTATTTTCTTTATTTTGTTTTCAACTAGCGTAAAGTGTTGTATTGAATAAATTTCAAATATTTCTCACAATTCAAACTTTTATCCGAATATACCTACAATCCGGATACTGAACAGATGAATCTCGTTCATGTTTACTGTTTTATTGCCTTTAAGTTTTATATGGTTCATATGCAAAGATATACACGTGTTTACTTTAATAAAAGAAACATGCGACTTACAACTATCGGCACCCGTAGAATCGTAAAGAAATCATGGAACTGTCACACTTTCTCTACCAAGCTTATTTGCTATTTCCGGTTTGTTCCTTTCGCATCATTTTTTGTTTGTAACACCAATTTATATTGCTTTTTCTCCTCAGTTTGTTTAATTTATTGCTACTATCGCTTATATTCGTCCATTTTATCTGCGCTTTTGTTTTGCTTTTTATTCCGGGCTGATATTCATTCAAAATGTATGGGTCTTGCAAGAGAATGATGAACGACTAATGGTCAAAGGGAAACAACTCGTACAAAATTTTGGAATTAGTAATGCTACAGTTGTCTCCCTTATTGGAGAGGAAAAGGCTTATTTCTGACTGCTTCGCGTTGTGAGTACGTGCATACCATTGAATGATACGCCTACAAAACAAATACTCCGCCCAAAACCTCGCTTTGGCTACTTTCGGAGGTGCTAAATTACTGCGGCTATGGTATGTACATAGTACGTGCAGTAGGCGGGACATGGAACCTCCTCTTCCTGTCTCTGGTCCTTATATGCCTGTGCACCTTACAAAAAATGCCAGCCAAGAGCAAGCATAAAACCGAGGACGAATAAACACGGTAACGTCTGTAGAGACGATCCGTTGGACAAACGATAAATTTTCATCTCTAGAGGTTAACGGATATCAACCAGTTCATGTAGTCAACTTGTTAATTTTAACCGTTCTGAAAACGACATGCCACCAGACAAAAAAAAAGATCGGTCAAACTTATTATTTTTCTTAACAGGCGGCAGATAGTCTCCCGTTTATTTCATGTTAATTATAACCGCCAATATTTGAATTTGGAATTCATAGTAAGATCGCGCTACAATAAAAATGCAATATTTTTTAACAGATATCATTGAGGTAATAGATGTTCAGTACATGAAATTAATGAGTTAATGATAACCACTACGATAACTTAACGCAAACTTACAAACAGAACTATGTTTTCATTCAATGACGATATCGACATATATCGCTAAATATAGAAGGTCATTTTATAGCTCAACTTCAAAACATAAATTGGCTTAATGTAGGAAGATGATGTCTAGTTAAAATAAATCCCAATGAATATCAAACCATTCCCGTTACAAACCCACAGAGCGCCAAATAAACAAGAGATAACTTCAGTCTAAAAAAAACTTTCCGAACAATTAAGGTTTTAAAGTTGCATAAAATTGTACAGAAAGTCTGAGGAAAGTGGACGGTGTAGATCAAAGATCAGACTGCACGTTCTTTGCAGTCTGATCATGATCTACACAGACTGTAAAGGCAACTTTTACTGTATATGGCACTTTGAAGTTTTCGTTTTTACGCGCCTTAAGACATCGAACCTCTGTCGACGATTTGAACAGTGTATCGGAACTTCATCTATCTGATAATGATTTTAACTCTATCCAAATAGGCTTAACCCTTTCGGCGCCATAGGCGAAAGCAGAGACTTTTGCGGATGGCATAAATTAAGATCAGGCTGCACAGAACGTGCAGTCTGATCTTTGATCTATGTCATCCGCTGGTGTGGTGAAATCTATACAAGCAAAATCGTTGTAAGTTTCAATAGAATACATGTATGTGTTTAGAGTCGTCCGCTGGAATTTGAATCTATTTATTTTTGCACTGAAAGGTATACGAAACAAGTAAACTGTGTAGACTCGGAATCAGATCGTACATTCTGTGAAGCGTCATTTTAAACTATGCCGTCCGCAAACGTCATACCTTTGCAAATGGCGATTTTTAAAGATTAAAACCCTTCTCGGTGATCCCAATCGACTTTCAAGTAGAAAAAGCAGAAAATAATCTTATTTAAAACTTAGATTTTAGTGTTTTGTATTAAAATCAATATCAATGACATTCTTTTGTTAAAATTAATTGAAATCTTCATCAAAAACAGATAAAAAACGTTACATGCACGTCACCTTTTTCCTAGTGTTGTGTTAAGTACTTTGATCCGTCAAGCGTCTATGAGAAATGATGAAGGGTGGATCATTATAAGGGAGACTACTCTTGCTTTACTCTTACTCTTAGACAGTAAGAGTTTTCTCCCCTAGACCATTTTTTTTTTTTAAATCCCAGCTGCGATAGTTTTGCAGTACGAGTCTATGGGCATCATTTATTGGGTTGATTGATAAAATATATAATTCGATATGTTAATAAACTGTATCTAATTGAGAAAAATGGCTATTTATCTATTTTTTTCGTCATATATGAATCAAGGAAAATCATATCTGCACATAATCATGTAGACTACACTGTAGCTTACTTAAATCAATGAAAAATTTTGTCAAACAGTATGCTTGTATATGACTCTTTCTTATACATTTTAATCAAATAATTATCGTGCAATTTAACCCTTTACAAGACAGTCCCGATACTTAGGGACACTGTTTAGGCTTTTGGAAAACATAATGAGAATCTTGAGAAAAACTTCTGGTTGCATGCTATTTTCCTTTTGCCACAATAATTTCATATCCTTCGCAAAGTCCTTCTTTTGAGAAACTTTTGATCAAACACTATCTGTAAATGTTATTAATACTAAATAGTACAGAACTTTTATAGTTTAGCAGATTTGTTTGTTTAGAATTCAATCCTTATCCTACTAAGTAACAGATGAAAAATTCAAACTGATAGTAAAAACCAAAATTTGGCTATTTTTTCAGGATCAGACATCCCCTTATAGGACGGTGTTGATCAAACATCAGACTATTTATTCTGTGCCGTCTGATCTTGATCAACACTGTCTGCAAAAGGTCCTTGAGTTGCACTTAACAGCCTAAGAGTTGATACTATTCAAATATTTTCAATGATATCATAGCTGCAACCACTTCATCTATACATTTTCTCCCAGCATTTCTTTTCCAGCACTTCTCACTATGGTGTTCCTAAGTCATTGGCTGCTTTCCTATATAACCATCTACGGCATCATACACAGGTTATTCAGAAGCAAAATAGGAATGTATCCTGTTGCAATGACTATCATAAATTCTCTGACAGAAATTGGCAAGCTGGAATTTTGTACCAGCCACATGCTCACTCAAATGTTGTTACCAGCTGAGCTACAGAGCATTTTCATCTTTTCCCACAATGTTTTCAAAAGCTGTCTTTTTCTCAGAAGACTTCTCCTTTTCTGGTTACAACCATTTTCTTCTTTTCCAACAATGATTTCAAAAGCCATCTCTTTCTCTGAAAGACTTCTGTTCTGGTCACCAGCATTTTCTTCTTTTCCCACAATGTTTCCAAAAACCTCCAATATTTCAACTCTTTACCAGATGGCAAAGTTTTGACCTTGCCCACCTTGAAAGTATTTGCAGACAACAATTTAAATGTGACTCATATAATGAAATTTGATCCTGACAGGGTAGAAAACACTGTGGGAAAAAGAGAAAATACTGGTTACCAATATTTTCTCCTTTTCCCACAGTGCTTTCTAAAGGCTTCTTCCTCAAGCGTGTTAAAAATCATTATTGGGTTGTAAAGGGTTAAAAAGCCTTCTTTTTCTTCAAAGACATCCCGTTTAGTTACCAACATTTCTTTTTTTCTTTTCTTACAATATTTTAGAAAGCCTACATTGTTTTCAAAAGCCTTCCCTATTTGGGGTTGTCAAAACTTAGGATTGTATGGAATGGGGTAAAAGGGATGACAAGATAAAAAGATAGAAATTCATCAAATAAACCTCATTTATTTCACAATGCAGTTCTGTGCATAAATATATATATATATGCATGTATTTTACAAAAATATTCTGAGCGTAATTGCTGAACTCTGTACCAATGACAAAATTTTTAGACTGGTCCAAATTGAAAGCACTTGCAGATGACAATATAACTGTAACTAGAAATTTAAAATTTGTTTCCAGTATGGTAGAAAACATCGTGGGAAAAGGAGAAAATGCTGGTTATCAGCATTTTCTCCTTTTCCCACAATGCTTTTTTCAAAAGGCTTCTCCCTCAGGGTCATAAAAACCAGGGATTGTACAGTAAAGGGTTAAGAATTATCATTAAAACAAAGTGAAGGCAGTAAACTCATATTCCTGTTTAAACCTTCACCACAAAATCCCAACTTTTAACAACCCTATGAAAGGAGCAGTTTGAAAACATTATGGGAAAAATAGAAAATGCTGATAACCAGCATTTTCTCTTTTTCCCACAATGTTTGCTACATTGAGTTACATTTATTTTCTTGTCTGCAAAAGCTTTCAACTTGGACAAGTATAAAATTATGTAGTTTGGTGAAGATTTAAAAATTTAAATCAGTGTTTACATTCTCACTTCTCACTATTTCCTGTACCTGAAGCTAATACTTGAACAAACAATACTGAAAGCATCTGCAACTGACAAATATAGGTCAAGGGATGGTCACTGTTTTGAGTTGTTAAAAAAAAACCTTGGGGAAAAACAACATGTAGGTCATCTACATTTTCCTCTTTTCCCATAATCTTTTCAAAAACTTTATACCTCCAATTCTCATGACTGATTGATTGATTGATTGAATTTGGATTTAATTGCCATTTTAACAGCTGAAGTCATATCATAGCAGTCAGTGCTCCTATGCATGTACTTCCTGGCTTTCTCACACCTATACTAATATAACTTTCTTTCAGGATCACTCGCTACATTCTCACATGCATCAGCCGTAAGAGGCAGGAAAGAAAGTTTGCCTCAGTGGGTATCAAACTCACCACAGCCAAGTCACAAGTTTGCTGACCACTGAGCTGCCCAGGTGAGCTAATCCCCTAGAAAAACAGAACTACAAAAAAAGACTGAAAAAAGGAGAAAATGCAAATATACAACATTTCTCCTTCTCCTGCAATGTTTTTTCACCTTTGTCTGTAAATGCTTTTGGTTTGAGTCTAAAAGGTTTTCATCTTGTAAAAAATCAACAGGATTTTGGTTGAAATAAAGAGTTAACTCATTACCAAACGACAATATTCTAGGTTTGTCGAAATCAAAAGCATTTGCAGATGACAAAATAAAGGTGACTAAAAATTTGAAATTTTTTTTGGAAAGAGTACAAAACAGTGTGAGAAAAGGAGAAATTGCTGGTGAAAAAAAAAGTCAACAGGAATTTGGTCGAGATAAAGAATTAAAACCAGTTAAAACTTGGATTGGACTTGAAAAACATTCTTATATTTAGGTTTGCATGCTCTAATACTATGGCATTTCTTAAATCTGGCCAGCCATTGGAATAAGATAAATCCTGAATCCCCAGCTCACAGCCAAGTTTCTTCGCCTTTTTGACAAGCATATTACCACTTACAACAGTATTTCTTGAACTTAAGTCTGAGTACCAACGATAAAGGCTCTCATCCAGGTTCATGTGTTTTGGTGTGCTGGTCTGAACCCTGTAATCTTCCAAACCACTGGTCCATTTCTCTTTGTTTTTTTAAAGAAAAAACACTGAGTGTGGATGGTGGAAGACTCTTGCCTCAATTTTTCGCCAAATACTTCACAACTTCTTCCCGAAAAATATTATGGTTTTTGATTTCTCTCTTCTCCAACGAGGTAAACTAGTTTCTGCGTTTTGCACCTCCCTTCCATATTTACACTACAAAGATGGAAAGAAAAGTTCATTAACCCTTGATTTCCTCCAGGAAAATGTATTTTGAAAATAATGTGGAAATGAGAAAATATTGGAAACTAGCATTTTCTCCTTTTCTGACTGTGACAAATGTTGTTGTTTTTTTCTATCAAACACTAAACCCATTTTTGAACTACATTCCCAATATGTTTTCAACTCTGTCAAAGACAAATCTCATTGCTTGAACTACATTTCATTCGTTGTCTGCAATTCCTTTTTATTTCAGCAAGTTGAACTAGAGCTGTGACTTAATGTGACTTAATACCCCTGCCAGCCCTTTGACAGAAAAAAAAGTGTCAAATTCAAGGGGAGATAATTCTCCAACTAGGAAGAGTTGACACTTGAAAAGTGCATCTTGCAAATCTTCGATATAATTATGATTAATATAATTATGTGCAAAGTTTCAATACAGTTGAAGGAAAACTGTAGGAGGAGTTTGGGACACAAAATTACTGGTATTTTGTACACAGATGGACAGACACACAGACAGATACACAGACAAAGCGGATGATTGAAGTACAACCCCGACATTCATTTTGTGGGGGGTACAAAAAATTTCTCATTTTTTTGGTAGTTTATATAGAAGTAGTTTGTAGTTACCAGCATTTTCTCCTTTTCCAAAAATGTTTTCAAAATGCATCTTTTTCGGGTTGTTAAAAGTTCGGATTGTGTGGTAAAGGGTTTAAGAAGAACTCAATTATTAATCAAACATTCTTTAAATTATCGTTTGCTATGGTCCACATGGCTCAAAAAGTCTGCATTGCGGTTTGCTCTTATTAAAAAATCTAACTGCCACAATGCTTTCAAAGGTTACCTCACTGCATGACAAAAAAACTCCGCTGTGCTGGATGTAAAAGGGTTTCTGTAAATTACAGATTCGGTAAAATGGACGTACTGTATGTAGATACATTTTTATCTTGAATGTGTGAAGGAGATATGTTTTCTTAACCTTTTTTAAGTGGTCTAGTCTTGGCATTTGTTATATTTTGTAGGATTTTCATTAATTATGATTTATTCCGATTGATAAAAATGTGAAGTCAAAGACAGTTAAAGACAGGTGAAGGTGTGATAAATATTATACTGCATATTTATCTCTTTATTAAGAAGGCTGAGTAGAATACATAAAGTTGTACAAATATACCCATACTCGGAGTAATTCCCCTTGAATAAAGTTATTTAAAAACATGTTTTGGTCACACACCAACACAAAATTACACTGATATGACATCTTTGAAAGAAATTAAAGTAACTTGGTAGTAAAAAGTCGAGTTTAAAAAGTGCTCTAGAAATAAGAAGTCGATATGATCAAAGTTTGCAAACATTTTTCCACCGGGGATTCAAATGACCAAAATGTGTCGAAATGACTGGGTGTCGAAAATACCGGGTGTTCAAATGACTACCATTCGATAGAAATAAGTTTTTTCAACTGTATTTATACTAACCTCTCTCAATATTATGCTATTTTCTTTGTTTTCAACTAGCGTAAAGTGTTGTATTGAATAAATTTCAAATTTTTCTCAGAATTCAAACTTTTATCCGAATATATCTACAATCCGGATACTGAACAGATGAATCTCGTTCATGTTTACTGTTTTATTGCCTTTGAGTTTGATATGGTTCATATGCAAAGATATACACGTGTTTACTTAAAAAAAAAAAAAACATGCGACTTACAACCATCGGCACCCGTAGAATCGTAAAGAAATCATGGAACTAGTGTCACATCTCTACCAAGCTTATTTGCTATTTCCGGTTTGTTCCTTTCGCATCAATTTTTGTTTGTAACACCAATTTATATTGCTTTTTCTCCTCAGTTTGTTTAATCTATTGCTACTATCGCTTATATCCGTCCATTTTATCTGCACTTTTGTTTTGCTTTTTATTTCGGGCTGATATTCATTCAAAAGATATGGGTCTTGCGAGAGATTGATGAACGACTAATGGTCAAAGGGAAACAACTCGTACAAAATTTTGGAATTAGTAATGCTACAGTTGCCTCCCTTATTGGAGAGGAAAAGGCTTATTTCTGACTGCTTCGCGTTGTGAGTACGTGCATACCATTGAATGGTACGCCTACAAAACAAAGACTCCGCCTAAAACCTCGCTTTGGCTACTTCCGGAGGTGCTAAATTACTGCGGCTATAGTATGTGCATAGTACGTGCAGTAGGCGGGACATGGAACCTCCTCTCCCTGTCTCTGGTCCTTATATGCCTGTGCACCTTACAAAAAATGCCAGCCAAGAGCAAGCATAAAACCGAGGACGAATAAACACGGTAACGTCTGTAGAGACGATCCGTTGGACAAACGATGAATTTTCATCTAGGTGTAACGGATATCAACCAGTTCACGTGGTCAACTTGTTAATTGTAACCGTTCTAAAAACGACATGGCAGTAGAAAAAAAAATCGTCAAACTTATTATTTTTCTTAACACGCGGCAGGTAGTCTCCCGTTTATTTCATGTTAATTATAACCGCCAATATTTGAATTTGGAATTCATAGTAAGATCGCGCTACAATAAAAATGCAATATTTTTTAACAGATATCATTGAGGTAATAGATGTTCAGTACATGAAATTAATGAGTTAATGATAACCACTACGATAACTTAACGCAAACTTACAAACAGAACTATGTTTTCATTCAATGTCATTTTATAGCTCAAATTCAAAACATAAATTGGCTTATCACGGTAGGAAGATAATGTTTAGTCAGTAAAATTAATCCCAATGGATATCAAACAGCTCCCGTTACAAACCCATAGAGCGCCAAATAAACAAGAGATAACTTCAGTCTAAAAAGAACTTTCCGAACAATTAAGGTTTTAAAGTTGCATAAAATTGTACAGAAAGTCTGAGGAAAGTGGACGGTGTAGATCAAAGATCAGACTGCACTTTCTGTGCAGTCTGATCATGATCTACACAGACTGTAAAGGCAACTTTTACTGTATATGGCACTTTGAAGTTTTCGTTTTTACGCGCCTTAAGACATCAAACCTCTGTCGACGATTTGAACAGTGTACCGGAACTATATAGATCTATGTGATAAAGATTTTAACTCTATCCAAATAGGCTTAATCCTTTCGGCGCCATAGGCGAAAGCAGATACTTTTGCGGACGGCATAAATCAAGATCAGACTGCACAGAACGTGCAGTCTGATCATTGATCTATGTCATCCGCTGGTGTAGCAAAGCCTATACAAACAAAATCTTTGTGAGTTTCAACCGATTGTATTTATAGCCGTCCGCTGGAATTTGAATCTATTTATTTTGCACTGAAAGGTTTACGAAACAAGTAAACTGTGTAGACTTGGAATCAGATCGCACATTCTGTGAAGGGTCATTTAAAACTTTGCCGTCCCAAAACGTCATACCTTTGCAAATGGCGATTTTTCAAAGATTAAAACCTTTCTCGGTGATTCCATTCGGATTTCAAGTAGAAAAAGCAGGAAATAATCTTATTTACTTAGACTTAGATTCTAGTGTGTTGTATTAAAATCAATATCAATGACACTCTTTTGTTAAAATTAGTTGAAATCTTCGTCAAAAACAGATTAAAAATGTTACATGCACGTCACCCTTTTCCTAGTGTTGTGTTTAGTACTTTGATCCGTCAAGCGCCTAGGAGAAATGATGAAGGGCGGAATCATTATAAGGGAGACTACTCTTGCTTTACTCTTACTCTTAGAAAGTAAGAGTTTTCTCCCCTAGACCATAATTTTTTTGAAAAAATCCCAGCTGCGATAGTTTTGAAGTACGAGTCTATGGGCATCATTTATTGGGTTGATTGATAAAATATATAATTCGATATTGTAATAAAACTGTATCTAATTGAGAAAAATGGCTATTTATCTATTTTTTTCGTCATATATGAATCAAGGAAAATCACATACGCACATAATTATGTAGACTACACTGTAGCTTATTTAAATCAATGAAAAATTTTGTCAAACAGTATGCTTGTATATGACTCTTTCTTATACATTTTAATCAAATAATTATCGTGCAATTTAACCCTTCACAAGACAGTCCTTATACTTAGGGACACTGTTTAGGCTTTTGGAAAACATAATGAGAATCTTGAGAAAAACTTCTGGTTGCATTCTATTTTCCTTTTGCCACAATAATTTCATATCCTTCGCAAAGTCCTTCTTTTGAGAAACTTTTGATCAAACACTATTTGTAAATGTTATTAATACTAAATAGTACAGAACTTTTATAGTTTAGCTGATTTGTTTGTTTAAAATTCAACCCTTATCCTACTAAGTAACAGATGAAAAATTCAAACTAATAGTAAAAACCAAAATTTGGCTATTTCAAAGGTATTTTTTTCAGGATCAGACATCCCCTTATAGGACAGTGTAGATCAAACATCAGACTATTTATTCTGTGCAGTCTGATCTTGATCAACACTGTCTGCAAAAGGTCCTTGAGTTGCACTTAACAGCCTAAGAGTTGATACTATTCAAATATTTTCAATGATATCATAGCTGCAACCACTTCATCTATACATGCTGTCCCACCATTTCTTTTCCAGCACTTCTCACTATGGTGTTCCTAAGTCATTGGCTGCTTTCCCACATAACCACCTAGGGCATCATACACAGGTTATTCAGAAGCAAGAGAGGAATGTATCCTGTTGCAATGAATATCTCTCTGAGAGAAATTTGCAAGCTGGAATTTTGTACCAGCAACATGCTTGCTCAACAGTTCTAACCAGTTGAGCTACAGAGTATTTTCATCTTTTCCCACGTTTTCAAAAACTGTCGATTTCTCCGAAGAATTCTCCTTTTCTGGTCACAAGCATTTTCTTCTTTTCCAACAATGTTTTCAAAAGCCATCTCTTTATCTGAAAGAATTCTCTTCTGGTCACCAGCATTTTCTTCTTTTCCCACAATGTTTTCAAAAACCTCCAATATTTCAACTCTTTACCAGACGGCAAAGTTTTTACCTTGCCCACCTTGAAAGTATTTGCAGACAACAATTTAAATGCCACTCAAATAACTAAATTTGATCCTAATAGGGTAGAAAACTGTGGGAAAAAGAGAAAACGCTGGTTATCAGCATTTTCTCCTTTTCCCACAGTGCTTTCAAAAGGCTTCTTCCTCAAGGGGTGTTAAAAGTCGTTATTGAGTGGTAAAGGGATAAAAAGCCTTCTTTTTCTTCAAAGGCATCCTGTCCGGTTACCAACATTTTTTTCTTTTCCTACAATGTTGTAGAAAGCCAACAGTGTTTTCAAAAGCCTTCTCTACATGGGGTTGTTAAAACTCAGGATTGTGTGGAATGGGGTAAAAGGAATGACAAGATAAAAAGATAGAAATTCATAAAACGAACCTTATTTATTTAACAATGCAGTTCTGTGCATATACATGATCATGTATATATACATGTATTTTTCAAAAATATTCAGTTCTCTGGGTGTAATTACTCATTACCAACAACAGAATTTTAGACTGGTCCAAATTGAAAGCACTTGCAGATGACAATATAACTGTAACTGGAAATTTGAAATTTGTTTCCAGCAGGGTAGAAAACATTGTGGGAAAAGGAGCAAATGCTGGTTATCAGCTTTTTTTTTTCCTTTTCCCACAATGTTTTCAAAAGGCTTCTCCCTCAGGGTCATAAAAACCAGGGATTGTACAGTAAAGGGTTAAGAATTATCATTAAAACAAAGTGAAGTCAGTTAATTCATATTCCTGTTTAAACCTTTACCACAAAATCCCAACTTTTAACAACCCTGTAAAAGAAGCAGTTATAAAACATTATAAGAAAGGAGAAGATGCTGATATCCAGTATTTTCTCCTTTTCCCACAATGTTTGCTACCCTGCTGAAAACAAATTTCAATTTTTGAGTTACATTTATTTTCTTGTCTGCAAAAGCTTTCATTTTGGACAAGTCTAAAATTATGTAGTTTGGTAAAGTTTCAAAAATTTGAATCAGTGTTTACATTCTCAATATTTCCTGTACCTGAAGCTAATACTTTAACAAACAATACTGAAAGCATCTGCAACTGACAAATATAGGTCAAGGGATGGTTACTGTTTTGAGTTGTTAAAAAAAAACTAGGGGAAAAACAACATGTAGGTCATCTACATTTTCCTCTTTTCCCATAATTTTTTCAAAAGCTTTATACCTAAGGGAAGCCAAGCCCTGGTAGCTCATTCGGTAGCACGCAGGACTTGGGAACAAGAGGTCGTGGGCTCGATCCCTGGCTCAATCAATTTCTTTTAGGGGATTGCTGATAGTCATTGCCACAGGAATCATCATTCTCCCAACACTGGCTATTGTCCTGGCAATGGTTATGTGGGAAAGCAGCCAGTGGTTTGGAAAAGAAAACTGTTTGGAATACCGATAAAAGAGACTCCAGGAAAGCATGAATAGGTGAACTGGCCACTGTGACATAACTAAAATAATACTGAAAGTGGCTCTAGTCACCATACAATCAAAACAATCAATCAGCAGGTATTAAACTTTTACCACATAATCCTGTTTTATAACCCTGAGGATGAAGGCTTTAGAAAATAACGAGGAAAAGGGAGAGAGACGCTGGTAATTAGCATTTTCTGCTCTTCTCACCATCTTTTCTATCCATTCTAAGACATATCTCAACATCTGGTTGACATTTAATTTGTTGTCTGCAAATGATTTCAGTATGTACTGGTCTAAAAGGCAGCATTCTCTCATTTTCCCACAATGTTTCTATCCTTTCAAAGAAAACTTTTCTACTCTGTGCACCATGTGATTCATCTTCTGCAAATGCTTTCAGTTTTGACCATCCTTTTTTTTTTTTCATTGTAAAGAGCTAAAAGAGACTACCGGTATTAACCTCAGTGAATACCTACTCTAATACTTTTCCTGTTTTCCTTTCAGTCATTATTTGCCTTTTCCCTACTCAAATATTCCTTTAGCTACAAATTGTTAATTTGCAATATATCTTAACTCTTTACCAGATGACAAAATTTTGGACTAGTCCAACTTGAAAGCATTTGCAGACGACATAATAAGCATGACTCAAAAACTGAAATTTCATTTGGAAAGGATAGAAAAAATTGTGGGAAAAGGAGAAAATGCTCATTTTCTAACAAAGTGATCAAAAGCCTTCTAATTGAAGGTTTATGCAGGAATTAAGATTTTTTTTTTAATTTAGGCAGAAAAGTCTTCTATTGCAGCACAACACTTTTCATGACACAATAAGCAATCCTGCTTTTGCTGAAAAGTATTTATACACCATCCTTGTTCACACCATCAGAACTCCTGTTTACTGAAAAGCAATAGGTGGCATTGTGAGAGTGTTACAAAAAGAAGAGGGCTAAGATGGCCATGGACTGCTCGTCTGAATTTTTGAGAGGACCATAGCCATTTTCTCTTATTTTAAATTATTGAAATTTAGAAAACATAACCATTATTTTGCCTAACAATTTTGAAAACATCAAAGTATAAAATGTTGGCTGGAAAGAGACCAGACGGGCTGTGCCTGTTGCTTGACTGGACTCTGGTGACATACTTTCAGCACTGTAGGTCGGGTCCGATCCCTATGTCAGGCAAGGATGCAAGTCTCATGGAGGTGTGAGGCTAATAGCCTTGCTAATCTGTGGAGACATGCTTCTGGGCAGGTCAGTATCTGTGACATCATTAGACCTGGGAGACATGCTACTGTCTTTATTGCATAGGGGCATGGCACCAGGGAGCATGTCTTCAGGAGGAGACATGCTTTGGCCTTGTGGTCTTCCTGGAGTTGCTTATTGCACTGGGCAAGCAAACTGGTTTTGTTCTCTAGTTAGAACTCTTCAAAGGAGTAATGAAGCTATGATTAGCTTCTTTGGTAGTTGGTGGATAGAGTATGGCAGTTATATATACAGTAAGTGGTGCTGGTGTTGCTTTCAATAATTCTGTATGAGCCATGGTGCCGGTTGTTGCCAGTCAGGGCTATTTTTAGCCAAGTGGTGCCGGTTGATGCTTGTAAATGCTTAATTTGGCTTTTATTTACTTTGTGTAATCTCAATAATGAGACACTACGGTGATTTTTTTTTCATATTTGGACTTTTTTTGTGCACCGTACCGTCTCAAGTCCATCATAGATTTTCAAGTAGCAAAGATAAATCGCTTTACTGCCTTTCTATGTCGTCGATTTAATCTGTATTGCAGAGAAATGTAATTAAAGTAACTAACATGACCAAAGACAAATTATTAGACCTTTCACTATCTAAAAAGCTTGTAGATGTTGTTTATAACATGTAAATCTCGGAAAAAACACTGACGAAATTTATCGTGCGTGGCAGCCTTTTTAAGTATTCTCGGGAATGTAAATAACTGAAGAAACAGATGATATGCACGGTCTCCCCTTATGTTAAATTTACCTTTCAAATTGAAAATATTTGTATTCCAAACGAAGGATTATTAAATACACAAGCAATAGGTATGTTTAAATCCTAGTTTTGCCTATTAGAAGGATTTTTTTATCATCCCAGAAGGTGGGGATATTCAGTTGTCCGATGTCAACATCAGTTTTAACATCAAATCCCTGATAGTTGGAAAACAGAAAAGGACAACACGAATAAAATGGCATAATGCAGCTTTCCCTGCTATCCAGAGATGTAGATTCCTACTAGATAGAGAGTATGGAGTTGGTAGATCCAAAGAGATTCTTGTTGGCGCCTGAGCTTGGTGCCAGACTCGGGTCAAAGAAGATTCGAGTGTGTGAGAATCTTAGTTGAAGTGGTTGGCTGCGGGAGTGTCTTTATTTAGGCGTATGTCCCTGGTGTTTTCCTTAGTCCTAATTTTGAACTTATGTAGAGTTTAATTGCAATGGGGAAAATCTCAGGGAGGACGGTTACAATGATAAGTGGCCAGAAGCTAAGTATCGCGCGTTTGACGGAGGAGTTTTCCTTGTCAAATGTTAAAACTGATAGAACTTCCATTCCTCCTGTGCGCATGTCTTTGGTTAAAACTTGCTTCGTTCTGAAGTACCATCTATCGAGGTAGTTTGTTCTGTTATGGTAGTAGACTGGTAGTGATTCTACTGAGTACAGCGCTGATTCAATCAGGATCTGGTTCCATTGTGTTTGAAATTCTGAGTCCTGAATTTTAACTCATTACCAAACGACAAAAGTTTTGGCTTATCCAAGTCGAAAGCATTTGCATACGACAAAATAAAAGTGACTGAAAATTTGAAATTTGTTTTGTGAAGGGTTGAAAACATTGTGGGAAAAGGAGAAAATGCTGGTTACCAGCATTTTCTCCTTTTCCCACAATGTTTTCTGAAGGCTTCCCTCTCAGGGGGCGTCAAAAGTAGGGATTGTGTGGTAATGGGTTAAATTGGAGCTTCATTTAGTCCTCTGGGTACAGTAATGCTCTATTTGTAAGCTAAGAAGTAGAAACTAGATATTGGGATGTACTTGTACAGGATCTTTCTAGTTTCTCTGTAAAGGGTGATGCTGTGGTATTGATCTCACGAGTGCGTCTAATCTTGAGGTGGTGGGGGGGGGCATTCCTGAATCTAGTTTGATCTATGTTGCTTAAGGTTGCCTCAGCACATCGTTGGTGCTGCTAGAGAGGGAGGCAAGGGTGAGATTACTCATAATGGAGCTGGTGTTTGGTATGTGTGGGATTTCTCAATTGAGGTGGTGACCAAGCACGACCCTTGGTCTCTGCTAAAGGAAGACAAAGTAGACTTGAGCTATCACTAAAAGAGATTATACCTCCCCCCCGCCCCAGCTCCTTGCCACAAAAACAGGTCTTTGTCACAGAATGAAGAATGGTTTAGTACAAAAGGAAGTGATGAAAAAGTTCAAGGGGAGATAATTCCATAACAAATTGCAGCTGGGTCATGAAAATTGTACATGCACAATGTCATATATATAGGAATCATGTGTGTAAATTCCAGTTCAGTACAAGACTAGTAGTTGTAGCAGCTGCTCCTTGTTCTGTTTTGTGTGAGGGAAGAAGTCAGTAATTCCTCTTTTCATACTCATAATTCATTTTTAGCAAGGAAAATCGTAATTACCAACTCTAGAGGTTGTTCATACTCTGGTGCGTTTATATGTGAAAATCAATTTTCGGAGTCAGACTTGATTTTTTTGCACCACTTTTGGCATTCTGTTGTTGGAAATTAGCAGAAATTGTTATTATTTTGTGGGAATCCCACAATGGCATGTGCTGGCTGAAAAACTGCACAGAGTTGCAACATGAACCTTTAAATTTTCAGGGGCAATAATTCAAAAGCATATCATACTAGGTACATGAAAATTCCTCATACGCAGCTTCATATCAACAGGAAAACTATTAGTAAATTTGAATTCAGTACATACTATACTGAAGGAGTATTGCTGCAGACAACAATAAATGTAATTAAGTAAAAAATACAAGTTCAAGGGGAGATAATTCAGCAACAATTTATAGCAGAGGCATGAAAGTAATACATCCCATAATCACATGTATAGAAGAAACATTATGTATAAAATTGGGTTCAGGATATACAAAACTCTATGAGTAATGTTCTGGACAACAACAATGCAGGAAACCTTACAAGCTTAAGGGGAGATAATTCGGCAACCAATGGCTACAAGGTCATGAAAATTGCACATGTTTAATACTATACTATGTACTATACTTGACAAGAGGACCATGATGGTCCTACATCACTCACCTGAGTACTAAGCTGTAAAATCAAACTTGTGACCCCTGGGCAGGGCCAGTTTTGACCCCAGTGGCATCCTAAGGAAAAACTTGGTAGAGGTCTACTAGGAGATGCTACTTACAAAATATAAAAGCTCTACACCTTCTAGTTTCAGAGAACTAGAATTTTAAAGTTTTCCTTCTTTGTTCCTATGTTTCGAACTTGTGACCCATGGGGCATGACAAGTTTTGACCCCAGGGGCATCATATGAAGAAACTTTGAAGAAGTCCACTAAGAGATGCTACATACCAAATATCAAAGCTCTACACCTTCTAGTTTCAGAGAAGAAGAATTTCAAAGTTTTCCTTCTTTGTTCCTGTGTTTCGAACTTGTGACCCATGGGGCATGACAAGTTTTGACCCCAGGGACATCATATAAACAAACATTGTAGAAATCCACTAGGAGATCCTACTTACCAAATATAAAAGCTCTACATCTAGTTTCAGAGAAGAAAAATTTTAAAGTTTTCCTTCTTTATTTCTTTGTTTTAAACTTCTGACCCTCGGGGCGGGGCCAGTTTTGACCCCATCATATGAACAATCTTGGTAGAGGTCCATTAGGAGATGCTACATACCAAATATCAAAGCTCTGCACCTTCTAGTTTCAGAGAAGAAGAATTTTAAATTTTTCTTTCTTTGTTCCTATGTTTCAAACTTGTGACCCCAGGGGCAGGGCCAGTTTTGACCCCAGGGACATCATATGAATAATCTTGGTAGAGGTCCACTAGGAGATGCTACATACCAAATATCAAAGCTCTGCACCATCTAGTTTCAGAGAAGAAGAATTTTAAAGTTTTCCTTCTTTGTTCCTCTTTCAAACTTACGACCCCCGGGGCGGAGCCAGTTTTGACTCCACAGGCATCATATGAACAATCTTGGTAAAGGTCCACAAGGAGATTTTACATACCAAATATCAAAGCTCTGCACCTTCCAGTTTCAGAGAAGAAGAATTTTAAAGTGTTCGTTCTTTGTTCCTATGTTTCAAACTTGTGACCCCAGGGGCGGCGCCAGTTTTGACCCCAGCGGCATCATATGAACAATCTTGGTAGAGGTGTACTAGGAGATGCTACATACTAAATTTCAAAGCTCTACGCCTTCTAGTTTCAGAGAAGAAGATTTTCAAAGATTTTGCTTTTCTTTTTTTTCCTTTTGGTTGCCATGGCAACCAGATTATGGGTGGAATTCAATTTCTTGAACAACTTTGGTAGAGCTTCACCCAAGGAACATCCCTGCCAAGTTTCATCAAGATTGGCCCAGCGGTTTAGTAGGAGAAGATTTTTAAAGAAATATAAAGACGCACGACGGACGCTAGACATTGGGCGATCACAAAAGCTCACCATGAGCCCCCTTTTGCCAGAGCATGGCTTATTTATAAATTTTCATAATTTCTCCGACATGCAAATATAAGATAAAGAAACTCTTCTTCATATTCAATGACCCCAATGAGAGCCCATGACTGTTTCAAATACCTAATCCCCTACTTCTGTTTGTTTTGCTTTGTATCAGACCAGAACTCCAGATAAGAGGGAGTGACTATTTCTCTTTAAAACCCTGTGTTGTGTGTACTCATTACAATCATCTCCATGAGAAGATTCTAAAGAGTACCTACAACATAGGGTTCAGGGGAGAATATTTAATATTTTCAATTTTGGAATCATAATCACTTCCCCTATCTGGAACTCTGATCAGAATGTATCGAAAACATTCTGCCAAAAGGAGATCTTGCTTGTAATATGTTTTTTACCTTCAGTCACAATATTTGACATTTACTTGTCATTCAAATCCTCAACTCTATAGTATACTAGACAACAAAATTTTAGACTTTTCCAAATTGAAAGCATTTGCAGACAACAATTTTAATGGGGTTCAAATAACAGAAGCTGTCTTTGATAGGGTAGAAATCATTATGGGAAAAAGAGAAAATGCTGGTTACCACCTTTTGTAGCTATAATTCACTCCACACAACATGTAAAGTCTAATCTTTGATCTACAATCAGCAAGTTGGACAGAGTAGATCAAAGATCTCACAGCACATTTTGTGCAATCTGATCTTGATATGCACTGGTCACAAAGGCAGCTGCAGAAGGCTTATAGGTGGTAAATTTATAGGCTATGTAATTCTGAAGTAATTTCCAAATTTTAAAACAGCATAATTTTGGATTAGGTTTCCAAATTTTAAAACAGCATAATTTTGGATTAGGTAATTGAATTGTGGATAAAGAAGATTTGCTTGTCACAAATAACTGCCAAATACCAAACACTGTTTTTAAATGCTGTGTACTGCATGTATATAAAATGTATTGGTGCAGCAAAGGATTAAATACCAAAAAATACCTCAATTTAGTATTTTAAATCATTCGTAAGTTAAAAGCCCATACTCTCAAAGTTCATAAATATAACAAATACATGTAATTGAATAGTACATTTCATCATGATGTAAAAAAAAATGGCATGCAACACAGTTCTTCAGAAAATAAATAGTCACTTTTTAAGTTCGATTTTCACATTGAGTTGATATCAAAATCATCCAATGAAAAGCCTTGTTGCTGTTGTGGTAGAGACATCTGGTTCCCCATTCCACCTGGTCCTTGCCCTGGCATTCCTTGTTGTCCGGCTCCCATCATGCCTTGAGGTTGACCTTGACCTTGCATCATCATTTGCTGTCTTTGCTGAATCACAAAGCATAGGAAACATAAACTCTGAATCAGACCACCAAATCTTACTCACTAAGAGCATTTGCAGGTACTTTACTCATTGTTGCTCACTTACACTTGTGTTTGACGAGACAGAAAAAAGTAGAGCTGTCACTGAATGTGAGTTTATACCAAAGCAAGCGCTTTGACAAAAACAGGCAATTATTAACCGGATGGACAAATGGACAGACAGGCTTATTCCAGTATATCCCCCGGAAACATTCGTTTCGCAGGGGGTATAATTATGTGAAAAGGACAAATTGCTGGCTACCTGCATTTTTTCTCTTCCAACAACTGTTTTTCAAAAACTGTCTACCTATGCATGCTTTCCTGGAGTTCCTTTGACCAGTATCCACAAAATGTTCAAACCAATGGCTACTTTCCTACATTACTGTAGTCAAAAGCAATGGTCAGCGATGAGAGAGGGATGAATTCCATTGGAAAGACTATCATCAATCTTTAGAAAGAAACTGCTCAAGCCACAAATTAACCGTTTACCACACAATCCCAAGTTTTAACAACTCTGAAGAGAGTGGGTTTTTAAATAAAAAAAATTTCCAAAATGTTTTCTACCCTTCTCAAAACAAATTTCAATTTTTGAGTCACATTTCTTCTATTGTCTGCAAGTGTTTTCAATTTGGACTAGTCTATAATTTTGTCATTTGGTAAAGACATAAACCAGAGACCACTTTTCTTAACTCATTACCAAACAACAATATTTTAGGCTTGTCCAAATTGAAAGCATTTGCAGACGACAAAAATTTTAATAAAAGTGACTGAAAATTTGAAATTTGTTTTGTGAAAGGTAGAAAACAATGTGGGAAAAGAAAAAAATGCTGGTTACCAGCATTTTCTCCTTTTCCCACAATGTTTTCTAAAGGCTTCTTTCTCAGGGTCGTCAAAAGTAGGGATTGTGTGGTTATGGGATATGTCCCATACACTACTGAGCTACAAGGGCTTGACATATCAAAACTAATCTCACTTAACCCTTTACCCCATGTGCATTTTTATGGTATCTCTAATTGACCCTAAATAACAGCAAGGATGAAGCCCTTTCTTAAGTGTATATGATATCTTTCGATAGCATAGAAAACATTGTGGCAAAAGATGAAATTGCTCGTCACTAGCAATTTCACCTTTTGCCACAATGTTTTCCAAAGGCTCCTACAAGCAATGCAGAGAAAGGAGTATCTATGGAGTAAAGTGTTAAAAAGTGGAGGTAAAATGTGCCTCTACCAATCAGATGTTCACAGTTATCCTGCCTAATAATTGAATCGAAACTTTTCACCCTATACCACACAATGAGGACTTTTGACGACCCTAAAGTAGAAGCCTTTTCAAAACATTGTGGGAAAAGGAGAAAATGCTGGTGACCAGCATTTTCTCCTTTTCCCACAATGTTCTCTACCCTTCCTAAATCAAATTTAGGTTTTTCAGTCACATTTATTTTGTTGTTTGCAAATGCTTTCATTTTGGGCCACTCTATAAACTTATTGTTTGGTAAAGAGTTAAGCCGAGATAAAACCCCAAAATTTCAAAAGGTAATTTTGGAAAAAAATATATCCTTATAGGACAGTGCAGATCGAAGATCAGACTGCACATTCTGCGCAGTCTGATCTTGATCTACACTGTCCGCAAAAAAGTCAGTGAGTCACACTTGGCTGCCTAAGGGTTGATTGACTTTATACCTGATTCAGCAACAAATGCCTCAATTGTTGTTGTTGCTGTTGATGCTGCTGCTGTTGCTGTTGTTGTTGTTGCTGCTGCATTTGTAACTGCTGTCTCTGTTGTAGTTGTTGTTGTTGTTGTTGAACTGTAATAAAAAATAAATGGTTTCAATAAAGTAAATTTCAAGACAGTAACCTTAGCTTTTTTACCTTTTGGCATTACCCGAATAAATTGACATGAAAAAAATGACCCCTATTACCATATATTATATTTCATGTGTCCATTTTTAGAAATGTAATATTTTCCTCCTGCAGAAAATCTGGAACAACTTTTTTTGTTCTACTGTTAAAAGTGGCATTTGTTGACAAAATAATCACAAGAAGTATAATATATAATTTATTTCATCAGCTTACGGCACTCGTTATTTTCACATACCTTTCCCTTTTTCGGCAAATATTTCCCCATATTAACTACAAGCTGATGAAATAAACTCTATATACATGTATTACACACTTAGATTACTGTACAAACTTAGCTTCGGCTGTTATCATCAGCATACATGATACTTTGTGAATGATTTTCAACTCTTTATGCTGGTTAATAGGTAGATTTTAGATGGTTTTCAACTCTTTTTGCCTCTAAAAGATTTACTGTTTCTTTAAGAATTACTTAACCCTCTACCAGAGCAGACAATGATGACTTTTCACTACTTTTTGCTGATTTTCTTCCTTTCCCACAATGATTTCAGATGGCTTCTATCTCAAGGTACTGTTTGGTAACAGGTTGAACACAAATTTTGTTCCATTACTTTAGTGACAGTGACTTTGACCTTCACAGACCCCACAGATGACAGACCCTCATACAGACATAGAACAAATCTTTAACTCTTTACCACACAATCCCGACTTTTAACGACCCTGAGAAAAAAGCCTTTTGAAAACATTGTGGGAAAAGGAGAAAATGCTGGTAACCAGCATTTTCTCCTTTTCCCACAATGTTTTCTATCCTTCCCAAACCAAATTTCAGTTTTTCAGCCAATTTTATTTTGTCATCTGCAAATGCTTTCAATTTGGACCCGTCTTAAATTTTCTTGTGTGGTAAAGGGTTAATCCCATCAAGTAAAACTGAGAGGTAAATGATAGGTGAATTATCTCTTGACTGCATCCATTAAATTATAACAACTGTAGAATTACAAATTATTTGTCTGCCAAAGAAAATTAAGTTATGATTAGGTCAACAGTCTTTCTGCACACATGTACAATAAAGCTCTCTAGAGTGCTAGGGTGTAAATTGCTTCCAAATCAAAAGCATTTACAGACAGTAAAATATCGATAGCTAAATAAAGGAAACTACCTTTGAAAACAATCGAAAACAGTGGCAGAAAAGGAAAAAAAAAAGATCACCAGCATTTAACTCATTACCACACTACAATATTTTAAGCTTGTCCAAATCGAAAGCATTTGCAGACGACAAAATAATAGTGACTGAAAATTTGAAATTTGTTTTGTGAAGGGTCGAAAACATTGTGGGAAAAGGAGAAAATGCTGGTTACCACCATTTTCTCCTTTTCCCACAATGTTTTATAAAGGCTTCTTTCTCAGGGGCGTCAAAAGTAGGGACTGTGTAGTAATGGGTTAATCCTTTTCCTAAACCCTTTTCAAAGAAAATGGTGGTAACTAATATCTTCTTTTCAAACAACGTTTTTCAGCCCTCTTCCTTAAGATTATTCAGGCATAAGATTGTTTTATATAGATCTAACAAATAATCAAACCAAAGATGCATAAAATCTAATAAACCCTTTACCACACAATGCCAACTTTTGACGCTACTGGAAAAGAAGCCTTTTGAAAACATTGTGGGAAAAGAAGAAAATGCTGGTAACCAGCATTTTCTCCTTTTCCAACAATGTTTCCTAATCTATTAAAGAAAAATAATGCCATTTGAGTATCAATGAATTTGTCGTCTGCAAATGCTTTCAATTTTGACAAGGCTAATATTCTGTTGTCTGGTAAAGGATTAACCCATTACCACACAATCCCTACTTTTGGCGCCTCTGAGAAAGAAGCCTTTAGAAAACATTGTGGGAAAAGGAGAAAATGCTGGTAACCAGCATTTTCTCCTTTTTCCACGTTTTCTACCCTTCACAAAACAAATTTCACATTTTCATTCACTTTTATTTTGTCGTCTGCAAATGCTTTCAATTTGGAGAAGTCTAAAATATTGTCGTTTGGTAAAGGGTTAAGACTAGATAAACACATGCAATTTATTTCACCATCACATCAAAATAGCAACAAACTAAGAGGTCAGGGTCTAAAATTGCCTAACTACCAAAAAACGTCAAAGCATGCAGTAACCATAGCTAAGATCACAGTCCATAAGAATGAAGAAAAATATGTGTAAAAAACTATTGTAACCCTCTCAAAAATGTTTCAAAGAATATCTTGTGATAAAAATCGGAGAACTAGGACAATATAAAATGCTAATAACCAGCATTTTCTTCTTTTAAAGCAATGTTTCTACCCTGTCAATAACAAAATGATGCTTTTTCATCACAGACAAGTCTAATAACTCTTTACCACACAATCCCGACTTTTAACGACCCTGAGAAAGAAACCCTTTGAAAACATTGTAGGAAAAGGAGAAAATGCTGGTAACCAGCATTTTCTCCTTTTCCCACAATGTTTTCTACCCTTCCCAAAACAAATCTCAATTTTTGAGCCACGTTTGTTTTGTCGTCTGCAACTGCTTTCAATTTGGACAAGTCTAAAATTTTGTCGTTTGGTAAAGAGATAAAGGGCTATAAACAGCTAACTTGAACCAGACGACAAAATTTCAGACATTTTCAAACTGAAAGAATTTGCAGACAACAAATAGAATATGGCCCAAATGAAGGGATTTATGTTTTGTAGCATAACAGACATTGTTGGAAAAGGAGAAAATGCTGTTTACCAGCATTTTCTCCTTTTGAAACCAATGTTTTCAAAAGACTTTTCCCTCAAGGTCCTTGCATGCCCAAGAGTTAACCCATTACCACACAATCCCTACTTTTGACGCCCCTGAGAAAGAAGCCTGTAGAAAACATTATGGGAAAAGGAGAAAATGCTGGTAACCAGCATTTTCTCCTTTTCCCACAATGTTTTCTACCCTTCGCAAAACAGATTTCAAATTTTCAGTCACTTTTATTTTGTCTTCTGCAAAGGCTTTCAATTTGGACAAGTCTTAAACTTTGTTGTCTGGTAATGAGTTAAGCCATTTTTGACTGGAATGCTTGATAAATAAACTGATTGTGGTTCGTCTCATAGGGCATATCTAATTATTAAGTAGAGTGTATATATCCAGGATCAGACTGAATGTATCAAGCTGTTTAATCTTGATCTACCCCCCCACCCACCTAGAAATGCCTCCAATGCCCTCAGCATGCAGAAACATCTGTTTTGATTATGGAAAAACCTCGCATTGTAACGCATCTATATTTCAAACAATTACTTCTGAAACAAGTCCTCTGATTGGATGAATGGAAAGTTATCATCCAATCAGTTGGACTATTCTACACAATCCAAGGTCGAATTTTGCATTTAAAATGGCAGGTAAATAGTCACAGGCCTACCCTGGCTGTCATCAATAAGACTCAATAAAAATACATGACAAACTTGTACTACATATAAATTTTTTTCAAGAACATGTTTCTACTGTGACAATAGGTAGAAAAAACATAATTATAAAATAAAAACATGATGAGAAAACCATAGTATTCCAAAATTTGCCACATGCCAATATATATATTCAGTGCCCAGGGTATACACCATAAAGAACATAGAGGGACGAGAAAGTACTGTGTTTACTGATAAGCCACTAGAGGTAGGATTCAGTGCTCTATCTAGGAAGAGTGTTCAACAAGATGTAGGGTGAGATATTCACAGACTATTTTAAAATTTGAATTCAAAGTTAAAAAATACCAAATTTCCAAATCTTGCCTTCTGATTGGTTTTAGACAGAAATTTTTCAGCCAATCAGAAAGCAAGCCTTCTAACATAAATATTCCTGTATAGTGGACTTCATCCTCTTGGATACAATCTCAACTTTTAACGATTGTAACAGAAGGTTTCTGAAAACATTGCTGGTAAAGGAGAAAATGCTGATGGCCAGCATTTTCTCTTTGTTCCACAATTGTTTTATAGGTCTTTTTCCACAAGTTAAATTTGGGATCGTGTGGTAAAGGGTTACATATAAAGTATATGGCACATGGATAATCAGTGACCAATTTATTGAACCCTTTCCCAAAACAATCCCTGGTTTTTACGGGTCAGGAATAGAAGCCTTTTGAAAACATTGCGGGAAAAGTAGAAAATGCTAGTAACCAGCATTTTCTCCTTTTCCCACAATGTTTTCTACCCTATCATATAGAAAAATCATCTTTTTAGCAAATGTTAATTTGTCATCTGCAAAATGCTTTGAATTTGGTCTGGTCTGGTCCAAAATTTAACGTTTGGGAAAGGGATAAAGCAAAAGGAAAAAAACATTTTTGCCAAAGAACAACATTACTATCCTTGTCTTAGTTATTAACTCTTCGCCAGATGACCAAATTTTAGACTGGTCCAAATTGAAAGCATTTGCAGACAACAAAATGAAAGTGACTGAAAATTTGAAATTCTTTTTGTGAAGGGTAGAATACAATAAGGAAAAATGAGAAAATGCTTGATAACAACATTTTCTATTTTGTTCCACAATACATGTATTTTCAAATGGTTTCTTTTTTAGGGTCATAAAAGTCTGGATTGTGTTGTAAAGAGTTAAACAGGTATGTTTGTTTTGCATCATATATGTTTTGTATCCAGAGTACCCATCTATTAATGTATATTCCTGCTACAAACTATTTAACTCATTACCACACGAGAAAATTTTAGACTGGTCCAAATTGAAAGCATTTGCAGACGAAAAAATAAAGGTGACTGAAAAATTGAAATTTGTTCTGGAAAGGGTAGAAAACACTGTGGGAAAAGGAGAAAATGCTGGTTACCATCATTTTCTCCTTTTCCTACAGTGTTTTCAAAAGGCTTCTTTCTCAGGGGCGTCAAAAGTAGGGATTGAGTGGTAATTGGTTAATAAAATCTTTTAAATGACTGAATTCAAACAAAAGTGCTACTTTGAAATGAAAAACTATTTTATACTTTTTTAGCAACTTTCAGTCAAATAGCAAAATAAGCCAGCTGAGCTATTGCCTGATATGGCTGGCATAGTTACCTGCCTTAGATGGAGCTATTGATATTCTTATAATCTCAAACTTCAACAGTGATTTGATGAGCTGCGGGAGCTTGGTCAATAGCGTACAGGACTTGAGAACAGGGACTGCTGGTTCATGGGATGAAATAAATTTCGATCTTTCACCGAAAACAAACAAATATCCTCTATTTATTCTGAAATCCAGTATTCACAAGTTTCTTATCCATGTAGCATTGTTGTTTAGATCTAAATGACTCATTGGATGGTGTTTACACCACTTTCAACACTATTTCAGTCATATCACAGCAACAGCCTCCATACTGCACCAGGTTACGGCTGCAAGGAATTTTCCTCAAGGACGCTCCCAAGAAAAAAACATAAACCCTCAAAATGTAACTCCTTACCAAATGATAAAATTTCAGACTGGTCCTAATTAAAAGCACTTGGATACAACAAAATAAAAATAAGTCAAAAATTGAAATTTGTTTCCAGCAGGGAAGAAAACATGTGGGAAAAGGAGAAAATGCTGGTTACCAGCATTTTCTCCTTTTCCCACAATGTTTTCAAAAGGCTTCAATCTCAGGGTCGTAAAAATCAGGGGATTGTTTGGTAAAGTGTTAACTCTTGCATTTTCATAATGCAGGACCCCAATTCTTGTATGCCTGCTATTGCTGCTATTTTCGATGAAATCTTTATTAAAAAAAATTTATGAAGTCAAGATAAAAAGAATTATCATAACAGGTTCTTTAGGATCAGAGAAATGTTTAACCCTATACTAGATAATAGAATTAAAGTCTAGTCAAAATTGAAAGCATTTGCAGACAACAAAATAATTTTGGTCCAAAAAAGGAAACTTGTTCTGGAAAATGGTAGAAAACATAGCAGGAAACAGAGAAAATACTGGTTACCAGCATTTTCTTCTTTCCAACTATGTTTTCAAAAGATTTCTCCCTCACGGTTGAAGTGTTTTCAAAAGACTTCTCCCTCGCAGTTAAAGTGTTAGTTTACTTTTCAACAATTGCTCTGAAGTTTAACAGCCAGATATGACAAATATGATAGATTCTGACATTTAAAATGATAGAAAACAATGCAAGTATGTGAAAAAAATTGCTAGCAATTTTTGTTCTTCTCCAACAAAATTATCAAAAGCTGTTGTTTTTTTTTTTTAATTGTAAGAATCTAAGATCATATGGTAAAGAATGGACAAAAGAAAAATATACTTTAACTCTTTATGAAACAACCCTGGATTTTAACTACCCTTTGGAAGAAGCCTTTGGAAAACAGTGTGAAAAAAGGAGAAAATGCTGATAAATAGCATTTTCTACATTTCCCACAATGTTTTCCACTCTTCTAAAGTCAAGTTTCAATTTTTGAGTCATGTTAATGTTGTCATCTGCAAAGCTTTCAATTTGGACAAGTCTAAAACTTTGTTGTTGGTAAAGAGTTAACCCATTACCACACAATCCCTACTTTTGACGCCTCTGAGAAAGAAGCCTTTTGAAAACACTGTAGGAAAAGGAGAAAATGCTGGTAACCAGCATTTTCTCCTTTTCCCACAGTGTTTTCTACCCTTCCCAGAACAAATTTCAATTTTTCAGTCACCTTTATTTTGTCGTCTGCAAATGCTTTCAATTTGAACCAGTCTAAAACTTTGTTGTTTGGTAAAGAGTTAAGGGAAAGACGCATGACAGACACTGAGCCAAGACAAAACTCACTGACCTGGTCAGTGAGGGTATATAATCAGTTTAATATTGCCACAAACTTGACCACTTGAGCACTATAAATAGATAAAATGGATTCTATCACTATGGTACCTGTTTCCCATAGCAACCATCACCAATGTGAAGGTCGTTAGAGTAAAATACCTACCACTGTACATGTTTTGAGGGGGCCCATAATACATCTCGTCTGGCGAAAAAGAAAGTTAGTCTAACATGTCAACATTCTAGCAGAGAAACAAACAGTCTTCACACTTTTCATTACAAAATTTTTAACCCTTTACCATACAATCTTGTCTTAACCCATTACCAAACGACAATATTTTAGACTGGTCCAAATTGAAAGCATTTGCAGACGACAAAATTAAAGTGACTTAAAGTTTGAAATTTGTCTTGTGAAGGGAAGAAAACATTGTGGGAAAAGGAGAAAATGCTGGTTACCAGCATTTTCTCCTTTTCCCACAATGTTTTCTAAAGGCTTCTTTCTCAGGGGCGTCAAAAGTAGGGATTGTGTGGTAATGGGTTAATAAAAACCAAAACAAATTAACCTTTTGAAAACATAGTGGGAAAAGGAGAAAATGCTGGTTACCAGCATTTTCTCCTTTTCCCACAATGTTTCCTACCTTTTCAGAAAATAAAATTCATCTTGTAAGTCACAGCGGATTTGTATTCTGCATATACTTTTAATATGGACAAGTCTAACATTTTGTCGTCTGGCAAAGGGTAAGATTTGTTATAAGACACCTTGATTTGTTAATCACACATCAATCAGAAAGCAATACAATCAAGATTTCTTGAAATTTTGTTATAAAATAACTTCTGTCCACTCTATAACAAACAATCCCATGTTAAACAACCCTGGTGGAGAAGGCTTTCGATAACAAAGTGAGAAAAGGAGAAAGAGCTTGTAGCCCCTCCCATTATGCTTTCATTCAAGCCAAAAGCTCTTCATCTTATTCACTTTTTTTAAATTTTTCGTCTGCAAATGCTCTCAAATCCAAAGGGACTAAAACTTTGTCATTTGTTAATTCTTTACAAAACAAAAAAAAAAATTTTAGACTAGTCCAATTTGAAAGTATTTGCAGATGTCAAATTACATGTGAATAAAAATTTGAAGTTTATTTTTGGAAGGGCAGGAAACATTGTGGGAAAAGGAGAAAATGCTGGTAACCAGCATTTTCTCCTTTCTCCTTTTTCCCACAATGTTTTCAAAAGCTTTTTTCTCCAGGGTCGAGTCAAGAAAAAAGTCAAGATTGTGTGATACAGAGTTAAAGGGTTAGTCACACGTCAAACAAAAAGCCGATTTGCACTACTATATTAGTAAAGTTTCAGTGTTAGAACAGTAGTTATGTTAGATAGAGGCAGTATTAAAGCTGCACAAACTAGACTCTGTAGAGGCAAGTTTAAGTGGAAAAAAAAAAATCTTTACTGAATCTGATACTCTATCGTTGCATACAAATCTAGCTTACAAACCGAAGAAATGAGCTGTGCTCTTTGAAAAGGGGGTTTAATGCATCTGCGAAAAGTATCGAACCAAGGCCAGCCTGCCCAGTTCGCGCAGGCTCCCCCCGAGTTGAAAGTTTTTCTTATTAGTCATAAGGTCATTAGGACCATTAGAAAAAAAAATATGGTCATATTACAGTTTTAAGCATAGTGTTCCTTTAAGAATTTCATACAAAGAGAACTTCTAGAATGGTAAATCAAGAGAGCACAAAGATATGAAGTGAAGCCAAATCTTTATTTTGAAGTAATAAGCCTTTTCACAACAATCCTGTCATTTTTTAACCACTCTTAGATAGAAAACTTCTGAAGAGATTTTGGGTAAAAATGAGAACAGGATAGAAAACACTATGGGAAAAGGAAGAAATGCTGGTTATCAGCATTTTCTCCTTTTCCCACAGTGTTTCTACTCTTATAAAGACATACCAAATTAACTCTATACCACACAACCCCGACTTTTAATGACCCAAAAAAAGAAGCCTTTATAAAACATTGTGGGAAAAGGAGAAAATGCTGGTGACCAGCATTTTCTCCTTTACCCACAATGTTTTCTATCCTGCTGGAAATAAATTTCAATTTTAGATGTACATTTACTTTGTCATATACAATTGCTTTCAATTTGAACCAGTCTATAATTTTGTCTTTTTGTAAAGAGTTAATTTATATGTCTACAAACCCTTTCACTTTGCACCGGCCTACTGTTTTGTTGCTTGACAAAGAGAAGAATCATAGTAGATCTTGGTTGTATATAACGGCAAAATCAGTCAAGAGTTAGAGGCATAATAGCAGCCAAAAAGTCAATGCAATCATCAACATGCATGTAAATTTAAATCATACTGTTTAAAAGTATGAAAAATACAGTGAAAAGGGTTAGTTGATGACAGAAGGATGATTTTCAAAATAGGAAAAAAATAAGATGAATCAAGAGGGCCAAGATGGCCCTGGATCGCTCACCTAAATTTTTGAGAGGACCGTAGCCAATTGTTTTCAAAATCTAATCAGCCATTTCGGAGAAGAAGAATTTTTAAGAATTTCTTCATGTTTGTACAGTGTAAGTAGCCCACAACCATCAGAGCCATGTTTCTTGATGGATCAAAATTTCTTGAGCAAATTTTGAAATGGGTCAGCTAAGAAACATTTCTGTGAAATTATATCAAAATCTGAGCAGCCCTTTCAGAGAAGAAGAATTTTAAAGAATTTCTTCATGGCCATATTATTGCAAGTAGCCCCCATTCACCAGAGCCATGTCTATTGACGGATCAAAATTTCGCGAACAATTTTTGAAAAGGGTCATCCAAGGAACATCTCTGTGAAACTACTTCAAAATCTGACCAGTGGTTTCTGAGAAGAAGAATTTTTAAGAATTTCTTCATTTCCATATAGTGCAAGTAGCCCCCATTCACCAGAGCCATGGTTCTTGACGGATAAAAATTTCACGAACAAGTTTTGAAAAGGGTCATCCAAGGAACATCTCTGTGAAATTATTTCAAATTCTGAGCAACGGTTTAAGAGAAGAAGAGTTTTTAAGAATTTCTATATTTCTGTATAGTGCAAATAGCCCCCTTTCACCAGAGCCATGATTCTTGACGGATCAAAATTTCGCGAACAATTTTTGAAAAGGGTCATCCAAGGAACATCTCTGTGAAGTTATATCAAAATCTGTCCAGCCCTTTCAAAGAAGAAGAATTTCTTCATTTCCCTGTAGTGCAAGTAGCCCCCATTTACCAGAGCCATGTTTCTTGACGGATCAAAATTTCACGAACAATTTTTGAAAAGGGTTACCCAAGGAACACCTCTGTGAAATTATTTCAAAATCTGACCAGTGGTTCCAGAGGAGATGATTTTTAAAGAATTACCTAGAAAATTCCATTTGGTTGTCATGGCAACCAGACTTTTTGACGGAATCAAATTCTGTGAACAGTTTTTAAAGAGGACCTCCCAAGGAACACTCCAGCTAAGTTTGGTCCGAATTGGCCCAGCGGTTTAGGAGGAGTTGATGTTTAAAGAATTGTTGACAACAGATGACGCACAACGCGGACACCAGGTGACTCTAAAAGCTCCCCTTGAGCACGTTGCGCTCAGGTGAGCTAAAAATGGGAGAAATTTATCTTTCTGCCATTGACTACCATTTGGACCAACCATAAAATAACAGATTGTCATGTTAACTATTTCTTTACTCTTAAATGGTGTGATTTAAATTTAAATACATTTTAATACATACTTTGTTTACTTTTGGCAGCTATTGTAACTTTAAAGACAAGCAGAGTATTTTAGTATTGAAAAGGTGATTATCTACATATATTTAAATCCATCACAGAAACCTATGTTGTATGCACTCGTTACAATTGGCTCAAATAGACTATTTTCAGCTGTATCCACAACATGGGTTTTTGTGAAGAAATAACAAGAATCAAAATTACCTCCAGTTATCTTGATATCTAAGGTCTTCAGCGCCTAACTCATCGGTAAACACTGCCGTTTTCATAAAAGTTATTGGTCCAATCTCTGTGGCTTCTGTCATTTATCAGAGCTCAAGACAGAGGGGAGTGATTTTGATTTCATAATTGAAAAATATGAAATATTTTCCCCTAAACCCTATGTTATGGGTACTCATCGAGACGATTCTAATGAGTACCCATAACATAGGGTTTGAAGGAGAAATAACGGATTTAGAATGCCATCACTCCCTCTTTATCTGTAGCTCTGTTTTAATATAAAAGTCAGCCACTGGAGATCTTAAAAACAAGGAATTCAAAAATGAATCAATATCAAAAAGTACTTACCAAGCATCTGTTGTTGTCTTTTAGCCTTATGTTCTTGAATCCTGGACATGAGTTGTGGATCAACCTAGCATTAGCAGAGAAATAGAGGATCTTACATGTGTGTTTATGTATTATCATATTTATTGTACAAGTCCACTTAACCCATTACCAAACGTCAAAATTTTAGGTGTGTCCAAATCCAAAGCATTTGCAGACGACAAAATAAAAGTGACTGAAAATTTAAAATTTGTTTCGTGAAGGGTAGAAAACATGGTGGGAAAAGGAGAAAATGCTGGTTACCAGCATTTTCTCCTTTTCCCACAATGTTTTCTAAAGACTTCTTTCTCAGGGGCATCAAAAGTAGGGACTGTAAAGTAATTGGTTAACCCTTTACCACACAAAGCCGAATTTTGAACACCTTGAGAAACAGGACTTTTGAAAATATCGTGGGAAAAGGAGAAAATGCTGGTAACCAGCAGTTTCTCTTTTTTCCACAATATTTTTAACCCTATCAAAGACATCTTCTACAATTTTAGCGACATTAAATTTTGGGTCTGCAAAATGCTTTGAATTTGGATGTGTTTAAAATCTTACAATGGTGTAAAGGGTTAAATCATGATGCCAGCCTTGGCAAGATTCATATACATTTTAGTTGACAAGTTTGATAAAAACAATAAAACATAAACACGAATGTAAGATTATATTTATCACAAACAATAAATAAAACCCAAGTATGTATCCTCCATTATCACCTTCAACCGATGTACCATTCACGGCTCCATGTTGTAGTTTGGTTTCAAGCATGTACAGACCCAAGAGGGTAGCTCAATGACATGTACATCAAAAGTAGAGAGTATCAGTTTGAATCAGGGGGTAAATCCAGCTTTTATCACAATTTTCTTGAATTTAAAATGACATGCAATGCATTTCTTGTTTTATTAAATTTGAAAATCATGTCATAGGCCAGGTTGGAATCTAGGCAGATAGAGCAAATTAGAATTCTAATTTTGTCTAGACCAATATAGAATATTTTTAAAATATTAATCCACATGTTTACAACTGAGAGGTATTTTTAATCAAAGCAATACATGTATACTTGTTTTATCCCCCAACTGCTTCGTTTTTCACTTTATTTTTCACTAAAGTGCAAAACAATTATCCTTACTCAGGATTGCTTATTAAAACTTCTCTAGGCAGATTGTGGAGCTGCCTGACCATACTACAATCCTAATTTAGTCAAGACAGAATTCTAGTTTGCTCTAGGAAATTTTTTTCGGGAAATGGCAAAGCATCACAAATTCCTGCACGTGTTGGTTCACAAAAAAAAACAAATTTGGCGTGTTGTAGGCCTAATCATATTTGTCATCCATAAGTAAATGAAATATTTTTATTTACCATCTGATTATCTTGATCCATTCCCATATTGCCATGCTGTTGCATTCCCATTCCTCCACCCTGCATCTAAAAAAGATACAATCAGTCACTGCCACTGAAGAGAATCAGAATGAACTAGACCAGTTACAAGCTAGAGCTATCACTAAACATGATTACGAGGGTCAGTCAAAAATAAATGAGCACTGCCTAATAACTTTTTAAAACTACATAGTAAACAAATTACATGCTTATAATCCCTTAAAGTAATCTCCCCTGGACTGGATGACAGAATTCCATCTCTTTGGCAACGCTTGGATGCCGGTTGCTAGGCTACCAAAATTGATTCGTCGCACCTCTCTGTTCACGGCACACTCATGTTTATCCAAACTCTCGTAGCATATTCCCCGTAAGAGCTCCTTAAGTTTTGGGAACAAATCAAAGTCAGGGGGGCTCAAGTCAGGGGAGTAGGGGGGAAGATCAAGAACTTCCCACTGGTATGACTCCAGCAGCTCCTTGACAACGTTGGCTTTATGGGGTGAGGCGTTATCGTGTAAAATTAGCGGAGTGCAGTCAATCATCTCCTGGCACTTTCGGCGTATTGCTGGACGAAGTATTGTTCTAATATACATCTTATAGTACTCTTTATTCACAGTCTCACCAATTGGTACTCTGTGTGCCGTCAATACTCCACAAAAATCATACGCAAAGATCATCAACATTTTGGCACAGTTCTGACTTCGACGGAATTTTACGGGTCTTGGGGAGTTTTTTGTATGCCATTCACTGCTTTTGCGCTTTAATTCGGGTTCAAAAGACCGAATCCATGTCTCACCGATTGCAACGATTCGTTGTAACATTTCATCGCCATCTTCACCATATCTTTTTAGAAGTTTACGGGCAATGTTTACACGTTGGTGTTTTTCACATGAATATCTTCTGTCATCGTTCAGCAGTTTTGCAACATTTTCCACATTTTCACCGGTCGTTGCCGACAAAGGCCTTCCGCACAGGTGCTTGTTGCTAACTGTATTTCGTCCGTTGTTGAATTATCTTACCCATCGGGTGATAGAACTATATGGAAGTACAAACTCTGAACCTACTTCCTCGAGTGCTTTCTGAATTTCTATCGCACTTTTACCCCGCCTAGCCTCAATCTTAATATATGTTACTTGTTCGTCGCGCGTCAGCGTGAACGCACCGTCCGCCATGACAATTTTGTAAATGACGTCATATTTACGTGACGTCATGTAACGTTGTTTTTTTCCCGCGCAAGTTTTGCATGAGACATTAATGAACAATTGTGCCAAGTTTTGTTAGCCTACGTAAAAAAATAAAAAAGTTGTTGTAAGGCATTACTCACTTATTTTTGACTGACCCTCGTATACCTCCCCCCCCCCCTCGGGCTCCTTGTCACAAAAACTGGTCTTTGTCACTTTGTCACAGAATGCAGTATGGTTTAGTACAATAGTATAAGTTCAAGGGGAGATTTTTCTGTAACAAATCACAGAAGGGTCATGAAAATTGCACATGCACAACTTCATATATATACAGGAACCCTATGTGTAAATTTGAGTTCAGTTTGTGAAAAACTGTAGGAATACTGCTCCAGAAAAATTTGTGTCTACTGACAGACCGACAGACAGCCATGGCGATTCCAGTATAACCCCTCCCCCCCCCCCCTTCCACTACGTTGTGGGGGGTATAATCAGCTAAATACATCCCACCAGCACCTTTCTTGTCACTGAAGCCACACAATAAGAAAACAGAATTGACCTTCAAAACGAAGTCCACCTGTGACATTGACCTTTGACTCATGTAACTCAAAAAAAAATAAGTTACCTCCTTGGGTCATGAAGGACACTTATATAAAGATACAGGGTCCTAGATCAAACAGCTGAGTTACACCATGGATACAGTTTTCAAACAAAGTTCATCTGTGACCTTGACCTTTGACTCATGTAACCCAAAAAAAAATAGGTTACCTCCTTGGGTCATGAAGGACACTTATATAAAGTTTCAGGGTCCTAGATCAAACAGCTGAGTTACACCATGGATACAGTTTTCAAACAAAGTTCATCTGTGACCTTGACCTTTGACTCATGTAACCCAAAAAATAATAGGTTACCTCCTTGGGTCAGAAGGACACTTATATAAAGTTTCAGGGTCCTAGATCAAAGAGCAGAGTCACTTATGGATACAGTTTTCAAACAAAGTTCATCTGCGACCTTGACCTTTGACTCATGTAACCCAAAAAACAATAGGTTACCTCCATGGGTCATGAAAGACATTTATATAAAGTTTCAGGGTCCTAGATCACACAGCTGTTTAGTTACACCATGGATAGTTTTCAAATAAAATTCATGAGTGACCTTGACCTTTGACCCAAGTAACCCAAAAAATAATAGGGTACTTCCTTGAATCAGGAGCAACACTTGTACAAAGTTCCAGGGTCACATTGCTTTTGAGTTTAATAGAGGACTGAAAGGAAGAAGTCTACAAATAGACAGATGGATTGACAGCTGGACCGACATGGTGAAAGCAGTATATCCCTCTACTTTGTGGGTGGGTGGGGGGTATGATAAACTTTTATCAAACAATCCATTGTTTTAACTCATTACAAAACAACAATATTTTAGGCTTGTCCAAATCGAAAGCATATGCAGATGACAAAATAAAAGTGACTGAAAATCTGAATTTTGCTTTGTGAAGGATAGAAAACATTGTGAGAAAAGGAGAAAATGCTGGTTACCAGCATTTTCTCTTTTTCAATTATGGTTTTCAAAAGGCTATTTCCTCAGGTCAATTAAAAATCAGGATTGTGTGGTACAGAGAATCCTAACTTTTCACGACCCAGAGAAGGAAGCCATATGAAAACATTGTGGGAGAAGGAGAAAATGCTGGTAACTTTCTCTTTTCCCACAATGCTTTTTACCCCTCACAAAAAGAATTTCAATTTTTTAGTCTCATTCATTTTTTCATCTGCAAATGCTTTCAATTTGCACCAGGCTATTACATGTATTTTGTCGGTTGGTAAGGAGTTAAGCCTATACCAAACAATGACTGCTTTTAATGCCCCCTGAAAGAGAAGGCTTTTGAAAACACTGAAGAAAAAGAAGAAAATGCTGGTTACCAGCATTTTCTCCTTTTCACACTTTTGTTTTCTACCCTATCAAAGAAAAATCATTTCATATGAGCCACGTTAAAACTGTTATCTACAAATACTTTCAATTTCGCAAATCTAAAATTTTGTCGTGTGGTAATGGGTTTAACATCGTCCTATGCTACCATTCTGTCTCATGAATTAGAGTCCAAAGTCATGTGAAATCTAATTTGGTATATTATATTTCATGTGTCTATTTTTAGAAATGTTATGGGTAAAGAAATGATGTCATTTAAGATGGGGAAAATTATTTCCCTGTCACAGTGAATAATTTCCTCCTACCGAATATCTGGTTTATTGACTTGAGATCACTAGTTTTAAAAGTGGCATTCGTTGACAAAATAATCAGATGAAATATAATATATAATGGGGAAATATTTGCCTCAAAATGAAAAGGTCCACGAAAATAACTTGTGCCTTACGGCACTCGTTATTTTCACGTACATTTCCCTTTTTCGGCAAATATTTCGCCATATTAACCACAAGCTGATGAAATAAACTCTATATAATGAATCTAGGAGATGCATTAAACCCTCTTTTGCCACAGTATAGATTAAATGTTTTTTTTTTTTTATATGAATATGTAAATCATTTTGTGGTCTTGAAAAGATGTAGGAGCTTCTATTGGTGAGATAAACTTACGGCCGAGCTTGCAGGACCTCCTCCAGGTACCATCCCCACCATGTTTGGCTGAGGCATACCACCTGGTCCTCCAATCTGAGGCTGTGTTACTGGGCCTTGCTGCATCTGTATCATAATTCATAGTAGTATGATAGATTAAATTCATAGAGGAAAGGAAAGAAATTCGGGGGGGGGGGGAAGGAGGGGAAAGGGTGGGCTTTAATATGTAAGTCTGCAACAGCTTTCATCGTGGACAAGTCTAAATTTTGTCTTGTAATACATGTAGCTGTAGCTGTTTTCTCATGTGACCAATTTCTTAACAATTATTTGCAGAGAGAGATGAATGAAAACTAGTGCACTGACAATCATCAGTCCACAGAAAGAAGTTGTACCATAAGCCCATAGCTCTTGTCATAAAAAGCCTAATTTCCTTTCACAATTGTAAATACTTTGTTTTTTCCAAAACTAGACTATCATCAATCCACAGAAAGAAATCATTACATAAGTACATAGCTGTTGTCATAAAAAGAGAAATGTTCCTTTTTTCCTCACATGACCATTGTTGTAACAATGATAAGCTGTGAGAAGTGAATGAAACCTGTTGTAATTACTATCATCAATCCACGGAAAGAAATTGTAACATAACTGCACAGCTGTTGTCATAAAAAGACTAATTTCCCTTCACAATTGTAAATATTTTGTGTTTTTTTTTTTTTAAACATGTAAGTTCAGCATTAATATCATCACAACAATGATTAGCAGTGAGAGATAAATGAATCCTATTGCACTGTTTATCATCAAACAACGGAAAGAAATTGCTACTGAATACATAGCTGTGGTAACAAAAAAATCCCTCAACAAGTGTACATAATCATTATTTATTACATATAGCATTTGTTTTGAGTGCCAACTGCAAATAGGGCTCTAGCTAGTATATATAAAACTTTCATGCTAAACTAGTGCAGTGGGAATTTGAAATATGTAAAAATATTATTAAATGCACATACCTGGGTTGATTCATAACTTTAGAAAAATTTTCTTTGTATCTTCTACAAAATTCAAATTTTCTTACTATCTTAAAAGTGAAAATTCTCTCTGAAAGTCTTTACCAAACCACAAAATCTGAGACTTCTCAAATTGAATACATTTGCTGACAACAACTTAAAACATTATGGGAAATGGAGAAAATGCTGGTTACCAGCATTTTCCCCTTTTCTTTCAATATTTTTAAAAGGCTTCTGCAGGGTTGTTAAAACTAGGGCCTGTTTGTTAGAGGGTTAAACAAGCACCGGCTCTTGTGTGATCACAGTACTCACCCTCATCTTGTGTTGTGTGATCACCTGTCTAATTCCATTCACCACACCGCTTTGATCATTGGGTATCAGACCTACAAAAGACTTTCTCTTGTTGCTGAACAGCAAAAGTAGCACTCGGATATCACAGGCAACATTATGGGGGAAATGGACACAACCAGCCTGATAAAAAAAAGGAAGAAGAAATCAGCATTATTATAGACTTTTAATCATCTACAAAATTTTCAACTTTTCTTTATTAAAAGCATTTGCAGATGACAATTAAAATGTACTAAATTGACAGGATTTGTATTGAAAAGGTGGAAAGCATTGTGGGAAAAGAAGAAAATATTTTTCAAACCATGTTTTCAAATGATTTTTATCTCAGGAGAGTTAAAATGCAGTACCGCTTGATAAAGAGTTAAATCTTTGCTATACAATCCATTGTTTTCACTGCCAAGAACAGAAGACCTTTGGAAATATTGTTGGAAAAGGAGAAAATGCTGGTGACTAGTATTTTCCTCTTTTTCTCCAATGTTTTCAAATATACAACAGACAAATTTCAAGATCTTAACATGTAATAGTATTGAGAAACAATTACTTTTTTCTTTCATCTTCATATATTTATCCATGAAAGCTGTTGACATTTTGGGCAGGTTGAAAATAACAGACTCTAAATTTGTTGGTAAATCCCTATGAAAAACATGTGTTTTAATAAATAAGCTTCTGAAAAAAACTGTTGGAAAAACAGCAAAAGCAGCATTTTTTCTTTTATTGCAATGTTTCCTATCCAGTCAGAGAACTTCATCTCGGTTGTACACATATCTAGGTGGGCATCTGAAGAGATCAGCTATGAACAAGTTGGAATTTGTTGTATTGAAAGGATTTGACATGACAATTCCAAACCACAAAATATTGATTTAGAGCCTATCTCTCTTTACTTGTCTACAAATTTTTAAACTTGCCCAAATTGAAAGCATTTGCAGACATCAAATTTCATGTTGTTCACATGATGAAGTTTGTCCAGAAAAATGTGAATAACATTGCAGGAATAGGAGAAATGCTGGTAGCCATCATTTTCTCCTTTTCCCCTATGTTTTCGAAAGCCTTATCCCCCAAAGTCATTAAAACTCAGATTTGTAAATTAAAGAGTTACGAACCTGATTATCTAACAAAATATAGAACAGTGAAGATTCAAGATCTGCCTGAATGTATGTTCTGTAAGATGTGATCTTGATCCATTCAAGAAAACCAAGCTGGACTTAGCTCAGCACTCTCAAACAGGTAAATATGTCTGATATTTGACTTGCAAATAAAGATCTTGCATGAATAGTCAATGCTGATCTTTTTCTTCTCATGGCAGTGTACCCTTTACCACACAATCCCGAGAGCTTCAACAACCTTTGGGATGAGCGCTTTTGAAAAAAATAGTTGGAAGAAAGGTGAAAATGCTGGTAACCAGCATTTTCTCCTTTTTCCACCATGTTTTCAAAAGGCTTTTTTTCTACAGTAATCAAAACACAGAATTAAGTAATGAACAGTTAAAGGTTCAGATGCACTTACAAATCCATTGCCCATCACTTTATAGAGATTCTTCAGGTGATCAAGGTCAATATTATTGTTGTGGAAATGAAACGCCACCTGGCGACTGTTTTTAAACAAGGGATGTAACTGCTGGGAGTTCAATAACGTCTGTGGCATCAGCTGCATGATCAATGTGGTGGGCCAGTTTGATGTGTTACTGCAAAATAATGTTGAAGAGCAATGATTGGTTTAATTTTTCAGTACTGAATCTCATTCGAACAAAATTTCAGAAATAAAACTGTTGACAACTTGATACAATCATGCTTGCTACTTGTTTCTTAACCCTTTACCAAAGAAACAATAGCTTCACAAAGCAGCGCATATAGGCCCGAAGGGGCTTGTCAGTGAAATGGGTGAAAATCTAGAACACCTGCAAATATCCAAATTTTATGAGTCACATACACAACTGCACATCACAAAGATTCATTGAGGTGGGCTTGAACTTATTCCGATGAAAACTGTAGTAGGAGTTATGCACACAAAAATTGCTAGCAGGCAGATAGGCATTGATGGACAAACAACCGAGGCCATAATATAATACGATCCTGGGGCATATATACATTGTAGACCCATCAAAGTTGGAAGTTTTTGTAGAGAACAAATCATATGTGGGTCATACTGTTGTATTTTTTGTCCCAAAAGCTAGAAAATATTGAGGGGAAAGGTGAAAATGCTGGTTATCAGCTTTTTCTCTTTTTCCATTATAATATAAAAGCCTTCCCTTTTGGGGCCTTTTTGGAAGGATTGTCCTGCAAAGAGTCAAGATACCATAAACCAATTACTCAGACTACCCCAAAATGTCAGCAACTGAAGACAACAAATAAAATCAGGCTTCAACAGCTGAAGTTTTTTGGTTCGGTAAGAAAACTTAGTTGGATAGAGAAAAATAAATAAATGCTTAGCAACATTTTCTATGGCAATACCTTTATCTTTTCTATGAAAACAGCCGCGGCAAACAAAAAGTATTTTATTTAAAAAAAAGTAAACTGCTCACATTTCTTGATCTGTCATTGCTATAGTAACCATACATCCTAGACTACGAGTGATTCTGGAACTTGGAGCTGGAGGGACCGTTTTCTTATCTTGCCATTCCAAGTGACCTATATGAGAAAGCAAGAAAACCATGAATACAGGAACCAGACTGATGGATAAAGTTGAGCCGTACTCTCTGAAAAGACTCTACAATTATCCCTTTACCAGGTGACGAATTTCAGCATTGTCTAAACTGAAGCATTTACAGAAAACAATTTCACTATGGCTCAAATGGTGCAATTTTTCTTTTATAGGGTAGAAAACATTGTGGGAAAAGGAGAAAATGCTGTCAACCAGCATTTTCTCTTTTTCCCATGATGTTTTCAAAATGCTTCTTTTCCATTTGCAAAAAGTATCACCCTGAGTAATGCTATCCAGTCCACACAATCTGTTAAGCGCACACTGGGTTTTTCGAAGATTTGACCCACTAAACTACTTTTTGAGCAAACATGACCCAATTTGAAACTTTCTCAAGATAGCATAAAGACAAACATTCTAACCAAGTTTCATACAAGGTTTTTCAATATGTCCAAGTGACCTACTTTTTTACCATACACAACCCACTGTCAAACCTGTCTTACATATTATCAAGACACATAGTTTGACGAAGTTAAATGAATATCAGAAAAAAAAGGCTTCTGAAAAGCTCACAAGGTAATAACAGGTCTCCAGATAGAGGGGGTGATATTGATTTAAAAACTGAAAATTTAAATCATTTTCCAGTAAACCCTACCGGTTATGTTATAGGTGCTCATTAGAATTGTCTCATTGAGACGATTCTAACAAGTACCCGTAACATAGGGTTTGGAGTAGAATTAATGGATTTAGAATGCCATTACTCTGTCTTATCTGGAGCTCTGTAATAACTAACAACCACATGACACACAACAGAAACAGTACAATCAGAAAAGCTCATCTTGTGCACTTTTAGCTCATATGAGCTAAAAGTGAATTGTTGGTTTACCTCTCCATATTATGTTTCTATTTTGAAGTTGATTAGGCCCTTGTTGTTCTGGTCCAGGAATACCTGGCTGACCACCCATCCCTGGCTGCGCTCCGCCCATTCCCGACTGAATTGGTGGGTTCTGACCTCCAATACTTGCTGGGTTGACTGTATCCATATTCTGTACGCTTGCACTCGGCATTGCCTGATTGGGTCCACCAATCATTGAAGTGTTTACATTTGGCCCGCCAACTGATGCCATTGTATTCATTCCACCAATACCAGAGCTTGCTCCTCCCATTCCAGAGCTGGCCACACCCAGACTGGTATTTGGACCACCTAAACTGACATTGGGTCCACCTTGCATTCCCTGGTTCATCACATTCTGTCCTGATTGGCTCATAGGAATATTACCCATCATTCCAGGTTTGGACTGGATACCAGCTGACATGGAGTTGGTTCCCTGCATTGTGGAAATAGCAGACATTGCCATTGCATCTTGGTGATTGTTTGGTCGTGTTGTCATAGGCATTCTTACTGGTCCATTCAGAGGGTTCTTGTTTCCTAAGCTGAAGTCAGCCTAAAAAACACAAATATAATATCATTAACCCTTTACCACACAAAATCCTGAGTTTTAACGACCTTGAGTAAGAAGGCTTCTGAAAACATTGTGGGAAATAGGCGAAAATGCTGGAAACCAGCATTTTCTCCATTTCCTACACTTTTTCTACTCCATCAAAAACAGAAATTATCATCTGAGCTAACTTTAATTGTCGTCTACAAATGCTTTCTTCAATTTGGTTGAGTACAAACACTTGTCATATGGTAATATCATTTGGCAGAGGAGATGAGTTTTGTCACCAGATAATCAAATTCTGCATGTATTTGACCTTTTTCCTTCCGCATCTGTTAGCCAGTCTGACCAAGCCTTTAATATTGATAACTGATGCACAGTTAAACTTTATCACACAATCCCAACTTTCAATAACCTTGAGAAAAAGGACTATGCTGGTAACTAGCTTTTTCTCCTTTTCCCACAATGTTTTCTAACATATCGAAGACAGCTTCAACACTCACAGCTAAATTCAATTTGTCAACTACAAATATGTTCGACTCGGACAAGTCTAAAATTTCGTCATTTGGTAAAGGTTTAACTCTTAACCAAATAACAAATTTTAGACTGGTCCAAATTAAATGGATTTGAAGATGACAAAATGAATGTGACTAAAGAATTGAAATTTATTCTAGAAAGGGAAGAAAACATTGGGGAAAAGGAGAAAAATCTGGTTACAAGCATTTTCTCCCTTTCCCATGTTTTTTTTTTTTTTTAAGGGCTCTTTCAGAGGGGTGTTAAAAGTTAAAAGGGATTGTGTGGTAAAGGGTTAATTCTCACTTGATTTGATGCTGTAGTGTAAACTTGTGACTGGGGGTTCTGGGGTCTACCCATGGGGTTGAAGTTCGACTGGGGCATATTTGGGGGCATATTGCCCGGCTTGTTTGCCATCTGCTGCTGTTGCTGCTGCTGCATCAGGCGTTGATCTTGGAACTGTTGATTTCTCTGTTGTTGCATTTGTTGTTGTTGTAATAGTTGTTGTTGTTGTTGCTGGAATTTCTGTTGTTGTTGTATTTGTTGCATTTGCTGTTGCTGCTGTATCTGTTTTGGATTGCCTAAAAAATAAGAGTAAGGAAGAGTTTGTGATTTTGTCAAAGATATAAACAGAGCTTCTGACATAAGAGAGTGATGGTATTCTAAATCCATTATTTCTCTTTAAAACCTATGTTGTGGGTACTCATTAGAATCGTCTCAATGAGACAATTCTAATGAGTACCCACAACATAGGGTTTGGTGCAGAATAACTCAACTTTGAAATCAAAATCACTCTCTCTCTACCTGGAGCTCTGTATAAAGCATCTGACATGAGTTGGTGTTAGAAATAAAATTTTATTAAACAAGTCTATGGAAAATGTTCTTTAGTGAGCCTTAGGCAAGCTTAAAAACATTTTTTTCTTGAAAAGTTTAATCAAATTTTATCTAAAACCTCAATGAATGTCAGATTCTTTTCATTACAAAACAATATTTCATAAATTATAGACAAAAAGAAGCAATTCACCTGTCTATGCACCCAAAATGTACTTTTAATTGTTTAATCCTTTACAAGATACTCCCAACTTTCTGCAACTGTGAGGTCGAAGCCTTTGAAAACATTGTGGGAAAAGGAGAAAATGCAAGTAACTAACAATGTTTTCTACCCTATTAAGCCTTTACCACACAATGACGACTTTTGCTGACCCCGAGTAAGAAGCCTTTTGAAAACATTGTGCAAAAAAGATAAAATGATGGTAACCAGCATTTTCTCCTTTTCCCACTATGTTTTCTATCCTATTGAAGAAAATCATTCTATATGAGCCACATTGAAACAGTAATCAGCAAATGCTTTCAATTCAGACAGGTCTAAATTCTTGTTGTGTGGTAAAGGGTTAAAGGTTTACCTTACAAGTTTTTAATTTGTTGTCTGCAATTGCTTTTAATGACGTGCATAAAGGAGGCTTTTGAATAGATTGTGAGAAAAAGAGAAAATGATGGTAACCAACTTTTTCTTCTTATTCAACAATGTTTTCTACCCTATGAAAGGTGAAATTAATGCTCTGATGTCACAGTTTACTTGTCGTTTTGCTGTTGCGCTCAGTTTTGACAAGCTTAAACTGCCATTTGGTAGATACTGCACCCTCTACCAGACAGAAAAACTTCATGATTTCCTGTTTGTTCAATTCACTAACAACTCAAAACAAGAGGGCCATGATGGCCCTGGATCGCTCCACTGACTTTTAAACCTTTTACCACACAAATTGTAGTGTTCATGACCCTGAAAAAGAGGGCCTTCAAAAAACAATGATCACTGTCAGGCAATACAAGCAGGTTAATCCTTTACCAAACGAAAAAATTTTAGACTGGTCCATACTGAAAGCACTTGCACACGACAAAATAAATATAACTCAAAAATTGAAATTTGTTTCCATCAGGGTAGAAAACATTGTGGGAAAAGGAGAAAATGCTGGTTACCAGCATTTTCTCCTTTCCCACCATGTTTTCAAAAGGCTTCTATCTCAGGGTCGTAAAAACCAGGGATTGTTTGGTAAAGGGTTAATTAATTAACATGAAAGGTAAAACCCTTGAAAAAATAACCTGAATGCAGGGGTGTGGAATTCCTACGTCCGATTTGGGTAAATTTGACATCGGACAAGTGGCTTTTTGCAATCTACTCGTCCGCGGACAAGTGCATGGACACATGCATGGACACCGGGCCATGACATGAGTCCGCTGGCCTTTGGCCAGTGGAGCTAAAAATGGTTCAATCCCCTGAAAGGATTTCAGTCCAGTGTAGATTCAAATTTCTTGATCACTAGCCATGCATGTAATCACTCAAATACGTTGACTAAGAAAGGTTGGACCCTAGTCATACCTGTTATATTCTGACCCATTCCCATCTGTGAAGCAGGCTGTGGCTGTTGTGTGGACTGTGGGGAGGGCTGTTGGGCTGAAGACATCACAGATGGGGCTGTTGTGGGCACTTTGAACTGCCCACTGTCAATGGATGCAGTAGGAGCAGGAGATCTACTTGCTGTAAGAAAAAGAAAATAGATAACAGGTGACTACATCATGTAGCCCAACATGGAAGTTTAGTTGCTTCAGAAGACAGTGTAAATCAAGATTAGACTGTCTTTTGTGTACAGTGTAAATTACAGTTCAACAAAGTATTAATGCTCCAACATGGTATAGCTATCCCTTGATTATTGCAATAGATGAATGACAGAATATACTCTTTTACCACATGGTAAAATCTCATACCTATCCTAATTCAAAACATTCGCAGAACGGAACAATTTCATAGTGGATCAAATGACCTAAGTTTTCATTGATAGGAAAGAAACCATTGTGGGAAAAGGAGAAAATCTTGGGAAAGGGTAAACACCTTACTACATGTTCCAGAATTTCAATGACCCTGATACAGGTCCTTTAAACACATCATTGAAAAGGGAGAAATTTGCTGGTAACCAGCATTTTCTTCTTTTTTCCATGATGTTTTCTTTCATATCATGAACGAGTTTCTTCATTTGAGTCAACTTGAAAATTTATCATCTGCAAAATCTTCTTATCTGGAAAAAGTCTAAAATTTCACTGTATAGTAGAGTTCAGCATAATTATTTTAACTTATATCACTGTTACCATAACATGTCTTCATCTAGAGTTTCTTTATTTGTGATGCAGATATATCACTTTTTTCAACCAGTGGCTGCTTTCCCACAAGATCAAAGTCAACAAGATGAACAGAGATGACAGGCAAAATAGGAAAAGCAATTCTTCAACTTACATTCTTCATTGACTGGGGAATGGGCTCTTTCTGCAATAAAAGAAATCACAAAAGCTTTGCCTCATTACTTAATACAAGTGCATTTTAATATAAAAGCAACAGTTTGCTTTGGAAAATAACTTGACAAAGTAACCCTTTACCATACAGTTCCATCTTTTAATGACTCTAGAGAAAATGCTATCAAAAAACATGGTAGGAAAAGCAGATCTGTTTTATGAAACAGTAATCACAGTGATCAGCCATTTCTTCTTTCCCAACCATAATTTGAAAAGGGGCCTTCCCCGAGGTTGTTACAATAATGAGTTGTTGGGTAGATGGTGAAGTGTGTCATTATCTTTAATTTTTTGTCAAACTTGTCTACTGGTTTGATGTTTAACTCAGTAAAATGGTTACTTGTATTTTCTCCTTTTCACTATCATCTTCTCCTGTTTCAAAATGTTTTAACTCAGTACCAAACGACAAATTCATTGGTTTGTCCAAATCGAAAGCATTTGTAGATGACAAAATAAACCTGACTGAAAATTTGAAATTTGTTTTGTAAAGGGTAGAAAAACATTGTGGGAAAATGAGAAAATGCTGGTTAAAAGCATTTTCTCCTTTTCCCACTATGGCTTCTAAAAGCTTCTCTCTCAGGGTCGTCAAAAGTAGGGATTGGGGATTGTATGGTAATGAGTTAAAAAGCTTTCCTTATTATTCTTTATAGCATTGAATAAATAAGTGGACCATTTGGAAAAAATTGCTATTTCAAGGCTATTTTTTTTAAGAAAATGTAACAAAGTGGCAGATGCTGTAGATCCAAAATCAGACTGCACATTGCCTGCAGTCTGATCTTGAACAACTCTGTCTGCAAAAATGACTTAAGTCTGTTTCAGCACTCAGTGGGTTAGGTTAACCCTTTCCCAAACAATCCTGGGTTTTCACAACCCTGAGAAAGAAGCCTTCTAAAAACATTGTGGGAAAAGGAGAAAATGCTGGTAATGAGCATTTTCTCCTTTTCCCACAATATTTTCAACCCTTCCCAAAACAAACTTAAATTTTATGAGTCCATTTAATTTGTCATCTGAAAATGCTTTCAATTGGGAAAAGTCTAAAATTTTGTCATTTGGTAAAGAGTTAAGGATCGTAAAACTTAGGTAAGCTTGGTAACGGGTCTATCTTGAACTTAAATAATCGATTGTCCCGTATCTGTATTCCAACAAACCTTGTAACTGGTAGCCATGCAGCAATACTTGATGTTGAATATCCACAGAATAGTCTTTGGTCTGGGCTGGACATTCCGCTGTTGTTGACTGAAAGTACAGCAAAGTTTATCACATCAAAGTTTGACAAGCCCACGACCAGTGGGTACCAATGTTCGGCTGCAGTAACTTTTTAAAAAGAAAATCCAAATTTGGATGGAAAATGGGCCAAAAACTATGTCAGATATGCTCTCGGAGTTACCTGCCCCTTCTGGTATTGCTTCCCCTTTTACAGTTAACAACAAGCAAATATTTGAAGCTAGAAGGCCCTGAAGGGCCTGAATATGCTCTACTGGCAGTCAACTTGAAATGGCTACTTTTCCCATACTGTTTGTTGGATTTTTTTCAAAATCCATAGGATTGAAGCTATTGACGAGATAAATAAACTGTGCAAGTTTCACAAAAATCTGATTACAAATGCACATTTCATCGCGTAAACAAGAATTTGAAATTTTCAATTTGAGATGGCAACTTTTCCCATATTGCTTATTGGATTTCTTTTTTTGAAATCAATAGGGTTGAAGCTACTGAAGTGATAAACAAACTGTGTGATTTTCATGAAAATCGGACATGAAATGCAGACTTTATCATGTAAACAAGAATTTGAAATTTTCAACTTGAAATGGCTACTTTTCCAATACTGTTTGTTGGATTTTTTCCAAAATCAATAGGGTTGAAGCTATTGATGAGATAAACAAACTGTGCAAGTTTCACTTAAATCTAGCAATAAATAAAGACTTTTTCGCGTAAACAAGAATTGGAAATTTTCAACTGGAAATGGCTACTTTTCCCATATTATTTGTTGGATTTTTCTCAAAATCAATAGGGATGTAGCTATTGATGAGATAAATGAACTGTGCAAGTTTCATGAAAATCTGATGAGAAATGCAGACTTTATCGAGTAAACAAGAATATGAAATTTCCAACTTGAAATGGCTACTCTTCCCATATTGTTTGTTGGATTTTTCTCAAAATCAATAGGGTTACAGCCAGTGATAAGATAAACAATCTGTGCAAGTTTCGTGAAAATCTGACGACAAATGCAGACTTTATCGCGTAAACAAGAAAAAGACTAACGGACAGACGGACGGACGACGAAAACCCCGAAATGACATAAGCTCTGCTGGCTTTCAGCAGCTAAAAAATGACTTCAATTAAGAAAAAGATAAGAGTAAACTGTATGACTTTAGCACAACAAGGATGCAGACAAGGCAGATGACAGGGCTTTGGTTAATTGTTTACCCCTTTACCACACAATCCTGAATTTTAATTACCCTGAGGAAAGAAGCCTATAGAAAACTTTGTGGGAAAAGGAGAAAATGATGGATACAAGCATGTCTCCTTTTCCCACAATATTTTTCTACAATATTATCTACCCTATCAAAGTCAGAAATCATCTTATTACCATAACAAGATTTAATTTGTTTTTTGCAGATACTTTGAATTTGGTCCAGTCCAAAAATTTTACTTCTGGTAAAGAGTTAAAATATGCAAAGTATGTTGAAAAGGACCTTTAACAGTTTACCACACATTAGAGTTTTACACTGGTCCAAATTTGCAGTTGTCAAAATCAAAGTTACTGAACAGTTGAAGTTTGGGTTGAGAAGGGTAGAAAACATTGTGGGAAAAGGAGAAAATGCTGGTTACCAGCATTTTCTCCTTTTCCCACAATGTTTTCAAAAAGCCTTTTCCTCAATGGTCGTTAAAAGTCAGGATTGTGTGGTAAACAGTTAAGAATTACAGGGAAGTATTTACCAACCAAGAGAATCATTTTTTCTAATTCCAATTATAAATACAAAGACTAGAAATCTGACAGGCTAAGACAGGGCATCTCAACCAATCAGGGAGATTGTTCTTAAATTCAGATTAAGGACAATATTTAGAACATCAAATTATGGACAGACTAAAATAATCAACATACAAACTTTCCTATCCTTAAAGACAGAGTAAAAATATGCACAAGACTGTGCTGGTTATAATCATTTTCTCTTTTTCACATACTGTTTTCAAAAGCCTTATTTTTCCACGGGATCATTATAACAAGGAATTATTTGGTAATGGGTTGGGTTTCATCATTGTTTTAGAGGACAAAAATAAGCATTTAAAACCCATTACCACACAATCCCTACTTTTGACGCACGTGAGAAAGAAGCCTTTGGAAAACATTGTGGGAAAAGGAGAAAATGCTGGTAACCAGCATTTTCTCCTTTTCCCACAATGTTTTCTACCCTTCACAAAACAAACTTCAAATTTTCAGTCACTTTTATTTTGTTGTCTGCAAATGCTTTGAATTTGGACCAGTCTAAAATATTGTCATTTTGGTAATGGGTTACATGAAACTAGATCCTAAATAATAATCCCACGTAAGTCATCAATGTCTCACTGTACCCTGTTTTCCTTACCTCTTCATACAGTTTCTGTAAGGCTGATATCTTTCTTGGGGAAAAAATGGATAGATTGATTCCTCTCTGCAATAAAAAAAATAATCAATTAGTAGAGTAATATGAGGTTATTCTACATGTTTGGGTACAATACTGAATTCAATTGGATTTGTACACTGCAGAACCAGTCTTTAATTTGGACTGGGCCTTCACATCATCAAAAATATAAACTGGTTCTGCAGTGTACGGATCAAATTGAATTCAGTATTGTACCTAAGCATGTTAAATGACCTCTTTATTTCACACTTTCGTACAGACTTTAAAGTAAAGAAATATAAGGCTATTCTAATTTAATTTATGATAAATACAAGCAAAACATATCAAAAGAGGGCAAAACATATCAAAAGAGCTGAAAAGACAGTCCCAAGTGATTCTGATCACACATTGTCAAAAAGACATTTTGCTACGTCACGGGTTTCCATGTTTCTTGGACCAATCAAATTTTCATGTCTGTTAATTTCTGAATAGGTATTTCTGTGTATTTTTAATAACTAATTGTCAATAAAGGTAACAGGCAACTTCAAAACCTGTCTTTTTACACAAGTTAAGCATATAAAGACATTTTTATTTTCTTTCATGAGGTCCTGCACTTACCCAATGTTCATTTGAAAATTTCAATTCTATTATGTGATTTATGCAATAATTTATGACATAAATAGAATATTTGGGTTTTTCAAATGTTTTCAAATCTTTCCTTCATATCTAAACATCTTTATTTTACATCAATTGAGAAACAAGTTCTTATAACCCTGGGAACTACACTAGAGCTTACAGAGAAAGTGTAGGTAAATGAATAACCCCAAAAGTTGACACCTACCCCCTGATATTGAAACTCGGAACCTTATCATTATCTCTTACCAAACAGCAAAATTTAAGGTTTGGCCAAATTGAAAGGATGTGCAGACAACAAAATAAACGTGACTGGAAATTTAAAACTGGTTTTGTGGAGGGTAGAAACATTGTGGGAAAAGGAGAAAATGCTGGTTACCAGCATTTTCTCCTTTTCTCACAATGTTTTTTGAAGGCTTCTTTCTTAGGGTCACAAAAAGTAGGGATTGTGTGATAATGGGTTATGAGGCCAAGGTTGTACCTCAAAACCATGGACACCTTTTCCTTCAGAGTGATATGATACAATATACAAACTACAATGACTATTACATGTTACCTTGGCAATCATGTTGGCAAGCTGGTCGCTTGAAAACCCTGTATACCGTGTTCCATCCATGCTAGGAAGGTGATAAGGCGGGGAATTACAGACTAGAATACAATGTCTCTCTGTCAACAAACTGGAATATAGAAATAGAATAACAAAATGTTGAACTACAAAGAAGTTTGATTTGACAGTTCTAGCTCTATGTCAGGTGATTAAGTACAAGACTTGCAAAAATAGAAAGTATGTGCAGGCATCATATTTTCAAACAGAAAACACTGTTGGAAAAGAAAACACCTGTATTGCCGGTAACCAGCTTTTTATCTTTTTCCCCACAGTGTTACCAGAGGCCTTGTGTGCCTCTTTGTCTTAGATGAATGTATTTTGATACAAGGCTTAACTCATTACCACACGAGAAAATTATGGACTGGTCCAAATTGAAAGCATTTGCAGACGACAAAATAAAGGTGACTGAAAAATAGAAATTTGTTCTGGAAAGGGTAGAAAACACTGTGGGAAAAGGAGAAAATGCTGGTTACCAGCATTTTCTCCTTTTCCCACAGTGTTTTCAAAAGGCTTCTTTCTCAGGGGCGTCAAAAGTAGGGATTGAGTGGTAATGGGTTAACTAAGTTTGTCAAAACACATTAGCCCTTTACCACACAATTATGACTTTTAACACCCCTGAAAGAGATGGCTTTTGAAAACATTGTGGGAAAAGGAGAAAATGCTGGTTACCAGCATTTTCTCCTTTTTCCACAATGTTTTCTACTCTATAAAAGAAAACCCATTTCATATGAGCCACATTGAAACTGTCATCAGCAAATGCATTCAATTCGGACAGGTGTGTAATCTCGTTGTGTGGTTAAGGGTTAAAGGAGTGGTAAAGGGTGAACTTAAGGTTTAGTCATTGCCTCTTTATCACAAAATCCCGACTTTTTTAGACCCTAGAGACAACATTGTGGGGAAAAGAGAAAATGCTGGTAGCCACATTTTCTCCTTTTCACACATTAATTCAATATTTTCTACTGTATCAGTCTGAAATCATCACATTAACAAGATTTAATTTGTTGTCTGCAAATGCTTTGAATTTAGTCTAGTCCAAAAAATTGTCGATTGGTAAAGAGTCGATTGCTAGTTTATCATTTTGATCAGGATTTATTTTCTTCTTGAAGGTGGCCCTTCAGATTTTGAGACGAAAATTTTACAAAAGTACAAAAAAAAATCTGTACACTGCCAAGGCCTTTCAATTTTCATTCTTAAAACCCCAGTAGTCGAAAACCATCCGACAACAAATGAAATTATAGATTTCCTACAGCCCAGGTCGACACCGACGGGAAACAACTTCTATTTTTACATGAGAAACTCGCTCATTTACATATCCGAAACACACAGACGAAGTTTCAAACATAAGGTCCAAAGAAGACATTATGGAAGATAATTACATGTTTGCTATGTTATGGAATTTAAGCGTCATTAGTCATGTGCCAGTCATTTGACATTCCCACAATCCTTTTTTCGATTTTTGGCGCGAAATCTAAAAATATCTTAAGAAGCTACATGGCCTTTTAATAGGACACCATCACTTTTTTTTTTCAATTTTATAATTCTTAATTATTGATGATTTGTATTGCTTTTTCATATAAATTTCAATGATATATATGTTTTTTAATTTGGTGCGATGTGAAAAATCTAAATACCCACCTTTAACTCTTTACCACACAATCCCGACTTTTAACGACCCTGAGAAAGAAAGCTTTTGAAAACATTGTAGGAAAAGAAGAAAATGCAGAAAACCAGCATTTTCTCCTTTTCCCACAATGTTTTCTAACCTTCCTAAATCAAATTTCAATTTTTGAGTAACATTTATTTTGTGGTCTGCAAATGCATTTAATTTGGACTAGTCGAAAATTTGTTGTTTGGTAAAGAGTTAACTCTTCACCACACCAGAAAATTTTAGACTGGTCCAAACTGAAAGCATTCACAAACGACAAAATAAATGCTACAGAAAAATGGAAATTTGTTTTGGGAAGGGTAGAAAACATTCTGGGAAAAGGAGAAAATGCTGGTTACCAGCATTTTCTTTTCCTACAATGTTTTCAGAAGGTTTCTCTCTCAGGGTCGTTAAAAGTCGGGATTGTGTGGTAATTAGTTAAGGTGGAAAATTTTCACATATCACGTGACTGCTATATCATACCTTAGACCACGCTTGTAGGGACTTGACCAATCAGCGTTCAATATTTCTATTGTCTATATCGCAGATACAACTCCCGCAGTTGTATATATGGATATAATATGCTGGTATATCCTGCACGTGAATTAACCGACAATTTTTGTTTGCGATATCGAGTCGGGGCAAAATGTACCCTTTGCGGTAAAACAATTTTGAAGTACGATTTTAACTGGGTACAAAAGTGCACATTTTGGCTTTAAAACATACCATGGCCTTTACAACCATTTTCCTAAAACTTCAATATGAGAAGGATTAAACACTTGTTTTGGCTTAGAAATTACAACACATTCGACATCTCTTTAGTTTGCATTGGAGTTTAACGTGTCAGTGCACCTACACATGAATAGGTTGGTTTAGTAATATTTAACCCTTAACCTGTTTAGTAAGTGAAAAGAAACCTTCAAGCCAATAATAAAAGCCCAAATTTGGCTATTTCAAAGATATTTTAGGGGAAAATATCGCTTTATTATCGGACAGTGTACATCCAAGATCAGATAATACACTTTCTGTGCTTTCTGATCTGTATCTACATTGTCCACTAAAAGTCTTTGAGTCGCGTTTACCAGCCTACAGGTTAACCTCAATGGCTCTACAAAGTTTACAAGGTTTTCATATTGACATTGCTTACAAAAATTGCTCAAAATTTACGTATTAAACATAATTGCAAAAAAAAAAAACCTGAACAATATTTCTCAGCAACATTCCATGTGTTTCGTTATATAATAGACTAGTACTGTCTAATTACAAGAGACACATAGTAAGTTCTAAACGATGAACGTCCCTATTGTCTTTGACAATCTACATCTAACGAAACTTAACATTTTCAAAATTTTGCCAAAAAATACAATTTCGATCTTAACAATCCACAAATAGGTTAACTCTCATTAAAATCATACTGAATAATTTAACATTTTGATATAAATTAGTACCTTACTTACTCGCTAACGCTCGTTGTATATTTCCCATATACCACGGCACTTGTTTTCTATCCCATACATGGTTCAGAAAGAAATCACTATAGAGCCTTTTGGGGGCATAGTGTCTTGGTAGTGAGTGACTATCTTACTGCTAAACAAACAGTATATAATTATGTTTTACCTGTCATTGTTGCGTTTTTCTTTCATATCATCGAACACATGCAGAGCTGTTCTCAATCCTTCTGAAATATGACTGTGACACTCTCCACATCCACCTATAAACCTTTTTGAAACAGAAATACAAAAGTATATAACATAGAATGTATGGTAAATTAGTGTAAATTAATGGGAAAAGGGGGGGGGGCATGGGGAGAGGTTCTGGGACACTGTCCCACTTAATAGGAAAACCAACAACACAAAAATTATGCTAACTTAGTATCAAAGAAAATTAATTCATGTTCTTTAAATATCTGTGTTATATATAAAAAATAAATATTGCAAAAATATTTACAGTTAAAGCATGGATATCCTAGTAGTTGTTTAAAGAGAATTGCATGTAGGTCCATTTCATACATAATCGCCAGTAAATTTGTTTCAACTATTTTGAAAACGTCCCTTATTTTTCAAACTTAATTGGACAATTGTTCCCTCTCTGAATCATCCTTGGACAAACACTAGTTGTTTTCAAGGACTTTAACCCTTCCCCAAACAAGCCCTGGTTTTTACGGGTAGGCAGTAAAAGTCTTTTGAAAACACTACGGGAAAAGGAGAAATGGCTCATAACAAGCAATTTCTCCTTTTCCCACAGTGTTTTTCTACCCTTTTTGAGACATTTCTGCAATTTTCTCCAAACCTAAAATTGTTGTCTGCAAACTTTTGCGGTTTGGAAGGGTCCAAAATTTGTCGTTTGGGAAAGAGTTAACTACAGTTCTATCTTTATTAACTCTTTACCAAACGCCAAATTTTAGACTAGTCCAAATTAAAAGCATTTGCAGACAACAAAATGTGACTAATGAACTGAAATTTGTTTTAGGAAGGGAAAAAAACATTTTGGGAAAAAGAGATAATGCTGTCTACCAGCATTTTCTCCTTGTCCCTCAATGTTTTCTGAAGGGTTCTTTCACAGGGTCGTCAAAAGTATGGATTGTGTGGTAATGTGTTATATTTTATTATATCTTATAACAATGTAATCATCATTAAAAGCATTAAAAACCCACTATGTTTTCTATTCATTCAAAAAATGCTCTCTTTATTGATGCTCATATAATTTACTATCAGCATAACTATGCTTTCAATTTTGGCTTTTCCATTTTTTTTTCTACACTGTAAACTTTTCACCACATGCTTGTCAAAATTTAAAACATACATACGGTGTATTTTCCAACCATTTTAGAAACTGGTGAGTGCTGGTTGTCAGATCTGAACATCTAGTGGTTGAGTCTGGGGCAATATCAGCGGCAAAAAATGTCACCAGATTGTAAAGTGTGCAGCTATACTGTAAAAGCACAGAAATCTAGATGACCATGTGGTCAATTTTCTGCATATCAAAGGTCCAGTTTACCTCATGGTTGTTTGTTAGACAAAACAGACTTCTTCTGTCTATGTTCATATGATAACTTTGTATCATGCACCACAGAGATTCATTAACCCATTACCACACAATCCCTACTTTTGACGACCCTGAGAAAGAAGCCTTTTGAAAATACTGTGGGAAAAGGAGAAAATGCTGGTAACCAGCATTTTCTCCTTTTCCCACAAAGTTTTCTTCCCTTCCTAAAACAAATTTCAATTCTTTAATCACATTTATTTTGACATCTGCAAAGGCTTTCAATTTGGACCAGCCTAAAATTTTGTCGTTTGGTAATGAGTTAAGCCCCATTTTACCAGACCATGGCTCAAATTTATTCATTCATTTTCAAGTTGTAGTTATATTGTTTGAAATACCTTGTATGCAAAAGATTTATATTGTAAAGTGTACATTAAACGGCTATTCTGAAAAAGCAGAGAAATCAAAATCTGTATGTTCTCTTTCAAGTATGTTGTCCGTAATTATAGTTATATAGTTGTGAAATGCTTAATACAAAGGACTGTTGATAGTAGACAACGATGTACATGTATGGGTAACATATTGGTCTCTTCCATATAAGATCCAAGGTTTGAATCCTGTAATGAGCTTGCTCATCCTTTGGGACAGCCCATATTGCAGCGCAAGTACATGTATGTAATGGTTACAGTTTCCAGGAAGCAATCATTGAATTAGTTCACACTTTAGCATACAATTCTGACTTTTAATGACCCAGAGAATTCTCCCTAATGAAGGAGTAGTCTCCCATAACACCACTCTGTCCCAGGTTTTAATGACCCTGAGAAAGGAAGGCATTTGAAAACATTGTCACTTTTTTTTTGTGGGAAAAGAAGTAAATGCTGGTAACCAGTATTTTCTCCTTTTCCCACAATGTTTTCTGCTCTTCAGAAAAAGACAAAACTATTTGAGCTGCATTTAACAACCTGGACTAAATCAATTTTTGTCATGTGGTACAGGATTGAAAAAAGTTCATCTCAAAGTCAAAGCTCAACTTATGTCAGACCCTATATATCTCTTTATTCTCGACAGTTGAAGAGTGTAATACTAGAGCCTATACAAATAGTTGATTATCAGGGAAATTAGAGTACCTAATCGATTAAATAGCGTTGTACAACCTAACTTATACAGTCATGTATGTATGTGTAACCAGACTTTCACAGGTATTAGGATTGAACTTTGTGATGTCTTCCCAAAGGCCACTCAAAAAAAAAACAGAAAAAGTGGTATTGGATGACTGCAAAACTTTCAATTTCTGGATTATTAATAGAACAAATTAATGATAATCATTGATCAAAAGTGTGTATGATAGAGCTAGAGATAAAAAAAATACTTACATCACGCCCATAATCAACTGGGTCCGGTGGGCCTCCATTAAACAGCCTGCAAAAATTCAAAAAGTGATCTTTTTAACATGCATGATACTTGTCAAAAAAAAACTATAAAAATACATGTATCATACATTAAACATCTTAACCCTTTACCAAAACAATCCCAAATTATTGCAATCCACAGAAAGAAGCCTTCTTAAACCATTGTGGGAAAGGGAGAAAATGCTAGTAACCAGCATTTTCTACTTTTCCCACAACGTTTTCTACTCTTCTTAAGTCAAGTTTCAATTTTTGAGTCACAATTATTTTGTGGTCTGCAAATGCTTTCAATTTGGACAAGTCTAAAATTTTGTCATTGGGTAAAGAGTTAAACCCTTCATGAAGAGCCTAGATCGGGCAGTTTGTAGCCTAGAGGACTAGAAACCTAGGCCAGGGGAGTCACTGGTTGGAATCCTAAGCTTCCTTTCTTTCAAATGATGCATGATAGCAACATAATTTTCAAATGGAAATTTTTTTTGCTATCAGTTGATACTTTGGATATGAATATCAAAAGTGAAATGATAAGGACGGCAACATGCGAAAAGGGGCATTCAGGCATTTGCGTAACTGTCGTTTTAGATCAGCCTGCACAGTCTGGGCAGGCTGAAACAAACGACACCTTTCGATTTTATATCATTTTCTGTTTTGTGCAAGTCTACTGTTGCAGAAAATACAATGTAGCCGTAAAGTTATGTCTCGGATTACCTGCATGGACTGCACAGGCTGATCCAGGATAACACTTTAATCAAAAGTCTGAACGCAGTCCGACGAATCACCGAAGTACCCCAACTTTTTTGGTATCAAGTTTAGATTACTGATAAAAGTCCGAATTAATTGTATTTTATTGTGAGATCTGACACAAAATTTTAGCTTTGACACGATTGAAAACATCTGCTGACGACAATTTCAGTGTGGTACAAATGGTGCAATTTCTCTATGATAGGGTAGAAAATATTGCGGAAAAAGGAGAAAATGCTAGTCACCAGCATTTTCTCCTTTTTCCACAATATTTTCAAGAGTATTCTTTCCTAAGGTCGTTAATTTTTTTTCTTCTGTCATATTGTTTTAAAGTTAAACTTACCATCAATCAACAAAAGTTCACTCAAATATCACGAAAAAAGACAAATATTTCATACTGTTATCAGTTATCTAAACTCGATAGAAGAAAATTGGGGTATTTCGGTGGTATTTCGGTGATTCGTCGGACCCGTCTGAATGCCCCTTTTCATGTGTTGCAAGTGTTACAGGAGATCATTCCTTCATGCATGCCTTCGTCCCGATTTAAATACAATATCTTTTTTGGCTCAATGGTTATGGTATTGGTCTTTTAAACCTCAAAAATTAAGGATCTTGTCTGCCATAGATTCGAATCCCACCAGATGTGGTTTGTGGATGCATTTCATTCTCAGTGTCGTTAAAACTCAGTATTGTGTGGTGTCCGTCTTAACTGGAGTGTAGAATATTCATCAGTCCTTTACGACCGACCTTGACAATCAATCAAATGAATGGAAAAATGAGAAAGGGGCCATCCTGCCCAGAATGGCCAGGAAGGTTTGACAACATCCTGGGATTGAACCTTTTGCTGCAAGTTGTGACTTTTTGATTAAGATTTTATATTTGATCTTTACACGAAAATTTTGATTCCTTGACCAAAAATGTATATTTTCTGAGCTTATTTATGCGTAGGTGAATACAGTAGGATGGTCCTCGATGGTACCGCGGTACTTAATTTTGCCAAAAATTACTACAAGATAGGAAACTCACATGTATTATTTTCTAATACTGTAATGAACTGTTGCATGTAAAGTTACGATAACCGAGCTATCAAAGCTTCAGTCGTGTTTTTCAGACAAAAATATATAGGTCAAGCAAACATGTCGACTACAAGTGCTCCGAAAGTAGTCCGCTATGGTACCGCGTTAACACCTGAAATTTGGAAAATCATGAAAAATATGAGATCTATATTCAAAGTATGATTTAAGTACCTTTTTTTTGTTTCCGGCGAGGACTATGATAACAAAGCAGATGACCTTCACTCTTCAAAATTAAATTGTCGGTTTTTTGAAGAGTTGTGGGTAATTAATTTTAAAACATGGAGGAAAATTGTGCTTTATCATTGCAATTTGTGAATATTGAAAGTAACTTATTATTAATGAAGAAATGTCTATTATTTTTGACCGATGCCATGACAAAGAAAACTTCTGCTCTCGATTTGAAAGAGTAAACAGTGGTTAGGTGGCGCTACATATGCAAATTAGGTATTTTCCGGATTACCGCGGTATCATAGATGACACGGTACCAGCGAGGACGATTTACGGATGTTTCGGTGACAGACGAGTTCGGTAACATAGACTTATAGTGTAAATCAATTGGATGTTTCGGTAACAAAGCAATTATATATGTGACATTCTTTACACCCGGCGCATGGCTGTATTTTTATCAAACCTTCGTTATTTCAAACCTTAATTTGTAATTTCCATTATGTTTCATAAATAATATTTTTGTTATGTACCCCATTTCATGCTGTATGTATTGACCATGTGGAAATGCCTATTAAGCGAAAAAGGGTAGAGAATGAAAAAATAAAAGGTAGGAACCTATCTATCAATTGGTGAAAAGTGTAAAAGTAAAAGGTGTGAACAAAACAAAGCCAAACATTAGGTGTAAAGAACGTCACAGAACATAAATACAATATAATTGCTTTGTTACCGAAACATCCAATCCATTTACTCTATAAGTCTATGTTACCGAACTCGTGTGTTACCGAAACATCTGTCACCCGCGAGGACGACTGTACATAGGTAACGGTACCATTGGCTTTGCAATCGAGCAGTCAAGAAACCGTACAGGCCGCAATTTTTCCATGTTAAAAAATTGCAAACCTGAGTAAGCTGTAAATTACTCACTCTAATGTTGGCCGTATATAGTTTGTAATAAGTTCCTCCACATATGCTCCAAGATTTGCTGTTCCTTCAACAACAAACACAACATCTCTCGTTGGTCTCGATGGCCCGTCGAATACAACCATATTTCTTCAGCTTTATAACAGCAAAATGTCTTTAAACCGTATCACGGTAATCATTAACTGTAAACTTGAGAATAACAAGCAGTGAGACGTGTGTCTCAGTGTAAACGCAAAAATATTATACGGTGTTTTTCCACATTTTCTAGTTTCAAAAATTCCCTAGTCTTTTTTTCTTATCCGAAACCGGAAGTGCCTTACAACAACTTACTGTTAAATATACTTTCGAAAATCTAGAAAAAGTAGTTCTTGTAATAAAATAAATCACTGTAATGAAATACAGTTTCAAAATTGCCGATTAAACAATATTTTCATTTATTTTTTTAAAACGAATTTATATGTCGTAATGTTATAACTAATCTTGATCTATTTCAACTAAAACCATTTTAAAAAGTTGATATCATCCGCTGTCAGAAAGGGGTTTCCCTGAATGACGTCATTTAAAAAACCACGAATACGATACAGCAGATATTTATAACTAGGCCTACCAGTCCAGTGTCTCGTGTTTTAACCCTTTACCCCATAAGGCATTTCTATGGTATCTCTTATTGACCTTAAATAACAGCAAGGATGAAGCTGTTTCTAATGTGCATATGACGCCATTTGATATCATAGAAAACAATGTAACAAAAGGTGAAATTGCTCGTCACGAGCAATTTCACCTTTTGCTACATTGTTTTCCAAAGGCTCCTACAAGTAATGCGTAGAAACGAGTATCTATGTAGTAAAGGGTTAACTTCTGCTTGCATACATGTACAGTGTTTTACGAAGCTTTCAACAATATTTCTGTCGTATCAATTTGAAAATTCACCTATTTATGTGTGTCCTGCTTTCTCCAAAAAAAAAAAGGATGGGGGTCCTGACTTATCACTCAAAGGACACCCCTTAACTTCTAGCGACAGACTCCTTCTATGGCAAAGGAAAATGGGAGTGAGACACACACTAGAGTCCTGACCATTTAAGGACCCCGTAACATTTTGGTTTTTTGAGTAACATTTAGACCCCTTTGAGATACATGATGGACCACTTTGTCCTTGAGTCACTTAGACCTCTATCTTTAATGTTTTTCAGCGGTCCTCTATTTTTTCTTGTAAAATATATCTAGTGTTATTTTCCATTATTTAGTTTAGTAATTAATCTGCTAAAGAGTATTTAAAACTCTTTATCACATGACAAAATTTTAGACTGGTTCAAATTGAAAGCATTTGTAGACGGCAAAATAAAGGTAAATGAAAAATTGAACTTTGTTCTCGGAAGGGTAGAAAACACTGTGGGAAAAGAAGAAAATGCTGGTTACCAGCATTTTCTCCTTTTTCTACAGTGTTTTTAAAAGGCATCTTTTTAAGGGGCGTCAAAAATGGGGATTGTGTGGTAATGGGTTAAATATTTGTACATGTATGCAAGGACACCTCTAGGTTTCTTAACAATCAGACGGGTTTGAATTTTATGATATATATGGCATGCAGCACGCGAAAAAGGAGGATACAGATACACGTTTTTATGCATTTTTCTGTTTAGCGCAATTCTACTGCAGCACAAGCCTTCTACAGATCAAATGCGCGGGCTTATCCGAAATGACACTTTACGCAAATGTCGGAATGGCCCTTTTCGCGTGTTGCACGCCATATAGAGTTTTGAAAACAAAACAGAAAAAGGATAAACTAATGATGACCAGCAGTTCCTTCTTTTCCAAAAATCTTTTGCATCCATTCGAGGACAAGACCAATTATCTTAGCCACATTTGATCTGCATTTCGCATTTTGCAAGTGCTATCGAGTCGGACAGTTTTACTCTTTTGTCGTTTGGCATATTTTATATTTAAACAAATCCCGCTTCTGGTGAACTTTTGGACAAATTTTGAAATAATTTGTAATACGATTTTTGTTGAGTAACATCTATTGAAAATGTCCACTCTGCTTTTTTTTTTTTTTGTCTCACTTAACTCTTAAAAATACAAAAAGACAAAATAGTACGCTTGTTAGAATCCAAAGCGTTTGCAGACAACAATCTCAATGTGGCTCAAATGATGAAATTCGTCTACAATATGGTAGAAAACATTGTAAGAAAGGGTAAAAATGCTGGTTACCAGCAATTTCACCTTTTCCTAGCAACAATATTGTTATCAATAGGCTTTTTCCTCAGGGTCGTTTAACCTCAGTAAAGGGTATATAAATGGCTTCCAGGGCAGATCTGTAGATAGAGAGATGGAGAGGAACATAATTATCTTTACAGCTGTTCAGGAAAGCAGTTCTTCAAAAAAAGATGAATATGCACAGTCCTGAGTTTTTTTTTTTTTTTTTTAATACCAACATATACTGAACAAGATGACCACTGTAACTTAGAAAACCTTGTACAAGACAATCTGTTGAGTTCGCGATCGTTAGGGGGGAAAATAAAATCTGAAAAAGGAGAAAATGATAGATAGATCTACAAGCATTTTCCCAAATTCAAACAAGTATAGTCAATTTTTATATCTGCATTTTGTGGGGGGGGGGGGGGGGAACTAAGTGTAAGATTTTATGTAGAAAAGCCTTTACAAGGTTTCTGATTATGATGGATAGGTTGAACCATTATAGCTTTGTTTGGCGTAGCTGAATGTGCAGCTTTTGACTTAATTTTTGGCACTGATAACAAATGAATAAATGAGAACGTGTGATTGGTCCGAAATGGAAATATGTTTATTCTGAGGGACCCTGTGGTAAAAACAAAATGTAATCATGCACATTCATTCTAATTCTAAGGCCCTTGCCTATTTGGTCAAAAGTTTAGATCATATATTTCTTAAAGATATTTCTCGTTCCTGATCAATCCATAAAAAGAAATATTTACTTCTAAGCCTATTTATATGTCCGAAAACGACCCAAGGGAAACATCATTAGTCTAGTCCCATTTCTGTATCTTGTAAACGCTTTCATAAAAGCATTCAATCGTCTTCTCGCGGCGGGATCAAGATTTCACGACTCTATTCTTAAATTATTTGTGAAGTATTTTGATGTCTTTATTCTTTTGTTATTTCAATGTTAATTATTCTGAGAGATTACCATATTTTGTCACAGGCTATTTGGTTTAAATTGAAAAGTTATTGCCGTAATGAAGCTTATTTAATTATAGAAAAATGCTTGGTTCTGTAGAGGAGGCCCGGGCAACTCGCCCCATAGATAATTCGACCCATGGATAATTATTTGTCACATAAAAAGGCTAATTTGCCTAATGCCACGGAGGACTGGGAGTTTTTAATGATATTGACATAAAAAGCTTTTGTAAATATTGTAGAAAAAAGAGAAATAACTGGCAACAAATAGATTTTCCTTTTTCCACAATTTTATCCCCTCTTTCAGTTTCAGTAAGATCCTGTCTACCAATTTCGCAGTTAGTTACCTGGTGATGCCTACAGCTTGTAAATATCCAAAATTTTATTTTCTTGGAAAAAGTCTTATGGGACAATTTTATCCCCATAAATAATTCTTGATCCAACAATGCTATTGAAGTTATAAAGAACCCTGAATGAAAAATGTTTTAAAAATATATTTGGAAAAAGCAGAAATGCTGGTAACTAGAGAAATAGAATTTGTCATTTTAGCAAAATTCAATTTGTAATTTGCCAACCCATTCAATTTGGTCAAGTCCAGAATTTTGTTGTTTTGTAAAGAGTTTATTCTTGACAGAACACTGCAAGGTATATTTGTATATACGGTGCAAGGAATGAAACAACTTTTTTTTTTCCTCAGAGAGTTATTTTAGATTGGATTCAAGAAGGGAAATAACAGAAAGATGTTTGGTGGTGGGAAAGGATTTACTTTTGGTACTCCCACCACATCCTCCAGTACTGGTAAGCATTATCTCCCACTAGATGGCATTCTACAAATACGCATCTATCCAATTTGAGCATTCTGGGTACAGATCCGGACTTCTTTTTTTTACAGGACAATCATTGTTACTTTGAATTTCAAAGAAACAAAATGAACATTTACTCAATAAAACATTACATGAAGTGATTCATTCAGGTATGATCAGCTAACATGTAACCTATGCACAGGTCATTTATTAAAACAGCCCCTACAGACTTTGGTAATAGCTTCAGCTTTCCTTAGCATATGGGCTCCAGGTAATGCGTCATTACAGACCCGGAGGAAGAGGCCTTCTGAAAACATTGTGGAGAAAGAAGAAAATGCTGGTGTTTTCTACTCTATCAAGGACAAATTCTGCAATTTGAACCATCTTAACTCTTTACCACAATGACAAAAAATGGACTGGTCTAAAATGAAAGCATTTGCAGACAACAATTTTTAATGTAGTTGAAATGACAGCATTTGTCTCTGATAGAGTAGAAAACATTGTTGGAAAAGGAGAAAATGCTGGTTATCAGCATTTTCTCCTTTTCCAGTAATGTTTTCTAAAGGCCTTTTCGTCAGGGTTGTGTGGTAAAGAGTTAAATTTATAGACTGCAAATCCCATCAATTTGAACCAAACTAAAATTTTGCAGTTTGTCGAAGAATAAACACGCAGTCTCATATGTGAAGAAAACTGTGTAAGATGGCTTTTTGAACACTGTTGGAAAAGTAATATGCATTTAAATCTAAATCATACTTTTTAAAAGTACGGAAAGTATTATGAAGGTCACAATCTGTTATTGCCCAGTCAGTTCAAGTGTTAGTCAGTGGTAGAAAAATCTATTTTAATATCAGATAAAAGATAAACAAACACAAGAGGAACCTGGCAACTTTTGACCAGTTGGCTGCAAAATTACTGATCCCTTTTTTAAACAGCTGCTTTTATATAAAATTACATAAAATCAAATCTTAGATATATATTTAAAATTTTAAATATTAATTTCATTTTGCTTTGTTCTTTTGTACTTTTCACAAATATAGCTGCATTTTGTTTTAATGCACAAGTACCTTTAACCCTTTACCACCAATGCCAACTTTTAATGCCTTTGGAAAATAAGGCTTTTAAAAAACATTATGGGAAAAGGAGAAAATAATGATAACCAGCATTTTCTCCTTTTCCCACGATGTTTTCTACTCTGTCAAAGAAACATTGCACCGTTTGAGTCACATTGAAACTATCCTCTGCAAATGCTCTCTATTTGGACTGTGCTAAAATGTTGTCTGGTAGAGGGTTAAGTAATTTCTGTAAAGTTGAAGTTACTTGTCAGTCAATCGGTATTCAGATTTTGATGTAATATTATGGCCACTCAGTGTCAGTGTACGTGCAGTTTTGATTTAAATTCTGCACATTACTGAATTTTCAGAGTGTTTTACTCCTGTATGTTTTTTTTCAGGCACTACAGGTGGATTTAATTTTGGTTCTCCGGCAGCTACATCCAGTGGATCAACTGGTTTCATGTTGGGTATAATAAAATTTTCATTTGTATTTCTTAACTTTTTACCAGAAAAGTTTTTACTAGTATTCCATTAGATCTGGTGCTATATTTCTAGCTCAGCTGTTTTCAAAGAAAATGTCAAGGGATTATTAATGTCATAGGCAGTCATTATTGTCATGAGCAAATCTTGCCATTTTTGACATCTCTTGTCATAACTTAACCCGTTCCCAAACGGCAAATTTTGGACCAGACCAAATTGAACGCATTTTGCAGATGACAAATCAACAGTTGCTAAAAAGATGATTTTTCTATATGATAGGGTGGAAAAGATTGTGGGAAAAGGAGAAAATGCTGGTTACCAGCATTTTCTCCTTTTCCCACACTGTTTTCAAAAGTCTTCTATTCCTGACTTATGAAAACCAGGGATTGTTTGGAAAAGGTTAACCTGTTACCAAACAATCCATGGTTTTTAAATTGAAAAATATAGTAGGAAAAGGAGAAAATGCTGATCACTAGCATTTTCTCTTTTTCCCACAGTGCTTTTACCCTACAGGAAACGAATGTCAATTTCTGGGTTACATTTATTTTGTCATCTACAAGTGCTTTCAATTTGGACCAGTCTAAAATTTTGTCATTTGATAAAGAGTTAAGATATTATTACAGCAAACATAGTCCAATTGTTGACTATCGGGTAACCCATACCTGAAGGACTAATAACCCTCAAAATCTTTTAATTTCTGTACAGTCATGCTTCTGTTTAGACTCAGAATTTTCAATGAAAAAGCAATTATAGCTTATGTAGAATCCCTAGCAGTTCTGTGGCATGTCAGTTGCAGGTGTAACATTAACCTTTTACCACGCAAGAAAATTTTAGACTGATCCAAATTGAAAGCATTTGCAGACGACAAAATAAAGGTGACTAAAAAATAGAAATTTGTTCTGAGAAGGGTAGAAAACACTGTGGGAAAAGGAGAAACTGCTGGTTACCAGCATTTTCTCCTTTTCCCATAGTGTTTTCAAAAGGCTTGTTTCTGAAGGGCGTCAAAAGTAGGGATTGTGTAGTAATAGGTTAATGCATGACATATCATCTGCTTACAAAGGTAACATGGGAAAAGATGAAAGTTACCAGCATACTTTAGCATTTGTCATATTTTTCAACTTTGACATGGTTTACATTTTGTGTAATAGTAGAGAAGAAGGGAGGTAGAAAATTTCTTTGAACTCACTTTTCAACAATCTTGAGTCAGACTCGCTTTCTTGCACTTTTGTGGCAGGTGGAACGCCTGCATCAGGGGCTGGAACAACGGGAGGGTTCAAACTTGGAGGTGCCCCATCCAGTGGGACTGCAGGGTTTACCTTTGGTGCATCAGCCATCCCTGGCACAACGACCAGTACAGCAACACCTGGGTTTGGTGGTTTTGGGCAGGCCCAAACTGGTAAACATGTTTTAGAAGATATCACCTGTTTTAGATTTGATTTTGCATCTAAAAAAAAAACACAACCATGTTCCAAATGATACATTGTATTGAGAAACAAGACTTGATAATATTGTGTAAATGGAGAAAATACTAGTGATTATCATTTTCTCCTTTCCAGAAATGTTTTTTTTTTTATGTATTCAAGTACAAAATTAATACTGCAGTTTGAAAAAAATTCTAAATTTCCTCATACAGATAAGTCTAAAATTCAGTCATGTGGTGAAAGGTTAACCCTTTAGCAAAGTGGAAACTTTAAATTACAGATATTCCAAAATTCAAAACAGATTTACATGATCGTAAATCCTTTGATAAGTTGGAAAACAATTTAACCCTTTCCCAAACAGCAAATTTTGGACCAGACCAAATTGAAAGCATTTTGCAGATGACAAATTAACAGTTGCTTAAAAGATTATTTTTCTATATGATAGGGTAGAAAACATTGTGGGAAAAGGAGAAAATGCTGGTTACCAGCATTTTCTCCTTTTCCCACAATGTTTTCAAAAGGCTTCTGTTCTTGACCCGTAAAAAGAAGGGATTGTTTTGGAAAGGGTTAACCCTTTACCACACCACAGAATTTTATACCTGTCCCAAAGTGAAAGCAGTGACAGACAATTTCAACAAGGCTTCAATGATGTGATTTTTTTTTTCTTTGATACGGTAGAAAATATTGTAGGAAGAGGAGAAAATGCTGGTTACCAGCATTTTCTCCCTTTTCCCACAATTTTTTCAAAGAGATTCTTCCTCAGGGTGGTTTAAAAGTTGGGATTGTGTGGTAAAGAGTTAAGAAAAAGAGTAAACACTGCTTATTTCCAAGGTAAAAAAAAATGCTGAATTTGGTTGGACTATATACAACATATTTTTATTTTAGATATATGATGAAGAGTTCAAGTGACTTAGATTTTTGTCAGCCCTTTGCCGATCAGCCCCACTTTAGAATGAAGGCATTTTGAAGACATTGTTGGGGAAGGAGAAATGTTGGCAGCAAGCCTTTTCCCCATTTTATCAATCAATCAATCAATCAAATTTGGCAAGTCTGAAATTTCGTCATTTGTAAAAGGACGGTAAGATAGAAAGGGAAAGAATTCATCTTCTTCAGGATTTGGACTTGCAGCCCCAACGACAGCTACATCAACTCCTTCCACAGGATTTAAAGGATTTGCTACTGGTTTTGGTGGAACACCTGCATCAACTGCTGCACCCTCTCTTTCGCTCGGTAAAATCTCTTCCTTCAGTGAAAAAATTGTCATTTTGTCCATATTGATAGCATTTGCTGAAATTGTATCCATTTTCCACTTTTAACCCTTTCCCAAATGAAAAAGTTTTGGCCTAGACCAAATTGAAAGCATTTGCAGACGACAATGCAACTCTTGCTGAAAAGATGATTTCTGTCTATAATAGGTTAGAAAACATTATGGGAAAAGGAGAAAATGCTGGTTACCAGCGTTTTCTCCTTTTCCCACAATGTTTTCAAAAGGCTACTATTCCAGACCCGTAAAAACCAGGGATTGTTTGGGAAAGGTTAACAGCCCTGGAAAAGTAGACTTTTGAAAACATTGCAGAAAAAGGAGAAAATGCTGGTAATCAGCATTTTCTCCTTTTCCCCCAATGTTTTCTTCCCACTCTAAGATAAATGTCACTATTTTTATTTTAGCCATAATGAAATTGTCATCTGCAAATGCTCTCAATTTGGTCAAAGCTAAAATTTCATCAGCTGGAAAAGGATTAACTCATTACCAAACGACAAAATTTTAGGTTTGTCCAAATCAAAAGCATTTGCAGTAGACAAAATATAAAAGTGACTGAAAATTGTAAATTTGTTTGGGGAAGTATAGAAAACATTGTTGGAAAAGGAGAAAATGCTGGTTACCAGCATTTTCTCCTTTTCCCACAATGTTTTCTAAAGGCTTCTTTCTTAGGGTCCTCAAAAGTAGGGATTGTGTGTTAATGGGTTAAATGTCATTTGCAATGTTAGATTTATCTTTGAAACTCCTTCACTATGGGACACAGTTATTGTATATCCCTTGCCTTTGACCATGTATATTTGTTGTTTCTGTTGTCTTGGTTACATAGTGCAGTGAAAACTTAAGCTAATGTTGCTTCACAATGAATAAACCACAAGGGTTCTAGCCTGGATGGATTATATATTGCTCCTCATAACTGAAAAGTCTTGTCTTATTAAATGATAAGCCAAAATAGAAAGAAGATTATTTCGATTCTAACACAACTTGCACTTGATGAAAGGAAAACAAGTTCATTAACAGAGAAATGTTTGTCTTCATTCAACACACTTAGCCCTTTACCACACAGTCCCAACTTTTAACGGCCCTGAGAAAAAAAGCCTTTTGAAAACATTGTGAGAAATGGAGAAAACGCTGGTAACCAGCATTTTTTTCCTTTTCCCACAATGTTTTCTACCATTCCTAAACCAAATATCAACTTTTGCGTGACATTATTTTGTCGTCTGCAAATGCTTTCAATTTGGACCAGTCTATAATTTTGTTTTTGGTAATGCTTCTGTAGCATTATATCAAAAGAGCCAAATTCACAAGTTATTTTAGAATTTAACTTTTCCCATTTCACCGATAATGCAGCCATGGTAATTTTACAGGTACAAGCACAACCACTACAACAGCACCAGGAGGGAACGCTATGTTGTCTGGGTTACTGGGTACCCCTAAAACTACAGCCAGTACAACACCACAAGCCACAGGCTTTGGTTTGGGTGAGAACATTATTTATTTTATGCTTTCAGGTAGTTTATATCGAGAAATGATGGTGGAATATTGTTTGATATAGTGGAATATAGCTTGATATTTCATGGTTGTGTATTTGAAAATTTCATGTTAGTATCAGAGTAATTCCCACGCACAAGCATCTTCGCAAGCCAAGGCTGACGATTCACTAAGCTACTCTACCCTTGGCAGATCAAGCTTGATTTTTACATTCCCCCGATACACCTTTTCATTGGATTCAGCCTGCTCTAACTGCAACGAATGAAATTGATCGTAGCATTTCATCTTCTTTGATTTAAATAGAATAAGGTCGCTAACTTTCGAATAGAAGGTAAACATGGAAACCCATGTTGGTGTCTGCTTATCGCTTCATGTGTATTGGTAAGCAGTTTGTAAAACAATCATTGGCTTTTAGAAATATGATATAAAGTGTGTGTGTGTGTGGGGGGGGGTGTTAATAACCAGCATTCAATAGAGGGAGGATCCCAGGAAACTCAAAATCGGGCTCAGTCAGCCAAGGTAAGATCCATGTAGTGATCGTAACCTTGGCTCGCGATGATGGCGAACAAGTAACGTCAAAAAACCATCAAGGTATTGTTGTAGCTCTGGCTTTGTCCTTGGCTGTGGCAGCAATGTAAAAAACTTTGATACCTTGTAACATCTCTCATTACTATGGATATTTACTTCGAAGTCAGACAAGTTGCTAATTCTGAAAAGGGGAACCTAGATAACTTGGGCAGATAACCATCAAAGTACTTTTGAGACAGTTATGCACCTTTTTCCACTGAAAATCCAGCAACTGCTGCTAAGAGTTGGCCCCTGCATGCAATGCTCTTGTTTGTGAACATAGTGGTGGCCTTCTAGCTATAATTTTGTGTCAAACTGAGTAAAAATCTGTATAACTTTTATTTTGCCTAGAAAATGGCTAAAAACCAATATATAACCTATATTTTGCAACAAAAACCTATAATTTTTTGCGGAAAAGCCTGAGAAATCATTTTAAGTCCACTGTTTTATTTTTCTTTTGGTTGTAAATGTTTTGAAAATGCATTCTTTGAACAGCTGCTTGTGCTGTTTTTGTTTTTCTTTGAGTTTTCCAGATGCTCTTCTTTATCAGACCATCAACAGAGTCAGGGTTGCTGGACTGGATGCACCTTTTCTACTGATGGTCTGAAAAGAAGAAGATATCTGGCTGGCTCATGAACTTTCTGGGTGCTGTAAGAGGTATATCATGAAATAGTCTATGCTGCTGACAATATTATCATTTTTACTTTGGTTGCAATATATCAATTCACGATAAGGAAGCTCCACTATTTTGGAAGAACGCTGTTAAAATTGTAATGGAAGTGAGTATAAAAGTCATTAACCCTTTCCCAAACGGCAAATTTTGGACCAGACCAAACTGAAAGCATTTTGCAGATGACAAATTGACAGTTGCTAAAAAAAATTGATTTTTCTATATGATAGGGTAGAAAACATTGTGGGAAAAGGAGAAAATGCTGGTTACCAGCATTTTCTCCTTTTCCCACAATGTTTTCAAAAGGCTTCTATTCCTGACCCGTAAAAACCAGGGATTGTTTGGGAAACGGTTAAAAGAACCTATATTTTTGGTGAAAAACCTATAAAAGAACCTATATTTTGGGTAAAAGGAACCTGTATAAACCTATATCTTTCAAGTGGGCCACTATGAGGCCTTATTGTGATTCGTGGATAAAAAAAAATTGAGAGCAATGGAAAATCCCAGCCCCAGACAATTTGTCCAGTTGAAAATAATTTTTTGTTTTCTTTGCTTGTCCATTCTTAGGAGGAGCCACTCAGACGACAACAACAACAGCTTCAGCATTCACAGGTTTTAAAATTGGCGCTGCACCGGCAAGCACAGCTTCTGCTGGTAAAAATTGGTTGTTTGTTTCATTTGTAATGTCCTTTAACCCTTTACCACACAATCCAGACTTTTGATGACCTTGTGAAAGAAGCCTTTCAAAAACATAGCAAACTATTGACATTTATTCAAAAATGGAAAACTAAACAAAAAATGGCGTAGTAGCCAGTAACTTTGCTTTCACCCTTTCCCATACAATTCCTGGTTTTTACGGGTCTGGAATAGTAGCCTTTTGAAAACATTGTGGGAAAAGGAGAAAATGCTGGTAACCAGCATTTTCTCCTTTTCCCACAATGTTTTCTACCCTATCATAGACAGAAATCATCTTTTCAGCAAGAGTTGAATTGTCGTCTGCAAATGCTTTCAATTTGGTCTAGTCCAAAAATTTGTCGTTTGGGAAAGGGTTAATGAATGGTGGATGAATATCACCTGGTGAAATTTTGACCAATCAAATTGCAAATGAATACATACATATACCCCACATTGCGCCATCAATATATGATCATACCATACTTGGAGCTATATTTCACAGAGTGTAGATACAGACCTTTTTCCTGTCGTGTGTGACTCATGTTTTTGCCTAGCTAAATTTTGAATTATATAATAATTATATTTGTAGGTTTCTCCTTTTCCAAGCCCGCCACTGCTATAACAACAGCAACCTCTTCAGCAGCTACGTCTGTGACCTCTGGGTTTGGATTCAGTGCATTGGGTACATCGACAACTACTGCGACAACCTCTGCAGCACCATCTGCTGGAGGTTTTAAATTTCCTTCTGCAGCAACAACTACAGCTACTGCTACTACTAGCACTACAGGAACAGGAGCCAGCCTTTCTGGGTAAATATTCTGGCCATTTTTCTTCGCAGCTTTCTCGGCTTGTAACAGGCAAAGTTTATTTAGATATTTTATCCATTGACAAGAAATTTACTCTTGTCAAGATTGAAAGTACTTGCAGTTGACAAATTGAATGTGACTCACTGGGAGAGAGTGTATAGGGGTAGAATGTCTGCTTTACCTCAGTAGTTTAGGGTTTGAGTCCAGTGATTGTGGTGGGAGGGAGGGGGGAAGGTTTAACATTTGAAAACACTCACATCACAGGTTACCATTTTTAATTTTTCCATAGTGTCGCTACCCTTCCCAAAACAACTTTCATTTTTTGAGTCACATTTATTCTGCTGTCTGCAGTGCTTTCAACTTAGACATGTCAAAAATATTGTCTTGTAAGAGTCCCATTTAAAACTGATTCTGAACAGGACTGAACCACCTTTAAGACTGACTAATTTTGAAAAGTTCTCTTTCACTTTTCTGATAAAACTGATTTTGATAGGAACAAAATCCTTTTTTTGAAGAGTACTGTAATACTATTCAGATGGGAATGAAGCACTGTTTATATGAATATATTTTTTTGAAAAGATCTTTCCGAAACACATAAAAAGGGGCATTGTGGTCCCAGATCAGCCTGTGCAGTCCACGCAGGCTTTTCTGAGGTGGCACCTTACAACTACATTTGTTTTTATTTTAGTTAGTTGACTGGGGTTAAACAGAAAATTACAATAGAAATGGAAAGTGCCGTTTCGGATTGACCTACTTAGACTACGCAGACTGATCCGAGATAACACTTTATGCAAATGTCCGAATGCCCCTTTTCGCATGTTGCAAGCCATATTTGATTGAAAATCTTATTACTATTTACATGAAAAATGTTTTTGAACAGCACTATACAGTACTCAAATAAAAAATGTACACCTTTTGACATAGATAAATGTTTATATTGCACAGCACTGTACCAGGGACACAAATGACCTACAGGCAGATGGAGGAACAGATAAACAAGTGGATGGGCGAGTTGGAAAATCAAGAACGAGTCTTCCTGCAGCAGGCCACACTAGTCAATGCATGGGATAGACTTTTAGTGGACAATGGAGAGAAGGTAGAGTGTTGTTCTTACCTCTTTAACTCATTACCTTACGACAAAATTTTAGGTTTGTCCAAATTGAAAGCATTTGCAGATGACAAAATGAAAGTGACTGAAAATTTGAAACTTGTTTTTCAAATGCTACCAGCATTTTCTCCTTTTCCCACAATGTTTTCAAAAGGCTTCTCTCACAGGGTCATTAAAAGTCAGGATTGTGTGGTAAAGAGTTAAACACCTTTTATTCATATTTGGACTATTTATTCTTATCATAGTATATCTTTGTTATTTCCATTACACTATCATTTCATTATACATCTTTAATCATATACTCAGGACTCGCATAATTACAATTACATCCCAGCCTTTCCTTTCATTACTTCTTGTTTGAGTGCTAAATTACCTTAGATATCAATGCACATTAAAACTCCATACATTATTTCATGCTTTCCGGTAGGATATTGAAAAATAGCAGTGAAAATATTTTTCAATCTTACACTGGTAAGACCAGTGAAAATACCGATTTTCATGTTTTGTTGCCTAGGTTAATTGCAGTTGCCTCAAAACCAGATGGAAATATGACATCATTTACCTTACATTTCTCACGCTTGACGTAATATTGTAAAGCATTGCTATGTGGGAGGGGTACGCCACGGGGAATAACGTAAAAGAACTGTACTGGATTTTGATAAAGCTCCTTCCAGAAAGGTTTAAAAGCATAAAATAACTAGAATATTTGTTTATTTTGGTGAAAGATCGAAATTTATTTCATCTTGTGAACACCATCGGTAATATTTTCACTCATGGCTGTGCCACTTGTCATTCTAACAGACAAACATTCTGTCTTCTTTCATTGCAGATTACACAATTAAATGGAGATATGGAAAGAGTGAAAGTAGATCAAGGCAAGATGGAACAAGAGTTGGAGTTCATCAAATCACAACAGAGGGAGCTGGAAGACCTTCTGGTACCCCTTGAAAAGACCCTAGAGCAGCTACCTACATCCAGTTTGCAGCCCCATGCAGACCTTGAAAGAGAAAACACGTAAATAAAAGATATAAAGTTGATGTTATTCTTGCAGTATTATTATTACAGTTTTTCATTCCAGGATGCTCTACTTAGGCCCACTTTCCACAAGTTTAGATTTGGTCAACATCAAAGGAGAAATTTTGACACATCCAGTTTGGAATCATTTTATGGTCCTTGATTCTTCACCACTTTCAAGAAGTTTTTCAAAAATTTTTGTGTTATCAGATTTTTATAATGTTAACACCCCCACCCCCTCCATAGTGTATGCATATTCCATTAGTCAAGTGTTAACCCATTACCACACAATCCCTACTTTTGATGACCCTGAGAGAGAAGTCTTTTGAAAACATTAAGAGAAAAGCAGAAAATGCTGGTAACCAGCATTTTCTCCATTTCCCACAATGTTTTCTACCCTTCACAAAACAAATTTCAAATTTTCAGTCACTTTTATTTTGTCTTCTGCAAATGCTTTCAATTTGGATAAATCTAAAATTTTGTCATTTGGTAATGGGTTAATGACCTCCATCTCATAAGTAATTAGGATCATATTGATTTCATAGCAGTAAGTTTATTTGTTTATAAAATAGTGGTCATCAAACTGTCATCAAAGACCGTTATTTATTTTGTTTATTGATTTCAAGGTAAGGTGGGGATTGTTTGGAGGACTCTGAAGTAAGTAATATAGTGTGGAGTGCTACTGTTGTGAAACATGGTATGAAGCAAAAGTGGAGGGTTAATCAAATTTTCTTGCCAGCTTCTAAAATGGATCATATGTGAAAATTGTTTTCCTTCTAATATTTTTCCAATATTTCACAGAATCATTTGAAGTAAATACATAGTTTAGTTTGTAAATTTGCCCAATATGACCTTAACTCTTTCCCAAGCAAGTCCTGGTTTTTACATGTCTGCAGTAAAAGTCTTTTGAAAACACTGTGGGAAAAGGAGAAATTGCTCGTAATGAGCAATTTCTCCTTTTCCCACAGTGTTTTCTACCCTTATCGAGGATTTGCTACCATTTTCTCCAAATCTAAAATTGTCATCTGCAAACTCTGTCGGTTTGGAAGAGTCCAAAATTTGTCGTTTGGGAAAGGGTTAATTGTCAACAGGCCATAAAACAGTTCAGTTTTATTGATTCTTTCTAACATTTACTACTTGCAATTGGCTATTGTAGATACCAGTTAGCTGACAACATTGATGCCCAACTCAAAAGAATGGTACAAGATTTGAAAGAGATCATAGATCATTTAAACACATCTGGTAGAAGTCAGGACACAAATGATCCTGTAAGCATACCTTTGAATGCCTAATATAGACACACTACCTTAAATAAATCTATAGCTGGGGGCTTTGAAACAATGTTAGCATGCAGGACTTAACCCATTACCACAAAATCCCTACTTTTGACACCCCTGAGAGAAAAGCCTTTTGAAAACATTGTGGGAAAAGGAGAAAATGCTGGTAACCAGCATTTTCTCCTTTTCCCACAATGTTTTATACCCTTCACAAAACAAATTTCAAATTTTCAGTCACTTTTATTTTATCAACTGCAAATGCTTTCAATTTGGACCAGTCTAAAATATTGTCAGCTGGTAATGGGTTAAGAATGGGGGAGGGGGGATCCTGGGTTTGAACCCTGCCTGCCTCTACACTGTCCACTATTCTGTTACATATTCTGGCCAAAAAAAAACCTTGGTGCAGCAATATTTCAGATGTTTTTCCTAGTTAAAAATGTCTCTTGTAGTAATTCAGCACTTTAAGGGTTATGGTAACAACAGTCACTTCTTTTCTTGTCCGTAAATGTCCAGTTTGTGAATCTAAATTCTAACCCATGTACCAAACAGCCATTGTTTTTATACCCTCACAAAACAAATGTTTTAAGGGGTGTACTGGAATCAGTCTGTTCGTGTTTCTGTCCTTGTGTCCGTCTGTATACAAAATACTAGAAATTGCCTGTTTCTGGTGGGATATTTTTAGTCTCGTTCATTGAAAGCTGTAGTTTCTGCTATGTCATACACAAATTTCATCATGTTAGGCATATTTTTTCATGTCATCTGAAAGACTTTCAGTTTCCAAAAAGTTTAAAGAAGTAACGCAATCTATTTACCCTTACGATGTGCTTTATTTTTGCAGATTTTACAGATTACTAAAATATTAAATGCACACATGGACTCCCTGCAGTGGATTGACAATAATACAGGTAAAGATGCAGTCCCTTTCTTGCTGTCATTATTCAGAAATAGATTTAATTCTTTTCCATTCAAGTCAGGGTTGTTAATGAACCTGTGAAATAAGGCTTTTGAAGACATTGTGAGAAAAGGAGAGAATGCTGGACACTACCATTTTCTCCCCCCCACCCCAGTGATTTCTAACTTTTCTATGATTCTATTTTAAGATTAATAAAAGAAAAAAATCTATCTATAATCCATATATCTCTCTCATGTCAGGTCCACTAGTCCTACATGAACCCAAAGAAAGAATACAGGCCAAAATGACCAACACAGTTGTGGGCAAGTTGGCCAGGGTACAAAATTAGGTCAAAACAATAGAAATGAAAATATTCTCAAGAAACCCATATGGTTACAGGGGATCTCTCCTTCATGCATGGCTTTATCCTGATTTCAATATAATACCTAACAACTGCGTTAGGAAGAATTCTCTTTAGCTTAGTGGTTATGGTATTGGCCTTTCGTTGGGTTGTTCTAGGTTCGGATCGTGCCCTTTCCCTGAATTTCTGCTATGCATTTGTTTATTAGTTTCTTTGTTACAGACTTTGTTTGTAAGATTGCTGTAAAAATTATATCCATGATATAACCTTATCCTGTACAAAACAACAATATATTGTCTTATCCAAAATTCAAGCACTTGTAGAATACAAATTCAGTGTAGTTCAAATGGCCAGTCTTCAGACTCGCTTTTTTCCATCGCACCCCACCTCATTGGAGTGATAGATATTTAACCCTGTACCAAACAACAAAAATTATGGACTTGTCCAAAGTGAAAGTATGTGCAGACGAAAAAGTAAATGTGGCTAAAAATTTGACTTTTTTTTTTGGGGGGGGGGGGAGGGTAGAAAACATTGTGGGAAAAGGAGAAAATGCTGGTTACCAGCATTTCCTCCTTTTCCCACTATGTTTTCAGAGGGCATCTTTCACAGGGTTGTTAAAAGTTGGGGATTGTTTTGCAGAGTTAATTATCACACACAACCAGTTGTTTATCCTCCATTTATTCAAAACGGGAAAGACTGAATAGTTTTATCTATTCTTATTTTCTTGAATTTCAGCTCTGCTTGGAAGAAGAGTGGAAGACATTTCAAAACAGATGGAGAATCAGAAAAAAGATCAGGAGAGAAATTTTAGACTAGTGTACGACCAATGATGATTCGTTATTGTTTCTGCCAAGAATTAAGACTGGTCTACGACCAATGGTGATTCACACTGTACAGGAATGTGGATAGGTCTATGATCAGTGATATTCATATTGTTTCCGTCAAGTATGTGGACTGGTCTACGACCAGTCATTTTTCATATTGTCTGTCAAGAATTGACCAATGATGAATCCTATTGTTTCTGTCAAGTAGTGTAAAAATCTGGACTGGTATTTACTAACCAGTCTACATTAACCTATTTGTATCATTCCAAGATTATAAAGAAAAACAATATCTGATTAGCTAAGGCAAATGGTGAGCCAATCAGAGACTGTGTTACTTAGGAAATTCTTGAGAATATGAATGCAGTTTTGAAAGGTTGGTGAATATGGACACTGATCCTTCTTTGTTGTAACGAAAACTCTCCAGTTGAAGAGGCGAAAGGCTTCAGTTGGTGAATTGTCAGATTGTTATCCATCTGGACTCTCCTTTACAACAGAAAACAAACATTGCAACAACATCACTGGAATTTAGCCATGCTCCATGAAAAGCTTTTTTTGCAACTGCATAAAAGATCGAACCTTCTAGCTCAGGCTGACCTGGGTTTGTATTCACCAATTATTCTTAAGAACATTCTTAGTCTTATTCTTCAGAATTTTGTCAGTGTGAAAGTAACAGAACTTCTGATTTAGCCAATCAGAAGTTCTGTTACTTTCACTGTCAGAAAATCTTGAAGAGTAAGACAGAGACTGTTCCTTAGAAAGGCTGGTGAACAAGGGCCCCTGGATCAGTGTTTTTTGCTGTCAGTCAATTTTCTTCTGTCCAAGGACCAGTTTACATCATGATTCAGTGGGTTTTGAAAAAAAAAGGCGAGTATTATAAGGGTGACAACCCACGTCATGGCAGAGGTGTTGGAATAGCCGCCGTTTTGTGCGCAAAGTGCAGATTGATTACTTTAAAAAGATATATGTATCTAAAATGTACTTAGAATACCTACTTCATCTGGTGACGGTAAATATATTTGTCCTATTCGTGAAATCAAAATGCCATGAAACAATGGTGTAGCTCTAAATACTTCAACACAATTATTCTTAATGGCATTGTATACGACATCTATTTTTAAATCACACATGTGTCACCGGCTTCAAAAAATGAGCGGAGGTAATTGCAAAATCAAAGTAACTAATGAACAAAATATTAATGTTTCCTAACAAAGAAAGTTGTCCGGTACCATATGCAGTGCTTTGTTTGGACAGATCTTCAACAACAATAATGTACAAGCTGAAAAACTTACCTATTTAAAACGAAAATGGCGCATTTAAAATGTCTCCGATGATGTTTACTATGACATAGGGTGTTACCCCTGTATTATGGATCTAGAAGTATGTGATGGCTTGCTTGGCGTCATGGATCACGGAGATGCATTAAGCCCCTTTTTGTCAGAGAGAGGGTCAATTATTTAGTTAATTGCCAGAAACACTAGTTGTCTGTTAACCTTTTACCAAGCAATCCCAGGTTTTTACGTCTCTGGGAAGGAAGGCTTTTGAAAACATTGTGGGAAAAGGAGAAAATGCTGGTAACCAGCATTTTCTCCTTTTCCCACAAGGTTTTCTACCCTATAAAAGATAGAACTCTTCATTTGAGCTAACTTTAAAATCTTGTTCTCAATGCTTTCAGTTTGGTCTGTTCCAAAACTTAGTCATGTGGTAAAGGGGTAACATAACTTTGTCATAGCAATGTTTGTGCTATTGCTTTGCAAAAATTTACAACATTTTCAGATATCTATATCGTTCCTAATGATATTTGTTTCAAATGCAGACTATCAAAGTGGGAATTTGTACCAAAGGGACAGGTAACCTCCAAAATACATTTTCATACAGTTCTTCCCCTTTCTGTAAAGAATTTTTCTGGAGAAAATCTACTGCAGTGTGCAGCCAAGCATTGGTATTGTTTGTGATCCTGTCATTGAAATTTATAAGAGGTCTGAATTTTAGACTTTACCATTTCGAAAGTTTTATAAATAGAAAATTATTGGAGCTACCTTTGAAAGATTAACAAGATTTGCAAGACACATCCTGTTCACCAAAATTCTCTCCTTTCATCACAATGATTTCAAATGTTTTTATATGCCTCAAAGTGGTACAAGGAAATACATGTTGTAAATTTTTCATCTTACAAACATTTGCAAGTGATAAATATGGCCCAAAAAATTTATGTTGAACCCTTTACAAGACATAGTTTGAAGTTTGTTTTTGGCAGAGTAAAAAACATTGTGGAGAAAAGTAGAGCATTTTCTACCTGTGCCATAATATTTTCAAAAGCTTTTTTCTGGAGGACATGAAAAGTTAGGATTTTATTTGAAAGAGTTAATGGGTTAGAAATGATTTTGGGAAAGGGGAAACACAACGGAGAAAATACTGGAAATGATCATTTACGTCTTTTCCCACAATGTTTTCAAAATCCTCGTTTCTTACAGTTATGTTCAGAATGGATAAATCGCACAAAAGGGCAAAAAAAGGAGCATAATGAGCATGTTTTCAACAGTTCTTTTTGTCAGTGATGAAAGTTCTGATTTGTATTGAAATGAGATTATGAGATTTAACCCTTTACCAAATAATCCCTGGTTTACATGACCCTGGAGGAGAAACCTTTTGAAAAGACTGTGAGAAAAGGAGAAAATACTGGTAACAAACATTTTCTCCTTTTCCCACAATGTTTTATGTCCTTCCCATAGCAAACTTCAATTTTTGAGTCACATTAATTTTGTTGTCTGCAAATATTTTCAAATTGGACAAGTCTTAAATTTTGTTGTTTGGTAAAGAGTTAAGTGAGTAAATAAGAAACAAATTCATCATGATAATAAAGTTATCAAAATAAAAATCCAGCTCATTGCTCAAATTTTATTTTTTCTCACAAATGAAATAATGGCGCCCTGAGCAGCTAGCACCGGACCATTGATGATGTATTTTAGAGTTGATATATGCACAGTTATCGCTGGATCTGTCGGGCTCATGCAGAGCCCAGTCTGACTCTGTAACTGGTTGATGGTTTACCCATACAAATATATCATTGTGGCCCCTGTCAATGGCCCCAATCCAGTAATGATCTGAAATGTTGGTGAATTAATTCCCTGATTACATGTTTTTGAGAATTCATACGAACCATATTCTGCGAAAAGGGATTTAACACGTCTGCAAAAAGTATTGAACCATATCAACCTGTATAGTTTGCACAGGCTAATCTTGGTTAACCCTTTACCACACAGTCCCGACTTTTAACACCCTTGTGAAAGAAGCCTTTTTGAAAACATTGTGGGAAAAGGAGAAAATGCTGGTAACCAGCATTTTCTACTTTTCCCACAATGTTTTCTTCCCTTCCTCCTGAAAGAAATTTCAATTTTTTAGTCACATTTATTTTGTCGTCTGCAAATGCTTTCAATTTGGACCAGTCTAGAATATTGTTGCTTGGGAAAGAGTTAAACTTTCTGCCCAGGGAATTTATTTTTGCATGTCAAAGGATCAATGTACTTCATTATTCACTAGGTTGTTTGAAAATCCAGATATTATGGATCCATAATTATGTGATGACTTGGGTTCCAGTCCCGCCAGAGGTGTTTTTATTTCAGCTATGCATTTGTTGCAAAGTTTCAAGTTTGTACGAATATACACTGCATTTGTACATCCTTACAGATAACTGGAAAAAAGTCAGAGACATTGCCAAGGGTTGGGTAGCAGCATTTTAAAAGCAGAGGTTCTAGATCTAAATCATGTGATGTGTGGGTAAAATTTGTTAAGATCCCTTATCTTTGGACAAGTTCTCTCGTTACATCTCCAATGTTTTCAAGAAGCAATTTATAGTATATATTATCTCTTTACCAAACGATAAAATTTTAGACTTATCCAAATACGAAGCATTTGCAGACCACAAAGTAAATGTGACTTGAAAATTGAAATTTGTATTGAGAAGGGTAGAAAACAAATGTTGGAAAAGGAGAAAATGCTTGTGACCAGCATTTCCTCCTTTTTACACAGTGTTTTCAAAACGCCTCTCTCTCAGGGACATTAAAAGTCGAGATCATGTGGTAAAGAGTTGAAGCATTTTAAGATGACAGAATGTTGCTCCAATAAGGAATTTGACTGTTGAAGAGTAGAAATCATTGTCGGAAAAATTTGAATTTGAAAAAATCTCGACCCGAAAAGTGCCTTTCGTGAATAAAGTTGCCTTTGGCGCCAATGTAGATTAAGATCAAGCTTCACAAAACATGCAGGCTGATCTTTGATCTACACTCCGCTTTGCTGAAACACTGTAGACAAAAGCAACCAAGAGACTGCAATTATTTGGGTCATAATTTTAGAAAGATAAGTTTATTTGGTGCTCTAAGGCATGTATGTTTGGCATTGTTCCATTCTTTTGTCAGGAATTTGTTATTTTAGAAATGGTCAAAACATAGCATTATTCAGTTATCCTTTACCACACAATGAAGACTTTTACCGACCCTGGGAAAGAAGCCTTTAGAAAACAATATGGAAAAAGGAGAAAATGCTGGTTACCAGCATTTTCTCCTTTTTCCACAATTGTTTTCTACTCTATCAAGAAAAAAAAAATGCACCTTTTGAGCCACATTGAAGTTTTTGTCTGCAAGTGGTTTTAGTTTGGACAAGGGTAAATTTTTTCATCTGGTAAAGGACTTAAGTTTCACACAGATGAATGTATGCTAAACAGAAGAAGGATAAAGTGAAAGAAAATTATCCCATACAATGGTCATGCTTGTCATCCAGATAGTTTTTCATTGCTTCTATCTTCTGTTTTGTATCAAGAATGACCAAATCCGCATTTTCTGCAAGGCATGCATGTCTGGCATTGTTCCATTCTTTTGCATGTTTATCAAGTCTAACACACAGATTACTGTTTGGTAGGATTAAATAGTCATCATCCTCACATTTTGGTTGGGCTGAAATAAAATCGTATAGGCCATATTAAGTTTGTTGTCACCACACACACAAAAATATAATTTTTTTAATAATCAAAATCTTACTTGTGTCATTATTCATGTGTCAAAATTTTGTTGCTCCTACGGAAAGAAGATTTTTGATATTATTGCATGAAATGAGCTTTTACCCTTTTCCCTTCCCTACAATATTTGCAACCCTATCAAAGACCCAAACCATCTGTTTGAGCAGCACTTTATTTTTGTCTGCAGATTCTTTAACTTTGCAAAATTCTAAAATATTGCCATATGGTAAAAGAGTGAAACATCATTCAGAGATTTGTGAGTATTTGGATACCCTAATTAAACTAATTAAATTCAGTATTCTAGATTACCTATTGTTGACATGGTGATAGTAGTAGAAGAAAGAGGAGTTGAAGAGTATGTGGTGGTTGACACTGTTATTGTAGTGCTGTTGTTCACATAGTTAATTTTTGTCGATGGTTTTGCCATAAAAGAAACAGTAGTTCTGGAAGTCACAGTGTTGGTAGAGCCATTTGAGATTAAAATACTGGCTTGTGAGGTGCTTTGGTTACTTTGTATTGTTGGGTGGAGACTTGTTTGTTTCCTTTGTGCCGTGGTATAGGGAGTAGTTTTGTTACTGTGTGCCGTGGTTTGTGGAGTCACTGCCTGTGTTGAGTTGCCACATGCTGTGTTGCAGAAGTCTGTACTACAACAGGTAGCTGGACAGTGTCCGTGAACATCTATATGTGACAGAGTCTGACATGTCTGTAAGGATTGAGATAGAGGAAAGATGTACAGTGTATCTTTACACTTAACTCTGTATTAATCCTTTACCAAACAATCCCAAGTATTTACGACCCCGAGATAGAAACCTTTTGAAAACATTGTGGGAAAAGGAGAAAATGTTTGAAACCTCCATTTTTTTCCTTTTCCGGCAATTATTTTCTACCCTGCTAAAACAATTTTTGATTTGCGTTTATTTTGTCGTCTCTAAGTGCTTTCAACTTGGACCTGTCTAAACTTTTGTCATTTGGTAAAGGGTTAAAAGACAAAATGTTAGACTCTTCCAAATCCAAAATATTTGTAGGCAGCACATTGGCTCACATGATGGAATTTGTGTCTCAACTCGTTACCAAATGACAATATTTTAGACTTGTCCAAATTGAAAGCATTTACAGTAACTAAAAATTTGAAAATTATTTTGCAAAGAGTAGAAAACATTGTGGGAAAAGGAGAATATGCTGGTTACCAGCATTTTCTCCCTTTTCCACAATGTTTTCTAAAGGTTTCTCTCTCAGGGTCGTCAAAAGTAGGGATTGTGTGGAAATTGGTTAAAGGAGAAAATACTAGTATTGTAGGAAAAGAAGAAAATTCCCCTTTTTTTGTGCCTACTACCTTGATCAATAAAATTAGGGTTGTTTGGTAAAGTATCAACCCTTTACCGCAAAGTCCTGAGTTTTAACAACCTTGGGGGTAAGCTTTAGAAAACATAGTAGGAAGAGAAAATGCTGATTAGACTATAAGCCCTGAATTTTTTCTTCTTTTCCTACAATGTTTTTCACCCTTTTAACTCATTACCAAACAACAAAATTTTAGGTTTGTCCAAATTGACAGCATTTGCAGACAACAATATAAAATTGACTGAAAATTTGAAATTTGTTTTAGGAAGGGTAGAAAACATTGTGGGAAAAGGAGAAAACACTGTCTCTTGATTTTGCTGCACTTTTGTGGACATTGTAGATCAAGATCAGACTGCAAGAACATGCAGCCTGATCTCTGATCTACACTGTCCACTACTGTACTCTATATGAAAACCAAAATGTCCCTTGATGTTGCTGCAAAAATGCATTTGTTGTCTTTGAGAAAATACAATTTATTCATTCAGTACTGAAAGATTTAAGAGATTTCCAACTCACTCTATCATCTGTGCAGTCAGCTGTATACAGTTGGGTGTGTAACACAAAGGATTCTCTTGCACTGAATAAAGCACATTTCTGTAATAAAAAGGCTGACTATTCAATGAAAATGTCGTCAGGAAATTGTGGCTTCAAAACTTTTGTTACTTCTGCAGCCACTGTAAATCACTGTCACACAGGACTCCAGTTAGTCCTAATGTCTCATTAGGAAGATACATTCATCTATATATTAGTCATATTAGTTTACCAGACATTGGGGTCATACCCAGACCCTTCCATGGCCTGAGATTTAAAGGTGGGTATTTAAGTTTTTATTATCTCAATAAATTGAAAGATATATATATACAAGTGGCTTCTTTAAAAAAGAAGCCAGGAGAGGTCGACATCATTTTTTTCTAATACTTTTTATGCTTTTAGGTTAAATATAATCTAGGTACATGTAAAGAAACAAGCAAGACAATAAACGGGTAGTTGAAATCTGTTCAGTTGTAAATACACATTCATCAAAGTGGATGGCAAAAACAGGATTCCGTATACATCCGTCCTTGTAATTTATGTAAGTCATATGACCTTCTTCCCGCGTTTTAAGGTCATATGATTTTTTCCGCTGTGTTCGTTTCTATTTTTAACGAAATTCTTTTTTCTTTTTCTTCTTTTTGTTTAGATTGTAATACAAAATTAAAATTGTTGGAAAGGGAAAATGCAAATAAATCCTTACAATTTTGTTGAAATTCGCGATATAGAAACAAACCACGTCTATTTCCTATTTCAGTTTTTAGACTTCGATTTCTTTATAAAATCATGACGAAACAGACTGTGTATAGGAACAATTCCCCTACAAAGATTGGATTTAGACAGCAATTTCTGAGGCAGTCTGCCTTTTAAACTCAACACTGTTGGAGAGGTCTGATGACCTCTCCAATCACTGAAATTTTTATGAGAAAAACAATACAAATCATCAATAATTAAGACTCATAGAATTACAGAATATTTTTTTTTTTGTGGCAGAATTCCCTTAAACGGCTGCAGTATTTTTAGACTTCGCGCCAAAAATAAAAAAAGCATTGTGGGTATGCCAAGTGACTTGCACGTAACTTGTAATGCTTAAATTCCATTACATAACAAACACGTCATGATTATTTTCCATTATGTCTTCTTTGGATGCTATGTTTGAAGCTTCATCTGTGTATTTCCTGTATGTAAATGAGTGAATTGCTCATGTAAAAATAGAATGTGACTCCCTTTGGTGTCAACCTAGGCCGTAGAAAATCTCTAATCTCTCTCGTTGTCAGATGGTTTTCAACCACTGGGGTTTTATGAATGCAAATTTAAATGCTTTGGGAGTATATGGATGATTTTTTTTTTGCATTTTTGTAGAATTTTCATCCGAAAATCTGAAGGGCCACCTTTAATGTTCCCAAGTTTCATGCCCTATCAGTTGAGTTAACAAAGCAAGATGAAAGATCATGTCAAGCAGAACTTTTAATACAACCCAAATTATGATCTTCTGAATATATTCTTCAGACAACAACTTTTTGAAAGTGATTAATTAGTAATTGTTCTAGTAACTTTACAAATTATATTACAGAAAGTACCTCATTAGCTGCACATATTTTCACTGTGTCACAATCATCTGGTCTAGTCATAAAGTCACATGTGTAACAATATGGTCCTCTTTCATCTCTTGGTATGGCTGGATACGTTATGGAAAACTAGAAGGCCCTGAAGGGCCTGAATATGCTCTACTGGCAGAGAGTTTGCTTTTAAATAAAGCATACATAGGAATTCATTGCGCAAAAGACAAAAAAAAAAATGACATTTTCAACTCAAAAAGGCTACTTTTCCATTACTGTTGGTTGAATTTTTTCAAACTCAACAGGGTTAAAAAGCTATTGATGGGATAAACATGCTGAATAATTCATAAAATTTGATCACAAATAAATACTTTATCATGTAAACAGGCAATGAAATTGTTCAATTTGAAAAGACTACTTTTCCCATACTGTTTGTCAGATTTTTTTCAAAATTGATAGGGTTAAAGCTATTGATGAGATAAACAAACTCTGCAAGTTTCACGGAAATCTGATACAAAATGAAGACTTTATCGCGAAAACAAGAAATGAAAGTTTTCAACTTGAAATGGCTACTTTTCCCATACTCTTTGTTGGGATTTTTTTTTTAAATCAATAGGGTTGAAGCTACTGATAAGATAAACAAATTCTGCAAGTTTCATGGAAATCTGACCTAAAATGAAGACTTAATTGCGTAAACAAGAAATGTAAATTCTAAATTTGAAATGGCTACTTTTCCAATACTCTTAGTTGGAATTTTTTCAAAATCAATAGGGTTGAAGTTATTGATAAGATAAACAAACTCTGCAAGTTTCATAGAAATCTGACTTAAAACGAAGACTTTATTGCGTAAACAAGAAATGTAAATTTTAAACTTGAAATGCTACTTTTCCCATACTGTTTGTTGGATTTTTCTCAAAATCAATAGGGTTAAAGCTATTGATGAGATAAACAAACTGTGCAAGTTTCACGAAAATCTGATGACAAATCAAGACTTTATCGCGTAAACAAGAATTAGAAATTTTCAACTTGAAATGGCTACTTTTCCCATATTGTTTGTTGGATTTTTCTCAAAATCAATAGGGTTGAAGCTATTGATGAGATAAACAAACTGTGCAAGTTTCACAAAAATCTGACAACAAATGCAGACTTAATTGCGTAAACAAGAAAAAGACTAACGGACAGACAGAGAGACGGACAGATGGACGACAGAAACCCCGCCATGACATAAGCTCTGCTGGATTTCAGCCAGTAGAGCTAAAAATGTCATAGAAAAGATTTTAACCCTTTACTCCATAGATACTCATTTCTACAAATTGCTTATAGGAGTCTTTGGAAAACATTGTGGCAAAAGGTGAAATTGCTCGTAACGGGCAATTTCACCTTTTGTCACAATGTTTTCTATGCTATCAAAAGGTGTCATATGCATATAAGAAATGGCTTCATCCTTGCTGTTATTAAGGGTCAGTTAGAGATGCCATATAAATGCCTTATGGGGTAAAGGGTTAAATGTGACTGAAATGGAGAGACATTTCCTTCAAAGGATAAAAAACATTGTGGTAAAAGTAGGAAATGGTGTACCAGGTTTTTTTTTCTCCTTTCCCCACAATGTTTCTTTCTTAGAGCACAGGTTTGTTAGGAAGAGTGTATGCAACAATATAGAAACATAAGAACACATTCAAGAATGTTCTAACAAATAATCATCCATAAGAACATTGCATGTGGATTCTTTTTAGTTCATAAAGTGCACATTGATGGCATAATGATTTTGAAGGTTATCTGCCTCTTTGGTACTGTAGTATATTTTGATTAGTTTCATATATGTAGTATGTTGGTCTATCCCTCAGATAGAAATAAATGTATGGTTTGTGTTTGTATAAGGGGACACTTACAAGTACTGCCTTGTTATAGAGCTAGCTATTTTTGTAGCAAACGTGGTAGAGCATTTGATTTGAGAACTGGAGGTCCAGGGTTCAAACCCCACCAGGGATGATTATTTGTTAGAACTGTTACATTGGGGCCCAACGTGGGGCTACAAAAGCTAGCTCTATAGCACAGCAGTATAGCCTAAGTGTCCCCTTCTGTAAACACAAGCTATACATTTATACCTATCTGAGGGATAGACCAATATACTGTAGATCTAGTAGATCTATGGATTCTCTAATACTTAAACAACATGCCAAAATTTAAGGTCATATGAAGAATGAATTATGAGAAATGGTAAAAAAATGCACAACAGATAACGATAGGGCTACATATGACAATAGAACTACCTAGATCTAAATGTTTTCAAACATATATAAAGATGTGGTCACCTACAAAAAATGATGCATTTTGCACCTCATGGTACATATAGGTCTAGGTGAACAATAGATATTAGGATTAAACGTTTTTTTTTTTTTTCTTAATCTAAGATATTTAAGATTATCCAATTCCGATTTTGTAAGAAAATGATGCTTTTCACAATCTCGCAGAGACACTTCATCCTGCCTATTGGGTCTGCTTTGATCTATAGAAATATAAGCAGAGCTAGGATGTGTTATTACATGTACTTTTTTACATCTGACGGTTGAAATGTGGATATATTGTACTTAAATTAATGTATTCTGCAAGAGTGCAAAGTATTTTTGTTAAACTCTGGATTTCAGCGTTATAAAGTGTCCGCGTTTCTATAGCTTTCAAAATGTTGTAGAAAACCTCCTTTGAGGAGAGTAGCAATATGACACAGCTTTTTCTAAAAGCACAAAGAGTACGGGAACCGGAAATGGTGTGGCCTAAAACTCGTACTTTACTTTTTCCGTCTCCCTTAAGTTTCACTGAAATCATTCTTAATCGTGAGACCTAACTTTTTTAGTATATAATTCACGCGACATAAAGTCGAGTCTGATATATAGCCACACTGAGAGTACTCAATCAGAATCTAGCATATAACACTGATTTTACAAAAGAGCTAAGGATTGACCGCGGTAAATCACTGTTTTGTCTCTAAGGTTACCGGTTTTCCCACATCCTTGGTTGTTACACAAATTTCCCTGACAACATCCCATGCAGACTGTGATGTCTGTACTTCTGAGCAATGAGCTCCTTTTCCCAAGCAGATTGTTTTGGCTTGGACACCACTGAAAAAAAAAAGCACCTAATTCTAGAACTATGTCTAAATGTTAAAAGTTATTGATGCAAATGAAGAGCTACTCTAAAGTGACCGTACCCCAAACAAGATTGAAAAACAAAAACATAATCTGTCATAATTGCAAGAATGGTTTCTCTTTAGATTAATCAATTTTCACCACTAAATATCGAAGTGTAGCCTGTAGTCCTATGATTGGATAAGTCACGAGATAAAAGATTATCCAGTTTACTTTGTAATTTATAATTCCGGTAAATAAAAACGTACACTTTTTGATCTACAACCGGAGTTGGACAGCACACGACCACTGTCTGTCACAAACTCTTCTACATAACACTCCTGAAATAATATAGGCGTAGGTAGGTGCCCTGGGCGCCGTTACATAACCCTGTACCACATAATCCCAACTGAACGATCCTGAGAAAGAAAGCTTTGAAAACATTGTGGGAAAAGGAAAAAGTGCAAGTTACCCGCAGTTTCTCCTGTTACAACGAGGCTTTCTACATTTTCCACGAAAAATTTCAATTTTCGGGTCACGTGGAGGCCTACTTTGTCGTCTGCAAATGCTTTGAATTTGAATAAATCTAATATTTTGTCGTTTGGTAAATAGTTAATACAGCGCTCTAACATTCACAAACATGTTCATGCTTCAACGAACCTGCAGAAGAACATTTTTAATACGCAAGTGAAAAGCATTTTTCCCTTTTCTGGCCTGTTTTTTTCGCATCTAATATAACATCTGCAAATGCTTTCGATGTGCACGAGACTAACACTTTATCGTCTGCAAAAGAGTTGAGCACTAAATTCACAAACTGAGGCTTTTGTTTATACTGATCGTTTTCAAAGGAAAACTGCATAATCACTGTTGTGTTTGCAGGCATTACAACATTAGCCCCTAAAACGTATAAAATTTGCAAATTAAAATGGACCTTGCCCTGATTAGCGAGTTTATTTAATGCACCTTCAAAAAGTACTGACCCATGCCAGCCTGCGCAATTAGAAGCCTAAGGGTTAAAAATGGGGAGAAGTCTGGTTTGAATTAACTCTTTACCACACAATCCAGACTTTTAACGACCCTGAGAAAGAATGCCTTTAATAAAAACATTGTTGGAAAAGGAGAAAATGCTGGTAACCAGCATTTTCTCCTTTTCCCACAATGTTTTTTACTCTTTCCAAATCAATTTTCAATTTTTTATTTACATTATTTTGTTGTCTGGAAATGCTTTCAGTTTGGACTAGTCCAAAATTTTGTCGTTTGGTATAGAAATTATTCTTTTACAACTTAACTCAGTAAGTTCTATCAGAGTCTTTAACATTCAGGTTTTATAATCCAAGGTTTGTAAGATAGAATCTTAGCTCTGTCCAAAGCTTTTAGGAGAAAGATAGCGTCAGGCTTCGTGTTGATCCAGCGCTCACCGCTATAAATTGCTCTGACGATGCTAATTGGAAAAAACAGCCAGTAGCTTTGAAAGAGTGTTATAAGAAACACTAGTAATATAAACTCCAGGAACACCCTGTAAGAAATACTTTTGTGATAAAAGTGTAACACTCGCTTTTGTAACAAAACAGCTTTTTGTAATAAAAGTTTTCGAATCGGAAATTTTATTACAAAAAGCCATATTTTACGAAAGTGGGTCTTTCAAAAAAATGGATCTGTGCAGTGGCTGCAATACGCCGATACCGTATATGTCTCGTTTAATGTTGAAAACAGTATGGGTTCTAAACCAGATGTCGAATTTTAAATTATTCGAGATTCAAAGTATGCAATAGTCGAATAAAAAGTTGCTTAAAAGTTTACCTGGTCCAGGGTGCATGTTGTGACATGAGAGCACAATGCTGGAGAAATGTAGTTTGTACAATGGAAACATTTCAATGCTAGAACTGAAATTTGACATTATTAGTTGTGCGGTCTGGTGGCAGGGGACTTGGAAACTTGTTCACGGCTGTGAGCCGAAGGCGAGGTGGCGACATGATTCACCACAGCCGTGAACAGGTTTCTAAGTCCCCTGCTACCTGACCGTACAAAGAGTATATTATACTGCAAAGTTTTACCCTTTCAAAGTACGTTAGCTAATTTTTCCTGTATTATAATCTCACGAATCGAGTATGCTGACGAAACAGAAATTCCCTTCTGAGTGCCCAAATTCAATGAAAACTGACGTCACTAAAAACGTGCAGTTTGATGGGTACATGTACAGTCTGGTGATCGATCGACGCCGCCTTTTTGGACGTTTTGTTGCACGTGTAGTGATGTTTACGGGACACTCGAAAGGGAAACTAGCTTTACGTGGTTTTTGCCAGGGAACATGATATATATGTTGCCGGTGTAACGTTGTAAAGTGACCCCCATAGAATAATGACCCCCCGGTCATTATTTTATAAAGAATATGGACCCCCCGGTCATTACTTTATATAGAATATGGACCCCCCGGTCATTATTTTATAAAGAATATGGACCCCCCCCGGTCCATATTCTATATAAAATAATGACCGGGGGTCATTATTCTATGGGGGTCACTTTACAACGTTACACCGGCATGTTAACCAACCAGATCACGAGGAATTTCTTTGCAGTATAATAAAATATACATGGAAATATTTGAGAGGGGATAGCAACGAAATTTGTTTGAACATTTCCAACTCTCCTCTAACTGCTGAACATTGTATGGACAATGTAAATGTGGGATAGAAGCCCGTGGCTTGGCCAGAATGTTGTACCAAGTAATGTGGTAGAAAATTCAGGGTTGCAAGGATTGGTGCCCTGTCCACGTGACATGACTAGAGATGAAAATTTCCATTGTTATGTGATTTACAGCCCAGCCAAAAGACGTTACGACAGGTGCCTTCTTCCTTGACCGTTAACTCTTTCAGAACCACAGGCAAAAAAAGCAGACACTTTTGCGTGTGGCAAAGATCTTGCAGTCTGATTTTGGATTAATTCTTTTTCTTTATAGAGCCAACCCTATGAGATTAAAAAGATCTTTCAAGTTCAATAGATAGCATTTGGTGCCAAACAATCAGCTGTCTGCTACACTAAAAACAGCATTTTCTCCTTTTCCCTCAATGCTTTCAAATGGGTTCTCTCTTAGGGTCTAAAAAACCAGGGTTTAGTTCAAACATATTTATTTCACATTGATTGAGAAACAAGTCTTAAACTAATATATCTCGATTCTGCTTCCTGTGAATTACATCAGTGCTCGCGCCGAATTTGTGGGCCAATGGAAAATCCTGACCCGCTCCCGGGTATCGAACTCGGGAAGAAATGGTTATGAGGCCGACGGTCTACCTCACGACCATGGACACCACTCAAGGGTTATTGGCTAAGTCGTCGTCTGCTAATGCTTTCAATATAAACAGGTAAAAAAAAATTGGCCTTTTTCAAAGACTGTGTGTTGGAACACAGTATGTAAAAACATAATCCGTCGATTTACTTAAAATCTCGTAACAACAGCTTGTAACAAGCTGTTGTTACGAGGTTTTCGAAGTAAACCAACGATTTGAGACTTATTCCGAGCAATTCAAAGGTCAAGACATACAACATACCTCGGTTTGTGTCGTTGAAAACAACACCGCTAACGATAATAAAGTTGACTATATAAAAACAGTATTCTCTAAAGGTCGTCATAGTGATAGAAATAGATTTTAATCATAAGAGATAAGACCAGGCCGAATTGTCACAACCCGGCCGATTCCGTATCTTCACACACATATTTACCATATGTTCCCGAGTTTTAACGACTTTGAACCGAAGCTTTGAAAACATTGTGGAAAAACGGAAAACATGCTGGTTACCCTTTTTTTAGACAAATCCCCCAATTTCAACCGCACCCAAATAATCGATTGCTATTGTTTTGGATTGGAATGAGTCTAAAATTTTGTCGTTTAGTGAAGGCTTAACCCTTTACCAAACGTCAAAATTTTAGACAGGTCCAAATTGAAAGCACTTGTAGACAACAGAATAAACATAACTCAAAAGTTGAAAGTTGTTTCTGCGGGGTAGAAAACATTGTGGGAAAAGAAGAAAATGCTAGTTACCAGCATTTTCTCCTTTTCCCACGATGTTTTCAAAAGGCTTCTTTGTAAGGGTCGTAAAAACCAGGGATTGTTTGGTAAAGACTTAATCTTGTCAAAATTAAGGGGGTTTCTTTGGAAATTTTGACACAGATTTTTTTTTCAAAAGAGATTTATCGCAAGATCAGTAAAGTGGCTTACTTCGGGCAAAGACATGTAATATAGTGCATATCACAAAGTGACTCAAAGGTACTTCCGGGTTGTCGTGGCCAAAAAAGTTCATGTAGTTCTACTAGTAAAGTTGACAACAAGCACTTCTACTGCACTGTTCTATTAGAGACAAGAGTGTCAAGATGGCCCTCGATCGCTCACTTGAATTTTTGAGAGGACCATAGCCAAATTTTTTTAAGGTATTGAAACTTTAAAAACAAAATCATTTTTTTCCCAAGCAATTTAGAAAAGGTCACCTGTAAAAGTCATTTAAAAATCTGTCGCCAACCCTACAATCATCACCAAAGCAATGATTTTGATGAATCAGACTTCTGCAAATAAAATTTTGGATAGATCACCTAAGGGCAATTTCTTGAAGAAGAGCACATGCTTGATAGCGACTAAAACATAAATCGAACAAGAACACCACATGCAACAATTGGCTGTTATTTTCGATGGATAAATCTCTCGCTAACAAATTCTAAAAGGGTCACCCTAGGAGCATTTCTGTGAAATTATTTCAAAGTCTGACCAGCCGTTCCATAGAAGAAGAATTAAGAAATTCCTCTACATGTCTCTGTGGTGCAAATAACCCCACCACCAGAGCCATGTTTCTCGACAGATCACAATTTTGTGAACATTTTTTTTTTAAAGAGTCACCAAAGGAACATTGCTGTGAAATTATTTCAAAATCTGACCAGCGGTTTCAGAGAAGAAGAATTTTCAAGAATTTCTTTCTCTCCGTATAGTGCAAGTAGACCCCATTCACCAGAGCCATGTTTCTTGACGGATCAAAATTTCCCGAACAGTTTCTGAAAAGCGTCACCCAAAGAATATCCCTGTGAAATTATTTAAAAATATGAGCAGCCGTTTCAGAGAAGAAAGATTTTTAAGAATTTCTTATGGCCATATAGTTCAAGTATCCCCCATTCACCAGAGCCTTGTTTCTTGACGGATCAAAATTTCCAGAACAAACTTTGAAAAGGGTCACCTAAGGAACATATCTGTGAAATTATTTTAAAATCTAACGAACCGTTTCAGAGTAGAAAATTTTTAAAGAATTTCTTTAAAAAATTCCATTTGGTAGTCGTGGCAACCTGAGTTTTTGATGAAATCAAATTCTGTGTTCAATTCTTAAAGAGGACCTCCCAAGGAACATTCCAGCCAAGTTACATCTAAATCGGCCAACCGTTTTAGGAGGAGAAGATGTTGAAAGGAATTGTTGACGACGTATGACGGACGACATACGACTCACGACGGATATAGCGTCACCATAGCGTCACCCTAAAAGCTCTTCTTGAGCACGTTGTACTCAGGTGAGGTAAAAAAGGAAAGGTGATGTCTAAATTGTGTTTCTGGTGTTGAATAAGATCCGTTAGTGGCACTTAGCAGTCTAAGGGCTTATTCAATAAAATATATAATGATGTAACGTTACACGTATTTTTTTCCGCAAATTGAAATAGTCAAAACAACATGTAACTATATCTTTATTATTTTCTTTCACAAATAAAGAAAGTGTGATGTAGATCGTCACATATAACGTTCTTCCATTCAAAATGGTCAGGTTTTTCAATACGGACACAATCTTCTCTATGGCCCGCGTGCTCGGGGTCGTGCTTATCATCCACCCAGTTGGAGGCAGTATTACTAAGCGGTTGACCATCGACCCAGATAAAGGTATTGTTGTTGAACTGGTCGTACAGTCCAATCCAGAATTTGTCTGTGAATGTATTTTTTTTTTTTCAAAAAAATAAATGAATAATTAAGAAGATCTTCCTTTCTTTAGCAAATTACAAAATTTTACACTGAACCAAGTTGGGAGCATTTGCAGACAACAAGTTTAATTTACTGATAGGTAAACAATATGGTACGTATTCACCAACCATTCTTAAGAAATTTCTTAGTCTTATTCTTCAGAATTTCGTCAGTGTGAAAGCAATAGAATTTCTGATATGGTTTAGCCAATCAGAAGTTCTGTTAATTTCACTGTCAGAAAATCTTAAAGAACAAAATAAAGAATTAAATTCAAATCAAATGATGATTTCTGTCTTTGGCAGGGAAGAAAATCCGAGAAAAGGCCATGCAGGACGCCCAGATTCAGAAAAGCAATGACCTTGTGTGCCTTAAATAGGCGAGCTTGTTGCTTCAGTTTAAACAAATTTATTTTACATCGATCGAGAAATAAGTTCTTACAGCTTATATCTAAATACTTGTCTCTCTAGATCGTGATTCCTGGGAACTACAACAGTACCCACGCCGAATTTGTGGACCAATGAAAAATCCCGAAGTTGACATCTTCTCAGGACTTTAAAGTTACGAGGCCGATGCTCTACCCTTGAACCTCGAACACCAAAGCTGGTTGCTGTTACACAGGCAAACAATCAAATACACAAACAAACGTATATAGAAAGTATTTACGCCAAAAATTCAATGAAATCATTACCAAAAAACAAAATTTTGGTCACCAACAAACTGAAAGCGTTTGCAGAGGACAAAGTGATTGTACCTCAAATGTTGATTTCCGTCTTTAGAAGAATAGGAACCAGCTGGTTACCAGCATTTTCTCCTTTTTCCACCACGTTTTCAAAAGCCGTCTTTTTCAGAGGCGATAAAATTCTGGGTTGTGTTGTAAAGGGTTAAAGCAAATAAGAAAAAATGGATACCATGGTGAACGTGGTGATGCTTTAAGTACTCTGTAACTTGATGAATCTTTACGTTTGTGTCTAGGACTAGAAGATCAGCATAATCTCCTCTACAAATCATTCTAGCTTGCGACCACGTGACCTCGTAGTTAACTATTTTGATACAAACACCGTGAGAGTGGGGGATCTCCTCGTAGCCATTCGCACCGCACGGGTAAGTTACTACGACAAAAGAAAAAGTTATCTTTAATACAATAAACATTATATTTAATTTTCATTGGTAGGTTTTCTAGAAGTCTATTTTGTTAGCTTGGCGTCATATTGTGTATACACGCAGAAGTATATCTACAATGAAAAAGCAAGTTCTAGGCTGCCAAACAATGTTGAAATTTACACACGATCAACGTCGTTCAAGTCCCTTGATTTTACAATAAATCAACGCCATTCAATTCATTGAAAGATGTACTCAATGAATGCAGTTCCACTTTCTGAAATTTACACCAGATAAACGCTTTTCGATCTCTTGAAATTTGACCTTGATCAACGTCATTCGACTTCCTAAATTAAAACTTGATCAAAGTCGTTAGACTACCTAAAAGTTACATTTGATAAAAGTCGTAAGACTAGTATAGGTTACACTTGATCAACGTCGTTATACTACTAAAAAATACACTTAAAGACGTTTATGACAAATTCTTCCAACGGGCAGATTTTTTTTAAACTTGGCACATACAAAGCTCATCATGTCTCTTGTAGATTATAATGATAGAAAAAGGAGGTCCCCGTGCTCGTTTCTGAGAAATTCGCTTTTGAAAAAGGTATATACAGTTCCAAAATTCAGCATATACTAGATTTAACACACTTTCCTTTAATAGTCAATTAAACAGGAAAATTGCCAGAAGAATATACAAATATACATCACTTTAAAGAAAAATAATTCAGTTTTGCACAAAAAACACATGAAAGCCTGGTTCTGAGCATGGTAAATGTACCAATATGCATTTTATATATAGACCATTGAGTTAAAAAGGGAGATAATTTGACCGGGTTAAGGGTTAATTTTCAATAAAAACATACTTTCTAACGGACAGATTTTTTTTAAAATTTCCACAATCATAGTACTTATAAATCTTGACAATAAGAAAAAATAAAAATGGCACCTACCCGTGCTTCTTTCCCCAGGAAACAGGGATGAAAGTCACGTTTGACGTTAATTTTTTCCAAGGAAAACTATATAATAGAAGCTCAGCAGACATAGTGGGAAAGAAGGAACTGCTCATGCTTATTGAAAGCGATTTCTCCTTTTCCCACATTAATCCTATACTCCTTCAAAAAATGAATATAGCCTATGTACCTCAAATTTATATCAAACCCTTAATTATCTACATGTTTTTTTTTTTTTTATAAATTTGCATACATGATTACGGCTCATAGAAATGCAAAAAAACAAGAAATGTCTCTGGAAAAAATGGGATAAAAGCTCAGCAGACATGATGGAAAAAGGAAAAAATATTCAGTAGAAGAAATTTCTCCTGTTCCCACAGTATTTTTCAAAGAGGACGTAGCCATACTTCCAGAAATATGTATACTTCAACAGCTTCAATTTTCTGCCTGTTTCATTGTTTGCTGTGTAAATGGACTTTTTTTCCAGCTAGTTCTTTACCAGTCATATCATCCTTACACTGGCAGGCCAGTTTTGATGCTATCACCTTCATCCTGAAAGGATAGCATGACAACTGGCCTGCCAGTGTCAGGAAAACGTCAGAAGCTGTATCATTTTCAGCGTTGGATGGCTGACATTGCGTAATTTTTTTTTCCACGACAAATAAGCATTCGTTTTGATGAAAACTTCCCCTTTTATTTCGACCATAGAATACCATGGCTAGTGCAACCGTGCTAGTACTATCCGTAGAATGTTCGGTCCGCTGTTGCTATTGCCATATGTGCGAAAAATACACATTAGCGCTGATAGTTTTACTTTCTGTGAGAAATACACATGCGCAGTATGGATGCGCGTAAACATTTATACCAAACGTCATTAATTAACGTCGCTAGACTACCTAAAATTTACACCTGATCAAAGTCGTTAGACTACCCAAAATTCACACTTGATCAAAGTCGTGAGACTACCTTAATTAATCAACGTCGCTAGACTACCTAAAATTTACACTTGATCAACGTCGCTAGACTACCTAAAATTTACACTTGATAATTGTCGTAAGAGTACTAAAATTTACATTTGATCAACGTCGTTAAACTACTAAAATATGTACTTGATCAACGTCGTTAGACTACCTAAGATTTAAAATTATATACGGACATGTAATCAACGTCGTTAGGCTACGTAAAATTTACACTTGATCAACATCGTTAGACTACTAAAATTAGATTGAGATATACTAAAATTTATACTTGATCAACGTCGTTAAAGTAGTAAAATTTACACTTCATCAACGTCGTTAGACTACCTAAAATTTACTTGTTACGCTTGATCAACACGGTAAGATTACCTAAAATTTACACTTGATCAACGTCGTAAGACTACCTAAAATGTACAGTTGATCAACGTCGTAAGACTACCTAAAATTTACACTTGATTAACCTCGTAACGTGATTAACGTCGTAAGAGTACTAAAATTTCACAATTGATCAACGTCGTTCGACTACCTAAAATTTACACTTGATCAACGTCGTAAGACTACCTAAAATTTACACTTTATCAACGTCGTAAGACTATCTGAAATTTACACTTGATCAACGTCGTTAGACTACTTGAATTTTACATTTAACCCTTTACCAAACAAACCCTGGTTTTTACGACCCTGATAAAAAGCTTTTTGAAAGCATTGTAGGAAAAGGAGAAAATGCTGGTAACTAGCATCTTCTCCTTTTCCCACAATGTATTCTATCCCGAGACAAATTTCAATTTTGAGTTGACTTACTTAGTCATCTGCAAATGCTTTCGATCTGGAGTGGTCTCCAATTCTATCGTTTAGTAAAGAGTTAAAGAACGTCATTTGTAAAATATACCTATTGAAATATAATCTGTAAAAAGTTTGCAACACTTATTTTGTTTTAACTTTATAAGAATGCAAAAACAGTACAATATTTTCTTCTTCATCATCTTCTTCTTCTTCTTCTTCTTATGTTTAATATGAAGGTTTGAAACACTGACATACCTGTTGTAGGAGATGGTGTCGTCGTGCTAATAGTCGAAGTAGTAGTAGTAGTAATAGTAGTAGTTGTTGTATTGCTACTAAGTGTGGGCGTGGTTATCGTTGTTGTTGATGAAGTTGTTGTGGGAGTGTGAGAGGTCCCACACGCTGTGTTACAAAAATCGTCTGTACAGCATGTCGGCGGGCAGACCCCGTGACCATTGTCATAGGTCAGCACTTTACAAGTCTCATTTGTTTGACATCCAGCACTGTACAGCAAGGTTGGGTAGTAATGAAACTCTTTCGGCACGTACAAAATGCATTGCTGTAATAATAACACTAACGATGATAATAGTGATACTGATTGTGATGATGATGATAACTTCCTTCCTTCCTTCCTTCCTTCCTTTCCCTCCTTTCTTTCCTTCCCTCCTTCCTTTCCTCCCCTCCTTCTTTTCCTTCCTTCCTTTCCTTCCTTCCTTCCTTCCTTCCTTCCTTCCTTCCTTTCCTTTCCCCCCTTTTTTTCCTCCCCTCCTTCCTTTCCTTCCCTCCTTCCTTTCTTCCTTTCTTCCTTCCTTCCTTCCTTCATTCCTCCCTTCCTTCAGTTCCATCTCCCACTATGTCTTCCTTTCCTTTCCCTCTTTTGTTTCCTTCCTTCCTTCTTTCCTTCCTTCTTTCCTTCCTTTCACTCCTACCTTCCTTCCTTCCTTCCTTCCTTCCTTTCCATCTCCCACTATGCATTCCTTTCCCTCCTTCCTTTCCTTCCCTCCTTTCCCTCTTTCCTTTCCTCCTTTCCCTTCCTTCCTTCCTTCCTTCCTTCCTTCCTTCCTATCCTTCCTTTCCTTCCTGTCTTCCTTCCTTCCTCCTCTTCCTTTCTTCAGTTCCTTCAGTTCCTTCCTTCCGCTCCTTCCACTCCTTTCTTCCTTTCTTCCTTCCTTCCGTTCCTTCCTTCCGTTCCTTCCGTTCCTTCCTTCCTTCCTTCCTTCCTTACCCTACCCTTTCTTTCGTTCCTTCTGTTCCTTCCTTCCTTCCTTCCTTCCGTTTCTTCTGTTTCTTCCTTCCTTTCTTCCTTCCTTCCTTCCATCCTTTCCTTTCCTTTTTTTCCTTCCACCCGGTCCTTCCCTTCCTTCTCTTCTTTCCCTTCCTTCTATTTTTCCCGCCTGGCGTGCAGGTAAAACGGTTCTTGGACATGCAGCAAATTTACCTGTAGCATAAAATTTCAGACCGTGTGAGCCTTCGTGGACTGTGCAGGCTGACATTGGTCGAAAATCTATCAGATGCAACAAACCCACTTTCATAGGGCACGTCTCATTGACATCTGATAGGCTTCAATAAACAAGCTGGTGGATATAGATCTAAGCTTAAACTGCATGTTCTGTGTAGTCTGATCTCGATCTATTCCGTCCACAAAGTCCCTTTTATTCGACTATGGTGCTAAAAAAGGTCAAAGATTAAGATCAGCTTACCTGATCCTTTGCACACATTGTTACGCTGTCACATCCATCTGGTGATGACATAAAGTCACAGTCAAAACAATAAGGGCCTCTTTGATCCCGGTCGATGACTGAAATTATAATGTCCTTATGTTTGGGCAATGTTCTGGGAAAAGGGGGCTAAGGGCATCTCCGTGATATATGATGCCAGGCAAGTCATCACATAATTATGTATCCAAAATAGCCACTTATTAAAACAATTGATTCTATCATGACGTAGAATGGTCCTTTAATACAGAAAATTGACCAATTGCAAAAAGTTTCGGCCCAGATCAGCCTGGGCAGACTACGCAGATTTATTAAGCCCCCATTTCACAGAAGACGGCTTTTTTTATTGTGGCAAAATATCAACTTACTCATCAATAGAAATAGAGGTAAAAAATGTAAGGAAACAGTGGTCAAAAATCTGGAAAAAAAATGCGGTCAAAAATTGTTTATGCCGCTTTAAGGTCGTAGTAGGAATTCTATTTATTTGTTATAATTTTTATACCTATGCGGCTGTAATATTTTCTAGTGTTTCTGGACGAATGGTTAAATTAAGCATGATCTTGTTCTTTTTTTTCTTCTTCTTCTTCCTCTTCTTCTTCTTCTATTGGTTTTAATTATTGCATCGCTGTCATCATCAACATCATCATCAGTACCAGCAACATCCTCCTCGTCAACATCATCATCTTCATCTTCATCATCAATATCATCATCATCACCATCATTTTCATCACAATCAATTAGTATCATTTTATTTTTATTTTACCTCGCTTGTTGCATCCCTCATTGTTACAAAAATCTCCATGGCAACACTCACTGCACACGAGCACGTCGTTTATTCTCATATCCATTTGCCTTTTATTGAGTGCACCAAAGTATCGAACCGAACTGGAGCACCACTGTCAGGTATCGTAATAAATGCAAAAAATAGAGAAACAAGAATTACAGCAATACTATCTATGAATGTTAATAGAACATAATTATGGCATATGGTCAGTGAAAAGGGGTCTTAATGCATCTGCGAAAAGTATCGACCCAGGTCAGCCTGCGCAATCCACGCAGAAACTTTCCGCTATTGGTGAGTTTTCTGTATATCCCAGGACCAGTCTAAATCATGATTAAGCTGGTTGTTTAACCCATTACCACACAATCCCTACTTTTGTCGACCCTGAGAAAGAAGCCTTTAGAAAACATTGTGGAAAAAGGAGAAAATGCTGGTAACCAGCATTTTCTCCTTTTCCCACAATGTTTTCTCTCCGGGAAACACGTTTCAATTTTTGAGTAACGTTTATTTCGTCGTCTGCAAGCGCTTTCAATTTGGACCGGTCTAAAATTTTGTAGTTTGGTAAAGGGTTGAGGCACTGGTTGCTAAACCACATGATTATAGTCTAAACAATAATCCAGAGAGAAAAAATACAGACAGACAGCCAGATAGACAGACAGACAGAGAACCCTTTTGTTTTGACTAAGATAAATCCTTAGAAAGAAACAGGCTGAACTTGGGAACTTGGGAATCGAACCATTAACCCAAGGGAGTCAGTCCCTGTGCATACCGACTGACTGCTCATCCGCTGGGTTGATTACTGAGAAAATATTCGCAAACATGTAGTATTGGGGAGGGACCAAAGGCACATACACCCATGACATACTGCCGAAGGATATTGTTGAAATTTGTTTGCATAAAGCGATTAGACGATATAATCTTTGGCATCAAGTAGAAAGATTTAACAAAAGAATAAAAAGAAGCTCGTTCGAAAAATGATAGCGTGGCTATCCTATAACGTACTCACGTCTTTCGACCGGCATCCCGAATCATAGACCACGTGACCACTCGTAGTGATATACTCTTCAACGTAACAATACTAGAAACAGCAAAAGATGAAAGTACAAAGTGGTATATACAGCTAAAAAAGAAATCAGGTATAGGCCTGGACACTGACTTAATTACACTTTTGAAAACATTGTGGAAAATGAGAAAATGCTGGTTTCAGCATTTTCTCATTTTCCACAATGTTTTCTACCTGTTCAAGAATTAATACAACAATTTGAAAAAAAAAAATGAATGTTAAATTTTTCTGTAAATTCCTTCCTTGTTGATGAGCTTGAATTTTTTGTGGTGTTAAATGTACAGGGGTTAAATTAATGTGTAAGGCAATAGGAAATAATACTCATGCATGGATGTTCCTGTTAAAGACTTTGTAGAAAAACTAAAAATCACATATTTAGGTAATATCTCCATTTGCATAATTGTAATAAAGAATAGTCTCCTGCACATATGAAAGAGTTCAAAAGGATTGAGGCGCTGGTAAATTTACTTCCGGTTTTGCTCTCATTTCGACTTGACTGTGCCGCAGCAAATGCCAACTTATGTCATATCGTCGGTTTACTTCCAAAATCTCGTAACTACAGCTTGTTACAAGCTGTAGTTACGAGGTTTTGGAAGTAAACTGACGATAACGTATGTGTTTTTCATTGTAGAAAGATCTATTATCTTGTGTTGTATATATTATATATATTTGATATATTATATCGTATATTGCTTTATATATATATTTGATATATTATATCGTATATTGCTTTCCTTAAACTGCAAAAGAGAAAATTCGGAGAAAACTGCTATTAATGCGTCCAGGACATCCATTTGACCTCCGAAACAAAGGCAAACTAAGAACAGAAATGACATTGCGGACAAAATTGAAAGACAGAGAGTACTGATATTCACTTTTCATCGCTGAAATATTTCTGATGTTATACGCCAAAAGACATCCGGACAAAAACATGCAACGATAGCAGATTGTACAAATAAACACACTAGGAAATGGCATTGCGGAACAGATTTGTATAGAAAGATAAAAAGACGGATTTTCATGAATGGCGTCATAGATCTAATTTCCATCGCGGAAGTAGATTTTTTTTCAGAGCCGATGTATCGGAACAGTGGAACAATAGAACACTTAAACATGGCTAAAAATAGGAACTAACTTCATCAGCCGCACAAGTGGTTATATCAGCACAAAGAGTTGGAGAGAGGTAATCTTGGCACTGGAAACATCTTATGGCCTCCGCTGAAAAGTTCAGGAAAAAGCGAGTTTGTCAACAAACCAGACGTCCAGTCTTAGGTATCTATTTCAGAACTAGTGTTGAATTTAGGATGATTTGTGAATGCACATCGTCGACTTAAAAAAGTAAACACCTGTGCTCGGCTGGTTTAATATTGAATCAATTTCGATTTTCATAGGTGTACTTCAAAGCCAATAACGTGTGTTGTTGTTGCTATTGTTGTTGTATTTGTCCTGTTTATGCAACAGCCTCCCGTTTTCTGCGCATGTCATATTTTTCGGAAACTTCGACCTGTCTTATATGACGCATCACTCCCCCAATATATGGGGGAGAGCGGGGAGGATATGGGGATGGGTGTAGTAATACGTCCTATAAAGAAACAATGGAGAAAACGGCTTTTATCAATACATTTAAGGAGAAATCGGGCCTGTTTCAGCTCCAGATTTCTCTAAACTGCTTATCATAGCTGAATGAATCGCACCAGGTAGCGTTTTATTGAGTAAAAGTGTTATTTAGTTTGAATTTCAAAGTAACAGTCGTTTCGTAGAAAAGTAGTCCGATTCTGTACCTAGGATGCCAAAATTAGATAGATGTGTATTTAAAGAATGCCATCTAGCGGGAGATAACGACAGCTTCCAAATCTCAACAGTAGGACACAGTGCTTCAATGTACGGATCTCTGATCTGCATTTACAAGAGTACATAACTTGGAGTCACTCAAAAAAAGCACTTTACGGCACTTCGAGCAGCTTTACTTGTCATATATCTAGGAGAGTACAGACCACTGCATTTCTTTACGTATACGAAAGACGTAACCTGAGTTTGCATCTCCAATATTCTATGCTACAATCTGACAAAGAAAAACGCATGAATACCATACAAGGAAACAAAGGCTTAACACATACCTGGTGGAGAAAATGTTTGCAATAATATCAAGAGGCATAAAACTTTCACGGGACACATACTTTTTGGACACCATTTGTCAAGTAACAAGTGACACAGATAGTAAGCGTGACATGGAAGGTATATTGATAAGAAATAAAGTGTCGTTCACTACAGATTTAGGCCAAAGATCAAATGTATATCAGCCATGTTATGTGAAAAAGGGTTCAATGCATTTGCAAAAAACTTTCGACTTAGATCAGACTGCATAGACCTGAACAGATCTCTGTAGTGAATACAACAAACAACCTAAAGTTCTTCTTCTTCTCTCTCTCTCTCTCTCTCTCTCTGATTAGAGACGTTTATTCTATAAGCATGTGAGAAAAGTAGTCGGTGGCTTTGGAAAGGAAGTTGTGTGAGAAAGCCAGGAAACACATGTGCGTCATCGACCGCCATGATATGACCTTATTAGCTGTTAAAGTGGCGTTAAACCCCAATTCAACCAACCAACCAATTCAACAACTATCCATAATGATACATGTACTTATAATTTAATATCAGTTGTTTTCATGAATATTGGTGAGTTCTGATTGGCTGAATTTTTTTTCATAGCTCCATGAAAAAATATCACCTTGCGCCGGTGTAATGCAGAGAAATGACCCCCATTACAAAATGACCTACGGTCATTTCTCGACGTAGAATAATGACCCATGGGTCATTCCTCTACGTCGAGAAATGACCCGGGGGTCATTTTGTAATGGGGGTCATTTTTCTGCATTACACCGGAACTACTTTTGCTGAAGGTTACTTTTGCAGGTCCTATACACTGCTTTGCTCCTTTACTTTTATTCTTTAGTTTAATTTTCAGTATTGGGGATCTGAAAACGGTTTCCTTGTTACATTCTTGCGCCATACAAATATGAGTGGAAGGAACTTTAAAAACTCCAACAACAGATTTAAAATTAAAGAAAATGAATGCAGTTTGAATTATTTCTGTGGGGGATGTTGTCTGTAATATTAAATTAAAAAACGCTAATCACACTTTTGTATAAAACCGCGAAGCGGCGGTTTCATACAAAAGTGTGATTAGTTTTTTTTTTATACCTCCATGAAAAAAATAAAATCCTCTTCATTCCTTAAATAATACTAGAGTCCAAGTTTGAATTGTGCACAATTAGGTTCGTTTTTTTAAACACCTTTTTTTTTTTCATACATACTTGAACTTTTCACACATTCACACATACAGTGTGCAAGGATTTTTGCCCTTAAATTCAATTCCTACTGAAAGTATCAATTGCTTAAATTATAGATGTCTTTGCAATTTTATAACTTTCACGCCTATAACCCTGTACAAAACAATACAAGGTTTAAACAACCACGAGAAAGAAAGCTTGTGAAAGCATTGTGTGAAAATGAGGAAACGCTGGTCACCAATGTTTTCCACAATGTTTCAACTATAGTTATCTGGCACTTATTCCAGCTTTTTAGGCACCCAATTTTGCAAATGCCTAAAATTTGAACAAAACAATGTCAATAAAGAGTTAAAAAGAATTTAAAATTCGCACTAGTAGCATTGAACTTTAGATTAGATGTGAGAGAGGGAGAGAGAGAGAGAGAGAGAGAGAGAAGAAGAAGAAGAAGAAGAAGATGATGATGATGATGATGATGATGATGAAGAAGAAAAGAAGGAGATTCCTGTAGCTTTACAAGCTAAAGAGCTCATTGTAATTGGCAGCAGCTAAACGATTATAACAGATGATTTAAGCTTTTCTATGAAATAGCTCAATTAATCAAATGAGCCAATTTTCTGCGTCTTCAAGGCTGTCTTTTCAAAAAGACTCTTGTTGACCGTAAATCTCCTTCCCAAAAAAATAAGATCCAAGTGTTCTGTTATCTGATCTTGACTGTCACTGTCTGCAGACATCTCAATTTGTAACTGATTTCCTGTGGCTTGCAATAAAACAAAGAGAGTGGGAACGACTTGATAGGCATAAATCTAAAAATACTATCGGTAATGGAGAAAAGACCGCACCCCCAAACTTCAGAGTTATACTTCAATTTACAGATAGTACTGGATGTTTCTACGTTATTGAAAGACACTTACATGTAGGGCCTACACTCCTGTAATATTGTTTCCGGTGATGGAAATGTACAGTTGAAGATCACTTAAAAATACAGGTATGCCGTGTAATTTGTTCTTTGCGGTCAGGCGAAAAGTAATAGAGAAGGCTGTACCTGAACCACACTGTATACAATCAGCAATGTTATTATACAGGATTTTCAAACATGAGGTTTAGCTTAACGTTACATGCATTATCTATCTTAACCATTTACCAAACAATCCCCGGTTTTTACGACCCTGAGGAAGAAGCCTTTTGAAAACATTGTGAGAAAAGGAGAAAATGCTGGTTACCAGCATTTTCTCCTTTTCCCACAATGTTTTCTACCCTGCTTGAAATAAATTTCAAATTTTTGAGTTACGTTTTTTTTTTTTGTCGTCTGCAGGTGCGTTCAATCTGGACCAGTCTAAAATTTTGTCGTTTGGTAAAGGGTTAACCCATAAGCTGTTGAGAGCAATTCATGGCGCTTTTGAATTCAAGTTTCCGACTTAAATCTTTGTTTTATGATTGATTACTGTCTCCGAACAATTGGTATTTTGACGGATTGTACTGTAGATCATTGTTAGGCACTAACAATATTCATAATTTTAACCCTTATCCTATTAGGAGAATAAAATGAAATCTTCAATTAGACAATAAACACCCTAATAACTGCTGTTTAACTCATTACCAAACGACAATATTTTAAGCTAGTCCAAATTGAAAGCATTTGCAGACGACAACATAAAAGTGACTTGAAAATTTGAAATTTGTTTTGTGAAGGGTAGAAAACATAGTGGAAAAAGGAGAAAATGCTGGTGACCAGCATTTTCTCCTTTTCCCACAATGTTTTCTAAAGGCTTCTTACCCAGGGTCGTCAAAAGTATACGGATTGTGTGGTAATAAGTTAAAGGTTACGATTGGGGGAATGGTATTTTATAATCGGACAGTGTAGATCCAAGATCAGACTGCACTTTCTGTACATTCTGATCTTGATCTTCGCTGTCCACAGAGGGTCAGTGATTCGTGCATTGCAGCCTAAGGATTAAGTAGAATAATCCAAATTTGTCTGCAATTTGATCCCTTAATTAATTACTTTGCGCAAAATGTGGGCTTTTGGGGGTTGGTAGACACGTTGGAATAAGATCAAGGCAAAGGTGAAATGATTCATGAAATGGATAGATAGAGTGGATAGATAGATAGATAGATAGATAGATAGATAGATAGATTTTTTTAACCATTTATATTTCAGAAATAAATCCTATTCACAGAGAAAAAAACTTAGAAAAAAGTTCTAGTGGTTTCTTTCTTTTTTTTTAAACTGTAATCGTAATTTCCCTGTATTACATTCTAATCTTTTGATCTAATTCATCCGCAACATGGTGTTAGCGAATGATCCAATCTACTTTTAGACTTCACAAAAAAGTGCAAATTTCTTGAATTTGGAGTGAGAGAGTGTACGACTTGTGAAATGGACGATTGTTAAGATACAAAGAAAAGCAAATTCCTTACTTTACCTATCCCCCACGGTGTAAACAGCTTCCGCACCTATGGCAACACGTAAATCATTTAGCTATTACAATCTCCCGTGCGCACTCTAGGTGTGCTCGTTTCTACATTCACTCGCTTCACAAGGAGATGGGAACGTAGACTGATACGACGTACGTACTTGTAACATAAACAAACAGAGCTGACTGGCGGTAAAATATGAACATGATCAACGGACTAAAGGTAAAACAATGGGGTTTCAAATTTGGCAACTCAAAAGAAAATACCAAGCCCCCAAAGAATTCTGTCAACGGAAAAATCGGGACATTAAAGAAACTTTATCAGAGAGAGGTAGTGGATGCGAATCTTTCTGCAGGTGCAAAGGCAACGGTTGTGCATGAAATCAAAATCAAAACTGAGGGTGCTGATCAAAGTAAAGTTATATGTAAAACATTTGAAAACGGAGCTTGCGTCAAAGATAGTGCCAAACACGATCAGGGTGAGACAGTTAAACACGCCGTAAAACCTAGTGATAAAACTGACATTGCTGCAAAAGGTATATCATTAGCAAATGGAAAAGTTAAACACGAGGAAATAAAGGATCGGAATAAAACTCATTTTAAAGATTCGAAGGACGTACATGTTGGATCTGGTGATGTTTGTTTGGGTAAAGTGAACGATAAAACTGAAGTGGAACTAGACAGTGATCTCTCAGATGACGACGATTGCCTGTCAGATAGTCATGGAATAAATATTTGTCACTATAAACTCAAGTAAGTGTCTTGCTTCCTTATTTCCTATCGTACAATGTGGGCCTTTACCCTCTATCAATTAGGGCTTGTATTCATCAACCATTCTCAAGGACGTTCTTTGTCTTATTCTCCAGAATTGTCCACATTTGTAAGTAATACAACTTCTGATTGGCTAAACCATTCGGTTTAGCCAATCAGAAATTCTGTTACTTTCATAATGACAAATTTATAAGGAATAAGACTAAGAATATTCTTAAGAATATTTTGTGAATACGGTTCCAGGGCCCGTATTCACCAACCATTCCTAAGAACGTTCTTTGTCTTATTCTCCAGAATTTTCTACATTTGTAAGTAACACAACTTCTGATTGGCTAAACCATTCGGTTTAGCCAATCACAAGTTGTGTTAATTACAAATATAGGAAATCTTTGAGAACAAGACTAAAACAATTCCCAAGAATGGTTGGTGAATATAGGCACTGTTTGATTTCTTTAACTCATTACTGCAAGACAAAGTTTTGGACCCAATCAAATTGAAAGCATTTGCATACGGCTTACCAAATGTAGATCAAATGATGATACCATTTCTTACATTGTGAAAAAAAAACATAGTAGGAAAAGAGGAAAATGCTGGTTACCAGTATTTTTCTCCTTTTTCCCACAATGTTTTTGTCATAAGCCCACTCTTCCTTTAACCCTTTACCCCATAAGGCATTTCTTCTGTGGTATCTCTAATTGACCCTAAATCATGGCAAGGATGAAGCTGTTTCTTATGTATATATGACACCTTTTGACTGCATAGGAAACATTTTGGCAAAAGGTGAAATTGCTCGTCACGAGCAATTTCACCTTTGGCCAAAATGTTTTCCAAAGGCTTCCACAAGCAATGTGTAGAAATGAGTATCTATGGAGTAAAGGGTTAAACTGGAGAATGCGTAGTGAAAAGTTAAAACACACCACAGAGAAGAGGAATTGACCAACTTAAAAGATACAAGGGACATTAAAGGATTATATTGTCAAAGTTAATGTTTTCTCCTTTTCCAAAGATTCTTTCATAAGCCTTCTTTTCCAGGGTCGTTTAAACCGGGATTTACGTGGTGAGGAGTTAAAACACACCACGGAGAAGAGTGATTGGCAAAGTTAAATGATACAAGAGCATTAAAGAATTATATTGTCAAAGTTAACGTATTATTATAGGTATTTCCGTACTAATCTTTCAGAATTAGACTAACAAACCTAAATAAAGTTTAATGAATCTTTAATGATACGCAGAAAATTGACTGAAAGCAGAAAATTTCGACTCAGGTCAGCCTGCGCGGTCTCTGCAGGTTGAAATGGGTCGATGGTCTTTGCAGACGCATCAAACTCAATTTTCAAAAAGCATGGCTCAAGTCTTTCGGAGCCAATATTGCAAAATACACCCACAGAGCTGACTTTATTTTAGCCATTTAACTTTTCTTCGGACTGGAATTTGAAAACAAAATTTGTAACGATATTACGTCACTGACTGAGGTTTCGCCCATAAATTGATTGTCTCTTCAAAATCAATCTTTCAGAAACATTTCATTCCCGACACCAGTTTAACAGCTGCCTCTAACCCGCAAGCTCTTTTACTGGCCTTTCAAAACTCATCTGTAAGAATGGCATTTCATTCCAACAAACAAATTGGCTTTTCTAAACTAATAGAATTGGATTTTTATCTGTATACCTTGAAAGTTCGTTAAGTGTTAACCCTTTACACAAATATCCGGAGTTTGAACGACTCAAGAGAATAGGACTTTTGTGAAGGTGCCCCGGAGGTGTGGCCTTCCAAAATATAACCTTTGAGTTTGGCCCACCAAAACTAGCCTTTGAGTTTGGCCTTCCAAAACTAGCCTTTCGGTTTGGCCTTCCAAAGCTGACTTTTCGATTTTGCCTACCAAAAAACTAGCCTTTCAGTATGACCTTCCAGAAACTAGCCTTTGACTTTGGTCTTAAAAAAAAAATAGCCTTCCGTTTTGGCTCCCCAAAATTAACATTCCAAAATCTTGTCTTACAGTTTAGCCTTCCAAGAACTAGCCTTTCAGTTTTGCCCTCCAAAATTAGCCTTCCAAAACCTAGCCTTTCAGTTTGGACCTACAAAAAATGGACTTTTACAAGCGGCATTCTACTAGTAGTTTGGCGGCCCCCTCCCACTCCACGATCTAGCCTTTCGGGTTGGCTTTCCGAAACTAGCCTTTAAGTTTGACCTTATATAGTTAGGCTTACAGTATCGCTTTCTAAACTAGCCCTTTAGAACTAGCCTTTCAGTTTTCTCCTTCCAGAACTAGCCTTTCGCCGCAATGGTTAGCCGAAAGCTTTGTTCAAAGATCGAAAAATTTCCTTACGTGCAGAATAATTGATCGTAACTTAGAACACGAAATAATAATTCAGTTTTCAAATGTTTCACTACATTTCTGTATATTTCTACTACAAATCTTCAACAGAATTCCAAACATCTCTCTCTCTCTCTCTCTCTCTCTCTCTCTCTCTCTCTTTCTCTTTAATTTCCCACAATTTTCAATGTTTATACAATAAAACACAAAGCAGCTGTGACGGCGCATTCTCCAATTCTCCCCAATTCCCCAAATTCCTTACGCTCACAACGCCATAGAAGTAAACCCTCTACGTCCAATCTCTGAATAACACCCACAATTAATGCAAATGTCTAGGTCTGTAACTTTTGGGCCATTTATCATTACATCGGATGGTGAAGATTTAAGATCAGACTGCACGTTCTCTGCAGTCTGATCTTGGATAATCACTATCCACTAAAGTGTTTCAATTATCCCACGGTGCTTTAAGCATTAAACCTTTTACCAAACGACAAAATTTTTAATGCGACCAAATTGAAAGCATTTGTAGACGACAAGTCAAGCATAGCTCAAATGATAATATCTTTCTTTGAAAGGGTAGACAACATTGTGGGAAAAGGAGAAAATGCTGGTTTATACCAGCATTTTCTCCTTTTTCCTCAATGTTTTCAAAGACCGGGTGGTTAAAACTTTGAATCGGTGATGCGGTAAAGCGTCACGGAAAATCCAGCCAAGATTTACATTCCAGATTCATCGATAGTTTATAATCATGTAAAGTGGGAAATCATGTGGGTGGGGTAAAAGACTCATCTCAAAAATATGATAAAGATTGCTTTTATTATAGACAGACGGTTCGTATTAGTATACGACATACGTAACAGGCTACAACCTTTGTCCATCTACAAAAAAAGAATCATGGAACTGTCCCTTTCAAAGCAGTTTCAGACAAGAAAAGAAATGTGGCTAGACTACCATTACTCTTCACTTGGGTAGGAAACATTGTGGGAAAAGGAGAAACTGCTGGTTACCAGCAGTTTCTCCTTTTCCCACAATGTTTTTAAAAGCGTTCTTGTTTTATCCTTTACCAAACAATCCCTGGTTTTTACGGCCCTGAGAGAGAAGCCTTTAGAAAACATTGTCAGAAAAGGAGAAAATGCTAATAACCAGCATTTTTTTCCTTTTCCCACAATATTTTCGTCCCTACTGGAAACAAACCTCGCTTTTTGAGTGACATTCATTTTGTCTTCTGCAAGTGCTTTTAATTTGGACCAGTCTGAAATTTTGTCGTTTGGGAAAGGGTTAAAGGACCTTAAGAAACGTGATTGTGTCGTGAAGGGTAAAGCACTGAAATACTATTTTGGACGTCGACAAAGAGATTTGTAGAAGTTTAACCTTTTGGCTGCTACGCGCGACTCACTGACCTTTTGCGGACAGTGTAGATCAAGATCAGACTGCACAGAACGTGCAGTCTGATCTTGAATCTACACTGTCCGATAAGGAGATGTCATTTTACAAAACATGACTTTGAAATGGCAGCATTAAGGTGTTTACTATATCGAAATGAAAATTTTATTTCATTTCTTCAGCAGGACAAGAGTTTAAACATGAATGGAAGTGTGCGTTGGTGCGCATGATTTGCATTTTACATCATTTTCAACAATACTTCTGTCATAGAACGGTGACAGTTCTTAGTTTTCTGTTCATTTCTTTTCTTGATTCCACGAATGCTGGGGTTGAATCAGGCACTTGACTTTCAGAGGTTCGAACCGTTAACTACTTTTCTATCCGACGACTTAAGGCTTGTGTCACTCAGAAACCAAATACTAAGAGAGATAAAGAGTGAGACAGAGGGAGAAAGAGACACAGAGAGGGAGAGGCCATACAGATAGATAGAGAGATGTGGGACGTGAGACGAGACAAGTTGAAAAAGTGAGAGAGAAGGAGATAGGGGGAGGGGTAGAGAGAAGGGGGAGAGAGAGAGAGAGAGACACACACACACACACACAAAGAGAGGGAGAGAGACAGACAGAAAGACAAATCGAATATGGCTCCAATGATGGTTGAAGAAGGTTAGAAATGATCGCGGGCGAATGGAGAGGAAAATGCTGGTTGCAAATAATTTACACAACGTTTTCAGTAGGCCTTCTTCTTAGGTTTTGTTAACCCTTTCCCAAACGGCAAATTTTGGACCAGACCAAACTAAAAGCATTTTGCAGATGACAAATTAACAGTTGCTAAAAAGATGATTTTTCTATATGATAGGGTAGAAAACATTGTGGGAAAAGGAGAAAATGCTGGTTACCAGCATTTTCTCCTTTTCCTACAATGTTTTCAAAAGGCTTCTATTCCTGACCCGTAAAAACCAGGGACTGTTTGGGAAAGGGTTAAAGGAAGGGATTTTCGGTTAAAATCGGCACAGATGCAAAAGATGTATACAGATTAACATGTGTAGATGTTCATCTGTCCAAACAAATATTATATTGACCCGATGATTTTGCTTGATTATCCCTTCACCAAATGATCACTTGCCGGTGTAATGCAGAGAAATGACCCCCATTATAAAATGACCCACGGGTCATTTCTCGACGTAGAGGAATGACCCATGGGTCATTTCTCGACGTCGAGAAATGACCCATGGGTCATTCCTCTACGTCCAGAAATGACCTTGGCTTATTTTCTAATGGGGGTTATTTCTCTGCATTACACCGGCTCTGCGGGAAAAGGCTTTTGAAAACATTGTGGGATAAGGAGAAAATGCAGGCGGGGAGCATTTTTCCCTTTTTCTCTCAATGTTTTCTACCCCACCAAACGGACAAATTCCATCATTTGATGGAGTTGCACTTAGCAGCTAAATGTTATATGACTGCATGTAAAGGTAGGTATCTTTGCAGTTTCGCGTGCTTGGAACAATTATATATATTTTTTTTTCTTAGATATACTTTTGCGAAAGCCAGTCTGATAATATCAAAGATTATGATAAGATATGAATAAATTCCGGCAATCAAAAAATGTCTTGAAACAACAAACAAAGGCGATCCAAGACAGACAGACGGAAATACGGATGAACGACAGATAGACGAACGGGCAGACAGACAGACAGAGAACAAGAGAGATGTAGAAAGGGGGAAATAGAGAGGAAGGGATTTAGGACAAAGTGAATAAATGGAGGTAAATACATACAGACTCAGGGAGAGACAGGTGGTCGAGGTAGAGAAATGCACAGAGACAGAAACATGGAAAAGATGGATGGATGATTGATTGATTGATTGATTGATTGATTGATTGAATGATTGATTGATTGATTCACTGACTGACTGACTGGTTCTCTAACTAACTGATTGAATGATTGAGTGATCGATAGATGATCAATTTGGCGGTCGACCGATCATTTGAATTGTTGTATGCTGTACAACGCCGTTTTCAACATAATTTCTGTTATATCGCGCCGACCATTGCACCTATTCACGCTTTTCTGTTTTTTTTTCCCGAGTTTTTCTCACATAATTCTTCCCAAGCCACTGACTGCTTTCCGACGAAACAATGATCAAAAGACACAGAGAAGGAAGGGAAAAAGAGTTGAAGGGTTAAAGACAAAGAAAGATACAGTTCAAGTGAAATTATGGGATTTGTATAAACTTGTGATAATTCTTGGGGAAAAAAAGGGGTATTGAACTTCACTTCTGCGCCCTGTGGAGTTTAATTGAGATAAAAACTTCAACAGATAGTATTTGCCATAGAAACCGATTTACGATTTAACCTGTGGAATGCAAGCTATAATCAATTATTTCAATCTTTGTGATGTTCGTGCACTCCTCAGAAATCTGACGTTGGAAGATTTTTAACTTACCAAAGAGTCCCAGATGTGAAAGGAAGAAGGCTTTGGAAAAAATGTGGGAAAAGGAGAAAATGCTGGTAACCAGCATTTTCACCTTTTCCCGCAATTTTTCTAACCTTGCATCCACGTATACCATCATTTGGGCCATGTTTGGGACATTTAATTTGTCATCTGCAAATGGTTAATTTAAAACGAGTTTAAAATTGTGGATTTAACCCTGCATCCGCTGAATAAACTTTGTAACTTGTATATTTAAGTCTATTCCGACAGCACAATAAATCAAAGTGCTGACAGCACTGTGATGTGTGGACACCGAATAACCACATTGTTTGTTTTTTTTCTTTAAAGTCACACAACCAATGTCGGTTGTATTTATTTTATATAGAAAAAAAGAAGCCTGTGTAACATTGTTTTTTACCTTTGAATTTTGACTTTGGCATAAGATGAAGAAATTCATTGGTGCTAATTCAAAGGACTATTTGAAAAGGAGCATTTCAAAGGTCTTTTGGTCGATAAATCTCCCTGTAGAACACAGTAGATATATGATAAGACTTCACTTTCTGTACAGTCTGATCTTGATCTACTCTGCCCGTATAAGGGCATTGATCCAGGCTTGGTAATCCAAGGATTAGCTCTTTTTAACGTAATTTACAGCAGACGACATCGAAGAAGGAAAAGTCAGCAATTGAAGATCAAATTCACTTCAAGCAAATGACAAGAATGCTGTACAAATTATTTAGCTGTATCCAGTATTCACCAACAATTCCTATTAATATTATAAGTCTTATTTATAAGAATTTTCAAAACTTAAAAGTAATGAAACATCTGATTGGCTAAATTAAATGGTTTAAGTAATCAAGAATTGTGTTACTTTCCAAATGTAGAATAAGATATGATGTTTGGCTTATACAGACCCTGGAGCAGTGAACTAGTGGAAGGCTCAGATAAGAAACTGACCGCTGCGATGTAATTGAAATTATGTTAAAGACTGTGTTAAACACCACACCAACAAACAGACAAATAAATAAACAAAGAAATATTTGATTCTAGAAAAGCTATATGTCTCATTAATTTTATGAGGCACTCCAACGGTTACGAAGGTAACAAACAACGTTATATTCAAGATAACCACTATCATTATAATTGATTCCTATGGAATATCTTAAAAGTTTTCTTAACTTTAAAGTAAGACAATTTCTAACTGCCTATAACCATTTCAGCACATGGTTTTACCAATCATAAGTTATATTCATTTTCTTAACTGGAATCAAAGGTTTTAATACATTCAACTAAACTATGGCTTACTCATTTTAGAAACAAGAACTATGTTGCTCAAAGTTCCTAGACCAATTATCTAGTATATAATTCTACATAAGAACAAAAATACACATTCCCATGCATCTTTACCTGTACATTTTTTTTCAAAGAGCTAATGCTCGGGAAGAAGAAAAATGATAGCACCAGCCGAGTGTTATCTCTCGTCTGATTAGCGTAGACAACCACTTTGCCGCTTCGTAATATTTCAAATTCTTCTCCTACTGTTTTTAAACTCTTTACCAATTTTTGAATTTCGACGGCCCCCAGGTAATGGCCTTTTCAAAACATTGTTGGAAAAGTAGAAAATGCTGGTACCCAGCATTTTCTACTTTTCCAACAATATTTTCTCACCTGTAATAGAATTTCAGTTCATTTGTAACATTCTTTGATTTGTTGTTTGTAGGTGCTTTCAATTTGGAAGAGCTTGAAATTTGTCGTGTGGGAAAGGGTTACATGATTTATTGACGTCACTTAAATTATATGGAATTTTCTACAAAATTTGAACTTTTATAATTAAATTAGTTTTCCCTGAAGAATATGGGTGACCCTGTTCTATTTCATCATACAGGCCTCTCGGGGTAAACACTGCCAGTAAGACCAATTTCTCCATTTATATGTTGTTCTCCAGCTCGTCGTAACATCTAAGTTTTATTTGTAAAGACCTGAATTAGTCCTGCCAAACCCACTACCCTGTACCCCGCCAAAAAAAGGCGTCACTTTGAGTTCCATGGTGGAGTTTCTCTTTACGTTTCTTGCTTGTAGCTGATTTTGTTTGAAAATGAATGTTCTCACTGGTAAAGGAGGAAATGGCTTGTACAGCACATATATCCTTATAGCAGACCTATTTTCTGAGATGTTTGTCCGTCCGATATTGTTGAAAGGCCCAGTAAAGGCCAAAGTATCAAAAACAGGTCAATTTAAATCATACCATTTAAAAGTATGAAAAATATTGTTTAAAAGACAGTCTATTATCTTGTGGTCGGGCCATTATGCTGATTGATGGCAGAAAAAAAAGTTAACATCAGGCAAAAAGTAAACAAAAGACAAAGCTACCTGGCAGGTTTTAACCTAGTTTAGAAATAAATATCTCTGTCAGCGACTAATACTTGGACCGAACGAATAACGACGAATTGTCATCTTCATAATGATTTCCGTATTTGTAAATGGTATGATATGAATTCTAATGCATTTAAACACCCGCTTTGTTTACATTTGGCCTTTATCATTACTTTAAAATCGTCATACCAAAAAGCAGCCTTTACATTGAAATATTACACGTTTTTTTTCACCGCCTTTATGATGCTAAGAGCATTTATAATGAAATAATTTATGATGGAAGCGTTAACATATTTGACAGAGCCAATCCTCAGTAACGATATTTGGAACAAAGCATACGTCATAGAAATTGGAACTATTTTTATGTATAAACAACCGCCATTTGGTGTGCAATAATCTTCATACGATACATACTTTAGATAGTAGCTCAACCCTTTCGATGGTATAAGCGAAAACATTATCCCTTGCGGACGGTATAGATCAAGATCAGACAGCACAGAACGTGCAGTCTGATCTTGGTCTATACCACCCGCTTGTTTGGCCAAGGTTATAAAATAAAAATCATAATGAGTTTTACTGGATGTTATATGTAGAGATCGAAAAAGATCGAGCTTATATATTTGGCATTGAGAGAGTTGACTTCAATAATACTTTCAGCATGGCGTACTAGACTGTCAGTCCGTTAAATAGCGCCTTTTCATTAAAACAAAATCATCAAGTAAAACGGAAAAACTAAAACTCTGCGTTCTAAATCTTCTGAATGTCTGTATTGCAGAAGGACAAGTAACAACACATATGTCTGTGACTTTGCTGTAATTGTGTACCTTGTTTATTAGAATGACTTATATGCAGGGCCTGAATGCCAGGCTACATGGCGTACATACTCGAAGAAGATAGGACATAAGCTATTTATTTCATTCTGAACGGGTATTTATTGTACGAATTTATTTGCATGTTTGCTTTCTTATAATTATGCTCTCAGGTATGTTTGGTTTTTCTTACGTTCTCAAAGGACAACAAGGATGCAATAAACATTGCGCATGCAAAGACAGACATAAATCTGCTGTACCCGTAAGATGCTTTGGCCTTCTCACACAGTAATCAAACATGAAAGACATCTTCAGAGAGATACATATTTACTCCTTTCCCTTTGATTTTTCCAACCTTTTACTTAACTTTCGGCAAACATTTCCTTGTGCTCCTTCAGAGTGTTGGTTACATTCAGTTTAACTTTGCGTATGTGCTAACTTATCTGAATCTGCTAAACTTACCTTATACTCGTATTTGAGGCGGTTGTGAGAAAATCATTACGTAAGTCGTAATAATGACTTTTTACTTTGAATAAACTTTGTATGTGGCGTTTACAAAAAGTGTTAGCGGGATGCATGCTTGTACGGAACCTAATTCTGAATACATTAACTAATCTGAATCGTCTGGGCTGTCTAATTCAAACTGCATCGAATGTCGAGAATACCTTCTGGAGTTTCATCGGAGAGTGTTAACTCTTTCCCAAACAATCCCTGGTTTTCACGACCCGGAGAAAGAATCATTTTGAAAACATTTTGGGAAAAGGAGAAAATGCTGGGAACCAGCATTTTCTCCTTTTCCCAAAATGTTTTCTACCCTGCTGGAAACAAATTTCATTTTTTGAGTTTCGTTTATTTTGTCGTCTGGAAGTGCTTTCAATTTAGAACAGTCTAAAATGTTGTTGCTTGGTAAAGAGATAATCAACGGCAGGCTGCGCACAACATACAGTATGTAACACCGTTTGTGAAGTGGTACAAAATTAGTTCAAATATTTCGTACAAAGAACTAATTTTCTTAAGGACGGGGGTAAGGATGTGAATTAGCTGACTCCGCACACCATGGCTTATCTTGTTTGTACTCAGAAAACCCAACATTCGACCAGACAGGAATATGAACGGCACCATGAAACTCGTGTTGTGAGCGGATTTTTTCGCTATCAAAATTAAATCCTCAACTTTTTTTATTGTATCAGGTAGTTTAACTATTTTTTTTTTATGCGGACGGAGTAGTCCTACAAACATAAGAATTCGTAAGAAATGCATAGCTGACATACAAACCCCGTCAAACGCGAGAAATTTGTCTGCTAGTGGTAATGAGTTATTCGATCTTTCCATGTAATCGTCTGCAAGTTGATAAGTGAATTGTGTTTTGGCATAAACAATCTTACTTTAATTAGCAAGCTATAATAGATACGGCCATAGTAATTGAACAAAAATTATAGCGAAATATACGTCATTAAATGATGCCAAAATCCAGATTTTCTTTTTTATTTTTTGTCAACATTTTTTTCGAGACAAACACAATACCGGTTTTTTCGCGGCGGCTAAAGCCCTAATCATTGCTTTCTTGGGGTTTCTGTATAATAAAAGAGAATGAATCCTATCGCAATGACTAGCATCTGTTCTCTGAAAAGGTTTATCCGATCTGGGAATAAAACGCGCGACCTCTAGATTTCGGATTGCCACGTCTGGACCATACTGGACCATACTTCAAAGTACTTCAATTGTAATGATATACTGGATATGACGTTATAGAAGAGCTCCAGAATGGGGGGAGGGGGGATAGAGGGGGAGGGCAGGCTTTGATGGTATTCTTAATCTATCATTTCTCCTTCAAACCCTATGCTATGTTGTGGTTACTTATTAGAATCTTCTCATTGAGACGATTCTAATAAGTACCAATAACATAGGGTACGGTGCAGCATAATTAGTATTGTCATTTTTGAAATCAAAATCACTCCCTCTATCTGGAGCTATGGATATACTGCTTGCAAACCTTTGTTAAGTTGTAAATGATGAAATGATTGAGCAGTAAACGATGTACCACTTATATTAAGAACATGTATCGAGTCGCAAATGATGTACCGCTTATAATGGAATAATTGAGCAGTAAACTAAAGATGTACCACTTACAAGGAAATGTATCCAGTCGTAAATGATGTACCGCTTATAATGAAATAATTGAACAGTAGACAATGTATCACATATAAGGAAATGTATTTAGTTGCAAATGATGTACCGCTTATAATAAAATAATTGAACAGTAAACTAACGATGTACCACTTATAAGGAAATGTATCCAGTCGTAAATGATGTACCGCTTATAACGAAATGATTGAGCAGTAGACAATGTATCACTTATAAGGAAATGTATTTAGTTGCAAATGATGTACCGCTTATAATAAAATAATTGAACAGTAAACTAACGATGTACCACTTATAAGGAAATGTATCCAGTCGTAAATGATATACCGCTTATAATGAAATAATTGAACAGTAGACAGTGTATCACTTATAAGGAAATGCATCCAGTTGCAAATGATGTATCGCTTATTTCGAAAAGTATAGAAAAGAAGATGGTATACCGCTTCTAGTGAATGTATTGTATTGTAAATAATGTTCTGCCTAGAAGAAAATAGAATTAGCTGCATATTGTGTGCCGCACGTAATGGGGTAGATTTAGTAATAAATACTATTATCCTTATAAGAAAAAAATATAAGGAAAAACTAGTAATAAATACTATTGTCCTTATATGAAAAAATAGTAATAAATACTATTGTCCCTATAAGAAACATTAAGTAATAAATATTATCTCAATAAGAAAATTAGTAATAAAAACTATTGTCCTTACATAAGAAAAAAATATAAAAAAAAATAGTAATAAAATACTATTGTCCTTATAGGAAAAAAATAGTGATCAATACTATTGTCCCTATAAGAAACAAAACAAAAAATTTCGGTAGTAAATCATTACAGATCCTGCACACATCCACGGAGGTATTCATGTTCACCGTCTATTTTTATCCGAAAGGTCGCGACCTTGTTCTATTTTTATCCTAGATGAAATGCCACGAGCGATTTGATTCGTGCAGTTAGAGCTAGCTGCAGCCAATGAAAATGCGTATCGGGGAAATGTCGAAATCAAGCTCGATCTGCCAAGGGTAGAGTAGAGTATTGGATAGTCACCCTTGACTTGCGAAGATAGTAGAACATAGAGGTCTACAACAGTGTTTTACAAACTTTAGTAGTACAAGTCGTTTTTTGAAGGAAAAAAAAAAAGCTTGAAATGACAATATATGAAGTATATTCTTTCGGCTATAAGCTTTTATTCTACCTGTTGATCAGTATTGGTGTTTACTGTAAACGTTTACCTATCAAGCTACTTATCACACTATTAGTACAAACTTTTCGGCCTCCGAGCCCGTCAGTTCTTTGATATATCTTATCTTTTAATTCATAAGGTCTTAGACCCCTAACGCTTCCAGTGCAACACCGAATAACATTTCTTGTTAGATAATAGATAAGGATTTATATTGATACGATACTTTCTGCACATTTTTAATCCACCAGAAATTCCTTTGATGTGTATCTTGAAATTATTTGTTGATACTTTTATTAGTTTCCTGAAAAGGGAGGTAATTATTATCTCCCTTTGTAATGAGAATACAGTTGTTTTAAATTTACAAATGGTAATTCTGAGAAAGAAAAAAGGAATATTGGCTTGGTTTTAAGTAGTACGATAATACTCATTTTGAAATCATAGCAGATCTTGATGGATAATAATTATAGTGGAAATATCAGCTTTCTTTTTGGGTTCTTAGACCTTAGGCTGCAAAGCGCGACTCACTGACCTTTTGCGGAAAGTGTAGATCCAAGATCAGACTGCACAAAACGTGCAGTCTGATCTTGATCTACACTGTCAGATAATGAGATACCTTTGTTTAAAAAATAAGTTTTGCAATAACATTATTCGGATTTGTACTATGGGTTTAAAAGTTTATTTAATCAGCAAGGTAAGAGCTGACCTTGGCTGCTTTTCAAAATGAAAGGTTGTGATCGCTCGATTAAATACTGACATGAGATCAGATTACAACGACAGTAAAAAATGTTTTATGGATTTTAAGTCATAGAAATCATGTCTATAAATTAGTCCAATCCTATGTTAAACTTCAAAACAAAAGATAAGATTCTAAAAATAGTATCAACAGTGAGCATCGTGATAAAATCTCGATTAAATCTCTGAAAAAACGAGATAAGACGAGATAAGGAAATGAAACCTCGTTTTGATTAGAGCAGTTATGTTGTAGCGCCCAAAACAGCTGATGATATATCGTAAATTGTATTATAAATACTTTTTAGATCTTTAAGCGTTAATAAAGGTCGTATCTCATAAGATATAGCCTTACGTTGATTTGGGCCATACCCTGGCAAAAGGGGTTTTAATACACCTCCAGGACGCCATTATCTCCCGCTAGATGGCACTCTACAAATACTTATCTATCTAATCCTGGGTACAGAACCGGACTGCTCTTCTACATGATAACCGTTACTTTGAATTTAAAACTAAAATAAACGTTTACTCAACAAAACGCTACCTTGTGCGATTCATTCAGCTATGATCAGCACTTTAGAGAAATCTGGAGCTAAAACAGGCCTGATTTTGTGAAAAGTATAGATAAAAGCCGTTTCCTCCATTGCTACTTTTATAGCCCGTATTACTACAATCTCCCCATTATCGGGAAGAGTTATGCGTCATGTAAGATAGGTCGAATCTTCGAAGAATATGACATGCGCAGACAACGACGTGACGCACGATACTAAGTATATAGTTCCTCACATAATCATAGATCGATAGAGTCCACTTAATCTATCAATCGCATGAAATTTGTGATAGGCTGGTCCTTTGATATACAAAAAATACCAAACGCAAAAGGTATCGATTCAGGTAAGCCTGCGCTGACCTGAATCGATACCTTCTGCAGATGCATTAAGACCTTCTTTACACAGGGCATGCCGCTTATATCATTTACGTCATTTATAATATTGATTTTTAACCCATTACCACACAATCCCTACTTTTGACACCCCTGAGAAAGAAGCCTTTTGAAAACATTGTGGGAAAAGGAGAAAATGCTGGTAACCAGCATTTTCTCCTTTTCCCACAATGTTTTCTACCCTTTCCAAATTAAGTTTCATTTTTTGATTCACATTTTTTTTTGTCGTCTGCAAATGCTTTTAATTTGGACTAGTCCAAACTTTTGTTGTGTGGTAAAGAGTTAATGGCTGTAAAATAAAATCATTATGAACCTAATGTAAACAGCAGCTGCTAAAAAGTTAAGAACAACAGGGTTATGACTGTCGTAAATACTATCAATAACATCACCTCTGGAGCTGGGTGGAATTGTGGGCTCTGCCCTTGTTCGATTCGCACATAAGGGCTTTTCCGCTTAACTCTTTACCATAGGACAAAAATTTTAGACTGGTCTAAATTGAAAGCATTTGCAGACGACAAAATGATTGTGAGTAAAAAAATTGAAATTTGTTTCAGGTAGGGAAGAAATTATTGTGGGAAAAGGAGAAAATGTTGGTTACCAGTAGCAATGGAGAAACTGGCTTTTATCAATACTTTTGAGGAGAAATCAGGCCTGTTTTTGCTCCAGATTTCTCTAAACTATTGATCACAGCTGAATGAATCGCAACAGGTAGTGTTTTATTGAGTAAACGTTTATTTTAGTTTGAAATTCAAAGTAACGGTTGTTGCGTGGAAAAGTAGACCGGTTCTTTACTCAGGATGCCAAAAATAGACAGATATGTGTGTTTGCAGAATGCCATCTAGTGGGAGATAATGGGAATACCCATACTGTTTTTGTCACATGACCCGATACAACATTACAGACAAGTTGATAGCCTACTTACGTCAGAGGGTACCTTTATGTGCCAGTGTTTCTGTTTTTGTAATCAGTTTGTGAGTGAGTGGCACGTGTATTTATACAAACCTAGTGATTTCGGCGGGTTTTGCACCGGAGTTTAAGCAACCTAACAACACACCGGAAACGTATAAAAGTTCCTTTAAGGTAGAGCGAATGACCATTTGGATATAGCGGAGCATTTCAGGGTCCAAAGAGAAATACAGTATCATTGTCCGAAACCTTGTGCTTTGAGTTCGAATAACGCTACGATTGGAAGACTCCCATTTCTAGCAGGGTTACGGAAGTAACAGATAGATACACCTATTGCGCTTTGATTGTCCATGTAGTTAGTAAAGTGATTTTTTTTTCAGTAAATGTCGTTTTACTTCCAGAAATGTTTTGAATAGACATACATGTATTAGTTATTGTCGTCCTTGACTTTCACCGGTCCCTGGTTTTGTCTCTGCGGCGCCTTGCCCAAACACAATATCATACGACCAGCACTGACAGCAGATCAATCTCTGCTTGTGGCATGGATGGTGTGGATGGGAGTGTTCTTGTGCAAAGCATTGCAGGGTCGCAGCTAAATAATAGTTTAACCAAGAAACAACATTGAGTTCGGGAGCCATTGTCGTGATAATACTGAAGTACTGCTGACGGTTCTTAACATTAAAACATCACTTAACACAAGCAAACACTTCTTTGTATGACGTAAGGTTATTTATGGAAGCCAAACTTGTCTCATGGTTCACATTCTATTCGTGACACACTAATGCGTTTCTCTTTTGTATTATTTATGCAGTTGGGATTCCTAGGGACAGGTTATTGCATATTGAACACCCTGTACATCATGCGAGAAGCGGAGGAATGCTATCCGAGATGACGTTTATGGCTGAAGACTTGTGACATGAGTAGTTTTATTAAGACCTATAATTAGAAACATCTTCCGAAAGTCAACAAGCAATAAAATTTGGCAAGGGGTCCCAGACATTCTGTACCATTTCCTGATGAGTTACCCTTTTGTGAAAAGAGGGTTTAACCCTTTACCAGACGACAAAATGTTAGCCTTGTCCAAATTCAAAGCGTTTGCAGACGACAAGACAATTTCAGTGTGGCTCAAATGGAGTTTGTTTTTTTTTTCGATAGAGTAGAAAACATTGTGAGAAAAGGAGAAAATGCTGGTCACCAGCATTTTCTTCTTTTCCCACAATGTTTTCAAAAGGCTTCTTTTCCAGGAGCGTCAAAAGTAGGGATTGTATGGTAATAGGTTCATGCATCTTTTTGTACGTTGTACATAGCAGGTAGTCTTATAATATGGATTGGTTTTGTCTGAAGCTGGCTGATTCACAAGATAGCATGGTTCTTCGAAATGAAAAAAAAAACTTTTCGCCAGTCCGACTGCGTTTTATCACATAACCTCCCTTGCCAGTCCTATTGCATTTTATCTCATAACCTCCCTTGCCAGTATATTGCATTTTATCACATAACCTTCCTTGCCAGTCCGATTGCGTTTTATCACATAACATCCCTTGCCAGTCCGATTGCATTTTATCTCATAACCTCCCTTGTTTTCAATATAATTCCATCCATTACGAATTCTCTTATCATACGGCCTCATCTTGGATATTACCGCGAGTGCATTTATAGATGGTTTTGCATCGTCCGCTCTATGAATTTGTGAAACATCGTAATGTGATGAAAAGAATCTGATAGTCATTGGCCTTTGAGATAAAATGCTATGAAACTCGTCTAGAAAAAATGTAAATTAAGCTCGCCGAAGGCTCGTGTCATATCCTATATATCTCATATACGGTACGAAAACGAACAAGTCCGCGAGACAACAAGATCTATTCAGGACCAACACGGTGCCCGCAAAGTAGACAACTCGTTACCTTACCTATACAAAGAAAAGAAAACGAGAAATGAGAGGTTTAATATACATGTACTTATAAGCCTTATAGGACACTGCTTTTCAATAAAATGTGCCAACGTAAGTATAGATGGCTGCCATGGAATAAACAATACCATCGATTTTTGTTCACGCCTTGTCCCGGCAGAAGGTGTAAACGCGCCTTTGACCATTAAGCTGCTAACTGCGACTCAGAGACCTTTTGCGGACAGTGTAGATTAAAATCAGACTGCACAGAAAGTGCCGTTTGATCTTGAATCAGCTCTGTCCGTTACGGAAATATTTTTCACTTGAATATACCTTTGAAATAACAACGTATGGGGTTTTACTCTAGGCTTGAAAGTTTTATTTTTAGCAGGTTAAGGTTTAACTTGAAGGGTTCCTCTGATGGAAATAACGAATATATTATTTATACCAGTTGCATAATTTTCTGTCTACGGACTATGCAGTCTGGCATGGGTCGCTACTTTTGGTAGATATTTTTATCACAAAACATCGTTAAAATAATGCGAATCTTTTTCTTTTTGTCGTAGTCTAGCAGATTTAGGATCCGATTTGTTCGGAAGAAGGTGTACCTCCGTTAGCCAATCAAATTACCTGTAACTCTAGTTATGCATTTGACCTCAAGAGTTTTAGTATGTAACTGTAGCTCTGATAAGCTTAAACTTCCAGGTTTTCGAACAGCTTTTGGATGCCATTATGGCGCTTGATAAGCAATTTGTATTCAAATCACAACCTTTTCAGAATTTAGTATTCAAGTTGAAAACAAAAGGTCACAGCATGGGGTAATTAGTACAGTCGTGGACGTGACACTTGGTCATCGTGTGTTCACCTTAACTCATAGACTGACATAGCTCGTTACTGGCTGGATTGTTATTCTGTCGGTGAAGGAAAAATTTAGCCTCGATCTATCCACAGAGCTCCATATGGGTTGCAACACGCGAAAAGGGGTATTAGGACATTTGCGTAAAGTGTCGTCTCGGATCAGCCTGCGCAGTCCGCACAGGCTAACCCGAGACGGCACTTTACGACCACATTAGATTCTGTACTTCAGTAGACTTGTGCAAAACAGAAAAGTACGTAGAAACGGAAAGTGTCGTTTCGGATTAGCCTGCTAGGACTGCACAAGCTGATCCGAGACGACACTTTACGCCAATCTCCGAATGCCACTTTTGGCGTGTTGTAGTCCAATTATAAGAGGGAGTGGTGGTATTCTAAATTCATTATTTCTCTTGAAACTCTACGTTGTTGGTACTCATTAGAATCGTCTCGAAGAGAGGATTCTAATGAGGACCCACAATATAGAGTTTTGTGGAGAAATAATTGATATCTTTAATTTTGAAATCGAAATCACTCCCTCTATCTGTACCTCTGTATCTAGACATATATTAAAGTGCAGATTCAAGACCAAACTGTATTAACGCAATTTTGAAAATATGCTTTATTTTTTTATCAAACGATAAAATTGTAGACTTGTTCAAGTTGGAAGCATTTGCAGACTACAAATTCAATATTACTAAATACATGAATGAATTTTATCATTCAAAGAGTAGAAACATTGTGAGAAAAGGAGGATATGGCTGGCTTTTTGATGAGACGTTAAACCGAGGTCCCGTGTGACGGTGCTAAACACCGAGCACATTACAGACGCATGCATAACTTTGGATAGGTTTCTCCATGTATCTGCACCATCCCTCGTAACAGTACTAACAGCCCTCAGGGTAGCCGGTCATTCAGGGCCTGCATTTAAGTCATTCTAATAAACAAGGTACACAACTACAGCATAGTCACAGATATATGTGTTGTTACTTGCCCTTCTTCTGAAATACGTTAAATCAGACATCCAGAATATTGAGAACACAGAGTTTCCATTTTGCAGTTTTACTTGATGATTTTGTTTTAATGAAAAGGCTCTATTTAACGGACTGACACCAGTCTACCCTCCGGGGGGGGGTCACCCATATGGGCAACCGATGACGACGATAAGATAACGGTAAATCAATCAATTCGTTTGAAAATAAAATAAGCGGGAAAAAAAGGAAAGCCAATATCTCAAAAGAAGTCTGTTCCTTTAGATGTACTTTTCAGGTACCAAAATACATAATAAAGAAAAGAAATTCCTGTTTACAAGAATTAGCTACCCTACTAAAGCCAGAGTTAACCCTTTACTCCATAGATACTCATTTCAAAGCATTGCGTTTAGGAGCCTTTGGAAAACATTGTGGCAAAAGGTGAAATTGCTCGTTACGAGCAATTTCACCTTTTGTCACAGTGTTTTCTATGCTATCAAAAGGTGTCATTTACATATAAGAAACAGCTTCATCCTTGCTGTTATTTAGGGTCAGTTAGATATACCATAGAAATGCCTTATGGGGTAAAGGGTTTAGCGCTAAACCTTTCTACCCTTCTCCCATGGTATCAAAATATATCTACAAGACCCTACGATCTTTTTTGAAAACGCATATTAATTTCATACGGGTACAAGGCAGCCAAGCCAAAATGCTGCATTCATGAACGAAAAGTGTGCATCAAGAGCAGCCTGCACGTCTGTGCAGGCTGATCTTGATGTACACTTTTCGCAAGGGACATTCAAAGTCGTCAAAGAGCAAAGTGTCAGTTTAGTGGTTAACCTACAAACAGCGAAGACGTCAATAGTGCTCGACGCTTTGTTATCCTTCCGGCGACACGGGCGAGTTTCAAGCTACGCTGGCGGACATTGCAGATGAAGACCAGATCGCAAAAGAATCCCTTTTGAATCATTTTTGTCCGATATTTTAGGGGGTATTTCTGTTCAATATAGTAAACATCAGCTTTTTTTTATCACAGTGCGAAAATATCCATTTCGGATTTCTATTTTGTGTGTGCTCCGCTGTAAAAAAGCTGAAGAGGGTGGAACATACGGGAAAGCAATCAAACTGCTGTCGAACAATTTTTGGCATCTCTCCTTCAACCCATTTCAGTTCCATCGGCGGGACACGAAAGAATCTTTTGTGTGTGTGTGTGTGTGTGTGTGTGTGTGTGGGTGTGTATTTGCTGACTTGCGAGGACCCGACCCTTGACGCACACCAACATTCCGAGGACTGTTTACAATGAGAGGACTTGCACTCTGGTCCTCACAATGATTTTCAATAGAAATGTTCATTTTTAGCTGTATGTTTAAAATTTGCAAATTTTAAAAAGTCCTCATAATGTAGCAAAAAAATTAAGCACTCCCTGCCCAACACACAATTTACTCGAGATAAAAATATCACGTGACTTGGTGTGCTAAAGTGTGCTTAGATAGCCAATCAGAATGTAGTATCACCGGAAGCTTTATCCAATCAAATCCAATTGTAACCGGTGTCCACATAAAATACTTCACGTCCTCGGAACAGCGATTTATATTGAAAGTGTGTTTGGTTTATTGTTATTGATTGGTCAGAAAATCTCAGTTAACAGATTATCTCACTTTCCATCACCTTTGGTTATCTTTTATACTTGCTCTAATTTAATTAACACAAAAAGGTCACCAGCTGGGGTTAATCGACGAGCGAAATTTAACATTTACTTATACATCCTTTTCATAAGAATACTCGTCCTTTTCAAGTGTGTTTTAGAATACTATGCTAAAATATAGTAGTAGTAGTAGTATGCAGTACTAGTAGTAGTATTTAATGCCGTGTCATGGAAAAGGGGGGCTTGATGTATCTTTTCATTATGTACCAATATCTAACTACAAGACACAATTTCTTCGTTTTTAAAAAGACAGGCAAAATGTAATCTGTAGTCTCTGCATTAAATACATGTATATGAAGGTGCCGTAATCGTCTGTGCAAACCGCGTAGGCTGGTCCGGGTTGGGATTATAAGATCTCGTTTTTATTTCTGTTTCAAGAACAGTTATGCTACACACTGAGCCGAGCCCCGGTGGCCAAGTCGGTAGCGTGCAGGACTTAAGAAACAAGCGTCTCGGGTTCGATCCACGACTTAGCCAATTTCTTTCCGAGTATTGATGATAGTCAATTCGACAAGATTCATTCCTGTCTCACCCTTGACCGTTGTTTCAACTATTATTATGTTTGAAAGTGCGATTTATAAACTGGAAAACTAAATTGATATCAATACCAAACTTCAAAGCGTTGTTTTTCTGGTTATCGTTCGGGTTAAATATTAAATATATGTTCTGCGCAATGTAAGAATCCGGACAATTCCGGTATTGCCTCGTGCAAAGTAGGAAGTCCTACTTTGTCCGCCGAACAATTCTAGAATTCAAAGGGTAGAACTAAGTGAGAATAGTCTAGATATATTGCAAAGGTTTCAGATTCTGGTAATCATGATTCTCTTTTCGTTGTTTCTTACATCTTCAAACTGATGCCTATACTTTACATAGATTTTTTGATAACTCTATTATTGTGCTTTTATTCATCTCAAATTACTAATAGGCGTTGGAATAAAAGAGCTCCACTGTATCGTTTGTAAACCGTGCACATTAAAGAACCAGGCGTAATTTAGGAAAAGTTTCATCCTGTATCCTGCATCATTTCCCCCCACCCACCCCTCCAAAAAAAATCAGGTGGCGTCTGAAATAAATACTTTGCGGTAAAGGATTAAATTATATTATCCTGCGATTGACTTTATCTTTATTAAGTGAAGAGGTATTTTCTTCTCCGACATTATATATTGTATGTAATAAGTCTTATTACTGTAGTATACTGGTCTATCCCATAGATAGATGTAAAGGTATAATGTAGTCGGGTACAGGTATGGTGATATATCGTGCGGCCGTATCGACATGTGGTTCGGTAGCTCAGTTGGTTAGAGTGCAGGAACGGTATTCGTGGGGCCCTAGGTTCGAATCCCGGTCGAGCCGCGACATATTTTTCACCACCTGTTATTTTACGCCCGATCTGAATGTACAAAATACATTGGTAGCTTCTAAACTTTGATATGTAATAAGCAAACAGGACAAATTCATGATGCCGCTATCTTTAAGTGAACAATTACAGAAATATTGAATCTATTGTAAATTGTAATATCTCCTTTTGTTTTTGCCTGAACATTATGATAATTGGAACTATGATGCAGGGGAAAATTAAAAACATAACAAAAAAGATGGTCGATTTCTAAAGAAAAGCAAAAGCTAAAATAAAAAACCCAAACTCATTTTTGTTACCATCTTTATCATCGTAATTTATAAAGTGATAATGTTACGTCGACCATGTATTAGCGAGCTTTGAAAATAGAGAAACTCTCCATTCAAGTACAGTGTTTTCCTTTTGTTCCAGTATTTTAAGGGCAAACTTCTATATGGCGTCAAAGGCGATACTTCGAAATTTAAGTCAATAGTTATTCAAAAAGGTATTGAGATTGTGATTGATGTTGATACATCTATTTCTAGAGAAAGCATACATCTGTATATCCATACAAATCTTTAGAAACGAGCCTTGCTTTGTGTAAAGGAGGCTTAATGCATCTGCAAAAAGTATCGACCCAGGATTGCGCAGGCTGACCTCGATGGAATTATTTTGCTATTGGTCGATTTTCTGTGTGTCGAAAGAACATTCTACCTCACGATTATGGCAATTGTCTAAAATAGTGGCAATTATGGATCCATAATTATGTGATGACTTGCTCGATAAAATGCACCTCGAAGGCGTATTAAAACCCCACTTATATATTGCATATATGTAAAATATACATGTTGATCAAATATATATTGCATATGAAGCCCCCTTTTTCCATGATACAGTGATAAATTGCAAAACCCTGACAACACATGCTAAGGTCACATGATCTGTGAAAATCTCATCCAAATTTGTTGTAATTAAAGTGGTATTGGTGAAAAATGAAATATAACATGAAGCCCTCTTATTCCATGATGCAGTAACAAATCCCCAAACCTTGACAATGTGCGTTAGGTCACATGATTCTGTGAATATTGCACCGAAATCTGCCAAGAAATGTGGAAGGCATTGCGTTCAAAAGAAATAGAGTGAAAAAAAATGAAGCCCCCTTTTCCCATGCTGCAGCTACAAATCACCAAACCTTGACAATATGCGATAGGTCTCATGACGAGACACATTCTGTGAAAATTCAATTCAAATCCGTCAAAGAAATGTGGGAGGAGTTGCGATCACAAGAAAATGGAATTAAAAAAAAAACAAAAACATGAAGCCCCCTTTTCGATGATGCAGCTACAGATTTCAAAACAAAACATTGACAATATGCGATAGGGCACATGATGAGGAACATTCTGTGAAAATTTGATTCTAATCCGTCACGAAATTTAGGAGGAATTGTATTCACAAGAAGCAAAATGAAATATAACATGAAACCCCCTTTTTCCATGACGCAGCTAGTAATCGCAAAAGCATTGACAGAGTTGCAAAGTCAGTCTGGGTTAAACTTTTTTTCCGTCATTTCCTAATAGTGGTAGATAGATGTGACAAGTTGAATGTAAAAATTCTGTATAGCTTTTTTTTTTAAATAAGACTAAAAACATTACAAGTGCACTGAACCGCGTAACTTAAAAATCGCTCCCAGTAGGCCATTTTGCATCAAATAAAAAAAAAAGCGTCTCGGGAGAATGGGATATTGTGCACATGGTATAAAGTTTCACGAAATTCCGTCCAGTGGAATCGGGGATACTTGCCGGGACGGACAAACGGACGGACGGACAAACAGACGGAAGGACGCACGGACGAACAACGCTAAAACTATATCCTTTCGCCTTCGGCGGGGGATAATAAAAGCTTTTTAAAAGTGAAAAAACTCTTAAATGAGACAAAAACAGATAATGTTACGATCACAAAAGCTTTACTGACAATATTATGAATTAAATTATGACTAATTAGTCCGCAACTCTTACGTCCTCACAACGACACACCACTCTTCAATTTTGCAAGGCATGTTCGCTTTTTAGAAAATTATGCATGTATTAGACTTAAAAATATCTGCGTTTAGGGCTTCCCTACAGTACCCTACCTAGAAGATGCTGCCGATCCTTAACTGTTTACGCTACATTTGGACAACAGATCTGTCGGGTATGATTTCGGTAAAAGTTCCATGAAAAGAATCTGGAAAAAATCATAAATCCCTACTTACCCTACCTACAGCATCTCGGACCGAAACCCTACACACAGATTTTTGGTATTAAGGCCTTAGAGGTATTATACAGCCTATAGATATGAATCTACATGGATAAAAAAAGTATGGACATAATTCTGCGTTATGTCATTTACTTTGCTGAGTTGAATCTAACACGTTGTGTCAGATCAGGATTTGTGAACATTTCTATTTGAAGCCTCCTAAGGTTAGTAAAACGCTTGTCGACAACCAAACTGTTCTGAAGCCGGAAAATGAAACTGTTAGCGGGTTTAAACAAGATAAAAGACTTCAAAGATTGTCCGGAAAACAATGCACTGTTCTAATTGATAAGAATAAGATCAGGCATTCCTTCCTATAGAAAACTAATACACACTTTGTCACTTAGATCGGGTCATAACCAGGAATAAAGCGAATAGTACTTTGGCAAGGGATGACTGATAGGACAAGAGTTAAGATTCAGATGCGAGCAGATACATATTGACTTCGTAATACATGTATCTGACAAACCAACAGCACGGCCTTTAACCTAGTATAGCTAATCAGTCATCAACCATATTTTTTATATGATGAATAAAGCATTTAAATAGGACGGAATTTATTTCCTTCAAAAAAATCTTGCCGTCAAGGTTGTGTATTGAGTTATAACAGACAAAACATTTAAATGAGGCAGAAAATTATACAGATTATAAATTCATGCCACTAATATTATAAATCGAGTAATCGCTGATAACTCCCGACCTATCACGTCCTCATAACGTCACACTCACATTTAAAACTCTGTGGAACATGTCTCTCCATATGTATGGTTGGTAGTGGTCTTATTCAGCCCAAATCATCAATATCTTCTTAGTTTTTACATGTTTTTTTTACATGTTTTTTTTTTACAAAGTGAACAGAACGGGCCCCGATCTTAAAGCGAAAATGAATAGACCTATCACGTCCTCACAGCGTCACACCCGCACTTCTCCAATGTATGGTTGATAGCGTTCTTATTCAGTCCAATCTAAATCTACCCAAATCATCAATATTTTCTTGGTTTTTACATGTAAGTGAAAAGAACGGTCTCCGATCTTATAGCGAAAATGAATGGACCTATCACGTCCTCACAACGTTCCACCCGCTCTTAACTTCTGTAGAACACATTTCTCCATATGTACATGTATAGTTGGTAGCGATCCTACTCAGTCCAATCTAAATCTACCCGAATCATCAATATTTTCTTAGTTTTTACATGTAAGTGAACAGAAGGGTCCCGATCGTATGCGAAAATGAATTGACCAATCCGCAAAAATGTACGTAGCAGGCGGTCTGTATTGCAAAAAAAAAAGTATTGTAAGAAAAACGATTAAGCGAAGATTATTACATCGCCTTAATTATTTCTTTTTTTTTTTGCGGGGCCTGCTATTATGTTGTTCTACACCCCGTAAAGGATTTCAAACATACTATTTCATAGGTTTTGCCTAGTCTGCATTTGTTTCAAAATGCATGAAAAACATCTTATAACGTTAACATAACTGAAAGAAACTTATCTTCATCTACACACATGCCCGTAGGAACAGGGGGGCGGGGGCGGGGGGGGGCGGGGGCGGGGAGGGGGGGAAACTAAGGCCCCCCGCCAAAAAAAAAAATAATTTTGACAACCATGGTAATTGAAATTACCCTTTGTCCCAGAGGTTTCAATCGACGTAAAATTTTCCATAAAATACAAGTTAGCCCCCCCCCCCCCCCCCATCTTGAATTGCTTCCTACGTGCCTGATTATTACATTAGAATCTTGTAATACAATGACCTTTGACCACACTGCTTCAATCGGGAGAACTAGTAATGTAGTGGAAAATTGCACATTAATTTTTAGATCATATATTTTTATACAATATCTATGTTGTTTCCGTTTCGTATTACTGTAGAGTGGACCGGAGATCAGGTGGTACAAAACTTGCAGTCTGACCCTCGATCTACTCTGCCCGTTCACGGACACAATTATTCTAGATTTTTCATAATATTTGTTCTAGAACTGGCTGAAAGTTTCCATTTCTCCTACCGAGTAATTTAGTGGGAATTCGTCCTTTTTACTCATGTACTTCCTTGCTATATGCCTCCATATACTCGTACTTTACTATACTATGAAATAATCTCAACTCTACGATCATCTACCATTTGAATTAACGTCTATTGAAATTATATCTATATCATCTGAAATAGTAGAGAAACCTGAAAAGATTGTTAACATTTATTCATCTATTTTTTTCATGTTGTTAACAAATCAATCCAACAACTTTATGTCTTTATATCTATTTGCTTTCCACGTATATATTGAATTTATTTGTATTATCTGACAATGAGCTGTATGCTTTAATTCCAAAATAAAATGTTATGTTATGTTATGTATACAGACTACTTACAACATACTTATGGTATACGAGTATATACGGCGAAACATGTCCTACATAATTTTTACAGTGTGTGTATCAATGTGAGGACGTAAAGGTCGGGATTAATCAAAAATAAATTTATTCGTCATCTTTCAGCAAGAACTTGTGATCGGTAAAGTCTTTTTCTCTAATCAAGTGTTTTGTCATTTTTATAGGCTTTTGAATGTTAAAAGGCACATCATGTTAATTAATACTTGATTACTTTTACATTTCTATGGCCAACTCCTGAAGACCAAATTTTCACATATCTGTAGGTTGACCAGTGCATATTCTCCTGATTATTTGGTTGATAAATTTTACGGTGCTATATGCTACAGCTGCAAAAGCTACAAAATATTGATGTTTGTCTAATTCTTGTCTGGAAGTCATTTTGGTTATTTCAATTTTGTGAATTGTACTTGAGCATGAATGGAGTCGTTCGTATTTGTAACAATCTGAAAAAAAAAAAAAAATAAACAGGTTAATCCTCCCAATGATGATGAAATATGTGCGTAATTTAGAGGACCTGACTAAGTATCTAGCACAGCATTCATGAAGATTAAGAACTCGAGTCATGACGTAGGATTGGTCGTTTGTTTAGGGTTCGAGGGCATGCGAACAGTGTTTATATATATCATGAATGACGGCTGTTCAAATGTTTATGTTTTCTAATCTCTTGTTAAGTCTATAATTCCGTCTTTGCAACAGTGCGTTAAAGGTGGGTATTTGGAATTTTCACATCACACCAAATTAAAATATATATATGTCACTGAAATTTATATGAAAAAACAATACAAATCATCAGTAATTAAGAATTTTATAATTACAACAAAAAAAAAGTTTTGGTGGTATTCCCTTAAAAGGCTACGTAGTCTCTTAAGCTATATTTAGATTTCCCACCAAAATCAAAAAAAGCATTCTGGGAATGTTAAGTGACTTTCACGTGAAATATGACTTTTTAATTCCATAACATAACAAACATTTAATTATTTTCCATGTCAAGAACTTCGGATGCTATGTTTGAAGCTTCGTCTGTATATTTCCTGTATGTAAATGAGCGAGTTGCTCATGTAAAAATAGACTGTATTTCCCTTCAGTGTCGACCTGGGCTGTAGCAAATCTTTAATTTATCTAGCTGTCGGATGGTTTTCGACTCCTGGGGTTTAATGAATGAAAATTATAAGGCTTTGGGAGTACAAAGATGATTTTTTTGTATTTTTTGTAAAATTTTGTCCCAATATCTAAGGGCCACCTTTTAGTGTCTCCAACGCCAAAAGCCCAAATGTCAGTTCCTGAGTATGACTTAGTCAGGAATCGAACTGACGATCTTTCACACATATGTGTCTGCTTGATAGCAGTTTCTATTTTTTTTTTTGACAGATAAGATTACATCATTCTAGCCAATACATTAGATGGCCTAGACAACGCAGTACTTCGAGTATTATAGTTTATATCAGCCTCGACCAGCTTTCTGTTGAGAAATCAGTACAAAATTAAATTCTAACGATTCAAAAAGGGTCTAGATGATATAAACATTGTTTCCTCTGTTTCTGTCTCTCTGTTCGTCTCGCTCTATCATTTCAACATAGCTATTGGCTTTTTTCGCTTAGTTTTCCCGTTTGACGCAGTGTTTTAAGGTCTTTGTATTTTAAAAGTCTAATATTCAGTTGAAGGCAGCTTTCTTTCATTTAAATGTCTGCTATGTTTTTGTGCATTTTGAAGTAAACACTGACTTATATAAAAGTCTTCGAAGATCTGAATAGCGTGAATCTAAGCTTCTCCAAGGGGACAAGTAGATTAGACCAGTCTGAAAAAAGAAAATAGCTGAAAACGAATTACTGTTTGTTTAGTATTGAAAGACTTAAATGTTGTTTTTACGGCAAGTCTAGGTTTCTGCTCAGTACAGCAGGATTACTTGACTGGAATGTTCGTGGAATTTAAGAAAGAAATGCGAGGTGTTACCATATGAATCACTTAGTAAGAAAATATTGCACCAAACATTTGCGACCAGTGAAATTCGGAATCTATTTGAACAAGGCACTGTATCCCGGGATATGATAAGTCTATTATTTTATCAAACTTGCTTATAGTCTCATTTCTATTTTCTGACTTAATATCAGTTCTTTAGTTGAGGCACATGTCACTAGTGTTAAAATATTCAGGAACATTCTAAAACTGTTAGCCGACTGGGCGGTTCAGACCCAACTCCGCATCATAAACGTGTATAACTCAGAGTTAATTCAATTGTTTGTGAACTGATAGATTCAGATAGGAGTGGTTGAGGAGGAGAGTTTCCTCGGGTAGGACACTTCAGAGCCTTACCCTTGTGTTTGTGAAGCCCAAGAAATACATGAATGTGTGATGTTACCGTGATTTGTCTCAAATTGTGTTTAAAGCGACATCAAACAACATGCAACAAATCTTAGTGATATGATAATAATACATGTGATATTCCCTACAGAAAACTGTTACACACTCAATCATTTATTAATTGAGTCGTTTGTGTCATTGCTGAGAATGAAAAAGACCTTTAACGAATATTAAAACGACCGCTGGTCAATCAAACAGACAAACCGCTGTAATAACTGGTGGTCTTTGTTTCGATCCCAGACCAGATCATATCTACGAATTACGAGTATAGTACTATGGTAAGAGATGACTATTAGGAAGAGTTAGGGTTCAGAAACACGAATATTCATGTCGTCCATGGTGATACATAATGATTACATTCAAAAACTCTGTGACATAGTCTTAGTCCTTATATAGATTATCAGTCATCAGCGATCACCACTTTTTATTTGATAGCAGACAAAACATTTAAATGAGGCACAAAATTATACCGATAATAAGTTCATACCGATAACACTGTAAATCATGTGTTCACTGATAACTCCTGACCTATCACGTCCTCACAATGACACACTCAACATAACTTCTGTAGGATATGTGAATATGCGTACTTGGTAGTGGTCTTTTTAGGTCCAATCTAAATCTACCTGAATCACGAATATTGTCATAGCTTTAACATGTGGTAAGTGAACAGAAAGGACCTTGATCTTATGTACAGCGAAAATGAATAGACTGATTTCGAATTTCACTGGTCGCAAATGTTTGGTGCAATATTTTCTTACTAAGTGATTCATATGGTAACACCTCGCATTTCTTTCTTAAATTCCACGAACATTCCAGTCAAGTAATCCTGCTGTACTTAGCAGAAACCTACACTTGCTGTAAAAACAACATTTCAAGTCTTTCAAGACCAAACAAACAGTAATTCGTTTTCAGCTATTTTCTTTTTTCAGACTGGTCTAATCTAATTGTCCCCTTGAAGGAGCTTAGATTCACGCTATTTAGATCTTCGAAGACTTTTATATAAGTCAGTGTTTACTTTAAAATGCACAAAAATCATAGCAGATATTTAAATGAAAGAAAGCTGCCTTCAACTGAATATTAGACTTTTAAAATACAAAGACCTTAAAACACACTGCGTCAAACGGGAAAACTAAGCGAAAATGCCAATAGCTACATGTATGTTGAAATGATAGAGCGAGACGAACACAGAGACAAAAACAGAGGAAACAATGTTTATATCATCTAGACCCTTTTTGAATCGTTAGGATTTAATTTTGTATTGATTTCTCAACAGAAAACTGGTCGAGGCTGATATAAACTATAATGCTCTACTGCGTTGTCTAGGCCATCTAATGTATTTGCTAGAATGATGTAATCTCATCTGTCAGAAAAAAATGGAAACTGTTATCAAGCAGACACATATGTGTGAAAGATCGTCAGTTCGATTCCTGACTAAGTCATACTTAGGAACTGACATTCGGGTTTTTGGCGTTGGATACACGTAAGGCATTGTTGCAGGGACGGAATGATAGACTTAACAAGAGATTAGAAAACATAAACATTTGAACAGCCGTTATTCATGATACATTTAAACACTGTTCGCATGCCCTCGAACCCTAAACAAACGACCAATCCTACGTCATGACTCGAGTTCTTAATCTTCATGAATGCTGTGCTAGATACTTAGTCAGGTCCTCTAAATAACGCATATGTTTCATCATCATTGGGAGGATTAACCTGTTTATTTTTTTCAGAATTGTTACAAATACGAACGACTCTATTCATGCTCAAGTGCAATTCACAAAATTGAAATAACCAAAATGACTTCCAGACAAGAATTAGACAAACATCAATATTTTATAGCTATTGCAGTTGTAGCATATAGCACCGTAAAATTTATCAACCAAATAATCAGGAGAATATGCACTGGTCAACCTACAGACATGTGCAAATTTGGTCTTCAGGAGTTGGCCATAGAAATGTAAAAGTAATCAAGTATTAATTAACATGATTTACCTTTTAACATTCAAAAGCCTATACAAATGACAAAACACTTGATTAGAGAAAAAGACTTTACCGATCACAAGTTCTTGCTGATAAGATGACGAATTAATTTATTATTAATTAATCCCGACCTTTACGTCCTCACATTGATACACTCACTGTAAAAATTATGTAGGACATGTTTCGCCGTATATACTCGGATATCATAAATATGTTGTAAGTAGTCTGTATACATAACATAACATTTTATTTTGGAATTAAAGCATACAGCTCATTGTCAGATAATATAAATAAATTCAATACATACGTGGAAAGCAAATAGATATAAAGACATAAAGTTGTTGGATTGATTTATTAACAACATAAAAAAAAAATGAATAAATGTTAACAATCTTTTCAGGTTTCTCTACTATTTCAGATGATATAGATATGATTTCAATAGACGTTAATTCAAATGGTAGATGATCGTAGAGTTGAGATTATTTCATAGCATAGTAAAGTATATGGAAGCATATAGAAAGGAAGTACATGAGTAAAATGGACGAATTCCTACTAAATTACTCGATAGGAGAAATGGAAACTTTCAGCCAGTTCTAGAACAAATATTACGAAAAATTTAGAATTATTGTGTCCGTGAACGGGCAGAGTAGATCGAAGATCAGACTGCAAGATTTGTACCACCTGATCTCCGGTCCACTCTACAGTAATACGAAACGGAAACAACATAGATATTGTATAAAAATATATGATTTAAAAATTAATGTGCAATTTTCCACTACATTACTAGATGGTAGAAATGGAAATATCCAGTCAGTGCCAGATCCAATAATACTGCGATTAAAAAAAAAATTGCTTCTGTAAGCGGGCAGGAGAGATCAAAGATCAGGCTGCAAGTTTTGTACCACCCGATCTTCGGTCCATTCTACAGTTACACGAAACGGAAACTACATAGAAACTGTGTAGATATTGTATAAAACAAAGTTTAATGGGCAGTTTTCCATTACATTACTAGATGTGAGAAATGGAAATTTTGGCCTGTCACAAAGTGAGTTTGGAAAAAGTGACTGGGTTAGGTTAGATAAATTTAGCAAGTTACCCTAAACTTTTTCAATTTTTCACTCTTCAGTTAGCATTTGATTTTGGAAATTAATAAGTAGACAATGAATAAATAAATATATTCGATTCCAATTTGAAATGTCCTTTAACATAGACTCCGTTGAATTTTTCGCCAAGTTCTCCCGATTGAAGCAGTGTGTCAAAGGTCATTGTATTACAAGATTCTAATGTAATAATCAGGCACGTAGGAAGCAATTCAAAATTGGAGGGGGGGGGGGGGGCTAACATGTATTTTTTGGAAAATTTTGCGTCGACTGAAATTCTCTAGGACAAAGGGTAATTTCAATTACCATGGTTGTTCCTACGGGCCTGTGTATAGATGAAGATAAGTTTCTTTCAGTTCTGTTAACGTTATAAGATGTTTTTCATGCATTTTGAAACAAATGCAGACTAGACAAAAACCTCGAGATCGAAATAATATGTTTGAAATCCTTCATGGAGTGTAGAACAACATAACATAATAGCAGCCCCGCAAAAAAAAAGAAATAATTAAAGCGATGTAATCTTCGTTTAATCGTTTTTCTTACAATACTGTATTTTTGCAATACGGACCGCCTGCTACGTACATTATGTTTATATGATTGTAAAAGCCACGGAGTTTTAGCACACTATTCGAGATAAGCATTATGAACCAATTAGTAAGAACAGATTGCATCAATCATTTGCGGATTGGTCAGTTCAGTTTCGCATAAGATTGGGACCCTTCTGTTCACTTACATGTAAAAACTAAGAAGATATTGATGATTTGGGTAGAGTTAGATTGGACTGAATAAGACTGCTACCAACTATACATATGGAGAGACATGTTACACAGAGTTTAAAGTGTGAGTGTGACGTTATGAGGACGTGACAGGTCGGGAGTTATCAGTGATTACTTGATTTATAATCTTAGCGGCATGAATTTATAATCTGTATAATTTTCTGCCTCATTGAAATGTTTTGTCTGTTATAACTCAATGCATAATCTTGACGGCAAGATTTTTTTGAAGGAAATAAATCCCGTCCTATTTAAATACTTTATTCATCATATAAAAAAATATGGTTGATGACTGATTAGCTATACTAGGTTAAAGGCCGTGCTGTTGGTTTGTCTGCTCGCATCTGAATCTTAACTCTTGTCCTATCAGTCATCCCTTGCCAAAGTACTATTCGCTTTATTCCTGGTTATGATCCGATCTAAGTGACAAAGTGTGTATTAGTTTTCTATAGGAAGGAATGCCTGATCTTATTCTTATCAATTAGAACAGTGCATTATTTTCCGGACAATCTTTGAAATCTTTTATCTTGTTTAAACCCGCTAACAGTTTCATTTTCTGGCTTCAGAACAGTTTGGTTGTCGACAAGCGTTTTACTGACCTTAAGAGGCTTTAGAAATGTTCACAAATCCTGAGCTGACACAACGTGTTAGATATAACTCAGCAAAGTAAATGACATAACGCAGAATTATGTCCATACTTTTTTTATCCGTGTAGATTCATAATCTATAGGCTGTATAATACCTGTAAGGCCTTACCAAAAATCTGTGTGTAGAGTTTCGGTCCGATATGCTGTAGGTAGGGTAAGTAGGGATTAATGATTTTTTTGCAGATTCTTTTTATGGAACTTTTACCGAAATCGTACCCGACAGATCTTTTTTCCAATCGTAGCGTAAACAGTTAAGGATCGGCAGCATCTTCTAGGTAGGGTACTGTAGGGAAGCCCTAAACACAGATATTTTTTAGTCTAATACATGCATAATTTTCTAAAAAGCGAACATGCCTTACAAAATTGAAGAGTGGTGTGTCGTTGTGAGGTCATAAGAGTTGGGGACTAATTAGTCATAATTATGCCCCCCTTTCGAAGAAATGGGGGTATATTGCTTTGCAATTGTCGGTCGGTCCGTCGGTCCGTCGGTCCGTCGTTCCGTCGGTCGGTCGGTCCGTCGGTCCGTAGACCAAAGTTTGTCTGGAGCATAACTCAAAAACTATTTAAGGTATCATCTTGAAACTTCATACGTGGATAGATCTAATTAAGGAGAAGTGCAGTGCACAAGAACCATAACTCTGCCCATCATATTTTTGGAGTTATTGACCTTTGTTGATTTTCATACTTAATTTTTGTCCGGAGCATAACTCAAAAACTATTTCAGGTATCATCTTGAAACTACATAGGTGGATAGATCTCATTAAGGAGAAGTGCAGTGCACAATAACAACAACTCTGCCCATCATATTTTTGGAGTTATTGCCCTTTGTTGATTTTCATACTTAATTTTTGTCCGGAGCATAACTCAAAAACTATTTCAGGTATCATCTTGAAATTACATAGGTGGATAGATCTCATTAAGGAGAAGTGCAGTGCACAAGAACCATAACTCTGCCCATCATATTTTTGGAGTTATTGCCCTTTGTTGATTTTCATATTTAATTTTTGTCCGTAGCATAACTCTAAAAGTATTTCAGGTATCACCTTGAAACCTTATATGTGAAAAGATCTTATTAAGGAGAAGTGCAGTGCACAAGAACCATAACTCTGCCTATCATATTTTTGGAGTTATTGCTCTTTGTTGATTTTCATAGTTAATTTTTGTCCAGAGCATAACTCAAAAAGTATTTTAGGTATCATCTTGAAACTACATAGGTGGATAGATCTCATTAAGGAGAAGTGCAGTGCAGAAGAACAACAACTCTGCCTATCATATTTATGGAGTTATTGCCCTTTGTTGATTTTCATACTTAATTTTTGTCCGGAGCATAACTCTAAAAGTATTTCAGGTATTATCCTAAAACCTCATAGGTGGATAGATTATACTAAGGAGAAGTGCAGTGCACAAGTACCTTAACTCTGCCCATCATATTTTTGGAGTTATTGCCCTTTGTTGATTTTCATAGTTAATTTTTGTCTGGAGCATAACTCAAAAAGTATTTCAGGTATCACCTTGAAACCTTATAGGTGGATTAACCTTATTAAGGAGAAGTGCAATGCACAAGAACCATAACTCTTCCCATTATATTTTTGGAGCTTTTGCCCTTTGTTGATTTTCATACTTAATTTTTGTCCAGAGCATAACTCAAAAGGTTTTTCAGGTATCATCTTGAAACCATATATGTGGATAGATCTTATTCAGGAGAAGTGCATTGCACAAGAACCATAACTCTGCCCATTACATTTTTGCAATTACTGCCCTTTGTTGATTTTCGTACTTATTTTTTTTTTCCGGAGCATAACTCAAAAAGTATGTGAGGTAAAATCATGAAACTTTAAAAGTTGATAGTTCACTTAAATGGGAAGTACAGTGCCCAAGAATTGTTAATTTATCATTAATAATTTTTGACTAATTACCCTTTGTTCGTTTTTACATTTTGAACGTAAGAGATTATAGGGGGGCATACATGTTTTACAAACATCTCTTGTTTAATTCATGATATTGTCAGTAAAGCTTTTATGGTCGTAACATTATCTGTTTTGTCCCATTTAAGAGTTCAGTCACTTTTAAAAAGCCTTTATTATTCCCCGCCGAAGGCGGAGGGATATAGTTTTAGCGTTGTTCGTCCGTGCGTCCTTCCGTCTGTTTGTCCGTCCGCCTGTCCGTCCGTCCGTTTGTCCGTCCGTGTGTCCGGCCCGGCAAATATCTCCGATTCCACTGGACAGAATTTCGTGAAACTTTATACCATGTGTACAATAACCCATTCTCCCAAGACACTTTTTTTTTTATCCGATGCAAAATGGCCGACTGGGAGCGAGTTTTAAGTTACGCGGTTCAGTGTACTTGAAATGTTTTTAGTCTTATTAAAAACTGTACAGAATTTTTACATTCACATGTATCTACCACCATTAGGAAATGAAGGAGAAAAGGTTTAACCCAGATTGACTTCGCAACTCTGTCAATGCTTTTGCGATTACTAGCTGCGTCATGGAAAAAAGGGGCTTCATAGCATATTTCATTCTGCTTCTTGTGAATACAATTCCTCCTACATTTCGTGACGGATTTGAACCAAATTTTCACAGAATGTTCCTCGTCATGTGCCCAATCGCATATTGTCAATGTTTTGTTTTGAAATCTGTAGCTGCATCATCGAAAAGGGGGCTTCATGTTTTTTTTTTTTTTTTTTTAATTCCATTTTTTTGTGATCGCAACACCTCCCACATTTCTTTGACGGATTTGAATTGAATTTTCACATAATGTTTCTCGTCATGTGACCTATCGCATATTGTCAAGGTTTGGCGATTTGTAGCTGCATCGTGGGAAATGGGGGCTTCATGTTTTTTCACTCTATTTCTTGTAAACGCAATGCCTTCCACATTTCTTGGCAGATTTCGGTGCAATATTCACAGAATCATGTGACCTAACGCACATTGTCAAGGTTTGGGGATTTGTTACTGCATCATGGAATAAGAGGGCTTCATGTTATATTTCATTTTTCACTAATACCACTTTAATTACAACAAATTTGGATGAGATTTTCACAGATCATGTGACCTTAGCGTGTGTTGTCAGGGTTTTGCAATTTATCACTGTATCATGGAAAAAGGGGGCTTCATATGCAATATATATTTGATCAACATGTATATTTTACATATATGCAATATATAAGTGGGGTTTTAATACGCCTTCGAGGTGCATTTTATCGAGCAAGTCATCACATAATTATGGATCCATAATTGCCACTATTTTAGACAATTGCCATAATCGTGAGGTAGAATGTTCTTTCGACATACAGAAAATCGACCAATAGCAAAATAATTCCATTGAGGTCAGCCTGCGCAATCCTGGGTCGATACTTTTTGCAGATGCATTAAGCCTCCTTTACACAAAGCAAGGCTCATTTCTAAAGATTTGTATGGATATACAGATGTATGCTTTCTCTCTAGAAATAGATGTATCAGCATCAATCACGATCTCAATACCTTTTTGAATAACTATTGACTTAAATTTCGAAGTATCGCCTTTGACGCCATATAGAAGTTTGCCCTTAAAATACTGGAACAAAAGGAAAACACTGTACTTGAATGGAGAGTTTCTCTATTTTCAAAGGTCGCTAATACATGGTCGACGTAACATTATCACTTTATAAATTACGATGATAAAGATGGTAACAAAAATGAGTTAGGGTTTTTCATTTTAGCTTTTGCTTTTCTTTAGAAATCGACCATCTTTTTTGTTATGTTTTTAATTTTCCCCTGCATCATAGTCCCATTTATCATAATGTTCAGGCAAAAACAAAAGGAGATATTACAATTTACAATAGATTCAATATTTCTGTAATTGTTCACTTAAAGATAGCGGCATCATGAATTTGTCCTGTTTGCTTATTACATATCAAAGTTTTGAAGCTACCAATGTATTTTGTACATTCAGATCGGGCGTAAAATAACAGGTGGTGAAAAATATGTCGCGGCTCGACCGGGATTCGAACCTAGGGCCCCACGAATACCGTTCCTGCACTCTAACCAACTGAGCTACCGAACCAAATGTCGATACGGCCGCACGATATATCACCATACCTGTACCCGACTACATTATACCTTTACATCTATCTATGGGACAGACCAGTATACTACAGACTTATTATCGTGTATGGTTTCACTATGCCAAGGCATGTCCTGCATTACTTAATTTTCCAATTTCTGTGTTGGCTATTAGACTTTTTTTACTATTAAAGAAAACAATGTTTATAATAAAGTTCTCGATATTGAAACATTATGAATGAAATTCAACACAGGATGCAGAACAAAGTAAGATTAAGTAAAATTATACAAAATTAGATCAGGATCTGTAGTGTCCACCGGAGGTGATTGGACGGAGAGGGCGAGAGCGAGCATATATGTCCATACAAACCTCAGTACGTATGTCGAATAATGTATGAATTAATGATTTTGACCATTACGAGACCATATTGTTCAAATCGTGCAATCACGACCACTGCCACGAACCCCCTCCCCCCTCAACCCCCACACACACATCCGACAATTGACGTGTCTGCAGCAGACGATCCTTGAAAGCAGTGTGAAAAAAAAAACACACACACACAAAAAAACGACGAGCAATTTTTCCTATTATCTCAGTTTTGTGCAAAAAGTGCTGTCTACATTTACCACGCAAATTAAAAACCAATACGTTTCGAGAGAAGCAAGGGAATGTCTACAGTAAAGAAAGTTTGTACATATGTAAAAAGAGGTATAAGAAATAAAAGACTTTTAAAACTGACAAAACACTAAAAATGGAACGCAAAATAAATATGAAAAATAAATTCTTGCTGACAAGATTATGAATTAAAATATGACTACTTAGTCTCAATCTATCTCGTCCTCGCAATGATACACTTTTTCTCAACTTTTGCAGGACATGTTTCGACCTTTAAGAAATCATTCGTGTTGGCAAAATCAACCACTCCTATCTGAATCTATCAGTTCACAAACAATTGAATTAACTCTGAGTTATACACGTTAATGATGCGGGGTTGGATCTGAACCGTCCAGTCAGCTAACGGTTTTAGAATGTTCCTAAATATTTTAACACTAGTGAAATGTGTCTCAACTAAAGAACTGATATTAAGTCAGAAAATAGAAATGAGACTATAAGCAAGTTTGATGAAATACTATAATAGACTTATCATATCCCGGGATACAGTGCCTTGTTCAAATAGATAGGACGTCCTGCTTGGTTCAGTTGTAAAGAGCGGGACTCGTGAATTGGAGACTGCTAATTCGAGCCTCAGTGGATCCACTAAGTTTTAGAGGGAGTTTCCTCGGGTAGGACACTTCAGAGCCTTACCCTTGTGTTGTGAAACCCAGGAAATACACGAATGTGTGATGTTACCGTGATTTGACTCAAATTGTGTTTAAAGCGACATTAAATACCATGCAATCAATCTCAGTGATATGATAATAATATATGTGATATTTCCTACAGAAAACTGTTACACACTCAATTATTTATTGAGTCGTTTTTGTCATTGCTGAGAATGAAAAAGACCTTTAACGAATATTAAAACGACCGCTGGTCAATCAAACAGATAAACCGCTGTTATAACTGGTGGTCTTTGTTTCGATCCCAGACCAGATCATATCTACGAATTACGAGTATAGTACTATGGTAAGAGATGACTATTAGGAAGAGTTAGGGTTCAGAAACACGAATATTCATGTCGTCCATGGTAATACATAATAACTATATTCAAAAACTCTGTGACACAGTTTTAGACCTTATATAGATAATCAGTCATCAGCGATCACCACTTTTTATTTGATAACAGACAAAACATTTAAATGAGGCACAAAATTATACCGATTATAAGTTCATACCGATAACACTGTGAATCAAGTTTTCATAATAACTCCTGACCTATCACATCCTCACAATGACACACTTAACATAACTTCTGTAGGATATGTGAATGTGCAAAGTTGGTAGCGGTCTTTTTAGGTCCAATCTGAATCTACCTGAATAACGAATATTGTCATTGCTTTAGCATATGGTAAGTAAACAATAGACCCCGATCTTACAGCGAAAATGAATAGGCTGATTCCGAATTTCACTGGTCGCAAATATTTGGTGCAATGTTTTCCTACTAAGTGAGTCATATAGTAACACCTCGCATTTCTTGCTTAAATTCCACGAACATTCCAGTCAAGTAATCCTGTTGTACTTACCATAAACCTAGACTTGCTATAAAAACAACATTTCAGGTCTTTCAAGACTAAACAAACAGTAATTCGTTTTCAGCTATTTTCTTTTTTTCAGACTGGTCTAGTCTAATTGTCAGCTTGGAGAAGCTTAGATTCACGCTATTTAGATCTTCGAAGACTTTTATATAAGTCAATGTTTACCTCAAAATGCACAAAAAACATAGCAGACATTTAAATGAAAGAATGCTGCCTTCAACTGAACATTAGACTTTAAAATACAAAGACCTTTAAAAACACTGTGTCTAACGGGAAAACTAACCGAAAATGGAGTCTATGTTGAAATGATAGAGCGAGGCGAACAGAGAGACAGAAACACAGAAAACAATGGTTATATCATCTAGACTCTTTTTGAATGGTTAGAATTTAATTTTGTATTGATTTCTCAACAGAAAACTGGTCGAGGCTGATATAAACTATAATACTCTACTGCGTTGTCTAGGCCATCTAATGTACTGGCTAGAATGATGTAATGTCATCTGTCAGAAAAAAATAGAAACTGTTATCAAGCAGACACATATGTGTGAAAGATCGATAGTTCGATTCCTGACTAAGTCATACTCAGGAACAGACATTCGGGCTTTCGGCGTTGGAGACACTTAAGGCACTGTTGCAAGGACGAAATGATAGACTTAGCAAGAGATTAGAAAACATAAATATTTGAACAGCCCTCATTCATGATATATTTAAACACTGTTTGCATGCCCTCGAACCCTAAACAAACGACCAATCCTACGTCATAACTGGAGTTCTTAATCTTCATGAATGCTCTGCTGGATACTTAGTCAGGTCCTCTAAATTACGCACATATTTCATCATCATTGGGAGGATTAACCTGTTTATTTTTTTCAGAATTGTTACAAATACGAACGACTTTATTCATGCTCAAGTGCAATTCACAAAATTGAAATAACTAAAATGACTTCCAGACAAGAATTAGACAAACATCAATATTTTGTAGCTATTGCAGCTGTAGCACATAGCACCGCACAATTAATCAACCAACTAATCAGGAGAATATGCACTGGACAACCTACAGACATGTGCAAATTTGGACTTTGAACAGGAGTTGACCATAGAAATGAAGAAGTAATCAAGTATTAATTGACATGATTTACCTTTTAACATTCAAAAGCCTACAAAATGACAAAAGACTTGATTAGAGAAAAAGACTTTACCGATCACAAGTTCTTGCTGATAAGATGACGAATAAATTTATTATTAATTAATTGTCAGATAGTACAAATAAATTCAATACATACGTAGAAAGCAAATAGATATATATTCATAAAGTTGTTGAATTCATTCGTTAACAACATAAAAAAAGAGATGGTTAAATGTTAACAATCTTTTCAGGTTCAGTCTCTACTATTTCACAACGTGTGAGATTCAACTCGGCAAAGTAAATGACATAACGCAGAATTATGCCCATACTGTTTTTTATCCATTTAGATTCCTATCTATACACTGTATAATACCTCTAAGGCCTTACAAAAAAAATCTGTGTGAAGGGTTTCGGTCCGAGATGCTGTATGTAGAGTAAACAGGGATTTATGATTTTTTTCCAGATTTTTTTCATGGACCTTGTACCGAAATCACACCCGACAGATTTTTTCCAATCGAAGCGTAAACAGTTTAGGATCCACAGCATCTTCTGGGTAGGGTAGGGAAGCCCTAAACACAGATATTTTTTAGTCTAATACATGCATAATTTTCTGAAAAGCGAACATGCCTAGCAAAATTGAAGAGTAAGTGTGTCGTTGCGAGGACGTTAGAGATAGGGACTAATCAGTCATAATTTAATTCATAATATTGTCAGTAAAGCTTCTGTGGTCGTAACATTATCTGTTTTTGTCTCATTTAAGAGTTTTGTCACTTTTAAAAGCTTTTATTATCCCCCGCTGAAGGCGTAGGGATAAAGTTTTAGCGTTGTTCGTCCGTGCGTCCTTCTGTCTGTTTGTCCGTCCGCCTGTCCGTCCGTCTGTCCGTGTATCCGGCCCGGCAAATATCTCCGATTCCACAGGACGGAATTTCGTGAAACTTTATACCATGTGTACAATTACCCATTCTCCCGAGACTCTTTTTTTTTTTGTTTTTTGATTCGATGCAAAATGGTCAACTGGGAGCGATTTTTAAGTGATGAGGTTCTGTGCACTTGTAATGTTTTTAGTCTTTTTTTGAAAACTATACAGAATTCTTACATTCAACTTGTCACATCTATCTACCACCATTAGGAAATAAAGGGGAAAAAAAGTTTAACCCAGATTGACCTCGCAACTCTGTCAATGCTTTTATGATTACTAGCTGCGTCATGGAAAAAGGGCTTCTTGTTACATTTCATTCTACTTCTTGTGAACACAATTCGTCCTACATTTCTTGACGGATTTGAATAAGATTTTCACAGAATGTTCCTCGTCATATGCCCTATCGGATATTGTCAATGTTTTGCGATTTGTAGCTGCATCATGGAAAAGGGGGGGGGGCTTCATATTTTTTTTTTCATTTCTTGTGATCGCAAATCCTCCCACATTTCTTTGACGGATTTGAATAGAATTTTCACAGAATGTTTCTCGTCATGTGACCTATCGCATATTGTCAGGTTTTGTGATTTGTAGCTGCATCATGTAAAAAGCTGGCTTCATGGTTTTTTTTTTCATTCTATTTCTTGTGAACGCAATGTGTTCCACATTTCTTGGCAGATTTCGGTGCAATTTTCACAGAATCATATGACCATACGCACATTGTCAAGGTTTTGGGATTTGTTACTGCATCATGGCATAAGGGGGCTTCATGTTTTATATCAATTTAATTTTTTATCAATGTATCTCCAACTTATGCAAATAGTTTCATGAAACTTCATATTTTTATTGGTTGATTGATGAGTCTATTGTGCATCCGTCTGTCCATCCATCTGTCCATCCTTCAGTTTATTGGTAACCCTTTTAGATCACAAGTAACACAACATATCCATTGAGCTACCCAGTCAAATGTTAAAAATGCCAACACTTTAGTCTCCAGCTATAGCTGCTTGAAATGGCAGAAATGTTGCAGCATTTATTGTTAGAGGGATATCTTCTCAAGTCCTTCGTAAAACTTGATGAGACTTCATGCATGTCTTCCATTGGATAGTCTGATGATACAATTTTTTTCTTTATATATAATAATGTGTCATGGAAAAAGGGGGCTTAATGTATATTTTCTTTATTTGTTTTCATTTCATGAAATGCCAATTTCTGGAAAAAGGATACTAATGTATAATCCTGTTATGGACCATTAATATACATTTTTATGAAATGAAATGCTGTGCCATGGAAAAAGGGAGCTTAATTTATAATTTCATCATGAACCAATAACAAAAAGGCCACATGTACATGCAAAACACAATACCTCTATGTTTGTATAAAAAAAAGGTCTTTTCGGCGGGGGATATCATTTCAACGAAATTGCTTGTTTTTTATTACATTCTTTGTGTTACATTCCAGATTGCTTTCTGTATTGAGTACGTTTCTTTGGTCGACTCGAATAGTGTTGATAGCAGTTTTGGATTTACTTTTCTCAGCTGGTAAATACATGAGACAAAAGGAGATTATGCCCGTTATTTTTCTCACTGCTTTCAAAAGTCGTCTGCTACAGACACATCAATAGTTGACTATGTTTGGCTTAAGGTTAGTTCTAGTCGTCGTGGTTGCACGTAGTGTATGTTCTAGTAATGATCAATACGTACATTTTATATATATATGCAATATATGAGCCACGCTCTGTCAAAATGGAGCTTTAATACACCTTCGTGGTGCATTTTATCAAGCAAGTCATCACATAATTATGGATCCATAATAGCCACTATTTTAGACAATCGCCATAATCGTGAGGTAGAATGTTCTTTCGACATACAGAAAATCGACCAATAGCAAAATATTTCCATCGAGGTCAGCCTGCGCAATCCTGGGTCGATACTTTTTGCAGATGCATTAAGCCTCCTTTACACAAAGCAAGGCTCGTTTCTAAAGATTTGTATGGATATACAGATGTATGCTTTCTCTAGAAATAGATGTATCAGCATCAATCACAATCTCAATACCTTTTTGAATAACTATTGACTTAAATTTCGAAGTATCGCTGAATAACATGTCTGTTTCTCGGTCTATCTGTCTGTCTGTATTTCTGTCTGTATCTCTCTTATCCCCTTTTTCTGAAAGATAAAGCGTATTAACAAAACCGTCTGAAAGATACAATTCATTCTTCGCTCACCGCTGACCATTTTTTCGACGCTGGCTACGTGGGAAAGTAGCCAGTGGCTTGGAAAGAATATTGTGCCGTGTACCGGTAAATGAAACTCAAGGAATTTATTGATAGGTGTACTGGTTGCCGCGATATAACGGGAATAATGTTGAAAACGGCGTTAAACACCAATCAATCAATCAATCCTGGTATCATTATTTTTAACAGATAATAGTTATATTGTTCACAGAGGTTTATTATATATTTTGATGATACATTTTATTGATATATACTGAAAACTAACGGTTAACATTTTTTTTTTGGAAGTAACCCTCTGTCTCTCTATCTGTCTCTCCCTCTCTCTCTCTCTTTCTCTAAATAGAAAAGGAAACAGGCAGGAAGCAATGCATAAATCAGAACTGATAATTGATATAAAGAATGGACAAATGCAACAATCTTGCTCTAGCTTTACAATCCTTGGGAAAAACTCTGCATTTTATCAATTATCTAAATCAGGATGGTAGTTATGTAACTGCAGAAAATTAGAGGGAAACTTCACGGTACCGTCTATTGACATGTTTAGTGTTGTGCAAAATTTCGTTTCTCCGCCCTCGGTCAGTATGATTTCCCGCCAAGCTAAATCCCTAATGATGTTATTAGACAATGAATGGTTAAGCGTCACAAAAAAAGGTACTGCCAAGCATAGATAGTCATCATGCGACATGTGGCATCTGATCAGAGTCTACATGTTTTCTGGAAAAAATGCTGCAATAATTCTCAATTATAAATAAAGTGAAGGAAAATGATAATATTAATCAGAAAATCCCCATGTGACAAAAGGAACCATCCAATATATTGATATGATACACGGTATTCAGCTGAATTTTATGCAAAAGCCTTTACTTTCTTTCAGTTACGATCATCTTTTTTCCACATCTATCATATAATTAAATAGGTTAAAACAACCGAATTGTGAATATCAAGATTGAATTGCAGGAATCTGCGGGCTGATTGTGATCTAGGTTTTAACAACTACATATTAACTTGCCATCGTCTGGAAAAGGGTGAAATCCGGAAATGGCATCTATAAATCGGCCGGTCAAATCATTTAACTCCATATTGCAGAAAGGTGTTAAGGAGATGGGAGTGATAATCATTTTACGCCCTTACTGCGATTCGTTTTGTGTATTTAACCCTTTACTCCACAGATACTCGTTTTGACGTATCAACAACAGACAGCTTTTGAAAACATTGTGGGAAAAGGAGAGATTGCCCGTAACAAGCAATTTCTCCTTTTCCAACAATGTTTTCCACTCAGTCAGATATTTGTATCTTCATTGGTCCATATTTTTGACGTCGTATCTTTATTTGCTGCAGAAATGGAAGAGCTTCAAATTGGCATATCAGGTAAAGGGTTAATCTTTGATATCGACATGGTACTTATGGCGGGAACCCATAAACTGTTTACAGAAATCCCCAGATGCAATTTAACTCTTATCCTGCTAAAGTAAATGGAACTTTTAAACCGATAGTAAAAACCCAAAATTGGCTATTTCGAATATCTTTTTGAAGGAAACCATGCCCTTATCAGTCGTTGTACATAGATCAATGATCAGACTAAATGAATGTTGCTGTCTGATCTTGATCCACACCGCATGCAAAAAGGTCAGTAAGTACCGCTTAGCAGCCCAAGGGTTAATGCATGTATATATATATGTAGAGATAAATGTTTGATTAACGTGGTGTTGTATCAGAAATGATTTATTCTACAATTATGCCATTGCTTACAAAAAAACACCATTCATTTATTGAAGCATTACCTCCTGCAGTCGGGTATTTTTCTGCGCCTTTGCGCCTTACATCAGACGACATTTTGACGGGATTGTGGTAACAGAAGAAATTGTTCGTCACTCTTTTCCGTAACATTTTTTCTCTGCATTCATGTATCGGTTCGAAGATAAATTATGTTCTACACTTTTGTTTTTTCAAGTAACTGGATAACACTTGATTTAGGAAGAAATGAGTTAAAAGGGCACGCAATTTACGAGTATTGGATCCTTCACTACCCTTTCAAGGCTAAAACGGATTTAGTTGTTTTGTGGATAGAGTGTATCAAGATCAGACTACATGAAATGTGCAGCCTAATCTTGGTTTTGTTGCTTTGCTCTTTTTAGACTAGAACGATCGAGGCTTGAAATGGCAAAATTTCGGCTGCTGTTCTTTATTGAAATTTAAATCCATTTAATTAATTCGGCGCTTTAACTCTTTAAGGATTTAACAATTTTTTCAAAAAATCGTATTTTAAAAACCCTCATCAGTTTGGTCGTTGAATCACAGAATTCTTTGGTAAAAGGAGATTTACTGGTATAAATGTATTACTTGTAAATGTAGCAGAGGGGGAAAAAAGTCAAGAGCTTGACGTACACTATCAAAATCATTGTCGAAAAGATCAGAATAAGACATTTGAAAATCAGGATAAGACATTTGAAAAAAAAAGTCAACTGTAGATAAAGAAATACTAAAACAGTGCAGCAATGCCAGTTCCTATTTTGTTCAGTCTGAACTTTACTGTTCTGCTTCAGTTGGCTAAATATACCATATGACTATTTCTCATTCAGTTCATTCTCATAAATTGTATCCTTAAATACTATTTTTTGATATTATTTTGAATTTGGCGATAAAATATTAAGATGTTAACATTTGAAATGGTTTTGAATTTACATTTTCCAAACATGGGTTTGCCGTATGAGTGAAAAGTAATACAATTATGTTGATATGAAAAAGAGCGTATATTCTGTACAGTATGTAATTAGTAAACAATATCAGTGTATTTCGAATATCTTGTGATTCTCACGTAAGTCCACACAATGTTGTTAAGTTGCGAGTGTGCAAGCAAGGTCCTCGTTTTGATGTAAGAATTCAACGTCCTCATAACGTGTCCTCACTTTGTATGGAAAATAGGTAGAGTCCTCAGAACGTTTTTAGGTCATACTAGTCGAGTGTAACGTTGATATTTGTAAAACATCTTTTTCTGGATGTGAACATTATTGTAATTACAAACTGCCAGCTCTGTAGCTCTATGGCTTCAGTGAGTCCTCATAATGACGTAAAGTTTCAAGGTCCTCAGAACGAATGCAATACGTGTATGTGTGTGTGTGTGTGTGTGTGTGTGAGGGGGGGGAGGGGGGGAAGGAGGCATAGATCAAGATCAGACCCCACAGAATATGCAGTCTGATCTGTGCCGTTTGCATAATTAGGCAGTTAGGGCCACAAGATAAAGATCTGAGTTTTCAGGAACATTTGGGAAAGCAATCAAATTGTTGTCGACCATCTTCTAGCATCTCTCCTATTACCCATTTTTCAACACCATAGGCGGAAAACAGGGGCATAGATCAAGATCAGACTGCACAGAATATGCAGTCTGATTTTTTTATCTGTACTCTCCGCTCGCTTGTTCAATTAAGGCTGTAAAATGAAGAATATGAAATTAAGGTTGCTGAAAGGGGGGGTAGAACATTTGGGAAAGCAATCAAATTGATGTCGAACATTTTTTGGCATCTTTCCTTTTAACCGCTTGAGTTAAAGAATATAAGAGAAAATCGTGGCTTTTGCGAACGGCATAGACCAAGATCAGACTGCACAGAACTTGCAGTCTGATCTTGATCTATACCGTCCGCCTGTTGGGTCAAACCTTGAAATATGATAGAAAAAAAAAATCTGTGTAAGTTTTTAGAAGTCGAAAGAGGTCGAGGTTTATAATTATATTTGGCGCGAAAAGAGTTAACGCTAACACTACGCCTAAAAAGAGACGACTTTTTGCCGCCACCATGCATACAATAGACTAACAGACGAATTTTGTATAAACAGAATGGCAAAAGGAGAAATTGATGATTCTGAGCATTTTGGCCTTTTACAGTCACTCTTTGTTCGTGGTGATAATCTACATTCTTCAAAGCCGTCTGGTGCAAGTTTGTTAAGGTACTAACAGACGACAAACTTGTGGACTTATCCAAATGCAAAGAATCTGGAGACGACAAACTAAATATGACTCAAATGGTGGAATTTGTGGGTGAAAGGGTAGAAAACTATGTGGGAAAAGGACAAAATGCTAATTACCAGAATTTCCCCTTTTTTTTTGGCAATCTTTTTACACAGCCTTCTTTCTCAGGGACGTTAAAATTCTGGTTTGTGTGGTAAAGGATAAGCCTTTGAGTGCTAAGAGAGACTCAAGGGCCTTTAGCGAACAGTATAGATTAAGATCAGACTGCACAGAACGTGCAGTCTGATCTGAATCTACACTGTCCGATTAGGAGATATCTTTTCTCATAAAATACCTTTGAAAAAAAAAAAACATTTTTTTTACCATCGGCATTAAAGTTTCATTTCATTTATTTACAAGAAAAGGGTGAGGTTAACAAGCAAGAAAGGATTAGTGTAGAGAGGTTCTGTCATTTTCCAGGTAGGTAAAAAAAAGAACAAAAACTGCCAAAACGCCCAAGCAACCTAGATTTCTGTACTTTCTTCTCTCAGTCACTGAGATGCAATTATTGTCTGTTGTATGCCCTAGTGATTTGCGGAGGTGGGGAAAGTTCATTTAGAGGACGAGAGAAAAATTTAACCATATCTTTTCCAGGAGAAAACTTGTTGATTTTTTCTAGAACTAAAATCGGTTCAGTACAGTCTTCTCTTATGGTGAAGCTTCATCAGACTTAAAGGTCTGCTGCCCCTTACTCGTATATTAAAAGACGGAAACTACCGAGACTGGCCGAATAACCCTATTTACCGATGAGTTAGTAAGTCTATGGCCCCTACCCTAACTCTTATAATCTGGCTTGCAACACGCGAAAAGGGACATTCGGACATCTGCGTAAAGTGTCGTCTCGGATCAGCCTGCGCAGTCCGCGCACTCTAATCTGGCACTTTACGTCTACATTAGATTTTCTTCATCAGTAGACTTTCGCAAAACATAAACAATCATAAAAACGTAAAGTGCCGTCTCAGATTAGCCTGCTGATCAGGCTGATCCGAGACGACACTCTATGCAGATGTCCGAATGTCCCTTTTCGCGTGTTGCAAGCCATACTAGAAGACGGAAACTACCGAGATTAGCCGAAAAACATTTACGAAAACGTCGATGTTTACCGATGAGTCAGGGGCCATAGACTTTAACCCATTACCACACAATCCCTACTTTTGACGACCCTGAGAAAGAAACTTTCAGAAAACATTGTGGGAAAAGGAGAAAATGCTGGTTACTAGCATTTTCTCCTTTTCCTACGATGTTTTTTTCTGCCCTTCACAAAACAAATTTCAAATTTTTGGTCACTTTTATTTTGTCGACTGCAAATGCTTTCGATTTGGACAAGCCCGTAATATTGTCGTTTGGTAATGAGTTAATAAGCTCGGCTGTTTTCTGAGATAGCCATGTTGTCGAGCGTTGGCACTTTCATACCGTGCTCTTGTTAAATCATATTTTGATCTAGAATGTACATGTATGTAATACAATACATGTATCTCTAAACGGTCTTGTAAGCCCGTGAAAATGCGTTGTCTGCGCATGTCCTGTTCTTCGAAGATCGATCAGTCTGCTATGACATATTACTATCATGCAGCATATAGAGTTTATTTCATCAGCTTGTGGTTAATATGGGGAAATATTAGCCGAAAAATTGAAAGGTATGCGAAAATAACGAGTGCCTTGAGGCATGATTTTAAAAAGTAGTCCGGTTCTATGCCAAGGATACTTAATCAGATAGGTATATATATGTATTTGAAAAATGCCACCTCGCGGAACATAATGCTTAAAAGGGAACAACTTACAATGAATTATCTGCGAAGAGAAAATGAGCTAGATATCTAATTTATCCCGACGTACCAACGTTCGATCGTACACGCAGGCACAATCTCACTTTTACTATCGAAAACCGTAATTGGCTTATCGGTTATTTCCGGTTACAGAAGGTTATTTCCGACTACTGCTCGTATTTTCTCTCCTGCTACTTGTGTATACTGAGAACCATATGTATAAATATTATTCTTTTATTCTTATCTTGTCTACGAGTAGGTATAATGTTACCAAACATTTATCCTAGCCGTTTTATTCGCCCGACGGCATGTTTTTCGTTTTATTCCTTGTCGCCCGCCCATCCACCTGTCCACGAATGTACTATATTATATTGTGTCTATTTTTAGAAATGTTATAGGTAAAGAAATGAGTTCATTTAACGTTGGGGAATTATTTCCCCGTCACAATATTTAATTTTTTTCCGAAAATCTGGTTAATTGACTTGAGATCACTAGTTTTAAAACTGGCATTCTTTGACAAAATTATCAGAAAACATAATATATAATTTATTTCATCAGCTTGTCGTTGATATAGGGAAATATTTGCCTCAAAAGGGAAAGGTCAGCGAAAATAACTCGTGCCTTACGGCACTCGATATTTTCGCATACCTTTCCCTTTTTCGGCAAATATTTCCCCATATTAACCACAATCTGATGAAATGAACTCTATACTCTGTTGACATCTACTACGATCTTCATCCGAGTTCCTTGAAACTATCCATAGTGTATTTGCATTACGGTCATGAATCTGGTCACCACGCATTTACATTAGGGTCAGTTTGAGCATTTCAGAGTTATGTGCCCTTGCAATTAAGAATTCTTTATTGTACTACCAACTTTCTGATTGGTTGACAGTGTCTCTCTTATTGTTTAATTTTGGCTGCTTTTGCGACTTTAAATACCAAACTAGCTTAGATGATAAATGCCGAAGACGGCGAAGCATACAGCTGCAGTTTTGCAAGTAGCGGGATTTTATCAGTTTATTTACATTGTTGTAAAGAAAATCTTATCTTGTAGATTGATCGATCGGCCATAACACCTGTTTTAACCCTTTCCCAAACAGCAAATTTTGGACCAGACCAAACTGAAAGCATTTTGCAAATGACAAATTAACAGTTGCTAAAAAGATGATTTTTCTATATTGTAGGGTAGAAAACATTGTGGGAAAAGGAGAAAATGCTGGTTACCAGCATTTTCTCCTTTTCCCACAATGTTTTCAAACGGCTTCTAATCCTGACCCGTAAAAACCAGAGCTTGTTTGGGAAAGGGTTAACCCTTGTCCATTAGGAGTCCTGTCATAACGAGCTGACTAGTTTTGGCAAAACAAAGTGGCAAACGGATAAATTACAAGTCATTAATAGAATATCCATTTTTCGTTATTATTACAATGTCCTTTCGTAATTTTGCTCTTTCAGCCATTTTGTATTATTACTCTGTTTAACGGGAAGTGCATTGAACTTAACCGCCGATGAATTACACTGCTGCTTTGAAAAGTAGATCTCTAATGCTATTCGTATTGACAAAATCAACGATAATCATTTCTGGATTGTTACCATCGATATATAGGTAGATGGTATAAAATTGAGTGTCTCTTTTCCAAGTTCATCTTTTTTAATTTACTAATTTTTTTTTTCTTCGCCGGCTGAATATTGTTTAGACGAGGTTCGAACACGAAAGTGAAGAGCTCTTACAACCCAAAGGTATAACTCATATTTGACTCCGAAGAAATGAACGCTGTGATAGATTCCATGTGGAAAATGAAGATTTTTTCAATCTAAGTTTTGCTCCAACATCTCGTTATCAGAAACGGCATCAAATAGATAAATGCACCGGCTTATCTGCCCAACGGGCCAATGACGTGCCCAAAGACCAGATATCCGTGGTTTAGACTATGAATTTTTAGGTGGACATGTGGTCACCTGGAAACAAAGGCGTCTGGTAAAGAGTTAAACATGGTATGATGCCATAATTTAACGAAAAAAATCGTCAAAAACGGGGTGAACTTCTGTCTGGTTAGCGACAATGTTGCACTGACACTATGCCAGTCATAACACGACGACAAGCGCACCGGAAGTTTCTTTTACCAGTACACCGTGACGGTAGTTCTCGTAGAAGCCACCGTCTTCTTTCCAGCTTAGATCATAATTATATTCTATTGATTGATTCATTATCAGCGCTTGGGAAGAAATGTTTGCAAAATGCACATATTCATGCCTTCCTGGAATTACTTTTTAACAGTGTTTATCATAAATTTCTTCCCTTGGAGCACTGTTTTCCTTCCAACGAAACAACGATCAGCGTTGAGAAAGGAATGAAATCCTGTCGCAATGACCTCTATCTGTCCATGGACAGAACTGGCTGAGCATTTAACCCTTTCCCAAACGACAATTTTTTGGACTAGACCAAATTGAAAGCATTTGCAGACGACTATTCAACTCTTGCTGAAAAGATTATTTCTGTCTACGATAGGGTAGAAAACATTGTGGGAAAAGGAGAAAATGCTGGTTACCAGCATTTTCTCCTTTTCCCACAATGTTTTCAAAAGGCTACTATTCCAGACACGTAAAAACCAGGGCTTGTTTGGGAAAAGGGTTAAACTAGCGACCCCTGGTTTTAAGTCCTGTTTGTTATCGACTAAGCTACCGACTTGTATGAAGGGGTGAACAGACTTTTAACCTTTTATCAAACGACAAAATATTAGACTGATCCAAATTGAAAGCATTTACAGACGACAAAATAAATGTAACTGAAAATTGAAATTTGATTTAAGAAGGGTAGATAACATTGTGGGAAAAGGAGAAAATGCTGGTTACCAGCATTTTCTCCTTTTCCCACAATGGTTTTCAAAAGGCTTTTTCTCATGGTGGGAAAAAGGAGAAAAGGCTGGTTACCAGCATTTTCTCCTTTTCCCACAATGGTTTTCAAAAGGCTCTTTCTCAGGGTCGTCAAAAGTCGTCATTGTGTGGTAAAGGGTTAAACTTGTATTACCGAGCACATCTGAAACTGAACGACTAAATGTGGTTGGAATAAAGAGATTTGTCTTTGTAAGGATGGAAATCATAGCTGGAAAAGGAGAAAATGCTGGGCACCATCATTTTCTCCTTTTCCCACAATGTTTTCCAAAGTCCTTTTCTTTATCATCCCTAGAACCCAGGATTGTATGGTTAAGCGGTCAATGATGAAACTGTAACGGATATAGAAATACTCTGCTATTTCTGGACAAGACTAGCTATAGATAGACGTAATTGGACAAAGTGGTACTACATGCTATGGACCTCGAGGAATTTTTACGAAGTTTAAATATTTACACCTGTGACGTTTTAGCAAAAACATGCGCAGTCAGGAATTTTATGAATGGGCTTTCCACAGTTGTATAAAGCTGGAGGGGAAAATGTACTCACGAGACGTCAATATTAAATAAATGTTTTAAGCGTGACTATCTTGTTTTAAAAGTAGAATTCTAGGAAGAATAGCTATTTACCATACTATCTCGAGTTTCATGACCCTGACAAAATAGCGTTTTGAAAACTGTGTAGGGAAAAGGTGAAAATGCTGGTAAAATAATATTGACAGACCAATAGAGTTATCGCTTCTTAAGGACTGTGCTTACACTGTGGGAAAACGAACAAGTCTCGCGAAATAGCACGGTAGTATCAGAACGGACATTGTTCCTGTAAAAGAGCCAACAAAAGAAAATGGAGCTTCTCTGTTGCAGCCTCGATTTTCAGACGGAGGTCGCAGCCTATATCCAAATTACACCTTATCCGACTCAAGGCGGAAAACAACGATGCACCATTATTTACAGCTTTTCTTCTGACCAATATTTGGTTTCTAATAAAAATCTCCGTGTTTCTTTCTTCTTTTTTTTCAATTACGCCCTATACATGTACATGTATGTCAGTAATTTATCCATATTTGCACAAAGGACTGATTTCTGTACCATTCTAAATTACTTGAAATTTAACTGCTCACCGGCTGTAGACGGGCATCTTTAAAAGTTTCTCAAATTGCTTATTGGCCTGATAAATGTCGCCAAGCCTTCGACAGATGAATTAGACAACTCCAAATTTGTACCTGGTGAGACTCATAAACTGCTTGACGACCGTAAAACAGTAACAGTATATAGTAATGGTTGAACTCCATGGTTCTTGGGACCCGTGCATGCTATCATTTGTTATTTACCGTAAATTTGATTCTATTCCCTAGACTCTTTGTTTGGCTTAAGCAGGATGTCAGCTAATTATACGGCTAGTCTATGATATTGCAGTCATTACAGTGTTGAGAATAGTTTGCGGACACGTTAGAAGGACACATATATTTGAATCATGCCTTGATAGAAGGGAATTAAATGCATCTCCGATTTGCATTATACCATGTAGGTCATACTAAAATTCATCCTCGGATACCCCGGGGTCTCCCTATTTGCTACGCTACATCGACCCTGGGACAATTGACTAATAAAACTTTGAATCAGCCGCCGAAAATCGATACGAAACGTCATAGCGTACAGTCCACTCGCCCGTCACAAAATGATGATGGAACCAATGAAAAGCCAGCATTCGGCCAGCGGTAAAGCGAGGGAAATTCAATTAATTGTCCCAGGGGTCGATGTAGCGTAGCAAATGGGGAGACCCCGGGGTATCCGAGGATGACTAAAATTATAGACTCATGAAATCCATATAACTGACTGAATCATGAAGTATACTGGTCTTTTGACATGCAGAAAATTGACCGATAGCAAAAAAATATCGACACAGGTCAGCCTGCGCGGAATGCGCAGGCTGACCTGAATCGATAATTTTTTTGCAGGTACATTAAGTTCCCGTCCCCTTTTCACTTACCAAGGTTGAACTACTAGTGCACATGCAATTTTGAATCTAAAGTCTTTATTTTACAAGGGTGTATACAAATCTGTCTGCTGCAATTTATTTCGGGTTTTAATTGGTAAACAGGTGTTTTTGTACCAGATATTCGCATGAATAAAGGTTCATTTCACACACTTACGGTAGTTATCTGATAAATCTCATTATCTTGGTCTCAGAGGAACTATATCCAATAAGGACAAAAACAAAGGAAAGCAGACAAGGGAACTCAAGTGAAACGTGCTTATCGTTGTTTCAGATCTGGTGTCTTGCATAAAGATAGTTATCTTCTTTGACTGGTGATGTAACAAGCTCGGTTTAAACCTTGTAAGACGAAGCATTCCTTAACGAATTTCGAGAAATATTAAAACATACGAAGTGTATCGAGGTGGAAAAGGTTAAATGCCTCTTCCTCATGTAAACATCACGTGATAAAATCGGATTCCTGCGAACCCCACGTGTAAAATTGGAAACTTACCTGGAATAATCATATGAACGCATTCTATCCATTAAATCAAGCTTCCAGATTGACCCAGATTTGAATCTACGATTTTAAACATTCTCAGCGTTCAGACGAATCACTTGAGTGGCTTTCATTAAAACAGGCAAATTACTTCATACATAAACTTTCGCCAAAAGCTATTACCATTAGATTTTTATGTTTCTAGCCCGAATTAAGATCGACTGCTGTTGTTTGACGTTAATTAATATTGCAAGGCGCTGACTAAGGCAAGGTTTGCGTTTGAAGACATACATACGTAGTGTGTTTATTTTATGGAACTTCCGGTTTCATGTTCCTGGAAAGAGAGATTTTTCGTTTCTGGTTAGTTACAAAGGTAGATCATAAAGGTGGGTAAAGAGTTTTAATTATTCTTTCTTCTCTTAATTGTCTTTGCCCTGACCATAACATGAATTTAATCGATCTTACAGATCTCCCTTCGCGCATGTTTCTCAAAAGAACTACAAAAATATGAACACAAAATGGTTTCTTGTTTATGGTTTATTTTTCTTGCATGGTCATTTATCTTAATCTATTTAACACACAAGTTTGACTTATTACTTTCTTGCTGTAGAATGCAGTTGAAAACACTAAATGGAAAAGAAGCAATTGTTTGTAACAGTAAGTGTCTCATTTTCCGTCGTTGTTTTCCATTCAGTTTCTATTTTCATTTCCTTTTCCTTCGATCATTTTACTCTAGTGATACTTGTAAAAGTTTTTGGTCTGCCTAAAATTAATTTGTGCTTCAATACGCCAGAGGTCCTTAACATCATCAAATGACTAATGGCTAGTATTTCTGTAGTGTTTTTGTGATTTGAATGTATGGGGTTTTATTTCGCGAAACGACTAAGTAAAGGATCATCAACTTAGATAAAAACCGGAAGCAGACCGTTTTATGTTAATGAGCTTGCAGAAGAATGTTTGTAGTGTTAATACTCAAGAGCCTTTGGAAGAAATTTTTGGCAGCAAGTTGGGTATGCATAACATAATGAATACTCATGTAACTAGTACATGTACATGTAGATGACTGCTTTTTTGTTCTTTAACTTATTACCAAACGATAAAATGTTAGGTTTGTCCGATTTGAAAGCTTTTGCGGACGACAACATAAAAGTGACTGAAAATTTGAAATTTGTTTTGTGAAGGGTAGAAAACATTGTGGGAAAAGGGGAAATGCTGGTTACCAGCATTTTCTCCTTTTCCTACAATGTTTTCAAAAGGCTTCTACCTCAGGGCCGTCAAAAGTCGTCATTGTGTGGTAAAGAGTTAATCATTATTCAGATATAGCATAAGGCCCCTGGCCCAAAATACGTACAAACGCATACAAAACCACTAGTGGAAGAAGTTAGTAATTATTAAAAAGTCTTACATACTCACAAAAATTGAAATAATGCGGTTAGTAGAGAAAGATCAACCAAGGGAACGGTGAACCTATTGATTATAATGCGGGCTACGTTTTGTGAACCGTTTTAGCACAATGAAATATGAAAAAGATTTACTGTGATCAATCTTAAAGATGTAGATCTAATGCAAAGTAAGAGTAAATACAAAACATTAGATGGGTTTTACAAAATGCAATACATTTCAATTGCTTCAATATAAGCAACATATATAACGCTGCTAGGCTGTATTGCAATATATTTAGTTTAACCCTTTACCACACAATCCCGTGTTTAAATCATAGATCCGAAGGGAGAAGGCTTTTGAAAACATTGTGAAAAAACGAGAAAATGCTGGTAACCAGCATTTTCTCGTTTTTCCACAATGTTTTCAACCCTTCCAAAGACAACGTTTTGTGTCACGATTAATGTGTTGTCTTAAATTCGCCTTTAGTAAAACCAATGGCAGACCATCAAAGAACCACACTGAGAAGCAAGATATTGTCAACCAATGTTTACAAAGAATCTTATGATTGTGGTGAAGGTTCAACATAGAACTATACTATGAAAAAGCAGCGTTTAATTCATTCTCGTGACGTACCGGTATTTTACCTTAGCCATTGAAACTTTATTGTTCTATCACAGAATGTTACCAAAAATAATACATAGTCGACTGCCTCTAATCATGTATAATATAATAGTCAGTCGCCAATTTGCTTTTTTTAGTAACGGTGTCCCATGATCGACCAATGAAAATTTCTGTATTTTGTGATAGACCAATGTAGTTTCAGTGGCCTATGATTACATCAGGCAAGACATCACATAAATAATGGATCCATGAAATTTGTTCATCAGCAAGATGAAATCACAAAGCCGAATAGTGCTTTGACGAGGAAAAAAAATACAAACGGCTTACAGTTCTGGCTCGTGTCGACCTGCGGGGACAGCGCAGGCTGACAAAGCTTGACACTTTTTGCAGATATATTAAACCGCCTTTTCATTTTCCGTAACGGGACTCATAAGTTACCATGTACTGGTAATCTAGGTAAATGGCATGTAATCCTTTGCTGCATTATTATAATTAAAAACCCCATTAAACGAAAATGCATGCTTGTGTATACTGCCTTTTTTCGTTTTATGAGAAATTCAGCGAAATACCTAGACAGAAATCAGTTTTTTTTCCATGCTGTGTTCATTATACCGTTACTGCTTAAAAAAATTGAGAACACAACTATTACTCGAGGATTTTGCCCATGTTTAAAATAACGATTGAAGCTATTTTGGACAACAACAGAATAAAGCAATTTATTTCACCTTCACCAGATATGACGTCATCATAATGATTTGAATACGAGTATTCGTAATCGACGCGTGTTGTTGTTCCTATGACATTTCCACAAATCTTTCGGACACTTTGGCTCGAAATCTTAATTAGGAGTACCTAACCAGGCCACGTAGTCAATTAAGGAAATATCATTAAAATATCTTTTTTCTTACTTTCTTCTTTCTTCTAAATTGATGATTTGCAAGCTATAAGTTACTTAAACCATTACCACACAATCCCTACTTTTGATGACCCTGAGGAAGAAGCCTCAAGAAAATATTGTGGGAAAAGGAGAAAATGCTGGTAACCAGCATTTTCTCCTTTTCCCACAATGTTTTCTTCCCTTCACAAAACAAATTCCAAATTTTCAGTCACTTTTATTTTGTCGTCTGCAAATACTTTCGATTTGGACAAGCCTAGAATATTGTCGTTTGGTAACGAGTTAAATCAGTGATAGGCCTATATGGCTTGCAACACGCCAAAAGGGACATTCGGACATTTGCGTAAAGCTTCGTCTCGGATCAGCCTGCGCAGTCCGCGCAGGCTAATCCGAGACGGCACTTTACGACTACATTAGATTTTGTACAACAGTAGACTTGCGCAAAACAGAAAATTACATAAAAACGGAAAGCATCGTTTCGGATCAGCCTGGGCGGACTGCGCAAGCTAATCCGAAAGTACACATTACGCAGATGTTCGAATGTCCCTTTTCGCGTGTTGCATGCCAATTATCATGTTTTGAAGTTTAGTGAAACTCTAAAAATTCTGTATATCTCCCTATATCCCTTATCCTGCGAAATAATTTCAAATAAAACTTTCATGCCAACAGTAAAACCCCAAGTTTTCCTATGTCAAAGGTATTTTGGAGGAAAGACATATCCTTATCGGACAGTGTAGATCCAAGATCAGACTGCACGTTCTGTGCAGTCTGATCTTGAATCTACACTATCCACAAAATGTCAGTGAGTCAATGAGTCGCACATAGCAGCTTGGAGGTTAAAACGCTTGCTATCAAAAGACGCATAAATCTTTTCACTCCTCAGTAAAGGAAATTCGAAACTCCTGATAACTTTTTGTGATTGGAACATCTTCTATTAATTATCGTAAGTGAAAAAGTATGTTGTTAGCGCAGGTTATCTGTATCAGATCTGGGTCATGTGATATATGATTCATGTCACGTGGTTATCCATTCATCTATCTGGCAGTTCATTGACAAAAAAAAAACCTTGTTAATATACGGCCGGTCCAAGAGTTAGTCACTGGCATAAAAAAATTATTTACCAGGAAAACGTAAGGAAAAGATGGAGCAACCTGGCAACTTTTTAACCTAGTTTTGAAATTCAGTTTTCTGCCACAGCCGTGAACAAGATCCCAAGTCCCCTGCCACCTGACCGTACAACAAATAATGTTGTCTTCTTGAAGCAAAATCTAAAAGAACTCTGTCTTCACCATGTCTAGACCAAGCAATTATTCTAATAAACACAAACAGCATAAGGTTTATTGACGGACTGTAGATTGACTATTATCTTAACCCTTTACCAAACGACAATATTTTAGACTTGTCCAAATTGAAAGCGTTTGCAGACGACAAAATAAAAGTGACTGAAAATTTGAAATTTGTTTTGTGAAGGGTAGAAAACATTGTGGGAAAAGGAGAAAATGCTGGTTACCAGCATTTTCTCCTTTTCCCACAATGTTTTCAAAAGTCTTCTTTCTCAGGGGCGTCAAAAGTAGGGATTGAGTGGTAATGGGTTAACCCTTTACTGCACAGTCTCGACTTTGAACGACCATGAGAAAGAATTTTTTTAATACATTGTTGGAAAAGGAAAAAATGCCGGTAACCAACATTCACCTTTACCCACAATGCTGTGAACCATTCCCAAATCAAATTCTAATGTTTAAGTCACGCTTTATTTGTCGTCTGCAGATACTTTCATTTTGGACAATTCTGAAATTTTGTCGTTTGGTAAAGAGTTTAGCCAAAATACTCGTCTTGTCTGTATTTCAGATTGTAGTTGGAAGAATTTTAAGTATTTTGTTTAACCGGAGATGAAAATAGATTCCTGGAATGAAAAGATTAAAAAAAAAAAGACAGCCTTTTTTTATTGGCAGCGTTATAGGATTTGAAATAGGTATTCCACGCTGAAACAGTAATTTAAATCCGGCAATCAAAGTGACAAAAAGAGATAAATAAACCCGTAATGCCGAAGCTTAATCTAGTAAAAAAAATTTAACTCTTCAGCAGACGACAAAGTTTTTGACACAACGGAACTGAAAGTTGGTGCAGCCGACAATTCCAGTGTGACTAAAATAATGAAATTTGTGCCTGAAATTGGTAGAAACTATTGTGGGAAAGCAGATAATGCTGGTTGCCAGCATTTTCCTCTTTTACCATAATGTTTTCAAAAACATTTTTCTTCAGTGTCGTTAACCCCCTCTGGTTTTTACGACGCTGTGAATAAAGCCTTTTGAAAACACTGTGGGAAAAGGAAAAAATGCTGGTTACCAGCATTTTCTCCTTTTCCCACAATGTTTTCTACCTTTCTTGAAACAAATTTCAATTTTTGAGTTACGTATATTTTGTCGGCTGCAAGTGCTTTCAATTTGGACCTGTCTAAAATTTTGTTGTTTGGTAAAGAGTGAAAGTCAGGATTGTTTAGTAAAGGGTCAAGTAAGCAATTCCGTGGTTTCATGGTCCGATAGAGGAACGATTTTACTGGTTGCCAACATTTTTTCTCTTCCCCCCCCCCCAATTTTTTTTTTTCACTTTTTAACCCTTTACTCCATAGATACTCATTTCTACGCATTGCTTGTAAAAGTCTTTGGAAAACATTGTGGCAAAAGGTGAAATTGCTCGTAACGAGCAATTTCACCTTTTGTCACAATGTTTTCTATGCAATCAGAAGGCGTCATATACACATAAGAAACGGCGTCATCCTTGTTGTTATTTAGGGTCAATTAGAGAAACCATAGAAATGCCTTGTGGGGTAAAGGGTTAAAGACAAATAGCTCGATTTCAGTCTTATACAATTTGTCGTCTGCAAATTCCTTCGATTTGGACAAGTCTGTCATCTGGAACTGACGTTATTTTTTAAAGACAAAGTTATTACGAAAAGATAGATTTCTGCCGATTTATCAGACGCTTGTTATAGAAACTTGATTTTAATCAGGCGTTCCTCAATGACATTTAACTGATAAGCATTTTCTTTTATGTCAAAAGCTATCACCAAACGAAAAACTGCACAATACAAAATGCAAAGAATCTGTCAGGAAAATGAATCTGTTTTGGATTGATTTCTTGGAAAACTGTGCAGATTGTGTCAAAATTTATCTATCCTTCCGGTTCAGACCTACCGGAGTGAAAGATAGAAGAAATTGCCTGCGTGTTGAACTTACCTATAAATAACCGCTTTTACCAGATTTTCGATGCTTCTGTAATAGAAAGCTTTGGAATCGGCGTTGCCAAATCGTAGGAAAAAATCTTTGTATTACATTCTTTTTTTGTCAGTATTTTCTTGTTTGCCTCTAAGTTTTGGAATTCATTTTTAGAGAAAAAAAATAAAAATGAGCGAGTTGCCCGTGTAAAAATAGACCGTGTTTCCCGTCGGTGTCGACCTTGGCTGTAGTAAATCTCTATTTTCTCTTGTTGTTAGATGGGTTTCGACAATTGGGGTTTTATAAATAAAAATTATAAGACTTTGGAAGTATAAGGTTGATTTTTCTGTATTTTTGTAAAATTTTCGTCCCAAAATCTGAAGGGCCACCTTTAAAATTGACCACGTTTCGTAAAGAAGTGGATCAAAGGCAAGAATCTTACAAAAAAACTTTTGGTATACTGTAGAGGCTACACGTTCAAATTAGCACTCTTGAAATTGTTGAAATATTTTGACGTTTTGATATCTTTGACGAGTTTAAAAAAAAAGGAGTTCGAAAATGAGTTGTTTCTATAGGTAAAGAAAAGTAGGTAGGCAGAACAAACCTTTAAAAGATCTTGTTCGTACCGTAGAAGCCATATCATTCAATATGGTGCTAGTCTTTATGATATCTTAACCCTTTACCCCATAAGGCATTTCTATAGCATCTCTAATTGACCCTAAATAACAGCAAGGATGAAGGGGTTTCTTATGTGTAAATGACACCTTTTGATAGCATAGAAAACATTGTGACAAAAGGTGAAATTGCTCGTCACGAGCAATTTCACCTTTTGCCACTATGTTTTCCAAAGGCTCCTACAAGCAATGTGTAGAAATGAGTATCTATGGAGTAAAGGGTTTAATAAGTTTGAAAATGTATCAGCCCTGTGAAAAAATAGGCCACTGGGTCAAATCAGAGATAAAAAACAATAAACTTCATAATCTGTTATTATAGATACAAAGGCTAGTGTGAGCGATTAGGGGTCATCATGGTCCTCTTGTTGCTTCTATGAAGAATTTCGAAAACAAATTACCACAAAAACTGTGTATACATGATATAACCGTAGTTTCCTACCCTGTATACGATAGTTTTACATTTAAATACAGGAAGCCTCCCTGCAGTGAAAATAAAACCAACCACAAAAACCCATAACATTGATGAGGAATCAAAGAAAATCAAGGGAAATAACTGAGTAATATTTTTGGTTTCTGACTCACAATTTCATTTTATCCACGTTCTGTGAGAAGGGGGTTTAATACATCTGAAAAAAAAAAAAGCATCGACTCAGGTCAGTCTGCGCAGTACGCGCAGGCTGACCTGTGTCTAAACTTTTTTTTTCTTTTTAACGGATCTTTCTGCCTGTCTAAGGACCACTCTTCCTCATGGTTTAACGTGTTGTTAAACAAAATGGAGTTTATGGATTATGTGATGACTTAACAGAGTGTCTCTAAGTGCGGCTCATATTAAAAAAACCTCTAAGATACATTGTAACCAGGCTTCACGGTGACTCGGAATATTCGTTAAGCTATCAAAATTGGAACCCATTCCACAAGGGTACTTTCAATGAAAGTAGGTAGTAATAATTGGAACCCATTCCACAAGGGTACTTTCAACGAAAGTAGGTAGTAATAATTGGAACCCATTCCACAACGGTACTTTCAACGAAAGTAGGTAGTAGGCTAATAATTGGAACCCATTCCACAAAGGTACTTTCAACGAAAGTAGGTAGTCATAATTTTCTAACAGGGAACTTACTCAAAGAAGTTGGCATTGTGAACACGTCTGCTACAGGTTACAATTACATGCACAAGGTTTCTGCTATAAATCACGTTCCCCTCAACTTTCGTGCGTTTCTTCATTGTCTTGGCCTATTTTAAGGAAATGTTGTTTTCCATGATACCGTTTTTACAGGGTCCAAGCTTTTGATTCTACCTTTGGGCACCAGCAAAACTTTTCTGCAGTAGATCACATGTTTAAGATCACATGATCTTGAACATGGCGACGTTCATCTAAATCGATTAGCAACGATATCAACAATCACCATGAAACCATTCACATCTCTCAACCTGACCGTGAAATCTGCCAAAGGAATAAACAGATAAAGTCAAAGATTGAATGTACACACTGTTTGTTAACGAAAATGTATGCAAAAATATTTTGTGACCCGTATTGTCTTTCTTTAATTCTCTACCAAACAATCCTTAATTTTTACGACCCTAAGATAGCTCTAGGTCGTCTGAATACATTGAAGTAAAAGCAGAAAATGCTGGTAACAAGCATTTTCTATTTTCCAACCATGTTTTCTACCCTTTCTAAAACAAAATTTCAATTTGGTACTCACATAAATTTTGTCATCAGTAAATGCTTCCAATTTGGATTGGTCTAAATTTGTGTTGTTTGATAAAGAGTTAAGTGGAGCCTTACAATTTTAGGAACGGTAAAGCGGTGTATTTCCGTCGAGGACATGCACCGCGCAGGTTATATTACCCGTTGTAATAAGGCTAAGGGACATAATCTACAGATTACCCAAGGTGTGCAAAACGACATGGTTTATTGAAAAATTCAAATGAAAAAAGTCTTTGAACTCAAACGTAATTGTTGGCCATGTACCCATACGCCGAAGTAGTCCAATTGTAAAACTCAGCTAAATAGCTGAGTTTTACAATTGGACTACTTCTGCGTTTGAGGATGTATCTTTCAATGTTCATGCTAATGTAACAGTAAAAAGACCGATTAATTTGTCTTTGATGTAAACTTTGTTATCTTCCATCGTATACTGCGTTGCTGTTTGGAGGCAAAACTACAAGGCTTTCCCACACTAAGTGGGTACACGAAGATAAATAAACAATTTCCGCGCAGAAATACAACATACAGTGCACTGACCTTTTTCTCTTTTATGTTCTGAATCAACCTTTTACCGAGCAATTCCGTGTTTTATCGACACTGAGGAAGAACACTGGAAAAAAAATTTTTTAAAAATGCTGAAAACCAACATTTTCTCAATTTCTCGCTATGGTTTTAGCATTTGTTTATGCTAATCTTTTATAGATATCTAAATTCTCGACTGCAAACGCTTTTAAAATAGTGGACTCGTAATAGGAAACAGCGATTTCCACTATTATATTACCCTACAAAATTTGCTAAGATTAAAAATGAGTATTATTGTACTACTTTCACCGAGCCACTTTTTCCTTTTTGTCCCTCCTAAAATTATAATTTATAAATCTAAAACTACTATATTGTCATTACAAATGGACATGATAATTACCTCCCTTTTTTGAAATTAACAACAGTATCAACAAATTATTTCAAGATAAACATCAACGGAACTTCTGGTCTGTTAAAAATGTGCAAAAATATTATATCTGTACAAATCTGTCTTCCTCAACAGTCAAGAAATTTTATGCCATGCTGCACTAGAAGTATTACTACCTTAAGGCCAGTCTATTTTCCTCACTTTAATCACCATTCGATTTCCCTTATTATTGATATTTTTTACTTTGCGTTACTTTAAACAGATTTCGGTATGTCTAAAATGTTGCATATGGAATGGTACATGACGGTTGATTGGCGTAAATAAAAGCAATTTCCATCGGCTTGCTACTGATAGGTCCCTGCTATTTGCAGGAAATCTAATTTTGTTGATTGTTGAAGTACTTTGATTTTATTTAAAACCCGGCCAATTATGATATTGGGCCATGCCCTGTGAAAAAGGCGCCTCATGCTTCTGCAAAATGTATCGACTCAGGTCTGCTTGCGCAGTCCTTGCCACTGGTTCATTAATTATCTGTGCGTTAGAGGACAAGTCTACATCAATATCAGTACTATCATTTGTATGCATGTTGTTTGCGTTCATGACCGGAAAGACACTGTCTTCTCTACATACTAGCCCGAAATTTATTTATTGTATGTTTTTTTTTTTTAATATTTCTGGTAGTATTGAAGACCTTATTCTGTGTAAGTTAAACAAAAGGGAATGGTCGAAGCTAAGTTGTGAGAACTTGTGGCCACAGCCTTTTGCCTTATTTGGATGATTGCTGTCTTTGTTATGTAGAAAACTATGTATACAATTGGCAATAAAATATGTTTAAACTAATTAATATCAGTACAATCGGTTGTGAGAAAAAAATGTATTGATGGATCTATAGTTACTAGTGTGTTGTTGTTTGGTAAAATGCATCACGATGATGGGTTACATCCCCTTTTGTATGCCTCAATTAGTGCTTTAAACTCATAACTATACGGCATGATTTTAGACTGTTCCCGTATCTCACTCCTACGCTAATTGAAAAATTCAAAATTAAATGGTTTAATAGCAGGATATGTCTATAAAAGGATACAAAGCATTTTCAGAGAAGCAGATGTTGTCGGTTGCGAGCATTTCCTCCTTTTCATTTAATGCTTCAAAATTGTTCTTCTGGAAGGCCCTCAAAACGAGGGTTTGTATGTTAAAGGGTTGCGGGGATATAGTTTATTTTCATTACTGTTCTGAAGTTTGGGGATAGCCGTACCGGTCAATGACCAAGAAATCCCATTCGTCTTGGTAATTATAGCACCCGGTGTGTATAATGATAAACTTCTTAAAGTTGGAATAAAATCTGTCAGTTGTAGATTACGATTGCTTGTCAGCTGATATGGCTTTTGGGCAATAAAAATTGCTCATTCGGAGTTAATGTACATGCTTTTGCCTTTCATTAGATGCAGCTGCTTGTTTGGCTGATATGAATGTATGACCGGAATTCTTTACGAAACCTAAATACCGGTACATGAATGAAGCCTTTGCCATATGGCCTGTAACACGCCAAAAAGGGCATTCGGACATGTGCGAAAAGTGTCGTCTCGGATCAGGCTGCGCACTCTGCGCAGGCTAATCCGAGACAACACTTTCCGTTTTAATGCAATTTTCTGTTTTGAGCATGCCTACTGTAGAACAAAATGTAATGCAGTCGCAAAGTGTCGTTTCGGATTAGCCTGCGCGGACTGCGCAGGCTGATTCGAGGCGACACTTTACGCAAATGTCCGAATGCCCCTTTTCGCATGTTGCAAGCCATATAATTATTTCCTTTCTCTGATAGGCTTTGTTTCGTTGATACTTATATTGAAAAGCAGCTTGTGGCTTGAAGAAACATATACGGTGTACAACAGATTAAATCTTGTACACTTCCTATGGCAGTCATGATATAGCATCTCTATTGGAAAGGGCGTGAAAAACTAAACAAACGAACAGACAAACAACAAAGGCTTCTCGTCTCTTAAGATTGTGTAGTAAAATAATAAAGACAGGTTCTTTTTCTCTTTCACACATTTCCAACAAACGAACTGCTCTAAGAACCTCGATTAGACATTCAGTTTAGTGGCTTATTTCTTTCAGTGTATAAATCGTCTCCGCCCATAAGATTCACCCTGTTCATGCATAAAGCAATTGTGTGGCATAAAGCATAAATTATGTGTGCAGTTTTTCAGAGGACGTAGGTCACGGTCAGACAGTAAGGTTGTGCAGTTTGATCTTGATCTACACTCACCGCTTTCTTGTTTCTAGTTCCAGCCAGATAAAATTCTATTATTTTGCAAAACACTCAATGAAGGCTACCTTTGTGAAAGGTGACAACCCAATTCGGAAGAGATTAAGAAATAACAAGTTCTTTACAGCTGCATAAACTCGTTTTTCAGTATCCAAATAAATTCTACGTCACCGAATTTTAAGATATTAACACAAATTCTTCAAAAACCCTGTACTTACATTATTGCTGCGTAATTTTTAATTCTTCATACCCAAGCGTTGGATATCAAAGAACTTGCAAATTAACTTATTTCCCTACTGCTAATGGTTTGTTAGTGATGGCTAGCTTGGTATATTATGCACCTCAATGATGCTTTGAACCCTATTTTTGTGGTATTTGTCGAAGACAATACCACTATGAGTTCATGATTGACTTTTGATCATCATGTATCTTATTTTGTGCAAAGCCGAAGGAAAAAAACCCGGTTAAACTCATTTTTTTTCTCAGTCAAATGAGGTTTTCGGTGGCACTCAGATAATGTAATTTGAAATAGCATATTGAAATACCTGGGGCTAAGCCATCGATCGTTGAGATAATTATTTTTGATTGAAAATAGCTTCTCTCGCTCATGTGGTGCAATGATACAAATTTGCCAACTGACCCTGGGCTTTTTCGTTCCAAAACCAATTCGTTCCATGGCTTGTTCGTCCTATAATTGCGCGCTACTCCATTTGATTGCTCATGGATATTTATAGATCGAAGTAATTGATTGTAATATTGGAAATTAAATGTAAAAGGCTAAAGATATTTCAAAATTATAGTTTTAAGGTACTTGAGTACTCTCCCTTCAACCGATAAGGTATTCATTTGCTTAGTGGGTTGACTGTTAAGCCAGTATTTGAACAATATGTCTCTTTTTCTTTCAAAATATTAATTCCACACAATGGGTTTCCTTGACAAATACCACTTCTGCGTTCTCAACGCTTTGATTTTTCTAAAGCAAGACTTAATCTTATAGTAAAGTACTTTTGCTACTATTTATACAGATAACACTGCGAGACAATTTCCCATTTTGTCACATTGCTTTCACATAAACTCATGTATCAAACCTAAAATAAATATCAAAGTGATAGTTTTGATTTCGTCTTCTGCCAATCTGTTTAGTTAAGAGCAAATTTGATGCGTCTTGGCATTAAACATGGTGCCGAAAGTTTCGATTGATTGATTGATTGCGGTAGATCGTACAGACTGACTGACTGATGGCTGGATTGGTGGTTTGATTGTAGTGATTGATTGTAAAAAGTGTTTAACGCCGTTTACACTACCATTTGTTACTAGTATATCGAGGCGACTAGTGCACGTATCCAAGCTTTCCTAGAATTTCTTTTACCAGTGTTGGGCATAGTAGTATTCCACATTCCCCGTGGAAAAAGGATGGAATTTTTGTTCACAACTGATTTGTTTAGGTCTGATTGAATAGTCCTTGTCGTCTTCATCTTCATCTATTTTGTTGTTTTTATCTTTGTCATAATTACAATTTCCCACTATATTTGCTTCCAAGCATTTCTGAGGAGCAGACAATCTGACATAGATCTACTCAATTCGTACCCCGTGAAGTCTTGTAATAACTATATCTAAACCATGTTCTGTGAAAGTGGGGGTGGAATGCATCTGCAAAAAGTATCAACCCATGTCAGCCTGCGCAATTCGCGCAGGCTGACCTGAGTCGAAACATTTTGCTAATGGTCAATTTTCTGCATGACAAAGGACCAGTCTACCTCGTGATTTAGTCCTTTAACTCATTACCAAACGACAATATTTAAGGTTTGTCCAAATCGAAAGCATTTGCAGACGACAAAATAAGAGTGACTGAAAATTTAAAATTTGTTTTGTGAAGGGTAGAAAACATTGTGGGAAAAGGAGAAAATGATGGTTACCAGCATTTTCTCCTTTTCCCAAATGTTTTCTTAAGACTTCTTTCTCAGGATCGTCAATAGTAGGGATTGTGTGGTAATGGGTTAATAGACAAAATATAGTTTATGGATCCATTCATTATATGATGCCTTGATTTGTATAATGCATAGTGGAGATGTATTTAAACCCCCTTTTGCCAGAGCATGGTTTAATTATTAATATTTGCAGAATAATGAATTAATTAGATGTTACGTTTTGTGGCCTCCTTCCATTCGTGTTGAAGACGAGCTGGCGCCCAATGTTTTGAATCTGTTATTCCAAGCATCCGTTAACCAGTCCAGATAGTTTACTATCTGTTCTATCGTATCTATGCCCATTGACTTACAGGCTAGACTTTAACTCTTTACCAAACACTTTACACTCCTCCAAATTAAAAGCATTTGCAGGCGACAAAATGAAAATGACTGAAAATTTGAAATTTGCTTTGTGAAACGTAGAAAACGTTGTGGGGAAAGGAGAAAATGTTGGTTACATTTTGAATGAAAATATATGAATTATTATGGTTTCAAAATAGAAAGATAAAATGTGTTAAAAACTGAGATCGGATACAGATCTAGATGAATCCTATCGTAGGCTGCTGTGCATGACTAGGAACGCTATTGCAGGCCGTGAAGAACAATATAAAACTGCACAGAATGCACCATCTGACTATTTCAGTACAAATAATTTTGAAATCACGACAATAGGGTTTTCTTTATACCCCTGCATAACGAATGTTTCCGGGGGTATACTGGAATCAGCCTGTCTGTCCGTATGTCCGTCCGTCCGTGTGTACATCTGTGTACAAAATGCTAGTAATTTTGTGCCGTAAACTCCTCTAGCATTTTTTTCCTTCAATTGTTTTGAAACTTTGCACATATATTGATCATATACTGAAAGACGCGATTTTCAAGTGTCAACTCTTCCTTGTTGTGGAATTATCTCCCCTTGAATTTGACACTTTTTCTATCAAAGCGCTGGCGGGAGTATTTAGTCACATTCAGTGATAGCTCTAGTTACGAACTGGTGTGAAAAGTTGATTTTAATTTTCTAGAACTTAAAAAATGAGGTTTTTCGTAAAATCATACACAAAAGAAATAATTAACCCCTAGACGGCTAAGGGCGACTAAAAGAGCGTTTGCGGACAATGTAAATCAAGATCAGACTGCACAAAATGTGCAGTCTGATCTCGATCTACACTGTCCAAAAAGGTGTTTTATTCTCTCAAACGAATATCTTTCAAATTCCAAAATTTTGTTGTTTAGTTTTTTTTCTATCGGCTTGAAAATTTTATTTCACACTTTTTTTCGCAGGTTAATGATATAAGGGAAAAGTATCTTCACATACATACATGTATTGCGGAATAGAAAACAAAATGGGAAAGGGATGAAATTGCAAGAAATTGCAACCTTTCAAGCCATTGCTATCTTTTAAACAATTCCTATCAATCTTACAATACCTTTGAGAGCTGTAGGCTGTCTACATCTAGAAAGTGTTCGGAATTTAGTTCAGTGTCAAGGACATATAATTATACCGCTCATCTGGGCTGCTATCAAGTAAATGGCTTATGTCACTCCTAATCTTAGATTTAAAAAAAACTCAACCTCTTAACGAAATGCTAAACAAGGATAAAAAATCAAAGTGTTGAGAACGCTGAGGTGGTATTTGTCAAGGAAGCCATTAGGTGGAATCAATAATTTGAAAGAAAGAGAAATTTAATTCAAATATTAGCTTGAAAGTCAGCTATGTAAGCAAATGAATACCTTTTTTGGGGGGTTGAAGGGAAAGTACTCATGACAACGTTATAATTATCAGTATATTGATGGTCTCCCTATGATCATTGGGAGGAGTACAATGCATAGAGAGAGAAACCATGTGAACATATGAAATGAAATGGCCTAACTCAGAGTATTTTAACATGCTATTTCCAATTACATACTTGAGTGCCACCAAAAATTCATTTGTCTTAGAAAAATTGAGTCGAATTATTTTCTTCGGCTTTGCACAAAATACGATACATGGTCTCCAAATTCAATATTGAACTAGTGGTATATTGACTTATACCATAAATAGAACAAAAACCGGAATAAGGTGTATGGGACAGAAAAACTAAAGCGGTTTGTGGTCGATTGAAACCGGAAACTGTTAATGTAATGTCTATGGATAGCCTCCAGAGAATAAAATGCATTTTGTATCCGTCAGGGCAACATTTGGCACAAGTACACAAGAATTATTACAGTCTCATTAAATAAAGATAAAATCGGTTAACCGTGAGGCTGCTAAGCGCAACTCACTGACCTTCTGCCGACAGCGTAGATCAAGATCAGACTGCACAGAAAGTACAGTCTTGGATCTACACTGTCCGATTAGGAGATATTATACCCAAAATATACAATTGAAATAACAATATAGAAAAATCAAATTAATTATCTCTCTTTTGCTCTTTTTTCTTGACTGCTGCCCTGAGCAAAAACAGGAACATAGGCATCGTTTATCGTCCGTCGTCGGCGACGGCCTACGTCCGTAGGAGACGGCGGCCAACGTAAGCCGTCCCATAGGCATCTTTTATCGTCCGTCGACGACGGCTGCCTACATAAGCTGTCTAATAGACATCGTTCATCCTCAGTAAGCGACGGCTGCCAACGTAAGCCGTCGTATAGGTATCGTTTATAGTCAGTCGTCGACAGCGGCCAGTGTAAGCCGTCCTTTAGATATCTTTTATCGTCCGTCGTAGCCCGCGCCTGTCTTAGGCTGTCCTATAGGCATTGTTTGGTGTCTCCAGATGTTGACAAATGCCCTGACCTTATATTTGATCGGTCAAACTTTGTACTTGCTAAACATATCCTGTATCCTGTGAGGGAAAACTTGTTTGACTCTTTACCAAACTACGAAATTTAAGACTCGTACATTTTCAAATCAAATCAAAAATTAAATGTAGCTCAAATGAGGAAATACTTCTTTAAAAAGGTAGCAAACATCGTGGTAAAAAAGAACCGGCATTTTCTTTCCTTGCCACAGTGTTTTCTAAAGCTTTATTGTAGTGTCATTAAAACATGGAATTGTTTTGTAAAGAATTAAAAATATTCTTTTTTGAAAGTCACGAGACCTAAAGGTTTTGCAGCATCTGAAAGTATTGTATCAAAGTTACAATAAAAACAAACAAAAAAAATTACGACTGATCCTCGGATGGATTTTATTACGAAATTATGCTTTTGAACTGAGGGTTCCATCTGCGCATTTGTCTTGATTTTTGCGCAATATAAATAAATCAAATTCTCTAGATACACAGTGCACCGTGTAAACCAGTCTAAAGAATTTGCAGAGCTTTGTCCCAGACAAGTTAAAATGCGTTCAACCTTCACAATTCGTGCATCTAACCCTTCACCAACGTTGTCTACGCATGTCATGTTATTCGGAGATTCGACCAGTCTTGTAGGACGCATCACCCTTCACATATACAATTAAGATTGTTTTCTGCAACTGCTTTGAATTGGGACAAGTCTAAATTATATTCGTCTGGTATATACCATACCATATATCTGCGAAACAACGTGAACGAATCTTTAAGGACGAAAGTAAAAAATCCAAAAAAAGTGTTTTTTTCAAACTTATGTTTCTGAGGTGAATAGCTCCTTATCGGACAGTGTAGATCCAAGATCAGACTGCACGTTCTGTGCAGTCTGATCTTGATCTACACTGTCCGCAAAAGGTCAGCAAGTCGCGCTTATCAACCAAAGAGTTTTAGGAAATCCACAGCATCATGAATGCACCTGCAAAACTTATGATTTTTATTCGGTTATCTTTCAGGCGGATGGCACTGGACCAAAATAAGATGAATCATTCCAAAGTACATGTCGACGAAAGCGAGCCCACAGGATGTAAGTGCAAATCTCCCCTTCTCTCTCTCTCTCTCTCTCTCTCTCTCTCTCTCTCTCTCTGTCTAGCCCTCTCTCGCCCGATTTCCTCTTTCTCTTTCTCTGTTTCTCTGTCTTGTCTGTCTCTCTGTCTCTGTCTCTGTCTCTGTCTTTCTCCCCCTCTCTCTCTCTCTCTTATCCTCCATATCTCGATGACCAGAGGTTGTCTACTTTCCCCTACCTTTTTATTGTCGCTCTGCGCTTATGCTCCTTCTTCTAATTAAATCTCTCTCTCTCTCTCTCTTCACCATAACTACATCTCTCTGTCTTGTCTGTCCGTCTGTCTGTCTGTCTGTCTGTCTGTCTCTCTCTCTCTCTCTCGCTCTCTCTCTCTCTCTCTCTCTCCCATAACTACATCTCATTCTTTAAACTCTCGCTTCCGTTCTTTACACATAATTATCTCTTCTTTGGTGTCAGTATCATACTGCGCATCGAAAAACAGATACATCCAATAAAAAAATAGATATATTTTAGTTCAAGTAGTTCAAGTTCAAAAACTTACCCTAGACTATTAAACCCGTCAAACAATCCACAGATCCTCGCACTTCCAAAGACAAAGACAAAAAATTGCGATTTTAATGAGGTGCCATTGCCAGTCTATTTACCAAAGGAGCCGGATAGTGTAGAATCTAAGATCAGACTGCACGTTCTATGCAGTCTGATCTTGATCTACACTGTCCGCCATGATGTTGTTTTGATCTTGACCCAAAAATTACGAAATCTTCAGATGTGTTTAGATCTATAAGGGAGGTAATTTCATGAAAACCCCACCGAGTTTTGACACGGAAGTGCCTGATTACGATCTCTGTGTGTGTTTTATTGTAACTTGTAAACAATGTCTGTACAAAAATAATAGTTACTCGTAAAATTCCAGATGTCTGTATAAAAAAATAGTCTATTTTTGTATTGTTTGAATCTATAACTAAATTATATTACGATTTTTCCGTCTATGTTTGCAACTCGTTTTTCCCACCAATCGAATAAAATAGTCCTTCTTTTTCCCAAGCTAAAAATTGAACCTCTACGAAACTTTTACCCTATTAAAAACATTTGCATATAAGAAATTTCATTTTGCTCAAAACTGGAATTGTTCTTTAATTGTGTAGAAAACATTATGAGAAAAGAAGAAGATGCTGGTTACCAGCATTTTCTTCTTTTCCCATAATATTTTCAAAAGCTTTCCTCATCCGAGCTTTTTTTAGAAAACTGTATTGTTTGGTTGCGGGTTAAAATTCAAATGCAAATAGGCCTAAGGTTAGATCCAATAAGTAACTTTTGCATTATTTCCCGCTAGATGGCATTCCATAAATACACATCTATCTAATTTGGGCATCCTGGGTACAGAACTGGACTGCTTTTCTAAGCGACAACCGTTACTTTGAATTTCAACATAAAATAAACGTTTACAAAAAAAATAACGTCATCTGCAGCGATTCATTCATCTATGATCAGCATTTTCGAGAAATCTGGAGCTAAAATAGGCCTGATTTCTCATCAAAGGTATTAATAAAACCCATTTTCTTCATTGCTACTTTACAGCGCGTATTATTACAATCCCCCCAAAAATGGGGGAAGTGATGCGTCACAGCAGACAGGTCGAATCTTCGAAGAATATGACATGGTCAAAAGTAGGAATCGTGCAATCAAAGTTAAGAAATGTTTGTCGTAAGTTATTTTTGGAAGATGTAATAAATGTAGATCCACAACTCTAAAGGAATATTTTCATGATTATGAGCATGTTTTTGTGTCCATTGTGTGAGTAAATAGGCAAATGCTAAGATCTCGATAGCTCTATTTAAACTTACGAAGATATGCAAAATTTAATTGGGTCTTCACTCGAAAAAGACTATTTTCAATATGAGAATATTTCGAACAACTATCTGAGGGGAGGGGAAAATGGCCATTGCTTTCCCAAACCCGCCTTCCGTAAAAAGCACCTTTTATTTACCTCTTTAGCCTACAAACGTAATCATTCGGCAAACCTCGCGTGATCCGATGATCGAATCATTCAGTTACGGAATCGACCGATTCGTAATGAATGTAGATGTAATATCGATTATTGAACTGGGTTATTTCCCTTTAATATGAAGTCGCCATTTACCATAACAGTTCGTTGCAGAAGACAGAAATTCATGGAAATAGAGCTCTGTTGTCTATATTAAAATAATTGGTGTACAAAGACCATAATGGATATAGGGTCTGGGTAAAAAGTCCAAAGTGAAATCTTCTTTCACTCAGACTCGACAAAAATAACATTTAGTTGTAAATTTACTCAACAATCGGTGGGTCCCTGCACAGGAATTTGACATTCTGTAACCAAAATAAATGATAAAACATGAAAAAAAAAATCTCCCCTGTATAAATAAACACAAGGAATGCAACGTCTCGATTGCTGGCGCTAGTACCCGACAGCCTTTCCCAACCAAAATCACCCACGAAACAAACATTGATCATAATCTCATTTAGCCTACCTTCAGTCTGAAGGTGTCTGCTCCGATGCTATTTTTGTGACTGGTCTTCGCTAACACCTTCAGTCCAGCCATTCATTCAAGGCTTCTGGAAAATATACGATTTTACCCGCATCTTTTCGAACGGCTCTATGCGACAGAATTTCAAATGACAACTACTAAAATGGGCATGGATTGTTAGATAAATGATTAATCTTTACAAAAAAACTGATGTTAGTTAATATCCAACTCTTACCTTTGTGCAAATCTGTACTTTTCAACGTAAATAATCGTTGACCTACTACACCAGAAATCAAAACATGGTTATCTTTTCAATGCGCATGTCTCGGCAGAAATCGCAGTATCTCTGACACGCTACAGGATGGTTTAGTTGCGAATTTTGCTGTAAATAAACGCACCTTGATCGAACTTGGCTGTATAGGGTTAGGGAACCAGACTGTACAAATTTCAAATTCCGTTGAGTGCGCATGCCTGACTAACGGAAGTCGCCGTGTTAGTTGTTTACAATTTATGCTGGATTTATTTACGTTGGGAAAAAGGTAAATTTCCATTGATTTAATTAGTATTTTGCAGCATATTTTGTGTGCTCTTAAAGATTAATCATTTATCTAACGATCCATACCCATTTTATTAGCTGTCATTGGAATTTTTGTCGAATTGAGACGTTCGAAAAGATGCGGGTAAAATCATATTTTTTCCATACGGGTTCAATGAATGGCTGGACTGAAGGTGTTAGCGAAGACCAGTCACAAAAATAGCATCGGAGCAGACACCTTCAGACTGAAGGTACATTTAGCCTAGCGATAGACAAGACAATAATGTACCTGCGACATCCGGCGATACGTCAATAGACACCTTTCAGCCAGAGATATCCGTCATGTTTTACAGCTCTATCAGGACATTTTGATTTATCCGGGTGGCCATTTGCTGACGTCACAAGAAGTGCAAGGAAGCGTATTTTCGTATTACTTATTACTATTATTTTTTTCGTTTTTAAGATATTTATGAACATCAAATGAAACTAAAGATTCTAGAAAAATCTTTAGTATCATGTGATGTCCATAAGTATCTTAAAAACGAAAAAAATAATAGTAATAAGTAATACGAAAATACGCTACCTGCTACTTTCTCTGACGTCGGCGAATGGCCACCCGGATAAATCAAAATGTCCTGATAGAGCTGTAAAACATGACGGATATCTCCAGTTGAAAGGTGTCTACTGAGGTATTGCCGGATGTCGCAGGTACATTATTGTCTTGTCTATCGCTAGGCTAAATGAGATTATGATCAATGTTTGTTTCGTGGGTGATTTTGGTTGGGAAAGGCTGTCGGGTACTAGCGCCAGCAATCGAGACGTTGCATTCCTTGTGTTTATATTATATAGGGGAGATTTTTTTTTTCATGTTTTATCATTTATTTTGGTTATAGAATGTCAAATCCCTGTGGTCCCTGAAACCTGTTCCCTGTGTACCCTTAGTTTTATGACTTTGCCAGTCAGGGCGCGAAAAAACCCTCATGTTGAGAAAGGCATGGTAATACTTTCAAAATAATGCATGGAAAGGAGAAAATGCTACATTTTCTCCTTTTCTCATGATATTTTCAAAAGCCCCTTTACAGTTTACTCTAGATGAACACTGATCTTTGACCGAACCAAGGCAATATGCAGTCCATTTTGCTGGAACTATTAAGGTGAGAACAGCCATTCAATTGTATTTAACCCTTTACCACACAACCCTGCCTTTTCACAACCCATAGAAAGAAGCCTATTGAAAACACTGTGGTAAAAGGAGAAAATGCTGGTAACCAGCATTTTCTCCTTTCCCACAATGTTTTCTACCCATCACGAAACAAATTTCAAATTGTCAGTCACTTTTATTTTGTTGTCTGCAAATGCTTTCGATTTGGACAAACCTAAAATTTTGTTGTTTGGTGATGAGTTAATGAGCTCTTTACTGAAAATGTGTGTGGGGATCATTTGAGGCTCTAATGGTTAATTGCATTTATAATTGCAGATGAAGAACCACCCTTCGAGTCACGTGATGTACAGATACGTAATGGATGCTGGATAACAGATGAATATGACATGTCTGATATTTTGTTGGGCAGGTAGGTTACATGAAAGGCTTTTTGATGTGTCAAGGTCATTTAACCCTTTACCACATAACCTTGAGGTTTAGCAACCCTGAGGAAGAAGCATTTTGAAAACAATGTAGAAAATCTTGATAAGAAGGCGATTTCTATCTTAAATACTGAGGGTTAAAAACATTGTAGGAAACAGACAAAATGCTGGTTACAAGCATTTTTTTCCTTTTCCTATGATGTTTTCAATGGCCCTTTTCTTTGGGGGTCATTAAAACTTGGGATTGTGTGGCAAATGATTTGTCAGAAAGAGCCACATGAGCACTCTCATAGTATGTTTGGTCATTCCAGATTTGACTAATTACTGTACATGTACTAACAATCATGTAAATCTCATATGGAACACTCAGTAAACATGGTCCTCAGTAACTACATGTACTACTGTTTTACCTGCACACACAGTAACCCTGTTCCAGAAAGCAAAACTTTAGGCCTGTGCTCGAGAGTACAGAAAACATGTGAGGAAAAGGAGAAAATGCTGGTTACCAGCATTTTCTCCTTTTTCCACAATGTTTTCAAAAGCCTTTTGCTATAGGATAAATAAAACATGGGATTCTATAATAAAGGATTAACTTTTACCTCGGGTACACATTACTCAAGACACCTGAAAATGTTTTAAAGCATATTTAAAAATCTTGAAAAAATAAGCAATTTCCTATTTATCCAGAGTCTTTTACTAATTAATATAAATATCTAGGTATTTATTCAAGGACACATTCTCATTTTATCCTTCAAATTTTGACATTGTAACACCAAAAAATCTCTGGAAATTACCTGGAAAAAAGGTAACCTGGGTCAGCAACTAATGAACTCGGCATGAAAACTCCCCTGTGGTTATTTCTGGGATACAGGTAGGATTGCAAATGCACTTAACTCTTTACCAAACAACAAAATTTTGGACCTATCCAAATTGAAAGCATTTGCAGAAGACTAAATCAATGTGACTCAAAAATTTAAATTGTATTTGGGAAGGGTAAGAAACATTGTGGGAAAAGGAGAAAATGCTGGTTATCAGCATTTTCTCCTTTTCCTACAATGTTTTCAAAAGCTTTCTTTTTCAGGGTCGTTAAAAGTCGGGATTGTGTGGCAAAGAGTTAACTCTTTACCAAAGGACAAAAGTTTGGACTGGACTAAATTGAAAGCATTTGCAGATGACATTTTGAAAGTTTCTAAAATGATTATTCCGCTCTTTGATAGGGTAGAAAATATTGTAGGAAAAGGAGAAAATGCTGGTTACCAGCATTTTCTTCTTTTCCCACCATGTTTTCTACGCTCTTTACTAGTTTTCCAGGCCTTTTTCTTAGAGTTGTTGAAATTTGTGAGTGGGTTGTAAAGGTATGGTTACCAGCATTTTCTAATCATTCCAACATTTTTTTGCCCTCTGTTTGAGAAATACTAACCTCTCTTTCAACGAGCCATGGACGCTCAGTCAATAGCATGAAGGACTTAAGAACAAGGGGTCCTAAGTTTGATCTCCGGCCCAGCCATGCTCTTTCCGAGGATTGATGATCCTTATTGCAATAGCATTCATTCCGGTCCCACCGCTGACCATTGTTTCGATAATGGTTATGTCAACTTATGTGGGAAAGCAGCCAATGTCTTTGAAAGAAAATTGTACTGGTAAAAGAGACTGCTGGAAAGCATAGATAGGTGCACTGGCCACAGCAGTATAAATGATAATGTTGAAAACAGAGTTCAACAGAGTTCAACACCATACAGTCAGTCAATCTCTTTCTCAGGGTTGTTGAAACTTGAGATTGTGTTTTAAAGGCTTATCACTTAACTCATTACCAAACAACAAAATTTTAGACAAAATTTTAGACTTGTCCAAATCGAAAGCATTTGCAAAGTCTTAAAATATTAAACTGAAAAATTGAAATTAGTTTTGTGAAGGGTAGAAAACATTGTGGGAAAAGGAGAAAATGCTGGTTACCAGCATTTTCTCCTTTTCCCACCTTGTTTTTAAAAGTCTTCTTTCACAGGGGCGTTAAAACTCGCCATTGTGTTGTAAGGGGTTAACATACATGTAGTATTTGATTAAGAGCAAGCAATGTAGAGATCCAATACCATATTGCACAGTCCAGTCTGATCTTTGTTCTACATTGCCAGTGACATTGTGAAATATTCAAGTATACTGTACTTGAGATCGAAGAAATAGGTTATTTCGTACAGAGCTGAAAATGCCTCATTTCATTTGCTTGGCAGTCTAAGGGAATATAATTACCAAAACATAATTACCTACTTAATTCTGTACAAGATGACAAAGTTTTAGACTAGATAAAATCTACGGTAATCTTGTCTAATCTAGCCGATAACAATTTGAATGTGACGAATATTGAAGATCTTTTTTTTCTCTGACAGGGTAGAAAACTTTGTTGGAAAAGGAGGAAATGCTGTTTACTAGCATTTTGTCTATTTCTCCCAATAGTATCTGAAGGCTTTTTCTCAGGGTTGTAAGAAAATGGGATCGTTTGGTAAAGGGTTAACTCTTTACAACTGTACCAAATTCAAATCATTTGCAGATGGTGGAAGTATTTCTTTGAAAGGGTAGAAAACATTGTGGGAAAAGGAGAAAATGCTGGTTACCAGCATTTTCTCCTTTTCCCACAGTGTTTTCAAAAGGCTTCTTTTTCAGGGGCGTCAAAAGTAGGGATTGTGTGGTAATGGGTTAACTTTTTTACCACACAATCCTGAGTTTAACGACCCTCAAGAAATACAGTTTTTAAAGAAAATGTGGCAATAGGAGAAAATGCTGATAACCAGCATTTTCTCCTTTCCCATGGTGTTTTCTACTCCCTCAAAGACAAATTCTGCTATTCTAGCAACATTCAATATAATTTATTATCTGAAAATGTTTTAGATTTGATTTAGTCCACAATTTTGCAAATTCTTTACTCAACGAAAATGTTTCAGCTTTTTATATTAAAAGTATTTGCAAAAAACGAAATTGATAAAAAATGTCTTAACCCTTTACTGCACAATCCCGATATTTAATGACCCTGATAGAAAAACCTTTGAAACATTGTGGGAAAATGAGAAAATGCTGGTATCTAGCATTTTCTCCATTGCCCACAATGTTTTCTACCCTTCCCAAAACAAATTTCAATTTTTGAGCCACATTAAAAAAAAATTATGTTGTCCTCTGCAAATGCTTTCAATTTTGACAAGTATAAAATTTTGTCGTTTAGTAAGGAGTTTAATGACTAAACTCGTCTCAGAAAGGTTAGAATACATGAGAGGTTAAAACACTAGTTACTCCAACATTTTCAAAAGTCATTTTCGTTTGGAGTAATTAAGATTTTAGAGTGCATGGTACAGAATTAAAGGTTATTTTCCAAGCCAACATGGTATATCTTTCAAAAATATCTACTTGTGCACTTATTAGTCTTGGGTGAATGACTGCACTCCCCTTGTTTTCATTTCAGGGGAAAATTTGGCGAAGTCAAACAGTGCAAAGAGAGAAAAACTGGACGTGACCTTGCAGCGAAATTCATAGAGATCCAAGGTCCCCAAGACAGATTTGATGTGATCAACGAAATCGAGATGATGAAATCCTTACAACATCCTCGTCTTCTACAGCTGTACGACGTTTTCTCGAAACGAAATAACTTTTGTCTGGTGCTAGAATTGTGAGTATTTTTAGCTCTGTTGTTAACTCACAGATGAGGGCTTGCCTGATTGGACACTTTCCTATTTTTTTTAACCCCATATTTAAAATCTGGACTTTCAACCTCCAAAATTAAGGCTTTTGAAAACACTGCCATTTTGAAAAAGAACAAGCATTTTCTCCCCCAGTGGTTTTTACCCCTTAACCCTTTCCCAGACAATCCCTGGTTTTTATGACCCTGAGGTAAAAGCCTTTTGAAAACATTGTGGGAAAAGGAGAAAATGCTGGTAACCAGCATTTTCTCTGTTTCCAACAATGTTTTTTACCCTACTGGAAACAAATTTCAAATTTTTTAAGTTACTTTTATTTTGTCGTCTGCAAATGCTTTCAATCTGGACCTGTGTAACATTTTGTCGCTTTGTAAAGGGTTAAAAGACAAATGCAATCATTTGGTCAACACTGAAATTACTGTCTGCAAATGCTTCCAGCTTAGACAATTCTAAAATTTTGTTTCGGTAAGGAATTAACCCTTATCTTGCTGGATAACTGAAACGAAATTTTCAATTCGACATTAAAAATCCATATATTGCTATTTTAACCCTTAACTCCATGGATACTCATTTCTACGCAATGCTTGTAGGAGCCTTTGGAAAACATTGTGGCAAAAGGTGAAATTGCTCGTGACGAGCAATTTCACCTTTTGTCACAATGTTTTCTATGCTATCAGAAGGTGTCATATACACATAAGAAATGGCTTCATCATTGCTGTTATTTAGGGTCAATTAGAGATACCATAGAAATGCCTTATGGGGTAAAGGGATAAAGTTACATTTTGGGGAGTAATATCTCCTTATCAGACAGTGTAGATCCACGATCAGACTGGACATTCTGTGCAGTCTGATCATGATCTTCACTGTTCGCAAAAGGTCAGTGAGTTGGATTTAGAAGCGTAAGGGTTGCGCACAAGCTGATGTGAATTTACTCTGGACAAAAAGGCAGAAGTTTAGAGACTTGTCCTAAAAGGAAACATTTGCAGACAGGAAAACTTAAAATTTGTCTTTGGAGGGGTAGAAAATATAGCAGGAAAAATGAAAATGGTCACCACCGTTTTCTCCTTTTCCCACAATGTTTTCGAAAGCTTTCTACCTCAAGGTCGTTTAACCTTGAATTTTGCTGTAAATATTGAAAGGAAATAACTCATTTTTAAGGATTTTTATTAGCATTTATCTCCCTTGGAAATTTAACGCTACACAATAATAATTATGTTTAGTTTTTCATAATTTCAAGTATTCTACTACAGAATGAGAATGCATTGATAACGATTGGGTTTATGTTAACCCGTTATCAATGCTGGTAATCAGCATTTTCTCCTTTTCCCACAATGTTTTTCTGCACTATCAAAGAAAGACTGCATCATTTAAGCTACATTTAAACTGTTATCTGCAAAAGCTTTCAATTCCGACAAGGCTGGAATTTTTTGTCGCCTGGTAAAGTATTAAGCCCCTTTTCCCTAGAACATGGCTAATCTAGTCTGTTGTTCAGCCAGGGAAGAAATTCCTTAGTCTAACAAGAAAGCAAGTACTAGCAGTTACCCTCAACTTTTGTTTGTATGTTTATTTTCAGAATATCTGGTGGTGAGCTATTTGAACGAGTGATCAACGATGACTTCATACTAACAGAGAAAGCGTGTATCATGTTTATGCGACAAATCTGTGAAGGAATCGAGTTTATGCATAACAACAGTATACTTCATCTAGATCTGAAGGTGAGATTTTATAAATGTTCTATCTAAACTTATGTATGTGCTCTGTAAATAATTTATATAATATGTTACGGTACATGGGCCAGTGGCCTAAATACTTGAATAAAAGATTGTATTGTATGATGACAAATCTCTTCCCCACAGCAAAACTCTTTACCACACAGTGACGACTTTTGAAGACCCTGGTAAAGAAGCCTTTTGAAAACATTGTGAGAAAAGGAGAAAATGCTGGTAACACAGTTTGAGCCACACTGAAATAGTCATCAGCGAATGCTTTCGATTTGGACAGGGCTAAAATTTTGTCAACTGGCAAAGGGTTAAGTGATGTAATGAATTTTAGCTGTGCTTTGGCAAAAGGGGGCTTAATGCATCTCTGTGATTCATTTTGCAAAGCAGGGTGTTTTCTCCTTTTCCCACAATATTTTCTATACTAGCAAGATCAGAAATCATCATAATAACCAAGGTGTAATTTTTTGTCTGCAGATGCTTTTAATTAGGTCCAGCCCAGAGATTTGTTGTTTGGTAAAGAGTTAAAAGTTCAATCATCTTCAATTTTTTTTTTTTTTCAGCCTGAAAACATTCTTTGTCTGACTCGTCAAGGTAACAGAATCAAAATCATTGACTTTGGACTCGCCCGCAAGTATGATCCAAAACACGAACTTCGTATCTTGTTTGGTACTCCAGAATTCATGGCTCCAGAGCAGGCCAATTTTGAACCTATATATCCGTCAACAGACATGTGGAGTATTGGCATTATTTGCTATATCTTGTAAGTATATATGGAATTCTCTTAACTCATTACCACATGGCAAAATTTTAAGACTGGTTCAAATTGAAAGCATTCGCAGAAGACAAAATAAAGGTGACTGAAAAAATGAAATTAGATCTGGGAAGGGTAGAAAACACTGTGGGAAAAGGAGAAAATGCTGGTTACCAGCATTTTCTCCTTTTCCTACAGTGTTTTCAAAAGGCTTCTTTCTCAGGGGCTTCAAAAGTAGGGATTGTGTGGTAATGGGTTAACTCTTTACCACACAATCCCGACTTTTAACGTCCCTGGGAAAGAGGCCTTTTGAAAACATTTTGGGAAAAGGAGAAAATGCTGGTAACCAGCGTTTTCTCCTTTTCCCAGAATGTTTTCTACCCATTGCAAAAAGAAGTCAGCATTTTAACAACATTTAAGTTGTTGTCTGCAAATGCTTTCAATTTGGACCAGTCTAAAATTTTGTCTAAAATTTTGTCGTTTGGTAAAGAGTTAACACTTTCCCAAACAATTCCTGGTTTTCACAACCCTAAGAAAGAAGCCTTCTGAAAACATTATAGGAAAAGGAGAAAATGCTGGTAACCAGCATTTTCTCCTTTTCCCACAATGTTTTCTTCCTTTTTAGAAAACAAATTTCAATTTTTTGGTCACATTAATTTTGTTGTCTGTGAATGCTACCAATTTGGACTAGTCTAAAATTATGTTGTTTGGTAAAGGGTTAACTCCTTGTAACACAATTTTAACAACCTTTTCCCACAATATTTTCTTCCCTTTCAAAAGCAACTACAGTTTTTATGCTCCCCGAAGGGCGAGCATATAGTCGCCGCTTCGTCTGTCTGTCCGTCCGTCCGTCCGTCCGAAGTGATTTCTCCACAACCCTTGGACCAAATTGGATGAAACTTCATATATGAACTCCTTGGGGTAATGCGCCGATATGTTTTTCCCGGATTTTCAGTTTGACCCCGTGTCATGGAAAAAAGGGGCTTAATGCAAAATTGCAATTTTTACCAATATCTCATTCAGTTTCTGTCAGAATATCATGAAACTTCATGGTTATATTGTTTATGGAAAGTCTTAGCATGTGCCCTTCCTATTTTTAATCTGGGCATTTTTTAAGTTGACGTTCTGTCATGGAAAAAGGGGGCTTCTTGCAAGATTCCAATTTTTACTAATATTTCATTCAGTTTTGGTCAAAATTTCATTCAACTTCATGGTTATATTGTTTTTTCAAAGTTTCACCATGTGCTCTTGTTTCTTTATCTATGTGTTTTTCAATTTGACCCTCTGTCATGGAAAAAGGGGGTTTCTTGTAAAATGAAAAAGGGGCCCTAATGCAAAATTGCAATTTTTACTAATATCTTGTTCAGTTTTTGTCAACATTTCATGGTTATATCTTGTTTTACAAGTTTCAACATGTGCCCTTTGTTTTTGCAATCTATGAATTATTAATGCACAAATACGTCTTTCCTGGTTTCTCAAATTAAGGCTGCATCACGGAAAAAGGGGACTTCATGGAAAAAATTGTTTTTCACTAGGTTCTCCTTTATCAGTGCTCTAACCTTTGTGAAATTTCAAATCTGAACTTGTTGGAACGTTGCCCAGGTACCTCTCTTCCTTTTTCCCAATTTCAGGCTGCGTCTCGGAAAAAGGGGGCTTCATGTAAAAAATTGTTTTATGTAATATTTAATACATGACTGCTCAAAATTTTATGAAATTTCGAATTTTTAATTATTATTAAAAAATGCCACAAACCACTCACCCATTGTATTTATTGCAATGATCCAATACTGTCTTATGGGAAAAGGAGGCTTAAAGGGGGCTTATTGGGCTTATTGTCCTCTACAAGTTTTTGTTGGCTATCTCTAAGATAGTAATTGCCTTTTCACTTCAAATTTTGGGGGGCATGAACAGGTTCTTCTAGGATAAAAGAAGTGAATTTATATCAATTTCTTATATTTTATGACAAGCACTTGTTCGGGGAGCATAACCCGTCTCTGACGGCTCTTGTTTAGTCCTGTTTAATATGTTGTCTGCAAACGCTTTAGATTTGGACCAGTCAAAAAAAGGTTTTCCAAAATATGCAGATTTTGAAAATAGTGATTTTTATTGGAAGTACACTACTGTTGATTAGGCAGAATATAACTTCAGCTGTGTATTCATTTACAGAATATGGTATAGTAATGGTAGCTGAATTAAATTCAACTTTGCTAATTAATGTTTGATAGCTTGTTAATACAACAAATTGTGTTCGATCAATAAATATAAAATACTGCAGTTTGAATGGACAAAATATAAAGTTAGATACTTATTCATATTACAGATTGTCCGGTTTGTCACCATTCCTTGGAGAGAGTGAGAATGAAACTATTGCCAACATAACAGAGGCTAAGTGGGACTTCAACGCTGAAGAGTTTGACAGTATTTCTGCTGAAGCCAAAGATTTCATTAGCAAACTTATTCTCAAGGATCACACGTAGGTTGAGTTTTATAACCATACGAACAGGAAAGTTTTCAACTACATGTAATGCACTGCTGAAAAATAAACTGCATCCGGCGGGATTTGAGCCCATGACGGGCTAATATCCTTGTTTTTCAAGGTTTAACCCTTTCCCAAACAAGTCCTGGTTTTTTTACGTGTCTGCAGTACAAGTCTTTTTGAAAACACTGTGGGAAAAGTAGAAATTGCTCATAACGAGCAATTTCTCCTTTTCCCACAGTGTTTTCTACCCTTTAGGAAAACTTCCTACCATTTTCATCATATTTAAAATTGTTGTCTGCAAACTCTTCCAGTTTGGAAGAGTCTAAAATTTGTTGTTTGGGAAAGGGTTAAAAGACCAATACAATAACCATTGAGCTAAAGAGATAACCTCCCCGATGCAGTAATTAGGTATATGTATTTAAATCAAGGTGAAGCCATGCATAAAGGAGTGGTCTCGTGCAACATATAAATGCATTTTTCAACCTAAACTACTATAGAGAATGATATTGTAGTAATGCTCAGAGTTCTGAAGCAGCTAAACAGACCTTTTAACCCTTTACCACATGACAAGATTTTAGACCTGCTGCAACTGAATGCATTTGCAGACGACAATTTCAATTTGGCTCAAACGGTGCACTTGTTTAGTGACAGGGTAGAAAACATTGTGGGAAAAGGAGAAAATGCTGGTTACCAGCATTTTCTCCTTTTCCCACTATGTTTTCAAAAGGTTTCTTTCCAAAGGTCGACAAAAGTCGGAATTGTGTGGGTGAGGGTTAAGTCTACAAATAAGACCCAAATAATGGCAAAACTTTGGTTGTTTTTGTTTGTAGTGTTTCAGGAAAGCAGACAATGTAGATCGAAGATCAGACTGCACATTATCTGCAGTCAGATCTTGATGTATTCTGGCTTCAAGGGCAACTGTGGTTGCAAAGGGATTAATTAACCCATTACCAAACGACAAAAGTTTAGTTTTGTCCAAATCGAAAGCTTTTGCAGACGACAAAATAAAAGTGACTGAAAATTTGAAATTTGTTTTGTGAAGGGTAGAAAACATTGTGGGAAAAGGAGAAAATGCTGGTTACCAGCATTTTCTTCTTTTCCCACAATGTTTTCTAAAGGCTTTTTTCTCAGAGGTGTCAAAAGTAGGGATTGTGTGGTAATGGGTTAATAAAGATAATGATTGGGAGAAGTATTTCCCCGAGATATTATTGGTAGTGCACAATCAATTGTTCAGCTAAAGTGATAACGAGAGAAGAGGGTGGAAGTCATACACAAGGGAAATAACTTTGAGTTAACTTTGAGTTAATTGCAAGAATACATATAAGTGGTCTAACTTTGTTTGATTTTCTTCAGCTATCTTTTACAAAATCAAATATTTAACCCAATAGAAAAAAAATTATGCTCTCTCTCTCTCTCTCTCTCTCTCTCTCTCTCTCTCTCTCCTCCCTCATCCCCCCTCCCCTCCCTCCCTCCCTCATCCCCCCCTCTCTCTCTCCCTCCCTCCCTCCCTCCCTCCCTCATCCCCCTCTCTCATCCCCCTCTCCTCCATGTACACACATAAGTGACTGTTTCTAAGACTTGGAGTATAAGCATAATAATGAATTCGTGTCTTTGACTGTTTCAGGAAAAGAATAACAGCAACTGAATGCCTTGAACATAAATGGCTTCGTGTAAGTACTTTTATGTTCCATACATCTTCAGATTCTTTGCATGATATATGTTAGCCCTGCTCTGGCAAAAGGGGGCTTCATGCATGTCTGTGATACTGTAGACAAAGCAAGCCATCACATAGTTAACCCTTTACTCCATAGATACTTATTTTGACGTATCAACAACCGACAGCTTTTGAAAAAAACATTTTGGGAAAAGGAGAAATTGCTCGTAATGAGCAATTTCTCCTTTTCTCACAATGTTTTCTACTCAGTCAGATATTTGTATCCTCATTTGTCCATATTTTTGACATTATATCTTTATTTGCTGCTGAAATGGAAGAGCCTCAAATTGGCATATCAGGTAAAGAGTTATAGATCCATAATGGCAACTTTTTTTTTTTCACAGCCAACTTTTTCATAAGGTAAACTGGTCTTTGAGCATACAGAAAATAGACCAATAGCAAAAAGTATTGACTCAGGTCATCCTGCGCAGACTGACCTTAGTCAAAACTTTTCTCAGATGAATTAAGCCCCCTTTTCACAGGGTCTTGCTCATGTATATAGAACTTGTTGAGTTTAATTCCCTCTGTGGTGCAGGTATGGACCATCTGAGATTGATGATGATATGATGAATTTGACTCTTTCCCAACAAGCCCTGGTTTTTACATGTCTGCAGTACAAGTCTTTAGAAAACACTGTGGGAAAAGGAGAAATTGCTCGTAACGTCATCTGCAAATACTTTGAGTTTGGGACAGTCTAAAATTTGTCGTTTGGGAAAGGGTTAACCCATTACCAAATGACAATATTTTAGACTAGTCCAAATTGAAAGCATTTGCAGACGACAAAATAAAAGTGACTGAAAATTTGAAATTTGTTTTCTGAAGCGCAGAAAATGCTAGTTACCGGTATTTTCTCGTTTTACCATTTTGTTTTCTAAAGGCTTCTTTCTCAGGGGTTTCAAAAGTAGGGATTGTGTGGTAATGGGTTAAACATTGGAAATGTACACCAAAAAGTTATTTTGGAGTATTTTATATTGGAAGCAATTAACTGTTTTGCCAAACAGTCCGGCAATTTAACAGCTCTATAGAAGGAAGTTTTTGAAAGCATTGTGAGAAAAAAGGAAAATGCGGATAACAAGAATTTTCTCCTTATCCCAAAATGTTTCTTACCCTTCCAAAGACAATTTTCAATTTTTGAGTGTTATTCATTTGATGATTTCAACGTGTGCAAATGCTTTCAATTTAGACAAGTCCAATAACTCTTTGCCACACATTCCGGACTTTTAATGACCCGGAGAAAGAAGCCTATAGAAAACGTTGTGTGAAAAGGAGAAAATGCTGGTAACCAGCATTTTCTCCTTTTCCCACAATGTTTTCTACGCTATCAGAATCAGGAGCAATCATATGAGCAAGATTTACTTTGTAGTCTGCAGATGCTTTGAATTTGGTCCAGTCCAAAAAATGTCTGGTAAAGAGTTAAGACACAAGAGTTAACCCTTTACCATATGACAAAATTTTAGACTTGTCCAAATTGAAAGCACTTGAAGACAACAAAATAAAGGTAACTCAAAAATTGAACTTTGTTTTGAGTATGGTAGAAAACACTGTGGGAAAAGGAGAAAATGCTGGTTACCAGCATTTTCTCCTTTTCCCACAATGTTTTCAAAAGGCTTCTATGTCTGGATCGTAAAAACCAGGGATTGTTTGGGAAAGGGTTAACTAACAACAGTGGCCAATAGTTTACCAGGAAATTTAAAACGCTTTCTCTCACCAACCTTTCAGCACTGCAATTCAGTGCTAGTTTCATATCAACTTGTTAATTTCAGGGTAGTACCAGAAGAAATAATATAAATAATGTTTTATGTAATTATCTCCCAAATATATGTACTCATTATTTCTGTGTATATTTCAGAGATCAGCAAAACGTGAACGCATTCCCACCAGATCTCTCTCAACGAAGCGCTTGAAAAAGTTTGTCTATCGCAGGAAATGGCAGAAAGCAGTGAATGCGATGCTAGCATTAAAAAGAATGGGCGTCAAATTATAGTGACAAAAGTCTTCATTTAGAGCTGGTGATATCGGTGATAAATACATAAAGGATCTTACATTATTTGGCATTGGAAATAAAAATAAATTAATAAACAGGTCTAGAAAATTGTTAAAATGGGAGCCTTTGGCAAAATTAATAGCATTTTTCTAGATGTTTTAGGTAAAGTTTTGCATCAAGCCAAAGTCAGATTCATTATCATCTCATAACTTTATCTCAAGAATTACATGCATAATGGTTACATCTATAAAACATTTGAAAATTAGCAACATTTTGTTTTTCTTTTCCAACCATGTTTCTTTTCCAACCGTGTTTTCGAATGCCATCTTCATCAGAGTTTGTTTTGACATACCTGAATTTGGTAGAAAACATTGCAAGAGAAAATAACACATGCTAGGTCTAGAATTTTCTCCTTCTTTCAGAGGCTTTCTTCCTTAAGGTTGTTACAGCTTGGATTGTATGGTAAAGAATTGAGTCTGAAGATACTGTACTTCAAATTTAGGGTAGTTCTGAACTTTAAGAAATGAAGCCATACCTGAAGGTAACCCTTGAGTATTTTTCACAGTTGTGCCCCTTTTTTGAAGTGGAATATCCAGTGCAATAGAAACTGCAGCCAGGCATTGGCACCCACATGTAGTGTTCTTGTGTAGACAACCGACGTCATATAATTTAGATTAACTCTTTACCGAATTACAAAGTTTTAGCCTTTTTCAAATGTAAAACACAAGCAAAGGATGAAGCAAATGTAACCTGAGTGATAGAACTTGTCTTTGATAGGGTACAAAAGTTTGAGGGAAAGGCATGGCATGCTGGTTACTGGCATTTTCCCCTTTTTCTACAATATTTTCTACCCAATCAAAAACAAACATCTTGATTTCAGCCTCATACCATTTGTTATGTTCAAATGCTTTGAGTTTGGACAAGTCCAAAATTTTGTCAGGTAGTAAAAGTGAAGGATTAATAATTTGAAAGATATATGTCGCTGTTCACCGTTATCAGGTTCTTTCTTCAAAATTGTGTTTTGTACCCAAATTTATCATTCCGCTAAGAGGCGTGAAACTTATAATTATGTATATAATGTACATGTATATATAAATTTGATCCTTAATGTAATGTATTATTGTTTATATTTAACCACTAACCCTTTACCAGACGAAAACAATTGTGCCTTGTCCAAATTCAAAGCATTTGCAGATGACAATTTTACTGTGGCTCAAATGGTGCCATTTTTCTTTTATAGAGTAGAAAACATTGTGGAAAAAGGAGAAAATGCTGGTAAACAGCATTTTCTCCTTTTTCCACAATGTTTTCAAAAGGCTTCTTTCCCAGGGGCATTAAAAGTCGTCATTGTGTGGTAAGGGGTTAAAGCCTTTGTCCCATTCTTTTTCAACCATTTTTGCTCATTTACAGAAGCCATTGAAACATAACCCTTTTTGCATGTGTTAGATTAATAATGACTCATTATCAGGGAGGATATCTGTGGGAAACATAGTGACAAAAGGAGAAATTGTTCATCCTGAGCAATATCATCATTTGTTACAGTGTTTACTGCATACCAATTTCTTCTTTCCTTTGCATAACTTAATTTTTCCTTTGTTTGAATTGATTTACATGTATTTAAAGTACTGACTTAGCCCTTTACCACACCATCCCAAGTTTTTACATTGTGCGACAGGAGAATTTTGAAAACATTGTGAGAAAAGGAGAAAATGCCAGCTACCAGCATTTCCTCTTTTCCCCACAATGTTTTTTTACCTACTCAAGGACTAATACTTTCATTTCATTAAAATTCAAATTCTCATTATGTAAATTCAGTAACCCATTACCAAACGACAATATTTTAGACTGGTCCAAATTGAAAGCATTTCCAGATGACAAAATAAAAGTGACTGAAAGTTTTAAATTTGTTTTGTGAAGTGTAGAAAACATTGTGGGAAAAGGAGAAAATGCTGGTTACCAGCATTTTCTCCTTTTCCGACAATGTTTTCTAAAGGCTTCTATCTCAGGGGCGTCAAAAGTAGGGATTGTGTGGTAATGGGTTAATTAACTCATTACCACACAGCAAAACTTTAGACCTATCCAAATTGAGAGCATTTGCAGAGGACAATTTCAAAGTGGTTCAAATACTGCAATTTGGCTTTGCTAGGGTAGAAAACTTTGTGGGAAAAGGAGAAAATGCTGTTTATCAGCATTTTCTCCTTTTTCCCACAATGTTTTCAAAAGACATCTTCCTCAGGGGCATTAAAAGTTGGGATTATGTGGTAAAAGGTTAAATATGGACAAATAAAAAAAATATATATATGATAAAGGATTGATTGATTGATTGTTTAGTGTTTAACACAGTTTTCAACATTATTTCAGTTATTTTATGGTGACCAGTGGGCCTATCCATGTTCTCCTGGGGTCTCTTTTACCAGTACTCTGCATGATTTTCTTTCGAAGACACTGGCTGCTTTCCCACATAACCAGTTATCATCGAAACAATCATCAGCAGTTGGAGAGGAATGAATCCTGTCGCAACAACTATCATCAGTCCTCTGAAAGAAATTGGCCGAGCCAGGGATTGAACTTACAAACCCTTGTTCTCAAGTCCTGAACGCTATCGACTGAGCTACCAGGGCTCGGCTCTGGTAACAGCTTATTTGGCTTTTTTCAGCAATAGATCACAGCTGAAAATATCACGATAAAAAGGAGAAATTGTTCTCATGAATCAGCTCTTTTTCTTTAACTCATTACAAAATGACAAAATTGTAGGTTTGTTCAATTTGAAATCATTAATTTGCAGACAACAAAATAAAAATTACTGAAAATTTGAAATTTGTTTTGTGAAGGGATAGAAAACATTGTGCAAAAAGGAGAAAATGCTGGTTACCAGCATTTTCTCCTTTTCCCACAGTATTTTCTAAAGGCTTCTTTCTCAAGGTCATCAAATGTAGGGATTGTGTAGTAATGGGTTAATTAAGAAGACCAGATTATCTTCTCGTTGTGTGAGAGGTTATGTTATTGTACAGAATTTTACATAATTGTAAACCATAACATTCTGACGAAAATACAATTTGTTTTAAAAAAATATACGGAGATTTGTATTAATTTTAATTATCTTGCTTTTACCTGAATATCTATTCTTCACCTTGTTTACTGTTGTAACTTGGGTATAGTATTGATTACTGTCCCTGAAAGCGATTTCATTTTTGTGACAGGTTGCATTCGGTGTGAAATAAACATCCCAAAATGTAAAGAAGCATCATCAGCGTCTCATTCTTGAGAGAGGTTGGGTGTGGATCACTGATAAATTGTGAGACTCGAAACCTGGAGGCCTGGGGTTTGAACCGCACTGGATCCACTGGGCTTTTAGAAAGAAAGCATTGATGGAAGTGCTGGCTTCTTAGTTGTTACTTAAATAATGTGGAAAGCAGTACCAGTACTAACCCTTAGCCTGCTAAGCACAACTCACTGACCATTTGCAGACAGTGTAGATCAAGATCAGACTACACAGAATGTGCAATCTGATCTTGGATTCACACTGTCCAATAAGGAGATATTGCTTCTGTAATTGATAACTTTGAAATAGCAAAATTTGGTTTTTTGCTATTGACTCATAAGTACAATTCATCTATTTAGCAGGATAAGTAAGATGTATACAGCGTGCAAACAAACACACAACAGGGGGAGTTGAGCATTTTCTGAAAATGTCCTGGACTGGTGCTATATTGTATAATATATATAATTTACTGCCCACGCGTAAAAAATGGTTTCTGTCCCAGGGGTCACAGATTTAATACAGGCTTTAAGGGCAAAAACTCAAAAAAATCTTGTTCCAAATCCAACTTTCTTAAAAGATGTGCATTCAAGGGGCTATTCTAGCCATCTTGTCTCCTTCTTCCAGAAATATTTGGAAAAGCTACCTTCCTGGCATTCTAACGAAAACTTGTGATGGGTTTTTTTTTTCTAACTCTTCACTCCAAAACCCTGTGTTTAAACAACCCTGAGATGGATGCCTTTCAAAAAACATTGTGGGAGAAGGAGAAATTACTGGTAACCAGCATTTTCTTCTTTTCCATGATGATTACAATCCTTTCAAAGATAAAAATCATCACTTGGGTTTTGTTGTCTGCAAATGCTCTTAATTTAATCCTTTACCAAACAATCCCTGGTTTTTACGACCCTGAGACAGGAGCCTTTTTAAAAAATGTGGGAAAAGGAGAAAATGCTGGTAATCAGCATTTTCTCCTTTTCCCACAATGTTTCCTACCCAGTTAGAGATAAATCTCAATTTTTGAGTTACATTTATTTTGTCGTCTGCAAGTGATTTCAATCTGGACCAGTCTAACATTTTGTCGTTTGGTAGGTAAAGGGTTAAATAAGTGTAAAACTATTGTTTGGGAAATCAGGGAAATGGTTCAATTTAATAATCAATTGAACCAACTATTGTAATGGCGTGATTTTGAAACCGTGTACAAACAGATCATTAAATGGTAAAAGGGGACTTTCATGTAACTGCTAAAAATATCGACCCACGTCATCCTGCGCAGTCCGACTTTGTAGAAGCCTTTTCTTTGCGGTAAATTTTCTGCATGTCGAAGAGCCATTCTTTCCCAGGATTCAGAAAATTGAAAGACAAAATAGATTCGACGGATCCAGAATTCTGTAATGATTTGTTTGATCTAAAACAATCTGGAGATGCATTAACCCTCTCCCCGGCAAGCGATCCCTGGTTTTTACGACCCCGAGATGGAGGCCTTTTGAAAACATTGTTGGAAAAGGAGAAAATGCTGGTAACCGCCATTTTCTCCTTTTCTCACAATGTTTAACCTTTTACTCCATAGATACTCATTTTAACACATCGATAACAGACTGCTTTTCAAAACATTGTTGGAAAAGGAGAAATTGCTCGTAACGAGCAATTTCTCCTTTTCCCACAATGTTTTCTACTCAAGCAGATGATTGTATCCCCATTTGTCCACATTTTTGCCATTATATCTTTATTTGCTGCTGAATTGGAAGAGCCTAAAATTGGCATATCAGGTAAAGGGTTAATACCCAGTTGGAAACAAATTTCAATTTTTGAGTTACGCTTATTATGTCGTCTGCAAGTGTTTTCAATTTGGTCTAAAATTTTGTCGTTTGGTAAAGGGTTAACCCCCCACCCCATTACCAGAGCATGGCTTATCGAATTTATTGCGTGCATTCAATCGTGTCAACTCTAGAATTTTGTTAGTTTGCAAAGGTTGACAGTTTCGGACATCTTTTATCGTCACAGACTCATTAAGGGTTGGAAATTCCATTTCGTGAATGAAAGATGCTGTAATGGAGTAATTAGAGCTATAAATAGAACCTAATGGTCTCATTCGTAGAAATAACTTCTCATTTACGGCGCGACTTCGCGAGACATTGACAGTTTTGCTGCCAAAGATCTTTTGTTACTGTGAAATGTAAATTCTAGATGACGTCATCAATTTTTATATTTTGCAGACGACAAGAGTCGTCAGTAGATAAGATTTAACTCCCTATTCTTTATCTACTGTCGTCTATTCAGAATTTGTGAGTTGGTGTGTCAACCTTCAGACTGCTAGGCTCCAGCAGAAGTTTTATATGGTGTCAAACCAGCTCTCTGATTGATTGATCGATTGATTGATTGATTGATTGATTGACACCGCTTTCAATATTGTTTCAGTCATATGAAGACGACAGCTCACGTGTACTTCCTTGTTTCATCAGTACTAGGCTAAGGCTATGAAGGGTCATGCCCAAGGACACGACCTTGACAAACCCAGTTGGTCCAGTCAGGCTGGAATCTTCGTTCTCCAGGTCACTAGTCTTGCCTTTGCCCACTGAATCTTGCAGGATCCCTTAGTTGTTTTGGAAATAGAATGAAAATCACTTCCTCTGACCCTAAGCTCTACCCCAACCCTCCCCCTCCACCCCCCGGCGAAGTATGAGTTTACAAGTTCATATCTCTGATATGTTTGGCCAAAGATCTTTTCAGAAAGGTAGAGAAAGTAGCACCATAAGAGATTTTTCCCCCTTTAACAACAATCATCCAAAAGTTAGAAGGACACTGAGTGGAAGTAGATCATGTTCTTCGGCTTAGTTTAATGTGTTGTTTTTTTAACCTACTTTTTGGTACTGATAAAAATAGACATTCGTGATTGGTAAAAAATGTGGACTTATTTGTTATGAGGGCTTTGACTATTTGCCGGTGTAATGCAGAGAAATGACCCCAATTACAAAATGACCCACGGTCATTTCTCGACGTAGAGGAATGAAACATGGGTCATTTCTCTACGTCGAGAAATGATCGATGGGTCATTTCTCGACGTAGAATAATGACCCGGGTCATTTTTCTACGTCGTCGAGAAATGGCCCATGGGTCATTCCTCTACGTCAAGAAATGACCCGTGGGACATTTTGTAATGGGGGTCATTTCTCTGCAGTACAAGTCTTTTGAAAACAGTGTGGAAAACGTAACGAGAAATTTCTCCTTTTCCCACACTGTTTTCTACCCTTTTTGAGAACTTTCTGCCATTTTCTCCTGATCTAAAATTGTCGTCTGCAAACTCTTTTGGTTTGGAAGAGTCCAAAATTTTTCGTTTGGGAAAGGGTTAAGGATGTTTCTGTAAGTATGATAACCAGTTAGAGGCCATGAAAAAATGGTGACAAAAAGAAACATTTATCTTTACAAGCAAATCTAACCTTTGAAAGAATATTGAGCAAATTACTGGGAACAGAAACCCCAAGAAAGCGTGAATAGGTTCACTGGCAGCCTCGATATAACTGAAATATATTGAAAACGGTATTTAACACCATATAATCAATCAATCAACTATTCCGGCCAAATGGAACAAAGCGTAGTCCCTGTATGGCGCTTTTACCAACCTCTCCTATAATTATATATACCGTATGCAATAGCCATTCTTTGTTATTGTGCACGATCGATTGAGTGATTGTTTTCCTTTGGCTCTTCACTGAATATTCCCGTTCTTACCAACAAAGTCCGTAACAAGGAAACAAATGAACAAATACATGGCTGAAATAAGGGACCATACAGGATTCGAATCCTAGAACGCCAGGACGAAATGCCAATACCATAACCACTGACCTAAAGAGATATCTTCCGCACCGAGTTCTTAGGTATTGTATTTAAATCGGGACGAAACCATGCTTGAAGGATTGGTCTCTCGTGACACCCCCCCTCTTAACCCTTTCCCAAACGGCAAATTTTGGACCAGACCAAATTGAATGCATTTTGCCGATGCCAAATGAACAGTTGCTAAAAAGATAATTTTTCTTTATGATAGAGTAGAAAACATTGTGGGAAAAGGAGAAAATGCTGGTAAAACCAGCATTTTCTCCTTTTCCCACATTGTTTTCAAAAGGCTTCTATTCCTGACCCGTAAAAAACCAGGGATTATTTTGGAAAGGGTTCAAGTCATCATTTATTGATGGCTCAAAACGTTATTAGGCAGAAATGCAGTTTTTGGACAACAAATGGGATTTATGGCTCAATGGCCAATCCCAGACGTGGCCAACATCTTATAAACAAGTCCGTAACAAAGAAACAAATGAAGAAATGCATGGCTGAAAAAAGGGACCGGGCTGGATCCGAATCCTAGAACGCATGGACGAAATGCCAATACCATAACCGCTGAGTTAAAGGGCGTATTCCTTTCACCTGTTCTGGCACAATGTTCTGTGTTCTCGAATGTGCAAAGGGAATATTTCAGAACACGATACACTGTTCCGGAAGTATATTCTGAATGAAGCACGTTCGGAACATTATTCTAAACCGTATCGAAATGAAAGTACATTGGCATGGTGTGCTGTTGCAAGAGCTACTGTCTTAGCTGTGTTAGATGAGGATATGATTAGCTGCAAAGAGAGTGTAGAGACGAGTTTACTATGCCCCTGTTTATTTCATGCATATCGCAAAAAAGGACAACTGCAAATTTTGCCATGAAGAATTATTCGTCTTTCAGCCATCTTGTATCACCTAGCAACCGTTCAGCAGGTGCGCTACACATCGATTGGATTAGAACAGTCAGAACATGTTCTGAGGAACACGGCACAGTGTTACGAAATACTCAATTGACCTAGAACATGTTCGGAGTAGCGAAAGGAATACGACCAAAGAGACATCTCCGTAGTACAGTTGTTACCTTAATTATTGTATTCAAATCGGGACGAAGCCATGCATGAAGGAGTGGTCTCCCGTAACATCGTATTTATACACCTCGGATGAAAAATACCTTGAAAACATAGTGGGAAAAGGAGAAAATGTCGGTGACCGGCATTTTCTCCTTTTCCCTCAATGTTTTCTAGCGTTTCAAAGACATGTATGTCGTTTGAGCCACACTAATTTGTCGCCTGAATAAACTTTAGGAGGAGCACGGCATGTGGGTGCTTAACTCCGGATGCCAGTAATTTTTCAGTGACTTCGGGAGAATATTAGGGTTCGAAATACTGGTCAACAAGATATATGTTTTAACCCATTACCACACAGTCCGTACTTTTGACGCCCCTGAGAAAGAAGCCTTTAGAAAACATTGTGGGAAAAGGAGAAAATGCTGGTAACCAGCATTTTCTCCTTTTCCCACAATGCTTTCTACCCTTCACAAATCAAGTTTCAAATTTTCAGTCACTTTAATTTTGTCGTCTGCAAATGCTTTTGATTTGGACAAATCTAAAATTTTGTCGTTTGGTAATGAGTTAAAACAGGTAGACGGCGTAAGGGATTCTGAAATTATGAATATTGGAAATCTTTTTTATAACCCTCAATATCCTGCTGAATAACTAAAAATCAAATTTTCAATTCGATATTAACTCTTTACCAAACGAAAAAATTTTAGACTGGTCCAAATTCAAAGCACTTGCAGACGACAAAATTAACTTTGCTCAGGAACTGAGAATTATGTCTGGCACGATGGAAAACATCGTGGGAAAAGGAGAAAACGCTGATTTTCAGCATTTTCTCCTTTTTCCAAAATGTTTTCAAAAGTCTTTCATCTCAGGATTGTAAAAAAAAACCAGGGATTGTTTGGGAAAGGGTTAAAAACCTAATTATAGCTATTTCAAAGCTACGTTTTGGGGAATTATGTTCTACTTATCGGACAATGTAGATCACCGATCAGACTGCACGTTCTGCGCAGTCTGATCTTGATCTACAATGTCCGCATAAGGTCAGCGAGTCGCGCTTGGCAACCTAAGTGTTAAGTCAAATAATGAAAAGTGACCCTACGAGTAATTACCTCTTTTTCCTCAAAGTTTTTGATTCAGTTGTTGAAAAGTAGTACTGGCTTATTAGATAAAGCTTGTAAAAGTAAAAGTATTAAACTTTTCAGTTAGTACAAGAAAAAAATCATTCCTTTCTACAATTGTTTGCTATGGTCTGAATTAAACCCACGGGGCATCGATTATTGCTAAAATAGCTTCTTCATCTTGATTTCATAAATGTTTGAGAAAATATGCCAGCAGGGGCCCGCAAAATAAGCAGGTGTCTATTTTTAACCAATCGAAAATTACCATTATATCTATTCCTTATCAGTGCCAAAAAGAAGATCAAAAGCCAGCAATGAGGGCCATTCCTCAGTTATTTCCCTTGATTCTTCTCCAGTACTACATTGGTCCTCATAAGAGGATTACTTGGTTTTTATCCTTGATTTTCTTGCACAGAACAGCTATGTTCTTGAGATAATATTGCAAGTAAATCTGGAGAGATTATTTTACAAATCAATGTATGCGTAGTTCAGGGTGATTGAGAACAGAATTTGAATTGAGTTACGTGCAGACATTATACACAAACATAATATTAATTCATTCTTATATTTATTGCAACATTCCTAAGGGAACCAAGGATAAAAACAAAGGAATACAGGTAAAAGGACCAGTATGTTCTTTGGATACCTTTAGGTAGCAGTACACGGTTGTCGGCTAAACTCGTCTCGGTCCGCCATACGCCGAACTGAACTTCCTCAAACAAAGGTCTATATAGTCAGCCTGAAATTATAAGGAGCACTTCAATGCAACAGCACAATCCTAATTCCTTAGATTTTATCAGTAAATCATGTTCAACATGTGAAATAGTGATATCAATGATCAATATAAGTAAGTGACATGGTCGGAAAAAAACTGAAAAAAAAAAAATGCCATTTTAGCCTATATTCCAAAATTCACAAAATCCAAACCCAGGAAGCTAGCCTGAAAATGCCAAACTGAATTGAAACCCCAAACAAATCTGGGGATAAAATCCAAAATAGCACATTACCATGCCGTTTTTTCGCAATTTTTCGTGCCCTGACCCTACCCTTGTTTTCTCCGCTAAAAACAGCCGCTTGCTCCATGACCCCTCACTTTCGCATTTGGGGTCAAAACTATAGAACAAAGAAGGAAAGGTCAAGACCCTCTGTTTCACATACAAAACAAATGCTTCTTTTCCTTAATCTAACACAATTCATGGGTGTAATAACTACTCTTCTTATCAAAATTGCATTAAAAACCTTACTCACTTATTTCTAATTTTGACCCTGGCCAACTCGACGCAAACTGTTTACTTGTGCCTAAAGTGATATTATCTGGCAAGGGAGATAATCTAATTTCTAAGAATGGCCCCCTTTCAGCTACACAGAAAAAAAATCATTGACATAATGCACTTGCTGCCAAGATATAACTGAAAAAAACAAACATTGTGTAAACGGCGTTGAATATTAACAATCGTGTTGGAAAATATTCATTCAGGCTTTTAAAGTGGTTTAGTATAACAATCAATTAACTTTCCCTCCAAATTTACGATCATGTCATGAAAAAGCCTCGAAACGAGTTCACTTTCGAACGATAACAACCATTTTGGCACCTATTCATTAATACCGAAACAAATAGCTTTTTGTTGTAATGCATTTATCTGCATGCCACATCATTTTTTTTGCAATGCGTAGGCGCTTTATGAAACATAATTATCCCCCTCTCCCAGCCTTGTTTTCCGTTTCAGATAACATTCAATAAGCGCTTGAATGAAGAAGATCTGCTTCCTGTAGACGCAAACCAATCGAGATAAGACCGTTTCGCTATCTTTATTGTTTAGTTGAACTCTTGTCTTTAACTTTACGGCAGCTAAGCGCAATTCACTGACCTTTTTGCAGACAATATAGATTAAGATCAGACTGCACAGAACGTGCAGTCTGATCATTAATCTACATTGTCCTATATGGAAATATATTTTCTTCAAAAAAATAAGTTGGAAATAACATTAGTCAGGCTTTTAACTATCGCCTTGAAAGTTATGCGAACTTATTCAGTAGAAAAAGAGTTTAACCCTTCACCACACAATCCCAACTTTTAACGCTCCTGAGGAAAAGGCCGTTTGAAAACATTGTGGGAAAAGGAGAAAATGCTGGTAACCAGCATTTTCTCCTTTTCCCGCAATGTTTTCTATCCTTCTTCCCAAAGCAAATTTCAAATACTGAGTCATACTTTTTTTTTGTTGTCGTCTGCAAATGCTTTCAATTTGGACCTGTCTAAAGTTCTGTCATTTGGTAAAGGGTTGAGACCGTTCTGAATTAATGTAATTGTAAACTGTAAGGCAAAATCAATTTTCTAAGAAAACAATGTTCAGAACTTTCAGCTAAATAACTAAAAATAAAGTTTTCAAGTCGATAACAAAAAAAAGTGATTTCAAAGTAATTTTTCGGAGACAACGGATCTCCTAAACGGACCGTGTAGATCTAAGATCAGACAGCACGTTCTGTGCAGTCTGATCTTGATCTACACTGTCCGCAATAGGTCAGTGAGTCGCGCTTAGATGCCTTATGTTTAAAATATTCACTTCTTCTCAATTTTTTTAGAGTGATTATTCATACCGACTTTAATTGATTCTTACACCACGTGTGCAGATTTTGAAATTAAAAAGCATTTTGCAGACAACAAGGTAAGAGTGACTGACAATTTTAAACTTGTTTTGTGAAGGGTGGAAAACATTGTGGGAAAAGGAGAAAATACTGGTTACCAGCATTTTCTCCTTTTTCCACAATGTTTTCTAAAGGGCCCTTTGTCAGGGTCGTCAAAAGTAGGGATTGTGTGGTAATGGGTTTAGCCGGTAAATATTAAGAAAGGGTTTGAATTCTATGAAATCTTTAACCCTTTGCCACTGATCCCGAGAATGAAAACTTTTGAAAACATTGTGGGAAAAGGATGATATGCTGGTAACCAACATTTTCTCCTATTTCCTTTGTGTTTTCTATCGTGTCTGGTAGATATTGATTCATTAGTGCCACAACTAATTTGTCGTCTGAAAATGTTTTCAACTTGAAACCAGTCTAAAATTTTATCGTTTAATATAAGTATAAATAGTTCAGCACACAATACATGATACCGAATTCTTTCGACAGCTGTAAATAAAATCTACTGAAACGCAAAAAAATGTGTGGGGTTTTTCTTTTCGTATTTTAAACTTGACAAAACCAGATCAAGATCAGACTGCGCGTTCTGTGCAGTCCGACCTTGATCTATGACGCCAGCAAAGAGCTCCTGTTTGCACCCATGGTGTTGAAAAGGGTTTTAAAAGAAAAGCTAAAGATATAACCGGAAATTCCCGAATTACAGTTGGTTTTTATTATACATCCGCAACACCCCTTGGCCCCATAACTCTTTACCAGATGACATACTTTTAGACTGGTCCAAATTCAAAGAGACTACAGACAACAATGAAATATTACCAGATACTTAAATTTTGTATCAGAAAGAATAGAAAACTTTGTGGGATACGAAGAAAATGCTGGTAAACAGCATTTTCTTCGCTTCCCACAAAGTTTTCCAAAGCTATCTTTATCAGGGTTGTTTAAAGCCGGGATTGCGTGGTAATGGGTTAAAAAATATTGACAACAGCGTTAAACACCATACGATCAATCAATCAATCAACCAGTGGCTGCTCTGCTACATCATAACAACGATGTAGCGGTGAGAAGATTGAGTCCCACTACAACGACTTTCATCAGTTTTCGGAATGAAATTGTCCACGCTGGGGATTCGAAGCGACCCTCTACCCCTCCCCCTCCCCACCCTCCTCACCACCCCATCCCCACCCCCATCCTTCGGTTCATGTCCTGAGCTCGGTGGCTCCCATGAATGGTCCACTTATTCATTCTATCATTGATTTTAATTTATGGTCAGTAGTTTAGAGAAATCTGGAGCTAAAACAGGCCTGATTTTCCTCAAACGTATAAATAAAAGCCACTTTCTCAATTGCTACTTTATAGGGCGTATTGTTACAATCTCCCGGATATCGGGGAGAGTGATGCGTCATGTAAGACAGGTCGAATCTTTTGACATGCGCAGACAACAATTGTTAATTTTGTTAATAGGCGCTGTATAAAACAGATAAGAGCTGAAAAACAACACTCGACATTCATGATATGTAACTCTTTACCAAAGGACAAAATTTTAGACTGGTCCAAATTTAAAGCGTTTGCAGACGTCATAATAGACATTACTTATATAGCGGACATTGATAGGATAGAAGACATTGTGAGAAAAGGAGAAAATGCTGTTTATCAGCATTTTCTCCTTTTCCCACAATAAGAATCGGGATTGTTTGGTAATTGTTAAGGAAATAAAGACAAAAATCCATGGCTCAGTTCACAGCCTGCGTGTTTTAAATGTCAGATCGGAAAATTCCCGCCACCCCTCTTCTTTTCCAAAATCGATAGCCCGTGAGAGCATTCTTCGCTTTCAAACGTCACACAGACGGTATACAGAAATACGCTATACAGACGACGCAAGAAATATCTCTAAACACAAGATATACGGCTTAAATTTTTCCAGAAATGGTCCTACCTGAGCCCTCAGAATAAACATGTTAACAATTTGGACCAATCACAAGTTCTTATTTATTCAGTCGAAACGTAAATACCAAAATGTAGGTCAAAATCAAGCGCCTTCAGCTACGCTGAATAATCACTAAGAAGAATAGGGAAAATAATAAAAGTATTCCAATGATAAACAACATTTTTGGCATGTATCAGTTATTCGCTGAGATATGCACACGACAAACGCAGTACTTAGGTTTTATGTTGTGACTGCTTTACGCAAACCTTCAGCTTTTGCGAACACTGTAGATCAAGATTAGACTGCACAAAATGTGTAGTCTGATCTTGGATCTACACTCCCCGATACTTTTAATTCATTCTCTGACGAAACGAAACATAAGTACAAATCGCAGCGTTTCGGTTATTACTATCGTATTAAATTTTCATTGCCTTTATATGCGTAGTAGCCAATGGGTTTCAGAGTTCTTGAGAAAGACTATCGACCTAAATAAATGGCCATGCAGAGGTAATTATCCGCGCTTCTCAACAAATCATTCGTGATATGCTGAAAATCTATAGGCCTCGGAACCTCCTGTTTGTTATGGGGCGGACGGACTTTTTGCTAACCTCTGAGGTACAGTGGAAATTGGAATATCATAAATGAAGTACACACCACTCAGTAGTATTGGAGTGTCAAATATGGATTGGTTCGCTCTTCTACAGCTGTGAATGGATAAATTAAGTTATTTATTTGGAATTTATGCGTGTCCAACCGTTATTCGATTAGTTATGAAAATGCATAGTTTTACCGTAAGTATTATTTAAATGTTTTCATTTTCGTGGTCGAAGGAAATTCGTTACCCCAAGATTATCTCTTTGCTTTGGACAAGTTGGTCCCCAAACCAAGGTATAGGAATAGTCTATCATTTGACAGTGTGTCTGTCTGTCTTCTTCTTCTTCTTCTTTTTCTTCTTCTTCTTCTTCTTCTTCTTCTTCAGACTCCTTCCTCTTTTTCCTAAGAAGACACGTACGTCGTTAGTAAACTATACGTATCTTGGATTCTGGTGAGGCCCAGTATTAGCTTAGCTCAATATAGTGACGTTACAGCTAGTTATCTGATGGTTGTGAGTTCAAATCAAGGTGCTGGGCCGGGTATGTCGATCAGTAGCGTGCAGGGGTTGAAATCCAGGGGTCGCTGGCTTGATCCCAGTTCGGTCGAATTCCATTCGTAACACGATATGGAATGAAGACATTGGATATCTAACGAAATATTTATGAAAGTGTAATTTTGTTTTCATTGTTTTGGTCGACGGCAAGTGATCAAACATGGAGCGGAAGGGGAACAGAAGTACAGCTGACTGGATATAGTCCGAGAGACAGGATTCATTCTTCTCTCACTGCAGACATTTTTGTCGATGTTGACTAGGGAAAGAATTCCAGAAAAGTGTTGGCGATTACATTACACTGGCCGTCGCGAAAGCAATAAGATATTATAATTTACTGCAAAGAAATTTCACGTGATCATGCCGGGAACATATATGTCATGTACCTTGGCAAAAACCACGTAAAGCCAGTTTCCCTTTTTGAGTGCCCCGTAAACATCACTACACGTGCAACACAACATCAAAAATGGCGGCGTCGATCGATCACCAGACTGCACATTTATGCACCAAACTGCACGTTTTAGTGACGCCAGCTTCCAGTGACGTCAGTTTTCGTTGAATTGGGGCACTCAGAAGGGAATTTCTATTTCGTCAGCATACTCAATTCGTGAGATTATAATACAGGAAAATTTCGCTTAACGCGCTTTGAAATGGTAAAACTTTGCAGTATAATAAATTCGTTGTACGGCCAGGTGGCAGAGGACTTGGAAACTTATTCACGGCTTTGTCGAATCATGTCGCCATCTCGCCTTCGGTTCGGGGCGACATGATTAACCACAGCCGTGAACAAGTTTCCAAGTCCCCTGCCACCTGACTGTACAAGTAATAAAGTTAGCTGTGCTCTTGGAAAAGATGGTTAAATGTATCTCCGTGATCCACTGTACCGAGCAAGCCGTCACACAATCATGGATCCATAAAATGGACCATGGATAAAATGGATATTAAAAAAAAAGATCAATAGCGAAAGGTTTTGACCCAGGTCTCCGTGATCCATTCTACCGAGCAAGCCGTCACACAATTATGGATCCATAAAATGGACCATGATCCGGCAAAAGGGGGCTTAATGCATCTCCGTGATCTATGGTAACAAGAAAGTAATCAGACAGTTATGGACCCAGAACGGCCTTTTTGTGGACAATCGACTTAGTTAAGTTTAAACACATTAATTTTATTTTACATCGATTGAGAAACACGTTGTAACAACTTCTATTAATATCTCTCGATTCTGCTTCCTGGGAACTACACCAGTACTGGCGCCGATTGCGTGGGCCAGTGAAAATTCCCAAAGTCAGGACCTTTAGGTTTTTAGGCCGACGCTCTACCTCACGACCACGGACACAACACAAACCGACTTAATCATGATGTAGACTGATCCTTGTACATACAAAAAATTGACTGATAGCGAAAGGTTTCGGCCCAAGTCAGCCTGCGCGGACTTTTGCCTCATAACTCACAACTATGTCTCATCTAAGAAATAAGTTTCTTTCTACCGTGGTTTATCGTTCATTCTAGATAACATGACACGCGAATTTGGCTCTATAAACACAGTGCAAGGAAAGCGTGGTAAAATCTGCGACAATCCATGTAGAGTGACGTCAATTTGTATCTGTCATTCTATGAGTGAGTTATTCAATGGAACATAATCTTCATCCGCGTTTTTACTCTAAGTTTGAACTTGTTTTCCTTTCATTAAGAATTAGTCAGGTTAGAATCGAAATAATCTTCTTTCTATCGTGGTATATCGTTCAATAAACCACGTTGTGAGTTATGAGACGCAATGAATAACCCACTCGGGTTATCGCCCTCATGGATTATTTATTGCGCCGCATAACTCACAACTGTGGTTTATGGAACGATATACCACGATAGAAAGATTATTTTGTTAAATACGCCGCAGTTGTGAGTTATGAGGCACAATAAATAATCCACAAATTTCGCGCGTGCGGAGTTTGGTGAAAAGGTGCCTTAGATCCTTATTGCTATTCAGTGAAAACTGAGAAGTTTTGGTTATCAATTTACCAGATTAATGCGACTTTTATATTTCCCTAAGGTAGGCAGCGATCATTGAAAACCATCATTTGTAACTTGCAAAATCCCCTTTACTCTGTACCAAACAGTTCCTGGTTCTAACGACCCTTTTAATCCATTATTACACACTCCCTACTATTGACGACCCAGAGAAAGAAGCCTTTAGAAAACATCGTGGGAAAAGAAGAAAATGCTGGTAACCAGCATTTTCTTCCTTTCCCACAATGTTTTCTACCCTTTACAAAACAAATTTCAAATTTTCAGTAACTTTATTTTTTTCGTCTGCAAATACTTTCGATTTGGACAAGCCTAGAATTTTGTCGTTTGGTAATGAGTTAAAGGAAGCCATTTGAAAACGTTTCGGGAAAAGGAGATAATTCTAGTAAACAGCATTTTCTCCTTTTTTCCACAATGTTTTCGAATATAGCAAGGACAAATTCTGCTATTTGAGCCAGCTTTAAAATGTCGTCTGCAAATGCTTTGAATTTGGGCCGGTCTAAAACTTTGTCGTTTGGTAAAGCGTTGACACAATACAAGACGACAATATTTTAGACTTTTCAAAATTGAAAGCATTTGCAGACGACAAATTAAATGCAGCTCTAGCTATGAGATTTGGATGTGAAAAATTATAAACCATTGTGGAAAAAGGAGAAAATGCCTGTTACCAGCATTTTCTTCCGATTTTCCACGATGTTTTCAAAAGGCCCCTTTTCCGGGAGCGTCAAAAGTCGGCATTGTGTGGTAAACAGTTAACCCACAGAGCTCCAGATAAGAGGGAGTGATGGTATTCTACATCCATTATTTCTCTTTGAAACCCTATGTTGTGGGTACTCATTAGAATCGTCTCAATGAGACGATTCTAACGAGTACCCACAACATAGGATTTAGTGGAGCAAAATCAATATTGTCAATTTTGAAATCAAAATCACTCCCTCTATCTGGAGCTCTGAACCCATATCCTACTCAATAAGCGAAATAAACATTTCAAAACCGGAAGTAAAGGACCCGATTTTGCTATTTCAAAGGTATTTAACCCTTTACCACACGACCAAATTTTGGACTCGTCCAAATTGAAAGCACTTGCAGACGACTAAATAAACATAACTCAAAAATTGAAATTTGTTTCCAGTAGGATAGAAAACATTGTGGGAAAAGGAGAAAATGCTGGTTACCAGCATTTTCTCCTTTTCCCACAATGTTTTCAAAAGGCTTCTATCTCAGGGTCGTAAAAACAAGGGATTGTTTGGGAAAGGGTTAAGGGAAACGATGTAACCTAATCGGACAGTGTAGATCTTAGATCAGACTGCACTAAACGTGCAGTCTGATCTAGGATCAACAATGTCCGATCTTGATCTATACTATCTGCAAAAGGTCTTTGAGTCTCGCTTTGAGTAGCCCAACGGTTAATTGATCTTAATTACTAATTACATTTTATTCTTCTTCATCCATTTTCAGGTTATTGTGGATTTCGAAAGAAATGCTGCAACCCAGAAACCAATAATTGATTTACAGAAGAGTAGAAAAAAATAAACAAATTTGCGGAGAACAATTCGTAACACGATATGGAATGAAGACATTGGATATCTAACGAAATATTTATGAAAGTGTAATTTTGTTTTCATTGTTTTGGTCGACGGCAAGTGATCAAAAATGGAGCGGAAGGGGAACAGAAGTACAGCTGATCGGCGAGAGGTGCACTCTGTGTATATGACGGTCCCAACGATAGTTCTAAATGCTTCTCCATCTGAAAAGGGAGATAATTGTTTTCTACCACATTCCAGATCGGCTGGTGATTTAGACTACATTGCTGCAAAAGATGACCCCGACTTAAAAATGTCGAGCAAAAAGGACGGAAATTCCACTTTTTCAAGCTCAATGGCGGATGATATACACGATCTCGAGTCTAGGAATAAACTTGGCCTATACTGCTCACCGCGCCTACCTAGGCGTGCGCCTAACTCAGAAACAAACACTGGGAACCGCCAATCCGGAAGTGGTCTAGACAGCCTGAACGCTTGCAGTTTAAACTGTCTGGACCCCGGAAGTCGTGTCGGAAGCACGTTGTCATTGAACAGTGAGTATACAACACGAAGTGTGGGTCTGATTTCAAACGATTCTAGTTCAGAATGCTCACAGCAGTATTACAGTCATGGATTAATGGATGGATCCCTTCAAAAGCACAGTGTTCTGAAAAGGTTCTATTCAAGTCCTGAAAAGGATGATGACGTAATGCATCACGTGACTAATGTGCGTAGAAATTCTAAGTCAATGGGAAATATGCAAGGAGAAACGGATAACTGTGTCTGTTTTGAATTTGGCAGTGACTCCACAGACGATAATTTTCAAACTATGGAAACACTGCCGTGTGATGGCGCATCGGAAAAAAGGACAATTCCCGGTGAATCGGAGCCTCCTACAGAACAAAATTTGGTAACCATGGTTACAGGGGGTGCTTCGTTACGTGAGGGCCGAATTCGTAAATGGTTGACGGAAATTAATGGACCAGACGAGAATGCGAATTCGTAATCTGTTTAATAGTTCAGGAGTCCTGAGATTTAATTTGATTTGCATTTTTTACTCACTATTGTTAGTTATTTATCACTTGTCGTCTGGATAGTTTTTTTTTTTCAGTTCCTTTCAATCGACAGTCTTGTCTTTCGGAACACAGCGTTAACTCCTTACCACAGGATCCCAAACTTTAGCGAAGCTGATGCGGAAAGCCATAGAAAACATTGTGGGCCGGGGGATGGGGGGTGGGGAAGGGAAATGTTGGCAAACAGCCAATTATATAAATTGAGACACATTTTATTTGTTGGCTGTAAATGTATGCAAAATTGATGCGTCTTTGAAATGAGGAAAAACGCACTGGGGAACATTATGAGAAAATGACGAAATGCTGGTTACCAGCACTTTCTCCTGTTCCTTCAATGTTTTTTGCCCTTTCAAAGACAGATTATATAATGAGATACATTTGTTTTTCATCTGCAAATATTTGTGAAATGGACTTTTAAGTCTTTGAATAGAACAAAAATGCGAAATTGCGTGGTAAAAGATTGAACCGATTAATTTGGACAAAACAACATGACCTGATTAGGGGGAAACCAATAAAGTGGTGCATTCAAAATATCACAGAATACTGCGACTATTTTTCTGAAAATATTTATTTCTAAGAGTTCTTTAAAGGAGGGAAAACCCAGAAGTGCTATATTTTCTCAAGAATCCAGCCCAGGACATTGGGTAACATTTCCTATAATGTACTATAATGTAAAACCTCGTGGACCTAAAGTACCTTTCACTAAACTACGTACGCGCGAAATTTGCATACACTATAGTTGTACGGTCCGGTGGCAGGAGACGTGCAGTCTGATCTTGATTCTGCACTGTACGATATAGAGATATGTTTATTTCATGCTTTCCGGTGGGATATCGAGAAATAGCAGTGAAAATATTTTTCGATCTTACACCGGTACCACCAGTGAAAATACCGGTTTTCACGTTCTTGTTGCCTCACAACCAGATGGGAAATATGACGTCATATACCTTACATTTCTCACGCTTGACGTAATATTGTGATGCGTTGCCATGCGGGAGGGGTACACCACGGGGAATAACGGAAAAGAGCTGTACTGGAATTTGATAAAGCTCCTCCCAGAAAGGGTTAAAAGCATGAAATAAATAGAATATTTGTTTATTTCGGTGAATCTCGTGAACACAACCGGTAATATTTTCACTCGTGGCTGCGCCACTCGTGAAAATATTACCGATGGTGTTCACTCGATGAAGTAAATTTTTATCTTTCGTCGGAAAAAAACAAATATCCTCTATATCCTCCCAAAACAAAGCTTGAGAAAGATTTTGGTTTTCATTATCGACCTGAAAGTTTCATGTTAGTTATTTGGCAGGAAAAGGGTTAACTCTTTACCAAACGACAAAAATTTGGACTGGTCCAAATTGACAGCACTTGCTGACGACAAAATAAACGTAAATCAAACATTGAAATTTGTTTCCGGTAGGATAGAAAACAATGTTGGAAAAGGAGAAAATGCTGGTTACCAGCATTTTCTTCTTTTCCCACCTTGTTTTCAAAAGGCTTCTATCTTAGGGTCATAAAACCTAGGGATTGTTTGGTAAAGGGTCAAAACATATCTTACCGATTTTTGCAACAATATTTCGCTCCTTTTACAAAAGTAGTTTGGGCGGAAATGACGAAGCGAACTGAACTCTTATTCTGCTGAGTAACTCAAATGAAATTTTCAATACGATAGTGAAACCCCAATAACTTCTATTTCAAATTCTATTTCTGTTTTTGGGAACAGTATCTCCTTATCGGACGCTGTAGATCAAGGATCAGACTGCACGTTTTATGCAGTCTGATCTTGACCTTCACGGTCTGCAAAAGGTCAGTGAGACGCGCTCAGCAGCTCAAAGGTTAACAACATGTATAAGTTTACCACGAGTAAATAATGATGCATGGAATCAATGGCGCCACAAATCAGTTGCTTCTGGAAAAAAAGGCACATTACAGTATTTCAAATTGTCTAAACTAAATTTATGTAGAAATCGGTGAGAAATGAACTGAGGATCCCTGAACAATTTTTAGAATACAACTAAAACCATAAAAAAGAAAAAGGCAATAATAGTAAAAAACAATCATAGCCACTCTTCGGCGAATTTAACATTGGTCAATTAGAGCTATGCACAAAAGCAGTTTTCATTCGGCAAACCATGAAAGAAATGGTATTAAAAACAGGTACCAAATTATCAAATTGATATTAAAAACTGGGTATGAAACGACCGAAGTGGGTATGAAATGACTAAAGTGTGTACGAAATGGTCAAAGCGAGTTCGAAATGACCAAGATAAAAAGTATAGGTGGGTATGAAATGACCAAAATTGTACAATAGGGCATAGGTACGAACTGATCTAATTACGAAATGCGTTAAAGCCGAGTAAACAATATGGCTGCCTCCAAAGGCTGCTCATACGGCACCACAATAACATGCCATTAGTTTACTTCCTTTTTTTCCACTTCAGTGTCTTTAACTCTTTTCCATAAATTCCCATTGTGAAGGAGCCTGGGTGGGAGAGGAGACCTCTTGAAACATCATTGAAAGGGAAAAAGTGTCGTTTACCAACATTTCCTCATTTTTCTACACAGTTTTGTAGTCTATCGAATATGAATCTCGCCATTTTTTTTGGCCCTTACTTAATTTGCTGCCTACAAGTTTTCAATTTGGACAATTCTAAGATTTTGCTGTCTTGTAAAGAAGAAAAACTTCGCTCTATTAGGAAAATTGACAAGCTGACAATCATGATCTAGAAAATGTGATATATATGTTATTAGTTTTGCCCAGTGATGTTTACATGTACCGTTGAATAACGATTTCCAATAATCATTTTTTATGACAGCTAGAATTTCCAAGCTCCAGCATTCTAAAGATATAGGCATTTGTACTCAAGAACTCTTTTTAAAAGGCTTTTCCCGGTATTTCTCTTTGAGGCCCCGACAGCATCCAAAAATATATAATGTGTGTGTGTTAAAGTGAATTTGAATTTAACGACGTATGTGACAATTTTTTCTACACGAATTTTTAAAAACTTTGCACATACAAAACTCATCAGTATGTGGGTCCCCGGGCTTGTTTATGAGAATTTTGCCTTTGAAAATATAACAGATTCCTTGTTTGGTGTGTAACGCTGAGTCAGCAGCATTTAAATTATTTCAAGGTGACAGTCCAAAGATTTATTTGTTTCTCTTCACCATTACTACCAGACGAAAGTGCCACTTGTTTCAGCGCACCAATAGTAATTACCATTATATGCAAAAAATACATAGTGCACTTTTGATTCAATACCCACGACAAGAATACATGCGCAGTAGAATGCGCACGAACATTTGTCATATACGTCGTTAAATCATGCCTTTTGAAAGTGGAAAAAATACAGTACAGATGACAATCGGCCAAGTCTAAGCTGCTTGCATTGCAATGGATTTTTGAAACTCGGTAAAATGTAAACAAAAGATAAAGCGTCCTGGCAACTTTTGACCTACTTTTAAAATTCCACATTTTCCTGCCTGTGACTAACTACTGGACCAACCGTTCGACAACAGACTGTAATCCTCAATACTTTCAAATGGTATGATATAGATCTCAAATGCATTTAAACACCTGCATTTGTTGAGTTTTGGCCGCTATCCGGCCTTTTACCTTGGCTTTAGCTTGCTATTAGCCCTTTATCATACAATCCCTGGTTTAAACGACCCTGGGGCAGAAGCCTTTTGAAAACATTGTGGGAAAAGGAGAAAATGCTGGTAACCAGCATTTTCTCCTTTTCCCGCGATGTTTTCTACCCTGCTGGAAACAAATTTCAATTTTTGAAGAAAACATTTATTTTGTTGTCTGTAAGTGCTTTCAGTGTGGAAAAGTCTAGAGTTTTGTAGTTTAGTAAAGAGTTAAAATGAGAAACTGGAAGTGCAAGGCATTTCACTGTGTAAATCCGCGATGAAAAGTAGACCAGTAACTTTTCTTTTCTGTCTAGCACATTATAGTCAAACATGCTTTACTATTTCAACGCCAATAAAATGAACTGGACTTCTTTCGGTTGAAAATATAAATACCTATACTGAAGGTCGGAAAAAATGGGACTTAACCCACTACCACACAATCCCTACTTTTGACGACCCTGACAAAAAAAGGCTTTTAGAAAACATTGCGGGAAAAGGAGAAAATGCTGGTAACCAGCATTTTCTCCTTTTCCTACAATGTTTTCTACCCTTCCAAAAGCAAATTTTAATTATCGAGTCATGTTTAATATGTCGTCTGCAAATGCTTTCATTTTGAACAGTCTAAAATTTTGTCGTTTGGTAATGAGTCAAAAGCTTGGGTAATACAGCGGACAGTTTCGATCCAAATTTAGACTCCAATTTGATCTTGATCTATTCTGACTGAGAGTCCCTATTCCGCCTGTGGTGCTGAAAAATACTGTATATTATATTTCATGTGTCTATTTTTAGAAATGTTATGGGTAGAGAAATGTCGTAATTTAAGCTTGGGGGGAATTATTTCCCCCACACAGTGAATATTTTCCTCCTGCCGAAAATCTGGAACTACTTTTCTTTTGTTCTATTTTGCTAAAAATAGAATCACTACTTTTAAAAATGGCAATCGTTGACAAAATAATCAGAGGAAATATAATATTTAATTTATTTTATCAGCTTGTGGTTAAAATGGGGAAATATTTGCCTCAAAAGGGAAAGGTCCGCGAAAATAACTCGTGCCTTACGGCACTCGTTAATTTCGCATACCTTTCCCTTTTTCGGCAAATATTTCCCCATATTAACCACAAGCCGATGAAATAAACTCTATATATTTGATTTACTTTATTAGATGTGAACGGTTTTTTGTTTTATTTCTATCATTGTCTAAAGGCATAAAAGCCCCAATGGTGTCCTAAAGTAAACAATGTGGGAATCGAAATACATTTAGATTTAATTCATACCAATTAAAAGTATTGAAATTATTGTGAAGAGGAGATTTTAATTGCACTTGGAACTAATTATTAATCACTGGCAGAAAAATGAAATCTTAACATGAGTAAGTCAAAAATTGCCAGGTCACACTCTCTTCTTTAATATTCATTTTTCTGCCAGCGACAAACTCCTTGACCGATTGTGCACTAACATATTACCATCTTCATAATACTGGTACAGGTATTTCCCTACTTTTAGTATTTTAGCACCGACATTGTTCACTTTTGGCCGTTATTTGGGCTTTGAATTGTCACTGTTTGTTTACTACCCCCCACTCATAATTTTAACACGTTTGTTGATCAACTCTGAAAAAAAAGACACATTTACTTATAATGATGGCTTGTTTTTGTTTTTCTTTTCTTTATTTGTCGCTTAAAAATATCGACACCATGCGGTTTAGCAAATCAAAGCTGTGTTACTATCAAATTTAGAAAATTGAAAATATGGCTGAGAATATATACTAGAACGAAAAAGTAACGATGGGTTATCTTTCAAGGTAGTTTAGAGGTGTATAACTTGATTGAGAATTCTAAATTATGATTTTATGTTTACCACTGATCAGTTTTGAATATTTTGACGAAATTTCATTTCAGTGTGGCCAAAAGGAAATGAGAAAATGGCTTCTTATTGGTGAATATAGAACAAGGTGCAGTGAACTGGTTGCTATTGTTTCTGCCGCTGTCAATGTTACGTATTTCAAATTTTAGTTGAGATGAATTGAAAATTGTGACCTTGAACTTTTATGTTCTGTTATTTCAACTACATGTATATCAAGACAACAGCTGACTTATTCAGGTATTGTCTGAGTTTCACTAGAACGAGTTTGAGCTCTTGGCATTGCGTCGAGTAAGATCAAACATATATAGGACAACTGACTCCGAATTGTACACAGTAAATTCTCACTCACTCGAACATCGATAAATGAATCTTTCTATTAACTAGGAGAAATTGTATTTCAAATTGGCCGGCATGTCGAACTGATACTTTAACCCTATACTACACAATTCTGACTTTACAACCCTTAACCCTTTCCCAAACGACAAACTTTTGGACTAGATCAAATTGAAAGCATTTGCAGACGACAATTCAACTCTTGCTGAAAAGATGATTTCTGTCTGTGATAGGGTAGAAAACATTGTGGGAAAAGGAGAAAATGCTGGTTACCAGCATTTTCTCCTTTTCCCACAATGTTTTTAAAAGGCTACTATTCCAGACCCGTAAAAACCAGGGTTTGGTAAAAGGATAGAGGCTTTTGAAAAATTTGTGATAACCAGCATTTTCTCCTTCATCCAAATATTGTTACCCTATCAAAGAAAGAAATCATTGATGCAAAAAAATTTATTTTGTCGTCTGCAAATGCTTTGAATTTAGCCCATTTCAAAAAATTATCGTTTGGTATGGAGTTATGAGACGAAGGATGACATCGTTGTAAAGTAAAATTTGTATGACATCAGGAAATACCAATATGTCACGTGACAGTATTACAATCTCGGGGATTAACGAGAAATCACGATCTGCAGTACTGCACTGGGAATTGTAAATCTTCGTCCATAACATATTTATTGTCACAATGATGTGTTTTATACAAAAGTTGTGTGATTTCCATGTTTTTTTTTCCTTTTCAACAGAGACCCCTCGTGGGTCTTGAAAAGCGTTTCCGGCTTTGTATTGAGGAAACTCTTGTTCGATCCCAGATGCTTGAAATGGTCATAAACTGCACAAAAATATTCTCAATATATAGATAGACTAATCTAAGACAGCATTTTGCAATTGTGATAAAAATCGGTCATTAGAATTTTCAGAAATTCTGGCACGTTTCATCAACCAAAATTAAGGAATGCGTTTTTAGAGTAAAGGGTATTTACGGGAAAAGAGAGGGCTTTTTTGTGTTGTTGTCTAAAATAAGTAACTCAAGATTAAATTTTTGGAAAAAAAAAAATCCTATTCTATTGGTGCCAACCAACATATTCATAGCCGGTTGATATATCCAGGGCCTGTTCACAAAATTGGAGGTTTTGATTATTTATGTAAATCTTGTGTTACTTCTTATCAATTTTTTGCCAGTATCGAATTTTCATGCAATCGCTCAACGCAATAATTCACTCTTTTAGGACAGAAAAGCTTGCTTTTATTTGCTACTGAGATGGCAGTATACATCTGAAATTAGCTATTTGAGGATTATTTCGGTTTCAGTCACTCTGCGGCAAAAATTATTCAGACAACACCGAAATCATTCTGCAATTTACCGTAGTTTAGAAACACGTTGAAAGACCAGAGAATTGCATAACGATTTTTTTTTCAACATTCAAAGACATAAGAACACATCGGTACAAAGGATAACAAGCTTACCTATTTGAATTATTCTGAGCCGATATTTTCAGAACCGGAAGACCACCATAGCATATTCTCGTCAGAGTTATTGGCCCCGAATATGAAGTTTTCCTACCCGTGTGTTGGGGAGCTAGTAAATACTTAAGTTTCCATGGATTATGTAATAATATCGTAAAAGTTAACTGACGATATTCATCCGTCGAGAGAGATCGAGTCTATAACCTTTTATTTGGCACTGTTTAATTAAGATTGTATGTCACTGTCAATGACGGCTTTAAGTTCTTTTTCAGAAAAGAAAACTGTTTCAGAAATCGTAGATGCAAGATCAGACTGAAAGTTCTGTGCAGTCTGATCTTGATCTACACTGTCCACAAAAGCTCATTAATTCACGCTGAACAGCATGTCGGTTATTAGTTTAGGCCTATATTGGCTTGAACGAATCAGAAGTGGGACAATATTCAGGCAGTACGAGTATCGTAGGTTTACTTCGAAAACCTCGTAACTACAGCTTGTAACAAGCTGTAGTTACGAGGTTTTCGAAGTAAACCGACGGTACCTATCCGACTTATAGACAAAGTTCATGAGAAATCTCTGGTGAAATCTTAGGAGTTGCAAGAACGGATTAATTATTTAATATTAGGAAGGTTAACCGCCAGGCTGCAAACCATAGGCACCTGATTCTTGACAAACTTTGGTGTTTATATAACCTATTTAGTGTGTCTGCTATATTAGGTTACTGCAGGTTTGTCATGAGCCCAAATACTTCTTGTTTATAAGTCTGTGGAAAAACCATTCGCGAATCCTGATTTCCCAAAAGTCTATATTAAGAAACTGTATTCAATATGTTCAGTACATCACAAGTATTTGTGAAAAAATTGGCCGAGCTAGGGATCGAATCCACGCCCCGGTGTGGAGCGAAAACAGCTCTCGTTTTCCCACTGATGTATAGGGTTTATAACTATTTTCTCCATTACTACTTTTTTAGCAGCGTTTTAATCCTTTCCCAAACAAACCCTATTTTTTACGGGTCTGGAATAGTAGCCTTTTGAAAACATAGTGGGAAAAGGAGAAAATGCTGGTAACCAGCATTTTCTCCTTTTCTCACAATGTTTTCTACCCTATCATAGACAGAAATCATCTTTTCAGAAAGAGTTAGATTGTCGTCTGCAAATGCTTTCAATTTGGTCTAGTCCAAAAGTTTGTTGTTTGGGAAAGGATTAAATCGTGTAACGGATAGGGTGATACGTCATAGCAGACAGATCGAATCTTCGAAGAATATGACATGCGCAGGCAAGGGTCCAAGTATACGAACCCACTGTGAAAATCGCAAAATCATAATAAAAACGTTATGTTTGTATCAATCTTTAAAAACTTTGCAGAATGGTATTCGATTTCGTCAAAATTCGTAGGTAATAATTCGAAATGTGAAAAGCAAAGAATTTGTTTTTCGCAAAGTCTTTCCTTTTACAAAGACACTTTCACAACTAAATGTAAAACTTGTTTGGTCAAATCAGACCAGTCTAATTTTCGGTCAGTGCATTTTGACTTTATAGCCTACTCATAGTCGCTGTCACAGGATTTCATTCCTCTCTCTGATCATCGTGTCCAGGATGGTTATATGGAAAAGTAGCCAGTGGTTTGGAAAGAATTCTAATATTTTTGGAAGTACTGGTAAATAAAAACGCGAAAGAAGCATGTTCAGAGCCCGTATTTAACAACCATTCTTAAGAACGTTCTTTGTCTTATTCTCCAAAATTTTATACATTTGTAAGTAACGCGACTTCTGATTGGCTAAACCATTTGGTTTAGCCAAACAGAAGTTGTGTTACTTACAAATTTAAATTTAGGAAAAAAACATTGGAGAATAAGACTGAGAATATTCTCAAGAATGGTTTGTGAATACGGGCCCAGGTATATTAGCCGCTGCGATATTAGTGAAAAAGTTTTGAAAACGGAGTGAAGCACCATACAATCAATCGAGTTAAAACCGACTTACGCTCTTTTGGTTTTATCCGCAAAGGGTATGACTTTCTTATCAGCAATTAACAATTAAATATTGATGTATAGTCCGTTTTCTATATGAACCAAGGGCTATAGGGTAGCAATTCTATATCCAAGCTGTACCCATGAACACCAGTAAGAAATACTCAAATAATAATGAAAATAACAAATAAAATAAAATAATAAAAAAATGTTACGAATCCACCGCTTTCACTTTTTATCAAACGACAAAATTTTAGACTGGCCCATATTGAAAGAATTTGCAGAAGACAAAATGAATGTGACTGAAAATTTGAAATTCCTTTTGGGAAGGGTAGAAAACATTGTGGGAAAAGGAGAAAATGCTGGTTACCAGCATTTTCTCCTTTTCCCACAATGTTTTCTAAAGGCTTCTTTCTCAGGGATTGTATGGTAATGGGTTAACGAAGCACTGGGCTACGGAGGACCCTCTGAATGTTCGGAAAAGGTCTATATATCTAGGCATTTAGACCTGAATTAATGTATTATCTCCCGCCATTTATTGATTGCCACTACTCTTGAACATTGCTGAAACGTGAAAAAAAAAACGTTTCTTACAAAGCGCCCCCTATCTCATTACTTTATGACAAATAGAAAATCTTATTAGGCGATTTTTTCGCTTTGAAAACATCTGAGAGACAGCTTAACTTTTTTCGTGGAAGGAAAATTAAATGTAATAAAGAAAAATGCCCTCACCCACTCTTTCGCCCCCACTCTCTCTCTCTCTCTCTCTCTCTCTCTCTCTCTCTCTCTCTCTCTCTCTCCTCTCTCTCTCTCTCTCTCCTCTCTCTCTTTCTCTCTCTCTCTGTCTTCCTCCGTCTGTCTGTCTGTCTGTCTGTCTGTCTGTCTGTCTCTGTCTCTCTGTCTCTGTCTCTCTGTCTCTGTCTCTCTCTCTCTCTCTCTCTCTCTCTCTCTCTCTCATATACTTTACGTATTTAAGGTTTTACAGAAATAACTTTTACAATTACTTTACTTTATTTACAGTGGACCTATGAACACTTTTGAAAACATCGTTGCGAAAGGAGATATTACAACAGAGAGAGAGAGACAGGGACTTTCTTCGGTATTTTTAGCATTTTTTGTATGATTCAAATACATTAAAAAAGTGTTAAAATATATACATGAGTTAATTACCCGGCTGTCAAAAGTCATTCAAACAAGGTTTTGAAACTACTGTTCCACGAAACGCATTAAAATCAAATAAATCATAACAATCAATCATGGCTATTAAGAAAGGCTGGAGGAAAGTGTTATAGGAAATATCGGTGAACATTAAGCTTTTCAGCTATTCGTGGACAGGGGCTAGGCAAACATTATTCTCCTATTTCTTATGACTGAAAAAAAAAATGAAAAAAAAGGTTAATATTACTAATTAGTGGTATTCATCCTTTTTTTTTAATTTCAGTCTATCATAATTTTGTCTATTTGCAACGTTTGAATTCATTGGTCAAAGTTTCCGTTAAATGTCATTACGGAACGTATGAAATCCAATATTTACTTTTTATCACACGATCTCGGGTTTTAAAGACCCCAACAAAGAAGAAATTTGAAAACATTAAGTGAAAATGAGAAAATTTCGACAACCCAATTTTCTCCCCTTCCCACAATGTTTTCTAGCCTATGAAAGACAAATGTCATCATGCTTTGAGTAATATTTCCTTTGTCATCTGTATATTATATACTTTGAATAAAAACTAGTAACCAAATCAAAGTATCATAATTATGTAGCAATAATCAAATCGTTGAGAACGCTGAAGTGGTATTTGTCAAGGAAGCTGTTGTGTGGAATTAATGATTTGAAACAGAAAGAGAAATATTATCCAAATATTTGCTTGAAAATCAACCAACTATGCAAATGAATACCTCTTTGGTTGAAGGGAGAGTACTAAAGACAAAGTTAGGATCATTTGTGTATTGATGGTCTCCCTTGATTATTAGGAGGAGGCAGGAATAATGTCCCTTGACAGTACGATGCATGATGGATAGAGAGAAAAACCACGTGAATGATTGAATAAAACTAAGTATGTACCTGAAAACTATTATTTTGAGAAATCAGCCATTAACATTTTAAAAAAAATCCCAACATTACAATAATTTATTTCGATCTGTAAATATTCATGCCCAACCAAATAGAGTAGCGCGTAATCATGGGATCAAAAAACCATGGGACTAACTGGTTTTGAAACGAAAAAGCCTAGGACCAAGCAACCGAGAGAAAAACTTTGTATCATTGCGCCAATCGAAGGCTATGAGCGAGTGAAGCTATTCTCAATAAAAAAAAAAAGTATTTCCACGAGCGATGGCCTCACCCAGAGTATTTCAATATGTCAATTCCAATTACATATCTGAGTGCTACCGACAAAATAATTTGCCAGCGAAAAAATGAGTTTAATTGTGTTTATTTCCTTCGGTTTTGCACAAAATACGATACTTGGTCTTCAAAATTCAACATTGAACTCATAGTGGTATTGTCTTCGACAAATACCACAAAAAGGGGAAAATGCTGGTTACCAGTATTCCCACGTTTTCAACGAAATGTCAAAAGCCTTCTTCCTCGAAGTCATTCAAACTATGGATTTTTCGATGAAGCTATCACAAGGCTAAGTCATCCTAAGATATTATCTGTTTGGGCCATTTTCGGTTTGATTTAAAACATTCTAGTCCCATGTTAAGAACTTTTTGCCCCCTTTCTGACAATGGTTTCCAAAGATTGTAGATTGACAGGATCGTAAAAATTCTTATTTTATAGTGACTGTGCCAAAAATGCAAGACTTATGGCCCAACGTGATTTCACTCTATAAATGTTTAATACGTCAGTCGATAAAAGCTCCCCCTATCTTGTTCTCCAATAATCAATTAGAACGAGTTAGAGAATTGCCGTCTCGCGGTAAAACACGGGCAGTGCTGTTAACTATATGACTTTTTTTTTCTTAACTCTTTACCAAACAACAAAATTTTAGATTTGTTCAAATTGAAAGCATTCGCAGACGACAAAATAAACATGGGTCAAAAATTGAAACTTAACCTAAGAATAGAAAACATTGTGGGGAAAGGAGAAAATGCTGGTTATCAGCATGTTCTCCTTTTCCCACAATGTTTTCTGACGGCTTCTTCCTCTGGGTCGTAAAAACCAGGGATTGTTTGGTAAACCTTTTACCGCATTGCTTATTTCAAAAGTGCAGGGGTATATAATCTAGTAGAACGCTCTGGGGGACGCCCTCGTGCGTTATATCAAAGCACAATAGTAATGTTAAGTTCAAGTTCTTTCTTTCAAATTTATGCTTTTTTTCCTTTTTCCAAACATGCTTTCCATCCTTTCAAATTTCACTTTTTTCCCTTTCCCCCCTCATCTACCTTTTCTACTTTTTCAAAGACATATTCCACGTTCTCAGTCAATGATATGTACACAGTGCACAAATATATACACAGGGCCGTAGGAACAGGAAGGGGGGGGGGGGGGGGGGGCAGGCCCCCCCCCCCCCCAATAATTTGATCAGCAATAAAATGACTGTCAGTGTTTGGCCAAATATTGCTAGACAATCGTCGTGTATAAAGAGGATGAAATTCGCCGTTTTACCGTTCTGCAAATCGTAATGCTCCACTTAAAAAAGAAAACTTGACTCTCAATTTTCTATCGAAGTCTTTCTAACTATATTTAGGTTGACAATAAGCTCGTACATTCATTTTTAACGTGGTTTATCATTTCCGGTTTAAGTTTTCACCGACCTATAGACAGATGTGAATGACTTCATCGAGGTTGTTTATGTCGTTGTTAAACGACTTTCAGTGACGCCGCCATAATAAGATTCATGCGCGGATCCAGATATCTTTCTCAGAGGGGGTCCCACCGAAAACGCACTCTTCTTAACATTATATGATACTTTGATTTCCGGATTTCAGTGGATGTAAGGCGTTTAAAAGAAAAGTCAACGTTTCCAGTTCTAACCATGAGGAGGTCTCCACATTTAGAACCTTTTTTTTTTTAATTTATGACTGTATTTTACATAAATGCTGTGCAATATTAAACCAGTACCATTTCACGAATCCGATAACCACATTTTGCCACAATTCCGGGGGGGGGGGGGTTCGGACCCCCGGTCCCCCCCCTTTGGATCCGCCCATGAGATTGTGTGATTGGCTTTTCAAATAGAAACGACCATTACAATGATTATACAGACGAGGTTAGATGGTGGTGCAGAATCGAGCGAGTAGTGACGGGTGTGCCTGCTAATCGAAGTATAAAAAGTAATCCTATTTGAATTTTTACATTAGTTCATGAACCTGAGAGGTTCTGGTGGTATATAAATCACGTTTGCTTCGAATTTAGGCAGTGAACGACCATTTAGGTGTGCTTTATATTATAATTATACTGACTGAACTATTTTGTGTCAATCGAGAAACAAAAAAAAATGGGTCATGGTTTTTTTTTTAAAGGACAAATCGTCGGTTTACTTCCAAAACCTAGTAACTACAAGCTGTAATTACGAGGTTTTGGAAGTAAACCGACGAAATTCTAGGACGCCTGTGTTTGTTGGGATTTAGCGAAAAACGCAATCGGCTGACATCTTGTTTGTAATGCTAATATTAAGGACTGTGCACGCACTTTTGAAAGCAAGAGACGGAAAGGTCAAATGTTTTCCATTAGGCGATCTATGAATCTTCCTTAACTCTTTACCACACAAGATAATTTTAGACTGGTCCAAATTGAAAGCATTTGCAGACGAAAAAATAAAGGTGACTGAAAAATTAAAATTTGATTTAGGAAGGGTAGTAAACATTGTGGGAAAAGGAGAAAATGCTGTTTAGCAGCATATTCTCCTTTTCCCACAATGTTTTCTAAAGGCTTCTTTCTCAGGGGCGTCAAAAGTAGGGATTGTGTAGTAATGGCTTAAGGTCGATTTTTCGTCGAACCCCGGTAGCTCAGTCGATAGCGTACAGGACATGAGAACAGGGGGTCGTGAGTTCGGTCCCCGGCTCGGCCAGTTTCTTTCCGAGGACATTGAGACAGGATTCATTCCTCTCCTACCGGTATGTAGGAAAGCAGCCAGTGGCTTGGAAAGAAAACTGTGTAGAGTACTGGTAAGGAGACTCTAGGAAAGCATGGATAGGTGCACTGGCCGCCGCGATATAACTGAAATGATGTTTAACACGGTGTTAAATACCATACAATCAATTAATTGATATGACCGATTTCATTCTAGTTTCAATAAGTCAAAAAACTGTGGTGTGGCACCAAATCCGGAGACTCTGTGAGACATAGTATTACGTGTACACACATAAAAATAGAACGACATTACTCTCCCGAGGGGAGGTAGATTACTACAAATGGAGGCAGATATACGCCTACTTTCCATCGGAAAGGAGACTTTTTTCTTACACTTTTCCCTTTATACGGGTTTTCATCGCAATTTTAGACATTTCAAAATTCAAAGCATTAGCCGACCACGAAATAAATGTGGAAAAAATGGTGCTGATCGTACTGTACAGTATATTCTAGATTCATTCCGTCCACCAGAGCTCCTATTTTGGCACGCTAACTGAGGGAGGAAATGACATCATTCATCGTTAGTGAATTTAGGCTGAGTCGGCTGAATTCTTCAAAACATATTTTTCGCCTATTTTTCTTTATTTAGTTGTTATAGAAAAGGTCAGGAATGAAATAGGGCCTACATATTTCTGATGTACGTAGATTATTTGGGGTGGGTTTTTTTTTGCGTTCTCGCAAAATACTACTCTTGAACACATTGTGGAAAAAAATGAGAAATCTCTTGTGAATCGATCTGACTCCTTCACAATTTCTAAGGGCTTGCAGGACCCAGTCGGGTTCCAGTTCGATCATATTTGCTTTTACCCGGGCAGGTGGCTCAGTGGTTAGCATACATGACTCGTGACATGGTAGTTGCGGGTTCGATACCCGGTTGAGGCAAGTTTTCTTCCGACTGTATTTCCCACCTCACCTCTCTTGCAAGTGATAGAAGTCGTCAGTGACCTGAAAAGAAAGCTATGTCGGTTACTGGTCTGACAGAGAGCCGGGAAACTCACCTGTGGGTGCACTGACCACTGGGATATGACCTAGGCTGTATGGAAAGTAATTGTATGATACAGATTAAAGAGAGCGAAAGAGAGAGCGAGACAGATGGATGGACGGACAGCCGGACGAACAGACAGACAAAGAGACAGACAGAGCTCATGTCGTCACAACTGGGCCGATTCTGAACATACATCTACCTAATGGCTCACTCGATGTTTGCCGGATGATGCGAGAGAATTAGACATTCGGCATACCTCGGATTATGATACTAGATAGGTGCAAAATCGACCGAGTTGTGAGGAGTGAGTGTTAGAAGTATAAACAAGGGAGATAACTAAGAAAAGATACTCTGAAATTGTATGTGTGGTCTACCTTCGATTTAAATCTGCAGCTCCCCTCGCTAAATCGATCACTTCACTACTTCACACAAGAGAATATCTTAAATGGTACAAGATGGTTTTTTAACCAACCCGTCCGTCCGTCCACCTCTCTCTCTCTCTCTCTCTCTCTCTCTCTCTCTCTCTCTCTCTCTCTCTGTTTTTCCCATCTGTCTTTAGAACTCATTCTCTTTTTGTCTAACAATTTGGCCTTCAGCATCACAAAAATTGTAATTTAAAACAAAGTTCATGTTTTTTACACGACATACGCCATGCAATTTAGTTGTGGGTTAAAGGGCAGATGTTTTGAGAAAGATAAGCAGGTGTTAGAACTCGTCTTCGCAATTTAACACCTAAGAATGTTGGTTATGAAAAAAGGACGGGCGCAATTTTGAAGACAGATGACGAATAAAATTCCATTTTCTTGGCGAAAGAATTCTGTAAATCGAAAAAGCATTACGAGCACTTTTTTCTCTTTTTGTCCCCTAGACTATGTTGTACATGACATTAAGGCTGTAAACATTTCAGATTTTTGCTCGGCGGCCTTCAATCGCCCGGCTCATTAACCCGTTACCACACGGCAAAATTTTAGACCTTTCCAAATTAAAAGCAGGTGCAGATGACACTTTCAAATTGGCTCAAATGGTGCAATTTTGCTTTGATAGGGTAGAAAACTTTGTGGGAAAAGGAGAAAATGCTGGTAACCAGCATTTTCTCCTTTTCCCACAAAGTTTTCTAAAGGCGTCTTCCCCAGGGGCATTAAAAGATGTCATTGATTGGTAATGGGTTAAAGGCCCAAGTGCGGCAAAAAATCCAGTGAAGGGGTTAATGCATACCAGAGTATCTCAGAATTTAGCCTGGTGTTAGATAAAATGGATTTTTACGGGTCCATAACTGTGCGATGAGTTGCCTGGTACAAAGCATAAAGCGTATCAGGACAATTGCACCCCCCCCCCGGACAATTCTTCCCCAGACCATTGCCCCCCCCCCCCGGACAATTGCCCCCGGACCATTGCCCATGAAGACAATTCTCCCCCCCCCCCCCCCGGACTATTGGCCCCTGAGGACAACCCCCCCCCCCCCCGAACTTTTGCATACCGAGGACAATTCCGTCCTCGGAAGGCAATACTCCGGGGGGAATTGTCAATAAGCCTTTGTCCAGCGGAGCAGTAATTTATAAGTCTTGGTCAGTGAAAACATGACAGTCATTGGCCTTTGTCCAATGCAGCCGTGATTTATAAGTTTTTTTATAAGCCTTGGTCAGTGGAACCAGGACAGTAATAAGCCTTTGTCCAGTGGAGCCGTGATATATAAGCCTTGTTTAGTGGAACCATGACAGTCATAAGCCTTTGTCCAGTGGAGTCATGATATCTAAGCCTTGGTCGGTGGAACCATGACAATCACAGGCCTTTGTCCAGTGAAGTCGTGATATATAAGCCTTGGTCAGTGGGACCAGGACAGTAATAAGCCTTTCTCCAGCGAAGCCGTAATATACAAGCCTTGGTCAGTGAAACCATGGCAGTCATTAGCCTTTGTCCAGTGGAGCTATGATATATAAGCCTTGGTCAGTGAAACCAGTACAGTCATAGGCCTTTGTCCAGTAGAGCCGTGATATATTAGCCTTGGTCAGTGGAAGCAGGACAGTAATAAGCTTTTGTACAGTGCAGTCATGATATATAAGCCTTGGTCAGTGAAACCATGACAGTCATTAACCTTTGTCCAGTGGAGCCATGAAACATTAGCCATAGTCAGTGAAACCAGGACGGTAATAATCCTTTGTCCAGTGGAGTCAAGATATATAAGCCTTGGTCATTGAAACCATGACAATCAAAAGCCTTTGTCCAGTGCAGTCATGATATCTATGCCTTGGTCAGTGAAACCAGGGCTGTGATAAGGCTATGTCCAGTGGAGCCGTGATATATAAGCCTTGGTCAGTGGAACCATGACGGTCATAAACCTTTGTTCAGTGGAGCCGTGATATATAAGCCTTGGTCAGTGGAACCAGGACAGTCATAAACCTTTGTTCAGTGGAGCCGTGATATATAAGCCTTGGTCAGTGGAACCATGACGGTCATAAACCTTTGTTCAGTGGAGCCGTGATATATAAGCCTTCGTCAGTGAAACCATTGCAGTACAGTCATAGGCCTTTGTCCAGTGGAGCCGTGATTTATAAGTTGTTTTACATTGGTTTTACATTGGTTCCATGATATAAGCCTTGGTCAGTGGAATCATGACATAAGCATTGGCCAGTGGAGCTATAACATAAGCCTTGGCCAGTGGAACCTCAAAATAAGCCTTTGTGCCTGGAAGCCATGATATTTTAAAAGCCTTTGTCCAGTGGAATTACGAGATAGTGGACCTTTGACTTAAAGGCTTTGGCCAGTGAAGCTAATAAAATATCTGTATGTAGATCTAGTAATGTGCACAGAGAATGCGAAACGTGTGTATAAAAGTGTTGCATTTCAAATAAATTTCAGTTCATATGCTGGATTTCCTGGTAGAACACGTTTGTACACTAACCATAAACTGGAATGTTGCCACACGTGACAAAAAAATTACCGCGTTTCCGCATTCTGTATAATTGATCAAGATTAAATGCAAATTAGTAATTATTACGATTCGACTCGTAGCACAAAGAGCGGACAGAATTTTGGCGATGCGTGTCGACAGATACCGGATTTTTGTTACCGGATTTTACTGTTCGCAGAACGTGTTCTCAATTTCGGACGACCTTTTTTTCGATAGGTGTGCTTTCGTTCTGTGATAATTGTCAAACAGACGAACTTTCACGAAATTGAGATTTAATTCTGCAGGAACTTCATTTATAAATTGTCATATTGGCATAGATTTTATCACTGACGATTTTTACATGTACGTATGGATTAGATATTGTAGTATTCCCATTGCATACTGTCTGCTGCCAGGTGTGGTGACAATCGTTTGACACTAATGACAGGTAAGGTTTTTTGACTAAATGTTTTTTAGATTAAAATCTAGCTGGACTATTTCAAACCTTTTGAAACCGGTATTAAAAACAATTTGTTCAAACACGAGGAGTAATTTCTATTTGAACACTGCGCTTCAAAAACTAAATTGGGCAGTTATTTGAAAATGTGACCATTTTTAAAGCTCCCACAGCTGCCAAAATCCTGAGTTTTAACAACCCTGATGGAAAGGGCTGTTGAAAAAATTGTGGGAAAAGGAGAAAATGCTGTAATCAGCATTTTCTCCTTTTCCCACAATATTTTCTTCTCTTCTAAAGTCAATTTTGAGTCATGGTTATTTTTGTCTTCTGCAATTGCTTTCAGTTTGGACAAGCCTAAAATTTTGTCTTTTGATAAAGAATTAACAGATTGATTTGGGTATTGCATGAAAATATCAAATTATCAGTTTTTGCATGAGAAAGATTAACTCCTATCATATTCATTTGTTAAATCTTATTCTGCTAAATAGCTAAAATGAAATTTTCATTTCATGATTAAAAATTGAAATATTGTTATTTCAAAGTTATGTTATGAGAAAATAACTCTTTATTGTGCTGTGTAGATCCAAGATCAGACTGCACATTGTGTGCAGTCTGATCCTGAATCTACACTGTCTGCGAAAGGTCAGTAAGTTGTGCTTAACAGCCTAAGGGTTAACCGTTTAACCCATAAAGCATTTCTAGGGTATGTCTTATTGACGGTAAATAACAGCAAGGATGTAGCTGTTTCTTATGTGTATATGACACCTTTTGATAGCATAGAAAACATCATGGCAAAAGGTGAAATTGCTTATCACAAGCAATTTCACCTTTTGCCACAATGTTTTACAAAGGCTCCTACAAGTAATGCGTAGAAATGACTATCTATGGAGTAAAGGGTTAAGATGTGAATGAGCCTCATAGGGTATTGATTAGCATTAGCAACACATGGGATTAATTGCCATATATGGCTTGCAACACGCGAAAATGGGCATTAGAACATTTGCGTAAAGTGTTGTCTCGGATCAGCGTGCACTGTCTGTGCAGGCTGATCCGAAACGACACTTTCTGTTTTTTATGTAATATTCTGTTTTGTGCAAGTCTACTGCAGGACAAAATCTAATGTAGTCGTAAAGTGTTGTCTCGGATTAGCCCACCCAGACTGCGAAGGCTGATTGGAGACGACATTTTACACAAACGTCCCAATGCCCCTTTTCGCGTGTTGCAAGCCATATGAGCCATGCTCTGGCAAAAAGGGGCTTATTGCATTCCCATAATGCATTCTTACAAGCAAACTCATCACATTATCATGGATCCAACAATAGACTGAATCATGAGGTAGACTAGTCCTTGGAATTGCAGAAAACTGACTTATAGCATAAAGGTTTGGACCAAATCTGCCTGCATAGTCCACACAGGCTGATCAGGTTCTATACTTTTTGCGTATTCACCATGCCTCCTTATCACAGAGCATGGATCACATAACTGGTATTGTGAAATGAGCTCCGACCCTTTACCACTCAATCTCAAGTTTGATCCTGAGAAAGAAAGCTTTTGAAAACATTCTGGAAAAAGGTTCTCACAATGTTTTCCACCCTACCAAAAACAATTTGTATTATATAAGCTGCATCTATTTTGTGTGAAAATGGGTTGAATTTCAACCTTTTTGATATACTTTTGTTTCGTTACCACACAAGGCCAACTTTTGATGCTCCTGGAAACCAGCAGTTTCTCCTTTTCCAACAGTGTATTCTACCCTATCAAAGAAAATTTGCACCATTTGAGCCACATTGAAATTGTCATCTGCAAATGCTTTCAATTTGGACAAGGCTAAAATTTTGTTGTTAAGTAAAGGGTTAATCTGTTACCAGACAACTGAGACAACCAGGCTGTTCCAAATTAAAAGTTTTAACAAGGTCACAGCTTCAGAGTGACTTGGAAATTAAAATTTGTTATGGGAAGGGTAGAAGAAATTGTGGGAAAGGGCAGAATACATTGGTTACCAGCATTTTCTCCTTTTCCCACAATGTTTTCAAAAGGCTTCTTTCACAGAGTTGTGAAAACCGGTGACTGTTTAGTATCTTTGTGAGCCAAGTTTACTATCACTACGTGGATCTTACCTTGGCTGATTGAGCCCGATTTTGAGATTCCTGCGATGCGCCCTCTATTGGATGCTGGTTATTACTCCCCTTTACATCATGTTTCTAAAAGCAAATGAAATATTGTTTTAAAAACTGCTTACGAATACATATGAAGTGATAAGCAGACATCCACGTGGGTTTCCATGTTTTACCTATTATTCGAAAGGTAGAGACCGTGTTCTATTTTTATCAAAGATGAAATGCTCCGAGCGATTTCATTCGTTGCAGAGAGAGCTGGCTGCAACCAATGAAAAAGCGTATCGGGTGAACGTAAAAATCAAGTTTGATCCGCCAAGGGTAGAGTAACGTAGTCTTGGCTTCCAAGATGCTGTTTAGTAGAGATTTACATATACGTACAGGGGTTTATTTAAGGAATGAAGAGAATTTTTTTGTTTTCATGGAGGTATGAAAAAAAAAAACCTAATCACACTTTTGTATGAAACCGCGACAATGACGTATACGTGACGTCACTATAGTATTGAACATTCGCAGGTTCAGTAGCTTTATTACTAGAAGTTCAATATGCTAGAACTAAGTTGAAAGTAAGATTGTAAGAACCCAGCAAAGTGACAATGAGTTTTCAGCTCTCTCTTTGAATTTGCTGTTGTATATTTTTATCAATATTTAGAGAAAATAAATTCAGCAAGCAAGTTGAACTTCGAAAGATTAGAAAGAAGACCATTATGAAATCTCGTATGTGTTTGTTTACATTACTTTGCAAAAGTAGTCCCGGCACTGCTGAAAATTTTTTTTCATGGAGCTATGAAAAATTTTTTTCAGCCAATCAGAACTCGCCATTGTCCATGAAAACAACTAATATTGAATTATAGAATTATAAACTATTTATTTATTTGAGAATATCAATATGACAAGATGTAGGTCAATAGTCAGTTTGTACAACTTGTAACACGATTTACCCTTTACCACACAGTCATAACTTTTAACTACCCTGAGAATGAAAGAATTTGAAAACATTGTTTTTTGGTAACCAGCATTTTCTCCCTTTCCCACAATTTTTTCTACCATTCCCAAATCAAATTTTAGTCTTTGATTAACATGAATTCTGTATTCTGCAAATGCTTTCAATTTGGACAAATCTACATGTTTGTCATGTGGTAAAGAGTTTTAAAGACAAAGTGCATAAAGGGGACCAAGTGCAGGAAGAAGTCAAATTCTTATGATAATCAGGTTTAATGTTTGAAGGTGCAACAAGTTGATGAATTTATATTTTTATAGCATGTTATTATCTTTTGTAAGATCAGCATTTTGTAGGTTATATTAGTAATTAGATAACAATATAATGTATGTTGTAAGCTAGATTTTTGCAGTTTAGCCCAATACCATACAAATTAAAATTTCAGAACTATCCATCAGTTCCAATGGCTAACTGGTTTATTGATTGAAAAGTGTTTTTTGCTCTTTTCAACATTATTTCAGTTATATTTTTCTTATTCATATTTTTACTTGGTTTCATCAACACTTGGATAAAACTCTGTTCAAAGTGTCTTGCCCTAAGACACTCCCACAAAATTCCAGTGCCTCCAGTGTCAGGCTCCAACCTTGGATCTCCAGGACGCAAGCCTCATACTTCACCACTGAGCCATGCGGGATCCCTTTGTATGTAATGCAGCATGCTGCTGTGTTCAACCTGCATCTGTGCATGTATTAACCCTGTATTAAATGATAATATTTTAGACTTGTCCAAATTCAAAGCATTTGCAAATGACAAAAGTGAATGAAAATTTGGAATTTGTAGTGGGAAGGGGGTGAAAACATTGTGGGAAAAGGAGAAAATGCTGGTTACCAGCATTTTTTCCTTTTCCCACAATGTTTCTTTCTAAGAGAGTATTAACCCTTTACCAAATGACAAAATTTTAGACTGGTCCAAATTCAGAGCATTTGCAGATGACAAAATGAAAGTGAATGAAAATTTGAAATTTTCAGTGGGAAGGGGGTGAAAACAATGTGGGAAAAGTGGTTACCAGCATTTTCTCCTTTTCCCACTATGTTTTCTAAATGTAAATTTCTTTCTTAGAGAGTGAAAAGCTACTTGAACTCATTGAACAATAAGAGATATCCTCTTTCCAGAAATTTCCAGACTTGTAAAAGGTAATGTTTTCATTTAAACACAATTTAAAACCAGCTGTGGTTACTTTTGGCTGCTTTTTGGGATATGAGCAACATGTTAGTGGCATTTGAATCTGCAGAATGTTTTTAAAGGTTGCCCTTCAGATTTTGGGACGAAAATTTACAAAAATGCAAAAAAATCATCCTTATACTCCTAAAGTCTTTTAATTTGCATTCATAAAACCCCAGTAGTCGAAAACCATCCGACAACATGAGAAATTAGAGATTTACTATGGTCCAGTTTGAGAGCAACGGGAGACACGTTCTATATTTAGATAATCATTTCTCTCATTTACATACAGGAATACACAGACGAATTTCAAACATAGGTTCTGAAGAAGACATGATGGAAAATAATTATTACATGTTTGTTATGTAATGGAATTGAAGCTTTATTAATCACGTGCCAGTCACTTGACATTCCCACAATGCTTTATTAATTTTTGGCACGAAATCTAAAAATAGCTTAAGAGGCTACGTAGCCTTTTAAGGGAATATCACCAAAAAGAATTTTTTTTGTAATTTTACGAATCTTAATTACTGATGATTTGTATTATTTTTTCATATAGATTTCAGTGACATATATATTTTTTAATTTGGTGAGATGTGAAAATTCTAAATACCCACCTTTTAATTTGAGCAAGTCTTCGATTTTGTCATCTGGTAGAAGGATAATGAAATAAACTTTATGGTTGCAAAGCTCTCCAACCAGACTGCAGTGCTGTTCATGAACAATAAAATGTTGTAAAACCATAATTTTTGGATATTTTTGATACTAAAGAAATCAATAATTTACTCTTAACCTCGCATTAAAAATTTTAGACTCGTCAAGATAGAAAGCATGTTTTTGAAACAGTAGAAAACAATGTGGTCCAAACAGCAAATGCTGATAACTGTCATTTTCTTCTTTTCGATATTGCCTAACTTGTCAGAGACAGCAACAGGTTTAACCCTTTCCCAAACAATCCCTGACTTTTACAACCCTGAGGTAGAACCTTTTGAAAACATTGTGGGAAAAGGAGAAAATGCTGGTTACCAACATTTTCTCCTTTTCCCACATTTTCTACCCTTTCAAAAACAAATATCAGTTTTTGAGTCACATTTATGTTATCATCTGCAAATGCTATCAATTTGGACAAGTTAAGAATTTTGTCATTTGTTAAAAGTTTACCTAGTTTTTAAAATTAACCCATTACTACAAAATCCCTAATTTTGACGACTCTGAGAAATAAGCCATTAGAAAACATTGTTGGAAAAGGAGAAAATGGTGGTAACCGGCATTATCTCCTTTTCCCACAATGTTTTCTACCCTTCACAAAACAAATTTCAAATTTTCTGTCACTTTTATTTTGTCGTCTGCAAATGCTTTCGATTTGGACAAACCTAAAATTTTGTCATTTGGTAATGAGTTAACTCTTTACCACACAAGAAAATTTTGGACTGGTCTAAATTGAAAACATTTGCAGACGACAAAAAAAGGTGACTAAAATATAGAAATTTGTTCTGGGAAGGATAGAAAACACTGTGGGAAAAGGAGAAAATGCTGGTTACCAGCATTTTCTCCTTTTCCCACAGTGTTTTCAAAAGGCTTCTTTCTCAGGGGCGTCAAAAGTAGGGATTGTGTAGTAATGGGTTAAATGCATTGTACATTATGATATCTGTTTTATTTACTTTTGTCAGCTATTGTTACTTTAACCCATTACAAACACAATCCCTGCTTTTGACGCCCCTTATAAAGAAGCCTTTAGAAAACATTGTGGGAATAGGAGAAAATACTGGTAACCAGCATTTTCTCCTTTTCCAGTAATGTTTTCTACCCTTTCCAAATCTATTTTCAATTTTTGATTCACATTTATTTTGTCGTCTGCAAATGCTTTCAAATTGGACAAGTCCAAAATTTTGTCATATGGTAAAGAGTTAATCTGGGCCATATTTCATTTGTATTTGTAGTTGCTTTAACCCTTTCCCAGACAAGCCCTGGTTTTTACCTGTCTGCAGTAAAAGTCTTTTGAAAACACTGTGGGAAAAGGAGAAATTGCTCGTAACGAGCAATTTCTCCTTTTCCCACAGTGTTTTCTACCCTTTTTAAGAACTTTCTGCCATTTTATCCATTTCTAAAAATTGTCGTCTGCAAAATCTTTGGGTTTGGAAGGGTCCAAAATTTGTTGTTTGGGGAAGGGTTAATATATTCAGACGAGGCCAAGATTTTATTTGCCTGTTGAAGAGTTTAAAATACACAAAGAAGGAAAAGCTCAAAATTGAAAAAGAAAGTCATAAAACATCTTAAGATTTATTATTTTTTTACACCGAGATAAATCACATCTGGCTGCATTATGAAATAGAACTAGATCCAATATTCAAAACTGCATGAAGAAAACCTGTCCTCTCCATCAGTACAGAGAGATCACCAACTCTTCAGAAAACTTCCTCAATTAGTGACATTAACTCTTTACCGAACAAGAATGTTTTAGACCAAGAAGCATTTGCAGACGACAAAATAAATTTAGGTGATAAATAGAAATTTGTTGTTCGAAGGATAGAAAGCATTGTGGAAAAGGGAGAAAATGCTGATTACCAGCATTTTCTCCTTTTTCCACAATGTTTTCAAAAGGCTTCTTTCATATGGACATTAAAAGTCGAGATTGTGTGGTAAAGGATAAAGGGCTTGAAAGCCAAGTGTCTGATTGAATCCCAACCATGGCGGATTTCTCTCTGGAGTTTATGACATAATGAAGCATCAGGATTCATTCTTCTCTCTCTCCACTGATCATTATTTTAATATACTGATTATGTGGAAAAGCAGCCAGTAGCTGGGAAGAATATTGTGTGGATACTGATAAAAAAAATTCCAGGAAAGCATGGATAGGGACATTGGCTGCCATGATATAACTATAGTACAACCTGTATTCAGAGACCACTCGAGGGAAGTACTGAAATTGGTCTCTTACGGCAGGTGGTCTTTAAACACATGTTATATTAGTTAAATGTTAGAAGGGTTGTTGTATCAGAACAGTGCACTCATAAAGCAGGTGGTCTCTTAGTACAGGTGGTCTCGAACACAGGTTTAACTGTAAATTATTTTTTAAGATCAGCCCATGCAGTCCATGCAGGCTAATTGGAGACTATGGTCTTTGTTTTTACGAGATTTTCTGATATGCAGAAAGTCCAAGTGTAGCCATGAAATTGTAAAGTGCTGTCTTGGATCAGCCTGCCTGGACTCCGCAGGCTGATCTGAGATAAAGCGTTACGCAAATGTCCAAATGCCTTGTCACGTATTGCAGGACAAATAGAATGTTTTGTTCTATTCAAACCTTGGCCCTTTACCCCGTAAGGCATTTCTATGGTATCTTTAATTGACCCTAAATAACAGCAATGATGAAGCCATTTCTTATGTGTATATGACACCTTTTGATAGCATAGAAAACATTGTGACAAAAGGTTAAGTTGCTCATCAGGAGCAATTTCACCTTTTGCCCAATGTTTTCCTAAGGCTTCTGCAAGCAATGCGTAGAAATGAGTATCTATGGAGTAAAGGGTTAAGAAACTATAACTGAAAGAGTGCATGATCAACAAATTAGATTCTGAGGTGAAGGTCTTTGAAATTGAAGGCTGTTAACCATTTTAACTCTACCAGAAAATCCCAACTTACAATAACTCTTGGGAGAAAAGATTCAGAAAACATGGTTGGAAAAGGAGAAAATGCTGGTAATCAACATATTCTCCTTTTCCCACTATGTATTTTATCCTATCACAGAAAAAATTCACAATGTGACTAATATTGGTTCGTTGCCTGTCACTACTTTGATTTTGGCCCAGTCTGAAACACTGTTGTTTGGTAAAGAGTTGTAGAGCTTGCAAATAGCAAATGCTGAGTGGCGCCTAATATTCTCAGGTGAGCTAAATGGGATCATCCTGTCTCTCTTATGGAAAACTTATGCAACTTAGTGCAAGCAGAGTTTACATGATGCTCCCAGTTTCCTCAGTTAACTCTTTACCAAACAATCCCTGGTTTTTATGACCCTGGGATAGAAACCTTTTGAAAACATTGTAGGAAAAAGAGAAAATGCTGGTAACCAGCATTTTCTCCTTTTCCCACAATGTTTTCTACCCTGCTTGAAACAAATTTCAAATTTTGAGATATGTTTATTTTGTCTTCTGCAAGTGCTTTCAATTTGGACCAGTCTTGAATTTTTGAAGGGTTAAAGATAGATTTTTATATAATACATCAAAGATTTATTGATGTCTAGATTTTTTTTATTACCAGTAACAACCTTTATGTAACCAAACTTGTTTTTGTTATTTTTAGAGGTAGAAAATAATCCATTACCCAACAGTATGAAATTTATTGACTCCCAGAGATTAAAGGCTTATGAAAAGATTGTGAGAAAAGAAGAAAATAATGGCAAAAAGCATTTCCTTCTATTCCCACAGTCTTTTCTTCTCTTTCACAGGTACATTCTACCTTCCGAGACTTTAAAAGTGGTTTAAAGGAAGTCAGAAAGAAAGTTGCTTGGCTGTAGAAGACAATCTAGACAGAAATGCATCTGAAAGCCGTGATGATTTGTGTCCATTTCATGATCACATTTTCCTGGTTTTGACCATCCAGGTTGCTCAGATGCTGGGTCACAACCTGTGGGATCTATAAGGGAGTGAACTCTTTAACAAATGACAAAAATTTGCATTGGTCCAAATTCAGAATTCTAGCTAATGGGAATTTAACTCATTACCAAACGACAAAATTTTAGGTTTGTCTAAATCCAAAGCATTTGCAGACGACAAAATAAAAGTGACTAAAAATTTGAAATTTGATTTAGAAAGGGTAGAAAAAATTGTGTGAAAAGGAGAAAATGCTGGTAACCAGCATTTTCTCCTTTTCCTATATTGTTTTCTTAAGGCTTTTTTCTCAGGGTCATCAAAAGTAGGGATTGTGGTAATGGGTTAAATAAGACTCAAATAAAGCTTTCCAGTGTTAAGTCTTCAAATTTATTGTGTTATAAAGTTATTAATAAAATTTACCATTTTGCACTCAGCAGTGATTTGATGCATTTATTACATAGATGAATTTGTTACATGCTTTTTAATAAAGAAAATGAAAACTATGGGTTTTGACTACAAAAAATTTTTTGATATGCTTTTAGATAAAAAAAGAAACTTTAAAAAAAAATGAGTTGTGAGCCTTTTAGGTAAATCTTATTATTTAGGAAAATTATCAATTAAGCCGCCTCAGTGGTTGTTGAATTTAAATTCTGGCTACTGCTTCAGTTGCCACAATGTTTTCATAGGTTCCTCAACATTTTAGGATGTAACAAATCAATTTCAAGCCATTGCTTTAACTTCAAAAATGTTTTCAAAGATATTTCAATATATCTTGCGAAGCAAATTTCAGAAATCCATCTTTTCAGTTACAGTAATTTATAATCATTTTCCAAACATTCTTGCATGTTAATTGCCCTGTAAAAAAGTAACTCTTGAAGACATTCTGGGAAAAGGAGAAAATTACAGCAAAGTTTTTTTTTTTTATCCTCTCGAAACCAGTTTCTACAATTTTGGCCTCATTACCAAATTACAATATTTAAGGCTTGTCCAAATTGGAAGCGTTTGCAAACGACAAAATAAAAGTGACTGAAAATTTGAAATTTGTTTTGTGAAGGGTAGAAAACATTGTGGGAAAAGGAGAAAATGCTGGCTGGTTACCAGCATTTTCTCTTTTTCTCGCAATGTTTTCTAAAGGCTTCTTTCTCAGGGGCATCAAAAGTACAGATTGCATGGTAATGGGTTGACTCTTTACCATAACACAAAATTTTGGTCTTGCCCAGATTGAAAGCATGTGCAGACAACAGAATTACCAGTAATGTAGCTCAAGTGATGTCTTTGATAGGGTAGAAAACATTGTTGGAAAAGGAAAAAATGCTGGTCACAAGCATTATCTCCTTTTCTTGCAGTGTTTTCAAAAGCTCTACTTTAGGGTTGTTAAATTTTGGGATTGTTTGATAAAGGGTTAATGTCTGCAAATGCTATGGACAAATCAGTTACCTTTATCATGTTGTAAAGGGGGAGAGGAAGACAATGGGTTTAGGGTTATTTGGTTACAATCTAACTTTCCCTGTTTTTGTAATAGCTAGCTTTTGATCTGTGTTTTGAGGTTCAAAATGTAAGATTAGAAAATTATGAAACCTAGCTGAATGAGAGTCCTTGGTTTCGTAATTTTCGAGATTGAAATGTCACTGTTTACATTGCTTATTCAGCTGAGAATACAGGGCTTTGAGTAACCTACCATTCGTGAGATTATCCCAAGTCTCATTGTCCAAGATTTTCGAAATTTGAAAGTAACACAACTTCTGATTGGCTAAACAGAATGGTTGATGAAAATATTGCAAGCTATGGACTCATTCCCAGCTCAGCAAACTTTCTCCAAGGATTGATGATAGTTGATGCAGCAGGATTTGTTCCTGTCTCACCACTGATCATCAGTCAGTGAAAGCACTTAGTGGCATTGGAAGAATGCAAAATAATGGTAAGAGAAGCTCTAGAAAAGCATGAATAGGTGCGCTGGCTTCCAGAATATACCTGAAATAATGTTGAAAAGTGTCATTAAACATAATACAAAGACAGTAGCATTTCTTATACCATAAAGGAAGTGCTCAGGATCCGATTGGATATGTCCCATATTTACAGTCATGTGCACTGGCAAAAGCATGAAAAAGCAGTTTCTTATTTTGGGATCCCTGCATACATGACTACATTTTCAACACAACATCCAAAATGGTGGCATCAATCAATATACATGTAAGACACCCACAAGACAAACATACGCGGTAGCCTGCTTCATTTCTAGTTTCCCTTGATGGTTGTCATTAAAGCGGAAAGAATGGATTATTTAAAAGTTATTAAAATTTGTTTTATGTTGGGTAGAAAACATTGTGAGAAAAGGAGAAAATGCTGGTTACCAGCATTTTTAGCTCACCTGAGCACGAAGTGCTCAGAGTGAGCTGTTGGGATAGTGCCGTGTTTGGCGTCCATCGTTCGGCGTCCGTCATCAGTTGTCCGTTGTCCTCCGTCCACTTTTACCTTGTGTATGCCCTAGAGGCCACATTTTCAGTCAGATACTCAGAATGTTTACCTTGATGAAATCTTGGACGAATAAAAAAATGGGTCATGTTGGGTCAAAAACTAGGTCACTAGGTCACATCTTAGAAAAACCTTGTGTACGCTCTAGAGGCCACATTTTTGCCTTGATGATGTTTGCTTTGATGATATCTCAGACGAGTTTGAAAATGGGTCATGTCAGGTCAAAAGCTAGGTCACCTCGTCAAATCTTAGAAAAACCTTGTATATGCTCTTGATGCCACATTTTTTAGTCCAACACTCTTGAAAATTTGTCAGAATGTTTGCCTTGATAATATCTTGGATGAGGTTGAAAATGGGTCATGGTGAATCAAAAACTGGGTCAATAGGTCAAATGTTTTTAAAACCTTGTGTATGCTGTGGAGGACACATTTTCAGTCTGATACTCCTAAAACTTGTTCATAATATTTTTCTTGGTGATACCTTGAATGAGTTTGACAATGGGTCATGTGGAGTCAAAAGGTAGGTCAATGGGTCAAATATTAGAAAAACCTTGTGCACACTCTAGAGGCCACATTTTCTGCCTGATACTCTTCAAACTCGGTCAGAATGTTTGTTTTGGTGATGTCTCAAAAGAGTTTGATAATGGGTAATTGTCGGGTCCAAAACTAAGTCACTTGGTCAAATCTTAGAAAAACCTTTTGTACGCTGCAGAGGCCACATTTTCAGTCCAATACTCATGAAACCTGGTCAGAATAATTGTTTTATTGATATCTCAAAAGTGTTTGATGATTGGTAATGTCTTTTAAAAAACTAGGTGACTGTGAAACTAGATGGTTCATGTTTGGTCAATAGACTCAGGTGAGCGATTCCAGGGCTATCATGGCCCTCTTGTTTCCTTTTCCCACAATGTTTTTTCTGTGAGGCATGAGTAAATTCTCTGTTTTAGAACCTTTTCATTGTTTGTCTATTAACTCTTTACCACTCTTTAATGACCCTGAGAGAGAAGCCCTTTGAAAACACAGAGGGAAAAGGAGAAAATGCTGGTAACCAGCATTTTCTCCTTTTCCCAGAATGTTTTCAATCCTTCCCAAACCAAATTTTGATTTTTCAGTTATCTTTATTTTGTTGTCCGCAAATGCTTTCAATTTGGACCAGCCTAAAATTTTCTTGTGTGGTAAAGAGTTAAGCAGAACTGTTTCACAGGGTAGGAATCTACAGGGGACCTTAGCCTGGATTCCAGTCTACTCTCTGTTTCTTTTTCTATCATTAGCTCACCTTAGCATGTAGTGCTTGGGGGGGAGCTATTGTGATCGGTCGTTGTCCGTCGTCCGTCTGTCGGTCCATCCGTAAACAATTACTAAAAAATCTTCTCTGAAACAGCCCGTCAGATTTCAGAGAAACTTCACAGAAATGATCCTTAGGAAATGCACTTTCAAAATACTTCAAAGATTTGAATTCAATGAAGAAGTCTGGTTGGCATGGCAACCAAAAGAAAAAACTTTAAAAATCTTCTTGTCCAAAACCCTAAGGGCTAGAGCTTTCATATGTGGCATGTAGCATAATCTAGTGGCCCTCTACCAAAATACTTCAAATTATGGCCCTAATGTTGAAAATGGCCCTATGTTGTGGGTTCTCAGATTTCACATAGAGATAAAGAAGGAAATTTTTAAAAATCTTCTTGTCCCAAACTGTAAGGGCTAGAGCTTTCACATTTGGCATGTAGCATCATCTAGTGGCCCTCTACTGAAATACTTCAAATTATGAGCCTAGTGTTGAAAATGGCCCTATGTTGTGGGTTCTCAGATTTCATAAAGAGATAAAGAAAGAAATCTTTGAAAATCTTCTTGTCCCAAACCTAGAGCTTTCATATTTAGAATCATAAAATTACAGAAAAAAAAATTGTTTGATGGTATTCCATTAAAAGGCTACGTAGCCTCTTAAGGTATTTTTAGATTTCGCACCACTTTGATTAGAAAGTATTGTGAGAATGTCAAGTGACTGGCACATGACTAATGATGCTTTAATTCCATAACATAACAAACATGTAATTATTTTCCATAATATCTTCTTCGGATGCTATGTTTGAAGCTTTGTCTGTGTATGTCTTGTATGTGGATTAGCGAGTTGCTCATCTAAAAATAGACCGGGTTTCCCATTGGTGTCGACCTGGGCCGTAGTAAATCTCTAACTTCTTTTGTTGTTGGATGTTTTTGACTGCTGGGGATTTTTTAAATGAAAACTAAAAGGCTTTGGGAGTATAAGGATGATTTTTTTTGTATTTTTGTAAAATTTTCATCCCAAACTCTGAAGGGCCACCTGTATCAACCTTGACAAAAAAGGCTAACCAGCATTTTCTACATTTCCACAATTTTTCCATTTAGTTATGTTTTAAATTGTTTGGCTACAAATGCTTTCAATGTGGACAAGTCCAAAATTTTGCTGTGTGATAAGGTAAAAGAGTAAGCACAACAATAACTGCTTTTCTATCATTGCAGATGTATCTACAACAAAAAGAGGAAAATCAGGAAATTGTAAAGGTTGGTCCATGTTGCAGGGAGTGCCTAATGACGTGAAATTATTCATTCGCCAATGGCATTCTAAGGCAATTTACAACCATTTTAATACAGTCATGTTTTTGTGGGGGCTGTGAGTATACATCAGAATGCCCCTTGGAATTATTCCCTTTCCATTCGGAAAATGCCGAATATGTCAGGATAAAGCGACAGGACTACATTATGGAGTTGCCACGTGCGAAGGATGCAAGGTATGACATTTGACAGTCTTTTTATGCCAAGAATATTTCTGGCTAATTGCCATAGAAATATGTTTATGGTTAGGTTGCTTTAGGCAACTTTTAGAGCTGAACCCATTTCCACACCATCCTGGGTTTCAGTGGATTTTGATCAAGAGAGCTTTGAAACACTTGTAGGAAAAAGAGAAAATGCTGGTAACTAGCAATTTTTCCTTTTACTACAGTATTTTTACCCTCTGCCCTTAGATTGCATGGGCAAGTTTTGAAGCTTAACCCTTTACCAAACAAGCCTTGGTTTTTACAAACCTGAGATAGAAGCCTTTTGAAAACATTGTGGGAAAAGGAGAAAATGCTGGTAACCAGCATTTTCTCCTTTTCCCACAACGTTTTCTACCCTGCTGGAAACAAATTTCAATTTTTGAGTTACGTTTTTTTTTGTCGTCTGCAAGTGCTTTGAATTTGGACCAGTCTAAAATTTTGTCGTTTGGTAAAGAGTTAAACATTCACCACAAAATCCTTGGTTTTAAGGACCCTGATGAAAGAGGTTTTCAAAAATTGTGGGAAAAGGAGAAATGTTGATACCTATCATTTTCTCCTCATTATCAACAGTTTTCTTCTTTTTCCACAATTCTTTTCACTCTATGCCCTTAGATGTCCTTAACCCTTTACCAAACAATCTCTGGTTTTTACAACCCTGAGATAAACGCCATGGGCGGATCCGTAGGGGGTGACTGGGGGTCCGGACCCCCCCTGGAACTTTGGCAAAAATGTGGTTATCCGGGATTCATAAAGTGGTACTGGTTTGATATTGCACAGTATTTATGTAAAATACAGTCATGAATTTTGATAAAAGGTTCTAAATGTGGAGACTTCCTCATGGTTAGAACTGGAAACGTTGATTTTCTTGTAAACGGCTTACATCCACCTAAATCCAGAAATCAAGTATCATATAATAAGACGAGTGCGCTTTTGGTGGGGACCCCCCCCCCCAGAAACATATCTGGTGGATCCACGCATGAACGCCTTTTGAAAACAATATGGGAAAAGGAGAAAATGCTGGTAACCAGCATTTTCTCCTTTTCCCACACTGTTTCCTACCCTTCTAAATAGAAATTTCTGTATTTGAGTCACGTTTATTTTGTTATCTGCAAGTGCTTTCGATTTGGACCAGTCTAAAATTCTGTTGTTTGGTAAAGGGTTAAGTAAATTTCCAATATTACACCTGGACCCTCAGATGAAAGAGGTTTTTTAAAAATTGTGGGAAAAGAAGAAAATGTTGATACTTAGCATTTTCTTTTTTTCATTGTCAACAATTTTTTTCTATTCCCACATTTTTAGCTCACCTGAGCACAACATGCTCAAGGGGAGCTTTTAGGGTCACTGGGTGTCCGTCTTGCGTTGTGCGTCGTCCGTCGTGCGTCGTCAACAATTCTTTAAACATCAACTCCTCCTAAATCGCTGGGCCAATTTGGACCAAACTTGGCAGGAATGTTTCCTTTTTTAGCAAATTCTTTAAAAATCTTCTCCTCTGAAACCGCTCGTCGGATTTTGGAATTATTTCACAGATATGTTCCTTGGGTGACCCTTTTCAAAAACTGTTCATGAAATTTTGATCCGTCAAAAATTGTGGCTCTGGTGAATGGGGGCTACTTGCACTATACAGAAATCAAGGAATTCTTTAAAAATCTTCTCCTCTGAAACCGCTGGTCGGATTTTGAAATAATTTCACAGATATGTTCCTTGGGTGACCCTTTTCAAAAATGGTAAAGAGTTAAGGGTTAACTCATTACCAAACGACACTTCATTAAGCTTGTCCAAATCAAAAGCACTTACAGACGACAAAATAAAAGTGACTGAATATTTGAAATTTGTTTTGTGAAGGGTAGAAAACATTGTGCGAAAAGGAGAAAATGCTGGTAACCAGCATTTTCTCCTTTTTTCGCAATGTTTTCTATAGGCTTCTTTCTCAGGGTCGTCAAAAGTAGGGATTGTGTGGTAATGGGTTGTACCATGTTGTTAACTTTAACCCTTTACCCCATAAGGCATTCCTATGGCATCTCTAATTGACCCTAAATAACAGCAAGGATGAAGTAGTTTCTTATGTGTATATGACACCTTTTAATAGTATAGAAAACATTGTGACAAAAGGTGAAATTGCTTGTCATTAGCAATTTCACCTTTTGCCACAATGTTTTCCAAAGGCTCATACAAGCAATGTGAAGAAATGAGTATCTATGGAATAAAGGGTTAAACCACAAGTTTTAATGACATCTGAGATGGTAAATTTTGAAACGGTAGAAAAAGGAGAAAAAAGCTTGTATCATTGGTCTGTAGTCTGTTTCTCTGTTTTTAGGGTGGTCCTTACTATCAACTACCACAGCTGAATATAATAAGTATCTTCTGTGAACGGTAGAGATCAGTCTGTAAAGAATAATTATAAACCCAATCATATATCTAATAAACAGTCAGCTCTTTAATCTCCAATCCCTCAAAACAAGGTAAATAGTTGGATATAAAAGGAATTCCATATCAGAAATCTAAGAGGAGCCTCATTAAAAGCTGGGAGAATACAGGGGGTGATTAAAAAGACCATGGACTGACAATCTCCATCTTTGCAAGCCAAGGGTTACGATCCACTATGCTACTCTACCCTTGGCGGATTGAGCTTGATTTCAACAATTACCCAGTACACATTTTCATTGGTTGCAGCTAGCTCTAACTGCATCAAATCAAATCGCTCATTGATAAAAATAGAACAGGGTCGCAATAAAAATAGAAGGTAAACATGAATACCTCGTGGATGTGTATAGGATCTGTAATGATTTATTACCAGAGAAATCATAGACAAACAATATTTACATAAAGTTTCAATGTGACCAATCAAATATCAGATGTTTTAGGCTATATCCCAGCACGGGAATGTCGAAGTACGTTTGTGGTTATTGCTTCAAGTTGAATTATTGTATTCGTAAGCGGTTTGTAAAACAACATTTGATTGGCTATAAGAAATATGCTGTAAAGGGAGATAATAAGCATCCAATAGGTGTTGTGTTGCGGGAATCTCGAAATCGGGCTTGATCTGCCAAGGTAAGATCCACGTAGTGATCGTAACCTTGGCTTGTGAAGATGGACTACTTCCTTATTTTGAAAACTACTTCGCATAGAATTACAAAAGTTTACATAGATGAGCAACAAAAAAATTAGCTGGTAACTGACTCAAGCTTTCAAATGTTGTCATATCCAAGTAGGTAAAATATGACATCATTTTAATACTTCACCAAACAACATAATTTTAGATTAGTCCAAATTGGAACCATTTGCAAATGACAAAATGGGAATCAAAAGTTGAAATTTTGGTTGGGAAGGGTACCAGCATTTTCTCCTTTTTCCCACAATGTCTTCAGAAGACCTCTTTCTCAGGGTCGTGAAAACCCAGAATTGTTTGGTAAAGGGTTAATGTTGTCATATACTGCATTAATGGTCTAAGATATCAGACAACATTTTTTATTTGAGCAAAGAGTACCGTAATTCCCCTAAGTATTCGGACGGAAAAAAATAATTTTTTTTTTGTGTCCGAAAACTTATTAAATTATTTGTGCAACTGTCCGAAAATTTCGGGAAATCTCTTTCCAACAACAACATATCCTTTAATAGACATCGTATGTACAACATAGAGTAAGGCATATATTTCCCGAAAAGAACTGACATGAGATCGACCTACAAATGTAGTTGTCGTCTGCGAATCCTTCGAATTTTATCAAGTCCAATAACATTTTCGTTTGGTAAAGGTTTACCATATCCCAAACAAGCCTTTGTCGTATGCAAACTCTTTCAGTTTGGAAGAGTCTTTAATTTGTTGTCTAGGAAAGAGTATTGCAGACCTTCGTCGATCTTTTGAACCATTTTAATTTGTTGTTTGGGAAAGAGTGTAGCGGGTCTTCGTCAACTTTTAAATCATTTTAATTTGTTGTTTGGTAGAGTTCTAAACCATCATAATTTCGTGTCCGAAAATTTAGGGACAATTATTTTACCAAGTGTCCGAACTTAGGGACAAAAAATAAATCATTTCGGAAAATAATTACTGGTGTCCGAAAATTTAGGGTGTCCGAATACTTAGGGGAATTACGGTAATCATGAAGTTTTATGTCAAACTCGAAAAGTATTTGTCGAAAATCAAAAGCGATTTAAAACCTGATAAGGGTACTCTGCACTCAAGAAATCTGATATTTTTGCATGGATCATACTGGTTTAAACAAGGGTATGATACTGTTAAAGATGACCCTAAATCTGGCCGACCATCAACATCAGTCTGAGACAAAATCATAATGGCTGTAGAGCAGCATGTAAAACAAGATTGCCAAGATACTGTCAGGAAAACGGCTTATACATTTTGACCTTTTATATAGAAGCGTCGAGGAGATTTTGATCGGAAGTCTTTGAATGTCGCGTAATTGTACAATGTGGGTACCTCAGTGACTGATGCCCTAGAAAATTGGGGTTAGGATCAAAATCTTTATAGAATTGTCTGAATTCATTAGGGTAGAGGGGTCAAACTTTACTGATCCTATTGTAACATGCTATGAAAGATTGGCACACTTAAACGAGACTGTATCTAAAAACAAAGCAATGTTTTGAAACATTCAACATTTGCCCTCTGCTGGTAAAGCTAACCTTTCTAAGTCACTTGGCAATTCCAGTATTTCTGTTCTCCTATTTTTCTTCTAAATCATGTTGTATCTATACATACTACAGTCATTACTGAGTTTTATGCCCACGTTATTCAAATAAATTTCACATACACAATATGAAAAACTTAGCCAGAAGTCCTGCAGAGTGATGTCACGTTACTCCAAAATAACACCCTAGCTCACAGAGCCACACTTGTACTGGAAACTTTGCAAAAACTAAACATTGAAACACATGACAACGTTCGGTATAATTTAGTCCTGACTCCATGTGTCCTCTGACTTCTTCCTGTTTTGAAAGAGAGCCACCATATGACCGGGTCCTTGATGGTAACTTGAAGTGATGCACTCCCACACATGCTTCACTCATGGAAATCAAGAATGAATAAGTGCATAGAACTCAGAGTAGGTTACTTTCAGAAACAGTGAACTCTCCAAGTTACTTTTTGTAACAATATTCCAATACCGGCAATGGTCCACGTTCTTTCTGATCACCCCTTGTACATAAATTAAGATGGGAATTAAATTGTTATTGTTGTTTTGTGAAACACCACAGTCTATGCAATTTCAAAAACTCTGGATGCCATGGCAACAAAATGGCTGTAAATAGAAAAAATCTTTAAAAATCTTCTTGTGACAAACCATAAGGCCGAGAGCATTCATATTTTGTTTGAAGCATCATTGGTTGACCCTTACCAAAATTGTTAAAATTATTCCCCTAGGGCCATATTTGGGCTTTGTCTGGGCGCAACCCTATTTTACATAGAAACAAACAAGGAAAACTTTAAAAAATCTTCTTCTGACAAACAATAACGGCTAGAGCATTCATATTTGGTATGACGCATTATCTGATGATCCTCTTCCAAAATTGTAAAAATTATCCCTATGCTGTCATATTTGGGCTCTGCCCGGGCACACCCTATTTTACATAATTCTAACAAAGAAGGAAATCTTTTAAAATCTACTTGGGACAAACCATAAGGGCTAGAACATTCGTATTTTGCATGTAGCATCATCTAGTGACCCTTTATGAAAATTGCTAAAATAATCCCCTTAGGGTCATATTTGGGCTCTGCTCGGGCGCACACTATGTTACATAGAATTATAGAAGGAAATCTTTTCAAATCTTTTTGTGACAAACCATAAGGGCTAGAGCATTCATATTTTGCATGTAGCATCATCTGGTGACCCTTTATGTGCTCTGGGTGAGTTATTGTGATCCTCCGTCCATCTGTCCGTCGGTCTGTTAACAATTTCTTTGAAAATCTTCTCCTCCAAAACAAGATGGACAATCTATAAAACAATAAAACTTGGCAGGAATGTTCCTTGGATGAAGTTCTACAGAATTTAGTGGCCCTCTCCCAAGATACTTCACATTATGGTGCTGGTGTTGAAATTGGCCATATGTTGTGGGTTCTCAGATTTCAGAGAGATAAAGAAGAATTTTTGTAAAAATTTTCTTGTCCCAAACCCTAAGGGCTAGAGCTTTCATATGTTATGGCATGTAGCATCATCTAGTGGCCCTCTACCAAAATACTTCAAATTAGAGCCCCAGTGTGGAAATTGGCCCTATGTTGTGGGTTCTTGGATTTCACATAGAGATAAAGAAGGAAATCTTTAAAAATCTTCTTGTCCCAAACCATAAGGGCTAGAGCTTTCATATTTGGCATGAAGCATCATCTAGTGGCCGTCTACCAAAACACTTCAAACTATGGCCCTGGCATGGAAATTGGCCCTGTGTTGTTGGTTCTCATATTTCACATAGAGAAGGAAATCTTTAAAAAATCTTCTTATTTACACTTAAGCATCTACAATTATTAACCAATCAGCACCAAACTTGGTCAAAATATGTATGATGATAAGATCTTGGATGGTTCGATTATTGGTCAGATCGGATTAGAATGACTGGAGTTATTTGCCCTTGAAATTGAAAATTCTTCGAAATACATGTAGTTCTTTGTTTGGTGCATAACTGTGCCTCTGCATGAATATTGAGTTATTCCCCCTTTGATCTTCATTTTAATAGCATTTCTTGCTTGTCTGAAGCAAAACTTTGTCATCTTAAGTAGGAATGACTTGAAATATGGCGAGCTTATTTGTTACATTATTTAGATGTGCAGTCTGCAAGATTTGTAACTCTACTTTGTACTGTCTTCGAGTTATTTCCAGTTAATCTTCATTTTTACAGCGTTTAGCGCTTGTGAGGAATAAACTTTGTCATCTCAAATCAGACCGACTTTAAACTTGGAATGAATATTTAATGCAGTATAACGCTCAAGAAAAATAAACATACTTGTTGCATTATCTGCCCTTTGCAAATTATTATACCTCCTCGACAACTGGCTGTGGGACAGGCGCGTCTTACAACAATTTGCTGCTCTTGTTTCATTATCATTTGGCCTTGAACTTGATATTTGGTATTTAATTATCTTCATGGTTGATCTTTACTGTTTTAAGTACTCAGGTGAGTGATATAGGACCATCGGGGTCCTCTTGTTTGTCTTTAACCTCTTTTCAAAGTCTAAACTAGCTTTGTATTTTTTTCAAGTCAGACTTGCATTTTGTGTGTCTATTTTTGTGACTCACTCAGGTCCAGTGACACAGCTTTGACATAATTATAACATGATTTTCGAACCAATTTTGACATAATTAGAGTCAACTGTATTTATCGCTCGGCTTAACTCTTTATCACACAATTCTGAATTTTATTGACCTTTTGGAAGAAACCTTTGGAAAACTTTGCGGGAACAGGAAAATGCTAGTAACAAGCATTTTCTTCTTTTTCCACAATGTTTTCTTCCCTTCCTAAAACGAAATTCAATTCTTTTGTCACATTCATTTTGTTGTCTGCAAATGCTTTCAATTTGGACTAGTCTAAAATTTTGTCGTTTGTTGAAGAGTTAATAAGCCTCAAATGATGTGATTTGTATCAGAAAGGAAAGAAAACATTGCTGGAAGGAGATTCCCGATGAAAAAAACTGTTTCCAGTGAGGGTGGAACCTGAGGCCTCCTACATGTTATTATCACTGAACCACAAAGGATCCTGTACCAAACAACAAACTTTTGGACTGGTCCAAATTCAAAGTATTTGCGGAGGACAAAATAAAAATGAATGAAAATTGGAAATTTCTAGTGGGAAAGGAAAGAAAACAATGTGGAAAATGGAAAAAATGCTGGTTACCCATTATCTCTGGCTAGATGGCATTCTATAAATACTTGCCTATCTTATTTGGGCATCCTGGGTACAGAACTGAGCCACTTTCCTGCGGAACAACAGTTACTTTGAATTTCAAACTAAAATAAACTTTTACTCAATAAAACGCTACCTCGTGCAATTCACTCAGCTCTGATCAGCAGTTTGGAGAAATCTGGCGCTAAAACAGGTCTCATTTCTCTTGAAACATATTGATTTAAAAAGCTATTTTCTACATTGCTACTTTATAGAGCGTAATACTACACTTTCCCGATATCGGGGCTGTGGTGATGCATCATATAAGACAGGTGGAATCTTCAAAGAATATGACATGTGCAGACAATGGCTCGGGTTACCAGCATTTTCTCCATTTCTCACACTGTTTTCAGAAGGCTTCTTTCGTAGGGTTGTTAAAAGTCAGGATTGTGCGTTATAGGGTTAAGTGGGAAAAGGAGAAAATACAGGTTACCAGCAATTCTCCTTCTTCAAGGATATCTTACAACATAATTATATAGACAAACCACATATTTTAGCCACATCTACTTTGTAGATTGTTCATTTGACCAGTTCAGTTTTTTTTTCTTATCTTGTAAAATGTGAAAATATCAAATATTATCAAAGCTTATTATTGATATTTATTGGACTGTTTAATTTGTATTCAAAATAAAAATATGACACATTGGAAAAAAAACACGTAGGTCTATGTGTAAATAATACCAAAATGTCGGCCTTGGTCTATGTGAAAATAATGTCCAAATTTTAGGTCTTTGAACATTCATGAAACTTTCTCACTGATATAATTAAAGCGATGAATCTATATTGGCCATGCTCTGTGAAAGGGCGGTTTAATGCATCTCCAGAAGACAAAATTTTAGCCCTATCCAAATTTAAAGCATTTGCAGACGACAAAATAAAAGTGACTGAAAATTTGACATTTGTTTTGTGACGGGTAGAAAACATTGTGGGAAAAAAAGAAAATGCTGGTTACCAGCATTTTCTTCTTTTACCACAACGTTTTCAAAAGACTTCTTTCCAAGGGTCGTCAAAAGTGGTCGTTGTGTGGGAAAGGGTTAATGCATCTCTATGATGGATTGGACCAAACAAGTCGTCGAGCATGTGATCTTATTATTGTGGATACATAATATCCATTTGGTATGAAAAAACAAATGTAAAAGGTTCTGGTCCAGGGCAGCTCCATCTTTGCAAGCTAAGGTTACGATCACTACGTGGAGCTTACCTTGGCTGATTGAGCCCGATTTCGAGCTTCCTTCGATGCTGGTTATTACCCCCCTTTACATCTTATTTCTATAAGCAAATGAAATATCTTTTTACAAACTGCTTACGAATACACATGAAGCGATAAGCAGACATCCATGTGGGTTTCCATGTTTACTTTCTATTTGAAAGGTAGCGACCTTGTTCTATTCTTATCAGAGATGAAATGCTACGAGCTATTTCATTCGTTGCAGTTAAAGCTGGCTGCATCCAATGAAAAAGCGTATCAGGGGAATGTAAAAATCAAGCTTGATCCGCCAAGGGTAGAATAGCGTAGTGAATCATCAGCCTTGACTTGAGAAGATGGGGCAGCGCAGGCTAACCAGAATCAGTACTATTTGCAGATTTATAAACCCCTCTTTTCATAGAGCATACCTAACATATATGGTTCTCGGATTATGATTATATTGAATAAAGAAATACAATATTTGATAAAATTGTATTTTATTATATACCTATTTTAACCCATTACCAAACAACAAAATTTTATACTGGTCCAAATTGTAAGCATTTTCAGCTGATAAAATAAACCTTACTCAAAAAATGCATTTGTTTCCAGCAGGGTAGAAAACTTTGTTGGAAAAGGAGAAAATGCTGGTTACCAGCATTTTCTCCTTTTCCCGCAAAGTTTTCAAAAGGCTTCTATCTCAGGGTTGTAGAAATCATGGATTATTTGGCAAAGGGTTAAACCAACAAACTTTTGAGGCAGCAGACTAAACTATTACAAAAACCTATTCAATATTATAGACCACAGTAGAAAGCTTTGTATACAACAATAAGGATAAAGAAACCTGAGCTCTTTACCAAATGACAAAATTCTAGACTGTCCAAGTTGGAAGCATTTGCAAATGAGAAATTTAATGTTACTCAAAAATTAAATTTGTTTTCAGAAGGATAGGAAACACTGCGGGAAAAGGTGGAGATGCTGGTTTCCAGCATTTTTTCCTTATTCCACAACATTTTCAAAAGACTTGTTCTTCAGGGTCATTAAAAGTCGTAATAGTGCGGTAAATGGTAAACCAAGTATTTGACTCTGAGAAAGGAGGTTTTTGCAAACAACATGGGAAACACAGACAGAATGCTGGTAACCAGCAATTTTCCTTTTCTGACAATGTTTTCTACACTTTCACTGACAAATTTCATCATATTAGCCATATTTGAATTGTCATTGCAAAAGTAATGCTTTCAGTATGGGTAAATCTAAAATTTTGTTGACTTGCAAAATATTTACCAGTAACCTTTTACAGCACAGTTCAAAGTTAAACATTCCTGAAGAATACAGAAAGATTGTAGTAACCAGTATTTACTCCTTTTCTGAAAATGTTTTTTGCCCAATCAAAGATAACATTTATTACTTAACTCTTTACCACAAGACAAAATTTTAGAATGGTCCAAATTGAAAGCATTTGCAGACGACAAAATAAAGGTGACTGAAAAATTGAAATTTGTTCTGGGAAGGTTAGAAAACAGTGGGAACAGGAGAAATTGCGCAGAAAAGAAAGTTCGCCTCAACCAGGTATCGAATTCATAACCTCCAGGCAGGGTTTTAATGGACGCACATTTTCTGTGTCTTGCAGGACTCCCAAAACTTATGCTACTGCGTACCCTGGGATGCAATTTTAATTCTAATGTCATTGGGTAAAGATTTGACGATTGTGAACCCTAAGAAGTAACTGATATCAAAAGATAAAATTTGTTGAGCATGAACAATAGTACCCAAAAACGTACTGCAGCTTTTCGGACCATAAGTGCGGTACGGTGTAAAAACCCAGCATTCTCGACAAGCTGATCAGAAATAGGTAGGCAAATAGGCCTACAGTTCAACAAAAAATGTTCTTTACGGTAATTCTTTTCGAAAGTAAAGATCATAAATTATATTGTTAGAAAAATAAACGTATAGCATCCGCTGAAAATTATCATTAGTTTTGACCTTCATAATCTACGGCACGTTATCTGTGATTTACACCGAGCCCCTAAAAGTTGTTTGTGCTAACACAACATTAAAAGCAGCGTCTGCAAACTAGTAGTGGGCCGATGATCGACTATAATCGAAAGTCAGTTGGTTTTGGCTTACGACAATTCAACTCTTGCAGAAAAGATGATTTCTGTCTATGATAGGGTAGAAAACATTGTGGGAAAAGGGGAAAATGCTGGTTGCCAGCATTTTCTCCTTTTCCCACAATGTTTTCAAAAGTCTACAATTTCAGACCCGTAAAAACCAGGGATTGTTTGGGAAAGGGTTAATTTAATACATTACCACACAGCAAATGTGCAGACTACATAGAAAATAAGAAAGGGCTCTAATGGTGGAATTTGTCTTTGATGGGAGCTAGTAAATATTGTGGAAAAAGGAGAAAATACTGGTGACAAGCATTTTTTTCCATCTCCCTCATATTTTCACTAGTGTTCTTTGTCCCTGTTATTCACCCCTCACAACGTACGTCAGTGTGACGTCACAGGTAGTGATATCGAACCCTTGTTATAAAGTCAGTGTGCGTGTTTGATAAGACTTTTTTTTTTGTAATTGTTCCTTTAACTCTTTACCACACGAGAAAATTTTAGACTGGTCCAAATTGAAAGCATTTGCAGACGAGAAAAAAAATGTGACTGAAAAATTGAAATTTGTTCTGGGAAGGGTAGAAAACACTGTAGGAAAAGAAGAAAATGCTGGTTACCAGCATTTTCTTCTTTTCCCACAGTGTTTTCAAAAGGCTTCTTTCTCAGGGGCGTCAAAAGTAGGGATTGTGTGGTAATGGGTTAAATGATCTGAAAAAGTCTTTAGACCTCCAAAGCGTATAATGCCTAGGGACTTTGTTTTTTGTCAAAGCTTTTGTTAACTACTTATGATAATGGAATAGTCTTCGACCAACTATTAAAACCCAATAACTTTTTGATATTTGGTCAAAACTGTAAGGGCTAGAGCTTTCATGTAAACGTCTGCTTCCTGTCTAAAACATCAGAATATTAAATGTATTCATCTAATGTCTTTGATAAATACATGAGAGTCTTTGTAGTCCGTTTGTATCTACCCAAGCTAGCCTCATTCTATCTTCATATCACACTTACTTTTCAAAGTGGCGGACATAAGTTATGAAAATGCCCAGGTCCGATATCACTTCCTGTGACGTAGATTGTTACCCTTGTTATTACGGTAATGCTTACAATTGTGTAGTAATAGGTTAACCCACTATCAAAATGATCCCTAGGTTTCATGATCTATAGGACCAGGTAAAACAGTTTTGAAAAACCTTATGGGAAAAAGACAACCTTGTTGGACACAGAAAGCATGCTGATAACCAGCATTTTCTCATTTTACCACACCGTTTGTTTCCTACCCTGCCCCAGATGAACAACATCAGTTGCACCTGACTGACCTAATGACATCTGCAATTTACTATAATATGGAAATGTCTAAAATTGTGATGAGAATTATAGATTCGTGAAGAATACGGACATTTTCTCCGCTTGCTGTAACTCTTTACTCGACAAAAAAATTCAGATGTGTCCAGATTCAAGAGCATTTGTCACATTGAGATTTTTAACTTTGTTCTAATGATTGGACTTGTCTCTGAAAGGTTTAACCCATTACCAAACAATTCCCCGCGGGTTTTCACAACCATGATGAAGAAGGCTTTGAAAACATTGTGGGAAAATGAGAAAATGCTGGTAACCAGCATTTTCTCTTTTTCCCACAATGATTTCTACCCTTTCCCCCCAAAAAAATCCAGTTTTTGAGTCACATTAATTTTGTCGTCTGCAAATACTTTCAATTTGGACAAGTCAAAAATTTTGTTGTTTGGTAAGGAGTTAATCATTCAGGAATTGTAGTAACTATCATTTTGTCATTTTTCCACACTGTTTCATACCTTGTCCAAAAAAAATCCTATCAATTGAGTTTCTGCATCATGTTCGTGAAAACCAGGGATTGTTTAGTAAAGGGTTGAACCTTTTATAGACAAATCCCATCATTAGAGCCCTGTGAAAAATCTTAATTTGACAAATGCTCTTGAATCTAGACACATCTGAATTTTTTGTCCGGTTAAGAGGAACAGCAAGCGGAGAAATTGTCCGTAGTTACTCTATAATTTTCATTACTTTGATGTCTGTGTAATTTATGCTTTTAGTTGTGGGTCTAAAATTTTGCCGAGAATTACAGGGTCAAGACAACTAGTACGGACATTTTCTCCACGTGCTTTAACTCTTTACTGCACAATCCCTACTTTTGACGACCCTGAGAAAGAAGCCTTCAGAAAACACTGTGGGAAACCGGCTTTACCAAACAATCCCTGGTTTTCACAACTATGATGAAGGAGGCTTTGAAAACAGTGTGGAAAAAGGAGAAAATGCTGGTAACCAACATTTTCTCCTTTTCCCACCATGTTTTCTACCCTTCCCAAAACAAATTTTCATGTTTCAGTAACATTTATTTTGTCATCTGCAAATGCTTTCAATTTGGCCTTGTCCAAAATTTTGTCGTTTGGTAAAGGGTTAATGCTTTACACCAGGACACAATTTTAGACTTGTTCAAACCAAGAGCATTTTCAGTAGAAAACAAATTATATGTGTTCCATCTTGTGGAACTTGTCTTCAATTGGGAAGGAAAAAACAATGTGAGAAAAGGAGAAAATGCTGGTTACCAGCATTTTCTCCTTTTCTCACAATGTTTTCAAAAGTCTTCTCTTGGGAAAGATTGTTAAAGGTAGGGATTGTGTGGAAAATGATAAATTCTTTACCAGACTATAAAAGAGAAAATGTGTCAAAATTAATGGGCATTTTTTCTTATCAAGAATTTAACTTTGTCAAAATGAGGGAATTTATCTGTAAAAGGTTCATATTTATTTGTAAAAGGTTGAAAACATTGAGGCAGCAGAGAAAAAACTTACCATTTTTCATTGTTCATTTTTCCCAGAGTGTTTTCCCAAGTCTTACGTTTGTCTTAGAGTATTAAAAACAGGCCTTTGCTTGGTAAAATGGTTTACCTTGTAACTCATAACCAAAAAACAAAATTTAAGATATGTCCAAATTTAACCCTTTACCAAACAGTCCCTTGTTTTTACCACCCTAAGATAAAGGCCTTTTGAAAACATTGTGGGAAAAAGAGAATGCTTTTCCCACAATGTATTCTACCATGCTGGAAACAAATTTGATGGTAGAGTTACATTTATTTCGTCGTCTGCAAATGCTTTCAGTTCGGACAAGTCTAAAATTTTGTTGTTTGGAAAAGAGTTCAAGCATTTACAGAATAAGAAATTATATTGGATTAAAAACTGAAATTTGTCTGTGGAAAGGTGAAAGACCACTTTGGAAAAGGAGAAAATGCTAGTAACCAACTTGAGCTTCCATTAGATAATTCAAAAAGCTTTCTTCTTCAAGGCCATAAAATCTTGGGATTGTGTGGTTAAAGGCGTAAATTGCGTGCAGAAAAAGACTTATGAAGGATTCTGTGGAATATCAGATTGTTTCCTTTTGAAGCTTGGAACTGAATGCAGTTGTGTTTGTGACATTTAACCTATTACCACATAATCCCTACTTTTGACGCCCTTGAGAAAGAAGCCTTTAGAAAACATTGTGTGAAAAGGAGAAAATGCTGGTGACCAGCATTTTCTCCTTTTTCCACAATGTTTTCTGCCCTTCACAAAACAAATTTCAAATTTTCAGTCACTTTTATTTTGTTGTCTGCAAATGCTTTCCATTTGGACCAGTCTAAAATATTTTGGTTTGGTAATGGGTTAAACCCTTCACTGTGCAATCCCCTTTTACAGTGACCTTTAAAGAACTTTTGAAAACATTGTGGGAAAAGGAGAAAATGCTGGATACTAGCATCTTCTCCTTTTTCAACAAGGAATTCTGCTTTTTCTGATAAAAGTCCCATCCTATGTGACAACTTTAATTTGTTGTCTGCAAAAGCTTTGAATTCCAACAATATGACCTCTTTTCAAAAGGTTTTAGAATTACAGTTATTAATTTATTTTCTCATGAGAACATATTTTATGCAACTCCAAACTGCAGGCACTTGCAAACAACAAATAAAATACAGTTAAATCAGTCGGTTTTGCCTGTGAAAAGTTAGAAACATTGTTGAGAATGTGAGGATGTGTTTTTAAAAGGATGAGAGGATAGAAACTTTGTTTGAAAGGGAGAAAATGCTAGTTAACTTATTCACAATGATCTCAGTATGGTTTTACATTCTGGCAAGTTCTATGTAAACAAAGCATTGTTACACCATATCTTCCACGTTGGATTCTCTTTGCTACAAACATTTGCATTTTTTTTTTAATCTTTTACCACAATATTCTGAGATTTAAATACCCAGAGAAAAGCTTGAAACTGTGGAAAATGAGACAGTTAACCCATTACCACACAATCCCTACTTTTGACGACCCTGATAAAGAAGACTTTATAAAACATTATTCGAAAAGGAGAAAATGCTGGTAACCAGCATTTTCTCCTTTTCCCACAATGTTTTCTACCTGGCGGGAAACAAATTTCAAATTTTCAGTCACTTTTTTTTTTGTTGTCTCCAAATGCTTTCAATTCACATGTACGAACCTAAAACTTCGTGGTTTGGTAATGAGTTTATAGCATTTTCACATTATGACTAAATGATGGAACATATCATTAGCAAATTGCAAAACTTTAATAGCACAAAGCCTGGCATTCAGTCATTTTTGTGGGACAAAGTGAGTTAACCCTTTACCACACAATGATGAGTTTTGATGACTCTGAGGAAGAAGCCTTTAGAAAACAATGTGGAGAAAAAGAGAAAATTTTGGTAAGCAACTCAAGATTTTCTCAACCTTTATAGAAAAATCTCATCTAAACAGCTACATGTAATTTTTGTCAGTAAATGCCTTTACTTTGGGCAAGTCTAAAGCTTTGTTGTGTGATAGAGTTACTGACTGGATACTCAAGAAAGTCAAGATTACTTTTTCAATTATTATTTTCCTTGTTATTTTGCCTAAGACATCTAATTTTGTGGGACTTGTATGATTACCTTCTGCTTGAATGTGGGCATCATCTCTCGCTAGATGGCATTCTAAAAATGCACGTCTAACTCATTTGATACTCCTGGGTAAAGAACCAGGCTATTTTTCTACACAACAACAGTTTCTTTGAATTTCAAACTAAAATAAACATTTACACAATAAAACGCTACCTGATGCAACACATTCAGCTTTGATCAGTTAGTATGTAATCTATGTACTGATCATTTATTAAAATTGTCCCTACAGGTTTGGGTAATAGCTGCAGTGTAACCCCTACTTTTCCCTACCAAATGGGATCTGATATGTGTCATAGCAGATAGGCCGAATGTTCGAAGAATACGCCATGTGCAGACGATGGGGGCTGGGGCATATGCTGTATGATCAAGATAACATGAAATTTCAATGTTTAAAAGGATGCTAATGGTTGGTTGACATGAGTGACACATCCACAAAAATAACCAATGAGAGCCCATTTTACAATTCATTGGTCACATATTTGGATTGCTGCACTTGATTCTGTCCCAAACTTGAAAACTAATTCTTATAATCAATCTCATTAAAGGAAAATGTGTGATGGTTTGGCCCGAAAATAAGAGGCTAATCAACAAAACTGACAGCATTAAATTTTGCGGACAACAAAGTAAAATGTTGCTGAAATGATCATTTCCGTATTTGAAAGGGTAGAAAACACTGTTGAAAAAGAAGAAAATGCTTTACCACACAACTGGGACTTTAAATGACCTTGAAAAAGAAAAATATTGTGGTAACCAACATTTTCTCCTTTTCCCACATTGTTTTCTACCCTGTCATATACAACTTTTACAATTTGAGCCATATTCACTGTCCTGAGTGAATGTTTTGGACAGGTCTAAAATTTTGCCATGTGGTTAAAATTATGACTGTGAGGAAGAGGATTAAAACAACAACACTCTGGTTAAAGAAGGATTGCATCTATGTGACAAACTACTTTATGTACCAAATTTCTCCATATTTTCAGGGATTTTTCAAGAGAAGCACTCTAAGGGGTAACAAATACAAATGTTACTTTGGAGGGGAATGCGAGATCACACCCAAAAACAGAAATCGTTGTAAAGCCTGCCGTTACAAACGTTGCCTTGATGTTGGAATGGCCTTGGATGGTATGTATTTTTTTTTCATTATCATGACTAGATACATGTAACTTGTCTTATCATATACCTAGCAGTGAAATCTTGGAATTTCCCAGTGTAATAAATTTTGATATCATCACTAGTGATGATATCAACTTTCACTTTCACTTCCTGTCGTAATTTAGGAACTACTTTTTTTTCATTAAGCACTTATAGATAGTGTTAATTGTAAGTTCTATATTTTCAACCAGTAGTCTCGTTTTGTTCTATTAAATTATGTATTCATCAGCACTATGTCCTTGATTTCTTCTCTATCCAAAGTATTGATTTTGACTTTCAAACGAAAAATTAAAAATAATAATTTTCATAAGGTATATGATAAATAGAATAATCAATTGGTTATTTTTGACATGAAAAATATCTCACTGGGATGCGTCGTAAGGGGTTAAAAAACCTCGTGCTGAGCACTCATTTATTCAATGCCTAACAACACATCCTCGTGAGATATTTTTTATATCAAAAATAACCAATTGATTATCCTCTATTTATTTCATGCTTTCTGGTAGGTAATCAACAAATATCAGTGAAATATTTTTGGATATTTTATGGTTACGACCAATGAAAATACTGATGTTTTATATTCTAACTAAATATGCAGCTCCCTTTTCTCTTTTCTTGTTATTTAATTTAATTTGTGATTTTTTTTTTAGCTTTGCAGCTGCTTTTCTCAAAGAAAATATCAGCGAATTGTCATAGCTCTGTCCTGTTTTATAACTGAAGATATATCCTTTGAACTTTGATCAGTTTTTAATTGAAATATTTTTGACAGTATTATGCCCCTATTTTAGAGTTAGAATTTTCACTAAAACAGTCTTTTTTTTTAAAAGCTCACTGCAGCCAAGCATTTGCACATGCATTTAGTGCTATTTGGTTGTTTTATAGCTAAAAAGGAAGGTATACAAAAAGAATATTATGACAGTTTCACTTTGCAATCCTGTGTGGTTGGGTCAGTGCCTATATTTAACAACATTCTTAGAACAATGTTGTTAGACTTATTCTCCAGATTTTTTTTTTTAACCCATTACCACACAATCCCTACTTTTGACACCCCTGAGAAAGACGCCTTTTGAAAACACTGTGGGAAAAGGAGAAAATGCTGGTAACCAGCATTTTCTCCTTTTCCCACAGTGTTTTCTACCCTTCCCAGAACAAATTTCAATTTTTCAGTCACCTTTATTTTTACGTCTGCAAATGCTTTCAATTTGGACTAGTCTAAATTTTTCTCGTGTGGTAATGGGTTAAATTGAAAAGTAACACAACTTCTGATTGGCTAAACGAAATACATGTAGTTATGTTACTTTCCAGTTTTGAAAATCTTGGAGAACAAGACAAAGAATATTTTCATGAATGGTTGGTGAAAACAGACCCTAGGTCTCCTTGCCTTGTAAAGAGGTTCACATCGGACCTTTGCTCTCATCAAATAAGTACATCTTTACACATGCAACTCCTAACTGATCCAAGCTCCCAGAATTGAAGTCTGTTGTAATACTCCATATGGCTTGCAACACGCGAAAAAGGGACATTTGGACATTTGCGTAAACTGTCGTCGCGGATCACCCTATGTAGTTTGCGCAGTCTAATCTGAAACTTCACTCTCCGTTTTTATGTAATTTTCTGTCTTGCGCAAGTCTGCTGAAGAACAAAATCTAATGTAGTTGTAAAGTGCTGCGCGGACTGCGCAGGCTGGTCTGAGACGACACTTGACGCAAATGTCCGAATGCCCCTTATCGCGTGTTGCAGGCCATACGGCTTGCAACATGCAAAAAGGGGCATGCAGACATTGGTGTAAAGTGTCCTCCTGGATTAGCTTGGGTCAGTCTGCACAGACTAATCCCAAGATGACAATTTCCGCTCTTATGCAATTTTCTCTTTCATGCATGTCTACTGTAGTACAAAATTGACAGTAGACATAAAGTTTAGTCTCAGATTAGCCTGCGCAAACTGCGCTAGATGATTGATCCATAACAACACTTTAGGCAACTGTCCCTTTAATGCCCCTTTGCGTATTTTGCAGGCCATAATTATGTGTCCAAAGGCAATACTCATTAACAAGTCTAAATGTTGTTTGAATTCTAAATTTGAAAATCACATGTGTGATTGTTCAGGATAAATATTTTTTTGAATGACATTGTTTGTGTTGAAATTAAGAATGAGACTCCTATTGACAATTACAGATGAATGCTTGCTGAACCAAACCAATGTTTAAGCCAACCAGGTTGTGTACTCATGTACAATTCTCGAGAAAATTCTTTGTCTTGTACTCAAGGACTTACTTGTTTTGAAACTAGAACAATTTCAGATTCTAAACCAGTTAACTCTTTACCAAAAGACAAAATGTTAGAGTTCTTCAAATTGAAAGCATTTGCAGACAACAAAATAAATTAATGTGACTCAAAAATTGAAATTTTGTGTCTGAAAGGGTAAAAAAACATTGTGGGAAAAGGAGAAAATTCTGGTAACCAGCAATTTCTCCTTTTCCTACTATGTTTTCAAAGGCTTCTACTTTTAGGGTTGTTAAAAGTATGGATTGTCCCTCTTCTGTCATTACAACTAGGGTTCACAATGTACCTGTAGAAAGTCACCTTTTGTGGAAAACAGCTATTTACTATGATGGATAGGTTCACTTGTCACATTCAGATACAGTTGAAAGTGTTGTACTGTTCAAAAAGACTAAAATCTGATCTTGGATCCACACTGTTGGCCTTTTTGTGAAATGTTATAGCAAGAACACCTTGGACATTGTAATGCATTGGTCTGTTTTCTTGACTCAGAAAGTCCATTTCATATATGAAACACTTTTAACATTTAGCTTCATGCTTTTCTTATTTTTTTTCAGCTGTTCGGATGGGTCGAATCCCAAAAGTTGAGAAAGAGAAAGTATTGGAAGTGTTTCAGCAGTGTGGGTCAGACTACAACAAATTGGAATTGAATGTTCAGCAGACAGATAACGGGTCCTATGACTTTCAGATCAATCCCACGGTAGAATGCCCCATGGACTGTGATGAAACCCATCAGGATCCAAGCACATCTCATCAAGATCAAAGTTATTCTCAGCAGGTGACCAATGTTTCAGATGATAGTTTCCCAGTTGATGAGAAGGTGGAAATAAAAGTAGAATCACAGTCTAAAACGGATAAAGAAAGCAGAAATCAGTTTTTGGACTGTAACATTCCTCAGGATGGTGGCAGATATGACAGTAATTTACGTACAAGTGTTTCTTCAGGGGAACATGACACAACATCAGAAAATAAATTCTGTTGTCCTGACAATCAAGACAATATTCATTTATTCAATGAAGTAACAAAGACTAGTGAATTTGATGGGTTCTTGAATAATCAAGCAAATTCTGACACTTTCAGAAATAGTAACACTAGACCATCCATGATGGACACGACAGATTCCATTGGTAATGATTTACTGTTATCACAAGATCTGAAACAATGTTCTGATTTCGGCATGTACTATCCATGTAGTCAAGGTTCAGTCAACAGCTCAAATACGTCAAGTCTACGTAACTTTAATAAAAATCATCAATCTTTCATCAATCAAAATCAGGGATTGGATTTTCAAACGAATAAAATGTTCAATCAGATGAATTCAAATGAAGATCTTCAAAACAGCATTCCCAGGCAGCCAACACAGCACATACCATGGCAAAGTGATACAACATGGCTACAGGAGCAAAAGGATCCAGCTTTAGAAGAGAATAATGGAAGTTTGATAGATTCAAAATCATTCTCAAGTGGATCTCTATCATTTTCCAATCTAAAAATTGCAACTCAGAGTGGAAAAACTGTGCAGACATCTTCTCTACAGCCATCATTCTGTTCTATGATGTCTGATTCCCAACCAGCTATCACTGCACAGGTAGTAAGCAGGCAACCAGAACTGAGATCTGGACCCTTGTTACAGCCAAAACTATCTAGTTGTGATTGGCCCACTTCATCAGCACCATCTGATAGCTTTGTATATGGTAAATGGGTATTCATATTTTTGTGTATTTCTTTTTTAGTTCCACTGGCCAAAGGCCAGCAAAGTTGCGTCTTGGCCCTGTGTCCATCATGCATCCAACTCTCTGTCTGTGCATGGACTAACTTTCAAGCATCTTTCTTTACTGAAACTACCACTACAGTTTTTAACTCTTTACCAAACGACAAAATTTTAGACTGGTCCAAATTGAAAGCACTTGCAGACAACAAAAAAAACTTCACTCAAAAACTGAAATTTGTTTTAAGCAGGGTCAAAAACTTGGTTGGAAAAGGAGAAAATGCTGGTCACCAGCATTTTCTCCCTTTCCCACATTATTTTCAAAAAGCTATCTTCTTAGGGTAGTTAAAAGTCAGGACTGTGTGGTAAAGCATTTACCAAACTGCACAGAAATGGTCAAGCCAACCTTTAATAATCTTCTTGTCTGAAATCTTAAGGCCTATGACTACTGCATGGTGCATGTAGGCTCGTGAAATGTACCTTTAGCAAGATTCTTGAAATTAAGAATTTATTTGTTGAAAATGTTGAAAACTGTCATGTTCCCAACCAAGTGGACATGTAAGAAGATTGTTCGAGATATAGCCCTAGAGTCAAAATACACTCTGCTCTGGGGGGTTACAAGTGTACACTGTCACAGGGTCACTATATTATACATGGGCTTGAAGATTATAAAAAAATCTTCCGGTTCCTAATCAAAAGCAGGCTACCAGATTATGCATGTAGTTGAAAGTAGTTTACTTACCATGATTGTTCAAATCCTAGGAACAGGGACAAAATTGGCCCCGCTGGGGACAAGGGGAGGTGTCACATGTTCTTCACGAGTTTACACATATACAGTCGAATCTGAATTAGCGGTCATCCGTGAATAGGGCCAATCTGTGATTAACGGTCAGTTCAGGCCCGCCGGTGCAAATTAACTCTTTAAAGTCCTTTAATTAACGGTAAACTGTGATATGTGGTCAGCGGTCACATTTGAAGATCTTAATTGCACTTAAAGCATATCCCATAAAGTGGTCACGCGACCCGACTAATTGCTTGCAGGTGGTGTGAAAAAAAGTAACACGTCTGGCTTTGTGTGCATAAACCGCGACGCTATACCAATCAACATGTGTGATAAACAGTTTAACTTCATAGTGTAGGTGTACACTTCGCATAAACGGTGTTAAAGCAGGCTATTCTTTGCTATCTGATCGGCAGATAGACGCTGCTTCCTCGCAATGCTTTACATTACTATTGAAAACGAGGTTACCAATAATTTCCAAAATGGCGTCGAGTACTGTAATTTGCTTAAATTTTGGGACAGTAAAAAATAATTATTCTTTTTTGTGTCCCAATACTTTGGTCTGCAAAAAATAATTATTTTTGTCATCTGTCCCAAAACTTACGGTCAAACAAGACAATCTGTCATACTGAAAGTCACTGGCTAACCCGTCGAATATTGCCGACGTTGAATGTCAGTGATGTCAGGTTTGCAGGTTGTCTATTTATAGATTGATTGGAATTCCACCGATCAGTTTGAGCACTAACAGTTTAAAACTTTGCTTTTCTCATCGTTTTCGTTGATAATTAACTTTTAGCTCATTACTTTCTGCATCTTAGGATCGCGATGAAGATGTCATTTTGCGTTTGTAGATAAAATTCACAACATAATTTACCTGCTTACATGTCCGTGAGGTGAACAACGTTAATTCCACTCTGACAAGTAGCCTACCTGCTCGGACCATTCTCAAATCGATCGATTTACCTTGGGTAAAACTGTGTACCTTTATTTCTATTTATAAACAATGAACTCGATTGACCTAAAATACATGCGTGTCAACTCTGTCAACTTCGGATGTACACACGTTATACACGTTATGGGTTTTGGATAGAAGTTGTACGAATGAAATCTACTGATTACAATAAAAATGTATAGCAGAGAAAGACTGGAAGAGGTGAAAGTGCTCATGAGGAATGATTTCTATTTTCATTCCACAATGTTTTCAACAGTTATCATCGGCAGTGGAATTAAAAAAAAAAAAATTTGGACTTGTCCAAATTGAAAGCTTTTGCAGTCAACAATGTAAATATGATTGAAAATTTTAAATTTGTTGTGAAAGAATGGAAAATATTTTTGCTAATCTGATCTGTGTTAAGCAGCCAACTGTCGTATGCAGCCACTTTTGGCTTGTCCCTTGGTTGGCTGCTTAAGACAGTTTCGACTGTATAATGAAAAGTTTGAAAAACTTATTCCTAATGCCCCTTTCTCTCCACTGATGTCTGTAACTCGATGGTATCCAACCGGGAGAAAATGATATTCACTTTTATTTCATGCTTTTCGGTAGGATATCGAGAAATAGCAGAAAAAATATTTTTCGATATTACATGGGTACAACCAGTGAAAAAACTGATTTTCATGTTCTTGTTGCCTAGGTAAATTGCGCGTGCCTCACAACCAGATGGAAATATGATGTCATTTACCTTACCTTTCTCGCACTTGACGTAATATTGTAATGCGTTGCTATGCGGGAGAGGTATGCCATGGGGGAATAACGGAAAAGAACTGTTCTGGATTTTGATAAAGCTCCTCCCAGAAAGGGTTAAAAGCATGAAGTAAATAGAATTTTTTTTTTTTTTGTGAAAGATAGAAATTTGCTCGTGAACACCATCGATAATATTTTCATGGTGAATCGTGGCTGTGCTATGCATGAAAATATTATGGTTGGTGTTCACTTGATGAAATAAATTTCGATCTTTCACAGAAAAAAAAAAACAAATATCCTCTATACCTTTTATTCCATGTCCTATAATGTTTTCAAAAGTTTTGTTCCTAAGGTTGTGAACTCTTTTCCAAAAAAACAATATTTTAAACGGGTCCATTTTGAAAGCACTTGCTGATGATGAAATTAACGTTCTGCAAATGATAGAATTCATATCAGATAGTCTAGAAAACATTGTGAGAAAAGGAGAAAATGCTGGTTACAAGCATTTTCTCCTTTTCCTTCAATGTTTTCAAAAGGCTCTTTCCTAACGGTTGTTAAAACTCGGGTTTGGTAAAAGGTAAGCAGATTCCAATATTTTCTCAGACACTGCTGGAATCAAATTATTGACTTTATGTAACCAGAGAAAATAATGTCTATGAGCTTTTTCTTCCATTTCCTATATTTTTTTGTTTCCAGGGTTGTTTAAACACATGATCATTTACCAGGTAAATCTTTCCCAAATGACCAATTTTAAACCAGTCCAAATTTAAAGCATTTGCAGACAGCAAATCTGATGTCACGTGACTCAAAAATTAAAATTCGGTTTGGGAAGGGTAGAAAATATGGAAAAAGGAGAAAATGCTGGTAACCAGCATTTTCTCCTTTTTCCATAATGCTTTCCTAAGCTTTCTTTGTCAGGGTTTTTGAAAGTTGGGATTGTGTGTTAACTCTTTACCACACAATCCTGACTTTTTAACAGGTAACCAGCATTTTCTCCTTTTCCCACAGTGTTTTCTACCTTCCCAAACCAAATTTTAATTTTTAAGTCACTTTTATTTTGTCATCTGCAAAATAATGCTTTCAATTTAGACCAGTCTAAAATTTTCTAATGTGGTAAACAGTTAAAGGGTAAATTGATAGAGTGTTTACAGGTTTCTATATTTTTCAGACGCTTCAAAGAATCAAGTCAGTGAGTTTAATCAAAGAAACAGGATGCCATTGGGCATGGTAAAGAGAGAGGGAGATTCACAAACAGTCGATAGAGATTTCCAATCAACTCATCCCCAGGGCAGTTGTACTGAAAGCAGTCCCTTGAACTTACATGTGACCAAAGAAAAGGCCAAAACAGTAACTGAAGATAGAATTGAGTATGTTCTTAATGAATTAGCTCACAGTTCTGATTCAGGTTTGTTACCGGTTAGGCAAATGGAAAGGGAGGACAACTCCTCACCAAATACAGACGGGACCTCGGATATTTCTTTTAGAGAGACTAATTCGATTAGCAGTGGAAGTAGTTCATCCTCACGATTCAATTCTAGTCTCGTCAAAATCATGTCAGAAATTATAACGGAAGCTTCTGCTCGGCAGAGGTTGACAGAGCGCCTCAAGCAAATACTTAGCTCAAAGGACAAAGTGTGTGTAGAGTCGGTGATAAATTTAGTTCAAAATGAATTACAGAACATTCTTAGTCAAATTGGATCGGCAAATCCAAGGGAGGAAAAGGAGCGTAACTCTTCTTTGATTGGCAGCAAACAAGATGACAATGTAGAGATGATGGAAAGCAAAAAGAGAACACTGAGACGGTTTTTGGATGACATTAAAGAGTTTTCAGGGGAGGTAAGACCTGCATTGAGTGAAACAAGTACTATGAAAAGCTTTACATCAGCTGATAAGGACATTCCAATGTTTAAATCAAGTTCCAACTTAGAGAGCGATCTTGGTAATCAAAGAATGGCGATTGTGAGCTCGTCAAAAGGATACAAGTCCGAGAGACAAGAGGAAATGGAAGCATCCCTGTCATCCTTAAATCTAGCAATGAAAATTTTGTACAGACTGAAGCCAGAACACCGAGAGAAGATCAAACTACTGCGTCTTGGCAAGGTGAGATTATAATAGAATTTTTAACACCACCTAACTCTTTCCAACACAATCCCAAGTTTTGACGCCTTTAAAGAAATAGCCTTTTGAAAACGTTGTGGGAAAAGGAGAAAATGCTGGTAACCAGCATTTTCTCTTTTTTCCACAATGTTTTCTACCCTTTCCAAATCAAATTTCAATTTTTCAGTATTATTTATTTTGTCGTCTGCAAATTCTTTGAATTTGGACCAGCTGGAAATCTTGCCATTTGGTAAAGAGTTAACTCTTTAACATATGATAACTCTTTACCATATGACAAAAGTTTGGACTTAAACAAGCCCAAGACATTTGCAGAAGACCAAATAAATATGATAAGACCAACTAAATACAAAAATTGCCTATGAAAGGTTAGAAAACATTGTGGGGAGAAGGAGATAGCACTTTCTCCTTTTCCCACAATATTTTCAAAATGTCACTTTGTCAGGGTCATTGTAACTTGGGATTGTTTGGTAAAGGGTTAACTTATGTCACAGTGCAAATGGCATTTATGTTTATGTTCTTTGTGTTTGATGAAATTATCAGTCCATCTATATTAAACATTCTTCAAAGTAAAGTGACTCCTTTTCCACATTAGCCAGGCCAAGTAGTGATGATAGCCAAGTAGTGATGGTAGCCAGGCCAAGTAGTGTTGGTAGCCAAGCCAAGTAGTGATGATAGCCAAACCAAGTAGTGATGATAGCCAGGCCAAGTAGTGATGATAGCCAGGCCAAGTAGTGATGATAGCCAGGCCAAGTAGTGTTGATAGCCAGGCCAAGTAGTGATGATAGCCAGGCCAAGTAGTGTTGATAGCCAAGCCAAGTAGTGTTGACAGCCAAACCAAGTCGTAATAATGAGTAGTAAGAGAGGAATGAATCCTCTTGCAATGACTACCACCAATCCTGGGAAAGAAGCTGGCCAAGCTCGAGATTCCAATCATTGGCCCCCTGTTCTCAAGTCCTATATGCTTATAAATGTGCTACCAGGGCTCGGCCTTGGGATACTGACTGTTAGAAAGTAAATTAGTCTCAGAATAATGGCTGTTTTAATCAAGGAGATTTGTGGGAATATTGTTTACATAATTATAATGTTGAATACAAATACAAAGTCTGTCTGTGAAAGTAACACAACTTCTGATTGACTAAACAATTTGGTCTAGCCAATCTGAACTTGTGTTACTCTCAGTTTAGAAGATATCAGAGAACAAGATCAATCAAAGTGTTGAGAACACTGAAGTAGTATTTGTCAAGGATACCATTTTGTTGAATTAATAATATGAAAGAAAAAGAGAAACATTATTCAAATACTGGCTTGAAAGTCAACTTCCTAAGCAAATGTATACCCTTTTTGGTTGAAGAGAGAGTGCTCATGACAATATTAGCCTTATTTGTGTATTGGTGGTCTCCCTTTGATCATTTAGAGGCGTCAGGAATAACATCCCTTGACAGTACAATGCATATTGGATAGAGAGAGAGAAATCATGTGAATTTATTGAATGAAATTAAGATTGTACCTGAAAACAATGATTTTGAAATACCTCTGGTTGTTAACAATGAGTTTCCAACATTACAATCAATTATTTCGGCCTATAAATAGTCATGCCCAATTAAATGGAGTAGTGCCCAATCATGGGATGAACAAGCCATAGGACAAACTGGTTTTGGAACGAAAAAAACCTTGACCAAGTGATCGATAGACAAATTTCATATCATTGCGCCAATAGAAGGCTATGAGCGACTGATGCTGATTTTGATAAAAAATAGAATTTCAGCAATAGATGGCCTCACCTGATGTATTTTAACATGCCATTTCCAATGACATTTTCTGAGTGTTGCCAAAAAATTCATAGGCTGGAAAAATTTGAGTTTAATTAAGTTTATATCCTTTGGCTTTGCACAAAATGCAATACAAGGTCTTCAAAATTCTATATTGAACTCATAGTGATATTGTCTTCGACAAATACCACAAGAACTATTTTTAAGAATGGTTCTTGATCATGGGACCTGGTCTACACAATAAGTTAACTTGGTCCATTGTCATTCCATTAAATTATATTTCAGATAAATATACGAATAATGACTGACAGCGATGAGGATGTGGCCTTGGTGTATGATCGCATCATAACAAGCATTCCCATGTTAAATGAAAGAGTATTTGGTAAGTGCTCAATACATTATGTGTTTCTGTATGCTCAAAGCATCACAGGTCAGCCTTCAGATGTTTACTAAGAGAATAAAGAGTTAACTCTTTTCAGTACGACAAAATTTTAGACTTGTCAAAATTGAAAGCAGTTCAGTTCAGACGACAAACTAAAAGTGAAATTCAATGAAAATGTGAAACTTTTTTTAGGAAGGGAAGAAAGCATTGTGGGAAAAGGAGAAAATGCTGGTTACCAGCATTTTCTCTTTTTCCCACAATGTTTTCAGAAGGCCTCTGTCTCAGGGTCGTTAAAAGTCGGGATTGTGTGGGAAAGTGTTAACACATTACAGGGCCAAAAATATGTAGAATGAATAAAATTGAATGCTTTTGTAGATTACAAATGTAAATAATAACTCAGTACATTATTTCTGTCTTTGAAGTGCTAGAAAAGTTGGGTGGAAGAGGAGAAAATGCTGGTTATCAGCATTTTCTTCTTTTTCCATAATTCTTTTCCTCAAAAAATTCTGGTTATTAGCTTTTCTCCTTATCCCACAATGTTTTCTAAAGCCATCTACCCCATGGTATTTGAAACACAAAGACATAATTGTTTGTAATGGGTGAACATAATTTATCAGAATAATGCTGTTATATATGCCTTTGGCTTTGGGGATGAAAAACTTGGCTCATTGAATTTTTGTTTGCCTTAGAAATTGTAGAAAACATAGTGTGAATTGAAGAAAATTGAAGTTACCAGCATTTTTCCGACAATTTTTTCTTGGAAATACTGGTTATTACCTTCTTTCTTCTTCCTCACAATCCTTTTTAACTCTCTACCAGACGACAAAATTTTAGAATGGTTTAACTTGAAAGCACTTGCAGATGACAATATAAATGTAATTCAAAAATTGAAATTTGTTTCCAAACGATTTGTCACCAAACTTAGTCAAAATATACATGACCATTAGATCTCGGACAAGTTTATTTATGACTGTAATCCGAACAGAACAACTGGATATATTTGCGCTTGAATTCCAAAAATTGCTGTTTCACTTTGTTTACACTCTAGCATCTACAAATATCAACCAATCAGTACCAAACTTGGTCAAAATACGTAATTTATGACTAAGATCTCGGATGAGTTTGATTATGGGTGTAATCAGACCAGAAGAACTGGAGTTATTTGCCTTTGAAATAGAAAGTTCTTTAGAATAGTTCTAAGTCCAGAGCATAACTTTGTCATCTCCAGTCTGATTGACTTGAAACTTAGCATTTGTGTTTGTTGCAATAATACATAGTTCAGTGTGAAAGAACCATAACTCTACCTCATGCTGTCTATTTAGTTATTTTCATTGATTGTCATTTTTACAGCATTTTCTGCTCATCTGGTATTTAATTTTGTCATCTACAGCCTGAACATCTTCAAATTTGATATGCATGACTGTTGAAAAATTATAGAGTGCAGTGCACAAGACCCATAACTCTTCCTAGCACAAATTTTGAGTTATTACCCCTTTGACTTTCATTTTCATAACATTTCTTCTTGAATGGAGCAAAACTTTATCATCTTAAGTAGGAATGACTTGAAATTTGGTATGCTTATTTGTTAAGATATTTGGAAGTGCTAAGCTCAAGAATTGTAACTCTTCGAGTTATTTCCTTTTGAATGTCATCTTTACAGCATTTAGTGCTGTCTGGAAAATAACTTTGTCATCTCAAGTCAGAATTACTTCAAACTTGGTATGCATATTTGTTGCAATTTTACGGAGTCCATTGTGTAAGAACAATAACTCTACATAGCGTGAATTTTGAATAATTCTACTTCGATCTTCATTTTTACAGTATTTTTTGCTTGTCCGAAACGGAATTTCAAAGTCTCAAGTCAAATTGGGACAATTTGCTGCTCTTGTTTCATTATCATTTGGCCTTGAACCTTGATATTTGGTATTATCTTTATTCTAGACCTTTACTGCTTGGTACTCAGGTGAGCGATATAGGACCATCATGGTCCTCTTGTTTCGGAGATGTAAACATTGAGTGAAAAAGAGCAATGGCTTGTAAAAAGTTTTACAGATTAGCAGTCGAGATCTTGCAAAGAAAGTGCCTTTCTTGTCTCTAAGCTCATGTTATTTGTTACTATAAAATTTTAGATGGGTTTTTGTGCAAGGTAATTAAAAAGACGTAATTATGGTCCTGAATTAGTGAGTTTTTTAACCCTTTACCAGGACTTACCTAAATTGAAAACATAAGTATGGAGGTGTTGAATGTTGCCAAAAATAATGAGATTTTCTCTTTTCCTCATAATATTTAAAATAGCATTTGTTCTAAAGGGTTGCTAGCATTGGTAATTGTTTGCTACTTTAGAAAGGAAGAAAACATTCTAAAAATAGGAGAAAATGCTGTTTACCAACATTTTCTGCTTTTCTTACAATGTTTTCAGAAGCCCTCTTGGTCAAGATTGTTAAAGCATTGGGTGCTAAAGAGTTTACTCTCTACCAGTAGACAAATCTCTGACTTGCCCAGTGTGAAAGCGTTATTTTACAGGCAGTGAGTAAAATGATGATAAAGTATTGTGTGAATAAAAAAATTTATCCTTGAAATGGTAGTAAACATTGCGAGAAAAGGAGAAAATGCAGGTTAATCCATTACCACACAATTCCTACTTTTGATGACCCTGAGAAAGAAGACTTTAGAAAACATTGTAGGAAAAGGAGAAAATGCTGGTAGACCTCATTTTTGTCCGGAGCATAACTCAAAAAGTATTTCAGGTATCATCTTGAAACTACATAGGTGGAAACATCTCATTAAGGAGAAGTGCAGTGCACAAGAACAATAAGTGTGCCCGTCATATTTATGGAGTTATTGCCCTTTGTCTATTTTCATACTTAATTATTGTCCGGAGCGTAACTCTAAAAGTGTTTTGGGTATCATCTTGAAACTTGATAGGTAGATAGATCTCATTAAAGGGAAGTGCAGTGCTCAAGAACCATAACTCTACCCATCATATTTATGGAGTGATTGCCCTTTATTGATTTTCATACTTTTGTTTGGACCGTAACTAAATATTTCAGCTATCATCTTGAAACTTGATAGGTGGATAGATCTCATTAAGGAGAAGTGCAGTGCACAAGTACCATAACTCTGCCCATCAATTTTTTGGAGTTATTGCCCTTTGTTGATTTTCACACTTAGTTTTAGTCCGGAGCATAAGTCTTAAAGTATTTCAGGTATCACCTTGAAACCTCATAGGTGGATAGATCTCATTAAGGAGAAGTGCAGTGCACAAGAACCATAACTCTGCCCATCATATTTATGGAGTTATTGCCCTTTGTTGATTTTCTTACTTAATTTTTGTCTGGAGCATAACTCAAAAAGTGTTTCAGGTATCATCTTGAAACTACATAGGTAGATAGATCTCATTAAGGAGAAGTGCACTGCATAAATAGCATAATTCTGCCCATCATATTTTTAGAGTTATTGCCCTTTGTTGATTTTCATACTTAATTTTTGTCCGGAGCATAACTCTAAAAGTATTTCAGGTATCATCTTGAAACCTCATGGGTGGATAGATCTCATTAAGGAGAAGTGCAGTGCACAAGCACCATAACTCTGCCCATCATATTTTTGGAGTTATTGCCCTTTGTTGATGTTCATTCTTAATTTTTGTCTGGAGCATAACTCAAAAAGTATTTCAGGTATCACCTTGAAACCTCAAAGGTGGATTAATCTCATTAAGGAGAAGTGCAGTGCACAAGAACCATAACTATGTCCATCATATTTTTGGTGTTATTGCCCTTTGTTGATTTTCATACTTAATTTTTGTCCAGAGCACAACTCAAAAGGTTTTTCAGGTATCATCTTGAAACTTTATAAGTGGATAGATCTTATTCAGGAGAAGTGCATTGCACAATAACCATAACTTTGCCCATTATATTTTTGCAGTTATTACCCTTTGTTGATTTTCATACTTATTTTTTTTCCGGAGCATAACTCAAAAAGTATGTGAGGTAAAATCATGAAACCTTAAAAGTTGATAGTTCACATAAATGGGAAGTGCAGTGCCCAAGAATTGTTAATTTATCATTAATAATGTTTTAGTAATTATCGTTTGTTCGCTTTTTAACTTTGAACTTAACCGTTTATTATCACATGTTATATTTAGAATTGGATGCCATTGGGGGGCATACATGTTTTACAAACATCTCTTGTTGTTTCAGGTTTTTGTGAACATGTACCTCAGTTTAGTGGACTGTGTAAAGATGATAAAGCAAAATTGATGAAGAGGGCTTATTATGACATATGGATGGTATGTAAATACAGGATTTTTTCTCTTACTTTTTTACCACATAATCCTTACTTTTAAGGACCCTTATGAAGAATGCATTTGAAAACATGGTGGGAAAAGAAGAAAATGCTGGTCACTAGCATTTTCCTTTCTGCAACATGCTTTCTACCCTTCCCACATCAAAAATTACTTTTTGAGTGACATTTATTTTGTCGTCTGCAAATGCATTCAATTTAACCCTTTCCCAAATGACAAATTTTGGACTCTTCTAAACCAAAAGAGTTTGCATACGACAGTTTTAGATTTTGAGAAAATGGCAGAAAGATCTCAAAAAAGGTCAAAAACACTGTGGGAAAAGGAGAAATTGCTCGTTACGAGCAATTTCTACTTTTCCCACTGTGTTTTCAAAAGACTTTTACTGCAGGGCTTGTTTGGGACAGGGTTAAACAGGTCCAAAACTTTGTCATTTGACATAGGATTAACCCTTTACCAGACATTATATAGTCCTTTACAACATAATCTCGGGCCCTGTGTGGCTCAGTGATAAAAGCGTATGGCTTGTATTGTGGAGGACACAGGTTCAAGCCTCACAGGGAACACTGAATTTTCGTGGGAGTGTCCTTGGACAAGTCACCTCAGAGCAGCAGCCTAGTAGATCTGCTGAGGAAAACCTGGGGCATACATGAATAAACAAACCATCTCCCATCTTGGCAAGCCAAGGCTGACGATTCACTACGCTACTCTACCCTTGGCGGATTGAGCTTGATTTTTACGTTCCCCCGGTACACTTTTTCATTGGATGCAGCCAGCTCTAACTGCAACAAATGAAATGGCTCGTAGCATTTCATTGATCGATAAAAAATTCATTTTCATTGATAAAAATAGAGAAAGGTCGGTACCTTTCGAATAGGTAAACATGGAAACCCAAGTGGATGTCTGCTTATCGCTTCATGTGTATTTGTAAGTGGTTTGTAAAATGATATTTCATTGGCTTTTAGAAGTATGATGTAAAGGGGGCGTAATAACCAGCATCCAATAAAGGATGCATCGCAGGAATCTCGGAATTGGGCTCAATCAGCCAAGGTAAGATCCACATGGTGATTGTTACCTTGAAGATGGTCATCTCCATGATACAACTGAAGTAATATTGAAAGTGAAATTAAACAACATTCAGTCAAAACACAATTTAGAGTTATAACAATCCTGAAAAAAAGGCTGTTGAAAAGATTTTGGGAAAAGAAGAAAATGCTTGTAACCAGAATTTTCTACTTTCTCCATAGTGCTTCCTACCCTTCCAAAGGCAAACTTTAGTTTGAGTCACATTTAAAGCCCCTGTAAAGCCCAAACTTTGTGATTTTCACCGATTTTAACTCGAAAATAAACCGGATACACAGCGCACATAATGATATAAGATTGGAGAAAACTCGAATGTATCAAGTTACTGCATTGGTTGCCTTGTTATACAGGTGCGAAAAAGGTGAAGTCTGTTGGTTTCAGGAACGCCTTTGATCGTAACAACCTTGGTTATCATTCGTGTATATTGGAACTAGGTCTTCAAGAACCTTATGTGATACCATTGCATCTTATTCGTGCTACATATACTTCTTTTTACAATCCCAATAGTATGTCATTGAAGAGTAAAATTGCTCACTCTCTACCTGTTTTCTTAGTTGGATGTAGTAAACTCTTCCTGTATTGATGATAAATGAATAAGGGATGTTCAGCCTGTGTCGTCATTTTGTTGATAATGGCGATAAACTTGAGTTTTTCAAGCCTAAAATGGGGATAAATGATCAAGTGAATGAAACTTTTGTTTCGACATCTAGAATGATCATGTAGTGTTTACTTTACTATTATGTCATTGCGGATATTTACAAAGAAAATTCGGCTAATTGTCAGCAATCATCGATGTAAACAAACAGATAATATTGAGCATGGTAGGAATTGTTCTAGCTTCAGACTTCTTTTTTCCGTCCTTGACTGGAACTTTTACAAGCTGCATCTTTACATGGGAAAATGAAGTATACTTTTATTTTATAAATAGGTTTTTTATCCATTTGGACTCTATTGAGACTTTAATTTGTTGTCAGGACAAGCTGGAAACTTGTTGAGGAAGTAATGGCCTGAAATATTTTGCTCTCATAATTACATGTATTAACTTGTATAGCACCAAAAAGACTCAACAGACATCCTTTGTTACCTTAAAAAAGGAATTAGGAAACATTGTGGCAAAAGGATAAGATGCTGATTACCAGCATTTTCTCAGTTTCGCATGATGTGTCTTACCTGATTGAAAAAAAATGCATCATTTAACTTATTACCACACAACAAAATTTTGGACTGGTCCAAATTGAAAGCATTTGCAGACGACAAAATAGAGGTGACTGAAAAATTGAAATTTGTTCTGGGAAGGGTAGAAAACACTGTGGGAAAAGGAGAAAATGCTGGTTACCAGCATTTTCTCCTTTTCCTACAGTGTTTTCAAAAGGCTTCTTTCTCAAGGGCGTCAAAAGTAGGGATTGTGTGGTATTGGGTTAAGCTACACTTATTTGGTTGTTTACAAATGCTTTCATTTGGTCTAGTCCAAAATTTTGCCATTTGGTAAAGAGTTAAGCATCACCTACAGTGAGGCAGAGGGTTTGTGCAGCCTCATTTTGATCAACACTGTCCCAAAGGCAATTTTTGTTGTCAAAGGCGCTTTAGGGGTTAACTCTTTCCTCAAGTGCACCTAAGTGAACATTTGTCTAGTGTTGCCTAGCAACAGATGAAAAAGTAAATGTTATATACATTTACATAATATTACCATGTAAAAGTCATGACCTTCCTTGGTATTTAGGAAATGCATAAAAGGATATAAATCGTGGTATAAAGATTCCTGACCTTTTTGGTTGCCGTAGTGACTTATAGACCAGCAGTATGTATTTAACCTTCACCCACATTATCAAATGACCTTGAGGAAAGACACTTTTGTAAACACACTGGTAAAATGGAAAAAATGCTGGCAACCAGCATTTTCTCCTTTTTCCCTCCACAATGTTTTCTACCCTATCTTAGACATTTTCCATCACTTCAACTACATTTTTTTCTCTGGAAGGATAAACCCTATACTGCACAAAATGACTTAACCCATTACCGCACAATCTCTACTTTTGCTTTTGACGCCCCTGAGAAAGAAACCTTTAGAAAACAATGTGGGAAAAGGAGAAAATGCTGGTAACCAGCATTTTCTCCTTTTCCCACAACATTTTCTACCCTTCACAAAACAAATCTCAAATTTTCAGACACTTATTTTGTCGTCTGCACATGCTTTCAATTTGGACAAATTGTCGTTTGGTACTGGGTTTACCCTTTACCACATAGCCCCTTACTTTAGCAACCCTAAACACGTTTCAGGAAAAGGAGAAAATACTAGTTATCAGCATTTTCTTCTTGTATCACAAGGTTTTCTGATAATCAAAGACAGAAATCTCCAGTTGAGCAGTATTTCATTTGTCATCAGCAAATGCTTTCAATTTGGTCAAGTAAAACATTTTGTTGTCTGGTAAAGAGTTAAAGGTAAAACGTTGATGGAAATAAACATACCTGGTTTTTCTTTATCCAACAAGAGCATGTGATCTAAGGGTTTCTGTTCTTATGAACATGAAAGTTGGCAACAATTGCATGGCAAAAATACTAACCGCACCTGGCGGAATTTGAAACTGTGCGGAAGATATCCTTGTTTTTCCAGATTGAAAAGACCATCACCATAACCACTGAGCAAAAGGGAATGCTCCTCAATCCTTTCCCAAACAAGCCCTGGTTTTGACGTGTCTGCAGTAAATGTCTTTTGAAAACACTGTGGGAAAAGGAGAAATTGCTCATAATGAGCAATTTCTCTTTTTCCCACAGTGTTTTCTACCCTTTCTGAGAACTTTTTGCATTTTCTCAAAATCTAAAATTGTAGTCTGCAAACACTTTCAGATTGGAAGAGTCCAAAATTTGTCGTTTGGGATTGGGTTAAGGCAGTTGTTTGGTATTTATGAAGCTATGCAATAGGAAGGAGTGATCACCTGTAATACACCCCCTCTTAGATATCATCATTTGTTGACAGAAAGCCTTATAAGGCAGTATAGGTAGTAAGTCTAAATAAGTTTTTGGACACAAAATGGCTGAATGCCTTATCCCTGACAAGCCCCCATCTTACGAACATGAAAGGTTGCACCAATTGCAGACTTTATGTACAAACTACACCTGGCAGCATTCGAACCTGTGCAGGCAAAATCCTCTTTCTTCGAGGTTTAACTCATTACCACACAACAAAATTCTAGTCTAGTCCAAATTGAAAGCATTTGCAGTTATCTAATTAAAGATGCCACAAATAGTCCAATATGTTTCTGAAAGGATAGAAAACATTGTTGGAAAAGGAGAAAATGCTGGTTAACAGCATTTTCTTCTTTCCAGGATTTTCTCCTTTTCCAACAATTGTTAAACGAGGGTCGTTAAAAGTCATCATTGTGTGGTGAAGGGGTAAAAGACTAACACTGTAACCACTGAGCTGAAGAGTATTCTCCTTAACCCATTACCACACAATCCCTACTTTTGACGCCCCTGAGAAAGAACCCTTTAGAAAACATTATGGGAAAAGGAGAAAATGCTGGTAACCAGCATTTTCTCCTTTTCCCACAATGTTTTCTACTCTTCACAAAAAAAAAAAATCAAATTTTTAGTCACTTTTATTTTGTTCTCTGCAAATGCTTTCAATTTGGGAAATCCTAAAATATTATCGTTTGGTAATGAGTTAACATGTTATACTGGATTAATTTAGCAGCAGATTGCAAATTGTGGCTCTCGTAACTAATCTCATGACATTGTGAACCTACATAACACCGTTGTCATTCATCTGGTATCACCTTTAAACACTTATCCTGCTAAGAAACTAAAATGAAATTTTCAATTCGAAAGTAAAAACCCAAAAATTGATATTTCAAAGTTCTGTTTCGGGTAAAAATATCTCTAGATCGGACAGCGTAGATCCAAGATCAGACTGCACATTCTGTGCAGTCTGATCTTGATCTATGCTGTCCGCAAAAGGTCAGTGAGTCGCGATAAGCAGCCAAAGGGTTAATACCCCCATCACAAATAACCAACTGCCACTGGATGGCGAGTTTTTCAGGAGATTTTGACACAATTCTCCAGGGACTGCACGGCGACCGTATGTTGGCAGTTCAATTTGAACGGCAACATTTCAATTTTGAGATGCTGTCTGGTGCCTGTCGAAGCTTTGGAAAAAGTTATAATTGGACGGTGACCAGATGATTTTTGGGCCATCGGAGAGCCTGTTAATTCAACATCTGGGGTCCGTCCAGGCTTTGTCTGGTGACCAGATGATGCCTTCAGAAATCGGATGGCCCCCAGCTGATTTTTATGAAAATGTTTATCTCCAAATCGTCCAGCAACCAAACTGCATCCATCTGGCTCCTGGACTGCCTCCATCCAGGTGCCAGATGGAGCCCAGACAGGTACGGCCCAATAATAAATATTTGTCTGGGCACAGTCCAGTGACGATCAGATTGCGGTGCAGCATCGATTTTGTTAAAACTTTGGACTGCAACCAGAAAGCAAACTTACTCTTTGGCGACATGATGACTACATTATAAAAGTGTATACTGATATCTTACTTTATTATAATTCATCAGTTCTGAAGAGGAATGGCACCTATACTGCCCAAAAATCTGTTGAATCTTCTCCTTCATCAAGAGAGATTGCAAGCTGCTCGCCGGGAGATGTAATAGCAACTGCTGCTGTTTACGATCAGGAGCATGCTGAGCAAGTCACAGAGTGAGGACTTGCTTAAGAGGCGTGTCATCCTTGGACAGTATGACACACCTCCGTAGCTAGCCGGAAGGCTGCACAAAGTCCGAACGATGTCCATCCGGGTTGCTACCCAATGACTGTTTGGTCACTGCCCGGTGCTTTTCTAAACTGATACGTGCACACATGGCATTTCCAAAGAAACTGCTCTCATCTGCCTGTTTTGATTTGTGACTGCTTCAGCAAAATGTCATAAAATGGCACAGCACTTGGATGATGTCTCAAATCTTTGAATCTTGAATCTGTGAAGCTGGAAGAAATCGTCCTGTGCCCGTTTTATTTGTGACCTAGGCATAACTTTAGTTTTATTTAAGGGCAGCATTTTCCCAGATTGTTTTCACTTATTTCAGGCTCATTAAAACTTTGGACTGTATGGTAAAGGGTTTAAGTAGTCAAGTAGTTAGCACAGATGATAGCATACAAGACTGGAAACCATAGGGTAGCAGGTTTGAATCCCAAACTCAGCAAATTTCTTAGCCAGGATTGAAGATAGTGATGGTAACACTGACAGTTAATTTTTATTTTGTCAATGATTATGTGGAAAAGCAGTGGCTTAGCAAGAATATTGCACAAAGAACTGGTAAAAGAAACTCTAGGAAACCATGGATAGGTGCTTTGGCCAGCAAGATATAACTGAAATAACATTGAAAATGGCATTAAATGCTAAACAGTCTCTCACAGCAAACAGATGAGCCGTCCAGGGCTGTTGCAGCTCTCTTACTGTAACTCTTTACCACACAGTCTTGAGTTTTAAGAATAAGAAGCCTTTTGAAAACATTGTGGGAAAAGGAGAAAATGCTGGCTTATGCTGGAAGCCAGCATTTTCTTCTTTTCCTACAATGTTTTCAACTAAATTAAAAAAGAAATTATTATTTGCATGAGCCTTTTTTTTGTCTGCAAATGCTTTCAATTTGGTCAAGTCTAAAATTTTGTCATTTAGCAAACAAAGAGTACTGTTTACCACACAGCATATTAGGCGAGAATTTTTTTATTAGTTGATTTACAAACCCGCCGACTGCAATTTTCCCAAAACCAGAAAAAAAATATAAGAAGGTTCTAAAAGATTTTTTTTTTTTCCGCCGACCCTAACCATTATTCGTTTCGTCAAAAAAAATCTGTATTTAAAGCGAACGTCAACCCAAACTTTTAAACTGGTACCTGTCTTGTCTCCTATATAACCTTCCGATACGAAGATCAATAACATGCAGCAGCGGGACCCACGCTGCTTATCGCCATTTTCGCCAGTTGTAGTTTTTCTTTAACTGGCGAAAATAAGTGTCGAAAAGATTTTTTATTGACATTTTTGTCTCAACTCACGAGATAAGTGGAGAAAGACTGAAGCAGGAACTTGAGGAAGTATGGTACAGGGTGAAAAAGTCGTCTTCAATGACCCAAATTTGCATCATCAAGCTTTCACAGCGAAAAAACTTCGCCTAACAAACAGTCCCGACCAGGCCTATATTCATGAAATATCCGCTATCAAAGACAAAGGATGACAGGTTATCACTAATTAACTTTATCAATTTGGACAAGACAGCAGAGTGTTATGATCCTTACCTGTTACTAACTCCTAAATCCACCCCTTTATCCTACGAAAATCACACTTTTTTCCCCCACAGGTAAAGCGTCTGCATATTTGTTTAAATGACGTCACACTATCGATCATTACTGATTCTCAAAACATGAATAGTCATAAAATAAACTTGAATTACCACTTCTTACAGCTGGAGATATTTTTTCCAAACATATTTTAAATAAATTATAATGGTAAAGTGAAGGATTAGAAAAATCTTGAAGACGATCTTTTGCCTTCCTCATGTCGGCAACTCGAGCAAAATATACAGTGGAGTGTTCTATTTTTAGAATACTTTTCACCTTTTCCTCCTTATCAGCTAGTTTATTGACTAATAGATTACATCTCTATAGATCTTGTTAACTTTCTTTTAAACTTTAACAAGTCATTATCATGTTTTTGAATCAAGATTGTGGTCCCCATCACAGGCATAAAGAAGTTTTTTTTTTTCTCTCTTCTTACCAGTCTGGACACTATTTGCAATCTGATGAGAAATGTTAAAGTTTTGAGTTAAGTGTAACTCTGCATCAGTGGGGTCTTAGGCAATCAAAAACAAAATGGTTTGATGATGTTCTTTTGAGTCAACAAATACGCCAGGATAGAAATCCTTACTAATTGTCTTTCTTTGATATAGCAAATCATATCCAAAAGAGATAGTTCAACTTCTTTTCTTCCATGGAAGGCATACAGAAATTCTCTCATCACATACTTTCTTTTGTTAGGTTCAAGAAAGGGATACTGTCTACTTGCAGCACAAGTCTGCTTCTAGATTCAAACAAATTTAACTACATTATGTGTTTTTATCATGCTTATACCCCCTATAAACAAAGTATGGGGGATGTATACTGGAGTCACCGTGTCTGTCCATCCATGTGTCACAAAAAGCTTGGCATAACTTTCAAAGTAGAACAGCTAGTGACTTCAAACTTTGGATTTTTGTTTGAGGCTTAACTTCCAAAATAAAACAGCTAGCACCAAAAACTTCATGTACAGATCGGCCACATTAAAGAGTAGTGCAGTGTACAAGAAGCATAACTTTTTCCACTATTTTAACGTTTATATCTTTTTGTATATTTAACTTTGGATTTTTATCTGGGGCTTAACTTCCAAAGTACAAAAGCTAGTGACTTCAAGCTTCATATATAATTAGATCACCATAAAGCAAAGAGCACTTTACCAGTACTATAACTATATTCCCACTATTTTCACATTTATTTCCCTTTGTAAATTTTAATTTGGATTTTTGTCTGGGGCATAACTTTCCAAGTGTAAAAGCTAGTACCTTCAAACTTCATATACAGATGGACCACATTAACAAGAAGTGCAGTTTTCAAAACTATATCTCTGTTCCTGCTACGTTTAGAGTTATTGCCCTTTGTTAATTGTAACTTTGGATTTTTAAAATGGGGCATAACTTTCAAAGTACAAAAGCTAGTCACTTCAAACTTCATATGATTTTGAATCACATCAAAGTAAAGTGCACTGTGCAAGAACCATAAATCTTTTTCCACTATTTTTAGAGTTATAGCCCTTTCTAATATATAATTTTTTTAAACTCTTTTGTACTAAACCATTCTGCATTCTGTGACAAAGAGCTGTTTAGTGACAAGGAGCTGGTTTGGGGTCACATTTAGTGATAGCTCAATTATTTTTGTTTTGTTTTGGGAGCTCAAACAATGCCAACTTCATAACGACCTCAATAGAGGTGACTTACGAAAACATTATGAGAAAAAAAATGTCTGTTTTTTGTAGATTCACTGCAATGAATTTCCAGAACTGTTTCTGTAAAATTGTGCTAAATTTATTGGAAGTTCAGAACTTCTTAGCTAATGTTGTGGTTTGTGAAAGAGCGACTTTCTGTTTCTTTTCTTGTCAGACAATCATAAAGAGCCTTAAAGTTTTAAGAATTCATTTGGCAGCAAATGTCGTAGAGCCAGATCAGACTTCTCATAAAGGAGCAAATTCAATCAGAATCTTCAATGTTTGCTAAATTCTGAATGTGTCTTTGGACCTCATTGATCTGTGGCATGACACTATTAAAGCTGGTCATTACAGTTTTTAAGGTATCCAGAATAGATTTTTAGGAAAATTATGGTACCTTGAAAGATGTAACTATAATACAGACTGTTGGTTTACTTCACTAGTTATATTTTTAGTTTCTTGCGGTATTGGTAGGAAAAAAAAATAATGAAAAGAAAAATCTCTTTTTTTTTTATTTTTTTATCGACTGAACATTTTTAGAACTTTTTTTAAATTTTTTTTTTCGTCCCCCCGACCCTAAATTTGAAAAAAAAGATCCCGTAAATCAACTAATAAAAAAATTCTGGCCTTACTTGTGCAGACTTGTTCAAATTGTTTGCATTTTGTGGGACGACATGTTAGGATATGGCTCACATTAAGCATTTATCTATGCTAGGGCAGAAAACATTGTATGAAAAGGAGAAAATACTGGTTACCAACATTTTCTTCTCTTCCTTCATTGTTTTCAAAAACTGTCTTCCTCAAGGTCTATGAAACTCAGGATTGTGCGGTTTAGGGTTAATCCATGTAGAAAAAATGCATATTTTATGACAGCCTGTGTGTACTGTTTGTGTCCAGCAAATAACTTCAGGGTGTATGGTCTGATTTGAACACAACTTTGCACAAATAAGCACTATGGATAGATCACATGTCACGTGAAAAAGTGATGTCGCCAGCTCAAATGTCAATGTGATAGTGCGGGGCATCTGTGTGGGTGACACATTTTGTAGTTTTAAGAAAAGAGTACATGTATTCAGGCCACTAACAAGCTGTTGCTGTTTTTTCCAAGTATGTCAAATCCTGTTTACTGCAGGGGTGTCAAAAGTCAATTAACCCTTTACCTAACAATCATGTTTTTTAATGACCCATGTGAAAAGGGCTTATGAAAACATTGATGGAAAAGAAGAAAATGTTAGTAACCGGCTATTCATTTTCTCGTATTCTATTAATGTTTTCTGCCCTATGAAAAATCATGACAAGTAGTCACTGAATATTATGAAGAATAGTTTTTGTGGATCATTCTGAAAAATTTCCTAAATCTGAAAGTATCACAACTTTTGATTGGTTTGTGGGATTAGCCAATCAAAATTTGTGTTACTTTGTAAATCTAGACAAAGATCAAGGAAAAAACTTGAATGGTTCATGAATGCCTGCCCAAAAATTATAATTTGGACTTTATGGTCTACAGCTACTCTCATTATGGAAAAGTCTAAGATTTGGTCACAGGTGGTAAAGAGTTAAAGTAGGTTGGAAAGGGAGTTTTCTATTCCTTCAAATATCGGTAAATCTCCATTGTGTCAATGGTTTCTTTTAATGGTTTGTCTAAAAACAGCTTTTTCCCATGCAATCAGACTTTTATGGACCATGAGAAAGAAGCCCATGGAAAAAAATGTGAGAAATGGAAAAAAATGCTGGTAACCAACATTTCTCTTTTTCCCCCCACAATATTTTCTATCCTATCAAAATCAGAAATCAACATGTTAACAAGTTTAATTTTTTGTCTACAAATGCTTTCAATTTGGTCCTGTCAAAGAATTTGCTGTTTGGTTAGGAATTATGTGAACCCTTTACTAATTGACAGTTTTAGACCTGTTCAAATTGAAAGCATTTTCGGACGACAAATTAAATGTGACTTGAATGATGATTTCTATCTTTGGTAGAATACAAATCATTCTAGAAAAAGGAGAAAATACTGGTTACTTGCATAATGGTAAGAAAGCTTTTCAAAACACTTCTTCTTCAGGGTCAAAATTCGAAAATGTGTGGTGTGAAGTTATTGGACCATCTTACCAATTAGCAAAATCATAAACTTTTGAAATTGAAAGCATTTGCATAAATTATGACAAAAGATGTTGCTAAAATTTTCTATTTAAAGGTTAGGCAATATTGTGGAAAAGGGGAAATACATTTTCTCTTTTTCTGCGAATGTTTTAAGAAGCTTTTTGTCTTAGGATCTTTGAAACATGGGAATGTTTTGTAAAGCCTCAAACTGTCCTGAATATTGGACATGTTCTACTGGAATAAGACATGCCTGGATAATGGATACATACATTGTAACAGTATTTTTAACCTTTAATTCTTTACCAAATGACAAACTTTTAGACTGGTTTAAAAGCAGATGGATTGAGTTGTGCACAAATGACATGATTTGTCTCAGACAAAGAGAACGTGGGAAAAGGAGAAAATGCTAGTTCTCAGCAGTTTCATCTTTTTCCACAATATTTTCCCAAGACTTCATTCTCAGAGCGGTCAAAACTCAGAATTACTTGGTAGAGGGGCCAAGAAGCTTTCATACCACTATTTGCTTGTATGGCAAGTGTAGATCGAGATCAGACTGCATCTAGGAGTAAATGCGAAGTATTCCATCTGCATTTTGGAAAATCTTACAATTGAGAGAAAATAAGTTCTCTCATTCTCTGAAAAACATTGTTAGACTATGTCTTTTAGATGAATTCATATACCCAATCCAACACAACTTATCTTAAAACGATGATCTAACAATTATGTTTTCAGAGAAATGAGAAGTTTTTTACCTCACCTTTAAAATTTCCAAAATGCATATGGAATAGTTTCGCATTCGCGCCTTTGCATGTTTTCTTAGACCTAGATTTTCCCACAATATTTGCTTACCCTTTCAATTATGATCTTTTTTTAAAATCCAACTATTTTTATGTTCTTCAGATGCTTTAAAATTGGACAAGCCTTTACTTTTGTTGTTTGGTAAAAATTTAAGGGCTAAGCACAGTACTTTGCTTTTCAAAAAAAGAAGCTTTTTTTACATACAGCAGACATTGTCAGGGGTACACATAGAAGCCATTGTCATGGGTACACATAGTGGACATTGTCACAGGTACACATAGCAGCCATTGTCATGGGTACACAAAGTGGACATTGTCACGGGTACACGTAGTGGCCATTGTCATGGGTACATATAGTGGACATTGTCATGGGTACACATAGTGGACATTTACATGGATACATATTGTGGACATTGATATGGATACACATTGTGGACGTGTGTCCCATGTCATGGGACTACACTTAGTGGACTTTGTCATGGGTACACATAGCAAACTTTGTCAATGGTACATATGACAAAGTTCGTCATGGCTACACATTGCAGACATTGTCTTGGGTACACATAGAGGAAATTGTTTGGGGTGCTCAAAGTGGACATTGTTATGGGTACACATTATGGATATTGTCATGGTTACGTTTTTAGGGCATTATCATGGGTCTCATGGCAGACATTATCATGAGCATACATGGCAAACATTGTCATGGGTACACACAATAAACATTGTCGTGGGTACACATAGAGGACATTGCCTTAGTACCACATAACAGACATTGTCATGAGATTGCAAGATTTGTAGCCCATTTGTAATGAAAGGTCTTGAAACCACTTACTTTTTGTTATCTTCTAAAGACTGAGCCTGCAAGTGGGGATGGTAGCATACAGGACTTGACACCAGCGGGTTGCTGGTCCGAGTCTCCTGGGGCAATTTCTTTCCAAGGATTGATGTAACTCATTGTTGCAGGATCCATTCCTTTCTCCACGCTGTACTGAATTCAAAGATACTTGTGTGGGAAAGCAATCAGTGGCATGGAAAGAGTAATATATAAATACTGTTGAAAGAAATCCAAGAAAGCATGGATAGGTGAACTTTCCATTAGGATATACAGTAACTGAAATGCAGCTGTTAATGATAAAACTTTGTCTATTCATTACAGCTTACATTTGCTGAATATTTTCGAGATGGCAAAAGTGAAATGATTCTGTCAACAGGAGAAATTTACTCCATCGAAGCTATGAGAAAGATTTTAAATGACAATATGGTGGACACGATGCTTCGGTTTGCGGAACAGTTCAATGCATTGGAGTTGACAGACCTTGAAGTGTCTATATTGTGTGCCATACAGCTTACAAAAGCAGGTAAATATGAGCCATGCTCTGGCAAAAGGGGGCTTATTGAATCTCTGGTCCATTTTACCAAGCAACTCTTCACATAATTTGGATCCCTTAACTCTTTACCACACAATACTGACTTTATCAACCCTGAAAAGGAGAGCTTTTGAAAACATTGTGGGAAAAGGAGAAAATACTGGTACCCAGCATTTTCTTCTTTTCCCATGATGTTTTCTACCCAATCAAAGAATGATTAATCAATTCGACCCACACTAAAATAGTCATCTGCAATTTTTTTTTTTTTTGGAAAAGGCTAAAATTTTGTCATATGGTAAAGGGTTTAATCCACTTAGTCTAATGATTGCTGACCTTGAAGTTGCCCAGTGCTTGGATTTATCTGTCAAAGAAATATGGGAAGAGGATAAAATGCTGTTTATCAGCTTTTTCTCCTTTATCCATAATGTTTTTTTAAAAGCCTTCTTCCAAGGGGTCATTAAAACTTCGGATTGTATTGTAACAGGTTAACCAGGTGACAACATCCTCGGATACCCCGGGATCTCCCTATTTGCTACGCTACAACGACCCCTGGGACAATTACAGTCCGCTCCACATATTACGAGATCGGTTTCCATGAGATACCGCTTATAACGTAAATCTTGCTGAGTCCCGGCAGAATCCCTTCTTTTTTTCTTTTATTTTATACCGCATAGAACGAGATCGGTTACGGCGAGATATCGGCTACAACGTAAAAATATTCAAGGCCCCCAACGTAAATTTCCCACCTTACAACGAGGTCCATTGATAAAATACGTCATCTGCATTAGTTTGTCACCATGCAAGGCAATTATCGAATAATTATCGGATTAACTGTCTAACATTAAACTATTGTCGCATTTTGGATTTGTTTGCGCCACGGGCTAAATTGATCCGTAGGTGATTAAATGTTATCACACATTTTTTATGCTCCCCGAAGGGCGAGCATATAGTCGCCGCTTCGTCTGTCCGTCCGTCCGTCCGAAGCGATTTCTACACAACCCTTGGACCAAATTGGATGAAACTTCATATATGAACTCCTTAGGGTAATGCACCGATACACTTTTCCCGGATTTTCAATTTGACCCCGTGTCATGGAAAAAAGGGGCTTGATGCAAAATTGCAATTTTTACCAATATCTCATTCAGTTTTTGTCAGAATATCATGAAACTTCATGGTTATATTGCTTATGGAAAGTTTTAGCATGTGCCCTTGCTATTTTTGATCTGGGCATTTTTTAAGTTGACGTTCTGTCATGGAAAAAGGGGGCTTCTTGCAAAATTCCAATTTTTACTGATATTTCATTCAGTTTTGCTCAAAATTTCATCAAACTTCATGGTTATATTGTGTTTTCAAAGTTTCACCATGTGCTCTTGTTTCTTTATCTATGTGTTTTTCAATTTGACCCTCTGTCATGGAAAAAGGGGGTTTCTTGTAAAATGAAAAAGGGGCCCTAATGCAAAATTGCAATTTTTACTAATATCTTGTTCAGTTTTTGTCAACATTTCATGGTTATATCTTGTTTTACAAGTTTCAACATGTGCCCTTTGTTTTTGCAATCTATGAATTATTAATGCGCAAATACGTCTTTCCAGGTTTCTCATATTAAAGCTGCATCACGGAAAAAGGGGACTTCATGGAAAAAATTGTTTTTCACTAGGTTCTCCTTTATCAGTACTCAAAACTTTGTGAAATTTCAAATCTGAACTTGTTGGAACGTTGCCCAGGTACCTCTCTTCCTTTTTCTCAATTTCAGGCTGCGTCTCGGAAAAAGGGGGGTTCATGTAAAAAATTGTTTTATGTAATATTTAATACAGGACTGCTCAAAATTTTATTAAATTTCGAATTTTGAATTATTATTAAAAAATGCCACAAACCACACACCTGTTGTATTTATTGCAATGATACAATATTGTCTTATGGGAAAAGGGGGCTTATTGGGCTTACTGTCCTCTACAAGTTTGTGTTGGCTATCTCTAAGATAGTAATTGCCTTTTCACTTCAAATTTTGGGGGGACATGAACAGGTTCTTCTAGGATAAAAGAAGTTAATTAATATCAATTTCTTATATTTTATGACAAGCACTTTGTTCGGGGAGCATAACCCGTCTCTGACGGCTCTTGTTTTAGCAGTTTATACATGTAGCTTATGACTGACCAGTTCTGATGGATGAAATGAAAACTTTACGCCGGTTCTTTGAGTGCGAGTAGGACATTGATCAGAGCACATTTTCAAACTTAGCGAGTATTGAACAATTACTGGAGGATACAATCAAAAACAAAAAAGGCTATCTAACATAACAGCATTCTTCAAATAAATGCATATTTAATTTTTAAAATGCTAACATTCGTGTAAATATCTCGTAAATACATGTACATACAATACATTGTACATACAGTAAATCGACAGAGTTATCTGTCTTTGTATACTCTTCAAAAAGAAGGTAATTAGCTACTTCCGGTGTAAACGAAAGTAAACAGTATGAAAGTCTGTATCCTTACGTATCTTTACGATGTTTGATTTCTGATTTGGTTATAACGAGACCCGGTTACAACGAGATAATACTTCTTGTCCCCGCGATCTCGCTGTATCCGGAGTGCACTGTAGTTGTATTTCCCTCGCTTTACCGCTCGCCGAATGCTGGCTTTTCATTGGTTCCATCATCATTTTGTGATGGGCGAGTGTACTGTACGCTATGACGTTTCGTATCGATTTTCGGCAACTGATTCAAAGTTTTATCAGTCAATTGTCCCAGGGTCGATGTAGCGTAGCAAATAGGGAGACTCCGCGGTATCCGAGGATGAGGTGACAAAATTTAGACATGTTATATTTTAATATCTTGGCCCTTATTTATCTACCATACTAAATTTTTATTCTGTTCTAGAATAAGAAAGTTACTTAACACTTTACCAGACGGCAAAGTTTTAACCTTGTCCAAATTGAAAGCATTTGCAAACAACAATATCAATGTGGCTCAAGTGGTGCAAATTTCCTTTGATAGGGTAGAAAACTATGTGGGAAAAGGAGAAAATGCTGGTTTCTTTTCCAGAAGCGTCAAAAGTCTTTAAAAGTGTGGTAAAGGGTTAATTTTTGTTGAGCTAAACCAGTGGTTTTATTTAGCCAATCAGAAATTTTGTTACTTTGAAATTAGGAAGAATTTTCTCGAAATCAAAAAATGCTGATAAGAATTGTTTGTGATTTTGGGAAGAGGTAGCAAAAGGCTGTCCAATCAAGATCAGTCTAGACGGAATGCAGAGTCTGATCTTGCATCTACATGTCTTCTGCCTAATGTTAAAATTTCTGTATTAGGAACACTGAAGATCCTGATTGTACGTTCTGTTTTCTCTTTACCACAACGTTTCCACATAATTATATTCATGTACATGTTTTATCAGAGCTCCAGATAAAGGGAGTGATTTTGATTTCAAAAATGAAAATATCAACTATTCTCCACTAAACCCTATGTTGTGGGTACTTATTAGAATTGTCTCAATGAGACGATTCTAATGAGTACCCACAACATAGGGTTTTGAAGAACAATAATTTTTATGGATTTAGAAAACAATCACTCCCTTTTTATATGGGGCACTCTTTTCAGTTTTTACCAAATTAAGGATGTTAGACATTTTATCTTTCAAGCATTTGTAAACAGAACTTAGTTTTCATATGATTGGTTGGTTTTCACAAGGTTCCAGAACATCGTTTTATCACATTGCCTTGCTTGTTTCAGTGTAATATACCCATTACGAATTTTCTTATCTTATACACGTTTGATATCACATTTGTGTGACGTCATTTTTGACATCATTTTGTACAGATTTCATACAAGGGAATGGGTCTCATGGAAAATACCGCGGATGCATTTATGAATGTTTTTGTATCATCTGATCTATATTTTGTGAACTATCGTTATGTGATAAAAAGAATCTGACATTCGTGTGTGTTTGAGGTAAGATTTTATTAAACTCGTCAAAGGCTTGCTTAATAGCATTTCCCTAGACTCGTTTAATAAAATCTTATCTCAAAAGCCAACTCATGTCAGGTCCTATATATCTCGATGAAATCATGGTAACGTTGGGTAAAAGGTAAAAAGTAGGTTTTGAAAATCTTGTAACGCAATTTTGTTTCTATCATTACAGATGGCCTTGAAATAGAAGAGCCACAGAACGTTTTACAAATACATTCCCATTTACAAAGCGTATTTGTGTACGAGCTGGAGAGGAATCACCCGCTAGATCACTCGCAGCTAATTACAGAAATCTTTAAGCTGCTCCCACTTCTTGAAGAAATCAACAGACTCCAGAAAACAATCATTGCTCCTTTCCCTACCAAGTATAAGAAGTCTTGACCCAGCATTGAATGAACTTCAACAGATCTGTCTAAAACTTCAGAACTTTATAAGAACTTTATAGTAACTTGTTTACTTTATATTAACTCGTTACCAAATGACAATTTTTAAGGCTTGTCCAAATCGAAAGCATTTGCAGACAACAAATTAAAGTGACTTAGTGAGTTGGCTCATTACCACACAATCCCTACTTTTGACGCCCCTGACAAAGAAGCCTTTAGAAAACATTGTGGGTTACCAGCATTTACTCCTTTTCCCACAAAGTTTTCTAAAAGCTTCTTTCTCAGGGTCGTCAAAATTAGGGATTTTGTGGTAATGGGTTAAGTATATTGTTTTCCAACTTTTACAATCGCAAAGGAGGGATATTGCATCAAGTACTGGTAATAGAAACTTAGGAAAGTGTGGATAGGTACACTGGCTGTAGCAATAATTGAAATATTGTTGAAGACAGTGTTGAATACTATCCACGCAAAAGTTTACAGTCTTTTCAAGAAATGGAAACAGTTTTTCAAGAGAACATTTTGGGAAAAGAGGAGAATGTTTTTTATATGTGATTCTGTTTTCCCCTCTGATAATTTCCAAATGAGTGAACTGCAGGGGCATACACTTTGAGCCACCTTCTGGCAAAAGGGGTTTAACTCATTACCAAACGACAATATTTTAGGATTGTCTAAATCAAAAGCATTTGCAGACGATAAAATAAAAATGACTTAAAACTTGAAATTTGTTTTGTGAAGGGTAGAAAACATTGTGGGAAAAGGAGAAAATGCTGGTTACCAGCATTTTCTCCTTTTCCCACAATGTTTTCTAAAGCCCCGGTCACATATTCACGGAAGACCGCCACGGAAGAGCTACGGTCTAATCGCTCACGGATGACTACGGAAATGACAAATTCCGTAGTCCGCTACGGTTCCAATACGGATACACAACGGTGTGAGTACAGAGTTCGACGAATCTACAGCCAAAATGTAGGTCACAGTTCCAGGAGTGATACGGACTATTACGGTTGGACACGGTTTAATACGGAGCGACACGAATCAGGACGATTGTAGTACGGATACACTACGATTTGCTACGGTACAGGTACGGATTAGTACGAATAAGAACGATCCGATACGTAGTAGTACGAATCGTCACGGATCGACACGGACCTACCATTTCAAAATGCAAAAAGGTCGGCCATGAGAACCTCATACTGGCCATGGACGGGTCTTCGTAAAAGCCAATCTCTAGTCCACATATTCTCTGTCTTTTATTACCTGATTATTATAATCAATAACCCATCACAAGTTGACAAAATTTGGCCTTCACGAAATTGAAAGCATCTGCAGACAACAACGTAAATTTGGTACAAATGAGCTTCAGTTCTTCAATAAGGTAGAAAGCATTGTGGGAAATTGAGAAATTGCCCATTTTGAGCATTTTTTTTTTTTCGATTTCCTAGAATCAGAATGTTTTTTTGACTTGTCTGTTGCAGACCCATAAAAAGAAGGGATTGAATGGCAAAAGGTTAAATGAAAATATTGATCAATAACGTTTCTCTTATGTTCATAAAATCTGCTGTTTATTCCACAATTACACTGATTATCGTGAATGTTTATGTTTTAAAAGTAAAGTGCTTGTCTTTATAGTTAGTATCACCCATTTCGAAAGGGCCAGCCTGGCACCAGGCAGGCAACCAGTAACCATACATTTAACTAGCTGGCTGTTCACCAACCAGCCATATTAGAACAAGCTCCTGGCAGGGCTCGAACCTGTGACCTCCCGTTTCGTTGGCGGTTGTCAGAACCACCAGAAACGGTGACAGTTTTATGTATTCGTTTTACTTGCATGTTTAGCATCGTTGTTTTGACAGAATGTCACATTATAATACTGATGTTTATTCATTTTCGTTTTGTAAAATATTTAACTTTAAATTAAAGGTATTACTAGTAGTACGATAAAAATATAATTATTACATGCATGTATGTCATCAAGCTGCTGGACCAGTGCCTTGATATTTTGTGCTATATCAATATCCAGTTGCCGCCAATTTATTGCAAACATCATTTGTTGACGGTTCATGATTGTGAACTCAACAACAAAGCGCAATTGCGTTGTATTCTACAAAGACAGAGTAAAAATACCCTTGATGAAGTACATGATTTTGAATTTATCCTACCAAACAATAGTGGTCCTTACAATTCCGTGTCGTGTTGCAACGTAGTAAACCGTAAAAGACCGTGCGAATCCCTGCCTCTCCGTAGTACAACGTATTAAGGTCGTGACTTTCCGTGACAAATCCGTATCATAACGTAACTAAAACGTAGTGAAACCGTGCTAATACGTAGTTCTCCGTATCAAATCCTGAAAAACATTTGGGCCTACGGATAAGTACGGACTGATACGGTTTTAATACGGACCAGAACGTATCAGTACGGTCTAATACGGACCAGTAAGGATACGCCACGGTCGTTTGATCCGTAGCGAATTTTTGTGCATGTTCAAAAATTGTCACGGACCGCTACGGATATACAAGGACTACTACGAGTGACTACGGTTACAATACGGAGAGCTACAGACTAGTACGAGTTGTCACGGACAATGCCGGAACGAATCCGTAGCACTTCCGTGGCAGCCTTCCGTGAATATGTGACCGGGGTATTAAGGCTTCTTTCTCAGGGGCGTCAAAAGTAGGGATTGTGCGGTAATGAGCTAACTCATTAACAAACAACAATATTTTAGGCTTTTCTAAATCAAAAGCATTTTGCAGACAACAAAATAAAAGTGTCTGAAAATTTGTTTTGACTTTGAGCAACCCTGAGAAAGACATGGTGATGAAAACACTGCTGATAACCAGCATTTTCTCCCTTTCCCACAATGTTTTCTTACCTCCCAAAAATAAATTTCACTCATTACCCCACAATCCCGACTTTTAACAACCCTACGGAAGAAAACTTTAGAAAACATTGTCGGAAAAGAAGAACATGCTGGTAACCAACATTTCTTCCTTTTCCCATAATGTTTTCTTCCCTTTCTAAAACATGTTTCATTTTTAGTCACTTTTTTTTTCGTCTGCAAATGCTCTCAACGTGGACCAGTCTAAAATTTTGTTATTTGGTACAGTTAGATAACTTTGTCACTTTTGTTTCATAGTTGTTAAATACTTTGAAATTTGGGCTGGTCTAAAATTTTGTCATTTTGTCTTTTGGTAAAGTTATAAGGATGACAAATTAATAGGATCTTACAAGAGTCTTAGTATTATAGTTTCTATTAACCCTTTCCCAAACGACAAATTTTAAACTCTTCCAAACTCAAAGAGTTTGCAGACGACAATTTCAAATTTGATAGAAATGGTAGAAAGTTCTCCAAATGAGTAGAAAACACTGTGGAAAAAGGAGAAATTGCTTGTTACAAGCAATTTCTCCTTTTCCCACGGTGTTTTCAAAAGACTTGTACTGCAGACACGTAAAAACAAGAGCTTGTTTGGGAAAGTGTTAAACAAAGTCATCTTTTACCAGACAATCATTGGATTTCACGATTCTGGTAAGGAAGGTTTATGACAGGTCAAAAATTTCGTCGTGGGTTCAAGATTTAACTCATTACCAAATGACTATATCTCAGGCTTGTCCAATTTGAAAGCATTTGCAGATGACGAAATGAAGGTGACTGAAAATTTGAGATATGTTTTGTGAAAGGTAGAAAACATTGTGGGAAAAGGAGATAATGCTGGTAACCAGCATTTTCTCCTTTTCCCATATGTTTTCCAAAGGCGTCTTTCTCGGGGTCATCAAAGTAGGGATTGTGTGATTATGGGTTAAGGGAAATTGTTTTGGTGTTGCATTTTAGCTCACCTGAGCACAACGTGCTCAAAGGGGAGCTTTTAGGATCACCCGGTGTCCATCGTGCATCATGCGTCGTTAACAATTCTTTAAACATCAACTTCTCATAAACCGCTTGGCCAATTTGGGCCAAACTTAGCTGGAATGTTCCTTAGGAGGTCCACTTTAAAAAGTGTTTACAGAATTTGATTCCATCGAAAACTCTGGTTGCCATGGCAACCAAATGGAATTTCCTGGGAAACTTTTTAAAAATCTTCTTCTCTGAAACCGCTTGCCAGATTTTAAAATAATTTCACAGAGATGTTCTTTGGGTGACCCTTTTCAAACTTTGTTCACGAAATTTTGATCCGTCGAGAATCATGGCTCTGGTGAATGGGGGCTACTTGCACTATAGGGAAATGAAGAAATTCTAAAAAATTCTTCTTCTCTCGAAAAGGTGGTCAGATTTTGGAATAATTTCGAGATGTTCATTGGATGACACTTTTCAAAAATTGTCCATGAAATTTTGATTCGTCAAGAAACATGGCTCTGGTGAATGTGGGCTACTTGCACTATTCAGAAATGAAGAAATTCTTAAAAATTCTTCTTCTCAGAAAGCGCTGGTCAGATTTTGGAATAATTTTACAGGGATGTTCTTTGGGTGACCCTTTTCACAAAGTGTTCGCAGAATTTAGATCTGTCAAGTAACATGGCTCTGATGAATAGGGGCTACTTGCACTATAGGGAAATGAAGAAATTCTTAAAAATTATTCTTCTCTCGAACGGTTGGTCAGATTTTGGAATAATTTCGAGATGTTCATTGGATGACACTTTTCAAAAATTGTCCATGAAATTTTGATTTGTCAAGAAACATGGCTCTGGTAAAGGGGGGCTACTTGCACTATACAGAAATTAAGAAATTCTTAAAAATTCTTCTCTGAAACTGCTGGTCAGATTTTGAAATACTTTCACAAGGATGTTCTTTTGGTGACCCTTTTCAAACATTGTTCATGAAATTTTGATCCTTCTAGAAACATGGCTCTGATGAATGGTGGCTACTTGAACTATACAGAAATTAAGAAATTCTTAAAACTTCTCTGAAACTGCTGGTCAGATTTTGAAATGACTTTTATGGGTGACCTTTTGAAAATTGCTTGGCAAAATGATGATTTTGGAAACGTTTTCAATACCTCAAAAAAAAAAATGGCTATATTCATCTCAAAAATTCAGATGAGCAATCCAGGGCCATCTTGGCCCTCTTGTTTGTCTTTTTGTCCTGTTGGTATAGTTACTTCCTTAACAAAAAACAAGGTTTTGGACTTATTAAAACTGATATTAAACTGTAATAGAGCGCAAATGTGGCTCAAACTATAATTTTGGCTTTGAATTAATAGAAAACAATGTGGGAAAAGGAGAAACTGCAGGACACCACCATTTTCTCCTTTTCCCACAATGTTTTCAAATTTGTTTGGTAAAGTGTTCTTATATCTACATGTATCTGTGGTAGAGCATGCCCAGATGGATGGGTGGTCATCATTTCATGGCAGTGACTTTATAATTATCATTAATTAATCGTTATCCACAAAAAATATTTTCAGGGATAACTTGGAATCTACCTTTCTGTGTATCCATCAGTCTATTTATCCACCACTCTGTCTATCAATCTGTCAGGGGGCATACTGTTAGGTGCATTTGTATTAAGAACTCATCCTTCGGTTTTGCTGCAACTGTAATAAAATGTTTACACCTATTTTCCAGACACTATAGATTTCATTAAATAAACATAATCTCAATAAAAAGACATATATGACACTATTTTTCATATTCAACCATTTATTGTGCACAGTACCTTCTCGAATACATCTTGAATTTTCCAGTAGAGAAGCTACAATGTGGTACTGACTTTCTGTTCTGTCGGTTTAATCTGATTTGCAACAAAATGTAATTCATTTTAAGCTTACCTGAGCACAACGTGCTCAAGGGGAGCTTTTAGGATCACCCAGTGTCCATCGTGCGTCAGTGCGTCATCAACAATTCTTTAAACATCAACTCCTCCTAAACCGCTGGGCGGATTTGGACCAAACTTGGCTGCAATGTTCCTTGGGAGGTCCTCTTTTAAATTTGTTCACAGAATTTGATTCCATCAAAACACTCTGGTTGCCATGGCAAGATTTTAAAATAATTTCACAGATATGTTCCTTGGGTAACCCTTTTATAAAATTGTTCATGAAATTTTGATCCGTCTAAAAAATGTGGTTCTGGTGAATGGGGGCTTCTTGCACCATATAGAAATGAAGGAATTCTTTAAAATTCTACTTCTCTGAAACCGCTAGTCAGATTTTGGAATAACTTCACTGGATTGTTCCTTGGGTGACCCTTTTCAAAAGTTGTTCGTAAAATTTTGATCCATCAAAAAATGTGGCTCTGGTGAATGGGGGCTACTTGCACTATACAGAATTTCTTAAAAATTCTTCTTCTCTGAAACGGCTGGTCAGAATTTTAAGTAATTTCACAGAGATGTTACTTGAATGACCCTTTCCGTAAATTGTTCGTGAAATTTTGATCCGTCAAGAAACACAGCTCTGGTAAATGGGGGCTACTTGCACTATAGGTAGGGAAATGAAGAAATTCTTAAAAATTCTTCTTCTGTGAAACCGCTGGTCAGATTTTGAAATAATTTCACAGAAATGTTCCTTGGATGACCCTGTTTAAAAATTGTTTGTGAAATCTTGATCCATCAAGAAACATGGCTCTGGTGAATGGGGGCTTCTTGCACTATATGGCTATGAAGAAATTCTTTAAAATTCTTCTTCTCTGAAACGGCTGATCAGATTTTGAAGTAATTTCACAGAAATGTTCCTTTGGTAACCCTTTTTAAAAAAAATGTTCATAAATTATTGATTTGTCTTGAAACATGGCTCTGGTGAATAGGGGCTACCTGCAATAATCGGCCATGAAGAAATTCTTTTTCTCTGAAACAGCTGATCAGATTTTGAAATAATATCTCAGAAATGTTTCTTAGCTAACCCTTTTCAAAAATTGCTCTAGAAATTTTGATCCATCAAGAAACATGGCTCTGATTACTGTGGGCTATTTACACTATACAGATATGAAGAAATTCTTAAAAATTCTTCTTCTCTGGAAGGGCTGATTACATTTTGAAAGAAATGGCTATGGTTCTCTCAGAAATTCAGGTGAGCGATCCAGGGCCATCTTGGCCCTCTTGTTCATGACATCTTTGACCTACGACAAATTATCGTATGTTTCATGACATAGAATGCTACACTTATTTGTAAAAGACCAAAAAAATATTCTTTTATTCCCGATAGTTAAAAGCATTAAAAATTTTGCAAATGCCAAATTAGATGTAGGTCACTTGATACAATTTTTTTCTCAAAGGGTAGAAAACTTAATGGGAAAGAAGAAAGTCCTGGTTGCCAGCATTTTCTTCTTTTCCCACAATGTTTCCCAAAGCTGTCCAGTTTGAGGTTTTAAAAAATTGGGTTTGTTTGTTAAAGGGTTATTTCACCCCTGTTATATAGATTAACCCTTTACTCCATAGATACTCATTTCTACGCATTGCTTGTAAGAGCCATTGGAAAAAATTTTGGCAAAAGATGAAATTGCTGGTAATGAGCAATTTCACCTTTTGTCACAATGTTTTCTATGCTAGCAAAACGTGTCATATACACATAAGAAACGGCTTCATCCTTGCTGTTATTTACGGTCAATTAGAGATACCATAGAAATGCCTTATGGGCTAAAGGGTTAAGTATTTGTTCACAGTTTCTTTAACTCTTTACCACACAACAAAATATATATACCTGTCCAAATTGAAAGCATTTGCAGACGTCAAATTTCAACTGGCTCAAATTATGAAATTTGTTTTTGAATGAGGAGAAAACATTATGAGAAAAGGAGAAAATGCTGGTCACCAGCATATTCTCCTTTTCCCACAAAGTTTTCAAAGGCTTTCTTTATCAGGTCGTTAAAAGTCGGGATTGTGTGGTAAAGGGTTCGTGACTCTTTTTTTGACAGATTTTGCAATTTTACATTATCATACTAGTTTTAATAAGCAGTTGCCTTCAAAATTAACAAGTGCCATAGATGATTTCATACATTGAAATTATATATATATATTATATTAATGTGTTTTCTGGAGGTTGCTCAAAATTCAACTTTTTAGCTCACCTGCACACAACATGCTCAAGGGGAGCTTCTAGGATCACCTGGTGTCCGTCGTCCGTCATGCGCCAATTTGGACCAAACTTGGCTGGATTGTTCCTTGGAAGGTCCTCTTTAGCAATTGTTCAGAATTTGATTACTTCAAAAACTCTGGTTGCCATGGCAACCAAATGGAATTTTTTAAGAAATTCTTTAAAAATCTTCTTCTCTAAAACGGCTAATCAGATTTTAAAATAATTTCACACAGATGTTCCTTTGGTGACCCCTTTTAAAAATTGTTCGTAAAATTTTGATTCGTCAAGAAACATGGCTCTGGTGAATGGGGACTACTTGTACTATAGGGAATTGAAGAGATTCTTTAAAAATTCTTCTTCTTTCGAACGGCTGGTCAGATTTTGAAATAATTTCACAGATTCACAGAGATGTTCTTTGGGTGACCCTTTTCAAAAAGTGTTTGGGAAATTTCAATTTGTCAAGAAACATAGCTCTGGTGAATGGGGCTACTTGCACTATAGGGAAATGAAGAGATATTATTAAAAATTCTTCCTCTCTCGAACAGCTGGTCAGATTTTGAAATAATTTCACAGAAATGTTCCTTGGGTGACTGTTTTCAAAAAGTGTTCGCAAAATTTTGATTCAAGAAACATGGCTCTGATGAATGGGGGCTACTTGCACTATTCTTTTTCTCTGAAACCTGCTGTCAGATTTTAAAATAATTTCACAGCAATGTTTCTTGGGTGACCCTTTTCAAAAATTATTCGCGACGTTTTGATAGGTCAAGAAACACGGCTCTGGTGAATGGAGGCTACTTGCACTATACGGAAATTAAGAAACTCCAAAAAATGTTTCTTTTCTGAAACTGCTGGTCCGATTCTGAAAGAGCTTTTACAGGTGACCTTTTGAAAATTGCTTTGCAAAATAATGATTTCGTTTCCAGTGTTTCGATACCTCAAAAAAAAAAATGGCTATGGTTCTCTCAGAAATTCAGGTGAGCGATCTAGAGCCATCTTGGCCCTCTTGTTTATGATATATTGTGATCTAGATTATGTACAATGTTCGCTGATCTCTTTACTACACAAACTTGTGCTTTAAAGGCTCAATAGCCACCAGAAGTAAACAATATGATTGTAAAAGTGTATTTATAGGTAAATCACTACGCTTGGAAGAATGTAAATCATAACGCTGGCAAAAAAATGCAATCTTAAGCTAGCTTAACCCTTTATTCCATAGATACTCATTTCTACGCATTGCTTGTCGTAGCATTTGAAAAACATGGTGGCAAAAGGTGAAATTGCTCATGATGAGCAATTTCACCTTTTGTCACAATATTATCTATGCTATCAAAAGGTGTCATATACACTTAAAAAATGGCTTCATCCTTGCTGTTATTTAGGGTCAATAAGAGGTACCATAGAAATGCCTTACGGGATAGAGAGTTAAAAGCTTCCAGGTTGCTCGATTGTTTATTATTACCTGGTTTTTAAATGAATAATTTTACCGGCAACTATTACTTGGACTGAGTATACGATAACAGGTTGTCATCTTCACAATAACTTCCACACCTATAAATGGTGTGATTTAACCCATTACCACACAATCCCTACTTTTGACGCCCATGAGAAAGAAGCCTTTAGAAAACGTTGTGGGAAAAGGAGAAAATGCTGGTAACCAGCATTTTCTCCTTTTCCCACAATGTTTTCTACCCTTCAAAAAACAAATTTCAAATTTTCAGTCACTTTTAATTTTGTTGTCTGCAAATACTTTCAATTTGGACCTGTCTAAAATTTTCTCGTGTGGTAAAGAGTTAAACTTAACTCTTTACCATACAATGACGACTTCAACACCCTTGAAAGAGAGGACTTTTGAAAACATTGTGGCAAAAGGAGAAAATGCTGGTTACCAGCATTTTCTCCTTTTTCCACAATGTTTTCTACCCGATCAAAGAAAAACTAATTTTATATGAGCCACATTGAAAACTGTAATCAGCAAATGTTTTCAACTGACAGGTCTAAAATCTTGTCGCTTGGTAAAGGGTTGACTCTTTACCAAATGACAAAATTTTAGCCTTGTCCAAATTGAAAGCATTTGCAGACGACAAAATAAAAATGACAGAAAATTTGAAATTTGCTTTGGGAGGGGAAGAAAACATGGTGGGAAAAGGAGAAACTGCTGGTTACCAACATTTTCTCCTTTTCCAACAATGTTTTCAGAAGGCTTCTTTCTCAGGGTCGTTAAAAGTCGGGATTGTGTGGTAAAAGGTTAATTTTACCATTGCATTGTTTACTATTGACAGCTATTTAGCCTTTGGTGAGCCTGCAGGAAAAACAACAAAAACTGAAATCATTGTGGGAAAAGGAGAAAATGCTGGTAACCAGCATTTTTCTTTTTCTAACAAGGTTTTTTACCAACTCAGAGAAAATTTCAATCATTTGAAGCTCATTTAACTCATTACTAAATGACAAAATTTTACGTTTGTTCAAATCAAAAGCATTTGCAGATGACTACATGTATATGAAAGTGATTGAAAATATGAAATTTGTTTGCGAAGGGTAGAAAACATTGTTGGAAAAGGAGAAAAGGCTGGTTACCAGCATTTTCTCCTTTTCCCACAATGTTTTCTAAAGGCTTCTTTCTCCGGTTCTTCAAAAGTGGGGATTGTGTGGTAATGGGTTAATTTGTTGTCTGCCAATAACATCGATATGGATGAATCTAAAAATGTTGTTGTTTGGTAAGGATTTATTGATATTTTATATTATATTGGTTGTTTTGATTTTACCAGTGATATGTAAAGAATAAATATTATTGAGAATTTCATTTTTTTTTTTCATTTATTCTTTCGTTCATTGCATTTTTCTTTTCCATACATTCCTTATTTATCACTCATTACAGCTTACAGAAAGTAAGTTCAGCTAAGCTAGTAAAACCTTTTTAACCACACAAGTTTTAATAAACCCAAGGAAAAATGTTTGAAAACAATGTATGAAAAAGAGAAAATGCTGGTGACCAGCATTTTCTCCTTTCACCAGAAAGTTTTCTATCCTATCAAAAGACAAATTCCATCACCTGAGCCATATTTGAATTGTCGTCTGCAAAATGCTTTCAGTTGGGAAAAGTGTACAATTTTGTGTTGATTAAGAACCTGCTCAGGTGGCTCAGTGGTGAGCGTGTCGGGCTCATGATGTAGTGGTTGTGAGTTTGATACCTGGTTGAGGTGAACTTTCTTTCTGGAGTATTTTCGCCTCTCACCTCTGCTGAAGCATATGAGAAAAGTAGTTGGTGGCTTTGGAAAGAAAGTTGTGTTAGCACTGGTATGAGAAAGCCAGGAAACACATGTGCGTCACCCACCGCGATAATATGACCTTAGCTGTTAAAGTGGCGTTAAACCATAATACAACCAACCATGTGTTGATGAAGAATGAAAAGGCAATGTTGACATATTTCCTTATTGTAGTTGGGTGAATACTCAGATTTTATATCTGTGTCATTACTAAAGATAGTCACTGCAAATTAGTAAGAGCTACAGATGGTGTAAATTTTACAGTGAGACTCCTATCTTTCCTATTTGGCCCAGTGGTAAAGTATAGACTTATAACCAAGAGTTCCCTGGTTTGAGCATTTCTTGTAGCACTCGGTTTTTGTGGGAATGTCCTTGGGCAAGACACTTCAGAGCCCTAGCCTGGTACAAGTTACACCAAGAGCATACATTAATAAGTGAGTTGTTGCCAGAATATAACTGATATAATGTTGAATGTAGCATAAAATACTATTCGATCAATAGACCATCTGCCAAATTCCGTTACTGATGCGTCACCACGAGTTACTTCCCTTGCGAGTACTCTCCACCGGACAATATTTCCCAATCTTGAATATGCCGAATAGTGAAAGGGTCATATTTTTTCAATGGAATTCACCCTAAACGCGATAAATAAGACAACAAAAATCCTAAATCGGCCATGCCGGTAGTTTTATTATCTTTTTCGAAGACACACACAAAAAAAGAACTGTTGTTTTGTCAATCTTTCAGTAAACTTCAGAGATTAAAGCGGTATCATAAGCGCTGTCTCTTGTCGGGCGTGTTGATAGAATTTTTTGTATGCAGACTGCATTAACCCTTATGCTGCGAAGCCCGACTCAATGACTTTTTGCAGACAATTTACATCAAGATCGGACTACGAAAAAAGTGCAGTCTGATCCTAGATCTACACTGTCCGATACGGAGATATTTTACCTGGAGATATTCCTTTGAAATAATATTTGAGTTTTTACGATCGACTTTAAAAGTGCCATTTGATTCATTTAGCAGGATAAGGTTTAATAACTTGAAAACCAAATTCGAAAGAAATGAGTGCAAATTTATACAGTTAAACTGGGACCGGTTAAATCAGGTTACATAATAATGCATTTGAATAAAAAAATGTTCGGACAGAAAAATGCATCTTTAAGGGCCAATGATTAGAACAGACTTACCCCCTGTAACAGATTTAAACAATTTCAAACCTTTACAAGTGATCAACGTCAGACTGAACGTAATAAACAATTAATTATGACACGAGTGTGTTAGTCGGTGCCTCAGAAGAGCATAACAGCTTTTCAAATGGATGCGCCCACTTTGAAGGTGAAATACCGAGATCAAAAGAACACCTAGCTAACCCTTTACTAACTTTTCAATGAAAACAAGTATAGCACGCATTTTCCCACTGAAAATGAATCCCGAACTTCTTTTTTTCTAGAAGGAATGGAATGTTTGAAATCTGAATTGAATTTCGTTATTACGATAGTCTACTGATAAGGTAGTTCAAGCAGGAACATGACAAAACTGCAGCTATAAATATTCTAAATGTTATTTCAAAGTCCGGATTTTTGCTGTAAATTCAAAATGTATAATGTCACATTTTTTGGTAAATAGACTGTGTCTGTCTATTTGCAGATACTGGAACCATTTTTAAAAAGAATTACTATCACTTTAATACTTCAAATAATTCAAACCACCAACCCCTGGATTTCGAGCCTGTAAGATACAAACTTGGCTACGAAATTCGGCAAACATTAGTTGACCAATCAGACATAAAAATAGGAAAGGTCTATTGCAGTTATATAAATGCTATTTTTCCCCTCATGTCGCTATTTTGGATAGCAAAATAAAAGGAGAAAACGTTGGTTACCAGAACTTTATCCCTTTTTAACAACATTTTCAAAAGCTATATTTCTCAGGGTCGTAAAAAGCTTGGGTTATGTGGTATAGTATTTTAACCTTTTACCAAACATTTCCTGGTTTTTATGACCGTGGGATAGAAGCCTTTTGAAAACATTGTGGGAAAAGGAGAAAATGCTGGTAACAAGCATTTTCTCCATTTCCCACAATGTTTCATTCCCTGCTGGAATCGAATGTCAATTTTTGAGTTACGTTTATTTTGTCATCTACAAGTGCTTTCAATTTTGTCCAGTCTAAAATTTTGTCGTCTGGTAAAGGGTTAAATAGTTACAGTAAATGTTTTCACCCGATGTCAACACCTTGGACTCGTCTAGATACTTAACATGTAGAGACGATTGAATAAAAGTGGGCCAAAAGGTTGTAATTGTCCTTGAAAAAGTAAAAGAATATTGTTGGAACAGAAGAAAGTGCTTGTTGCAAGCCCTTCCTTTCTTTTCCACAATATTTTCTCTCACACTTGGAAAATTCATTTTTCACAGATGTCTCTGAACTGTATATTGATTACTTTTTTCCTTTTTTTTGGGGGGGGGGGGTTAAGGTTGAAGAAGTGAGACAAATAACATAAAGTGGGCAAAATCAGCACGCCTGCCCCTTTTTTCCGGATCCCCAAAACTCGGAATACTTTGGTAAACGGTTAAATAGCTAAATAGCTGTCCAGTGTCTTCAGAAAGACAGGTACAGTCCATTTACTGATATAATAGCAGTAAGCACTATTATCAAACGTCTTTATTGCACTTTCAGGCATGTTCCTATTGACGAATAACTTCATATTATAGATCATGAACCAAAGAAACGTGGCTTCAGATCAAATCTTAAACCTTCCATATCTTCTTCACAAAATAATTATTCAAGCTTCATTTTGAGTATATGTATTTGAAAATATACGTCTAGTGAAGTTTTACAAAAGAAAATGGGTGAAGGGTTAACTCGGTGTTCCTTTGATCTCGGTATCGCACTGTGCAGAAGACATATAGAACAGCTGTAATGTACTTACTTCTTACAGATTAACACACACGTGTCACATTAAATTGACCCTTCTTATCTTTTGTTTCATATTTATTTACCCGTTTGGTGATCATTAGTGGACGGGATTATGAATTTTATACAGGTTACAGAGGGTAAGTTCATTCTTACTTTCTACATCCTCTTTATTTGAATACGGTCTCATAAAATGCGTATTTTGTCTATTCCTAATTATTTTTTTCAAAAGCAATGTCATGAAATATGAATAAATTGTGTTAGAATTGATTTCATATAGATTTCTTACTATGTAACTTTTTTTCAGTGGTGAATTTGTCCAAATTTAAAGGATTTGTGAACGGGACATACGGTATTTGTCACTGAAATAATGCTTTGACTGTCCGGTGTCACGTGATACTTCCGGTGCGCCGCTTACGATAAAATGGAAATATCGCTTATATCAAATTTAATTGGCAAATCGTCTATTGAGACCCTCTTCTCGGCAGACTTGCAGTGAAAGTACTGTAAACAGGGAAATGTTCGTGACATGAAATGTTCGTGTTTCTTTCCTCTCTGACTTATTTGCAACAATTAACTTAGCGATCTCAAAGGGGTCACGAAATTAGCAAAACATTTCTTGCTTCGTAAGAAACTCGACCTGGCATTAACCCATTACCACACATTCCCCACTTTGATGACCCCGAGGAAGAAGGCTATAGAAAATATTGTGGGAAAAGGAGACAATGCTGGTTACCAGCATTGTCTCCTTTTCCCACAATTTTTTCAACCCTTCAAAACCCAAATTAAAATTTTCAGCCACTTTTATTTTGTCGCCCGCAAATGCTATCAATATTTGGACAAGCCTATAATTTTGTCGTATGGTAATGAGTTAAAGCACCCAGCCCTTTTGATTTTTTATTGCTTTGCAGCACAGCATGTAGACTCATTTCTCGGCAAACGAAATAAGTGCAGCTACAAGTGTGTTTTAGTTCCTGGTGGCTGTACTGGAGAGCTGCAACCCCTCGATCTGTCCAGAAACACACAAATTAACCCTTTCCCAAACAACAAATTTGAGACTCTTCCAAACTGAAATATATTATATTAGGCTGGTCCAAATCAAAAGCATTTGCAGACGACAAACTGAAAGTGACTGAAAATTTGAAATTAGTTTTGTAAAGGGTAGAAAACATTGTGGGAAAAGGAGAAAATGCTGGTCGCCAGCATTTTCTCCGTTTCCCACAATGTTTTCAACAGCTTTCTTTTCCAGGAGCGTCAAAAGTAGGGATTGTGTGGTAATGGGTTAAGCCCCCTTTTGCCTGGGCATGGCTCATTTTTTCCCTTTTTCCACATATTCAGTTCCCAAAAACGCATTTTATCAGGGTCACATTGTCATAACCAAATTCAGTGATAATCAAAGCGTTGAGAACGCTGAGGTGGTATTTGTCAAGGAAACCCATTGTGTGGAATCAATAGTTTGAAAGAAAACGAGACATATTGTTCAAATATTGGCTAAAAGTCAATCCACCAAGCAAATGAATACCTTATCGGTTGGAGGGAGAGTACTCATGTACCTTAAAACTATAATTCTGAAATATCTTTAGCCTTTTACATTTAATTTCCAATATTACAATCAATTACTTCTATCTATAAATATTCATGAGCAATTAAATGGAGTAGCGCCCAATCATAGGACGAAGCAGCCGTGGAACGAATTGGATTTGGGACGAAAAAGCCCAAGGTCAGTTGGCAAAATTGTATCATTGAACCAAATGAGCGAGAGAAGCTATTTTCAATGAAAAATACATGTAAGTATCTCAACGATCGATGGCTTCGCCCTATGTATTTTAATATGCTATTTCAAATTACATATTTGAGTGCCACCGAAAAACTCATTAGCCTAAGAAAAAATGAGTTTAATTGGGTTTATTTCCTTCGGCTTTGCACAAAATAGGATACATGGTGATCAAAATTCAATCTTGAACTCATAGTGGTATTGTCTTCGACAAATACCACAAAATTGTGTCAAGGGCATTTAGGCCGTCTAACGTAGTGGACCCGTAATAGAAAACAGCCATTTCCGCTATATTGTTATCCTACAAAATTTGCTAAGATTAAAAATGAGTATTATTGTGTACTTTCAAGCCACTTTTTCCTTTTTGTCCTTCCTGGAATTATCATTTATAAATCTAAAACCACTCTATTCTCATTACAAAGAGATATGATAATTACCTCCCTTTTCTGGAAACTTACAACAGTATCAACAAATGATTTCAAGATAGACATCAAAGGAATTACTGGTCGGTTAAAAATGTGCAAAAATATTATATAGATCTGTATAAATCTGTCTTTATCAACTGTCAAGAAAATTTATGCAATGCTGCACTAAGTGTAGATCTATTACGGGTCCACTACCTTATGGACAGGAAAGAAAATGCTGATCGCAAGCATTCTCTCCTTTTCCGACAATGTTTTCAAAACTTTTTCTTCCTTCCTCAGTGTGGTGGGAGAAAATTGGTGATCGATGAGTGTGTGTGTGTGTGTGTGTGGGGGGGGGGGGGTATTTATGTTACTTTGTTGTGATTATTGCTATTTTCATTTTCCAAAAATGCATGCACAGGAAACACATGCGTAAGAGCGCTGACCGACATCCTACGTGAAACTCTACCAAACGACAATATTTTAGGCTTATAAATCCAAATCGAAAGCATTTGCAGACGACAAAATGAAAGTGACTGAAAATTTGAAATATATTTTGTGAAGGGTAGAAAACATTGTGGGTAAAGGAGAAAATGCTGGTTACCGGCATTTTCTCCTTTTCCCACACTATTTTCAAAAGGATTCTATCTCTGGATTGTAAAAACCAGGGATTGACTGGTAAAGGGTTAAAAACCGTTCAACCGATCAGTTAGCACAGAACATGCATTCTGATCGTTGCTCCACACCATCAACCGAAATGAATGGTGTAGGCAAGATCAGACCATCTTAGCTGATCTTAGTAAACACCTGTCCCATACACGATAGTGAAACCTGTGCAGTTATCCCCCCGAAAATGTCAGTTTACTTTTTCCAATAAATCACGTCAGACAATTTTCATAATATTTCCGTAGGTACAAGTTAAATCTAAGAAAAATCATGTTATATTTACATCAACACAATCGATGCAAATCAAATATGTATATATATTTTTCTTCTGTATGGTCTAGTTTACAAAGAGTAGAGACTAAATATAGAAACAATCCAACGCATTCGTTGCGGATACCTTCATTCAGTCCGATAACCGGAAGTTGGTGCACTATGGAGGATTTCGCCGAGGCTGATTCCTGATAAATATCGCCCTAGGGAAATCGGATGAATGACGCGGAAAGAGTGACTCACGGCAGGTAGGGACTTAATAAATCTGCAGATTAGATATTTAAGAGCACGGTAGATGTGTGTTTATGTCGGCTAATATTGATTTGACCGCATTTTCAGGGATGATTTTCGGTGACAGTCGTGTCAAATTTTGATCGGAAATCCGTTGCATTCCTTGTATATTTTATAATAGAGAGTGACCACTTCGGCTGACATTTAGCTATTTTCACCAACTAAACGTCCGATTCCTGTGATCTGACATGATGAGGAAAATTTTATTCAGTGTTTTGGTGATCAGAGATATGTACAATGTTACGTAGGATGTCAGACACTTAGACCCCTAACCATTTAGACCCCTTAAAATTTGGATGACAATTAGACCCCTGAGACATATAGACCCCTTTTTTAGTGAGACACTTAGATCCCTATTTTCAAAAGAAAATTTACATATTGATTGACTATGTTTATGGATTGTATTACTTGTAAATCTTGTCTTGAAGCATAAAATAAGTATTTTAACTTTTGAGACCATTGATACAGAAATACAGTAGTTGACGAAATGATTTCAAATTACTAACAGTCAAAAGGAAAATTTAAACATGCATGTCTATTTTCAGATTCTTTTTTACCATAGTTAGTCCTTTACCATATTTTGCTAATTGCTTTCTTTTTTTTTTTCAAAATTCCACATAATGTTTCGTATTTTTTGTAGAATGTGGGTAACAAACTTTTAGTCTCCTAAGTTGAAGTAAATATATAACTTTAGTGCATAGATTAATTACCTTTATAATTTTTTATGAACCCTATACCACGCAGTGTCGACTTACGACCCTGAGAAAGATGCCCTTTGAAAACATTGCTGGAAAAGGAAAAAATGTAGCCAGCTTATGTTTTGTATCCTCTTCGATACAAATTTAAAATTTTCAGTCACTTTAATCGTGACATCTGCAAATGCATTGAATTTGGACCAGTCAAAAATTTTGTCGTTTAGTATAGAGTTAATGAGTTTTATTAGTAAAGATTGAGGCAGAAAGTGGTCGAGAATGGATTTAAACAAAACTTACAACATGCAAATTCATTGCAAAGGGGAATGAGAAATTTTATAAAGCTTCAGTTAATAACTGACAGACTCTAACTGTTCAACACCACTAGTGACCACCATAAATCAATAAAATTCCTCCTTCCCCACTGTGTTTTCAGTCTTCAAAAGACAGAGCCAACAAATATAAGTCATACTATAATTTATTGTGCACCAATTATTTTAATTTAACAAAGTCAAAAGTTTTATTGTCTGGTAGAGCTAAGGGGTTGCTGAAAGGATGTTTCATGATCCAATTAACACCTTTGACTGGGGATAGATAAGAAAAGGACAATAAATTAATATACAGGGATATCACTTTTTCATCATTTGAATTCATGTCCTTGGTATATTTATTCCTCCACGCTTCTTTCTTTCTATCTTTACCTCTTTTCAATCCTTCAGTCATCATTAATAAATCCATCAATTTAAATTAATCCTTTAGAACACCATAATTTTGGAATTGTCCACATTGAAAGCATTTGCAGACAAAAAGTTTATTGTGGTTGAAATGATACAATATACCTGTAAAAAGGTTGAAAACATTGTGGAAAAAGGAGACAATGCTGGCTGCAAGCATTTCTCCTTTTCTCCCGTTTTCAAAAGCACTCTCCCTCAGGATCTTTTGAAGTCGGGATTATGTAGTAAAAGGGTATAAGGAGAACTTTTCAGTCATGAAACAAATAGAAAAGATTTTAATATTGTTCAACAGTTTTCAAAATTTAGATTTTTACGTTGAACAGTACTGTCAAAGTTTTAACTTACAACAAGAAAGTAAAGTAAAGTACTTAAATGCGGAAAATAACTATGGAAAACCATTCTAAAAATGATAAAACAGTCAAATAGTATGATGCTGATTAACAGGAAAAATTAGGTTCATAAGTATAAAAAGGGGTCCAAGTGTCTCCAAGAGAAAAGGGGTCCAAGTGTCACAAAGGGGTCTAGATGTCACCCAAAATCTGAAATTTTAAGGGGTCTAAAAAAATTACCACTCTGGTCGGGGTACGGACAAAACCCCCCTAGGACAAAACCCCCCTATGACAAAACCCCCATGGACAAAACACCCCTGGACAAAACCCCCATGCCCTTAACCGAAAAGTGGACAAAACCCCCATGGTTTTAAAATGATTCTTTTTGTACAATCATTTTAAAGTTGAATAAAATTTACTGCTTTAAATACTTGTGGGGGTTGTAAAAAATAATGTTTTTGTATAAGTTGTATTGATTTGATATGATTTTTTTTTTTCTTTAAACTGTGCTTTATGATCAAAATTGTGTTTTTTGTCGTAAGATTTTGCTTTATGACCAAAAATGTGTTTTTTTTCTTAATACATTCATAATAAATTCATAATAAATTCATAATAAATTATAAATGCAATCATACAATGGAAAAAATCATTTATATATTAATCAAAGGATTTTTTTTCCTTATTTGGTGCTTTTATATGTTCAAATCTACTACTAAATATTATGGGGGTTTTGTCCATGGGGTTTTGTCCTAGGGGGGTTTTGTCCTAGGGGGGGTTTGTCCTACACTCTATTGGTCAGGGGTCTAAGTGTCTTACTCCCGTTACATATATGTGTTATAAATGAATAAAAAGAGATCAAAGTCCAGATGTCATTTTGAAAAGATACTTTAATCCCGACTAGTTTCGGTTATTTCAAACCTAATTTTAGAATACTTGTCAAAATTCGGAAAGCATAGAAAAATAACTGAAATATGTTAGAAAATGACATTGAAGATGAATACCATTTCTTTCTTAAATGCAAAAGATACGATCACCTGAGACCAAACTATATAAAGAAATATTTCTATTTAGAACCTACTATACGAAAATTCATTTATCTTCTCCAAATCAGAAAGTAAAAAGAAAATCTGCTTAGTTTGGGTAAGTACATAGGACCTGTATTCGATGTCAGAAATAACACAATATATTCCACGAGTAAAGATTAAAGTGCCTTTTTTTTGTGGGGGGGAGGGGGAAATTCCTTTTAATGTTAACTTTATTTACATTGTTAATTATATAGTGATATTGCCGTGATCATACATTAGCCAATGGACCTTTACCAAACAATTTCGATTTTCAAAAATCGTAAAGAGGAAAGCTCCGGCAATCTTGTTTGAAACGAAGAAAATACTGGTAAGCAACGTTTTCTCCTTTTCAAGCAATATTTCTATTCTTTGAAAGACAGATCCTGTTCCCATTTTTTTAAATAACTTTTAATTGTCGTGGTTTTTTTTCCCCCATTTTGGACCAGTCTAAATTTGCGTCTTCTGGTAAAGAATTATCAATGAACTGTTTTATATTTCATTATGATTAGGCAACGTTTATAGCCATAAACACGGTTTTAATATGTATGCTTCCTTCCAGAGAGAATATTTTCAACCTTTGATAACTGTTACGTCGAAATGTAGTATGACTAGAAGCTGCATTAGCTTATGTCGATAAAGAATGTCTATGTCTATGTATGGTGGAATATTTCTGCATCGAGATAGGAGATAGCTATCATGATAATTTTAGAAAAGTATTGCGATAAATAAAAATTTCCTGGAAATATGTTCTTACATAAACATAGGGATAAATCAAAATTTCCTGGAATATTATCGATGTAATGAAAAGTTTCATGGAAAAAAGATTCACGATGAACTTAATATCTTGGTTTACACAAATTTTCTCAATCGTGCACGATGTGAACATCGAGACAAAGTTATCGTGATAGTTCTATCCGTGTTTCGATATCTATAAATAGAACAATTCACCATTTGGATAAACTCGGTATTTTACCTATTTATAGAAATCGAGAAACAGGTAGAACTATATCTCGATGATCTATCTTGCATGTCCAGGACTTTTGCGTTAAAATTCTAACTTTATTGTGATAATGTTTTCAGGAAACTTTTCACTATCATAAAGTTTCCAGGAAACTTTTATTTATTGCGATAGTTTTGTAAACTTATCACGACAGCTATCTCGTATCTCTTGGCAAAAGTATGCCACCATACGATACTTCTATTAACCCTTTACCCCATAAGGCATTTCTATGGTATCTAAATTACAGCAAAGATGAAGCCGTTTTTATATGTATAGGATACCTTTTGATAGCATAGAAAACATGCTCGTCACGAGCAATTTCACCTTTTGCCACTATGTTTTCCAAAGGCTCCTGCAAGCAATGCGTAGAAACGAGTATCTATGGAGTAAAGGGCTAAAGTAGCTATACCTCGTATCTCGGGGCAGAAATATGGACGATATCAGATCTTTAAAATATGTCGAGAGAAAATGATAAAGATGTTAAGGATAAAGTACTGGTCAACAGGTTATCAATATCTTTCTTGCTTTTCATAACTAGTAGGTTAGGGCTTTGCAGTGCTTTGCGCATGGACACCACAAGTGACAACAATAATAGTTCTGGAAGCGGGGATCATTCACTGGCGTGATCATTACATGACAAGCACTGTTGTTGTATACTAAACAGAGCCCGCCCGTGTGGCTCAGTGGTGGGCGGGTCGAACTCATGACCTGGTGGTTGTGAGTTCGATACCCGGTTGAGGCCAACTTTCTTCCCGGCGTATTTTCGCCTCTCACCTCTGCTGAAGCCTATGAGAAAAGTAGTCGGTGGTTTTGGAAAGACTGTTGTGTTAGCACTGGTGTGAGAAAGCCAGGAAACACATGTGCGTCACTGACCACCATGATATGACCTTAGCTGTTACAGTGGCGTTAAACCCCAATATAACCAACTAGATCTACAACCAATCTTTACTAAACAGAAAACAAAGCTTTGGAAAATACATTGTGGTGAAAAGTGGATAAGTCTACAATTTTGTCGTCTGGAAAAGAGATACGGTGATCGATTTCATGGCCTACAACTCGCTCAAAGGGGCATTCGGACATTTGCGGAAAGTGTCATCCTTGACCAGCCTGCGCAGTTTGCGCAGGCTGATCCGAGATGACACTTTCCGATCTTGTGTGATATTAGGTTTCACGTAAGTCTACTGTAAGACAAAATCATTAAAGTTGACGTAAAGTGCCGGGGCGACATATTACGCTACACTCGTCGCAACTCGGCCGATTCCGTACCTACTCCCATCACCCGAGGTATGCAGCCGAATGGTTACGCTAATGTCCGAATGCCCTTTTTTCTCGTGTTGTGTACAGGCCATATAACTCGGATGTTGTTTGGTCGATCCTTAGCCACCACACTTGTTTTTCGTGAAACTACCCTTTGGCAAGGCAAACTGCCTGCTTAGTACTGTAATCGTGTTCAGGAAAAACGTAGCAGATAGCGAGGGTCAAGATCGGACAGGTAGTCTGATTGAAAACACAACCGCTATCCTGCTAAATAAGCTGTTTAAGATATAAAAAACCTGACCCTTTCCCAAACGACAAATTTTTGGACTAGACCAAATTGAAAGCATTTGCTGACGACAAATCAACTCTTGCTGAAAAGATGATTTCTATCTATGATAGGGTAGAAAACATTGTGGGAAAAGGAGAAAATGCTGGTTACCAGCATTTTCTCCTTTTCCCACAGTGTTTTCAAAAGGCTACTATTCCAGACCCGTAAAAACCAGGGATTATTTAGGAAAAGGATAAGCCGGTAGTAGAAACCAAGTTTTTACTCTTTCAAAAGTATTTCTTTGAGGAAAAATATGTCCTTATTGGACAGTGTAGACTTAAGATCAGACTTCACGTTCTTTGCAGTCTGATCTTGATCTACACCCTCCACAAATGCGTCCTTGGTTCGAGCTTACAGGCCTTATAGAGTGATATGTATGTACATGTATATTAATCATATTTTAGTCTATGGTTTTAGTCGGCGGTCTAGGTTTTGATACTAATATTTTCTACATGTACACCCCGTAATTTCTTCACAGAACGTGCAGTCTGATCTTTTATCTATACTGTCCGATAAGAAGATATTTTATTTCATGCTTTCCGGTAGGATATCGAGAAATAGCAGTGAAAATATTTTTCAATCTTACACTGGTACCACCAGTGAAAATACCGATTTTCACGTTCTTATTGCCTAGGTAAATTGCGCGTGCCTAACAACCAGATGGGAAATGTGACGTCGTATACCTTACATTTCTCGCGCTTGACGTTACAACGTTGCTATGCAGGAGGGGTACGCCACGGGGAATAAGGGAAAAGAACTGTACTGAATTTTGATTTAGCACCTCCCAGAAAGGGTAAAAAGCATGAAAATATTACCGATGGTGTCCATTCGATGAAATAAATTTCGATCTTTCACTGAAAAATACAAATATCCTCTATAAATTCCCCAAGATATGACTTTGAAATAACAATATTTGGGTTATCAATATCTAATTGAAAATTCAATGTTAGTTATTAAGCGGGATAAGGCTTGAATGTGGTTGGAATTATCTTGGTATTATTATTATTATTATTTTGTTGTTGCGAAATGGTAGAAAACATTGTGGGAAAAGAAGAAAATGCTGGTTACCAGCATTTTCTCCTTTTGCCACAATGTTTTCAGTCCTTTCACAGTAGTCGCTAAAGCTGGCGATTGTGTAGCAAAGAGTTCAGAGCTTACTGGCTGAACAGCTCTCCTTTTGTGATTAATCTATTCACCATCTTCGCGAGCCAAGTTTACGATCACTACGTGGATCTTACCTTGGCTGATTGAGCCCGATTTCGAGATTCCTGTGATGCGCCCTCTATTGGATGCTGGTTATTACTCCCCTTTACATCATGTTTCTAAAAGCAAATGAAATATCGTTTTACAAACCGCTTACGAATACACATGAAGCGATAAGCAGACATCCACGTGGGTTTGCATGTTTTACCAATTATTCGAAAGGTAGAGACCGTGTTCTATTTTTATCAAAGATGAAATGCTACGAGCGATTTTATTCGATGCAGCTAGAGCTGGCTGCATCCAATGAAAAGGCGTATCGGGGGGTTGTAAAAATCACGCTCAATCCGCCAAGGTAAGATCCACGTAGCAGGGCCGTAGGAACAGGGTGGGGGGGCAGGGGGGGCCGCCCTCCACCCCAATAATTTGATCACCAATAAAATGACTGTGTCAGCATTTCACTGAATATTGCTAGACAATCATCGTGCAAAAAGAGGATGAAATAATAGAAAATTCCGAACGATTTAAAATAGCTCTAAACAAACGGCGGCGAGCCATGGGAATTTTTCTTCGACTTTTGTTATCTGATAGACACCAAACAGTTTCTGACGTCACATTGCATTCCGTGTGATTTTCTGGTTTACTTTTTCTCCAAATCTCATAATTCACCACATTGTTGGAAAAATTTCCTTCCTTTTCAGTCATTAGTATTAGTAGATGGGTTATTTCTCTCTGCATAACCAAACGCAATATATGTAAAATCAGGACAAGCCGGTTCTCAAATGATGTTGCCCCCCCCCCCCCCCCAATCCAAAATTGCTTCCTACGGACCTGCGTAATGATCGTAAACTTGGCTGGCGAAGATGTCTATTCACGTGCAAACATGTCTGGTATATCGTCTACATCAGTGTTTTACAAGGATATTTTTAAAGTTATCTGCTCCATACGTGTTTAACTCTTCACAACACAATTCCGGTTTTTAACGACTCTGAGAAAGAAGCCTTTCACAAACATGGTAACCAGCATGTTCTCAGTTTCTTATTATGTTTTTTATACATGTACTGTTGGATACAAATTTTAATTCTTGAGTTACGTTTAATTTGTCGTCTGCAAGTGCTTTCCAATTGGACCGGTCTAAAATTTTGTCGTTTGGTGGAGAGTGTATATTTTAAACTCAGCACTTAACTCTTTACCAAACGACAAAATTTTAGACTGGTCCAAATTGAAAGCACTTATAGACGACAAATAAACATAACTCAAAAATGTAATTTGTTTTTATCAGGCTTCAAAACATTGTGGGAAAAGGAGAAAATTTTGTTTCCATCAGGATAGAAAACATAATGAGAAAAGGAGAACATGCAGCTTGGCAGCATTTTCTCCTTTTCCTACAATGTTTTCTGAAAGGCTTCTTTCTCAGGGTCATTTTGTCCACAGTGTTTTCAAAGGGCTTCTCAGGGTTGCACAGAAAACAGGAATTGTTTTTGTAAATGCTTTAAGTTGGAGCGAACAGTTCATCAAAGGAGAAAAATTAAGAACCGTCCGTAAAATACGCAGACAACAAACTAAATGTGGCGAAAATGGATTTTTTTCTCTGAATATAGAGAAAATATTGGAAAATAGGTCCCTTTTCCTCGCAATGTTTTCAAAAGACTTTTCCTCTGTGGTTATAAAAACACGTGCTAGTTAGAAAGTTTTGTTGGAAGAACTGTAGTACTCACTTGGTGTTTAGCGAGACTTCCGGTCGAACTTTTTTTTTTTTCAATGTTTTTACAGGACAATGTATTCAAATATAAACTACCACCTATACCTAGTAGGCTCCAAAGTGGTCAAATGGTAGTGGAAGTCGACTTGGAACTCGGCGGCCTGAGATCGATACCTCGCATAACCAGAAAAAAAAAATGCAAATAGAGAGTGGGGGCAAAAGAGAAAGACACTTGGATAGAGAAACAACAGCTGGATAGAAAACGGGAAAGAAAGACACATAAGTAGGCGAAGGGGGGACCCAGGGAAATTACCTTTTACTACTCTGTGTATTTGGAATTATGAAGTTTAATATAGAGGTGTATATAATAAATGAAGAATTAGTTCTTTTTAAGTTTATTTTACATTGTTTTCCTCTCAGTACATACTACATTTAACACACATTAATACAAAACTATAAAAAGAAGAATGTATTAATTCCGAAAATTAAAAAAAAAATAGAACAGAAAAACACAACAAAAGGTCGATGTCAACAACTTCAAATTTAACCTTTATCAAATGACAAAATTTTAGACTGATTCAAATTGAAAGCAGTTGCAGATGACAAAATAAACGTAACTCAAAAATTGAAATTTGTTTCATGTCAGGAGGGTAGAAAACATTGTAGGAACAGGAGAAAATGCTAGTTGGCAGCATTTTCTCCTTTTTCCATGTTGTTTTCAAAAGGCTTCTATCTCATGGTCGTAAAAAACAGGGATTATTCGGTATAGTTAAAAGCATTAAAAACGTTGTCGAAAAAGGAGTAAAAACTAATAGCCAATATTTTTTCCCTTTCACATAAAGCCAATATTTTTTCCCTTTCACACAATGTGTTCTGTCTTGTTTTTAAATGCAATTACCATTTTTTAAACTATACACAAAATTTTTTGACTACTATTTATAAAATTTAACCCTTTACCCCATAAGGCATTTCTATGGTATCTCTAATTGACCCTAAATAACAGCAAGGATGAAGCAGTTTCTTATGTCTTTATGACACCTTTTGATAGCATAAAAAACATTGTGGCAAAAGGAGAAATTGCTCGTGACGAGCAATTTCACCTTTTGCCACAATGTTTTCCAAAGGCTCCTACAAGCAATGCGTAGAAATGAGTATCTATGGAGTAAAGGGTTAATACAGGTTAATCCTTTACCACACAATCCCTGGTTTTCATAACCCTAAGAAAGAAGCCTTCTGAAAACCTTGAGGGAAAAGGAGAAAATGTTGGTAACCAGCATTTTCTCCTTTTCCCACAATGTTTTCTACCTGTTCCAACACAAATTTCAATTCTTGATTCACATTAATTTTTGTCATCTGCAAATGCTTTCAATTTGGACCAGACTAAAATTCTGTTGTTTGGTAAAGAGTTAATCTAAAATAGTCATCAGGAAAAGAGTCAATACACAGATAGAAAAGTCTTAAAAAATCATTAAAAATATTAGAACAATTTCTTTATCTCTCTAACAAACAACAATATTTTAGCAAACAAATTAACTTGTTACCAAACGACAAAATTTTACGTTTGTCCAAAATCGAAAGCATTTGCAGATAACAAAACAAAAGTGACAGAAAATTTGGAATTTTTTTTTTTTTTAGGCTGGAAAACATTGTGGGAAAAGGAGAAAATGCTGGTTACCAGCATTTTCTCTTTTTCCCACAATGTTTTCAAAAGGCTTCAATCTCTGGGTCTTAACACCAGGGATTGTTTGGTAAAGGGTTAAAAATCATTAAAAGCATTGGAACAAGTTCTTTATCTCTCAAACAAACAACAACATTTTAGGCTTGTCCAGACACCAAACTGAATGTAGATATGCCGATGGAATTGTCTTCCAAAATAGAGAAAACATAGCAGAAAAGAGAAAATACTGGTTACAAGGACATTCGTCACTTTCAATCATGTGTAATTATTTCTTTTCCGATAACAGTTTACATCCTTTAGTAAAAATAAATAATGGCCTGTTTGAGAAAAGATCAAGACGATAACCTATTCACAATACAGAATATTTTACAAATGAGACATGCTCTGGCAAAAAAGGGGCTTTATGCATCTCTGCGATACATGACACCAAGAGAAGCTATCAAATACTCGTGGATCCATAGTAGCATCCTTTTTTGATAACCGTCTTTTAAAATCAAGAGGTAAACTGCAGCTCGGACATACAGAAAACTGACCAATTGTGAAAGGCTTTAGCCCGGGTCAGCCTATGCGGACTATGCAGGCTGACCCGAGTCCATACTTTTTGTAGACACATTGAACCCCCTTTTGACAGAGTATTTTTAAAAAATGAGGGAGGTTTGTTAAAGATTTACAATTAAGCCTTTACAAAACAATCCCTGGTTTTAACGACCCCGAGATAGAAGCCTTTTGAAAACATCGTGGGAAAAGAAGGAAAAGGAGGAAATGCTGGTATCCAGTATTTTCTCCTTTTTCCACAATGTTTTCTACCCTGTCCAAATCAAATTTCAGTTTTTGATTCACAGCTATTTTGTCGTCTGCAAATGCTTTCAATCTGGACCAAAATTTGGGAAAGAGTTAAGCCCCCTTTTCACAGAGTACAGTTAAAAACATGGTTGGTTTAGTAAAGACTTAACATTGAAAAAAAACTCGTCATAAAACGCACATTCTGTGCAGTCTGATCTTGTTTCTCACTGTTTACCAAATTAACTCAATCAATAACCACACTATCTTAAATTTCAACAACTAAGTCTGATAAAGGCTTTGGAAAACATGAAGGAAAAGGAGAAAATGCTGCTTACATGCAAGTTTCACCATTTTCCACAATGTTTTCAAGAGCTTATTCAATCATGGCTTTAAATGTATTTAAAAAAACATAGTTGTTGCTCCCATTAAAAAAAAAAATAAGAGGGCCATGATGGCCCTGTATCACTCCACTGGCTTTTTAACCCTTTACCACACAAATTGAAGAGTTCATGACCCTGAAAAAGTGGGCCTTCGAAAACAATGAACACTGTCAGGCAATACGAGTAGATTAATTCATTGGCATGAAAGGTAATGTTCTAGAAAAAAAAAACCTGAATGATAGAAACCTTACCATGAATTTATTTTTCGACTCATGTGAGCATAACTATTAGCATCAAAATGAATCACTTTCCCTGACAACAGAGTATTTTCTATCAAAAAACTTAATATCTAGCACTAATCATGTATCAATGCAGTTTGATAATCAAGGGAAGTAAACAGTAAGTTTTGTTGCTATGGCAACCAGAGTTTTTGAAGGAATCAAATTCTTTCAAGAAATTCTAAAGAGGACCATGGCAGGATCATTTCTGTGAAGTTTCATCAAATTTGGTGGGTAGTTTCAGAGTAGAAGATGGACGGACACACAACGGACATCAGGCCATGACATAAGCCCGCTGGCATTCGGCCAGTAGAGCTACAAAACAAACTAAAATCAAGACTAACTCATCACAAAACATCACTTTCTGATCTCAGTCCTCAGTCTGCAAAGGTAATTTAACTCTTTACCACACATTCCAAATTTCTAACAACCCTGCCTAAGTGGCTTTTGAATATATTGTGGGAAAAAGGAGACAATTCTGATAATCAGCATTTTCTCTTTTTCCACAATGTTTTAACCCATTACCACACAATCCCTACTTTTGACGCCCCTGAGAAAGAAGCCTTTTGAAAACACTGTGGGAAAAGAAGAAAATGCTGGTAACCAGCATTTTCTCCTTTTCCCACTGTGTTTTCTACCCTTCCCAGAACAAATTTCAATTTTTCAGTCACATTTATTTTGTTGTCTGCAAATGCTTTCAATTTGGACCAGTCTAAATTTTTCTCGTGTGGTAATGGGTTAAACCCTTTCTGGCACAACTCCCATCTACATACAAGCAGAGCCATAACATGCCATGTAAAGGGACATTAGTGTTTTAATATATCAAATAATAATATGTTACAGTAGAAAAACCCAATTTAACTCATGACCACACAAACCCTACTTTTGACGCCCCTGAGAAAGAAGCCTTTTAAAAACACTGTTGGAAAAGGAGAAAATGCTGGTAACCAGCATTTTCTCCTTTTCCCACAGTGTTTTCTACCCTTCTCAGAACAAATTTCAATTTTTCAGTCACTTTTATTTTGTCGTCTGCAAATTCTTTCAATTTGGACCAGTCTAAAATTTTCTCGTGTGGTAGAGTTAATTCTCTACCCGCAACTAAATTGTAAACTACCGTAGTCAAAATTGAAAGCATTTGCAGATTACAAATAAGCATGTCTGAAGAATTCAAATCTGTTTTCGGATGGGTAGAAAACATTGTGGGAAAAGGAGAAAATGCTGGTAACTCTTTTTCCTACAATATTTTCAAAAGGCTTCTTTGTCATTGTCGTTATAAGTCAGAAATGTGCAGTAAAGAGTTAAACAACCTTACCCTTGTTAGAAGGCCTCTTTACAAAACAACAATATTTTGGGCTTGTCTAAATCGAAAACATTAATTTTGCAGACGACAAAATAAATAAAAGTGACTGAAAATTTGAAATTTCATTTTGTGCAAACTAGAAAACATTGTGGGCAAAGGAGAAAATGCTAGTTACCAACATTTTTTTCCCTTTTCCCAAAATGTTTTCTACCCTTGAACACAACTACCCTCACTTACCATTACCACACAATCCCTACTTTTGATGTTTTCTCTAAAACGTTTAAAAAAAACACTGCAAGAAGCAGAAAAAATAGTACTTAAAGTAACATTAAAGGCCAAAATTTAAGTTTTTTTTTAACTCTTTACCAAACGACAAGTTTAGATTGGTCCAAATTGAAAGCATTTGCAGACTACAAAATAAATGTGACTAAAGAATTGAAATTTTGTTTTTAGAAGGGAAGAAACATTGTGGGAAAAGGAGAAAATGCTGATTACCAGCATTTTCTCCTTTTCCCACAACATTTACAAAAGGCTTCTTTTACATGGGTGTTAAAAGTCAGGATTGTGTGGTAAAGGGTTAAATGCATTTGAATTTATATCATACCATTTGAAAGTACAGAAATTATTGTGAAGATAACAATCTGCCATTGTACAGTTGGTTGGTTCAAGGGTTAGTTGCTGAAAGGAGAATAAATTTCAAAACTAGGTTAAAAACTGCCAGGTAGCTGTGTCATTTCTTTACTTTTTTTGCCTGATTCGAGAATTCTTTTTCAGAATGCCAGTGACTAACATATGGCCTCACCTCATGTTAACAGACTGTCATCGCCACAATATTTTCCATACTTTTTAATGGTATGATTTAAATTTAAGCATGTATTATATATATTTATTGTTGTATTCATAGGCCACCGGCCCTTATACAAGTACATATTACAAAATCAAAACACATTGTTAATGCGTAGGGATAGTATAAATATAATGGTATAAGATATCATAGTAATGTTATTAGGATCTACTAGACTGTCAACTCATGACTTTTTCATATCAAAATACACAATATATGGGCACTGCCAAATTTCGATTTCTATTTCAAAGGCATTGTGTTATAGCAGGAAAACCGATTTCACGGACTAGAATAAGTTGTGATCTACGAATCATAATTATACATACATGTACATACACGTATAGGTACACCAACATCTGTATGTATACCTATACCTGGTTGTACACATGTGTTCAAGCACTTTTCGTAACCTATGCCTTTTAAAGATCTTTAGTTAAAATTATTACCAAAAAGTTTTGCTCAGAAAATCAAAGCTACAGAATAACATGTGATATTGATTTATCATTCTTGTTCCTCTATAAAACTTTTTGTTTCTAAAATGCATAAACTAAATGTGCATTGCTCAGTTTAGAGTAACAATTTACTGCTTACAATACAATACAATACAGATGAAAAACTCGTTTAGCAAACGAGTATATAGTAGTCTAAAAATCTCACTTATACATAAATACCTCCACGTATAGGTACACCCACAATGCATGTATACCTATACCTGGATGCACATATGTATTTACAAATACTTTAACATAGCTATATATGTTTTATCAAAATGTAAGTAAAATATTTATTTGCTTAGAAAATCTAAACCACAAAATGAAATGTCATAATTGTTAATTATTCCTGTTCTTCTTAAAACGTTTTCTTTCCGAAGATACATAGTATATGAACCTTGACAAATTTCGGATATATTTTTCCTCAATAGCCTACATTGTATTGTAGGAAGAAAGCTTGTTAAGAAAATGTGTAAATGAGGTTTACGGATCTTAATTATACATACTTACATAATTACATACATACATACAAGTACACGTACACACACAACTGTATGTATACCTATACCTGCATGCATATATGTAATCAAACACTTATGCTCAGTTATATATATAGATAGATAAAATTATCATCGAACAATCATTGGCCAAGAAATTGGAATCCACAGTATGACTATAATAGTTCACTGTTCTTGTTCTTCTATATAACTTTTTCGTCTTGAAAATGAATAGTATATGAACATTGCCAAATTTCGAATTACATTTTCTTGATTGGAAGACATAATGTTATAAAAGGAATACTGGTTTGGGAGAAGAGTGTAAAAAAAAATTATTAAAAAAAAATTATATATGATATTTTGGCCTTTACTGGGCCTTTATCAGCATTTTCTCTTTTCCCGACAAAGTTGTCAAAAACTATATTTATAAGAGTCGATGAAACATGAGATTGCTTTGTGTTCTATAATAATCTACATAGAAATAAAATCCAAGCCTACAAAGTAATGTTTTTAACCCTTTCCCACACAATCCCGACTTTTAACACCCCTGTGAAACAAGCCTTTTAAACACTGAGGGAAAAGGCGAAAATGCTAGTTACTAGCACAATGTTTTCTACCCTTCACAAAACAAATTTCAAATTTTCAGTCACATTCATTTTGTCATCTGCAAATGCTTTCAATCTGAACCTGTCTAAAATTTTGGCTTTTGGTAAACAGTTAAACAGCAAGATTATGTCACGCAAATATGATGAAAAGAGTCTACCAAATGATCCTCCATACCAAAGAATAAATTCTAATGAACTGTTTTTCGACAGATTTCCTAAAGCAGGAAGCCAAAAGTCCCTTTTCAGTTTGCATGAATTGGAGTAATATCAGAATAAAAACATTACCCTAAACCCAATATGATACACGTCTAACTAAGTAAAATCCCAAATAGAAGTAAAAAACATGTAGCAAAAATCAATGAGACAATTCTAATGAGTACCCACAACATAGGGTTAACCCTTTACCCCATAAGGTATTTCTATGGTATCTCTAGTTGAACCTAAATAACAGCAAGGTTGAATCCGTTTCTTATATGTATATGACACCTTTTGATAGTGTAGAAAACATTGTGGCAAAAGGTGAAATTGCTCGTCACGAGCAATTTCACCTTTTGCCACAATGTTTTCCAAAGGCTCCTACAAGCAATGCATAGAAATGAGTATCTATGGAGTAAAGGGTTAAGTGCAGAATAAATATTTTTCAATTTTGAAATCAAACCCACTCCCTCTACCTGGAGCTCAGCTTCTTCATACAGGTAATTGTTTGCTAAAGGAGAAGTATGTTGACACTTTGCCACACAATCACAACTTTTGATAACCCTGAAAAGGAAGCCTTCTGAAAGCACTGAGAGAAAAGGAGAAAATGCTAGTTACCAGCATTTTCTCTTTTACCCACACTGTTTTCTACCCTTTCCAGAACAACCTCCTGAATTTTAGTCACATTAGATTTGTTGTCTGGAAATGCTTTCAATTTGGACGTCTTAAATTTTGTCGTTTGGTAGAGAATTAAACAAGGAACAACCAGTTTTGGACAAACAGATCTTTGAAGATTTCAGTACATTCTGTTTTACTTGCATGAGCAAGACAAGTTCTTGATAGAATCAAATACTTTCAAGGAATTCGTAACTCTGGTCAAAACTGATTCAGTGAAGGTAACACAGTGCTCCAGACAGAGGGAGTGATTTTTATTTCAAAATAGAAAAAAGAAAATTATTCTTTACTAAACCCTATGTTGCGGTCACTTGTTAGAATCGTCTCGATGAGACAATTCTAATGAGTACCCACAACATAGGGTTTGGAAGAGAAATAAATTTAGAATACATGTACTATCACTCTCTCTCATCTGTAGCTCCGCTAAACAGACAAGTAAACACAGGCACCAGGTCAAGATATTATTAACCCTTTACTCCATAGATACTCATTTCTACGCATTGCTTATGGGAGCCTTTGGAAAACATTGTGGCAAAAGGTGAAATTGCTTGTGATGAGCAATTTCACCTTTTGTCACAATGTTTTCTATGCTTTCAAAAGGTCTCATATACACATAAGAAACGGCTTCATCCTTGAGGGTCAATTAGAGATAACAGAGAAATGCCTTATGGGGTAAAGGGTTAAAAGTTTGTTTGCCTTGGGTCAGGAGAGCAAAAAAATAAAGATAATTGGCACTAAAAATGTTTAAGAATAAAACATTAATTATGTCAAAATAATGTGGTAAAAGGGGTTAAGAAATTATTTGAGTTATCTCCCCTTTGCAGCAGTGGCTACCAGCATTTTCTCTATTTTCCACGTTTTCAGAAGGCTTGTTCCTCAAGGTAATTAGAAGTCGGCATTGTGTGGTAGAGGGATGAATCACTCCATGGTCCAATTACTTCTAGCTGGAAAGTCTTACACCATCTCTACATCACATTGTCTTTCTGAAAATAGCAAAATTCACATTAATTTCAACGCTTCTTTCACCCTTTACCAAACAATAAAATTTTATGCTTGTCCAAATTGAAAGCATTTGCAGACGCCAAAAGTCATTACCTGGATCTTACCTTGGCGGATCGCAACCAGATTTTGAAATTCCCACGATACGCCCCAATTGGATGCTGGTTATCTCCCTTTACATGTTTCTGATTGCCAATGAAATATTGTTTGACAAACTCCTTAACTCATTACCAAACGACAAAATTTTAGACTGGTTGAAGTTGAAATTGAAAGCATTTGCAGACAACAAAATAAAGGTGACTGAAAAATTGAAATTTGTTATAGGAAGGGTAGAAAACCTTGTGGGAAAAGGAGAAAATGCTGGTTACCAGCATTTTCTCCTTTTCACACAATGTTTTCTGAAGGTTTCTTTCTCAGGGGCGTCAAAAGTAGGGATTGTGAGGTAATGGGTTAAGAAAATAATTCTGTATGAATGATGAAGCAATAACCACAAACATACTTCGACATTCCATCATCAGGTGCTGGCATATGGCCTAAATCCTCTGATAATTGATTGTTCTTCCTGAAACTTTTTGTAAATATTGTTTGTCTATGTTTTTTTTCAGTAATATATCATTACAGATCCTGCACGCATCCACGAAAGTATCCATACGTACCTTCTATTTTTATTCGAAAGGTTGCGACCTTGTTTTATTTATTTCAAAGATCAAATGCTACTTGCTATTTGATTTGTGGAGTTAGAGCAAGCTGCAACCAATGAAAATGCATATCACGGGAATGTCGAAATCAAGATCGATCCGCCACGTGTGTTTAGAGTAGGATAGTTGATCGTCACCCTTGACTTGCAAAGATGTTTTTCCCTGAGTCTTTTTATGATATACAAGTTTGTAAAATATCAAACCCAATACAAGAGTATTTCAGGAGATTACAAGTGGCTATCTGTACTATACCAAAAGTGTAGTTAACCCTTTACCAAACAATTCCTGATTTTTACAACCCTTAAAGAGAAACCTTTTGAAAAAATTGTGGGAAAAGGAGAAAATGCTGGTGACCAGCATTTTCTCCTTTTCCCACAATGTTTTCTACCCTGCTGGAAATAAACCTCAATTTTTATATGGTAATAGTCTCCTTCCGTCATTCCGTTCTTCCATCCCACATTTTTGTCCGGAGCATATCTCCAAAAGCTAGGAACTTGAAACTTCACACATATATAGAACTCATTGAGGAGAAGTGCAGTGCACAACAACCATAACTCTGTCTTCAGTATTTTTGGAGTTATTGCCCTTTGTAAATTTTAACTTTGAATTTTTGTCCGGAGCATATATCAAAAAGTATAAAAGCTTGGACCATGAAACTGCACACATATATAGAACTCATTGAGGAGAAGTGCAATGCACAACAACCATAACTCTGTCTTCAGGATTTTTGGAGTTACTGCCCTTTGTAAATTTTAACTTATGATTTTTGTCTCAACCGAAAGTCTGTCTTCAGTATTTTTGGAATCATTGCCCTTTGTAAATTTTAACTTTGGATTTTTGTTGGGAGCATATCTCCAAAAGTATAAAAGCTAGAGACTTGAAACATCACACACATATAGAACTAATTAAGGAGAAGTGCAGTGCTAAAGAATCATAACTCTATCTTCAGTAATTGTAGAGTTATTGCTCTTTGTAAATTTTCACTTTGGAATTTTGTCCGGAGCATATCTCCAAAGTACAAGGCTAGGAACTTCAAACTGTATACACTTATAGAATTCATTAAGGAGAAGTGCATTTCACAAAAACCAAAACTCTGTCTTCAGTAATTTTTGAGTTATTGCCCTTTGTTAATTTTTACTTTGGATTTCTGTCTGGCGTATATCTCCAAAAGTATAAAAGCTAGGAACTTGAAACTTCACAAACATATAATACTAATTGAGGAGAAGTGCAGAGCACAAGAACCATAACTCTATATTCAGTATTTTTGGAGTTATTGCCCTTTGTAAATTTTTACTTTGGATTTTTGTTCGCACATTTCCATTTCGATTCACAGGCTTTTTTTGACTGATTACCCTTTGATGAATTTATCCTATTCTGGGACAAGTGCTAGTTTTTTGCCTTTACTTTTGTAATACGGTGTCATGGAAAAAGGGGGTTTCATGTTATATTTCATTTCATTTCTTGTGAAGGCAGCTCCTCCCACATTTCTTGACGGAATTGAATAGAATTTTGACAGAATATTTCTTGTCATGTGACCTATTGCATATTGTCAACATTTTGCAATTTGTAGCTGCATCATGAAAAAAGGGGGCTTCGTGTTTTATTTCATTTTATTTCTTTTGAATGCAACTCGTCCCATATTTCTTGACAGATTTGAATGGAATTTTCACATTATCATGTGACCTAATACAACGCCTCCCACATATCTTGGCAGATTTGGATGGAATTTTTACATGATCATGTGACCTACGGCATATTGTCAAGGTTTTGGGATTTGTAGCTGCATCATGGAATAAGGGGGCTTCATGTTATAATTTCATTTTTCACCAGAATCTCTTCAATTACTGGACATATCTCCATAGATTTGGATGAGATTTTCACAGATCATGCGACCTAATACATATTGTCAGGGTTTTGCAATTTATCACTGTATCATGGAAAAAGGGGACTTCATGTCAAATTTAATTTTTTATCAGTGTGTCTCCAACTTTTGCACATATTTTCATAGAACTTCATATTTTTAATTGCTTGATCAAAGCCAGTGACCAATGAGTCAATTGTGCATTCGTCTCTCCATGAACCAGTCTGTTCGTAAACCTTTTAGGTCACAAGTAATACCATATATCCATTCAGCTACCCAGGCAGGTGCTACAAATTTCAACACTTTAGTCTGTAGCTAGCTGCTTGAAATGGCAGCAGTGTGGCGGCTTATATTGTGAGAGGGATATTTTCTAAAGTCCTTGACAAAAATTGATGAAACTTCATGCATGTTTTCCATTAGATAGTCCGTAGATACATTTTTTTCCCCACATATATGAGATCCTGAAATGGGTACTTAATACGAGGGTCAGTCAAAAATAAATGAGCACTGCCTAATAACTTTTTAAAACTACATAGTAAACAAATTACATGCTTATAATCCCTCAAAGTAATCTCCCCTGGACTGGTTGACAGAATTCCATCTCTTTGGCACACTTGGATGCCGGTTGCTAGGCTACCAAAGTTGATTCGTCATACCTCCCTGTTCACGGCACACTCAAGTTCATCCAAACTCTCGTAGCGTATTCCCCGTAAGGGCTCCTTAAGTTTTGGGAACAAATCAAAGTCAAGGGGGCTCAAGTCAGGGGAGTAGAGGGGATGATCAAGAACTTCCCACTGGTATGACTCCAGCAGCTCCTTGACAACGTTGGCTTTATCTGGTGACGCGTTATCATGTAAAATTAGCGGCGTGCGGTCAATCATCTGGCGCTTTCAGCGTATTGCTGGACGAAGTATTGTTCTAATATACATCTTATAGTACTCTTTATTCACAGTCTCACCAGTTGGTACCCTGTGTGCCGTCAATACTCCACGAAAATCATACGCAAAGATCATCAACATTTTGGCACAGTTCTGACTTCGACGGAATTTTACGAGTCTTTGGGAGTTTTTTGTATGCCATTCACTGCTTTGGCGCTTTAATTCGGGTTCAAAAGACCGAATCCATGTCTCATCGACTTATGTCCAATTTATGAGCAATTTCATCACATGAATATCTTCTGTCATCGTTCAGCAGTTTTGCAACATTTTCCACATTTTCACCGGTCGTTGCCGACAAAGGCCTTCCACACAGGTGCTTGTTGCTAACTGTATTGCGCCAGTTGTTGAATTGTCTTACCCATCGGGTGATAGAACTATATGGAAGTACAAACTCTGAACCTACTTCCTCGAGTGCTTTCCGAATTTCTATCGCCCTTTTACCCCGCCTAGCCTCAATCTTAATATGTTACTTGTTCGTCGCGCGTCAGCGTGAACGCACCGTCCGCCATGACAGTTTTGTAATCACGTCATATTTACATGATGTCATGTAACGTTGTTTTTTTCCCACGCAAGTTTTGCACGAGACATTAATGAACAATCGTGCCAAGTTTTGTTAGCCTACGTAAATAAATAATACAGTTATGAGGCAGTGCTCACTTATTTTTGACTGACCCTCGTATATAATCCTGTTATGGACCTCTTATATATTTTTTTATGTAATGAAACCCTGTGCTATGGAACAAGGGAGCTTAATGTATAATTTCATCATGGACTAGTAACAAAAAGGCCACAATCATGTACATGCAAAACACAATACCTCTTATACGTTTGTATCAAAAAAGGTCTTTTTTGGCGGGGGATATAATTTCAACGAAATTTCTTGTTTAAATAGATTTATTTTGTTGTCTGTAAGTGCTTTCAATTTGGAGCAGTCTAAAATTTTGTTGTTTGGTAAATGGTTAACCCATTACCACACAATCCCTACTTTTGACGCCCCTGAGAAAGAAGCCTTTTGAAAACACTGTGGGAAAAGGAGAAAATGCTGGTAACCAGCATTTTCTCCTTTTCCCACAGTGTTTTCTACCCTTCCCAGAACAAATTTCATTTTTTCAGTCACCTTTACTTTGTCGTCTGCAAATGCTTTTAATTTGGACCAGTCTAAATTTTTCTCGTGTGGTAAAGAGTCAAATAAGAGGGCATGATAGGCCTGAAGTCACTCAGCTTTTTGATTAAATATGATCATTATAGATCTCTTTCTAGATATTTTGACAAACATTCTAACAAGTTTTCATAATATTCTGAATGTAAATGTGGCCTCTAGCTTGCGTTTTCAGAGGGCTTCTTTTTCAGGGTCGCCAAAAGTTAAGATTGAGTGGTAAAAGGTTAAAATGACAGGACGATCAAAAGAACTAATTGATTATTTGGCCTGCAACACGCGAAAAGGGACATTCGGACATCTGCGTAAAGTGTCGTCTCGGATCAGCCTGCGCAGTCCGCGCAGGCTGATCCGAGACGACACTTTCCGTTTTGATGCAATTTTCTGTTTTGCGCATGTCTACTGTAACACAAAATCTACTGTAGTTGTAAAGTGCAGTCTCGGATTAGCCTGCGCGGACTGCGCAGGCTGATCCGAGACGACACTTTACGCAGATGTCCGAATGTCCCTTTTCGCATGTTGCACTCCATTTAGAACAAAAATTGTAAATGTACCCCTGTCCAGTATTCATCTCCAACCAGTCCAAGATTTGTCTCCATTTGGTGTTTTACACCACTTTCAGCAGAATAACAGTTACATCGTGGCAACAGCCAACTTGTTCATCTGTTTTCTGGATTTCATCAGGTTAAGAATAGGGCTCTGCAGTGTCATTCCTAAGGATTCACCCATGCATACTACAGCTGCAAGTGTGAAACAAACCCAGAACCACTGTATAGGAACCATGTCTCCTGCAAGTTAAAAAGACAATATCTGATCCGTCATGCAAAAAATGACCATCTGGGAAATGCGAAAAGAGTTGACCCTCGATAGACTGCACGGATGACACATGCTGACACAGTTCTGATTGTTTGATGTTTAAAGCCATTTTCAACATCATTTCAGTTATATGACGGTGGCCAGTGCACCTGTCCATGCTTTCCTGGAGTCTCTTTTACCAGTACTCTGCACAATTTCCTTTCCAAGCCACTGGCTGCTTTCCCACATAACCATCACCAAAACAATGGTCAGTGGTGGAAGAGGAATGAATCCTGTCGCAATGACTACCATCACTCCTCGGAAAGAAATTGGCCGAGCAAGGCTCGAACTCATGACCCCGTTCTCAAGTCCTGTACACCAGCCGATGAGCTACGAGGGCTCTGCAGGTGACCAGGGTCGACACATTTTGCTTTTATGACATTTTCTGCATGAATAGTGGTCATTTTATCTTACTTTACAACCAATTTAGAACCATCAACTTAACTCTTCACTTAACCAGCATTTTCTCCTTTTCCCACAATGCTTTCAAAAGCCTTCTTTCATGGGGTCATTAAAGAGTCAGGATAGTGTGGTATAGAGTTAAATTGACCTGCATTATCTTTGATCCCTTTCATCTAAATAATGTACAGTATTCCCCTAGATTGCCCGTCTGAGTGTCAGGTCGTAAATCAACTCTCTTCCATACAACTATTACTGTTGTTACAATTATTGTTACAATTGTTCTACCTGAAAAAATTTGTAGAAAACAAATGCAGCTAATTTGTTGGATTTGCTTTCTGAAGGAGTAACAGGGGTGTGGAAATCTTACAAATTTCTAATTGTCTACCTACAAATAAATTAAAAATGTCTACTTGTCCGCCAGTGCTGCTTACTCGTCCGTAACAAAAGTTTTCAATTGCATTTCAATAAAATTTCATTTCATTTTAAATTTAAATTGCATTTCATGACACCTCGTTAAAAAGAGGAAACGCTGTCTTGTTTGTCATATTCCTTGTAGCTGTTCCAATGTCTAAGGCTTCTCACATTCCGTTTGCTTCTAAAATTTGATTTAGAAGTTGACCCATTTTCAACCATTTTACACATCAAATGATCGCTAAATAACAGATTGTTTCAATTTCAGACTGTTTCTGGCAAAGGGGATAATGCATAAAACACGGTCAATTCGTGCTGAAGCCCTACCATCAATGAAAGGCTAAAATAATCATATGTGCGACATTTTCCGAGATCTTTAAATTGGAGCTAGAGTGATAATAATGACACTTTCATCCACAGTGATGATTTAAATGTATTCAGATATTTTCTGAAGCAAAATAGTTGGCATGCAAAAATAGCCGCGTATCATACTTACTCTGTCATGTGCGGTGAATGCAAAGGTACATCAAATGTGTATTATGGGTTTCCACAATTCAGGGATCATCTCAAGCCACTGTTATTATTCAAAATATCATTTTGCAGTGTAGTGCCTAGTCCCAGCCATTATGGGATTCCTGCAATATTTTTGAAAATGTCCCCCAAAAAATACAGTAGCACATGCTGCTTTGTCTGATACTATGTAGTCCATAACTCCACTTTGTTCTGTTCTACACTGGAGAGCATGTTCATATGGTAGACTGTGTCTCATTTTTTCCGTCAGTTGTCGCATACTGTTCAGCACAATATTGGTGACCAGTCTGAAGACATATGTAAAATTACAAGACTGTGCCTTGATCTTTCCAAATTCTTGTCGCATAGCCAATAACAATATTAAAGGTGAACCTTCAGATTTTGCGACTAAAAGTTTACAAAAAATCATCCCTGTACTCCCAAAGTTTTTCAATTTTCATTCATAAAACCCCAGTAGTTGAAAACCATCCAACAACAAGGAAAATTAGAGATTTACTACAGCCCAGGTCGACACCGACGGGAAACACCTATTTTTACATGAGCAACTCGCTCATTTACATACCGGAAATACAAAGACAAAGCTTCAAACATAGCATGCTAAGAAAGTATTTTAAAAAATAATTACGTTTGATATGTTATGGAATTTAAGCATCATTAATCATGTGCCAGTCACAATGCTTTTTCTATTTTCTATTTTTGATGCAAAATCTAAAAATATCTAAAGAGGCTAAGTAGCAGGGGTTTTATGAATGAAAATTAAACTGCTTTGGGAGTATAAGGATGATTTTTTTTTTCACCTTTGTAAAATTTTCGTCCCAAAATCTGAAGGGCCACCTTTAAGCAGTCTATATGTATTTAGCGTATACACGTTATCAGCTATGAATTTCCCAAGTTAGGAAAGTAAGTTAGCAAATTTGACCGACATCAACAATAAGAAGAGCTCTATATAATATTACATAACTTGCTTTAAATCCAAACAGAATAATATGAAATTTCCAGACTAGCCAAAATCACACGGTTACATGTAAATGATTTTAACAATATCTGTCAGGTTTGTTGCAATTCTGCTTTGAAACTTTCAAAGCATTTGTTTTCATCAAGGGGTGTAATAATATGCATGCAAGTATACTTTAAATGCATGAAGTCAAATTTACTAGAAGTGGTCTTTGTCCCCCTGTTTAACAGAATGTCCCCTGAGATTTTACCCAGGTGACACTTGAGTCCAAGAGTATTTTCAGCCTAGAAAAAAGAACTGATTTTGTACAAGAGAACAACATTTGTAGTTTAAAAACTTTCACCTACTTTTTACTTGTCTGAAAAGAAAAGTCCCTTGTCTGAGGCCAATTTTTTCGGAGTCAGACCCTGGATTTCCGCACCCAATTAAAAACAAACATAAAGCAAATCTGATCAAGAAATCAAATCTACAAGTGTCACTCTTAATTGTAACCCCCACTCCCATTTGGTGGGTTGCTCCACAGGAATTCGACATTCGAAACCCAAAATAAATGATCAAATATGAAACATATGAATGTCGCAAGGTCACTTTTCTGTTGTCAATCACAAGGCTAAAGGAAATTATGATCAATGTTTGTTTCATGGGTGATTTTGGATGGGAAAGGCCGTCTTGTGCTAGCGCCGGCAATCGAGACGTTGCATTCCTTGTGTTTATATTATATAGGGGAGATTTTTTTTCCATACTTTTAATTAATTTTGTTATAGAATGTCAAATTCCTGTGGTTGCTCTGTCTTCATCTTTTTTCTCCACTAGTCAAGTCCCTGCAGCAAAACTTCATTTGATGGAAGAAACCTGCTTACAGTGGACACTCTTCAGACTAGTTCTATTTATAAGACCCTACGTACGTTATTTCACATTTTGACATTCATCATGTACGCAATAAATGTAGATCTATGCAAAAGAAAAGTAAAATGTTAAATGTCCGAAAAATAAATGTTGAACGGCAAAGAAGCATGAGTACGTCTAAATATTTGGACTATCTTCAGACTACCTTCAGTCTGAAGGTGTCTGCTCCGATGCTATTTTTGTGACTGGTCTTCGCTAACACCTTCAGTCCAGCCATTCATTGAACCCGTATGGAAAAAATATGATTTTACCCGCATCTTTTCGAACGTCTCAATTCGACAAAAATTCCAATGACAGCTAATAAAATGGGTATGGATCGTTAGATAAATGATTAATCTTTAAGAGCACACAAAATATGCTGCAAAATACTAATTAAATCAATGGGAATTTACCTTTTTCCCAACGTAAATAAATCCAGCATAATTTGTAAACAACTAATACGGCAACTTCCGTTAGTCAGGTATGCGCACTCAATGGAATTTGAAATTTGTACAGTCTGGTTCCCTAACCCTATACAGCCAAGTTCGATCAAGGTGCGTTTATTTACAGCAAAATTCGCAACTAAACCATCCTGTAGCGTGTCAGAGATACTGCGATTTCTGCCGAGACATGCGCATTGAAAAGATAACCATGTTTTGATTTCTGGTGAAGTAGGTCAACGATTATTTACATTGAAAAGTACAGATTTGCACAAAGGTAAGAGTTGGATATTAACTAACATCAGTTTTTTTGTAAAGATTAATCATTTATCTAACAATCCATGCTCATTTTAGTAGTTGTCATTTGAAATTCTGTCGCATAGAGCCGTTCGAAAAGATGCGGGTAAAATCGTATATTTTCCAGAAGCCTTGAATGAATGGCTGGACCGAAGGTGTTAGCGAAGACCAGTCACAAAAATAGCATCGGAGCAGACACCTTCAGACTGAATGTATCAGACATGCCATAGACTAGTTGTCGTTTCAAATTATCATCCTCGCATTACTATCTCATTCATGTTAGATGTACTTCAAATTCATTTCGGTAGATTAATAATGAGTCGGGACGAACGAGCTATAGAATGAATAAGCCTTGGAACGAAGTGTTTTGGGACATAAAAAGGCAAACTCAAATCGAGAATGGGATAAACGTTTTTTTTTTATCTCCATTTCAAACTTTCGTCGTTATTTGGCATGTTTAATTAGCAATTGTTTCATTGAAGGAAATTTGCGTACCTGTCGAGCTTTCTCTTTTTGATATTTTACTTCTATTTGATTTTGTATACAAATAGCATGTATTTAATGGATTTTGCACGTGCAGCCTGGTCGAACTAAAATGGCCAGGCGATTTATTTATTTTTTTTTATTTTTCGATGGTTGTACGGTTTGAAAGAAATTGAAAACAGCCATTTAATATTGTTAGAAGTATACAGTGTAATATATTTCCTTATAGTTTTAATTTCAAGAGGTCATGCAAACTGTTTTTCATCTTGGAAACATCAAAACACATGTTCAACATGCAAACTATTTTTCGTCCGCTACCAAAAAATCCCGGGAATTTTTAGCAGGGGAATCTCACAAGGCCGTGAAATCCGATCTTTTCAAAATTTTGATTATGAAAATGTTTCTAAAAACTCTGTGTTGATACATATCGAATTATTTCTTTCGTATATGTGCAAAAAAAAAATAAATCAAACCTTTTTCACAAGCCCTTTGATTTTGAATTAATAGCAAATTTTCCGAAACTCCTTACCATTTTATATTAAAAGATGGGAAGGAGTTTCTACTTATTTGCTTGTCAGTGTCTGAAAAACTTGAACTTTGTCTACAGCATACGGTGTTAAATCTTACGGTCACTCAGGAAGCAAGCTGGTGCAAGCATTGCGGGAAAAGTAATTATTTTCTTTTCTCGAAACTCTTTAGCATGTAAGCTTCATTTTTTTTTGTAAGATGCTAAAGAGTTTCTACCTTTATGTTCAAGAAACTGAAATTTTATCCAACAGTGATTTGTGTGCATGTAAGATGGTAAAGAGTATCTACTTCTTATTCTTTCACAAAGACGAAGAGTTGAGAAAATACTTTTTTTTCAAAACACTTTACCATTTTAATGAAAATATTTTAGTAAAATGGTTGGGAGTTTCTACTCAATTTGCTTTTTGATGTCTGGAAATTGCAATATAATGTAACAGCATGCATTGCTGAGTACTATAGACACTGAGGAAAAAAGATCTTTCAAACAATAGGGTCAAAACTCTTTACCATTTTAGTAAAATGTTTCTGCTCATTTGAATTTTTGTGTCTATAAACTGCAATATAATGTAACAGGATGCATTGCTAAGTACTATAAACACCGAGGAAAAAAGATCTTTCAAACAATAGGGTAAAACAGTACCCCCCCCAAAAAAAAAAAATGGATTTCAAAACTCTTTACCATTTTAGTTAAAATATTTTGGTAAAATGGTTTCTGATACTGTTTATGGAGTTAATGCTTATTATGGATTTGAGTCATTTCATTTGTTTCCAGTAGTTTTGTTCCTGCTGTTTGAATAGCAACCAAAATTGAAAATGTAATGAGGAAATTGTGCAGCCACGTGAAGCAAAACACATCCATTTACCTATTTATTTACAAATATTTATTTCTTTTTCTCAATATTTTCTCACGTATTTGCTTCCCTTTGCGCTCTTCATTCGAATAAAACCCGAATCAAGTTCTATGTTTCATTATACTGAAGACTGGAAAAATTGCAAACATTTAATGGTCTAAGGGAGAAAACTCGTACTTTCTTAAACCTGCGTAAGTCCCAGAGTCGTCTCCCTTACAATTCTGAGCCGCCTAAAACCAAAGACGAATAAAATACGGTACACGCATATAATTTGTGGAGACGATCGGCATAAAAAAAAAAAAACTCTTACGCTTATTTATCATGGATTATATAATGTTTTCACGATGGTAACGTAAATATTAACGTTTCTGAAGGATTGCTATATAATCCTAAATCAAGAGAGGCGTGAAAGATTGATAATAATATTTTAAACCAGTCGGTAGTCTCCCTTGCATGTCATCTCGTTTGTGAACGCAACAACCGCTACAATTCGAAGTTGTAAGTGCCGATTTATTCATACTGTTAAGCAGAATGTAAACACAATTCGGATTATTAAACATTCAAACAACATAAAAATCGGAAGACGAAATTCTATCTAATAGATTATTGCACGTATACTTAAATATTTATAAAGTAAATGGGGATTCACATTGTCTAGGTCACGGTTGAACTAAAAAGGCAAAGCGTTTAAAATATTTTTTACTATGTACTGATATCCATAGACTCCGGTACCACCGTATATACACCGGTACATTTGAGTGGCCGGAACTACTTTGACGTCAACTTAATTCGGATTATTAAACATTCAAACAACATATAAATCGGAAGACGAAATTCTATCTAATAGATTATTGCACGTATACTTAAACATTTATAAAGTAAACGGGGATTCACATTGTCTAGGTCACGGTTGAACTAAAAAGGCAAAGCGTTTAAAATATTTTTTACCATGTACTGATATCCATAGACTCCGGTACCACTGAATATACACTGGTACATTTGAGTGGCCGGAACTACTTTGACGTCAACCTCACTGCCATCTATAGTTAAAACTGTACAACCATTTTAGTTCAAGCGTGCAGCCTTGGCCGTTTCCGCCAGCCTGCTTATCGGTTTAGCTGGTACCTGCTTTTTAGTACAGATTTTTTCGTCCATGGACTTGTCGTACTTACTCGTTCGTCTGAAACTTTCTGTGCACGTTATTGAACAAACAGATCTAGTAGTTTTTTAGCATTTTTGTTAATAAAATAGGATGATTGTCTTTGGAATCAAGCTTTTCAATGATTTTAGTTCTTTCTTGTTTCGTCGTCATGCAAAAACTCCAACAATTCTTGTATCTTTGACATATCTGAAGGGTTTTACATACATGTAACTTTTGACTAGTCTTTAACTATTTAAAGGGGAATGATTACAATAAGCAAATACACTTATGTGTGGCAGGTTGCAGGAGAACTCATATCCTGGAGAACTCGTACCCCAATCTGAATGATTCGAGTTTTTTGGAGAATTCGTACTCTGGATAAGGGCTTGTTTGGGAAAGGGTTAAGGATGAAGTGAAATGCCAGTTTACTTTGGAGTATTCAGACATTGTTTGGAAACAATTGGAAAAGGTGGTTCTGTTGAAAAACTTGATATTGACATAAAGCTATCGACAGTTGAGCCCATTCAAGCATTATGGATGATCCAGGCCTTTGAAAAGATTAAAAATCAAACTGATGTAATCAAATCTGACTGGTATCGTTCAGGAATATAAGAAAAGGAATTCACAATGAAAGCAACCTTGGTGGTTTGATAGACAATCATTTAATTAAATAACAGACAATTTGGATGTTGACAAGATATTTCACTTGTTCATTTTGTAGTAATAACAAGAGATGTTTGTAAAACATGTATGCCCCCCTAATGGCATCCAATTCTAAATATAACATGTGATTATAAACTGTTAAGTTCAAAGTGCAAAAACGAACAAAGGGTAATTACTAAAAAATTATTAATGATAAATTAACAATTCTTTGGCACTGCACTTCCCATTTATGTGAACTATCAAGTTTTAAAGTTTCATGATTTTACCTCACATACTTTTTGAGTTATGCTCCGGAAAAAAATTAAGTATGAAAATCAACAAAGGGCAATAACTGCAAAAATATAATAGGCAGAGTTATGGTTCTTGTGCAATGCACTTCTCCTGAACAAGATCTATCCACATATAAAGTTTCAAGATGATACCTGAAAAACCTTTTGAGTTATGCTCTGGACAAAAATTAAGTATGAAAATCAACAAAGGGCAATAACTCCAAAAATATGATGGGCAGAATTATGCTACTTGTGCACTGCACTTCTCCTTAATGAGATCTATCTACCTGTGTAGTTTCAAGATGATACCTGTTTTTGAGTTATGCTCCGGACAAAAATTAAGTATGAAAATCAACAAAGGGCAATAACTCCATAAATATGATGGGCAGAGTTATGGTACTTGTGCACTGCACTTCTCCTTAATGAGATCTATCCACCTATGAGGTTTCAAGGTGATACCTGAAATACTTTTAGAGTTATGCTCCGGACAAAAATTAAGTATCAAAATCAACAAAGGACAATAACTCCAAAAAAATGATGGGCAGAATTATGCTACTTGTGCACTGCACTTCTCCTTAATGATCTATCCACCTATGAGGTTTGAAGATGATACCTGAAATACTTTTAGAGTTATGCTCCGAACAAAAATTAAGTATGAAAATCAACAAAGGGCAATAACTCCAAAAATATGATGGGCAGAGTTATGATTCTTGTGCACTGCACTTCTTCTAAATGAGATCTATCCACCTATGTAGTTTCAAGATGATACGTGAAATACTTTTTGAGTTATGCTCTGGACAAAATGACGTCTACGGACCGACCGACCGACCGACAAGTGCAAAGCAATATACCTCCCTTTCTTCGAAGGAGGGCATAATAATATTTCATGAGTGCATTGTACGTAAACATAGAAAATAAACCTAAACTGTTCACTACTACCTTAGAACACAGTTATTTCCCTTGTTAACCCTTTACCACACAATCCTGAGTTTTAACGACCCTGTAGGAGAAGGCTTTTGAGAAGGAGAAGGCTGGTCAACAGCATTTTCTCCTTTTCCCACAATATTTTTACCCTATCAGTCAAAAATCATCATATTAACAAGATTAAATATTTGTTGTCTGCAGATGCTTTGGATTTGGTTCAGTCCAAACTTTGTCCAAACTTTGTCGTTTGGTAAAGAGTTAAATCAGGTAGTGGCATACATAAACAATATCCCTCAAACTGTAAGTTAACGTAACTTGGACAGCGACTAATGTTCACAATTTCATGAATTTTGGCCGATTCACGGCAGATTATGTTCAAGCGCGAAATGATTTCCTGGTTTACAGTGATACTCATATTCAATTTAGCACATCCTTCTCAATCAATGATCACAACTGTCACTTGCTCATCAGTTGAAATTTAACATCAAGTAGTATTCTTCCAGCCGTAGAGACACCAGTGGTAAAGCTCTCTTAATTGTTGGTTTGTGGGATCTGAGAAAGAAATATAAAGGTAAATAAATCCTCTACCACATTATCCTGTATTTTAAATACTCAAATAATGAAGGCTTTTGGAACAGGGTATGAAAAGGAGAAAATGGTGTTTATTAGCATTTTTTTTTCTTTTCCACATTGCTTTCTTTGCTTTTACTAATAATAGTCCACTCTCAGAGTCACAGTTAATTAAATTAACTGTGGTTCTAAAAGTAAAAATTATAACCGCATACAACATCTTTTAGGGGTATACTGGAATCAGCATGTTGGTCTATGTGTCTGTTTGTGTGTCTGTCTGTGTACAAAATACTAGTAATTTTGCATCGCGAACTCCTCCTACAGGTTTGCTGCTGTTGTATTGAAAGTTTGTTGATACACTGCTTGTATACTGAAATTGTGCAAGACGCAGTTTTCAATAATCTACTCCCTATGATTCCAGAGTAATCTCCCCTTAAACTTCCATTGCCTGTTTCTGTCAAAGCACTGCACACAATATTTTCTGCTCAATCATAGTCGGAAATCATCATATTAGCTAGATTTAATTTATTGTCTGCAAATGCTTGGAATTTGGTCAAGTCCAAAATTTGTTATTTTATGGTAAAGAGTTAACTCTTTACCACACAATCCCGACTTTTAACGACCTTGAGGTAGAAGCCTTTTGAAAACATTGTGAGAAAAGGAGAAAATGCTGGTAACCAGCATTTTCTCCTTTTCCCACAATGTTTTCTATCTTTCACAAAAACTATTTCAATTTTTGAGCCACATTTACTTTGTCGTCTGCAAATGCTTTCAATTTGAGCCAGTCTAAAATTTTCTCGTGTGGTAAAGAGTTAAATGCACTTAATCCATTACCATACAATCTCTACTTTTGATGCCCCTGAGAAAGAAGTCTTTTGAAAACACTGTGGGAAAAGGAGAAAATGCTGGTAACCAGCATTTTCCCCTTTTCCCACAGTGTTTTCTACCCTTCCAAGAACAAATTTATAATTTTCAATCACTTTTATTTTGTCATCTGCAAATGCTTTCAATTTGGACCAGTCTAAAATATTGTGGTTTGGTAATGGGTTAGCTTATTCAGAAATATGATTTATTAGATCATGATACTTACTGTCAATGCTTTGTTTGGCCAATAATTTGAAGGTATCTTCTTTTCTATCCATAACCTCTATCAAATTTGTCGACTCCACTTGGGGTAAACTAATATTATAGTAGATATATATTTTCTTGTTAAATGTTGCGTAGACAAAACATGGCACATTGTCTATTGTGTTCACAGCAAAATATCCTGTAGATATAGAAAAAGCTGATTTTATACAGAAAAAAAAACTGTCATTGTCTGTATTTAACCCATTACCACACAATCCCGACTTTTGACGCCCCTGAGAAAGAAGTCTTTAGAAAACATTGTGGGAAAAGGAGAAAATGCTAGTAACCAGCATTTTCTCCTTTTGCCACAATATTTTCTACCCTTCACAAAACAAATTTCAAATTTTCAGTCACTTATATTTTGTCGTCTGCAAATGCTTTCAATTTGAACCAGTCTAAAATATTGTCATTTGGTAATGGGTTAATCCATTACAACACAATGACGATTTTTAAAGTCCCTGAGGAAGAAGCTTTTTGAAAACATTGTGGGAAAAGGTGAAAATGCTGGAAACCAGCATTTTCTCTTTTTCCCACAAAGTTTTCTACCCTATCAAAGCAGAGTTGAACCTTTTGAGCCACTTTGAAATTGTCGTCTGCAAATGCATTCTAAAACAGATATAAAATTTTTCTGTGTGGTAACCGGTTAAAGCATCAAAACAAATGTAGTTCAAAAGATGTTGCAGAGACAAAACACAGCACATTACCTATCCTGTTCACAGCAAAATATCCTGTAGGGATAAAAAACTTTTCACCCTTTAACACACATTGTGGCATCTTAACAATGCTTAAAAAGAAGGCCTTTGAAAACATTGTGGGAAAAGGAAAACAATGCTGGTAACCAGCACTTTCTCCTTTCCCCACAAAGTTTTCTACCCTATCAAAGATAAAAAAACCAAGAGGGCCAAGATGGTCCTGGATCGCTCACCTGAATTTTTGAGAGGCCCATTGCCTTTTTTTTTTAAGGTATTGAAACACTGGAAACAAAATCATTATTTTGCCAAGCAATTTTAAAAGGTCAACTGTAAAAGTCCTTTCAAAATCTGACCAGCAGTTTCAGAAAAGAAGAATTTTTAGGAGTTTCTTAATTTCCGTACGGTGCAAGTAGCGCCCGTTCACCAGAGCCATGTTTCTTGACCTATCAAAATTTTGTGAATAAATTTTGAAAAAAGTCATTCAATGAATATTTCCATGAAATAATTTTCAAATCTGACCAGCCATTTCAGAGAAGAATAATTTTCAAGAAATTCTTCATTTCCATATAGTGCAAGTAGCCCCCATTCGACAGAGCAATGTTTCTGGACAAATCAAACTTTCACAAACAGATTTTGAAAAGGGTCATCCCAGGAATATCTCTGTGAACATTTTCCAAAATCTGACCAGAAGTTTCAGAGAAGAAGAATTTTTTAGAATTTCTTCATTGCCCTATAGTGCAAGTAGCCCCCATTCACCAGAGCCATGTTTCTTGACGAATCAAAATTTCACGAACAGTTTTTGAAAAGGGTCACCCAAGGAACATCTCTGTGAAATTATTTCAAATCTGACCAGCGGTTTCAGAGAAGAAGAATTTTTAAGAATTTCTTCATTTCCCTATACCACAAGTAGCCCCCATTCACCAGAGCCATGTTTCTTTACAAATCAAAATTTCACGAACAATTTTGAAAAGTGTCATCCAAAGAACATCTCTGTGAAATTATTTCAAAATCTAACCAGCCGTTTCAGAGAAGAAGAATTTTTAAGAATTTCTTCATTTCTGTATAGTGCAAGTAGCCCCCATTCACCAGAGCCATGTTTCTTGACGGATCAAAATTTTGCAAACAATTTTTGAAAAGGGTCACCTAAGGAACATCTTTGTGAAATTATTTAATAAGAGGGCCAAGATGGCCCTGGATCGCTCACCTGAATTTTTGAGATGACCATAGCTATTTATTTTTGAGGTATTGAAACATTGGAACCAAATTTATAATTTTGCTAAGCAATTTTCAAAAGGTCACCTGTAAAAGTCATTTCGAAATCCGACCATCAGTTTCAAAAAGAATTTTTAAGAATTCTTCATTTCTGTATAAGAGCAAGTATCCCCCATCCACGAGAGCCATGCTTCTTGATAGATCAAAATTTACGAACAAGTTTTGAAAAGGGTCACCCAAGGAACATTTCGGAAAATTTCTTTTAAAATCTGACCAGAGGTTTCAGAGAAAGAGAATTTTCAAGAATTTCATCATGTCCATATAGAGCAAGTAGCCCCAATTCACAAGAGCAAGGGTCACCCAAGGAACATCTCTGTCAAATTATTTTAAAATCTGACCAGGGGTTTTAGAGAAGAAGAATTTTCAAGAATTTCTTCATTTCCATATAGTGCAAGTAGCCCCCATTCACCAGAGCCATGTTTCTTGATGGATCAAAATTTTGTGAACAATTTTTGAAAAGGGTCACCCAAGGATCATCTCTGTGAAATCACTTCAAAATCTGTCCAGCCGTTTCAGAGAAGAAGAATTTTCAAGAATTCCTTGATTTCTGTATAGTGCAAGTAGCCCCCATTCACCAGAGCCATGTTTCTTGATCAATCAAAATTTCACCAACATTTTTTGAAAAGGGTCACCCAAGGAACATCCCTGAGAAATTATTTCAAAATCTGACCAGTGGTTTCAGAGAAGAAAATTTTTAAGAATTTCCTCATTTCCCTATAGAGCAAGTAGCCCCCATTCACCAGAGCCATGTTTCTTGACCAATCAAAATTTGGTGAACAATTTTTGAAAAGGGTCACCCAAGGAACATCTCTGTGAAATTATTTCAAAATCTGGCCAGTGGTTTCAGAGAAGAAGAATTTTTAAGAATTTCTTCATTTCCCTATAGCGCAAGTAGCCCCCATTCACCAGAGCCATGTTTCTTGACCTATCAAAATTTCGCAAACAGTTTTTGAAAAGGGTCATCCAAGGAACATTTCTGTGAAATTATTTCAAAATCTGACCAGCAGTTCCAGAGAAGAAAATTTTTTAAGAATTCCTTCATTTCTGTATAGTGCAAGTAGCCCCCATTCACAAAAGCCAATTTTTTTGACGCATCAAAATTTCGCGAACAATTTTTTAAAAGGGTCACCCAAGGTACATATCTGAAATTATTTCAAAATCAGACCAGCGGTTTCAGAGGAGAAGACTTTTAAAGAATTCCTTGATTTCTGTATAGTGCAAGTAGCCCCCCATTCACCAGAGCCACATTTTTTGACGGATCAAAATTTCACGAACAAATTTTGAAAAGGGTCACCCAAGGAACATATCTGTGAAATAATTTCGAAATCCGACCAGCGGTTTCAGAGGAGAAGATTTTTAAAGAATTTGCTAAAAAAATTCCATTTGGTTGCCATGGCAACCAGAGTTTTTGATGGAATCAAATTCTGTGAACAATTTTTTAAGAAGAACTCCCAAGGAACATTCCTGCCAAGTTTGGTCCAAATTGGCCCAGAGTTGATGTTTAAAGAATTGTTGACGACGGACGACGCACACCGAGTGATCCTAAAAGCTCCCCTTGAGCATGTTGTGCTCAGGTGAGCTAAAAATCTTGCTGGCAGTTTCAGAGAAGAAGAATTTTTAAGAATTCCTTCATTTCTGTATAGTGCAATAAGCCCCCATTCATCAGAGCCATGCTTCTTGACAGATCAAAATTTCACAAACAATTTTTGAAGAGGGGCACCCAAGGAACATCTCTGTGAAATTATTTTAAAATCTGGCCAGCGGTTTCAGAGAAGAAGATTTTTAAGGAATTTCCTTAAAAATTCCATTTTGTTGCCATGGCAACCAGAGTTTTTGACAGAATCAAATTCTGTGAACTAGTTTAAAGAGGACCTCCTGAGGAACATTCCAGCCAATTTTGGTCCAAATTGGCCCAGTGGTTTAGGAGGAGTTGATGTTTAAAGAATTGTTGACGACACACGACGGACGACGGACACCGGGTGATTCTAAAAGCTCCCTTGAGCACGTTGTGCTCAGGTGAGCTAAAAAAATCATCATTTGAGCTCCAGTTAGGTTTTTGAATTTGATCCAGTCTAAAATTTTGTCATTTGGTAAAGAGTTAAACCTTTCCCAAATTTAGACTCTTTCGAACTGAGTGCATCCTCAGATGACAAATTCAGAATTGTGCAATTAGCTTTAGGTCTTTAATAGGACAGAAACTACTATTGTGCCTGTCACCAGCATTTTCTCCTTGTCCCATAATGTTTTCTAAAGTTTTCTTTCCAAGGGCCGTGAAAACCAGGGATTGTTTGGTAAAGAGTTAAAGCTGATAACATCTTATAGCATGACAGAATGAGAAACTGTGTCTATATTCAATTCTTTACCAAACAACAAAATTATATTTTTTGAAAGCTTTTGCAGATAACAAATCATGTATGGCTCAAATTGTGGAATTTGTCTCTAAAATGGTAGTAAATTTATCCTTTTCCCACAAGTCTCCTTTTCCCACAATGCTTTCAAAATCCAATCTCTTTAACCCTCTACCACACAATCCCAACTTTTAACACCCGTGTGAAAGAAGCCTTTTCAAAACATTGTGGGAAAAGGAGGAAATGCTGGTAACCAGCATTTTCATCCTTTTCCCACAACGTTTTCTTCCCTTCCTAAAATAAAATAAATTCACTTCTTTGGTCACATTTTGTTGTCTGCAAATGCTTTTAATTTGGCCCAGTCTAAGATTTTGTCCTTTGGTAAAGATTTAATGCCTTTCAAACCTAGGAAAGTGCAGTAAAGAATTAATGCTAAACACAATCTAGAAAATACCAGAAGATTACCAACCAGCAGTAAACGCTGCCACATTGTCCTCGAACTGATATCTGACTGCCTCTCTTCCATGATTTACAATGTACGTCTGACCATCCCATGAACAACATACAACCTCGTCTTTTCCATTACCCTGCAAATACACGAACCCCACTTTAGCAAAAATCGGTTTTAACGCGTCTCTGTGATACATTGTCCTTTTACCAAACAATCCCTGGTTTTACGACCCTGACATGGAAGCCTTTTGAAAAAACATTGTGGGAAAAGGAGAAAATGCTGGTAACTTGCATTTTCTCCTTTTCCCACAGTTTTCTATCCTATCAAAAGAGAAATTCCATCATTTGAACCATTTTTGATTTGTAGTCTGCAAATGCTTTCAACTGGGAAAAGTGTACAATTTTGTGTTGATACCCTGCTGGGGAAAAAAAAATCAATTTTTGAATTACATTTATTTTGTCGTCTGCAAGTCCTTCAATTTGAACCCGTCTAAAATTTTGTTGTTTGGTGAAGAAATATACTGAGCAAGTCATCACATAATTAACCCATTACCACACAATCCCTACTTTTGACACCCCTGCGAAAGCAGCCTTTTGAAAACACTGTGGGAAAAGGAGAAAATGCTGGTTACCAGCATTTTCTCCTTTTCCCACAGTTTTTTCTACCCTTCACAAAACAAATTTCAAATTTTCAGTCACTTTTATTTGTAGTCTGCAAATTATTTCAATTTGGACCAGTCTAAAATTTTGTCGTTTGGTAATGAGTTAAGGATCCATAAAAAACACTTTGTCTAACAATAGACAGAAGACAAGTTGTTTGAATTGTAGAAATCTGACCGAAAGTAAAAGTTTATGATCCAGGTCAGCATGCAGGAACTGTGAAAGTTAATCTGAACCACGGATGACACTTTTTGCAGATACATTTAACCATCTTTCCACAGAGTATAGATCATATGAAAGGCAGTGACATACAGACCTATTGATACTTTTTGTACATGCATTGACTCTTTACCAAACGACAAAATTTTAGACTGGTCCAAATTGAAAACATTTGCAAACGTCAAAATTGAAGTGACTGAAAATTTGAAATTTGTACCGAAGTGGAGAGTAAACATTGTGGGAAAAGGAGAAAATGCTGGTCACCAGCATTTTCTCCTTTTCCCACAATGTTTTCAAAGGGCTTCTTTCTCAGGGTCTTCAAAAGTCAGCACTGTGTGGTAAAGAGTTTAAGTGCCTTTTCACATATAATTTGTAATGAATGAATAGTGTTTTATGGCCTGTCGACAACTTAGGTCATATTGGGCGCACTTACTTAGTAAACAATAATGCGAGGTGAAAATAACATACATGTGCAACAACACAAGACAAACATGATAAATGAGGAATGGATGAAACACAAAATGATACCCCTTTTGTCGCCTTTTATGACATGCATGCTGTCACTTTTGTTCCGCCAGATGAAATGGCACATGTGATGATTGCGGGACTGCAGATGTTTATTCTTATACCCCTGATTAAACCACACGGGGTCCCACAGGCCAACTGATTCCCATTCCAAACCCTATTTACAACAAGAAAAAAAATATAGGATTTGGAATAAGAACTACCCGGCCTGCTGCAATCCTACGAATTATGAGGAAAGCAGCCGTTTGTCTCTAATTTTAGTCGCCTTCTACGACATGCCATAGAGAAAGGCCGAGGTCCTATTCTATACAGTAAAAAAACCCCGGGACCCCATGGGGACATATAATTTGTTGTCTACCACTACTTCTGAAGATGAAAAAGTGTTCTTTTTTTTAAATTTGTTAAAGAATAAAGTTTATGCCGTTAACCCTTTCCCAAACAATCCTTGGTTTTCAAGGCCTTGAAAAAAAGAAGCCATTCGAAAATAGTCTAAGAAAAGGAGAAAATGCTGGTAACACACTGTTAACCCATTACCACACAATCCCTACTTTTGACGCCCCTGAGAAAGAAGCCTTTTGAAAACATTGTGGGAAAAGGAGAAAATGCTGGTAACCAGCATTTTCTCCTTTTTCCAAAGTGTTTTCTACCCTTCCCAGAACAAATTTCAATTTTTCAGTCACCTTCATTTTGTCGTCTGCAAATGCTTTCAATGTGAACCAGTCTTAAAATTTTGTGTGGTAAAGATGCTTCATACCTTTTCCAAGCCAAGTTTCATTGTACAAGACATGTGTAAAGTTTATCATCTGCTACTGCTTTCAATCTGGACACACCAACACTATTGCCATTTGGTACTTACTGTAACATCCAGTTTGTTTAGAGAGAAAAGTTGATGATCCACTTGGAGAGACCATAAGATACGACTGTTTTCCACTAACACTAGTGTACCTGTTAAAATAACAGAAATAATAGCTACAAAAAAGATGTCATCTCAGCCATTATCACCCTTGCTCAAAGTTACATACTTACAGGATCTAAAATAAGTTCTCTTTTCAGACTTCACACTAGTCGAGGTTTTATATTTGAGACAGAATTTTCATAAACTCTTACGAAACAATACCTGGATTTTATGACCCTGAGATAGAAGCCTTTTGAAAATATTGTTTGTAAAGGAGAAAATGCTGGTTACCTGCATTTTCTCCTTTCCCACAATGTTTTCTACCTTTTCCAATTCAAAGTCAATTTTTGATTCACATTTATTTTGCTGCCTGCAAATGCTATCAATTTGGACTGGTCCAACATTTTGTTGTTTTGGGTTAATTATACCTTATGCAACGGCCTAAAATATTCTACTGAATAAAGTTTAATTCTTTTACCAAATGACAACATTTTAGACTTGTCTAAATTGAAAGATATGTAGAGGACAAATTGAATGTGGTGCAAAAATATTAAAATCTTTTTTTTTTTTTAGATGTTTACCAGAATTTTCTTTGTTTCCCTCAATGTTTTCAAAAACCTGCTCAATCATTGTTGCTAAAATTTGAATTGCCTGTTAACCTGTTACCATACAATCCTCAATAATGATAACCCTGAAAGCAAAGGCATTTAAAAATATCGTGGAAAAAGATTTAAATGCTGGTAACCAGCACTATCTTCTTTACCTGCTATATTTCTATTGTATTACAGATAAAAGTCGTCACTTGAGCAAAAATTTTTTTGCGGTCTACAATTGCTTTCAAGCTAGTTACATCCTAAATTGTGTCTTTTGGTAAAGAGTTAAACCTTGACCACAAAATTCCAATTATTAATGACCATGAGAAGGAAAGCTTTTGAAAACATTGTGGGAAAAGGAGAAAATGCTGCTTACCAGCATTTTCTCCTTTTCCCACAAAGTTTTCTACTATTCCAAAATCAAATTCAATTTTTGATTCACATTTATTTGTCATCTGCAAATGCTTTTAATTTGGACTAACCCAAAATTTTGTCAGTTGGTAAAGAGGTAAAGGATTAAACCTTTCTCAAATTACCCATAATGTCTCATGGACAACATAAAAAAAAAGGTTTCAAACTTTACGTACCATCAAGAGTACAAAGAGCATACAGAACGTCTGATTTACTTTTGCTTTCTGACTGAGCAGCCTCATCCACCCTTGTATCTGTTTCCTTGATCTTTGAGTCGGGACCTTTGCGTATATTTCCGACAATTTCTGTTGATATGTTGGTGTTTCGAGCTCGACTAGATACCAGAGGGTCGTAAATCAAATTTGCAGGTGCAGATTCAGCAATGCTAAAAAGGACAGAATTTTCATCATTTACACATTAAAAGAATGATGACATTTTTTTGTTTTAAAGGAGGAATGAGAAAAAAATCCTGATCAAACTGCCACAAGGCAGTTCCATGCAAAAGTGTGATCAGTGTTTTTTTTTCCAAAAACCCTCCATAAAAATCAAAAAAATTCTCTTCATTCCAAATAATTCAATGTCATAGACAACAAATACCTAAATATATGATAATGTTACTCAATGTTTTTTTTCCCTGTAAACCCAAAATTGCAGTTTCTACTTTCTAGTGCACATTTCATTGGTATTTCATTGTGCGAGACATTGACTAATTCATAGTCAAAAAGTGTGTAATTCATGACATCATAGCATTGAACATTGCATAATTAGTAGATCTATTGTTAAAATATTTAATATGCTGGAATTTCAAAATCTGACAACTGGATCCTTGTAGAGTGACAATGACAAGTTTTCATTTAGACTTTGATTTTTTCCCTTCAGTTTATGATATTGAGAGAAAATAAACTTAGCTAGAATTTGAACTTCAGACTCCATACAAATTAAGAATGAAAAACCTTATGGAAAATCATATTGGTGTTTGTTTACATTAGTGTGACAGCAAAAGTAGTTTTGGCATTGCATGATTTTTTTTATGGAGCTATGAAAAAAAAAATCTGGCAATCAGAACTCAGAGATATTTAAGAAAACAACACATATAATATTGAAAATAATCTCATGATTCATTCAACTCTCACTGCTAAATTCAGTCCGGACTTCACAGTTTTCAGCACAAATAAGGAATCAAGTTCCAAGTTCAAAATACACAAGGACCATAACATGATGGTATTCAGAACCAAGGTTGTTGGTACCTGTCATGATGTAGATTGGCAGTCTGTGGATCATGAATCAGTCTCACGTATGTCCCACCTGGCTGAGAGGCCAAAAGTTCTGACTTGCCTTCCTCATTTTTGTTTAATGTTATCGAACCAATCTGTGAAAAAAGGTAAGCCATTTAAACTTTTTATTTAACCTTTTGCCTGCCTTTAAAGGACTAAAATATTGCTTACCAGCATTTCTTTCTTTTTATCACAATGTTTTCTACAGCCTTCACTAGCTGCATAGTCAAAATGATAAAAAATGTTTGGAAAACTGGATATAACTTAATAAGCTAATACATGAACATGTAGTTTACAGTTTAACTTGAATTGCCTTATATATTGATCTACACAGCCTGCTTTGCTAAAACACTAAACAAGGTAAGCAATCATAAAATGCAATTATAATTATAGGCCTCATTTTCTCAACAGAAAATGTTTGTTGTATTTTATTTGGCATGCTAAGGGTTGTGGCAATAAAAATGTTCGTTTTGCTTGTCTGTTGAACCACATTCATTCTTAACCACACAATGACTTTTGACCCCGAAGAAAAAGCCTGGAAACCAGCATTTTCTCCTTTTCCCACAAGCTTTTCTGCTCTTTCAAAAACAAATTACATCATTTGAGTCACATACGAACTTATGTCTGCAAAAGCATTCAATTTAGAAATGTCTTAAATTCATCTGCAAAAACTTTCAGTTTGGACAAAATTTTGTCGTTCAGCGAAGAATGAATGAAAATAGGGTCACGATGACCCTGTATCCCTTTTTCATCCCTTTACAACACAAAATAAAGTGTTAATGACCCTGAAAGAGAAGGCTTTCAAAAACGTTATGGGAAAATGGCATGTTGTCAGCAAGTATTTTCTCTTTTTCCCACAATGTTTCCTACCCTATAACAGAAAGAAATAGTCAAACATGTCAAATTTAGTAGTCCTGGGCCCGGTTTCACGAAAAAACTTAAGTCCGTACTCAACTCAACTGAGTTTACAGGCTTAAGTTTGTTAATTTGCTGAGTTGAGTCTGAAACGTTGAGTGCGTTTCACGAACACGTTCTCAGCTAAGTCGCTTATTTTGATGATTTTTTAAACGTCTTAAGCGGTATTTTTGCTACTCTCCGACAGTCGAGGTAATAAACTGTAAAAGTACGGGAACAACTGTCAATATCGCAGTTGTCTGAAATAAAATAAACAAATATTTTCGCATGAAAAACGTACATGCACTTTTAAAAAGCTATTTTACGGAATTCAATCCGTGTATTCGTGCATCGGTATGCACTTCAATGTCGTAAAAGACTGTATCGCTGTGGTTCTAGTCAAAATTTATTGAAATTGTTTCCATGTTTGAGGCCAAAAAAAGCGAAGAAATAAATAGAAGATATTTGGGCTTTTTTCGGTGAAAAATCGAAATTTATTTCATCGAGTGGACACTATCGGTAATATTTTCAGGAGTGGCGCAGCCACGAGTGAAAATATTACCGATGTGTTCACGAGATGAAATAAATTTCGATCTTTCACCGAAAAAAACAAAACAAATATTCTATTTATTTCATGCTTTTAACCCTTTCTGAGAGGAGTCTTATCAAAATCCAGTACAGTTCTTTTCCGTTATTCCCTGTGGCGTACCCCTCCAGCATAGCATTGCAATATAACGTCATGCGCGAGAAATCTAAGGTAAATGACATCATATTTCCCATCTGGTTGTCGGGCACGCGCAATCTACCTAGGCGACAAGAACGTGAAAATCGGTATTTTCACTGGTGATACCAGTGTAAGATCGAAAAATATTTTCACTGCTATTTCTCGATATCCTACCGGAAAGCATGAAATAAAAAGGGATGTCGTTGAGAGCTCTTAATCCAGGAGTGTCCTTGAACTGATGATTTTTTTTTTTGTTTACATTACATTTCGTAAAGCACTGTTTTTCCTCTGAAGGGTTTTCCAAAACCTATGGTATTTATTTCAATGCTCATTTAAGTTTGAAATACCATGGCAAAATGAATATTAACATATGATTTGCTGTAAACCTATCATTGCAGTAAAATTGAATTAGATATAGTATTGCACCCAAATTTCTTGATCAAGCCGATATGAGTCAGTGCAACACTGTACCTAATTTTAGTTGGGTATAGTCTTGCACTCAAATTTCTATGCTTTCTTAGTTAAAAAATCAGTGTAATACTATGTTTAAATAAACATAGTATAGTGTTGCACTCAAATCTATAGATATAGACTTCTTCATGAAATATGAGTATAACATAGCGCCTACATGAAGCTATTCTGAAGCTGAACAAGCAATATTGAGGGACAATGAAGGAAATATAACAAAGTCCATTTACATATAACTTTTACTTTACTTTTTTTTTTCACTTAAAAATTAACTATGCTTTTAAAAACTGCAAGCTGATATGTTTTTCCATATACCTTATGAAGACTTTTCTTTAACCCATTACCACACAATCCCTATCTTTGACAACCCTGAGAAAGAAGTCTTTGGAAAACATTGTGGAAAAATGAGAAAATGCTGGTAACCAGCATTTTCTTCTTTTCCTACAATGTTTTCTATCCTTTACAAAACGAATTTCAAATTTTCAGTCACTTTTATTTTGTCGTCTGCAAATGCTTTTGATTTGAACAAATCCAAAAATTTGTTGTTTGGTAATGAGTTAAGCCACTAGTGACTTTGAAACAATACAGGAAATGCATTATAAATAAATTAATACAAGCATTTTTCCCTTTTCACTCAATGTCCTTAACCCTTTCCCACACAGTCCCTGGGTTTTATGACTCTGGAGAAAGGGCTTTGTGAAAACATTATGGAAAAAGGAGGAAATACTGGTAACCAGCATTATCTCCTTTTCCCACAATGTTTACTATCCTTCTATTCTATCAGAAATTGCCATTTCTGGTACATTTGATTTGTCATCTGTGGACATTTTCAATTTGGTGGAGTCCAACATTTTGTCCTTTGGGAAAGGGTTTACTCTTACACATAACATGATAGCATTTGTACAATTTCAGAACAGTTACAATAAAAAAAATGTACATTTTGTTGTGAAAGTAAACAAATAAAGTTGAACCAATTACCTCACAATACCAAATTTTAATGACCCTGAGGAAAGTGCCTTTTGAAATCATTGTGGGATAAGGAGCAAATACTTGTAACCAGCATATTCTCTTTTTCCCATAATGTTATCTATGCTTTCAGTCATATTCTAACATTTGAGCCACATTTAAACTGTCATTTGTAATTCAATTGCATTTAAAATATCTAGTAAGTCTATTTACTTGGTTGCTTCTGGAACAAAACAGGTACAATTTCCTTTCAAAGCCTAAATATTTTTGACATTGCATGTAGGGTTGGGATAACATTCACAAATGACAAAATGTTGGTCTTGTCTAAATTGAAATCATAATGCAGATGACAAAATATGGCCTATCAAATAGATCTAATGGTATTTGTCTCTGGAACAGTAGAAAACATTGGGGTAAAAGGAAAAATGCTAGTTACTAGCATTTTATCCTTTTCTTCCAATATTTTGAATAATTTTCACTGATGACAAAATTCTGGTCACATTCAGTATCATCTAAACATGCTGCAAAGTTTTCAAGAAAACTTTAAAGTCTTTCAGTATCTAAAGATGTAAAAACTGCTGTTCCATCAATCTGCATCATTCCTCTGCTGTTTCTAGAATGTGGATCAAATCTCATGTCTGGGGAAAAATTAGTCTTGTACTGACCAGATATCATCATACTGTACTGAATGCCTTTGTTTTTACCTATTTAAAACATAAAAATAAACCTTTAAAGGGTGAAAATTCATTGTTACCAAACAACTTTGTTATAGTAATCCAAGAAGGGACTTTCTAAACATTGTGAGAAAAGAGGAAACTGCTGGTAACCAACATTTTCTCCATAACCCACAACATTCAATTCCTTCTAAGATTGTTTTTATTATTTGAGCCCCACTTTAATGTGCTGTCTGAAAATCCTTTCAATCTGAACCAGTCCTAAAATTTCTATTTGGTATAGAGTTGAGTGATGGATGTTATCTCTAAATGGCAATTGCAGAGATCTATCCAGTTCACTTTAAAGAGTAACCTAGATGCTTTCTACAATGTGTGAAATTTTGCCTTTGTACACCAAAATCAGTCCCTGTATGTTCATGCAATCCTTCTCCAATCTGTCAAGTTTTAGTTTCTAACTTTTACTCCTTTGAGAAATTTATCACAGAAAAAGTCTGCTGAAAGTTATAAATTGAAAATGATACAGAAAAATGTATAGATATGGTAGTCAAGGTTATGGATAATGCATTGGAATATCCTCTTAAAGTATATTATGACTTCCACAGACTTCTGTTTTTAACTTAATTATGCAGTAATTTGAGATGTTTACTAAGTCTGATACCTACTGGAAATGAACAAACAACAAGGTTCCATGTTTTTCTCACAATGTTCACATTTTCATTTCAACAAGGAATATATCTTGGACAAGACATTACAAAAACCTGTTAAAACTCTCCACAATGAAGTACATTTTAATTTGTTTTCTGCTAACAGTAGATCTGTTTACCATGTGTGCAGTGTATTTAAAAAAAAAATCACATTATGTTTTTATGACCATTGATGCAGCACTACTTCATAGACTATGAGCTCATGTTTGTAAATGAGAAAAAGTATAAGTAATGTAGCAGTATAGTTGGAAAATTGCTTTAGGTCTGTAAAATAGCTGTTTCTCCATCACTTGCAATCATGTACAGAATTTGGTGCTAAAATATGTATGTGAAAGACAGAGCCTAATCATAAATCATATGTTACTTGAAAAAGTCATCTGTAAATGTTAAATGTGGGACAAAAGGGTGCCTTTCAATGTATATACATGTATTTGAAGATGATCTATGAGCAACTCCATTACTCCATAGATGACAGATACTTTTCCAGTATACCCAATTTCCGTTACCTCTCTCTCTGCCAGTGGGGACTGAAATAGCTTTTGGAAACTACAGATCATGATCAGAGAGTGTAGTCTGCTACTCGATGCTAATATTTTACTAAAATTTACTATCATACAGTACACTACTTATTCACTTTCAGACTATGAAATAAGTTGATATTATTTATTTCAAAAGAGTTCAAAGAAATATTTAATTTGCCAGACTTTTTAACAAGACATACCTGTCGTTTTCTTCTGTGTTGACCTCTAGATCCTGCATCAGAAATGATGTGCCAAGCTAACTACACCATCCCATTACTAATCACTTCACTGTCATCACTCTAATATGTGTTTATTTACCTAGGATGAGAGTAACAGAAAATGAAAGTTTTGTATTAAAAAAAGACACTAAAAAACAAAATGAAAACAAGATGAAACCTATGTTGTTGGTACTCATTGGAATTACCTATCGATATCTACCATACAGGTTTAAAAATTCCAATCACATCTGATAATCAGAAATCAACCAGTTATCTGATCCTCTGTCAATTTAATTGAAAATGATTATTACGTCCTTTATGCCTGAATGTTTGCCATCGAGCTCCCAGCCCAAGTTAATTTGAAGCATAACTGAAGCCAGTTGATAATTGATAAATAGGCAAATAGTGATAACTTTCAACATCTAACATGTTCATCCTATTACACTGTCATTCAAGTTTTAGTCAAGAGAACAAGTCAAGAGATGCAAAACACAATTTCACTTCAGTATTTGCCATTGTTTAACCAAAACCTTGGACCTTAAACAAAAATATAGACCTGCGCACATACATACAGATTTTGCTTTTTTTTGTTTCAAAATTTAAGATTGTTGCCATTACCTGAATTATCATCGGACTCCGTAGATCTTTATATCGTCCAGTGTCCTCATTCCGTGACTGTCCTTGAGCCAGTGATGGTTGTGTACATCTCGTTCTTGAAAAGCACATAATTTGACTTATTTCTGCTCGTAACCCTTACCAGTATTCGAACTTTTTACTCCCCGTGAGTTTCAAAGACAAACACATCGTCACTGTCTTTAAAGCTGTATTTAGGAACGATTTCCGAGTTTAGGTTCGATTTCTCCAGGGGACGATTTCTCCAGCAGCTTAGAAGCTCCTACACAGAACAAAGATCTCTGTCACGTATGTCGAACAGAGACGATCCTTGAAAAAATTCCTTCATGTGGCTTGAAATTGACAAATTCTGTCTCTAAATAGAAGTTGTGTCGGTTTATATCGCTCTAGCGTAGACGTGTCCGCCATTTTTGAGTCGACAACAAGCAGCTTAAGCCAGGGTAGAGTAGACTTAAATTCACAGACTCAACTCAAGGTTTTGAGATCGTTACTGAGTCTGTTATGTTCTTGAAACGCAACTTAAATAACGAACTCAATTTAAGTCAGAAACTGAGTCCGTTAGCAGATTTGAGCAAAATAACGGACTTAAGTTGTTTCGTGAAACCGGGCCCTGGGCCTCATGATTTCAGAGAAGAAGATTTTCAAAGACTTTCAATATTTTTCAGTTTTGTTGCCATAGCAACAAGAGTTTTCGAAGGAATCAAATTCTTTCAAGTTATTTCGAAGAGGACCATGGCAGAATAATTTCTATGAATTTTCATCAAATTTGGATGAGTAATTTCAGAGAAAAAGATGTTTGAAATAAAAGTTAACAAATGCATGGACAAACAGATGGATGGAAGGACGCACGACGAACACCGGGCACTGGCATTAGCTCGCTGGCCTTCCGTAAGTGGAGTTAAAAAAAAAAGAATCTTGCTGCCTGCCTGCAACGATCCCTATAAAACTTTACCTGACCAGCCAGCTGCCATTTATCTATCTGAATCAGTGACCCCTTGGGCTCTGTATCAATTTCTGTACCCTCTGAAACCCATTTGTACAAACGAATCACTCGGTCTGAGTAGCCAATTGCTAATTCCATCTTTCCATCTCCATCTGCAATGTATTGTAGATTACAAAAGTAATTTTAATGGGATTTGGCCTCTCTCACCTCTGAAAATATTTTTGACTTTGTTCAGGTGGGAAAAGCTGGTCACTTGTCAATGTTGAGCCAAGCAGTGGTAATAAAAAATCTAGAAATGCAAGGATTGGTGCACTGACTACCCTCATTTATCTGGAAGAAAAACCCTGAAAATTACTATAATTTCAGTCATGTAACACCAATCATAGAACTGTATGACTAGTTACAAGCATAGTGTGTTATATATAAAGAATTGATCTCCTTTACCACTGAAGTGCTATTGGACAACCTTATCCCACAATGTCCTCTACCTTGCCAAAAGCAAATTCCAAAATTTTGAGTCACATTCATTTGGTTGTCTGAAAATCCTTTCAATTTGGACTAGTCTAAAACTTTGTTGTTTGGTAAGGAGTTAAGATAAATTTGCCCAATTGCCACAATGTTTTCGAACTTGGCCTGCTGCCAGAAAAAAACCATCTTCTGCATAATTCATGAGCTCACTTTTTACCATGCAGTCCTGAATTTTAACAACTCACATTGTTAACCCATTACCACACAATCCCGACTTTTAACGACCCTGAGAAAGAAAGCTTTTGAAAACATTACCAGCATTTTCTCCTTTTTCCACAATGTTTTCTACCCTTCCCAAACCAAAATTCAATTTTTTAGTCACATTTAGTCTGTCGTCTGCAAATGCTTCCATTTTGGACCAGTTTAAAATTTTGCTTTTTGGTAAGATCTAGAGATCCAGAGAAAGAAAGCTTTTGAAAACATTCTGGTAACCAGCGTTTTCTCGTTTTCCCTCAATGTTTTCTAACCTATTAAAGGCAGGTTCTATCATCTGAGCCATCTTTGTTTTGTCGTCTGCAAATACATTCAATTTGGACAAGTCTAAAATTGTGATTGCATGTTAAAGAATCAACCAATATTACCAACATCAGCTGTTAGCATCACTTTCCCATTTGGAGGTAAATGCTGCTGGAAAAAAGGTTGAAAATTGTCCCCGTCATCATCTGTATGACTCTGTTGAAACAAATAAAAGAAAAATCAATCAAAGTGCTTTAAAGGTGGCCCTTCAGATCTTGGGACGAAAATTTTACAAAAATGCAAAAATATCATCCTTATACTCCCAAAGCCTCCTAATTTCCATTCATAACACTCCAGTAGTCGAAAACCATCGGACAACACGAGAAATTAGAGATTTACTATGGCCCAGGTTGACACCAACGGGAGACACGTTCTATTTTTAGATGATCAGTTAGCTCATTTACATACAGGAATACACAGACGAAGTTTCAAACATAGCTTCTGAAGAAGACATTATGGAAAATAATTATTACATGTTTGTTATGTAATGGAATTTAGGCGTAATTAGTCACGTGCCAGTCACTTGACATTCCCACAATGCTTTATTGATTTTTGGCGTGAAATCTAAAAATACCTTAAGAGGCTACGTAGCCTTTTAAGGGAATACCATCAAAAACCATTTTTTTTCGTAATTTTATGAGTCTTAATTATTGATGATTTGTATTATTTTTTCATATGAATTTCATATTTTTTTTAATTTGGTGAGATGTAAAAATTCTAAAGACCCACCTTTAAGTACTGACAGACTATTAACCCTTTACCAAAAGACACAATTTTAGACTGGTCCAAATTGGAAGCTATTGCAGACGACAAAATAAATGAAATTCAAAAAGTGAAAGTTGTTTCCAGCAGGGTATAAAACATTGTGGGAAAAGGAGAAAATGCTGGTTACCAGCATTTTCTCCTTTTCCCACAATGTTTTCAAAAGGCTTCTATCTCAGGGTCGTAAGAACCAGGGACTGTTTGGTAAAGGGTTGAATGAGAAACAAAAGTAAAGGTAAAACTTGGCTGTTCCATACAAAACTGAAGAGAAATGGTCGAACCTACTTTCAAGTCTGTTCTGGTTTGATCCGGTCTAATACACCTATTAAGTCCACTCCAGTTTAGCCCAATCCAATCTGGTTACAAAGTCTGATCTGTTATGATTAGGTGACTTTACCTGACTGCTGACTGCAGTTTACCTGTCACAATAGGAAATTACCAAATACCATTACGGCCATCACCTATGAGTTTGATGAATGTAGACGCGATGATCAAGAGTACACTGGTGATAACAAGATAATGCAATGATGATAACGCAATAGTACAATGATGGTAATACGATAGTGCTACGGTGATAATTTGATGGTATGACAATAATAATGCACTAGTGCAATGGTGGTAACATAATGCATGTAGTACAATGATGATATAGAGGATAATCAACTGCTTATTTTTGATATGAAAAGTATCTCACGAGGATGTGTTGTTAGGCGTTGAAAAAACGACTGCGCAGCACGAGTTTTTTAACGCCTTTTTCAATGCCTTAAGACGCATCCGTGTAAGATATTTTTCATATCAAAAATAACCAGTTGATTATTCTATTTATCATATACCTTATAAACATTATTATCTTTAATTTTTCGTTTGAAAGTTGGGGAAAAAAATTTAGTCCGAAAAAAAAGTAGTTAAAGTGAAAGTTAATATCATCACTAGTGATGATATCAAAATTCATTCCAAGATTTCACTGCTAGGTATATAATAAAACATGATAGTACAATGACTGTAAAGCGATAGTGAGATGATGAAAACACCGTAATTATTATATCACACTATCATCATTGCACCATCTCATTATCACCGTCACAGTTCTGTGATTTTACATATAATCAACGTACCATCAAGCATCACATTTAAAATCAACAAATTCATAGGCAATGACCCTAGCATTGGAGAAGGCTAACATTCTGTCAACTGGTAAAGGGTTAACTGCAGTGTTATGTTAACCCTTTACTCCACAGATACTCATTTTGACGTATCAACAACAGATAGCTTTTGAAAACATTGTGAGAAAAGGAGAAATTGCTCATAACGAGCAATTTCTCCTTTTCCCACAATGTTTTCCACTCAATCAGATATTTGTATCCTCATTTGTCCTTATTTTTGACATCATATCTTTATTTGCTGCTGAAATGGAAGAGCCTCAAATTGGCATATCAGGTAAAGGGTTAAATCTTATCAAATGACAAACTGTAGACTTCTCCAAATTAACTCTTTACCACACAACAAAGTTTTAGACTTGTCAAGATGGAAAGCATTTGCAGACAACAAAATAAATGTGACTGAAAAACACAGGATTGTTTGGCAAGATGCTGATGTCGAATGTCTTTGTTTTTGTAATAATAAAGTGAAAGTAGGAAAAACCTCCAATCCATTTCCCTCTGTACCGTCTCCCTTGACATTGAACACGTGGTACCACCCCTCTGCTGTTAGACAATACATATTGTTCTGCAAGAACATAAAATTAAAGCATCTTAACCCTTTACCCCATAAGGCATTCCTATGGCATCTATAATTGACCATAAATAACAATAAGGATGAAGCCATTTCTTACATGTAAATGACACCTTTTGATAGTCCAAACATTGTGACAAAAGGTGAAATTGCTGTCACGAGCAATTTCATTTTTTGCCACAATGTTTTCCAAAGGCTCCTACAAGCAATGTGTAGAAATGAGTATCTATGGAGTAAAGGGTTAACTCATTACCACACCATGCCGACTTTTAACGACCCCTACAAAGAAGCCTTTTGAAAACATTGTGGGAAAAGGAGAAAATGCTGGTAACCAGCATTTTCTCCTTTTCCCACAATGTTTTCTACTTATCAAGGACAAATTCCATACTTTGATAATTTGAGCTATGTTTAAATTGTCTTCTGTAAATGCTTTCAATTTGGACAGGTCAGTTATTTGCCTATGTGGTAATATGTTAACCCTTTACACCATAAGGCATTTCTATGGTATCTCTAATTGGCCCTAAATAACAGCAAGGATGAAGCCATTTCTAATGTGTATGACATCTTTTGATAGCAAAGAAAACATTGTGACAAAAGGTGAAATTGCTCAACACGAGCAATTTCATCTTTTGCCACAATGTTTTCCAAAGGCTCCTACAAGCAATGCGTAGAAATGAGTATCTATGGAGTAAAGGGTTAAGGGCTAAATCAATGAATAAATCAACAGACTCGTTCATTGGAGTGTAAAAACTGTAGGCCTAATAATTGCAACTTTAAAGTTACTGCTGTCCAGTTACCGCGACCAGTATAGACCATAGATCAAAGTGATAAAAAAAAATCAGACTGTATATTTTGAACAGTCTGATCTTAATCTTCAGTGGCCACGAAGGCTACTATAGTTTAAAAATACTTAAGACTTCAACTATCCTGAATTTTACCAAGCCTGCCATTTGAAAACCCAGCATTTTCTCCTTTTCCTACAATGATTTCAAAAATCCTCATTTTCATGTTTGTTAAAACTGAAGATTGTGTAGTAAAGGGTTAAGAAATATCGAAGCAGCGTTTCTCCTTTTCCCACAATGTTTTCTCTCCTAGAAAAGACAAAATTAAATAATCACTGGAGCTGTATTTCATTTGTTTTCTGCAAATCTTTTCAATTTGATCCAGTCCAAAATGTTGCTGCTTGGTTGGTTGGTTGTATTGGGGTTTAACGCCACTTTAACAGCTATGGTCATATCATGGCGGTCGGTGACGCACATGTGTTTCCTGGCTTTCTCATACCAGTACTAACACTACTTTCTTTCCAAAGCCACCGCCTACTTTTCTCACTTACTTCAGCAGAGCTGAGAGGCGAAAATACGCCGGAAAGAAATTTTGCCTCAACCGGGTATCGAACTCACAAACATCAGATTATGAGTCCAACACGCTCACCACTGAGCCAACCCGGCGGGCATTGTGGCTTGGTAAAGGGTAAAAAGCTCTTAGATTCTGAATGATAACGATTAGTCTTGGTAGATGGGAATACAAACATTACCTTTCCTCTGCTAAAAACATCCCCTATTCCAACACATGTAATCTAAAATAAAAATAAAAGAAGAGGGTATACTATTTCAACCCAGAACTACCCGCATGTGACTTTTCACTGTGCTGCAGAAAATTCTTGAGAACACTGTTAGATATAAATGAGAAATTGCTTACAACCTTACCTTTCAGTAAGAAAATTGTTAAAAGTTGTCAATGCATTAATTAACCTTTACCAAACAATCCCTGGTTTTTACGACTCTTGAGATAGAACTCTTTTGAAAACATTGTAGGAAAAGGAGAAAATGCTGGTAACTAGCATTTTCTCCTTTTCCCACAATGTTTTCTACCCTGCTGGAAACAAATTTCAACTTTTGAGTTACTTTTGTTTTGTCATCTGCAGGTGCTTTCAGTTTGGACCAAACTAAAATTTTGTTGTTTGGGTAAGGGTTAAAAATTTGCTCTTTTCTCTTATCTCTACAAAGCAACATAGTTTTTGTTTTCAACTTGTCCAAACTGAAAGCAATTGCAGAACATAAGATAGATTTGACTCAAAAAGTGATTCTTTTTAAAGTTATAAAACAGAGTGCAAACAGGAGAATATGCTATTACAAGCAACCAGCATTTTCTCCTTTTCCAACAATGTTCCCAAAACAAATCCCCATTTTTGAGTCACTTTAATTTTGTCATCTGCGAATGCTTTCAATTTGGAACAGTGTAAAATTTTGTCGTCTGATTAACCCAGAAGCCTGTTGAAGACACTGTTGGAAAAGGAGAAAATGCTGGTGACCAGCATTTTCTCTTTTTCCCACAGTGTTTTTTACCCTTCCCAAACCAAATGTTGATTTTTCAGTCACCTTTATTTTGTCGTCTGCAAATGCTTTCGATTTGGAACAGTGTAAAATTTTATCGTCTGGTTAAGAGTTAACCTGGGGTAGGTACAAAAAGGATTAACCCATTACCACACAATCCCTACTTTTGACGCCCCTGAGAAAGAAGCCTTTTGAAAACACTGTGGGAAAAGGAGAAAATGCTGGTAACCAGCATTTTCTCCTTTTCCCACAGTGTTTTCTACCCTTCCCAGAACAAATTTCAATTTTTCAGTCACCTTTATTTTGTCGTCTGCAAATGCATTCAATTTAAGCCAGTCTAAAATTTTGTCATGTGCTAAAGAGTTAACTCTTTACCACATAATCCCGAGTTTTAACGACCCTGAGGAAAAAGCCTTTGGAAAACCTTGTGGGAAAAGGAGAAAATGCTGGTAACCAGCATTTTCTCCTTTTCCCACAATGTTTTCTACCCTTCACAAAACAAATTTCAAATTTCCAATCACTTTTATTTTGTCGTCTGCAAATGCTTTCGATTTGGACAAACCTAAGATATTGTCGTTTGGTAATGAGTTAAAAACTCTAGTTTACCATTCCAAGATTTGAACATTTCCTCCATGGTGTTCTCCCTCTGCCTTTGAAAATACACAATGTCCCATCAATGTTACCCACAGTGAGTTCATTTCCCTGTAAATGATAAATCATCCATGCTCTGTGAAAAAGGGGTTTAAAGGTGGCCCTTCAGATTTTGGGACGAAAATTTTACAAAAATACAAAAAAAGCATCCTTATATTCCCAAAGCCTTTTAAGTTTCATGTATAAAACCCTCGTAGTCTAAAACTATCTGACAGCCAGAGAAATTACAGATTTACTGCAGTCCTGGTTGACACCGACGGGAAACACCGTCTATTTTTACATAAACAACTCGCTCATTTACAAACCGTAAATACACAGACGAAGCTTCAAATATTGCGTCCGAAGAAGATATTATGGAAAATAGTTACAATTTTGTTATGCTATGGAATTTAAGCGTTTCACCAGCATTTTCTCCTTTTCCCACAATGTTTTCTAAAGGCTTCTTTCTCCGGGGCGTCAAAAGTAGGGATTGTGTGGTAATGGGTTAAAGAAATACGGCACTAAAACAGGCCTGATTTCTCTTCAAACATATTGATAAAAGCCATTTTCTCCATTGCTACTTTACAGCGTGTATTACTACAATCCCCCAAATATTGGGGGAAGGGGTGCGTCATATAAGACAGGTCAAATCTTCGAAGAATATGACATGCAGAGACAATGCCTCTGATGTAAAAGGATGATACTCTTGTTTGTTCAAACTGGATCTAGATCAACTGAATGTCCACCTATAAGTAGAAACCCATTTGCAGTAATTTGAAACTTCAACCTTTTCTGCTGTAATGATGTAATGATGGCTTTGACACAACATTAACACATTCCCTTCACACAATCCCTACTTTAGATGCCCCTGAGAAAGAAGCCTTTTGAAAACACTGTGGGAAAAGGAGAAAATGCTGGTAACCAGCATTTTCTCCTTTTCCCACAGTGTTTTTTACCCTTCCCAGAATGAATTTCCATTTTTCAGTCACCTTTATGTTATCATCTGCAAATGCTTTCAATTAGGACCAGTCTAAAATTTTCTTGTGTGGTAAAGAGTTAAAGGTGGCCCTTCAGATTTCGGGACGAAAATTGTACAAAAATGCAAAAAAATCATCCATATACTCCCAAAGCCTTTTAATTTTCATTCAGAAAACCCCTGTAGTTGAACACAGTCCGACAACACGAGAAATTAGAGATTTACTACACCCCAGGTCGACACGTATTTTTGTATTGCAGGATGCGTATTTTCGTATTACTTATTACTATTATTTTTTTCGTTTTTAAGATACTTATGGACATCAAATGATACTAAAGATTCTAGAAAAATCTTTAGTATCATGTGTTGTCAATAAGTATCTTAAAAACGAAAGAAATAATAGTAATAAGTAATACAAAAATACGCATCCTGCTACTTTCTGTGACGTCAGCGAATGGAGTCCCGGATAAATCAAAATGTCCTGATAGAGCTGTAAAACATGACGGATATCTCTGGTTGAAAGGTGTCTACTGAGGTATCGCCGGATGTTGCAGGTACATTATTGTCTTGTCTATCGCTAGGCTAAATGAGAGTATGATCAATGTTTGTTTCGTGGGTGATTTTGGTTGGGAAAGGCTGTCGGGTGCTAGCGCCAGCAATCGAGACGTTTCGTTCCTTGTGTTTATATTATATAGGGGAGAGGTTTTTTTTCATGTTTTATCATTTATTTTGGTTATAGAATGTCAAATTCCTGTGGTTCAACCTCTACTACCTTCAGTCTGAAGGTGTCTGCTCCGATGCTATTTTTGTGACTGGTCTTCGCTAACACCTTCAGTCCAGCCATTCATTGAACCCGTATGGAAAAAATATGATTTTACCCGCATCTTTTTGAACGGCTCTATGCGACAGAATTTCAAATGACAACTAATAAAATGGGCATGGATTGTTAGATAAATGATTAATCTTTACAAAAAAACTGATGTTAGTTAATATCCAGCTCTTACCTTTGTGCAAATCTGTACTTTTCAACGTAAATAATCGTTGACCTACTTCACCAGAAATCAAAACATGGTGATCTTTTCAATGCGCATGTCTCGGCAGAAATCGCAGTATCTCTGACACGCTACAGGATGGTTTAGTTGCGAATTTTGCAGTAAACAAACGCACCTTGATCGAACATGGCTGTATAGGGTTAGGGAACCAGACTGTACAAATTTCAAATTCCGTTGAGTGCGCATGCCTGACTAACGGAAGTCGCCGTGTTAGTTGTTTACAAATTATGCTGGATTTATTTACGTTGGGAAAAGGGTAAATTCCCATTGATTTAATTGGTATTTTGCAGCATATTTTGTGTGCTCTTATAGATTAATCATTTATCTAACGATCCATACCCATTTTATTAGCTGTCATTGGAAATTTTGTCGCATTGAGCCGTTCGAAAAGATGCGGGTAACATCGTATTTTTTCCAGAAGGGTTTAATGAATGGCTGGACTGAAGGTGTTAGCGAATACCAGTCACAAAAATAGCATCGGAGCAGACACCTTCAGACTGAAGGTAAACCTCTACTTACTTTATCATTATCAATGTCACCTAGTAAAATGGCCTGGTTGAAAATGTTGCCGGAAAATTCAACTTCTATACGTTCAACAAAGGATACTGTCCTCCACATAACTTGCCAGGTGAATAAAAAATCTTGATGCTGATTCTTCTATAAGTAAAATGACATTTTCAATGCAACTTTATCATTAAGAGTAACCTCCCTTGAGATTTTGTAAGCTTCCAACTGACCCATGATTGCTAGAGAACTCGTACCCTGGAGAATTCGTACTCTAATCTGAAGGATACGCGTTCTCCAGAGATCTCGTACCCTGGTAACGAATTCTCCAGAGAACTCATTACCTACAGATATTTGGGGGATAGATTTATACATGTATATATCATTCAGATTTTGGTGAAATGATTTTCATTTTATCTTTTGTGAAACGAGTAAGTTATATACAATAATCAAGCATTGTAGGCATATTTAGTAAAACATCAGTTTTCCAATCGGTGTTTGATGGATTTAAACGGAAAGGAAGTAAGGTAAATGGGCAGGTAAATTTTAGAAAAGAAAAATTATCAGGTAGGTCTACGTAATCAAACAGCAAAAGGCTACTTTTTACATACTGTTTGATTGATTTTCTTTTTTTTAAATCCAATAGATTTCAAGCTATTTATAAGATTAACAAACTGTTCAAGTTTTACAAAAATCTGATAACAAATGCAGACTTTATTGCATTAAAAAGAAACGGAAATTTTCAATTTGAAATGGATACTTTCCCCGTACTGTTAGTTGGATTTTTTATCAAAATCAATAGGTCTGAAGCTATTGATAAGATAAAGAAACTGTAAGTTTCACTGAAATATGACCAACAACATAAAAAGATTAACAGATGGACAGATAGACAGACAGACGGACGGACGGCGGAAACTCCACCATGACATAAGCAATAGAGTTAAAAACGAGAGAAAGCTTCTAAATATCGTTGTGGATCGGTCTATGGTCTGTCCCAGATACGTTCTCCGTCAGATTCCATTGTGATTTTATGGTCAAAGGGAAAGAACTCGAACAACTCGGTATCCAGTAGTTATGAAGAGTACTCTCCCTTATTACCCCCCTTTTTTTCGGAATAGTCTTTTTTTCAACCACTAGGAACAGTCACACCGAAACTTAAGAACCGGTGCACGGGTAATTTATACCCATACGGTCTATCGAAACACCCGGACCCTCTGTTAACACTTGTTCTGCTAAATTATAAGCAAATGAGACGTTTAAGCCGATTTTGAAACTCAATCTTCGGCTATTTCAATGGAAGTTTCTTTTGGAAAAATGCTCTGAATGGACCATGTAGATTCAAGATCAGCCTGCACGTTCATTTATAAACTTGTACATTCGAGTTAAGTCTGTGCTGATGGTTTCCCAGCTGATATTCTTAAGTCAAAGGCAGGATGCTGTTGCGTTTTTTTTTTTTTAAATCATAATATGATTTATTGTCTCAGAGGTTAAGTGTTCAAATTAATATATAGAGAGTGACCTGCCCCTTACAACCCTCATTCCACTAACATAGGGGGATCTAAACTAGAATCAACATTAAAAAAATCGAGAAAAACTCAAGGACCTTTTACAGACAGTGTTGATCAAGATCAGATTGCACAGAACATATAGTCTGATCTTTGATCTACACTGTCCAATAAGGGGATGTCTAATCCTGAAAAAAATACCTGTGAAATAGCCAAATTTTGGTTTTTAGCTCCACTGGCCGAAGGCCAGCGAGCTATTGTCATGGCGTTGTGTCCGTCGTGAGTCCGTCTGTCCGTCCGTTCTTTCGTCCGTGCGTGCTTCCGTAAACTTTTTCTTTAAAAAACTTCCTCTCAGAAACTATATACTGACTGGATTTTTACCAAATTTTACTATATGTTCTTTAGGTGGTCCTGTTTCAATTTTTTTTTCAAATAATTGTGTTCCATGAAGAATTCTGGTTGCCATAGCAACCAAAGTAAAAAGCTTTAAAAATCTTCTCCTCCCCAACTGCTAATTGGATAGCACTATTATTTTGCGGGAATGTTCCTTAGGTAGAGGTCTACAGAATTCCTTTAAAAAAATGATCCGTCAAAAAACATGGCTTTTATGGGAGACTCATTTTCCTTTTATGGTATAAAGTAAAATCTTTGAAAAATTTATTCTCTCAAACTATTCATTGGATTTCATTGTTGTTTTCACTGTGGGAAATGGTGGAATTACTCATAATCAACCAAAGACGAGAAGTCTTTGGAAAACACTGTTGGAAAAGGAGAAAATGCTGGTAATCAGCATTTTCTCCTTTTCCTTCAGTGTTTTCTACTCTATCAAAGAGAGAAATCATCATTTCATCAATGTTTAATTTGTCATTTGCAAATGCTTTCAATTTGGTCACATCCCAAATTTTGTTCTTTGGTAAAGGGTTAAAGAGGGTTGCTTTACATAATCCATAGTCCTTTTCATATAAAACAAGAGAACCTCTGCACTTTTATTATTCTGGCAAAGGTTTGTTAACCTACTGGTGACCAAGTGCAAAGTGGACAGAAGGGGTGTTAATCCTGGTGACCTATTTAGTTTTCTATATTTAGATGTTTCCCCACCCAAAATGGTTTGTGACAAGACCCTCTTTAACCACGGCGGGGAATCACGTGACACAACAACAACAACAATGACCGTTATTTGAAAAAAATCCCCGACTTCAGGTAAGAAAATCTTCAATAATTCCGTTAATACATGACCGATTGGAATTTGGTTTGAAGCAGAGAAGGCGGAAGGACTCCAGGGATTTGCTTGATGTGTTAGATTTTTTTAACAACACCTGATAAAAAAGTTATTGACGAGCAAACAAATTTTTTACCCTGGATAATTTGTTTGCTCGTCAATAACTTTTTTATCAGGTGTTGTTTAAAAAATCTAACACATCAGGCAAATCCCCGGAGTCCTTCCGCCTTCTCTGCTTCAAACCAAATTCCAATCGGTCATGTATTAACGGAATTATTGAAGATTTTCTTACCTGAAGTCGGGGAATTTTTTTCAAATAACGGTCATTGTTGTTGTTGTGTCACGTGATTCCCCATCGTGTTAACTATAACCAGATGACAAAATTTTGTAACTGCTCATAATTGAAAGATGTTGGAGACAATATAATATAGCTTCAGATTAATAAAACTTGTATCAAAAAGGGTAGAAATTATTGTGAAAAACTAAGAACATGCTGGTTACCATTATTTTCTTCTTTTCTCGCAATCTTTTTCTTAGCTTTTTCTCTTCAGTTGGTAGCTAAAATGCAGGATTGAATGGTAATTGTTAAAAACTTCTCTTCACTGTTACAGAAAAATCAGGCCTGTGGAGCAATACAGGCGCTCAAGCGCCTCTAGTTACTATCAGTTTGAAGGTTTTATCTCAGTTACATAGTAGGATAAGGGTTAAATTCTTAACCAATAAATCTACCAAACTATAAATTTAGAGTTTTGTAGTCTTTGGTTTTAAATAGCATCTGCAGATGGGATCTAATGTTTGATTAAAAGTTTCTCAAAAGAAGGACTTTGCAAAGGATATGAAATCGTTGTGGCAGAAGGAAAATTGCTTGTAACCAGCAGTTTTCCTTAAGATTCCAAACATGTTTTCCAAAAGCCTAAGTAGTGTCCCTAAATATCCGGACTGTCACGTGAAGGGTTAAATTGCATGAGAATTATTCGATAAAAAATGTATAAGAAATATAATCATATACAAGCATACTATTGATTTAAAGCTACGGCGTAATCTACATAATTACATGTATGTGTAAATATGATTTTCCTTGATTCACATATGACCAAAAACAAAATGGATAAATAGTCACTTTTCTCAATTAGATACAGTTTATTTACGATATCGAATTATATCCTTTAGCAATCGACCCAATAAATGAAGCCTATAGACCCGTAATGCAAAACTATCGCAGTTCGGATTTTTTTTAAAAAAAAAATTGTGGTCTAGGGGAGAAAACTCGTACTGACTAAGAGTAAGAGAAAACCAATAGTAATCTCCCTTATAATGATCTGCACCCCCTCCCTTTCTCCTAGACGCTTGACGGATCAAAGTATTAAACACAACACTGGGGGAAAGGTGACATGCATGTATCGGTGTTAATCTGTTTTTAATGAAGATTTCAATTAATCTTTACAAGAGAGTTTCATTGACTTTGATTTCGATACAATATAATTTTTACGAAAGAACATTTCCTGCTTTATTTCTTGAAATTCGAATGGAATCATCGAGACAGTTTTGAATCCTGGAAATTCGCCATTTGCAAAGTTATGAGATTTGCGGACGGCATTCAGTATCATACTCCATAGAATGCAGGATCTGATTCTCTGTTTACATAGTCCGCTTGTTTTGTTGAATCTATGTAGTGTTAAAATCTCTACAAGATACATTTAATGGACTGTAGAGTCTATATATTTAAACCGTCGAAAGAGGTCCAGATGTAGGCGCGAAAAAACTTCAAACCGCCATATGCAATAATAGTTGTCTTTGCAACCAGTGTAGATTAAGATCAGACTGCACAGAACGTTCAGTCTGGTCTTGATCTACACTGTCCATTTTGCTTAGACATTCTTCACAAAAGCAACCTTGATAATGTAACTGTTTGGGATAAGATTCTAGATTGAACATTTCTGTTGGGTTTATTTGACTACGTAGATAGTTGTCAGTATTGGGGACAGTTTTAGGGCTCAATTTTGAATCTAGCTCAAATATTTCTACAAACTAGAAGTTTTGTTTTGAACTAGTTTATAAGATAACGTTTCAAAATTAAGCGGTATAGATCTGTCGACATTGTCCGTAAATGAAAACATATTTTGTTGGTAAGTGTGCGTTTATTTATCATTGTGATATCATATACTCTCTAATTTGATTTATTAATATCTGTTACTTCAGAGGTATGTTACCAAATGATGCATTGTTATTCTAGTGAAATCTTACCTTAATTCCAAATTCAAATATTGGCGTTATAAATTGTCATGAAATAAAGGGAAGACTACCTACCGCCTGTTTTGACAAATAACATGTCTTACTGAATTATTTTCTGTCGGGTGGCATGTCGATTTTAGAATAATTGAAATTAACAATTTTACCATACGAACTGATTCAAAGTCGTTACAGCTACATGAAAAATTATCGCTTGTCAAACCGATCGTCTCTACAGACGTTACCGTGTTTATTCATCCTCGGTTTTACGCTTGCTCTTTGCTGGCATTTTTTGTAAGGTGCACAGGCATATAAGGACCACAGGCATGAGGAGGAGGTTCCATGTCCCGCCTACTGCTTCTACCATTCAGGTACTGTAGCCGCAGTCATTTAGCACTACCGGAAAAAGCCAAAGCGAGGCTTTGGGTGGAGCCTGTCTCTTGTAGACCTATCTTCAAAGGTAACGACGTGAAGCAGTCAGAAATAAGCACTTTCCTCTTCAATAAGGGAAGCAACTCTGACATTATTCATAACAAAATTTTGTACGAGTTGTCTCCCATTGACCATTGGTAGTTCATCATTCTATTGGCAATGGCCTTAAATTGTGAAAGAAAATCAGTTTAAAACAAAACACCCAGCACAAGCGCAAGTAAAATGGAATAAATAAGCAAAGGAAGGGAGCAAGAAAGTAAATAAAACAATGGACAAAAAATACATGATAATGTTTTAACAAATATCAGTTGAAATGACATGAAGGAACCAGAAATAAACAAACACAAGGAGACAAGATAGTTTTCCTTGATTTCTTGTGATTTGACGGGTGCTTCTTGTTGTTAGTGGTACATTTCATAATCTAACACAACAAATCGCGTGTATCTTCACATATAAACCGTAAAACAATCCACAAAATACTGGAATCATTGATGAGTTTTATTTTCACAGTGTCCAGGTTATACATACATGTATATTCGGATAAAAGTTTGGCTTTGTTCTTAACTCTTTACCACACGAGAAAATTTTAGACTGGTCCAAATTGAAAGCATTTGCAGACGACAAAATAAAGGTGACTAAAAATTAGAAATATGTTCTGGGAATGGTAGAAAACACTGTGGGAAAAGGAGAAAATGCTGGTTACCAGCATTTTCTCCTTTTCCCACAGTGTTTTCAAAAGTCTTCTTTCTCAGGGGCGTCAAAAGTAGGGATTGTGTGGTAATGGGTTAAAACACTTCATTTAAGTTTTGAAAAATAAGTAACACAAAAAATGGAGGAAAAGTTTGGTAAAAATTTAACTATTTAGAAGATGACAAACTTTAGGCCTGCATCAAATTGGAAGCAATTTAGCAGACGACAAATCTAAAAGTTGGTCAAAAGATGACTTCTGTCCTTGATAGGATAGGAAAAATGAAATGATAGGAAAAACCAGAAAATGCTGGATAATAGTATTTCATCCTATTTCTATAGTGGTTTCAAAAGAACATAGAGTTCTCAAGGATATATTTTGAAGCTGGGGACTGTGTACCTTCAGTTCGACTCTGAAGGCTTGCTCTGATGCTATTGTTGTTATTTAGTCTCAGCTGTGGAGACCAAATAACAAAAATAGCATTGGAGCAAGCATGCAACCACTAGGCTTTGTATATACCTGTAGACTGAAGGATTTCCCAGGTGTCATTTTGTAATTGGATGTTGGAGAGGAGAAACATTTAAAAAATGGCATCGAAGCTCCCCTTTGGATCGAATGTAGGCTTAGTACATAGATCCTTTTCTTATTGACCAACAAATCTAAAGTCAGTTCTATAACATGATATCAAACCATTCTGTCAGACTGAAGAAAACATTTTGTATGTTTTGTTTTGGCCACAGGGTTCTGAAGCATTGTCAGCCCATGGATACATGTAGATGATTTCTTTATGTGTAAAATACAATGTGGTTGGAATGATGAAATTTGCCATAAAAAGGGTAGAAAAACCTTGTTGGAAAAGGAGAAAATGCCATTTATTATGGTGGTTTGAAAACAATGAATATCTTCAAAAACGATGTCTTGTTGCGTACAAGATACTTAACCCATTACCACACAATCCCTACTTTTGACGACCTAGAGAAAGAAGCCTTTAGAAAACATTGTGGGAAAAAGGAGAAAATGCAGATAATCATTACCAGCATTTTCTCCTTTTCCCACAATGTTTTCTACCCCTCACGAAACAAATTTCAAATTTTAAGTCACTTTTATCTTGTCATCTTCAAATGCTTTCGATTTGGACAAGCCTAATATATTGTTATATAGTAATAAGTTAAACAGAAACATTGAAATTCTTTTATAGCTCAAAATGAAGTAAGATAATGAAAAGTAACCTGGCAAGCAATTACCTTTTTATCATCACCATTGTTTTGTTTTGTTGAAAAGCAGTATATCTATTGGGTTATTGGGTGATGCTCAGTGCTCATAAATAATGGTTTCATAAATGTTCAAGAAAATATGGCGGCAATGGCCTGCCAATAAGTGTGTGAATATTTTTTACAAATCGCAAATTAAAATCTATTTGCTCTATCTGAGTATGTACAAAGAAGTAGGTCAAATGCCAGTGCATTCAGCTCCCTTCCAAAAAAACCCTCTACCTCATGGGTGTTTTTTTTACTGATAAAGTGTGTGAAAGGTTTGAAACTTTCTTTTTTCATTTCAGATTTTCAGTACAGAATTGCTTGGGGAGTTAATGGTTGTCCAGTAATTTTTGCAGCACTTAAACTTCATGAACGTTCAATGAGAAACATGTGGAACACTAAAGAAACAGAATTCAGAGGTCTACCATATTATAGAACCATTGTGAAGTCATTTATAAAGAAACAGAACCAGTTAGTGGTATGTCCCTCTTATAAGACGATAACTACCATGTGTCGAGTATTTTGATTCTGTAACAAAAGAACAAAATGCCTAACCCTTTACCAAACAATCCCTGGTTTGTACGACCCTAAGATAGAAGCCTTTTGAACACATTATGGGAAAAGGACTACAAAATTGTCCAGGTTAACCCTTTCACACAAAATGCCGACTTTTGATCCTCCTGGAAAAGAAGCCTTTGGAAGACGTGGGAAAAGGAGAAAATGCTGGTAACCACATATTTTCTCCTTTTCCCACAAAGTTTTCTACTCTGTCAAAGAAAATTTGCACAATTGTAACCACTTTGAAATTGTCGTCTGCAAATGCTTTCAATTTGGGCAAAGGCTAAAAGTTTTTTGTCTGATAAAGGGTTAAAAGGTTTTGCATTCTGTAAATTACATACAGCTTAAGTTATGAGATTCATGATTTAAAAAAGCAGAAAACACTGATGGAAAAGGAGGAAATGCTGGTATCTAAGGTTTTTCTCCTTTTCATTGTTCAATATTTCCAAATCTCAAAACCTGAAGCTAAATTCAAACTGTCCTCTTCAACTGCTTTAACCCTATACCAAGCCATCCGGACTTTTAACAATTCTGATAAAGAAGGCTTCTGAAAACGTTGTGGGAAAAGAAGAAAATGCTGGTAACCAGCATGTTCTCTTTTTCCCACAGTGTTTCCTACCCTGCTGAAAACAAATTTCAATTTTTGAGTTTTGTTTATTTTGTTATCTGCAAATGCTTTCAGTTTGGACAAGTCTAGAATTTTGTTGTTTGGTGAAGAATTATGGATGACTGACATGGATTAATTCTTTACCACACAATCCCGACTTTTGACGACCTGGAGAAAGAAAACCTTTAAAAACCTTGTGGGAAAAGGACAAAATGCCGGTAACCAGCATTTTCTCCTTTTCCCACAATGTTTCCTACCCTTTCCAAATGAAATTTCAGTTTTTGAGTCATGCTTATTATGTCGTCTGCAAATGCTTTCAAGTTGGACTAGTCCAAAATTTTGTAATCTGGTAAAGAGTTAAGATATATTGCAAATTAACAATTTGTAGCTAAAGGAATATTTTAGTAGGGAAAAGGCAAATAATGACTGAAAGGAAAACAGGAAAAGTATTAAAGTAGGTATTCACTGAGGTTAATACCAGTAGTCTCTTTTAGCTCTTTACAATGAAAAAAAATAAAGGATGGTCAAAACTGAAAGCATTTGCAGAAGACGAATCACATGGTGCACAGAGTAGAAAAGTTTTCTTTGAAAGGATAGAAACATTGTGGGAAGATGAGAGAATGCTGCCTTTTAGACCAGTACATATTGAAATCATTTGCAGACAACAAATTAAATGGCAACCAGATGTTGAGATATGTCTTGGAATGTATAGAAAAGATTGTGAGATAAGCAGAAAATGCTAATTACCAGCGTTTCTCTCCCTTTTCCTCATTATTTTCTAAAGCCTTCATCCTCAGGGTTAATAGAACAGGATTATGTGGTAAAAGTTTAATACCTGCTGATTGATTGTCTTGATTGTATGGTGACTACAGCCACTTTCAGTATTATTTCAGTTATGTCACAGTGGCCAGTTCACCTATTCATACTTTCCTGGAGTCTCTTTTATCAGTATTCCAAACAGTTTTCTTTTCCAAACCACTGGCTGCTTTCCCACATAACCATTGCCAGGACAATAGCCAGTGTTGGGAGAACGATGATTCCTGTGGCAATGACTATCAGCAATCCCCTAAAAGAAATTGATTGAGCCAGGGATCGAGCCCATGACCTTTTGTTCCCAAGTCCTGCGTGCTACCGAATGAGCTACCAGGGCTTGGCTTCCCTTAGGTATAAAGCTTTTGAAAAGATTATGGGAAAAGAGGAAAATGTAGATGACCTACATGTTGTTTTTCCCCTAGTTTTTTTTTTAACAACTCAAAACAGTAACCATCCCTTGACCTATATTTGTCAGTTGCAAATGCTTTCAGTATTGTTTGTTAAAGTATTAGCTTCAGGTACAGGAAATAGTGAGAATGTAAACACTGATTCAAAATTTTTAAATTACCAAACTACATTATTTTAGACTTGTCCAAAATCAAAGCTTTTGCAGACAAGAAAATAAATGTAACTCAAAAATTGAAATTTGTTTTCAGCAGGGTAGCAAACCTAATGGGAAAAGGAGAAAATACTGGTTATCAGCATTTTCTCCTTTCTTATAATGTTTTGTAACTGCTTCTTTCACAGGGTTGTTAAAAGTTGGGATTTTGTGGTAAAGGTTTAAACAGGAATATGAATTAACTAACTTCACTTTGTTTTAATGATAATTCTTAACCCTTCACTGTACAATCCCTGGTTTTTATGACCCTGAGGGAGAAGCCTTTTGAAAACATTGTGGGAAAAGGAGAAAATGTTGATAACCAGCATTTTCTCCTTTTCCCACAATGTTTTCTAACCTGCTAGAAACAAATTTCAAATTTCCAGTTACAGTTATGTTGTTGTCTGCAAGTGCTTTCAATTTGGACCAGTCTAAAATTCTGTTGTTGGTAAAGAGTAATTACATCCAGAGAACTGAATATTTTTGTAAAATACATGTATATATACATGTTTATGCACAGACCTGCATTGTTAAATAAATAAGGTTCGTTTTATGAATTTCTATCTTTTTATCTTGTCATTCCTTTTACCCCATTCCACACAATCCTGAGTTTTAACAACCCCAAGTAGAGAAGGCTTTTGAAAACACTGTAGGCTTTCTAAAACATTGTAGGAAAAGAAAAAAAATGTTGGTAACCAGACAGGATGCCTTTGAAGAAAAAGAAGGCTTTTTAACCCTTTACCACTCAATAACAACTTTTAACACCCCTTGAGGAAGAAGCCTTTTGAAAGCACTGTGGGAAAAAGGAGAAAATGCTGGTAATCAGGATCAAATTTCAATATTTGAGTCGCATTTAAATTGTTGTCTGCAAATACTTTCAAGTTGGGCAAGGTCAAAACTTTGCCGTCTGGGAAAGAGTTGAAATATTGGAGGTTTTTGAAAACATTGTGGGGAAAAGAAGAAAATGCTGGAGACCAGAAGAGAAGTCTTTCAGACAAAGAGATGGCTTTTGAAAACATTGTTGGAAAAGAAGAAAACGCTTGTGACCAGAAAAGGAAAATTCTTCTTCTGAGAAATCGACATCTTTTGAAAACATTGTGTGAAAAGATGAAAATGCTCTGTAGCTCAGCTTGTTACAACATTTGAGTGAGCATGTGGCTGGTACAAAATTCCAGCTTGCCAATTTCTCTCAGAGAATTTATGATAGTCATTGCAACAGGATACATTCCTATCTTGCTTCTGAATAACCCTAGATGGTTATGTGGGAAAGCAGCCAATGACTTAGGAACACCACAGTGAGAAGTACTGGAAAAGAAATGCTGGGAGAGCATGTATAGGTGAAGTGGTTGCAGCTGTGATATCATTGAAAATATTTGAATGGTATCAACTCTTAGGCTGTTAAGTGCAACTCAAGGACCTTTTGCAGACAGTGTTGATCAAGATCAGACTGCACAGAACAAATAGTCTGATCTTTGATCTACACTGTCCTATACGGGGATGTCTGATCTTGAAAAAAATACCTTTGAAATAGCCAAATTTTGGTTTTTACTATCAGTTTGAATTTTTCATCTCAGTTACTTAGTAGGATAAGGGTTGAATTTTAAACAAACAAATCGACTAGACTATAAAATTTCTGTTCTATTTAGTATTAATAACATTTACAGATAGTGTTTGATCAAACGTTTCTCAAAAGAAGGACTTTGTGAAGGATATAAAATTATTGTGGCAAAAGGAAAATAGCATGCAACCAGAAGTTTTCCTCAAGATTCTCATTATGTTTTCCAAAAGCCTAAACAGTGTCCCTAAGTATCGGGACTGTCTTGTAAGGGGTTAAATTGCACGATAATTATTTGATTAGAATGTATAAGAAAGAGTCATATACAAGCATACTGTTTGACAAAATTTTCCATTGATTTAAATAACCCACTGTGTAGTCTACATAATTATGTGCAGATATGATTTTCCTTGATTCATATATGACGAAAAAAATAGATAAATAGCCATTTTTCTCAATTAGATACAGTTTAATTACAATATCGAATTATATCTTTTATTAATCAACCCAATAAATGATGCCCATTGACTCGTACTGCAGAACGATCGCAGCTGGGATTTTTTTTAAAAAAAATATGGTCTAGGGGAGAAAACTCGTACTTTCTAAGAGTAAGAGTAAAGCAAGAGTAGTCTCCCTTATAATGATCCGCCCTTTCTCATAGACGCTTGACGGATCAAAGTACTGAACACTAGGGAAAAAGGTGACGTGCATGTAGCGTTTTTAATCTGTTTTTGATGAAGATTTCAATTAATTTTAACAAAAGAGTGTCATTGACATTGATTTTAAATACAAAACACTAGAATCTAAGTTTTAAATAAGATTATTTCCTGCTTTTTCTACTTGAAAGTCGATTGGGATCACCAAGAAGGGTTTTAATCTTTGAAAATCGCCATTTGCAAAGGTATGAGGTTTGCGGACGGCATAGTTTAAAATGACGCTTCACAGAATGTACGATCTGATTCCGAGTCTACACAGTTAACTTGTTTCGTAAACCTTTCAGTGCAAAATAAATAAATTCAAATTCCAGCGGACGACTCTAAACACATTCTATTGAAACTTACAAAGTTTTTGCTTGTATAGGTTTGACTACACCAGCGGATGACATAGATCAATGATCAGACTGCACGTTCTGTGCAGTCTGATCTTGATTTATGCCGTCCGCAAAAGTCTCTGCTTTCGCCTATGGTGCCGAAAGGGTTAAGCCTATTTGGATAGAGTTAAAATCATTATCAGATAGATGTAGTTCCGATACACTGTTCAAATCGTCGACAGAGGTTCAATGTCTTAAGGCGCGTAAAAACGAAAACTTCAAAGTGCCATATACAGTAAAAGTTGCCTTTACAGTCTGTGTAGATCATGATCAGACTGCACAAAACGTGCAGTCTGATCTTTGATCTACACCGTCCACTTTCCTCAGACTTTCTGTACAATTTTATGCAACTTTAAAACCTTAATTGTTCGGAAAGTTTTTTTTTAGACTGAAGTTATCTCTTGTTTATTTGGCTCTCTATGGGTTTGTAACGGGAGCGGTTTGATATTCATTGGGATTTATTTTAACTCGACACCATCTTCCTACATTAAGCCAATTTATGTTTTGAGGTTGAGCTATAAAATGACCTTCCATATTTAGCGATATATGTCGATATCGTTACTGAATGAAAACATAGTTTTGTTTGTAAGTTTGCGTTAAGTTATCGTAGTGGTTATCATTAACTCATTAATTTCATGTACTGAACATCTATTACCTCAATGATATCTGTTACAAAATGTTGCATTTTTATTGTAGCGCGATCTTACAATGAATTCCAAATTCAAATATTGGGGGTTATAATTAACATGAAATAAACGGGAGACTACCTGCCGCCTGTTAAGAAAAATAATAAGTTTGATTAATTTTTTTTGTCTGGTGGCATGTCGTTTTTAGAACGGTTAAAATTAACAAGTTGACCACGTGAACTGGTTGATATCCGTTACACCTAGATGAAAATTCATCGTTAGTTCAACGGATCGTCTCTACAGACGTTACCGTGTTTATTCGTCCACGGTTTTATGCTTGCTCTTGGCTGGCATTTTTTGTAAGGTGCACAGGCATATAAGGACCAGAGACAGAAAGAGGAGGTTCCATGTCCCGCCTACTGCACGTACTATGCACATACTATAGCCGCAGTAATTTAGCACCTCCGGAAGTAGTTAAAGCGAGGTTTTGGGCGGAGTCTTTGTTTTGTAGGCGTACCATTCAATGGATGCACGTACTCACAACGCGAAGCAGTCAGAAATAAGCCTTTTCCTCTCCAATAAGGGAGGCAACTGTAGCATTACTAATTACAAAATTTTGTACGAGTTGTTTCCCTTTGACCATTAGTCGTTCATCATTCTCTTGCAAGACCCATATATTTTGAATGAATATCAGCCCAGAATAAAAAGCAAAACAAAAGTGCAGATAAAATGGACGGATATAAGCGATAGTAGCAATAAATTAAACAAACTGAGGAGAAAAAGCAATGTAAATTGGTGTTACAAACAAAAATTGATGCGAAAGGAACAAACCGGAAATAGAAATAAACTTGGTAGAGATGTGACACTAGTTCCATGATTTGTTTACGATTCTACGGGTGCCGATGGTTGTTAGTCGCATGTTTCTTTTTTAAAGTAAACACGTGTATATCTTTGCATATGAACCATATCAAACTCAAAGGCAATAAAACAGTAAACATGAACGAGATTCATCTGTTTAGTATCCGGATTGTAGATATATTCGGACAAAAGTTTGAATTGTTAGAAAAATTTGAAATTTATTCAATACAACACTTTACGTTAGTTGAAAACAAAATAAAGAAAATAGCATAATTGAGAGAGGCTAGTATAAATACAGTTGTAAAAACTTGTTTCTATCGAATGGCAGTCATTTGAACACCCGGTAATTTCGACACCCAGTCATTTCGACACATTTTGGTAATTTTAATTCCCGGTGGAAAATGTTTACAGACTTTGGTCATATCGACTTCTTATTTTTTAGAACACTTTTTAAACTCGACTTTTTATTATCAAGTTACTTTAATTTCTTTTAAAGATGTCATATCAGTGTAATTTTGTGTTGTGTATGACCAAAACATGTTTTTAAATAACTTTATTCAAGGGGAATTACTCCGAGTATGGGTATATTTGTACAATTTTATGTATTCTACTCAGCCTTCTTAGTAAAAAGATTAATATGCAAGAGAACACTCTTGGAAAAGGAGAAAATGCTGGTAATCAGCATTTTCTCCTTTTCTCTCAGTGTTTTCATCAAAGAGAGAAATCATCATTTCATCAATGTTTAATTTGTTGTCTACAAATGCTGTCAGTTTGGTCACATCCCAAATTTTGTCGTTGGGTAAAGAGTTACAGATGGTTGCTTTACATAATCTATAATCCTTTTCATATAAAACAAGAGCTGCACTTTGATTAGTTCTGGTAAAGGTTTGTTGACCTCCTGGTGACCTAGTACAAAGAGGGACAGGGCTTTACTGTTGTGATAAGGCATTTTGTTATCCAATCAAATTGATCCTGCAACTTCAATAAAACAATTGCCACAATACATATTTTTTTCTGTATTTTGATGTTTCCCCACCCAAAATGGTTTGTAACAAGACCCTGTTTAACTATAACCAGAAGACAAAATTTTATGACTGGTCATAATTGAAAGATGTTACAGACAACATAATAAATCTTCAAATTAGTAAAACTTTTATCAAAAAGGGTAGATAATAATTATTATTGTGTAAAACTAAGAAAATGTAGGTTACTATTATTTTCTTCTTTTCTCACAATGTTTTTCATAGCTCTGTTTCTTTAGCTCATTACCAAACGACAATATTTTAGACTGGTCCAAATTGAAAGCATTTGCAGACGACAAAATAAAAGTGACTGAAAATTTGAAATTTGTTTTGTGAAGGGTAGAAAACATTGTGGAAAAAGGAGAAAATGCTGGTTACCAGCATTTTCTCCGTTTCCCATAATGTTTTCAAAAGCTTTCTTTGTCACGGTCGTTAAAAGTCGGGATTGTGTGGTAAAGGGTTAATGACCTAAAATGCAGGAATGAATGGTAATTGTTAAAAACTTCTCTTCACCGTTCCAGAAAAATCAGGCCTGTGGAGCGATACAGGCTCTAGTTTATATCGTGACATTACTTTGTCAAAAATGGGCATCATAAAAAAAAAGGGGGGGGGGGGAATAAAATAAATCGAACTGTAATTAGGCTGTGTAAAAGGTTAGATGTAAAACCAAATTTGTCCCACTTAATAGTAATATAGCTGACGAAAGAGTTGCCTCTGAAAAAGTAAACTGACCGTTGATCAATACTGTAGCAAAACAAATGATTGCCAAGTGCAGGGAAAACGTAAATGATAATTACTGCAACTAAAAATTGAATTGTCTGTACTTTTTCTCTTTCATATTTTCTGTTCTTCCCACGTGGTATGGCATTTGATTTTTAGATATAACTCTTTACAAAACAACCAAATTAAGGACTAAACCAAACTAAAAGCATTTACGGGCGTACATACACGACTAACTACATTTGCTCAAATGATAATTTTCTTTCTCTGATATTATAGGAATATTGTGGGAAAAAGAAGCAAAGGCTGTTTACCAGTATTTTCTCATTGTCCAGCAATGTTTTCAAAAACTTCTTGCATAGTTATTAAAGCTTGGGATCGCAGTACTTGTTCCTTTAGAATGAACATATTTTTTAATACAATTTTTGTTTTATAAGATTTTATAAATATATTTCATAGCTATATATTTTTGTATATATAATATCTTCCAATCAATTGTGTTATCCTTTATTTTACCTTTATCTTCTTTAGTTCAATAGATCTAAATTGAAACCTTATGCAAAAAACATTCAAAAGTAAGACAAATGAAACGATAGCCCTCAATAGGCTCAAAAACATTATGGAAAAAGGGGGGAAAACCCTGGTTACCAGATTTTTCTCCTTTCCCCGCAAGGTTCTCAGAATCATTCTCCTTCAGGTTCGTTTAGACTTGGGATTGTGCTGTAGAGAGTTAACTTGTGAAGAAATTCAACTCCATATTATCACACACAAAATATAAACACTGCATGAGAAAACATGCAAGTTTCTTTACTTTATTTATGTCTTTTCAACAGATGTACAAAAAATAAACGGGTCTTATTAATTTAATTAAACAATGCAAAAGACATGCAAAGACACACACAGACATGCAAACACACCACAAACACATGCAAACACACCACACCAAAAAGACATGTATTAGTATAATTTATATCGTTTTTTAATAAAAGAGATCATTAATGTAATGGTTTGTTACCTGTCCGTCCATCAGCAATTTTAATTCAATTCATTTTAAACCTTTCCCAAACAAGCCCTGGTTTTTACGTGTCTGCAGTATAAGTCTTTTTAAAACACTGTGGGAAATGGAGAAATAGCTCGCAACAAGCAATTTTTCCTTGTCATACAGTGTTTTCTACCCATTTGGAAAACTTTCTGCCATTTTCAATGAATTTGAAATTGTCACCTACAAACTCTTTCAGTTTGGAAGAGTCTAAAATTTGGTGTTTGGGAAAGGGTTGAACTGCTCCAGAATGATTGTAGATTGAAGAGCATAAGCTTGAATACATGTATGTTAAAAAACTAACTTGATTGCTTGAAATCTCAGTGATTAGCGTGCTGAGCCCGTTGACAGTGGTTGATAGTTTGAGCCTTGCTCAGGGCCTTGTATTTCTTTATGCAGACACTTATAGCCACTGCTTTAGTCCACCCAGCTGTGTATGGGGTAACAGTGGTGGGAGGAATAAGATACATAAAAAATATTGAGGAAAAAGGTCAATTCCTTTTTTCTTGCTAGAAATAAAGGATATCTCAGAAGTGCGAAAAGTATCAAGCTGATCAGACTGCGCATACTGCACAGGTTTACCAGGGTTGATGCTTTTCGCACTTCCTAGATTTTCTAAATGTAGAATGGTCATTCTACATTATTATATATTCAATTTTGAAATTCCACCCCTTTGCTGGATCTGTTCTGTTTTTTGAATAGTTGTTTCATGGACTACCTTTGTTCTGTAATTTAGACCGAATCAGTGGTTTTCCAAATGCAGACGACAAAAATATTTCCAATTGGAGTATTCCTTATCTTTCATTGCAGTGGAAACATCCTGTAGGGGAGGGTCATTTCTCTGCATTATACCGGCATGGTAACTGCCAGTTTTTACTCGAAATTGGCCATTGGCAGCACGGTGAAAGGCACAAACCCAATCGCTGGTTGGAGTCGGGTGTAAATGGCCGGTGTCTCACAGAGCCAGATATCCAAAATTGAAAAAGCTGTAGCCACGAGGTTTTGGTCGCCCATCGATGAAATCTAAAATCCTTCCATATGTTTCACAAACCGGAGATATGACTCTAGGGGAATGTTGTTTAAAAGGGAAGAAACTGATTGTAATAAGCATTTTCCCCCTTTTTTCAAAATGTTTCTTTTCCTTTGGTCCTATTGATTCAGGCAATATATGAATCCCCCCCCTTTTTTTTTTTCGTTTTTGTGACATTTACCTACGACTATCTTACTACTCAAAACTGTGACGGTTTTCCCTGTATTCGATCCTCTAGGTTGATTTTTTAGGATATGAATAAAAGATTTACAGAAATATGATATTTATCCACACACAAATTAAATATTTCACATATAATATCACAAATAAATGTGTTTTTTTTTAAATGTCTTTGTGGTATCTTTGCATGTCTTTGTGGTGTCTTTGCATGCCTTTTGCAGTGTTTAGTAGGACCGAAATTGGTGGTAAACTTATCATTATATGTATAAGAGGGGATACGAGTTCACCAGAAAACTCGTATCCAGGGTACGACTTCTCTTGAGAACTCGTACCCAGTCCTTGAGATTCGGGTACAAGTGCTCATGAGTACGAGTTTTCCTGATACCGCCATGATTGGATGAAACTGGAAGCGCCTAAAAGATCTAGACGAAAAAGTAAGGTTGTGTGGTAAAATAACAGGTAAAAACAAAGTTGTACATTAAATATGAAATTGATAACAGTTTATTAAATATAAGACCCAACAACTACAGCCGAAAAAAGCTACCTTCTGTCAAGCAGAACACGTTCTCGATATGACTGTTTACAGAGAAACTGTAGGGTAATTCGGATGTCTTATATCTGGACACTTCCTATTTCAATAAGTTCAAGATGGTATGAAGAGCAAGATTTCGACACTGGGCTTTTTTCACAAAGAAAGTGTTAGAAAAATATATATGTCCATCTTGTGTGTGTGTTCATTTATCTGTTCGGAATATTTCATATGGAATAAATCACCATTGAAGTTGAATCTTTGATGACTTAATTTTCAGTGTAGTACATAACTACGAGATGGCATACACTGTTGAGAAACTATTATGGGATGCACAAACCCTTGTGAGCCGTCTCAAGGAACATGACTGCACAGCTGATATATTGATTTCACAAACACAGACACTTCAGAAGCGCATTGATGGCATGAAAGAGGTAACTGAAATTAACTTTTAATATATATTTCTTCTTTTAACTCTTTATCTAAAGAAAAAATTCACACTGGTCCATATGAAAAGCATTTACAGACAACAAATGTAGCAGAAATACTGGAATTTGTCTTTGAAACAGTGAAAGGTAAGAAAACATTGTGAGAAAAGGAGAAAATGCTGATGCTGATCATCAGTATTTTCTCCTTTTCCCACAATTTTTTCAAGACTTCTCAGGGTCATTAACAGTCGATTTTGTGTGGTAGAGAGTAAATCTTTATTCTTTTGATTATCTCTATATATAGCAGGTTTTCTCTCAGCTTTAAAAATTGAGGGTCATTGTGACCCCCCTTCCTCATTAGTTGAGGGTCATTTCATTAACTTAGAGGTAAAAAGAAATGGATCTCTTCATTATCAACTTCAAGCACGAATCACAATGCATTTCACCTTTAATCTCAAACACAGAAAAGTCGCTCAGTCATTTCTGATGGAAAAAGTTGATTTCACTTTTTGACAGACTAAACACTTTTGTCTGAATTGCTGCTTGACATGGCTTGAGAGGCAGTTGTAGGAAGCAGACGACAGAAGAATGCCAGTTTTTTTTTATTGTGGCATTATTTTCCACGAACAGCACAGACTGGTAATGTGTACCGGAAGGCGTATCAAATATGCTATGAAATACAGAAAACCCAACCAGGACTTTGATTGGGTCCATGTTTACCACACGCATACAATTTATTTTACATCAATAATGTGTTTACCAGTCTTATTCTTTAAAAAAAATTAACGGAAAACCACTTTTATCTTAAATAAAACCTGCAGTTAAACAAAAAGAAGGGCGTTCGTCCGACACTGAAGCCAGATCATACTTGAGCTAATGATGCTTTATTCAATTTCGTACATGGTTATCACTTATGATTTTGGAAAGTTGCAACACCGATGACGCACTGTCATTTATTTTGGGGGTCATTTGAATTAAAATCGCATCTTATGACGCAGGATTTGTGCATCATGGAAAACCCTGATATAGTTTCAAAAATTAGATTCTATTTAGCTTATTTGCCTTTCATCATTAAAAATGGACAGTAAATATTCATTACGAACAGACTGCATGTATGACTGCATGCACATTCTCCCTTTCCCAAAACGTTTTCAAAAGTCTTATTTCTTAATTTAACTATTGAAGTCAGGAATGTGTTAATGATCTAGGGTCCTGTTTGGCTCACTGGTAAAGTATGGGACTCATGACCTGGAGGCCCTGGACTTGAGCCTCACTGAATCCATTTCGTTTTTTTTTTTTTTTTTGGGAGTGTACCTTGCAAGATATTTTAAAGCCCCAGCCTAGCACTGGAGAAATCTTGGAAATATATGGATATGTGTGCTGCCAGTCTTATATGACTGAAAGAATGTTAAAAGCAATTTAAAACACTATTCAATTAACAGTCAAGACAGATATATGCTAGCTATTGTGCAGATTCTTGTCACAGAAGTGATTATCTCAGTTAATACATTTCATATATCCCCCAACTTTTCAGCGGATGACTTTTAAGACATCTTGTAAAATAGATATTACAATCAAGAACTAAACATCCATAAACATTGTGGCAAGGAAGAACTAGCTAGAAACAAAGGATTTCTTGTTTTTCGAAAAAAAATCAACAATAGCTGTATGCAGGAAGTAATTACCAGTACTGAATTGTTTTTACTTGTTTTATATAGTACCAAGATGATCTTACACAACTTAATGAGATCGCCAAACATAGACCCAGATCCACACTAGTCATTGGTATAGCGCAGGAAAATCGTCAGATACGAGAACTGCAGATGGAGAATTGGGAACTGAAGGAGAGTCTGGAGGAACATCAATCAGCGCTGGAATTGATCATGAGAAAATATCGGGAACAAGTTAAGACTCTCATTGAAACAAACAAGTGGGAGAAAACTATTGCTGATAGTAATGATCAGACAAAGGTAAAGTGGTTCTTTTTTCTTTGAATGTGTGTGTTTATAAACGGAAAAACCCTTAATCCTTTCCCAAATGACAAACTTTTGGACTAGACCAAATTGAAAGCATTTGCAGACAACAATTCAACTCTTGCTGAAAAGATGATTTTTGTCTATGATGGGGTAGAAAACATTGTGGGAAAAGGAGAAAATGCTGGTTACCAGCATTTTCTCCTTTTCCCGCAATGTTTTCAAAAGGCTACTATTCCAGACCCGTAAAAACCAGGGATTGTTTGGGAAAGGGTTAATCCTTTACCACACTCTTGAATTTTACCAACCCCAGAGGCCTTTTGTGTGGTGTCCATGGTCGTAAGGTAGAGCGTTGGTCTCATAACCTAAAGGTCCTGAATTTGATACTCGGGAGCGGATGACAACTTTGGGACTTTTCATAGGCCCATACATTCGGCGTGAGTACTGGTGTAGATTCCAGGAAGCAGAATCGAGAGAGATCAGTCTAAGTTGTAAGAACTTGTTTCGCAATCAATGTAAAATTAATATGTTTTAAACTAAACTAAACTTTTGAAAACATTGTGAGAAAAGGAGAAAATGCCGGTAACCATATTCAGACAAAAGTGGTTGCATGCATCTTAACAATTCTTGATAGCAAGCAAGTCATTAAGTTTCACTGGATGGATAAGATTGTGTTTGACATACTACCAACAGTCTTGAGGTAGAATGGTCCTTTGCATTGCAGAAAATTTATGAGGAAAAGTCTCATGCCATGACAGTTTGTGCTGGCTGATATGGGTCAAAACTTTTTTTATCAGATGTTTTAACCCATTACTAAATGACAATATTTTAGACTGGTCTAAATTGAAAGCATTTGCAGAAGGCAAAATAAAAGTGACTGAAAATTTGAAATTTGTTTTGTGAAGGGTAGGAAACATTGTGGGAAATGGAGAAAATGCTCGTTACCAGCATTTTCTCCTTTTCCTACCACGTTTTCTTAAAGTAAAAGCATCTTTCTCAGGGGCATCAAAAGTAGGGATTGTGTGGTAATGGGTCAAGCCTCTCTTTCATTGAGCATGGTTCATTTGAATTAGTTCTTGTATTTTAGGATCTTGAACGGCTGATAAATAAGATCTGTGAAATGGCAAATGTAATGCAGAAGTCAGTGAGCGTGGATGAAGGAGCTTCTTCAAAAGATCGAGAACGTCTAACTCAGCTAGAGATCGAAAATAAAGGACTGAGAGAGCTTCTAGAAATATGTTCCACAAGTAAAATTAGAATAATGGAGAATTCTGACTCTGGTGAGGATCTGTCTAGAGAAGAAAATGGTGGAAACAGTTCAAATGATATTGGACACGGGGTAGGAAATTTAGATGGTTTTTCTAGTATTAAAATAAGTCCGGCTAAACTTGGCAGTGCAGAGCCCGAAGTAAGAGACGATGAGACTGATGATGACGATACAATCATGGACGATGATGTTGAAGAAATGTCATCGCAGGCACACGGCTTGGAGAATGAAATGGGGGATGAGAAACAAGAGACAGAAAGTGATGAAAAGTCAGGAAAGTAGTGATGAGTCCTTTGGAAGGGTTAAACTCTTGTTAGGAGATTCATATTCTCCTGCTTAACCTTTACCACACAACAAAAATATAGACTTGTCCAAATTGAAAGCATTTGCAGACAACAAAATAAATGTGTCTGAAAAATCAAAATTTGATTTGGGAAGGGTAGAAAACATTGTGGGAAAAGGAGAAAATGCTGGTTACCAGCATTTTCTCCTTTTCCCACAAAGTTTTCTAAACGCTTCTTTCTCAGGGGCGTCAAAAGTAGGGATTGTGTGGCAATAGGTTGAACTCAATTTTTTATGATCATGCATTAAAAGACTTCTTTGGAAAATAATGTAGGAAAAGTAATGTGATTGTTACTTTTTCCCCCACAAAGATTCTAGTATCATGAACAAAAAAGAGGTCGGTCATTTTTGTAACCTAACATAATAATGTATTCTCTCTTTACAACACAGCCCAAAATTGAAAGAAGTACCTTGAGGAAAAAGGCTTTTGAACGTGAAGTAGAATAGTCCTTGGATATGCAAAAAGATTACCAGCAGCAAAAAGTTTTGACCCAGCCTGTGCGGACTGCGGAGGCTGACCTGAGTCAGTACATTTTGCATTTACCGGTAACTCTTTACCAAACAATAAAATTATAGACTGGTCCAAATTAAATGCATTTGCAGGTGACTAAATAAATGCGAATCAAAAATTGATTTGGGAAGGGCAGAAAACGCTGTGGAAATAGGAGAAAATGCTGGTTACCAGCATTTTCTGCTTTTCCCACAGCGTTTTCAAAAGGCATCTTTTTCAGGGTCTTTAAAAGTCGGGATTATGTAGTAAAGAATTAATACCCTCTTCTGACTGCATGGCTCAAATGTATGACTTGCGTATAGAAATCAACCTGGATCAGGGCGGTATTCGCCACCCTTTTCTTAGAATATTCTTAGTCTTTTTCTCCATAATTTTCCAACCTTGAAAAGGCCTGCCTGGGTGGCTCGGTGGTGAGCGCGTTGGACTCCTGGCCTTGTGGTTGTGAGTTCTATACCTGGTTGAAGCGAACGTTCTTTCCAGCGTATTTTTCCCTCCCACCTCTGCTGAAGCATGTTGAAAAAAGTAGTCGGTGGCTTTGGAAAGAAAGTTGTGTTAGTACCGGTGTGAGAAAGCCAGGAAACACAATGTCATGTTCGTCACAAACCGCCATGATATGACCTTAGTTGTAAAAGTGGCGTTAAACTCCAATACAACTAACCAACCAACCTTCAAAAGAACACAAGTTCTGAGTGGCTAAATCAAATGGTTTAGCCAATCAGAACTTGTGTTACTTTCAAGTTTTGAAAAATATTGAGAGTATGACTCAGAATGTTCTAAAAGGTTTTTGAATACAGATCCTAGATCATTTTCTGGAAAAATCCAGTGCTTTTCAAACTTTGAAGCAGAAATATGTTTTTTCAGGATGAAATCTGTTGGAAAACAAAATTGGATAGGGAGAAAGTCCTGGTAACTGGCATTTTCTTCTTTGCTCACAATATTTTCTTCCTTTCAAAAAACGTCACATGAGCCACATTTGATTTATCAGCTAGTACTTGAGTTTTTACAAGTCTAAAATTTTGTTTTCTGGTGTAAAAATTTACTCTTAACTCTTTCGCAAATGACAAAACTTTAGACTTTTCCAGTTTGAAAGCATTTGCAGACAATAAAATAAACGTGACTCAAAAATTGAAACTGGACTGTACAAGAGTAGAAAACATTGTAGGAAAAAGAGAAAATGCTGGTTACCACCAGCATAATAAAAGTGACTGAAAATTTGAAATTTGCTTTGTGAAGGGTAGAAAACATTGTGGAAAAGGAGAAAATGCTGGTTACCAGCATTTTCTCCTTTTCCCACAATATTTTCTCAAGGCTTCTTTCTCAGAGTTGTCAAAAGTAGGGATTGTGTGGTAATGAGTTAAATGATTTATTGATGTATATTATTGTCTGATACATGTATATTTCTCACTTTATTTATATTATTTTCACTCATGTCATCCCTTACCTCTGTAATTAATATCATTGTAGTAGAAAAAAAAAAAACAGATATGAATTCTATTTTTGGGGGTTCGTGTTATATTTTTTCATTTTCCCTTAGCTATTTACCAAACAATCACACATATTTATGACCCCGAGGAGGAAGGATTTTGAAAACATCATGAAAAAAGGAAAAATGTTTTATCTTACTATGTGACTTAACACACTTCTGTCAGAGTTTCTTCTAGCAGTACATGTACTTCAAACTGTCTGCACATGTCATACTCTTCGAAGATTTGACCTGTCTGCTATGGTGTATCACCCATCCCTGTATACCTGGAAAAGTAGGGTTTATACCAAAGATATTAGGCTACTACCCAAGCATGTAGGTGCTGTTTTTATAAATGGCCGATGCATAGGTTACATGCTAGCCAATCATAGCTACCTGAGAATCAAATCATGCACATGGAGTAAAATTTGGCCTATTGACTCAGGTGAGCGAGCGAGGGCCATCATGGCCCTCTTGTTTGTTCAAATGTTAGAACGTGTGATCCCCAGGGCAGGGCAAGTTTTGATCCCTGGGGCATTATATGAACAAACTTGGTAGAGTTCCTACATACCAAATATCAAAGCTCTACACCTTCCAATTTCACAGAAGAAGAATTTTAAAGTTTTCCTTCTTTGTTTGTATGTTCGAACTTGTGACCCCGAGGCGGAGCTAGTTTTGATCTCAAGTGCATCATATGAATAAATTTGGTAGTGGTCCACTAGGAGATGCTACATACCAAATATCAAAGCTCTACGCCTTACAGTTACATAGAAGGAGAATTTCAAAGTTTTCCTTCTTTGTTCCTATGATCGAACTTGTGACCCCCCGAGGGCAAGTTTTGACCAAAGGGGCATTGTATGAAAACTTGGTAGAGGCCCACTAGGAGATGGTACATACCAGATTTCAAAGTTCTGCGCCTTCTAATTTCACAGAAGAATGTTAAACTTCTCCCATTTTTGTTGCTATGTTTGAAGTTGTGACCCCCAGGGCAGGGCTAGTTTTGACCACAGGGGCATCATATGAACAAACTTGGTAAAGGTCCAAATATCAAAGCTCTGCGCCTTCCAGTTTCAAAAAAGAATTTTAAAGTTTACCCTTTTTTGTTCCTATGTTTGAACTTGTGACCCCCAGGGCAGGGCAAGTTTTGACACCAGGGGCATTATATGTACAATTTGGTAGAGGTCCACTAGGAGATGCTACATACCAAATATCAAAGCTCCGTGCCTTCCAGTTTCACAGAAGAAGAATTTTATAGTTTTCCTTCTTTGTTCCTATGGTCGAACTTGTGACCCCAGGGGTGGGGCCAGTTTTGACCCCATGGGCATCATATGAACAAAGTTGATAGAGGTCCACTAGGATGTGCAACATACCAAATATCAAAGCTCTACGCCTTCTTGTTTCAGAGAAGATTTTCAAAGATTTTGCTTTTCCTTTTTGTTGCCATGGTTATGCCCAGAGTTATGGGTAGAATTCAATTCCTTGAACGACTTTCTCATCAAGATTGGCCCTGGGCATCCTCGGATACCCCGGGCTCTCGCTATTTGCTACGCTACATCGACCCCTGGGACAATTAATTGAATTTCCCTCGCTTTACCGCTGGTCGAATGCTGGCTTTTCATTGGTTCCATCATCATTTTGTGATGGGCGAGTGGACTGTACGCTATGACGTTTCGTATCGATTTTCGGCGGCTGATTCAAAGTTTTATTAGTCAATTGTCCCAGGGTTGATGTAGCGTAGCAAATAGGGAGACCCCGGGGTATCCGAGGATGGGCCCAGGGATTTAGGAGAAGAAGATGTTTAAAGATTTTGTTGACTGATGATAGACAATGGGCGATCACAATAGCTCACCTTGAGCGCTTACAGCTCAGTAATGCTAAAAACAGCATGAAAAAAAAAGACAAAATGCTGTTACTGGTCACCAGAATTTTCTTTTCCTACTTTATGTTCAAACCTTCAAAACAAATATTCTTGTGGAACTTTAGCCACCTTTAACTCTTTACCAAACGACAAAGTTTTGGACTTGTCCAAATCGAAAGCATTTGCAGACAACAAAATAAATGTGACTCATAAATTGAAATTTGTCTTGGGAAGGGTAGAAAACATTGTGGGAAAAGGAGAAAATGCTGGTTACCAGCACTTTCTCCTTTTCCTACAGTGTTTTCAAAAGGCTTCTTCTATAGGGTCGTTAAACATCGGGATTGTGTGGTAAAGAGTTAAAATGCTGTCTGCAAATACATACTTTCAATTTGGACTAGTCTAAAAGTTGCTGCCAAGCCCTGGTAGCTCAGTGCGTAGTGGACATGAGAACAGGGATTTTGTGTTCAATCCCTGGCTTGGCCAATTCTTTCCGAGGATTGTTGATAGTCATTATGCCAGAATCCATCCTTCTCCCACTGCTGACCATTGTTTTGATGATGGTTATGTGGGAAAGCAGCCAGTGGCTTGGATGGAAAATTGTGCTGAGTACTGGTTAAAGAGACTCCATGAAAGCATGAATAGGCCCACTTGCTGCTGCGATATAACTGAAATACTATCGAAAATGGCTGACGATTCACTGTGCTACTCTACCCTTGGCGGATCGAGCTTGATTTTTACATTTCCCCGAGGCCGATACGCTTTTTCATTGGATGCAGCCAGCTCTAACTGCAACGAATGAAATCGCTCGTAGCATTTTATGTTTGATAAAAATAGAATAAAGTCACTGCCTTTCAAATAGAATGTCAACATGGAAACCCACATGGAGGTCTGCTTATCGCTTCATATGTATTCATAAGCTGTTTGTAAAACGATATTTCATTGGCTTTTAGAAATATGATGTAATGGGGGGTAAAAACCAGCATCCAACAGAGGGCCCATCACAGGAATCTTGAAATTTGGCTCAATCAGCCAAGGTAAGATCCACATACTGATCGTAACCTTGGCTCGCGAAGATGTGAAACACCATACAATCAATGAATACAATTAATTTAAAAGATTGTTGTTTGTTATGGGTTAAATATTGCAGTAAAAGTGTATAATCTTGGACAGTGCTGAATACAAAATCAACTCAACACCTTGCATTAAAGAAAACTTTAATATCAATTTCTCAATATAAGTAATAAAGTAGAAAGTTTTGTCAGAAAACAAGAATAAAGAATAATGTATTAGTCCCACAACAAGTGTAAAATATACAAAATATAAAGCTGGTTACCAGTATTTTCTCCTTTCCCTATGATGTTCTCATCAGCTTTTTTCCTTGGGGTCAATAATTCTCTGGACTGTGTGGTTAACACTGTTAACACTGACCTTCACATGGACATCTTTTTACTCTTTGCCAAACAACAAAATTTTAGATCGGTCCAAATAGAAAGCACTTACAGACAACAAAGTAAATCCAACTCAAAAATTGAGATTTGTTTCCAGCAGGGTAGAAAACATTGTGGGAAAAGGAGAAAATGCTGGTAACCATCATTTTCTCCTTTTCCCACAATGTTTTCAAAAGGGTCATTAAAACCAGAGATTGTTTAGTGAAGGGTTAAAAAATTGTGAAAAAAAGGGTGATAATGCTGGTAACAAGTGTTTTCTCCTTTTCCCCAATATTATCTACCCCTTAACCTAAAACTTGAATTAGTTGAGAAAAACTTAAATTGTCGTCTTCAAATACTTTGAATTTGGACTATTCTAAAAGTTGTCATGTGGTAAAGAGTTAACCCTTTACTCCATAGATACTCATTTCTATGCATTGATTGTAGGAATCTTTGGAAAACATTGTGGCAAAAGCTGAAATTGCCTGTTGTAATATTGTGACAGATAGCTTAACCCTTTACCCCATAAAGCATTTCTATGGAATCTCTAATTGAACCTAAATAACAGCACGGATGAAGCCATTTCTTATGTGTATATGACACCTTTTGATAGCATAGAAAACATTGTGACAAAAGGTGAAATTGCTTGTCACTAGCAATTTCACCTTTTGCCACAATGTTGTCCAAAGGCTGCAACAAGCAATGTGTAGAAATGAGTATCTATGGAGTAAAGGGTTAAAGAGACCCACTAAATAAAGATACATGCAAAATTTGGTAGCCCAAGGCCTAATAGCTAGGTACAAGAAGATTTTCAAAGTTTTCCCTATAATTATGAGCCCATGTAAAACTTGTGAACCCTGTGGTGGGGACAAATTTGACCCCGGGCTATAATTTTGACATCCTTGGTACAGGTTCGCTAGATAAAGCTACATGCCAAATCAAGTAGCCCTAGGCCGTATGTCTAGGTGGAAGAAGAATTTTAAAGTTCTCCCTATATGTTACCTGACACCAGTCTTTCCTGCACGACTTCGTCCCGAATTAAATACAATACCTAACAACAGTTTCTGCTCTGGAGAGATATTTCTTTGGCTCAGTGGTTAAGGTATTGGCCTTTCCTCTGGGTGATCTAGGGTTCAAATGCTGCCCAGTCCCTTACTTCTGCCCTGCATTTGTTCATTTGTTTCTTTATGGACATTGTTCGTAAGACTATACAAGCCCATATAAAACTTATGACCCCCTGGACCAATTTTGACCCCAGGGCTACAATTTGAAGAAACTTAGTAGAGGTCCATTAGATAAAGGTACATGCCTAATTTGGTAGCCCTAGGCCTTACAGTTTCAGACAAGAAACTTCTCAAAGATTTTATATACATGTATTTTTCACTTTTGTTGCCGTGGCAACCAGAGTTTTTCAAGGAATCAAACTCAAGAAATTCTGAAGAAGATCATGGCAGGATCATTTCTGTTAAGTTTCATCAAAATTGGCTGCATAATCTCCGAGAAGGAGATGTTTGGACAGACACACTGATGGACACTGGGCCATGACATCTGCCCTCAAAACACAAGCAGCAAAATCTGCAAAGAAATACGCTTTCAAACACTATGAAAAATTGTATAATGCAGGTACATCTGACATTATTTTGATACAAAGTCTTACACCTAAAACATGTCTTTTGACAAGAGTAATGTATGCAGATGACACTGTTAAAGCTTGAAAGTCTGTATAATGGCTCAGCTGTGTAAATAAAGAATAAATTATAAAACAAATTTATAAGAAAGGGATAGAAAAACACAAGGGATCTGTCTTCATATAAAACCAAAAATGGCCAAAGCGATTGCTTTGAATGCCTCCAAAACATATAATGTGTTTTTCATCCATCATAATCTGTGCAGTCTAGCACCCTTCAGAGGCAACATTTAGCATGAAGTATGATTGTAATTTCATTAACGCTTTCCCAAACGACAAATTTTGGACTCTTCCAAACTGAAAGACTTTGCAGACGACAATTTTAGATTTTGAGAAAATGGCAGAAAGTTCTCAAAAAGGGTAGGAAACACTGTGGGAAAAGGAGAAATTGCTCGTTATGAGCAATTTCTCCTTTTCCCACAGTGTTTTCAAAAGACTTTTACTGCAGACACATAAAAACCAGGGCTTGTTTGGGAAAGGGTTAAATAAGAATGAAATGGGTCAAAAACTGCATGCGAACTGCCTGAAAAGTACTCGGGGTGACAGGATTCACCACAGCCATGAACAAATTTCCAAGTCCCCTGCCACCTCACCGTACAATAAATTTATTATACTGCAAAGTTTTACCCTTTCAAAGCATGTTAAGCAAAATTTTCTTGTATTATAATCTCACGAATCGAGTATGCTGACGAAATACAAATTCGCTTATGAGTGCCCCAATTCAATGAAAACTGATGTCACTTGAAACTGACGTTACTAAAATGTGCAGTTTGGTGCATAAATGTGTTGCACATGTAGTGATGTTTACAGGGCATATAAAAGGTTAACTGACTTTACATGGTTTCTGCCATGGAACATGATATGTTATGTTCCCTGCATGTTAACCAAACACATCACGAGAAATTTCTTTACAGTATAATAAGTATGGATGTATCTTTCAGGGTAAAGTGAAACAAGAGGACTCCTTGTAGGACCCAAGGCTTGGCTGTCAGAGCTTGATTTTCAGTGAAAATTCTGAGAAGAAAAAGGGGCATAAATGACTCAAAAATATTTTGATGGTTACTTCTTGTTGTATGAGTTCTCCTTATCGTAGTGATAAACATGTTCAAATTTGAAGTACATGATTGTGACACAGAAAATGATGATGCAAGGGCTACAACAGTAACTTGTCATTTTCTTCAACAATAGCCAAGCTAAAAAAGGGGTATAATGGAGACAAGAATATTTAACTCTTTACCACACGACAAAATTTTAGACTGGTTCAAATTGAAAGCATTTGCAGACAACAAAATAAAAGTGACTGAAAATTTGAAATTTGTTTTGTGAAGGGTAGAAAACATCGTGGGAAAAGGAGAAAATGCTGGTTACCAGCATTTTCTCCTTTTCCCACAATGTTTTCTAAAGGCTTCTTTCTCAGGGGCGTCAAAAGTAGAGATTGTGTGGTAATGGGTTAAAGGGTACCTGCCTTTCTGGTATAAACTTATCTTAACCCTTTCCCAAATGACAAACTTTTGGACTAGACTAAATTTGCATTTGCAGACGACAATTCAACTCTTGCTGAAAAGATGATTTCTGTCTATGATAGGATAGAAAACATTGTGGGAAAAGGAGAAAATGCTGGTTACCAGCATTTTTTCCTTTTCCCAAAATGTTTTCAAAAGGCTACTATTCCAGACCCGTAACCTACCTACCAATACCAGTTTTAGCGACCATGACACCATTTGAAAACATTGTGGGAAAAGGAGAAAATGCTGGTTACCAGCATTTTTTCCTTTTCTCAAAATGTTTTCAAAAGGCTACTATTCCAGACACGTAACCTACCTACCAATACCAGTTTTAGCGACCAAGACACCATTTGAAAACATTGTGGGAAAAGGAGAAAATGCTGATAACCAGCATTTTCCCTTTTTTTCTGCAATGTTTTCTTTTTTATGAAAGACAAACTCCATCATTTTAGCCACTGCTAAATATGATATTTGCAATTGCTTATGAACCCATTACCACACAATCCTACTTTTGACGCCCCTGAGAAAGAAGCCTTTTGAAAACACTGTAGGAAAAGGAGAAAATGCAGGTAACCAGCATTTTCTCCTTTTCCCACAGTGTTTTCTACCCTTCCCAGAACAAATTCAAATTTTCAGTCACCTTTATTTTGTCGTCTGCAAATGCTTTCAATTTGGACCAGTCTAAAATTTTCGTGTGTGGTAAAGAGTTAATTTAGAGATGTCTATAATTCTGTCTGTTGGTACAGAATAAATATCTTGTCAAGAATAAATACCTTCTGTAATAACAGTGGTATTACAAAATGTCAAAGTTTTTGGAGATAACAACAGGGCTATTTTTTCTTTGAAAATGGACAAGCAAACAAGTACCACAATGCCTGCAAATGTACAAAATTATTTACATTTGATTTTTTAAAACTACAACAGTAACCAAGGCAAAAGCCGTAGAGACATTTAGATCATAAAAAATGATTTGTAATCTGAAAGACATAACTATTATTACCTTAATTCTTTACCACACAAGAAAATTTTAGACAGGTCCAAAATGAAAGCATTTGCAGACGACAAAATAAAGGTGACTAAAAAAGAGAAATTTTTTCTGGGAAGGGTAGAAAACACTGTGGGGAAAAGGAGAAAATGCTGGATACCAGCATTTTCTCCTTTTCCCATAGTGTTTTCAAAAGACTTCTTTCTCAGGACGTCAAAAGTAGGGATTGTGTGGTAATGGGTTAACCTTTATCCTGCTATATTACTAAAAATAAATTTTATATTTGATATTAATAACCTAAATATTGCTGTTTCAAAGTTATGTTTAAGGAAATACTATCTCCTTATCGGACAGTGAAGATCAAAGATCAGACTGCACATTCTGTGCAGTCTGATCTTGGTCTACACTGTCCGCAAAAGGTCAGCTAGTAGCACTTAGCAGCCAAAGGGTTAACATACTAGCCCACTACTTTGTTCTGTAGAAAATTGAAACAACCAATAAGAGCACATGCAACCTACTAATGCCTGTCTAACCCTTAACTGCACAATCTCGACTTTTAACGATCCTGGGAAAAAAAGCCTTTTGAAAACATTGTGGGAAAAGAATAAAATGCGGGTGACCAGCATTTCCTCCTTTTCCCACAGTGTTTTCTACCCTATGGAAGACAAGCTATACCATTTCAGCCACCTTGAAATTGTCCCCTGTAAATACTTTTGGTCATCTTGTAAAGGGTTAACTCTTAACCAGACAACAAAATCTCAAACTATGAAAAATAACACTCTTACACTCTTTTTCATAGCGTTTTAATTATAATTTAACTCATTACCAAATGACAATATTTTAGGCTGGTCCAAATTGAAAGCATTTGCAGACGACAAAATAAAAGTGACTGAAAATTTGAAAAGAGTGTTTTCCAAAAGTTCCCCCCTTTCGGCCATCAAAACTTGGGATACTTTGGCAAATGGTTAAAAGTCATTTGAGAAAAGTACACGTTTTGATAAAGTTTCTTATGCACTGTCTTTTAATAATGCTGCTTTCTTTGATTTCTATAAAGAACATTATACCATGAGTATTTACAAAGAAGCCATGCCCTGGCAAAAGGGGGTTAAATGCATCTCCGTGATGCACTATACCAATATAGTTTGGGATGCTTAACTCTTTACCACACGAGAAAATTTTAGACTGGTCCAAATTGAAAGCATTTGTAGACGACAAAATAAAGGTGACTAAAAAATAGAAATTTGTTCTGGAAAGGGTAGAAAACACTGTGGGAAAAGGAGAAAATGCTGGTTACCAGCATTTTCTCCCTTTCCCATAGTGTTTTCAAAAGGCTTCTTTCTTAGGGGCGTCAAAAGTAGGGATTGTGTGTTAATGGGTTAACCCTTTACCACACAATCCCGACTTTAAAAAACAACTCTGTTACAGAAGCCTTTTATAAACATTGTGGGAAAAGGAGGAAATACTGATAACCAGCATTTTCTCCTTTTCCCACAATGTTTTCTTCCCTTCCTAAAACAAATTTCAATTCTTTAGTCACATTTTTTTTTTGTCGTCTGCAAATGTCTTCAATTTGGATCAATCCAAAATGTTGTCGTTTTGTAAAGAGCTAAAATCCATTCTGCTTGACAATTGATTGAATCTGGAGGTACAATGGTCCTCAAACATGAATAAAATACATAAATGGCACAAAAATTCCAAACTACACACACTGCACAAGCTGACATGATTTGATACTTTTTACAGATGCACTTAACCCCTTACCAAACAATACCTGAATTTCATGACCCCGAGATAAAAGCCTTCTGAAAACATTGTGGGAAAAGGAGAAAATGCTGGTAACCAGCATTTTCTCCTTTTCCCACAAAGTTTTCTACCCTGCTAGAAACAAATTTAACTTTTTTAGTTACGTTTATTTTGTTCTTTGCAAGTGTTTTCAATTTGGACCAGTCCAAAATTTTGTTGTTTGGTAAAGAGGTGACCTCCCTTTTCACAGAGCATGGCTCATTTCTATGGCCATATCTAACAAAGAAATTACGAGACCCCAAATTTTTACAAAATCTGTCACAGAATTCTTGGCTTGTTTATTACTTCTTCCTCAGACACTTCACCCGTACTTGATGCCGTCACCTCCGTAGATGTTCCGTAGTTAGCCCTGTTTTCTCCCGTGATAAGGGGTTCTCTCTCTACCTGGGCAGTTCGTGTTGAATGTCTAAGAAGTGTCCTCAAGTCTCGATTACCTCGCACCTGTCTCGGACAAGGTGGAAAAGGAGCTTTCTTCCTTTCACGAACGAGTTGAAAAATCAACCCAGCCAAAAATACTACTACCCATACCACAGTCAGGGAAATTTCTGAAAAACATAAATGTAAATATATTTAACCATTTACCAAAATAATCCTTTGTTTTACAACCCTGAGATAGAAGCCTTTAGAAAACATTGTGGGAAAAGGAGAAAATGCTGGTAACCAGCATTTTCTCCTTTCCCACAATGTTTTCTACCTTGCTCAAAACTAATTTCAGTTTCTGAGTTACAGTTTTATTGTCGTCTAAAAGTGTTTTCAATTTGGGCCATAATATATTTGTATTATGATAAAGAGTTAACATGCAGCAATCAAAGTCTTTGTTCATGATTTCCTGCACCAAATGACAAGAGTTTTGATTTGTTCAAATCCACAGACAACTAATCAAATACAGCTCAACTGATGAAATTTGTCTTTAACCCTTTTCCAAACGACAAATTTTGGACTCTTCCAAACTGAAAGAGTTTGCAGACGACAATTTTAAATTTTGAGAAAATGGCAGAAAGTTCACAAAAAGGGTAGAAAACACTGTGGGAAAGGGAGAAATTGCTCGTTACGAGCAATTTCTCCTTTTCCCACAGTGTTTTCAAAAGGCTTTTACTGCAGACATGTAAAAACCAGGGCTTGTTTGGGAAAGGGTTAACTCATTACCAAACAACAAAATTTTAGGTTTGTCAAAATTGAAAAGCATTTACAGATAACAAAATAAAAGTAACTCAAAATTTAAAATATGTTTCCAGCAGGGTAGAAAACATTGAAGGAAAAGAAGAAAATGCTGGTTACCAGCATTTTCTTCTTTTCCCACAGTGTTTTCTAAAGGCATCTTTCACAGGGTCATTAAAAGTCAGGCTTGTGTGGTAATGGGTTAAAAGAGTATAAAGTATTTTTTGAAAAGGAGAAAATGCTGGTTACTAGAATTTTTTCCTTCTCCCATAATGTTTCCAAAAAGCCTGTATTTGAAGGATGTTGACAATTTTGAACTCTACTAAACGGAATATTGTTCTACTGATTATTTTCGTCTTTGATAGGATAGAAATATTGTGGAAAAAGAAATAAATGCATCTTCATAGCATTTTCTACTTTACCCACCATGTTTTCAGAGTCTTAAGAATAGTAGAAACTGTGTAGATAAGGGAAAAATGTAAAGAGGTGTGTATCAAACAAGACATTCTTACGAACGAAGTCCGTAACAAAGAAACAAATGAATAAATGCATGGCAGAAATAAGGATCGGAGCGGGATTCGAACTCCGAACTCCCGGACGCAAAGCCAATACCCTAACCACTGAGCCAAAGAGATATCTCTCTGACGCAGTAGCCAGGTATTGTATTTAAATCGGGAGTATGCCATGCAGGAAGGAGTGGTCTCCCATAACAACATGATCTGATATCTATCTTCCCTCCCTTTACCAGACAACAAAATTTTATCCTCGTCCAAATTGAAAGCATTTGCAGACAACAAAAAGTGACTCACAAATTGAAATTTGTCCTGTGGAGGCAAAAAACATTGTGGGAAACGGAGAAAATGCTGGTTACCAGCATTTTCTCCTTTTCCTACAATGTTTTCATAAGATTTCTTTCCAAGGGTTGTTCATCAAATTCCTAAATTTATTTTAAAATTCTAAAAGCAGTAAGAAATCTGTTTCGTCAATCTATCATGGTTTTGCGGAACTTTTAATTTTGGCTTTTGATGACGTCACCGTGGCTAAACATCGTTGTTAACAAACACAGTAGCGACCAAGGATCCTTTCTCATTGCTTAAAAATTTCATCATCGATAAATATGTTTGATAGACGAACTTTTCATAATTTTGTAGTAATTGTAGTTCGGAAAACAAAATATTCTGTTTATTTTTCATGTTTTTAATAAGAATTAAACATTGGAAAGTTCATAAAACATGACATCTAATACTGAAAGTTTTGATAATGGCAGCTGTTCACATTTTGATTTTTTTGAGAATGGCGGGTTCTAAAATATTTCCATACTTAGCATAGCACATGACAAAAGCTCTTAACTCTTTCCCAAACAACACACTTTTAAACTGGTCCAAATTGAAAGCACTTGCAGATGATAAAATAAATGGAACTCAAAAATTGAAATTTGCTTCTAGTAGGGAGAAAACATTGTGAGAAAAGGAGAAAATGCTGGTAAACAGCATTTTCTCCTTTTCCCACAATGTTTTCAAAGGACTTTCATCTCAGGGTCATAATCAAAGGACTGAAGGTCCTGAAAGTCGCACTAATGGTGAAACCTTGATATTTTGGGACTGATAGATGGTCATCACCCTTTTACAGGACAATCTTGCTTTTATGTAATTCAAACAGCTTTGGAAAACAGAGCTGAAAGAAAGAAAAACTCATTTTTTTTTACTCAAGGTTTTCTTCCAATTAGACTCGAATTTAATGGTTTACCGTAAGTCAAATTTGATTAGTTTTCAGCAATTCTTCGATTTTGACTAGTCTGCAATTTACTTGAGCAAATGCAGTTACTTGTAATAGGCAGCTTCCCACCAAGTTAGATCTTTTCATTTTTCTTTTTCTTTCATATATCCATGTTGGCATATAGCCTGACATAATATACCCAAAACAATATTAAATGTATGTCATTGGTCACCTCTATTACTTGGAACTTACTGAAACAGTGCCACTGCATACCGATGCTAGCACTTGACAATTTTTGAAAAGGGACACATAAGGGACATCTATGTGAAATCATTTCAAAATCTGACCAATCATTTCAGTGAAGAAGAATTTTCAAGAATTTCTTCATGTCTGAATAGTGCAAGTGGACCCCATTTACCAGAGCCATGTTTCTTGATGGATCAGAATTTGGAAAACATTTTTGAAAATGGTCACCCAAGGAAGATTGCTTTGAAATTATTTTAAAATCTGATCATGGGTTTCAGAGAAGGTGAATTTTCAAGAAATTCTTCATTTCCATATAGTAGCCCCAATTCACCTGAGCCATGTTTCTTGGCAAATCAAAATTTCGCGAACAAGTTTTTAAAAGGGTCACCCAAGGAACATCTCTGTGAACTTTTTTCAATATCTGATCAGCCGTTTCAGAGAAGAAAGAATTTTTAAGAATTTCTGCATGTCCATATAAGTACAAGTAGCCCCCATTCACCAGAGCCATGTTTCTTACGGATTGAAATTTTGCAAACAATTTTTGAAAAGGGTCACCCATAGAACATCCCTGAGAAATTATTTCAAAATCTGACCAGTGGTTTCTGAGAAGAAGAATTTTTTAGAATTTCTTCATTCCTGTATAGTGCAAATAGCCCCCATTCACCACAGTCATGTTTCTTGACTGATCAAAATTTCACGAAAAAGTTTTGGAAAGGGTCACTTAAGGTAGTGGACCCGTAATAAGCATAGTGCAGCATGGCATAAAATTTCTGGACAGTTGATAAGACATATTTTGTACAGATATGATACTATTGCACATTTTTGACCGAACAGAAATTCCTTCGGGGTCCGTCTTAAAATTATTTGTTGATAATTTTGTTAGTTTCCAGAAAAGGGAGGTAATTATCATATCCATTTGTAATGAAATTATAGTAGTTATAGATTTATAAATGATAATTCTAGGAAGGACAAAAAAGAAAAAGTGGCTCGGTGAAAGTAGTACAAAAGTGCTCATTTTTAATCTTAGCAAATTTTCTAGGGTAATATTATAGTGGAAATAGCTGTTTTCTATTACGGGTCCACTACGTTAAGGAACATCTCTGTGAAATTATTTTAAAATCTGGCCTGCTGTTTCAGAGAAGAAGATTTTTAAAGAATTTCTTAGAAAACTGTTTGGTTGCCATGGCAACCAAACCTTTTGACGTAATCAAATTCTGTGAACAATTTTCAAAGAGGACCTCCCAAGGAACATTCCAGCCAAGTTTGGTCCATATTGGCCCAGCGGTTTTGGAGGAGTTGATGTTTAAAGAATTGTTGATGACGCATGACGGATGACAGACACCAGGTGATCCTAAAAGCTTCCCTTGAGCATGTTGTGCTCAAGTTAGCTGAAAAAACAATCCTAAGGTTTTTCATCTCAACCAAACTGACTCTCAAATTATAAAAAATATTTGCAAAGTAATTAATAACTATGCAATCTACAACAGGTTAAAGACCATTGTGAATAATTAGTTTAACTCATTAATTACCAGACCAGCCCAATTTTAGGCTTGTCCAAATTGAAAGCATTTGCAGACGACAAAATAAAAGTGACAGAAAATTTGAAATTTGTTTTGTGAAGGTTAGAAAAAATTGTGGGAAAAGGAGAAAATGCATTTTTTTCCTTTTCCCACAATGTGTTCTAAAAGCTTCTTTCTCAGGGTAGTCGAAACTAGGAATTGTGTGGTAATGGGTTAATCACCACATTAAATTTGTTACACTCTTTTTGAGTGTTGAAATTGTATCTTTGCTATCCAAACAATGTAATTAATGTATCACATTTCTCTTTTATATCATTTCTTTAAATGTGCTGATGCTTATGTTTTTTTTTTATATATATAAAACATATTTTTATAATGATGGATAAATATTTTTAAAGTATCCAATATGCTTTTTTTTTTCATTAATAGTAACTTTATCTTCCTTAAAAAGAAATAGAAAGAAAAAAGTGATTCTATCACTAAGCATTTGATTGACTTCGCTATGTTTATTGTTAAATAAGTTTCATCATTGGTTTTAATCATGTAAGGCAAATTCAAAATAAAGCAAGAGTTATAAATCGTCATGATGACGAATACGTAATTTCTATTAATTTTTACACAAATTGAAGTTAGAAATACTATAAAAATCATGTGTTCATTTTGACTACACATTGGGTACCTTTTGACTCCACTTGGGTAGGTTTAGACTTCATTCGGGTAAGTTTTGACTCCATTCGGGTACGTTTTGACTTGGGTACGTTTTGGTTTGAGTACGTTTTGACTGTAAACCCCTCATCAGTGCAACTGTCAATGTACGGTCGTAATTGCTGTATTTTACCTTGCATTTCATATTTCATGTTGTATTTACTGTATACGGAGGGGATGAAATATCCTTGTCGCCACTCTTTTGAGGTCCGAACAAATTCAGTAATCAACATTTTAACTTTACTGGTGTTAATCGTTATGTGCGTTTGTTTTCTATCCCGTCCGCCATTTGCATATTCTTAATCAAAGTACAATTTTGTACTTCAAACTTAAGCTGATCAAAGACCTAAAATACTAGAATTAATAGCAAAAGTTCATGTCTGATTTCCATAAAATCATGTATGTAAGCGTTTCGCATGCAGTTTTATATGTTACAAAAGTTTTTTGATGTGTAATGGAATAGTTTTTGGGTGTTTTGGGGTATTCGAGTGGTTTGGGGTGTTTCATCCGAGACGTACGTTACAAACTAGGTCAAAGCTGCGGAACGAAACAAATTTTCAAATTTAGAGCGAGTTTTACGATATTTAACCCTGAATTCTTGGTTTGCATGGTTTAAAAGAGTTGATTTCAAATGACATCACTCGAGTCCGAAATTCCACCCTTATAAGCGAAGCTCTACCGGTCTCGTTAATACATGAATATTTACAGTAAGGTGCTCTCGATATGCCATATTAATCCGCGATCCCTTTTAAACTCACATTAAGCACTGATGGGGGATATCTTAGCTGAGTTGTGTTTTCTTTACCCATCTAAACAAAGATAGATGTTAAATTTTCACATGATATACAAAATAACCGCATTTTTTTTTTTAATTAAAATTTGAGTCACGTTCTCCTTTTTCTAGCGTAGGTATATGAGTTATATGAGTTACCGGGTCCAGTCCCATCATAAAGAACAAATTCCAGACATACCAAAGAAAAAGTAGTTCTACAGCGATTGGGTTAAAAGCAGAGTAACTGCACCTCGTTTATGAAGTATATACGACGTTTTTAATCCAATTTTTTGCATGATTCTTCAACCCACTATAGACACCCCCAACCCACCCTGAGCTCCTCGAGCTCATCGCAAAAAGTCGAACGTTTTGACAAACGTGCGACTTAAAAACCAGGGATTGTTTGGGAAAGGGTTAATTATGTAATATGATAAAAGTATACAATATGGAAAAATATTGGATACTTTCATCCAGTTCAAATACAGGGGACAATATCTAAGTACTGTATATAACAAAATGATTTATTGAAACACTTACCACTTAAAGTAAAAGGTCCACTCACAGTGACTAGCACATAGTCCCTGTCAATGCCGTGTCTTATAGCATTTAGGACTATATATCTCATACCACTTCCAAGATATGTATCCAGTGCCACAACAACGGCATAGGACCCCACCAGAGCACAGGTAAATATGTTGAGCTGTAAGTAAAAAAACTTAAATAAAGATTTGATTTTTAATCTTTTCCTTCAAATGCTTTTGACTCCCCCTTTAAGCCAGATGTTGGCATGAGTAATAATAAGTTTACATACATGACTCCCCTGTAGGCCAGAAGTTGGCGTGACTAATAAGTTTACATAATGTACATGTATTTAGCTTCTTCCCATTTCAATTCTAATTAATTCTCATATTGTTCAATATCTCAAAAGCTCAAAAACTTTTCAACATTTTCCAAGCAATCATGTTTCAATTCTACAACACAATCCCGACTTTTAACGACCGAGAGAAAAAAGCTTTTTCAAAACATTTTCCAGCATTTTCTCCTTTTTCCATATTGTTTTCTATCCTGCTGGGAACAAATATCAATTTTTGGTAAAAAAGTTTAAGACCCTGTGGAAAGGGGCCTTTGAATACACAAATGATAACGAAGGTTGTCTCTATCAATGGTGTCTGTGAAATCAATGGGCTTCTCCATGCATTTTTGCTCACATATTTCATGGAAACCAATGTAATAACTAACATGTTCGAGTTTTTTCAAATCTTACATATTATGCGTGTTGTGATGGGTTATCCAATGTATTTTTGAGTTATAAATGGTGAAAATTACCTATTCTATTGCTTATTTCAGCTTTAATGTTTTGTCTGCAAAGTCTTTCCTTTCAATTTGGACAAGTCTGAAATTTTGTTGTTAGGTAAAGATTTTAGTGTAGAATAATCAGAGTAACTGTAACTTGATAAACAAGGAAAATATAGTGTAATAACAGTGCACAGTACAAACTTTTTTCCAAGAACAACATTTCAGCCCATGTAAAGATTTTTAAATCTTTATATCTTTGTAAGAATATCTTTATAAACCCACAAGCACCATATATATAATATATACATAATCACACATACTTACAAATCTTGTAAAAAACAGTAAAATAACTGGTATCAATAACACACCACATGCAAATGTTGCTCCATAATTAAATGGACTGTCCCAATATGTAAGATTTGCTGCAGAAAAAGAAAAAGAATTATACCTGTATCAGACACAGCTGGTGCTGTGTCTAAATGATGTGTCTGTAGAAAAGACAGACAAAATTTAGACTGCATGTTTTGTGAAGTCTGATCTTGATCTAAACTATTTGCAGAGGCAACTGCAGTCATAAAATGTGCTGTTGGTTTTAAAATGGTGAAGAATTATATTTGTTTCTTCAATTTCTCAAATTTTTCAGGCAGTGGTGTTTTCTTAAGTTCTGAAGATAAAACTTTTTCATTCATTTGCTTATAGCATTCATCATTACATTTCATTATTTTGAATTTATGTTTTCTTGTTCTGTTCCAAAACAACAAAATTATACATTGGTCCAAATCGTAAGCACTTGCAGACGACAAACTAAACGCGACTTAAAAACTGAATCTTGACCCTAGAGGAGTAGAAAACATTGTGGGAAAAGGAGAAAATGCTGGTTACCAGCATTTTCTCCTTTTCCCACAATGTTTTTAAAGGGCTTCTTTCTCAGGGTTGTAAAAACTAGGAATTGTTTGGTAAAGGGTTAAATCATAACCCTTTGAACATTACCAAGTATGCTATATATGGCAAAAAACATGTACATTATTATTTCATAACAAAATACACTGCAGGGAGAGAAAGCATTGCCTACCATACACCACTGCACCTTTTTTAAGGCTATATACTGACTCTACTGCAATGGTGGTTTGAGTTAAAAGTTGTATGTGCATGTTTTTCAAAGAACTACAGTATCTATGAGCCAACTAAATAAACTTGCACAGTTAAACTTGATTCTGTCCCTCTCATATCAGACAGGTCAATACACCTATCCATGTGCTCATAGAGTTTTCTTTAACCCAATCCCTACTTTTGACGACCCTGAGAAATAAGCCTTTTGAAAACATTGTGGGAAAAGGAGAAAATGCTGGTAACCAGCATTTTCTCCTTTTCCCACACTGTTTTCTACCCTTCCCAACACAAATTTCAAAATAAAGCTCGCTTTCATTTTGTCGTCTGCAAATGCTTTCAATTTGGACTTGTCTAACATTTTGTCATTTGGTAAATGGTTAAATAGTGCTTAACCTTTTCCAAAATGGCAAATTTTGGACCAGACCAAATTGAAAGCATTTTGCAGATGACAAATTAACAGTTGCTAAAAAAAGATGATTTTTCTGTATGATAAGGTAGAAAACATTGTGGGAAAAGGAGAAAATGCTGGTTACCAGCATTTTCTCCTTTTCCCACAATGTTTTCAAAAGGCTTCTATACCTGACACGTAAAAACCAGGGATTGTTTGGGAAAGGGTTACAGTAATACTAAGTTAAGGATAAATGCATACTTTGATAAAGTACAAGTATGTACTGTAATTCTTTAACTTACCAAATGGAGTATAGAAAACAATACATGAGATTATATAGCCTGCTACAAGTCCTATAAATAGAACATTGATGATGGGTATCCCACAATTCCACCAGAAGCTGAGTAACAAAGCACCCCCTAGTAGTCCAAAAATTCCAGCCAAGGACAGTGATCCTATCAGACTAACCTCTGTCTCCAGTCCAATAACTTGGAATGTTATTATGGCAAATATCAGAAAACCAAAGAGAAAATTTTCTGAAAAACAAAAGAAAACAAGATAGATCATCACTAATCTCCGCAAACAATGGTAACTTGACCCTGTACTAAGCAGAAATACATGTAATTCAGACTTGTTTGAATTGAAAGCCTTTGCAAAAAATAAATTAGATGTCCTGCAACATGTGAAAAATTGGAAATCAGACATTGCATTATGTGTTGTCTCAGATCATCAGCCTGCACACTTCGCGCAGGTTTATCCGAAACGACGCTCAGTTTTTATGTAATTTTCTGTTTAGCACAAGTCTACTGTAGGACAAAATCTATTATTATACTGTAAAGAAATTTCTCATGATCTGATTGGATAATATGCCCAAACACATATATCATATGGCAGTGCACTGGCAAAACCAACGTAAAAGCAGTTTCCCTCTTGGAAGCCCAGTATACGTAACTACACTATCAACATAACATCCAAAATGGGGGCTTCGATCAAGATTAACATCAAGATGATGCGCCAAGCTGCACGCTTTAACACGTATTACCAAGGTTTAAGTGACATCAGTTCCCAGTGACATCAATTTTCACTGAGTTGGGCACTCAGAAGGGAAATTCTACTTTGTCAGTGTACTCATTACTTTTAAACCAAAAACAGGTAGAATAACAAACATTGAAATGATAAAACTTTGCAGTATAATAAATTTGTTGTAAGGTCAGGTAGCAGGGGACTTGGAAATTTGTTCACGACTGTGGTAACTCATGTCACCACCCCGCCTTCAGCTCGAGGCGACATGATTCACCATAGCCGTGAACAAGTTTCCAATTCCCCTCCCACCTGACCATACAACGAACAATGTACCGGTAGTCGTAAAGCGCCATCTTGGATTAACCTGTGCAAACTCTGCAGGCTGATGCGAGACGATACTTTACACATATGCGCAAATGCTCCCTTTAGGGTTTTGCAAAATGTGATTCAAAGGATAAAATATGTATAAGAGAGGGTTCCCAGCATTTTCTTGTCAGTTTGTTAAAACTCAGCATTGTCCAGTGAAGGGTTACCCCTTACAAATCCTGTTGGGTTTTTTGACCCAAAAGTAGAATTTTTTGTAAAGTATATGGGTAAAAGTGAGAAAATGATCCTTTTCCCACATGATTTCTACATCCTATCCTGTCCCAGACATATCCCATATTTGTCTGAAAAAAAAAAACAAAAAAAACCCCACTTACCTATTCTAAAATACCTGTGTCCAAAAAAGCACAGAAAAACACCAAGTATGGCCCCAATAGTAGACAGTATAATTCCACCAATGTCTGAAATAAAATCCCTAGATACCTTAACTAAGTCTATAAAATATAAGAGTAGAATGACAAAAGCAGACTTGTCAATATTATTGTCAGCATTAACCCTTTACCAAACAATCCAAGCTTTTTCATGCTCCTTAACAACCTTCTGAAAACATTGTAGGAAAAGAAGAGAATGCTGGTAAACTGCACTTTCTCCTTTTCTCACAATGTTTCCTATCCTTCCCAAAACAAATTTCAGTTTTTGAGTCACTTTAATTCTGTTGTCTGCAAATGCTTCCAATATGAACGAGTCTAAAATTTTGTCGTTTGGTAAAAAGTTAACCAGCAAAAATACAGCTCAAGTCTAGCATTTGTGCTTGATAGCAGATCATACTGGTTGGTTGCTTGTATTGGGGTTTACCACCACTTTAACAGCTAAAGTCATATCATGGCGGTCGATGATGCACATGTGTTTCCTGGTTTTCTTACACCAGTAATAACACAACCTTCTTTCAAAAGCCACCGACTACTTTTTTCACATGCTTCAGCAGAGGTGAGAAGCGAAAATATGCTGGAAAGGCAGACAATACTGATCACAGTCAAAAAGCACTTACCTTGTCAATTCATCTAGCAAAATCTTAAGTGGAGTCTTATCCCTAATCCTGTTGAATAAGTAATTTTGCTATTTCAAAGTTTTTTTGGTTGATCTGCAATGTCCAAAATGGGTCAGTGAGTTGCTCAGGGGTAATACTTTTATAAAAATAGTTTTTTGTTTTTACTATCGTATCTAAATATTAACCCTTTACCACACAATCCCAAGTTTTGAAGGTGGGTATTTAGAATTTTCACATCAAACCAAATTAAAAAATATATATGTCAATGAAATTTATATGAAAAAACAATACAAATCATCAGTAAATAAGAATCATAAAATTACAAAAAAAATTTTTTGGTAGTATTCCCTTAAAAGGCTACATAGCCTCTTAAGCTATTTTTAGATTTCCCGCCAAAATCAAAAAATCACTGTGGGAATGTTAAAGGTGGCCTTTCAGTTTTTGGGACGAACATTTTTCAAAAGTGCAAAAAAATCATATTTATACTCCCAAAGCCTTTTAATTTTCATTCATAAAACCCTAGTAGTCGAAATCCGTCCGACAGCACGAGAAATTAGTGATTTACTAGGGCCCAGGTTGACACCAACGGGAGACACATTCTATTTTTAGATTATCAATTCGCTCATTTACCTACAGGAATACACAGAAGAAGCTTCAAACATAGCGTCCGAAGAAGAAATTATTGAAAATAATTATTACATGTTTGTAATGATAGGGAATTTAAGTGTTATGAGTCATGTGCCAGTCACTTGACATTCCCACAATGCATTATTGATTTTTTGGCGCGAAATCTAAAAATAGCTTAAGAGGCTACGTAGCCTTTTAAGGGAATACCATCAACAAATTTTTTTTTGTAATTTTATAAATCTTAATTATTGATGATTTGTATTATTTTTTCATATAAATTTCAGTGATATATATAATTTTTAATTTGGTGAGATGTAAAAATTCTAAATACCCACCTTTAAGTGAGTAGCACGTGACTAATGACTATTAAATTCCATACCACAACAAACATGCAATTATTTTCCATAATGTCTTCTGGTATGTAAATGAGCGAGTTGCTCATGTAAAAATAGAATGTGTTTCCTTTCAGTGTTGACTCGGGCTGTAGTAAATCTCTAATTTATTTAGCTGTCGGATGGTTTTCGACTACTGGGGTTTAATGAATGAAAATTACAAGGCGTTGAGAGTATAAAGATAATTTTTTTGTATTTTTGTAAAATTTTCATCCCAATATCTGAAGGGCCACCTTTAAGACCCTAAAGAATGAAGGCTTTGCAAACACTGCTGGTAACCAGCTTTTCATCCCTTTCCCACAATCTTTTCCTCCTTATCAAAGACAAATTTTATCATTTGGACTCCATTTGAATTGTAGTCTGCACATCCTTTTAATTTGATCGTGGCCAAATTTTTCCTGTCTTGTGCAGGCTTAACCCTTTACGCCATAGATACTCATTTCTATGCATTGCTTGTAGGAGCCTTTGGAAAACATTCTGGCAAAAAATGAAATTGCTCGTGACAGCAATTTCACCTTTTGTCACAATGTTTTCTATCCTATCAAAAGTGTCATATAAACATAAAAAATGGCTTCATCCTTGCTGTTATTTAGGGTCAATTAGAGATACCATAGAAATGCCTTATGGGGTAAGGGTTAAAGAAAAAAACTAAACACGAAAACAAAAAATTCAGAAACAAACCTTTATGTTCACAAGAATCATCATCCTCTAGGTTACAAGCATATGTCGCAACTGGAATGTATGTGGACATTGCACCAGTCTGGGTATCTCTAACAACAATGGCATATATCACCCCTTGTTGCTTGTAGGATGTGATATTGGCAATAGATTTCTTGCTCGCCTCATTTTTTATGGTCTTGAGCTGCATGAATCATTAAGAGAAAAAGCAAAATTAGTGTATTTTAAATTGTATTATAGGTCTATTTTTACCATTTCTTTACCCCTTAGTCATGATCCTGAATATATTTCCTTCTGCAGACAGTGTAGATCAAGATCAGACAGCACTGAAAATTAACTCTGTCATTCCATTATCAGCACTCTTCAACTTTTTCCCGAACAAAGGCAACTGCCAACAACAAAATAATTGCAGCTCAGGTGATAATAAATTTGTCTTTCATAGGGTAGAAAACTGTGGAAAAGGGGAAAAATCCTGGCTATCAGCATTTTCTTCTTTTGCCACTATGTTGTCAAAACCTTTCCAGATCAATAACCCCTTGGTCATTAAAAGTCAGGAATTTGTTGTAAAGGGTGAAATGTATGGATTTGTCTCTGAAAGGGTAGAACACTTTATTTCTCAGAGTCGTAAAAACTCAGAAATTTTTGGAAAACAGTTAATTAACCCATTACCACACAATCCCTACTTTTGACGCCCCTGAGAAAGTAGCCATTTGAAAACCCTGTGGGAAAAGGAGAAAATGCTGGTTACCAGCATTTTCTCCTTTTCCCACAGTGTTTTCTACCCTTTCCAAAACAAATTTCAATTTTTCAGTCACCTTTATTTTGTCGTCTGCAAATGCTTTCAATTTGAACCAGTCTAAAATTTTGTCGTGTGGTAAAGAGTTAAGTATAGTTTATAAATGTATTTTGCAAAGTAAAATTTTACATACTTTCGTTCCATGTTTAAAAACATTAGCAGCAGTCAGCATTAATTCCATCACACTAAAGAATGTGCCCTCCGTGAAATCTCCTCCTTCCATATAGTTTACATACAGATCATATTCTAGGTAGGTTTTATAAACCTTGTCCTCACACTCCGGAAAAACACCCTGCGTGTTAACAGAGTTGGACCACTGGAAAAGCACTGTTGTAAATGAAACATATTCAATTACATGTACTCCTCACGACGCAACATTTCTTTTTTCTTTCAGATTTGCCAAAATTGATAGCATAATGACAACTGATTTTGCTCAAATGATGAAACTAGAGTTAGAAAATTTACTTACAAAATTTGATACTCTATGACAAATAGGGAAATAGCACACAATCAGTTTATCCATTTGTTGAACGTAACAAGAAATCTATACAACAAATTAAGTCTTCTTCTCTGGCAAAGATTCAGAATCAAATACTAACCCAAATACTGCAGGCAAGACAACAGGGTTAGCTACTGGTACTTCTAAAAAGCATCTGCCTGACCTATTGTAGCATAAATAAAACCTTTCACCCACTGTAATGGAAAGCATTTCAGAACATTACTGGAAAAAGAGCAATTATCTTGCGGCAATTTCTGCTTCAACATTGCATTCCATACCATGTTATTTTGCTGCTTTTTTTTAAATGTATGTTCTTTCCATGACTTATAATTTGGTTTTTAAGCCTAACAGATTCTATCAGTGATCAACACCAAAGACACTATAATTATGAAAATACTTTGACCTTTTACCACAAAACGCTGAAATTTAATGACTCTAACGAAGAAGCATTTCCAAAGCAGTGTAGAAAAGGTGAAAATGCTGGTAACCAGCATTTTCTCCTTTTTCTACAAGTTTTTTTTTTAACTCATTCAAAAACTAATTCTATCATTTGAGTCATATTTAAAGAGTCTTCTGCAAATGCTTTGAATTTGGACAAGACTCACATTCTGTTGTGTAGTGAAGAATTAACTAAGGGTACAAACCATCTGCCTTTGTTGGATGAACTATCAACTCCAAGTTGGCATCATTTTCAAGACTGAACTCTTCGTTGCAACCGCCTGGTAATGGATCTGCAAGAAGAAAATGACATAACAGCACTGCACTGTCTGTATCAAGATTTTAATCCTTTACCATACAATCCCTGGTTTTTAAAACCTGGAGAAAGAACCTTTTGAAAACATTGTGGGAAAAGGAGAAAATGCTGGTGACCAGCATATTCTCCTTTTCCCACAATGTTTTTCTACCCTGCTGGACACAAATTTCAATTTTTGGGTTACATTTTATGATTTACTGTGTTGTCTGCAAGTGCTTTCAATTTGGAACAGTCTAAAATTTTGTCATTTGGTAATGGGTTAAGGTACCATTCCAAACTTGATTGAGGTCTATTAGATAAAGCTACATGCAAAATTTGGTAGCCCTAGGCCTTACTGTTTCAGACAAGAAGATTTTCGAAGATTTCCAATATTTTTAAGTTTTGTTGCCATGGCAACCAGAATTTTTGAAGGAATTGAATTCTTTCAAGAAATTCTGAAGAGGACCATGGCAGGATCATTTCTGTGAAGCTTCATCAAAATTGGCTTGGTAGTTTCAGAGAAGAAGATGTTTAAAAATAAAGTTAATGCATGCATGCATGACACATAGGGGAATGAAATAAGCCAGCTGGCCTTTGGCCAATGGAGCTGAAAATAGACAGTGCAGATCCACGATCAGACTGCACACTCTATTCTTACGAACATGAAAGTTTACAAGAAATGCACAGCTGAAATACAAACCAACCCGGCTGGGATTTCAATCTGTGTGCTAGAGATTGTTTATTGAAGCTTCAGAGGCCGATACACTAACCACTGAGTCAAAGAGAATCCTCCCTAACACAGTTGATATGTATTGATTCCACACTGGAAGAAGCTCTGCCGTAAGGAAGTTGTGATCTCCCATAACACTGTGCAGTCTGATCTTAATCTACACTGCCCACCTTAGGGATTTAACCCTTTCCCAAATGACAAATTTTAGACTGTCCCAAACTCAAAGTGTTTGCAGATGACAATTTTGAATTTGATGGAAATGGCAGAAAGTTTGCCAATAGGCTAGAAAACACTATGGGAAAAGGAGAAATTGCTCGTTATGAGCAATTTCTCCTTTTCCCACAGTGTTTTCTAAAGACTTGTACTGCAGACACTTGTAAACCAGGGCTTGTTTGGGAAAGAGTTAAACAGGATCCGTATGGTAAGTTCGATAATGTATGAAAGACACACGTGTAGTGGGGTTTGAGAATAAATACCATGTAAGACTCCTCGCCCCATTTACCGTAACACTGTGCAGTCTGATTTAACTCTTTACCACACGAGAAAATTTTAGACTGGTCCAAATTGAAAGCATTTGCAGACGATAAAGTAAAGGTGACTAAAGAATAGAAATTTGTTTTGGGAAGGTAGAAAACACTGTGGGAAAAGGAGAAAATGCTGGTCACCAGTATTTTCTCCTTTTTCCATAGTGTTTTCAAAAGGCTTCTTTCTTAGGGGTGTCAAAAGTAGGGATTGTGTGGTAATGGGTTAAACAGGGTCTGTATGGTACTGGAAAATGTATAAAAGACACACTTGTACCTACCATTTCCCCGTAAGTAGGTCAGATGAACCAAAACATTTGTCTGTGTGGAGCTGTTTGAGAATAAATACCATGTAAGATTCCTCGCCCCATTTACTGTAGTTATGACACCCACATCTTTACCATACTTGGACGTTCCATACTTAATCACTTCCTGGTGAATAATATATGGACAAAGAAAATGTTTAAGCCATGCTCTGTGAAAACAGGGCTTAATGTATCTGCAAAAAGTATCAACCCATGTCACCCTGCGCAATCCGCACAGGCTGACATGAGTTGGAACTTTTTGCCATTAGTTAGTTTTCTATGAAAGATCAGCCTGAAGGAAAGTTTCTCATTTTCTCACACTATTTAAGAAAGTCTTCAGATGCAAGACAAGAAATGTACACATGGTAAATAGTAAGATGTAATCCTCTTATACAATAAAGTTTAACTTTTACCAATTTCAAAGAATTTATGCATTCAATGACCTTGAACCTTTTGCTGGTGACCTTTTTCAAGATATTGGGACTTTCAACATATAGACCAAGCTACAAGTTTGTTCTTTGGTAAAGAGATCAACTTTTGGACTTGTCCAAATTAAAGGCATTTTCAGGAAACAAATAAAAAAGTTATGGTACTTAAAAAATGAAACTTGTATTTCAAATGGTAGAAAACACTATTCAAAAGGCAAAAAATGCTGGTTATCAGTATTTCACTTTTTAAGTGCTTTCAAAAATTGTCTTTGGTTGGATTAATTGTGTGGTAAAGAGTTATCTCAATACCAAACGACAAAATTTTAGACTGGTCCAAATCGAAGGCATTTGCAGACGATAAAATAAAAGTTACTGAAAAATTGAAATTTGTTTTGTGAAAGGTAGAAAACAATGTGGGAAAAGGAGGAAATGCTGGTTACCAGCATTTCCTCCTTTTCCCACAATATTTTCTAAAGGCTTCTTTCTCAGGGGCGTCAAAATTAGGGATTGTGTGGTAATGGGTTAAATCATATTGTATCACCTGCATTGACAAAGTGATGTCCCTTTTCTGGGAATGTACTTGACATATCACAAACCGAACATCATCAGTGACATTTGTATGTATTGTAAGAACCTCTTCTGGCATTAGATGTACAACCACTGGAAAGTTATCTGTAAGCGTTATGTTTCTTTCTTTGGACAAATCTGTAATAATAACATTTTTAATCTTTACCAAACAATCCCGACATCTACTGACTCTGAGGAAAAAGGCTTTAGAAAACATTGTGGGAAAAGTAAAAAACTGCTGGTACCCAGCAAGCATGACTAACTGGGCCCCATGTGGGCAAATTCTGGGCTCAATAACTATGTGGGACCCATGTGGGCCCTTTGCGGGAATTTCAGCCCTTCTAGAAACCACATAGGGCCCACATTATTTCAATTCCCGTAAATGCCTGTCATGTGACGAAAATTAAAACCACCGACATTTATCTTACCCGGCGCATCATTTTCTCGAAAGAAGAAGACGATTCAGCGATGATTTTCACCCTAATCCCATTACACGACATTTACATGGGTCCCATTTGAGTCCCGTTTACTCACAGCGATGATGGAAGGAGACGGAAATTACCGATGAAGTTCGGTATGGGAGATTTTTTTCTACAATTATCACCGATTTCTTTCCTTTAAATCGTGAACAATTACACCAGTATATATTTCTCAATTTCAAACATATTAGGAGAAATTTTAGGTAAAATAAAACGTGAATAAGGAAAAATAAATAAAAAACATCGCGCACGATCACATGATGTAAACACAAAATCGTGGACCGCAAAATCGTTTGTGGCTGAAAGGGAAAATTGAATCTTAAACTGTCGAATGCGAATTCATAGAAAAAGTCTTAACTTTCAAGCACAATTCTTGCTGGTCACAGGCATCTTAAGTATCTACTTTATTCTTGAAATTTGTACTCTCTGAGGTATATTTTCCCATATCAATCATCTTGTTGATTAGAACCGAGAGAAAATAAATCCCATTGTCACATGGTTTCGCGTCAGGTTTACTTTCGTTCGATTTTGTACTGCAAAGTTTGATATCTGTACGCTCCTTATTGTTTTTATCTAATAAACTTTGCAAGCTTCTAATTATAACCGGTAATTTCAAACTGTAAAGCAAAGGGAACTTGGGGGTTTTAAACTCGGGTGGATGGGTAACTGGTCAACTCGTACCTAAGTCAACTCTAGTCCTATTTATAAGACCCTACGAACGTTATTTCACATTTTGACATTCATCGTGTACGTAGGGTCTTATCGGGCCCTTCATAGGTTCCTTTAGCAAACTCCGACATCAAATCTTGTCGCTGTTTGAGCAACAAATTTGGATACTTAAAATGCAAAATGCCCAATGAAACTGGTATCGGTAACAAGATAAATCAATATTGAACCGATATTAAAGACTTGGTTGTAAAACACTTACGTTTTATGAGTTAAATCCGCTTCTATTTCACACTACCCTATTTTTGAAGTAAAACCGGTATGTAAATGTGTAGTTATCGCGGGTTAACGGCAAGTAAACGAAATTCTTTAAACGAAATTCCTTTACCTCCATTAAAGTGTTACAGAAAGGGGCAACCCTCATTCACAAATCGGATTTCGTTCAAAAATCGTTCGGAAATTCGTTTTTTTATTTAACCCGAAATATGCTTGTAAACATGGCGGCTTTTGTGTTGAAAAAGTTACACGATTGAACTCAAGATGAATATATCATGAATGTGGCCCTTTTTCAGAGTCAGAAAAGTAAATTTGTATCCAGTTAAGTTATCTATCATGTTTACTTGCGTGCTTTTTCACCATTATCCCGGATTTTAGGAAATCAAATTTGCTACATGGAACTAAGTAGGGCCCGTTTAGACGTAACATGCAAAAGAAAAGTAAAATGTGAAATGTCCGAAAAATAAATGTTGAACGGCAAACAAGCATGTGTACGTCTAAATATTTGGACTAAGTCAACTTGTACCCATTTTGGTCAACTCGTACCCGAGTCAACTCATACCCGAGTCAACTCGTACCTTAGTATTTTTACATCTGTTAGTTTGCAACTTTTATCAACTTATCAGTATAGTAACACAAATTTTTGTCAAAGACTAAATATAAATGGGTAATGAATGGGTAGTATATTATCGTCGGTTTACTTCTTAAACCTCGTAACTACAGATTGTAACAAGATTGGCAACCAACATTTTATCCTTTTTCCACAATATTTTCCATCCTATCAGAGAAAAAATGTACCATTTGAGCCACACTCAAGTGATAATGTCTACAAATGCTTTAAATTAGAAAAGGCTAAAATTTTGGCCTAGTAAAGGGTCAAAAAAGTCTAAACTTTCTTAGTGCTGTTGACTATGATCAGACTGCCCCTAGGTCAGCTGTATTTGCTCATACCAGACTGTAATAAATCTGAGAATCAGACAGTTTTGGTTACTGCAATTAATGAATATATTTATCTTGTTTCCATGTATTATCGAATATTTTTACTCATTTTTTTTGTTTTAGGTTCTTTAGAAAGAGCCAGAGAAAAACTTAACAGATCTGAACTTACATCTGATCTTCAGTCAGATGATGAACCACCAGCAAAACGACAAAAGAAGTAATATTTCTCATTCTGACATTTTGAAGCCATTTATTTAGTCTTCATTTATCCAACATTTAGCATAACATAAAGACTTAAATGTACATCAATCTGTTTACAACACCGCTTTAGTATAACAACACAGTTTTAGCAAAGTCCAATAGCTCATATGTTGGTAATGTATAGGACTTGAAACCCAGATGTCACTTGTTTAATTCCTAGCTAGACAGGTTTATGTTAAGAATTGATGATTGTTACGGGAGACCACTCCTTCCTGCATGGCTTACTCCCGACTTAAATACAATACCTGGCTACTGCATCAGGGAGATATCTTTTTGGCTCAGTGGTTAGGGTATTGGCTTTGCGTCCGGGAGTTCGGAGTTCAAATCCCGCTCCGATCCTTATTTCTGCCATGCATTTATTCATTTGTTTCTTTGTTACGGACTTCGTTCGTAAGATGGGGGCTCGTCCGGGATTGGCCATTGAGCCATTAATCCCATTTGTTGTCCAAAATCGGACTTCCTGCCTAATAAGGCTTTGAGTCATCAATAAATGATGACTTTAAGAGGGGGTGTGTTACGGGAGACCACTTCTTCCTGCATGGCTTACTCCCGACTTAAATACAATACCTGGCTACTGCGTCAGGGAGATATCTCTTTGGCTCAGTGGTTAGGGTATTGGCTTTGCGTCCGGGAGTTCGGAGTTCAAATCCCGCTCCGATCCTTATTTCTGCCATGCATTTATTCATTTGTTTCTTTGTTACGGACTTCGTTCGTAAGATGATACACATTGCAACCGAATTTAGTCCTATCACCAATGAACAATAAACTTGTCAAATTTACTAATTATGCAGACCAATACTCCACTTTTTTCTAATCCTTCATAAAACACTTAGTATCCCTTACATAATGCAAAAGACATTTTATAGATACATCTGAAACATTACATATTCTGTAAATAAATTTTTACTGATAGGATTTCTGTTTCAGCATACCAAGACGGCTACTGTCTGATGAAAGTTCAGAGGACAGTGACCAGGAATATCAAACCCAAGCATCAAAGAAAATTCCCTCTAGAAGCCAGGAATCAGAAACAAGTCCAACTCTGGCCACTTCCTATCAGCTTCCCGTGCCACCTCCTCATATAGAAATAACGCCACCCACAGGTTTGAGGAACTCAAGAACAAGTAGAGTAGAAGAAGGTTTGTTTGAGTTCAGCGTTTTGTGTAGTATTTTTTTGTCAATATCACCAGTAGCTGTATATATTTAGCTGTACAACTTATTCACAACTTTCCAGGGTTTCAAAGGGAAACTGGTATAAAAGGTTAGGTAACTATCAAAATATTTCTGACACAAATATGCACCTTTTCAGTTTTCACTGAAAAGCACTTACAGTCAGGTGTTGCCCGGACATGTAGTACTCTTGTTTTTCTAGGTCATGAACCAGGTATGAACCCATTGAACAGATACATGTAGATGCATATAGATTACCATGGGAAAGCTTGTAATACAGGCAATTTGGATGCTTTCTATGTGGTGACTGTAGAGGCTACATAGTATTTTACCATTTATTAGATAAGATACTGTTAAAAATACATCCCTATTCTCTTTAAGGCAGTTTTTAGTCGGACAGTTGATTCCATTTCGTCCTTAATTTATGAAACTATATAGTTTTTTTATCTTGATGCTAAATGTTGTCTCTGATGGCAGCAAGGTGGCACAGATTATGATGGACAGAATATGCATTCCATGTGTTTTTATCTAGCTGTAAGGGTGTATCCCTAAGTTTCCTATCATTGATCACAGAAATAAAATTTGTCTTTTTACAGGGAAATATTTAGATCAGCTTGGCTTCTGAAATCACACTACCAGTAGATTGTTTGCAAACTAGGCACTTAAGTGACTCTTTACAAACAATTTTCACTGAATCTGAAGTCAGTAATGAAAATTGTTATGATTGTAACACTGGAGAGCTAAGTAAATGTCTAAATGTAAAACTAGTCCATCTATTGATAGTGTTGTGCAAAGTAACACTGATATTGTATCTCTCCTTTAAGTCATGATTGGTTCATTGCTGTTTCAGTTCGAGATGTTAGAATGTTCCGAATGCTGGAACAGCTGCAGGAACAGATGAGAGAGCAGACATGGCTGCTCCATATACTGGTCAGTAGATCTGCACCGTTCCAGGAACAGGCACCCAGTGAACTCCCTGAGGGTGTATCATTTCCTCTGAAGACCCTTGAAGATGTGGCACAGTTTGAGGGCTGCATATTGGACAATAAATCAGCAACAGCAGTTGTGAGTATTTGTCACCAATCATTTTCAATTTCATTGCGAGTTCGAATTCCAGATTTTAGAAGTAACACAACTTGTGTAGTGTTACTTATCAGAATTTTTAAAAAAAAATTCTTTACAATATTGATTGAATGGTGTTTTACACCACTTCAATATTATTTCAGTCATATCAAAGGAGCAGATTGCCTACTCAATTGTTTCGTATGTATCACCAATACTAGGCTTAGCCCTTGAAGTGTGTTGCCCAAGGACACCCCCATAAAAAACCCAGTGCTTACAGTAATGCACCAGTCTAGCAGTCTCACACTTTAAGAAGCAGGTATGCAGGAACCTCTTGAGAATAAGACTCAAAAAAAATGTTTTAAAAATGTTTGTTGAATACAGGTTTTGTACCTTTAATGCCATTTCTACCATAAGAACTTGTGCTTCTCAAACTTTCATGATTTGTCTAATCGGACAAGAGTTCTGGCTTTGCTTTTTTCCCCTAGTGGATTGGTCCCATTTTTCTGCTGGTTAAGGGTATAATGGAAACATGTTTTGTTTACTTTTATTATAATAATAAATGCTCTTGTAGGTTAGGTACCTAGCTGAATATGGTGGGAGTACTGTCAAAGAAACAGTAGAAAGAATTCTAAAGATAGTCCTTGTCACTGACCTTGCCAGGAAGTACAATTTCAAGGGCAAAAAAGGAAAACAGAAATTTGAAGACCTTGGATTGACCTCCATTATTTTCAGTGAGTTGAATTTTGTTTCTGTATTAAATTGAGTTATAGTTTAGCATGTACCTGTAGGATTCTACTAAAAACCTGCTCGTGGTTCACAACAGTAATCAGGAACTTACTACTTAACCCATTACCACACGAGAAAAATTTAGACTGGTCCAAATTGAAAATGTTTGATGACGACAAAATAAAAGTGACTGAAAAATTGAAATTTGTTCTGGGAAGGGTAGAAAACACTGTGGGAAAAGGAGAAAATGCTGGTTACCAGCATTTTCTCCTTTTCCCACAGGGTTTTCAAAAGGCTTCTTTCTCAGGGGCGTCAAAAGTAGGGATTGAGTGGTAATGGGTTAACTGGTATGGTCATGTATTAAGGATTTTCTCTCCCTTTCCTATGTACATAAATGTATTGACATATAGCTGAAGTTAGCTCACTTTTTCTTCTTTTGTTTTAATATTTGAATTATATTCAACATTGAAAAGACATATTAACTTTTACATTGTGATAGTAATAATAACAACACAATGTGAGAGGAGGAAAAATATTTCATAAAATGCTAAGTAAATAACTATTTTAAACATGTCTTTATTAGCAAGATTTTCTCCTCCTTTTTCCCAGAAGGTTTTCTACCCTTTAGATCCAACTTTCAGTTATGCATGCCACATTTAATTTTTTGTTTGCAACGGTTTGAATTTTGACAAGTCTAAAAGTTTGCCATTTGGTAAACAGTTTCGAAATCAAAACTGTCAGTAGCTGCCTACTAGTTGGCTACACTTGGCTCAGTAATAAAGTGCAGGGCTCTTGACCTGGAGGCTCGGGATTTGACCACACTAGATCCACTGGGTTTTTTGTTGGAGTGTCCTTGGGCAAGACACTGCAGAGCCCTTAGCCTAGTACTGGTGAAACCCTGGAAATACATAAACTTGTGAGCTGTTGACCGAATATAACAAAAATAATGCTGAAAGCAGTGCAAAACACCATTAAATTACCAATAGCTCTTGCAGTGATATTACTGCAATGTTTTTAAATGCTGCAAACAGTATTTTTCAAATTACGCATTTTATGGACTTACAGGATGTCTGCGTGTGAACTCGGCAACACATTATTCAACTAAGAGTGACATGGAGGGGGCAGTGAAAAAGTGGTTAAGTGGTGCGCGTGACAGAGATGGGGGCCGGAAAGAGAGAACGAGGATACCACCTGAAAATCTTGCAGATACAAATTGATTTTTAACGTGGAAAGGGCATGTCAAGAATTTAATTTTTCAATTTTCCAACCAACATAAAGTTCTTCATCAGTATAGACAACAGTTCATATTAACCGTTTAATCGTAAAATTTTCAAATGACCAGGAGTAAGTAGGCATTGTCGGACAAGAATAAAATGCTGGTAGGCACAATGTTTTCTATTTAACAAAAAACACACACACACGTTCTTTGAGTAAAACTAAATTTTCTTTATCTGCAGATGCTTTGATTTTTTGACAATTCTGAAATTTTGTGACTCTAGCAGACAGATAACTACTTAATAGTAATTTTAAAAAAGTAATGGTCAATAATTTTGTTAGATTTAATTTTAAGTTTGTTCTCAGGAAGTTTATTTTCATAAAGCCTTCTTTGAGCCATTTGAAGGGGTTCAAATAACCTTTTTACTTTTCACATTTATGAGATAACCACACTATTACTCAACTGTTTTTATTTACTTTTATGCTTCATGATATCCATAAGTTGTTTTACATAAATATTAATATTACATCACAAAGAATATTAAAAAACTATATATGAATGTTATGAACAGTTTATAACACAGAAGTTAGGGGCTAGAGAATGATATCTAGACTTGCCACAATATCTGCATTCAATCAGATTTAGAGGTGGCCGGCCTGTATTATTCTCTGGTCCTCATCACCTGTGTAATAGTTATGCATGCAGGAATGCAAACCTGACAAGTAGTCAAGTACTGATTTTCACAACCAAAAGTTACACATAAATGTTATTTTGCAGTACTAAATGTTTCTCCTGACAACCTAAAAAAGAAATAGTATGACAAACATGTTTGTCTGTAATCTGATATTACCATCTGGAGATTATTCATTGATTGTGCAATTTCAATAATTCTAGTCACAGTATTTACTTTTGTAGTCATATCACCTTTTTGTCATAGTATTTGAGCTGGAGTACAGCATTTCCTTGTTCTATATGTACTTAGTGGCAGTGCATCTGGGTAGTATGTACCATAGTATCCTTAACCCATTACCACACAATCCCTACTTTTGACGCCCTGAGAAAGAAGCCTTTAGAAAACATTGTGGGAAAAGGAGAAAATGCTGGTTACCAGCATTTCCTCCTGTTCCCACAATGTTTTGTACTATTCACAAATCAAATTTCAAATTTCCAGTCACTTATATTGTCGTCTGCAAATGCTTTCGATTCGGACAAACCTAAAATATTGTCGTTTAGTAATGACTTAATGGACTCTTGATTTTGTTATTAGATTGAAGATTTGTTTAAATCTATACTAGATACATGTATATAGATTTTTCAGAAACGGGATACCTGGGCTGATGAACGTGCTATTAAATAGAGTCAGTCTTACTTTTAGTCATAATAATGTGACACTTACTAGTCAATGTTTACTGTGTAATTTTGCTATGGTGTTATTTTGTAATTTAGCTTAAATGTCATAATGTGTACTTGTTTTTTAGAATAGCTTGACCCTATACTAGATGACAAAATTTAAAATGTGCATATTGAAAACATTTGCCATCAGTGAGGTAAATGTTACTCAAATGATAGATATTTTTGTCTTTGAGTGGGTAGAAAGCATTAACCCATTACCACACAATCCCTTCTTTTGATGCCCCTGAGAAAGAAGCCTTTTAAACACTGTGGGAAAAGGAGAAAATGCTGGTAACCAGCATTTTCTCTTTTTCCCACAGTGTTTTCTAGTTTTCTACCCTTCCCTGAACAAATTTCAATTTTTCTGTCGCCTTTATTTTGTTGTCTGCAAATGCTTTCAATATGGACCAGTCTAAAATTTTCTCGTGTGGTGAAGAGTTAAGGGAAAGGGACACATTGGTCATTAGCATTTTCTCCTTCCGCTCCAAATTTCTTCAAAAGCCTTTTTCCTCAGGCATTTTGAAAACTGGGATTGTTTGGGAAAGGGTTAAGTTACACTGCAAGCAACGATTTGTCCCTACCACTTCAGTACCACATAGCATTTTGTAATCCACATATCATTTCAAAGCAGTATTATGATTGTTTTTTGTTTTATAACTTATTGTTTTGGACTATATACATATGTAAAATATGTAATCCACATATCATTTTGTAATCCATATTTTATTTCAAAGCAGTATTATGATTGTTTTTTGTTTTATAACTGTTGCTGTTTTGTACTATATTTTTGTGCGCTTGTGCCATTGCAATTTCAAATTAAAATACAAAAACAAATACTGAAATTATTTGTCTTGAAAATACAATTCTTGTTATTGTACACTGGTTTATGATAGTTGGACCTAGATATTAGGTCATTTTAAGCAATTAAGTTCATAATTATGCATTCTACTTAGAGGAGCATATTAGTCAATCAACTCCCCTCTGTTTTTGAATCCATTGAAGTGGACATATAACTTATGAATTTTACCTCACCACAGCATAAAATGCTTAAGGTGAGCAACTGTGATCACTTAGCTGCTTGCTCTCAATCTGAAAATATCTAAAATCTTTTTATGGCTAACAAGGCCAATCTCATACATTAACCAGAAATCAGACCCACAAATTCCTATGCAGCCTTTTCTATTTACTAGTATATCAGTACCAAACGAGAACCCATAGAATTCCCATGCAAGATCTACAGGACGTACAAATAATAAAATTGGACCCACATGATTCCCATATTCTGGCCTTATAATAGAGATCAGAGCACCATAAAGGTCCAGTGTGGGTAACAACATCACCCATATCGAACCCACATTATTCCCACATAACCCGTTTATAGAGAGCATGACCCGTTTATAGAGAGCATCCAGTAACAATGGGCCTATATGGTTCCCATATCCTGCCCCTATAATGGAAATTTGGGTATCATATGGGTCCAGTAAAGGTTATAACATAGCCTATATTGGGCCTATATGGTTCCCATATCCAGCCCTTATAACAAATTTAGGAACCATATGGGTCCAGTATGGGTTGAAAACAAAGCCCATATTGGACCCATATAATTTATATATGTTTGCCCTTGTGGGTCCCTCGTGGAATCCTGTTGCAAAAACCAGCTCAGTCCCACATCGGCAGCCCATGTAGGGCCCATCTTAAATCCGACATGGGGCCCATATTGGTCCCATAATTTTTGCAGGCTGGGTAAGCTGTATTTTTTTCTTTTCTCAAAATGTTTTTCTCTATCCTACCAGGACAAAATTTGTCATATTGGACACATTTGATCTGTCATTTTGCAAACACTATCATTTTGGACCAGTGCAAACATTGCTTAAAGAATTAACCCTCCCCAAACAATCCCTGGTTTTTACAACCCTGAGAAAGAAACCTTCTGAAAACATAGTGGGGAAAAGAGAAAATGCTGGTAACCAGCATTTTCTCCTTTTTACTCAATGTTTTCTTCCCTTCCCTAAACAATTTCAATTTTTAGCCACAATAATTTGCTCGTCTACACATGCTTTCAATTTGGTCTAGTCTAAAATTATGTCGTTTGGTGAAGAATTAAATGAACTTAATTTATATGACCTTCTATAGGCCTAGGACAGACATTGGCTGAGCAAGAGATTCACAGCAGTATAAACCGTTTCAAGTCTCTCACATTACTTACTTTGTTGTCTGGCTTGTCAGGCTATTTTCATATTTACATAAATCAGTCAAAATATGTAATAGACTTTTTTTTAAATGAATAGTGAAAAAAAAAAAAGAGTTATTGTTTTTGACAAGTACAACTTCAACTTTATGCATCCCATAATACACAACAAATTTTTGGACTAGACCAAATTCAAAGCATCTGCAGACAACATATTGAATTTTGGTAATATGATGATTTCTGACTATGATAGTGTAAAATATATGTTGGGAAAAGGTGAAAATGCTGGTTTTCATCATGTTCTCCTTTTCCCACAATGTTTTCAAGAGGATTCTTTCTCAGGGTCCTTAAAAGTAGGGATCGTGTGATATAGAGTTAACCTTTTGACAAAATTTTAGCCTCGTCCAAGCATTTTACCGAAGACAATTCTAACATGGCTCAAAGGATGCAATGGAAAACATTGTGTGAAGTGCAAAAATCATGCTGGTTACCATGCTGGCTCCAGCTTTGAAAGCAACGCCATTTATTGTACCTTTACATGCAACAGTTTATCACAGTGTTGGAAAATGATACACTTGAGATCTCTCTCTTTGTCGTAAATTTTCGGCAAAATTAAGTGTAGCGGTACTATAGTGGACCATCCTACCAAAAGATTGTTTCAAAGATTTATAGAAAAAAATGTGGATTTTAGTAATTTATTGCCTACAAGTAAATGACTGTATTCATACTAAGATTTTGTATTTTAATATATGTAAAATTTAGAAACTGCTAAACCCTTTACCACACAATGACAACTTTTGACGACCCTGAGGAAGAAGCCTTTTGAAAACATTGTGGAAAAGGATAAAATGCTAGTGACCAGCATTTTCTCCTTTTCCCAAAAAGTTTTCTACCATATTAAAGGAAGTTTGTGTCATGTGAGTCACTGTGAAATTGTCGTCTGCAAACGCTTTCAATTGGGATAGGTCTAAAATTTTGCCATGTGGTAACGGGTTAACCCATTACCACACAGCAAATACCAGACCTATCCAAATTCAAAGCATTTGCAGAGGTCAATTTCAAAATGGCTCAAATGGTGCAATTTTGCTTCGATAGGGAAGAGGAGAAAATGCTGGTTACCAACTTTTTTTTTCCTTTTCCCACAATGTTTTCAAAGGGCCCCTTCCTAAGGAGTGTTAAAAGTCATCATTGTGCGGTAAAGGGGTAACTGATAAGAAACTGAACTTGAAAAAGTCAGAAGCAATCGTGTGAACAAATCACCCCACCCAATATTTTACTATGTAAGCTACAGATTTACCTTCTTTCTCTTCGGTAGCTCTGCATTTTGAAATAATGACAGCGACGATCAATATGAAAAACCTCATAATTATGAAATTAAATTAGTTAATTTCCTATCAAAAGTACTACTTATAAAATGCATTATTGACTTCGAGCGATTTCATTTCCTGTCTCAGGACTTCCTAATTATCGGCAGACATGTCTTGTGACGTCATCGTTCTATGTGTTGACTGGTAGTCAATATTTCTTTATCTCATTGTTGTAAAAAAGGGTAAAAACGGAAAAAGGATTTGCCAAAGACCTTAAAAGTGGACAAGAAGAATAATCAAAATAAAGTTTTTTGGAATATAATTCCTATTGTGATGTACAAATCATAGCATAATAATTACATTACACCGAGAAAGACATGTTAAACTCAAAAAACTAGTGCAAAAATCTTTCGGTAAAATTTCATATGAATCCTTGCTACAGATTAATTTTCTTTTCGGTATAAAGACTGAAATAATTTTGAAATCAGTCCATGTGTATTACGTTTTTCTCACACATGTGCCGCGGCTAGAAGAAAGAAGAATGTCTGAACACATGGAGGTGATGCTAACTTTTCTTTCTAACTTCAACAGAACCCAATTCTGATTCTAAAGTTTATCGATTTAATCCCTCGTACATGTCACCATTGTAACTTTCTAGAAAATAATGCAAAGATCGCTCTTTGATTCATAGAAACGGGTCTACAACTTTTCCATGTAAAATCGGCCTCATTCAAATTTAAAGATCGAAACAAGAATTTAAACATTTCACACAGGCATTTTAGTATGTCCCTGCTGTAAGTTATTGATGCAAGAGTTTAGCCGTTGGTTACATTTTAAGTAATGTTCATAATGTTAAGGAAATGATGGTACTGTACTTGGAAGGCCAAATTCACTGCAGAGGCTAATTTTCAGGATGGTATGGCTTCAGAGTACTTTATAGAGTAAAAGAAAAATGGACAGAAACTGACTGAATTATTGCATTGTCATGTGTAATTATTTGCCAGAATGTTTCATCACATAGTTTCCAGTGGCTGAGTGGGGTTTAAACTGCCCGGTACCTAGACAGCCTTGTACCAAAATGGCCCACTTTTTGTCATTAACCCTTTACCACACAGGAAAATTTTAGACCTATCCAAATTGAAGGCAATTGCAGACTACAATTTCAAAGTGGCTCAACTGGTACAGTTTTGCTTTAATAGGGTAGAAAACTTTGTGGGAAACACAGAAAATGCTGGTTACCAGCATTTTCTCCTTTTCCTACAATGTTTTCTAAAGGCTCTTTTCTCAGGTTCATCAAAAGTAGGGATTGTGTGGTAATGGGTTAATTAATACCAATTGAAGAAGCGTCATTTGGGTCAAATAGTTAATGTATAAAATTCACATATCTAGATTTATGAAATTGCTTTTCACCTGAATTTTGATCTGATAAGAATCGAGCGAGATGGTCTCCTGCTACGAATTTATTGAAACTGTCCATAGACATATATCTGTTTCTTAGAAAGTTTGGAGCTGGCGTTTTCAACATAGGTAATTTTGTATAACTGATATATGAAGAGTGTAGGAAAGTAAACCACTATACAACTTTAGAAGAATTTAGTTGATCATGAGAAAAGGCTTACCACTTACGATAAACCCAGCTGCATGTGTCTTTCACATTTGATACTAATCGTGTTAATTACAGTCTGTATTTCTGTCAAATGTATACAGGCTAATCTGTATGACTGCTCATCCTACAACATCGTGCGCAGATTGAAACTTATAAATACAGTTATTTTTTTAGCATCAAAAATAGGTCATCTCGGATTTCCAAGCATCAAAACCTAGGGTCCCTTGTCAAAGGAGAACCCAGTACAATATCTTATCTTTGCATTTCTCGCCAGAAAATTTTGTTTAGGGATTAATATAAATTAAAGGTTTGAGGGTAAATTTCTTTCCAAGGTTTCATTTTACCTGTAAGATAACTTATCACAACTACAAGTTTCCTATGATTTTATTGTATGACTTTTCAGATATGGTGAAACTCATTGAATCATGAGTCGTCGTCAGAAAAATGTGGCTGCAATGAAATAAAGTCCAAGGAATGCACTTATGCAGCTAGTGCTGTGTCAGTCACTGACCGTGTACATTATGTTAGCTGTACGATCAGGTGGCAGGGGACTTGGAAACTTTTTCATAGCTGTGGGGAATCATGTTGCCCCGAGCAGTGTGCAAGGTAGGGACATGATTCACCACATCTGTGAACAAGTCCCCTGCCACCTGACCCTGCAACAAATTTGTTACACTGTAAAGTTTTACCATTCTTGCATTTGTTAAGCGAATTTTAACTGTTTCTTGGCTTTAAAATTTGAGTACGCTGACAAAGTAGAATTTCCCTTCTGAATACCCCAATTGAATGAAAGCTGACTTCAGTGGGAACTTGTGTAATTGAAACCTTAGCAATACATCCGAAAACACAAGGTTCAAGAATCTAGGCAATTCGGGCGAAGTTGTCGCCGAAATGCGCTCGACTTTGCTTTTTATCGAGAGGCGGGCGAAAAAAACCTCGCCCAAAAATTTTGGACTAAAAGAAACACAATTCAAGTTCCGTGAATGAAAGTGATAAAAAAAAAGGGTGCCTGCCTGACCTGTCGAAACTTTACAATCACTTTTCATTCATTATCAATTAACTATTGTTATGTAATCCATTGCCATGTGTGAAAATTGATAATTAGAGCAAGTTCACTGCGGCTGGTCGTCGCTATATACACACCGTGTAAAGGTAGTTAAAGATTGTGACATAATAAGAAACAAGGCGTGGCTTTACAAATATGGGCAGCAACTAAATTTCGTTCTTGATTCCTGATTGGTTCTCGGTAAATATTGCGTGAAAATTATGTCAGACTGATGGAGATGGCGGCATGGCGATCTCTACATTCGATTCATTAGCATATTTTGACATGTAAGCCTGCACTCAATGTAAAAACTCGCCAAAACACACTCAGTCACGCTTACTGAACCTGTTAGCCAACTGGTCAGTTTATTTGTTTGGGACTCTGCCAAGATTTAGACTAGTTCACCTGTTACTGTCGGGAGGCAGCTGAATTTATGAATCTTATCAGAGGAAAATGTTGGCGTTTTTCAGTATCGTCGCTGCATACGTGTAAGAAAATGTGTTGGTTAAATTGCTGGGTAACTTTGATCGACGAAAATTTAGAATTAAATTGACGACTAGTAACGTTTTTCTCATCGTTTGTTTGTTAACCGATGATTACGACGAAACTGGGACTAATCTAGCATAACAATATCAAAAACCAAGTTCAAGACGATTAAATCGTCGAGTGTCCTCGTTCCGTGAGTGTCCTTAAACAGATGACAAATACAAGACAAATGCACCAAAAAATAAACTAATTATCACATGTTAAAGAAATCTACGTATTTTTTCTTGATTTTAAGTCATGTTCCTTCTCAAAAAATACAAAGATCATCGACTTTCTGCTGTAAATACTAGGCCTACCGTCGGAGCTACCGGAATGAGGTCATGTCATGTTTGCAATAGAAGGCCTACTGTATGCTCTTTATTTTTGCACATTAAACACGAAAATAGTTATCGAAGTTATTCTTTTGATATGAAAGTGACCAGAAATGATTGTTTTTTGAAGGCAAGTAATTTCTAGCTCATATTCTGGTGTCATTTCTTAATTTCATCAAGTTGTATCTTTATCATCACAGAATACAGACACTCGAGGCTACTGTGTTGGAAAATAGAATAATAATCATCCTTTGTCTTTCTTTAGAATAAAAGGAGTGATAGAATGGTAGAAAATCAACTGGGTAAACCATTTTGAAAGATAAGAATCCTATTTAAAAAAGTAATAACTTTTGGGGATTTTTTTTTTTTATTCTTTAACAGAAATTGATGTTTCAGGCACTTATTGTAACAGCCTTAGACTGTTTAAATGAGTACCTGCAGCATGTTTTTAAGAAAAATAAAGCAAGTTATCTTAAAAATATCTCAAGATACACATAGATTTCCTTTTCCTATTAATACAGTCACAACTTTTAAGCATTAGAGGAAGATCTTTGAAAACATTGTGGAAAAATAAGAAAATGATTGTAATCAACATTTTCTTCTTACCTTAACATTTTCTTCTTATCTTACAATGTTTTCTATTCCATGGAAGACAAACCGCGTTCAATTTGAGCCAGGTTAAAATTTTGTTGTCCGATGCAGAATTTCGATTAGCGAAAAAACTTCTCCCTTGCTCCACAAAACTTCTCCCTGAATTCTCAGCAGGGAGAAGTCACTTCTCCCAAAATTTCTGGGCTAGCTTGATCCCTGAAACATGTAGTTTGGTGCATAATCTTATGTTAATCTTGATCAATGCTGCCATTACATTTGTTTTGTCAGTGTTGTGGAAAGAATATTGTGCAGAGTACTGGTAACTGATACTCCAGGAAAGCATGGACAGGTGCACTAGCCACCCCTATATAACTGAAATAATGAAATAATTATGAGCAATTTAACCTTTTGCTACAATGTTTTCCAAAGGTTCCTACAAATAATGCGTAGAAATGAGTATCTATGGAGTAAGGGTTTATGAGATTTGAATTGAAATATACAACTCCTGTCATATTTAATCTTTCAGCAAACAAATTCCAATGGACGTACCAATGGGATCAGTGGTGCTGGGGATGGGGAAGCAGAGATGACATCAAAAGATTATTATTTTGATTCATATGCCCACTTTGGAATTCATGAGGTTTGTGTCAGAATTTTTATTTCCACAAAATGTATTAAAGATTTTTTGCAGCTCAAGCGGAAATGATGAACTCTTTGAGGATTTAATGATACACATTATAGCAGAAGAGAGTACAGATTTCATATATTTTCTCCTTTTCTCACATTGTTTTCATGAGCTTTATTTCTTTAGCATCATTAAAACTCCAGATGGGTTGGTGAAGAGTTTTTAAGCCTTTCCCAAACAATCCCCATCTTTCACCCCAATGAGATAGAAGCCTTTTGAAACAATTTGAGAAAAGGAGAAAATGCTAGTAACCAGCATTTTATTCTTTTCTCACTGTTTTTTACCCTCCTAGAACAAATTTCAATTTTTGATTCGCATTAATTCTGTCATCTGCAAAATGCTTTCAGTTTGGACTGGTCTAAAATTTTGTCGTTTGATAAAGAGTTAATAATTAACTATGTTTGCAGGAGATGTTAAAGGATGAGGTTCGAACACTTACATACAGGAATTCCATCTACCACAACAAACATTTATTTAAAGGAAAAGTAGTTTTAGACGTTGGCTGTGGAACTGGTATCTTGTCCATGTTTGCTGCTAAAGCGGGGGCTGCTAAAGTTATTGGTGTAAGTGTTTTATTTTTTTCATTCATCATTCTTTGCTAAAACAAGGCATCATATTTGGTGTTGTTGATCTGTCTCTGCAACCACCTAGCTATCAGTCCCATGAAACAGGGGTCTTGTTAATGTGATCTGTTTGAAATTTCTCCTTTTTCCAATGTTTCTTACCTGTCTAAACATGATTTCATATGTTTAGACAACATATGGTTCGTTGAGTGTAGTCTACCAAACAATCCCTGGTTTTGACGACTCTGTGAAAGAAGCTTTTTGAAAACATCTTAAGAAAAGGAGAAAATGCTGGCTTTCTGTGAAAGAAGCTTTTTGAAAACATCTTAAGAAAAGGAGAAAATGCTGGCTTTTTCCACTATTTTTTCTACACTTTTCAAGACAAATTTCAGTTTCGAGTTGTTTTAATTTTTTGTTGTCTTCTAATGCTTTCACTGTACAACAGTCTAAAATTTTGTCGTCTGGTAATGAGCTAACAACAAATGCTTTCATTCTGCACTTATCAAGTCTTTTCACCTTGTGAAGTGTTAACTTGAAAGGAAAAAAAATGAAACTTGTAAAAACTTGAAGGACTTACAGGTGACATATTAAATATGACTCAAATGAAAAAAATTGTCTTTTGGATGAAGAAAATATTGTGATTGTTCTCCTTTAGAAGTCCTTTGGTCACTGTGTTTCTCAGAAGCAATAGGTTGTTCAATGCAGGATTGTTTGGTAAAGAGTTAACCCTTTACCAAACAATACCTAGTTTTAACTGAGATAGAAGCCTGTTGAAATTGAAAACGATGTGGGAAAATGAGAAAATGCTGGTAACCAGCATTTTCTCCTTTGGCCACAAATGTGTTCTACCTAGCTAGAAACAAATTTCAATCTTTTGAGTTAAATTCATTTTGCATTTTGGACCATTCTAAAATTTGTCATTTGGTAAAGAGTTAACCCATTACCACAAAATCCCTACTTTTGATGCTCCTGAGAAAGAAACCTTTTGAAAACACTGTAGGAAAAGGAGGAAATGCTGGTAACCAGCATTTCCTCCTTTTCCCACAGTGTTTCTACCCTTCCCAGAACAAATTTCAATTTTTCAGTCACCTTTATTTTGTGTTCTGCAAATGCCTTTAAATTGCACCAGTCTAAAATTTTGTCGTGTGGTAAAGATTTAAGAACATGTGATTAATTTGTATATTTCAGATTGAATGTTCAAATATCATCGACCATGCACAGACAATAATTGAAGCTAATCACTTTGATAAAGGTATGTATAAATTGGTGCAAGACACATCGATTCCGTTCAAGCTTTTGAAATGTCAGGTTGGCTGTTTTTTTTTCAAAGAAAAACCTCAAAGAATAATCACAGCCTTTCTTCATCATACAAAAAAAGTGAACGTTTTCAGATGTTTTTGTCATTACTTGCAAAGAGTAGAAAGTTTTGTCGGAAAAGAAGAAAATGCTGGTGACCAGCTTTTTCTCCTTTTTCCTCTATGTTTTCAAAAAAGTTCATCACAGGGTCATTAACCCTTGACCCCACAAGGCATTTCTATGGTATCTCTAATTGACCCTGAATAACAGCAAGGATGTTGTACAGTATTATTATGTGTACAGTATATGACACCATTTGATAGCTTAGAAAACATTGTGGCAAAAGGTGAAATTGCTCGTGACGAGCAATTTCACCTTTTGCCACAATGTTTTCCAAAGGCTCCTACAAGCAGTGCGTAGAAATGAGTATCTATGGAGAAAAGGGTTAAAACTCAGAATTGTTTCATCAAGAGTTGGAAGAAAGTTTACACTTTGTAATTCAATATTTCAGTTATTAAGCTTGTGAAAGGGAAAGTAGAGGAAGTGTCCCTGCCTGACGGTATTGACAAAGTCGACATTATCATCAGTGAATGGATGGGTTACTGTCTGTTTTATGAATCTATGTTACAGACTGTTCTGTTTGCTAGGGATAAATGGCTGGTAAGTACTTTATCTGCACAAAGCTCGGAGTTTTGCGTTTTATAATACCCCCACAACATAGTAACCCTTTACTAAACAATCCCTGGTTTTTACGACCCTGAGATAGAAGCCTTTTAAAAACATTGTGGGAAAAGGAGAAAATGCTGGTAACCAGCATTTTCTCCTTTTCCCACAATGTTTTCTACCATGCTAGAAACAAACTTAGGTTTTTGAGTTGTGTTTGTTTTGTTGTCTGCAAGTGCTTTCGATTTGGACCAGTCTGAAATTTTATCTTGTGGTAAAGAGTTACATTTGCAAAGTTTCTCTCCAGACTTGGTTTACTCTAGTTGATGATGCTACATGTAAGTAGGATTGTCTGATTGTGACAACTGTAGTGAGTACGCACAGTTTGAGAAAAGTGTGGAATGCTTCAAATGCTGAGACCAAAATACCCATCAATGCCAATGATAAAAGAGTAACTTCTTTAACTTTCATTAAAACTCCAGGAGTTCTGACAGATCTTGTTTTAGAACTGCATTCTTGTTTTACTTTACAAATAGATTTTGTATTTCCTTGCAACTCACAGCCTTGAAAAACCTTGTAGGGATAGGAATATGAAGTGTTATGTACAGTATTACTGATTTACTAGCTATTATAACATGAGCCAAGATAGTGAAATGTTTAATGTACTAGGTGGCTGTTTCATTTGGCTCCTGCTGGCCCAAATTTTTGCAAGGTGGTAGATTTGAGGGTACGTAATTAAAAAAAATTGCAAAGGAAAGCCCTGATATCCTATAATTTGTAATTTTGTCTGTTTGCGTTTTGTCTGCCATGTCCATTTTATCTGTTATGTCTATTTTGTCTGCAGTGTCCATTTTATCTATGATGTATCTTTTGTCAGCCATGTCCATTTTGTCTGTAATGTCTATTTTTTCTGTTATGTCTATTTTATCTGTTATGTCTATTTTGTTTGCCATGTCCATTTTATCTTTGATGTCTCTTTGTCAGCCATGTCCATTTTATCTGTAATGTCTATTTTTTCTGTTATGTCTATTTTGTTTGCAATGTCCATTTAATCTGTAGTGTCTATTTTGTCTATCATGTCTGTTTCGTCTGTCATGTCTACTTTGTCATGTTTACAGGCCTCGGCCGAGTGGGCGACTTGGGCGAAGAAGTCGCCTGATTTAAAAAAACTTCGCTCATTTCGCCAAGTATAGCGAAGTCCAAGTCGCCTGAAAAAATCGGGAAGTCGCCTCGCGTATATTGACAAAGCGTCCTTTGTCTAATCTACCAAATCAGCGTGTGCGTACCCGATTTACAGTTACTGCCCAATCAGCGAGTTTAATTAGTTTACAACATACCGAGAGTCTGATTGACAAGTCATTGTTAATTAACTTTACGACACCATGGGATAATCCCCTATTATTGACAATTATCAGCACCGCCTATCGGTCTTTGTCGGACCTCTATTTTTGAAACACGGTTTGCTAAATTTAGTAACTATATGGAAGTGAAAGTCCTACCCCGGATATCGGTCTTTCATCGTCAACTTTTATTTCCAAAGTTTTAAATGGATTGAAATATTCCAGTTTTGAAAACGATGGAATCGGCACCTACTTGCTTATCACCATTTATCCCCATCCTTTAAAATTTGTTATTACTCGCAGTTTTCCAAACGAACAGATATTTAGAGGTTATGATGTACTTAGATCATCTAGATCATGTAGCACTATATTTTCAAATCATGTGACTATAATTTGGCACCAATATAGTATTTTAGCGAAGTCACATGATTCAACTTCAAAATGGTAGCTCGTCACCGCAACAGCGTTCGGATAAAATCGAATATATTCTATGACGCTAAATAGAGGATAAAATTAAAATAAAATGTTATTGTCTTTGGTTCTAGATAGATTTAAGTATTCCGTTGATTTATGGTATTTCCTTGATCGGGCCGCGAACCGCCGATCTACAAGGCTTTGATAATAAATTAGGTGTTAGTTGTTGAACGATTTACGATTTATCCGATATTAATCAAAGACAAACGGTAATCAGACAGCTATATTTTCGATGCCTTTCGCACTCTGAAACTGCATCTAACTTACCAATAGAAAGGTCAAAACATCGTGGCAATATGAGAAAATGCTGGAAGTAAGCTTTTCTACATTTGACAGACTATGTTTTTTCACATTAGTAACAGCCTTTGAGCGGTTATCTACCGGTATTTGCCTGCTGCAAATGCTGTCAATTTGATAGGTATATATGTTACATTTATATTATAATGTATGTTAAAATTGGTAATGAGAATGATTTTTAGCAAAAAACTATATTCAGGACTTTGGAAACAAATAGTCTAGTGTTTGGAAGATTTTGAAAAGAAAAATGTGCCAGGAGAAACTATTTAATACTCAAACTAGCACTGCTTTCTCTTTCCATTATCATTTCTTTCCATAATATTTTAATCCTAAAGGTACATGTACGTGAATTCAGCAAACTATGAATAAATATGTTTCGAGCAGTTTCCAAAAGGAATAAGTATGTATACTGATCATGAAAAAGATAAAAAGCATAAAATAATTTTATTCCATTTAGATTCACATGATTTTCAATTTTATTAATTTGTTATATTGTTGAGGTGTTGTGAATTCCCTCTATATTTCGCCCCACATCTATTTTTTGATGTCCGTCTGAACTTCTCCCCAAAGTCTGACCACTTCTCCCCAAAGTCTGACCACTTCTCCCCATTTTGAAAAACTTCTCCCCATTCTCAGACTAGGGAGAAGTCACTTCTCCCCATTTTCTGAGGGTTGGCAGAGGCCTGGTTTATTTTGTCTGTCATGACTGACTTCCTATTTCAGGCTCCAAATGGCATGATCTTCCCAGACAGAGCCACTCTATACATCACTTCTATAGAAGACAGACAGTATAAAGATGAGAAAATTAACTGCAAGTGTTACCTTTGTTGAACACCTTTATTCTTTAAACCATTATGAAAAGATCCTGACTTTACCAACCCTTTGGGATTTATGTTTTAAAAAACATAGTGTGAAAAAGAAAATGCTGGTTACCAGTATTTTTCTGCAATTTTTTCTACCTTATCTCAGACAAATTTTCATCATTTGAATCACATTTGATTTGTCTAATGGAAAGGCTTTCAATTTGGACTTGTCTAAAATTTTGTGGTTAGGTAAAGAATTTAGTAATTACCACACAATCTAGAGTTTTAATAACCCTTGGGTGTTAGATTTTTTAATATATGGTAAAAAGAGGAAATGCTGGTAACTTGCATTTTCTCCTTTTCTCACCTTTCAAAAAAAATCGATCATTTCAGCCACATAATGTAAATTGTCTGCAAATGCTTTCAAATTGGAAATTTAGTCATCTGATAAAGAGCTGACACTTAACAACATGAGAGAATTGTACGCATTTCGAATTTAGAGGCATTTGCAGACAGCAGGAAAAATTTGACTCAAATGATGAAATTTTTGATAGGGAAGAAAAAAGTGGAAAAAGGAGAAAATGCAGGTTACTAGCTTTTTTCCCTATTCTCACAATGTTTTCAAAAGCTTTCTTTCTCAAGGTCGTTAAAAGTCGGGATTGTGTGGAAAAGAGTTTAAAGAAATAGGATTTTTTTTTTTTCAGTGAAAGATCGAAATTTATTTCAATGTGTGGATACCATCGGTAATATTTTTACGGCTGGTGCAGCCACAAGTGAAAATATTACCAATGGTGTTCACAAGATGAAATAAATGTCGATCTTTAACACACACAAAATATTCTATTAATTTCATGCTTGTAACACTTTCTGGGAGGAGCTTTATCAAAATCCAGTACAGTTCTTTTCTGTTATTCCCTGTTGTGTACCTCTCCTGCATAACAACATATTACAATATTACATCACGCGTGAGAAATGTAAGGTATATGACTTCATATTTCCCATCTGGTTGTGAGCCACATGCAATTAACCTAGGCAACAAGAACATGAAAATTGGTATTTTCACTGGTGGTACCAGTGTAAGATCGAAAAATATTTTCACTGCTATTTCTCGATATCCTACCGGAAAGCATAAATTAATAAAGCATAGCCTCCAGTTGCACTTGGTTTTGCAAGTGTAATTAATAGCTTATGCTACAGTATATGTACAGCATTGTATTAAATCATATGCTGCTAGAAAGTTGGTGCTAGTTGCTTATTCAATGCTGATACAGTTATTGCTATGGTATCTTTAACTGACAAGTTAATATTGGACATGGTCTATTGATTGTGTTTAACCCTTTACCACACAACCCTGCCTTTGAACGGCCTTGAGAAAGAGGGCTTTTGAAAAATTATGGGAAAAGGAAAAAATGCTGGTAACAAACATTTTCTCCCTTTCCCACCCTATGAAAGGAAAATTGCGTCATGCGAGTCACTATGAAATTGTTGTCTGCAAATGCTTTCAGATTGGATAGGTCTAAAATTCTGCCATGTGGTAAAGGGTTGATATTGTCTAAAGCAGTGTATCTACTACATTGTATCCATTAACCCTTTACCCCATAAGGCATTTGTAAGGTATCTCAAATTGACCCTAAATAACAGTAAGGATGGAGCCCTTTCTTATGTGTATATGACATCTTTTGGTAGCATAGAAAACATTGTGACAAAAGATGAAATTGCTCGTCACGAGCAATTTCACCTTTTGCCACAATGTTTTCAAAAGGCTCCTACAAGCAATGCGTAGAAATGAGTATCTATGGAGTAAAGGGTTAACTCAACTGTACTACCCATCTTTGAATGTTGATTAACTCTTTACCAAACAACAAAATTTTAGACTTGTCCAAATTGTAAGGACTTGCAGACGACAAAATAAATGTGGCTCAAAAATTGAAATTTGTTTTTGGAATGGTAGAAAACATTGTGGGAAAAAGAGAAAATGCTGGTTACCAGCATTTTCTCCTTTTCCTACAATGTTTTCAAAAGGCTTCTTTCTCAGGGTCGTTAAATGTCGGGATTGTGTGGGAAAGAGTCAATCCAGGTGGAATGCCAAGTCACAAGACTTACCTGTAATTGTTGTTTTTCTGTACCCTACAGGGTGGGACTCTGTCTATGGATTTGATATGAGCAATATCCGTAAAGTGGCAGTCTCAGAACCTTTGGTGGATGTTGTAGATCCCAAACAAGTTGTTACAAATGCTTGCTTAATAAAGGTAAGTGTTACAGGCTGATATATGCTGTTCCACAGTATATGATAAACCACCGATCTCTTTCTTATAGTCCTTGATCTGTTTAACTCTTTACCACACAATTCTGACTTTTAATGACCCTGAGAAAGAAGCCTTTTGAAAACATTTTGGGTAAAGGAGAAAATGCTTGGAACCAGCATTTTCTCCTTTTCCCACAGTGTTTTCTACCCTTTCCAGATCAAATTTCAATTTTTCAGTCACATGTGTTTTGTTGTCTGCAAATAGTTTTCAATTTGAACCAGTCTACAAATTTTGTTGTTTGGTAAAGAGTTAAAGGCAGCCAGGAATCATGTCTCTCTGTGTGTGCGTGTGTCTGTATATCCTCACGTGGACATGTACATTACAAAGGTATATTTGGTTTGCTTATTTCCTTCTACGATTTGTCATTTTGAATAATTATCAAGATAACAAAATATGTAAGACACAATAATGTTATGTTTACTTTTATTCTTTAACTCTTTACCACACAGTCCCAACTTTTAATTTCAATTTTTCAGTTACCTTTATTTTGTCATCTGCAAGTGCTTTCAATTTTGACTAGTCCAAACTTTTGTCGTTTGGTAAGGAGTTAAAGTATCTTCTGCCTATAGTTACTTACAATATAAGCCAGTTTTAACAACCTGGAGGAATAGGGTTTTGGAAACACTGTAGGAAAAGGGAAAAAAAGCTGGTAACCAGCATTATCTTCTTTTCCCACCAAGTTTTCTACTTAATCAGACAAATCCCAGCATTTTAGCCACAATCATTATGTGATCTCTGAAATTTGGTCACTCGGTAAAGAGAAATAAGTTCATACCATACAATAGTCTACTCCAATATTGTAAAAACCCCTCCAATTCAATACAACTGCCATTGACATTTTAAAAATGGGTCAAGTACTGGGATTTATTTTTGAAAGACTGGTAAAACATCAGGTACCAGCATTTCTCCGTTTTCCTTTTCCATTTTTAAAAGCTTGTCCACCTCAGGATGGTTAACCCTTTACGACACAGTCACAAATTTTAACAGCCGGGAGGAAGAAGCCTTTTGAAAACAATGTGGAAAAAGGAGAAAATGCTGGTAACCAGCATTTTCTCCTTTTTTCACAATGTTTCCTACCCTATCAAAGACAAATTCTATCATTTGAGCCCAATTTAAATTGTTGTCTGCAAATGCTTTCAATTTGGATAGGTCTAAAATGTTTTTTCTGGTAAAGAGTTAAAAACACAAGATTGTTTAATGTAAGGTAAAGGCTGCATTGTTATTTCTTTAAACAGGAAGTAGATATCTACACAGTAAAAGAAGAAGACTTGACATTCACGGCTCCATTTGTGTTGATGTGCCGCAGAAACGACTATGTACATGCACTTGTCACATTTTTCAATATAGAGTTCTCAAAATGTCATAAAAAGACAGGATTCTCAACAGGTAACAAAACTATTATCCATGCAACCCTGAGATTTGTGGTAACTAGCATTTCCTCACTTTACACATTATAAGAAACCATTTTTATTGACAGATGATTTCAAGCAAAGTTGAATTTTTCATCTGCAAATGCTTTCAGTTTGGTTAAGTCTAAAATTTTTGTCATTTTTATAAAGAGCTGAAACTCAAGATTGAGTGGTAAAGAGCATTGATTGAAATAGTGTTAAAGGTCAAAAACTAAAAGGAATCATCAAATTTTATTGAGATATACTGCGATATTTAGTTATCTCAAATTTCCTTGTGTTATATTCTAATATTTTGTGTTGTCTCAAATTTTCTCATGGTAAACTTCTGTATTATCTCTAATTTCCTCATTGTGCACTGTGCGATATCTTTTATCTCTAATTTTCTCATGAAATACTGTCCTATTTTGTGTGTTCTCTAGTTTACTCAGGGGTATACTGTCCTATTCAGTGTTATCTCTAATTTTCTCATGACATACTGTAATGGTTTGCATTATCTCTAATTTTCTAATAATATACTCTCCTATTTTGTGCTATCTCTAATTTTCCAACGATACACTGTCCTATTTCATGTTTTCTCAAATTTTATCTTGGTATACAGTCAGAATTTGCCTAAAATTTTCTCATAGTTTTGTCACATTTTGCATTATCTCTAATTTCTCCATGATTTACTCTCATGTTTAGTGATATCTCTACAAATATTTCTACAGCTCCCGAAGCTCCCTACACACACTGGAAACAGACAGTGTTTTACTTAAACGAGGCAGATCTGACTGTGAAAAGGGGGGAGGAAATCACCGGAACAATTTCAATGAGACCAAATAAAAAGAACAACGTAAGTTTGTGGTATAAATGTTTTTCTCTGTACTTGTGTCTGTGCATGCCTATTTCATTCTTGACCAAGTTGACCAAGTTTCCTGGAAAAAAATATGAAAATTATAGAGGATGACTTTGAAAACATTCCTGGCATTGTGGGAAAGGAGAAAGTGCTGTTGCAAGCAGCATTTTCATTTTTGACACTTGTCTAAACCATCAAAGAAACCATCATTTTGAGCGAGCTTTCATGTTTTGTCCGGAATGCTTCCAATTTTGTTGAGTACAAACAAAATTTTGGTAAAAAGTTACGTTACTGTATACATGGATATATCTGCGGGCAGAAAAAATGGCAAAATACTGGGTATCGACATTTTGTGTAAGGAAATTTTTGTAAGTCAAAGGCACTTTTTATTTGTTGGTATACTTACGGTAAAGTAAGCAAACAGAAAAAGTCTGAATTTTTCTAATTTGTGATATGGCAAAACTTTCCATGTTGCAAAATTTCCACTTGCCCAAGTATTAAGGTAGATCTATTTACAAATATGACAAAATTTTAGATATTTTTCATATTGAAAACACTTGTGGTGGACAAACTATATTTTGTTTATATTATGGAATTTGGCTTTGGAAGAGTAGAAAACATCAGGGAAAAAAGTGGGAATGATGGCATGGGTCAATCAAATTATAAGGTACAACTTTACAAAGAAATGAGCATTTCTCTGGCAAAAGGGGGCTTTTATCTCTTTACCAAACCACAAAATTATAGACTGGTCCAAATTGAAGACACTTGCAGACGACAAAATAAACATAAGTCAAAAAATTGAAATTTGTTTCCAGCAGGGTAGAAAACATTGTGCGAAAAGGAGAAAATGCTGGGTACCAGCATTTTCTTCTTTTCCCACAATGTTTTCAAAAATCTTCTTTCTAAGGGTCGTTAAAAAGTCGGGATTGTGTGGTAATAGGTTAAGCATTTCCGTGATGATCATGTGCAGAAAATTTTCGAATAGCTAAAAAGTTTCATCCCATTTCAGCCTGCGCGGACGTAGGTTTGTACTTCTTGCAGCTGTATTAATCCATTACCACACAATCCCTGGTTTTGATAACCCTGAGAAAGAGGCCTTTTGAAAACATTGTGGGAAAAGGAGAAAATGCTGGTAACCAGCCTTTTCTCCTTTTCCCACAATGTTTTCTACTCTTCACAAAACAAATTTCGAATTTTCAGTCACTTTTATTTTGTTGTCTGCAAATGCTTTCAATTTGGACCAGTCTAAAATTTTGTCGTTTTTGGTAAAGAGTTAAAACCTCTTTCATAGATCATGGCTCAGATATTTGTAATCTGTCACATGTCAAAGAAATGCTTCACCGTTTTGGTTCCAAGTGGTTCAGATATTGAATTGCTCAAACTAAAATTTTTTGATTCAGCCTGATTCTGATTGTTGAGATTTTATCTGATTTTCTTTTTTTTTTTTTTTACAGAGAGATCTAGATTTTGAACTAGATATAGAATTCGACGGTGAACTAAGCAAAGCTTCAGAGTCCCTTAAATACAAAATGCGCTAGTAAAAGCGTAAGTGTTGCCATGGTGATGGCATGGAATCCGTACCTTAGCAACCAAAATGAATGTGCTTTTCGTTTCAAGTCACATTCACTGATTTACTGAGGGGCCCCATTACTGTCATCAGCCATCCATGGTTTTTAAGATACACTATTTCCAAGATGGCCACCAGTCTTGTAGGGTCTCGTGAATGAAATGTTGCAAATATTTTTATATAATTTCTGTAGCCTCTTTGTGTCCGAGTAGAGTAATTTTTAGCTGATAATTCATTGAAAAGACTGGTAAACTGTTCATCATTTACAGAGAAAGCAGAGCTCCAGATAGAGAGAGTGTTTTTGATTTTAAAATTGAAAATATTGATTATTCTCTGCTAAACCCTATGGCACGGGTACTCATTAGAATAGTCTCCTTGAGACAGTTCTAATGAGTACCCAAAACATAGGGTTCCAAATAGAAATAATGAATTTTGAATACCATCAATCTCTCTTACCTAGAGCTTTGGAGAAAGCATGCCTTTCTGTAGACTTAACTCATTACCAAACAGCAACATTTTAGGCTAGTCCAAATCAAAAGCATTTGCAGACGACAACAAAAAAGTGACTGAAAATTTGAAATTCGTTTTGTGAAGGGTAGAAAGCATTGTGGGAAAAGGAGAAAATGCTGGTTACCAGCATTTTCTCCTTTTCTCACAATGTTTTCTATCTTACTGGAAACAAATTTCGATTTTTGAGTAATGTTTATTTAGTCGTCTGCAAGGGCTTTCAATTTGGACTAGGCTAAAATTTTGTTGTTTGGCAAAGGGTTAAATGACATTTTAAGCTTTATCATTCTACGGCAATGTCATAGAAAGAGGCCTTCTGTGTTTGCTAAAACTGGTGGTGAAAATAGGATTGTCAAAGTTAACTAATTGTAAATAAACAATTTTAAAGTTTTCTCAAAGTGGTACTTGTTCACTAATGAACTTGTTACTCTTCATCTTTGCGAGCCAAGGTTACGATCATTACGTGGGTCTTACCTTGGCAGATTGAGCCCGATTTCGAGATTCCCGTGACACACCCCCTATTGGATGCTGCTTATTATCTCCCTTTACATCATATTTCTTATAGCCAATAAAATGTCGTTTTACAAATGGCTTACGAATACAATAATTCAACATGAAGCCCCCAAATAAACATATTTCGACATTCCATGGTCAGGTGCTGGGATATAGCCTAAAAAATCTGATAATTGATTGGTCACGCTGAAACTTTATGTGAATATTGTTCGTCTATGTTTTTTCCGGGAATAAATCATTACAGATCCTGCACACATGCACGGAGGTATCCATGTTTACCTTCTATTTTTATCGCGACCCTGTTCTATTTTTGTCAAAGATGAAATGCTACAAGCAATTTGATTTGATGCAGTTAAAGCTAGCTGCAACCAATGAAAATGCAATCAGCTGATTGTTGAAATCAAGCTTAATCCCCCAAGGGTAGAGTAGCGTAGTGGATCGTAACCCTTGGCTTGCGAAGATGGTTATTCTTGTGGTGTTGATTTAGCAGTTTAGATAAAAATTTTCTCAAAAATCAAAGAAAAATACATTTGGGGAGCCCTTGGCAAGCTTAAAACTTTTTAAAAGTATTGAGCAATTGTTACATGAATCAATGAAGGTTTATCCATACACCACACAATTTCAAGTGACCCTGAGCTTTTGAAAACATTGTGGTAACCAGCATTTTCTTCTGTCACAACAACGTTTTCTATCGTATCAAAGAGAGATTTTAATATCATAATGAGGTTAACTCTTTACCAGACGACAAAATTTTTGCCAAGCCTAAATTGAAAGCATTTGCAGACGACAAATGTGACTTGAAAAGTGAAAGTTGTTTTGAGAAGTGTAGAAAACAATGTGGGAAAAGGAGAAAGTGCTGGTTACCAGCATTTTCTTCTTTTCCAACAATGTTTTCAAACACTTTCCTTTTCAGAGTTGTTAAAAGTCGGGATTATTAATCATTCATCCTCTTGCAAATCCTTTAGATTTGGTTGAGATAAAATACTGTTGTTTGGTAATGAGTTAAAGGAGAAAATGCTGGTTACCAGCATTTTCTCCTTTTCACACAATGTTTTCAAAAGGCTTCTCTAGCAGGGTCTTAAAATCCAGGGGTTGTTTGGTAATGGGTTCAATTTGTCATCTGCAATTGCTTAAAGTAAGAATAAGCCTGCACTTTTTGACCTAGAAAAGCATTAAGTTTGATTCCTAATTCCATATATGGTATTATCTGTGAAGATTTTCAGGCACTTGAGAATTGAGGAACTTTTGAAGTTTCTGTATTATATGGCTTGCAACATGGAAAAAGGGGAATTCTGACACTTGCGTAAAGTTTTTTATCACATAACCTCCCTTGTTTTCATTGTGATGTACCCATTCAAAATTTTATCTCACACACTTAAGTTTAATATCACATTTGTGTGATGTCATTTTTGACGTCATTTTGTACGCATTTCATACAAGTGAATGGAAAATACCGCGGGTGCATTTATGAATCATCTAATCTATATTTTGTGAAATATCATTGTGATAAAATGAATCTGACATTTGTGGACTCATCAAGGAAAATGTTATTAAGCTCGCCAAAGGCTTGCTTAATAACATTTCCCTTGACTTGTGTAATCAACTCTTATCTCAAAAGTCCATTCATGTCAGATCCTACATATCTCAGATTCTGTGCAGGTTAGCTTCGCAGTCTGCACAGGCTAATCCTAGACGGCATTTTACAACTACATTCGATTCTTTGATACTGTAGATAAAACAGAAAATCACCTAAAAACGGCAAGTGTCGTTTCAGGTTAACCTGTACGGACTGGGCAGGCTGGTCCGATTCGACAGTTTACGTGAATGTCAGAATGCCCCCATTCCTGTGTTGCAGGCCTTATCTGGTTTTACTAATTGTCATTTTGTTAAAAACATGTTTGCTTTCAATAGATGTAAATAAAACTGAACACATATTAATCATATACTTGTTGGTTTTACGATCTCTTGCTTGCCAAGTCCCCATACCAAATAGAACTTGTGAACAGGGATAGGCTGGTACAAATCCTCAGTTTGACCAATTTCTTTTTAGCATTAAGAGTAATAAGTCATTGGAACAGGATTCCTTACCCTCTCTGTGCTGATCGTTGTTTCAACAATGGTCAGGCCTTATGAAAAAATATGTGTTTTTTGGTTTTGGTCCGAGACACTGTAGGTAGAGATGTAGGGATTTCTTTTTTTTTTTCACCAGAATTTTTTTACATGGACCCTGTACTGTAAGCGCCCCCACTCCCCCCTTTAGAAAAAAAAATATCAACCATAGGGTAATAAGTTTAGGGTCAACAACATTTTCTGAATGGGATCAGGAAACCCTTAATACGGGTTTTTTAGCCTTATGCTTAAAAGAAGCCAGTGGCTTGGGAAGAATATTGTACAAGGCACTGGTAACAGAATTTCAAGGAAAGCATGAACAGTGCAGTGGCAGCCCCTATGCAACTCAGCTAATATTGAAAGGGCAATAAGTCTTTAAATAAAAACAAAATTCTAGACTGATACAAATTGAAAGAAGTTGCAGAAAACTAATCAAATTTAGCTACAAAAGTTGTAAATGTCAGTGAGTAGAAAACCTTGTGGGAAAAGGAGAAAATGCTTGTTACCAGCATTTTCTCCTTTTCCCACACGGTTTTTAGAAGGAGTCTTTCTCAGGGTTTTAACTTGGGATAGTGTATTAATGAGTAAAGCACTATCAATCAATCAACTGTCTTGTTTAACCCTTTCTCAAACGACAAACTTTTGGACCACACCAAATTGAAAGCATATACAGATGACAATTCAACACTTGCTGAAATGATGATTTCTGTCTATGATAGGGTAGAAAACATTGTGGAAAAAGGAGAAAATGTTTTCAAAAGGCAACTATTCCAGACCCCTAAAAACCAGGGATTATTTGGGAAAGGGTTAAGCATGGAGGGAAATGGTTGTGTTGTCCTTCCATCTGTCTTCTGGTACAATAGTAGGCCCTCTTTGTTTGGGAAATATCAGTTCACTTCAGTTAACTTTTTGTTGTGTCTCTCCCTAAAGCCGACAAAATTTTAGACTTAGCAAATTGAAAGCATAATTTGCAGACAGCAAGATGAATAAAATTGTGGGAAAGGAGAAAATGTTGGTAACCACTTCATCAAATAACATTTTGGATTTGTCCAAATTGAAATAATTTGCAGCCATAAAATAAATGTGGCTCAAAAATTGGAGTTTGTGGGAAATGGAGAAAGTGTGTGTTAACAGTATTTTTCCCTTTTCCTACCATGTTTTCAAAAGGATTCTTCCTCAGGATCATGAAAACCGGGGATTGTTTTGTAAAGGGCTAAAAGCATATTTTCCTTTTCCCACAATTTTAGCTTCACTGGCCAAAGGCCGGCGGGCTTATGCCATGGCCCGTTGTGCTTTCTTTGCGTGAACTTTTTCTTAAACCAAGGCATAGGGCCTAGGGTTACCAAATTTGGCATGTATCTTTATTAAGTGGGTGTCTACCAAGAGTGCCCAAGTCATAGCCCAGGGGTCAAAAGATTTTAAGGACAAAACTTTAGAAATCTCCTTGTACCGAGTCATAAGGCGTAGGGTTACCAAATTTTGTATGTGGCTTTATCTGGTGGGTGTTTACCAACAATACCCATGTTATAGCACTAGGATTGAATTTGACCCCACCCCAGGGGTCAGAAGTTTTACATGGGCTTATGCAGCAAAATCTATTGAAACCACTCTTCCAATTCTGACCAAACTTTACAGATATCATCTTACAATGTTCTTGCAAGAGGATTCCATTGCTGATCATTGTTTCGACAATGATACGCATGGATAGGTGCACTGGCCACCACGATATAACTGAAATAATGTTGAAAAGTGATAAACAGCAAACAATCAGTCAATCAATTTATAAGCCAGTGCAGGCCATCATGACCCTCTCGTTGGAAAGGCGTACACAAGTGTTGCACATGATCTTAGGAGGTACCCTTTGCTTTGAGGGGGTCTCATGGGTCAAAGGTCAAGGTCACAGGTGAACTTTGAAAACCGTTTTTCTGCTCCAACTCCAGCTTTTTGACCTCGGATCAAGAAACCTTATAAAAGTGTTGCCCATGATCCAAGGAAGTATCCTATTGTTTCAGTCAGATAAGTGAAGGTCACAGCTGAACTGCACTTTGAAAACAACCATTTTTTTCTATTGTCAGATTATTCTGCATCAGTGAAAAGGTGGAGGAGGGGTTGGGGGGAGGGGGGTATTGTTAGCTTTGCAACAGTTCCAGTTGGAATTGTCTGCCAATTTGTCTATTCATCATTATGTTTCTGTCTGCTTATTTTCTCCATATCCCAATCAAACAATCCCAAATTTTATCTACTCCAACCAGAAGCCTTCAAAAACCTCAGAAAACAGGAAAATGTTCGCATTCAAATTTTCTCACATTGTGTTTTAACTGTTTAACTCTTTACCACATGATCCCGACTTTTAACTACCCCGAGGAAGAAGCCTTTGGAAAACATTGTAGGAAAAGGAGAAAATGCTGGTAACCAGCATTTTCTCCTTTTCCCACAATGTTTTCTACCCCTCTCTAAACAAATTTTGCATTTTTTGTCACTTTTGTCGTCTGCAAATGCTTTCGATTTGGACAAACCTAAAATTTTGTTGTTTGGTAACGAGTTAATTCCTTACGAATTAACAAAATTTTAGACTAGTCCAAATCCAAAGTAGTTGCAGACAGTTTCTTCAGGGTCATTAAAAGACAGAATTTTGTGGTAAAGGATTGTATTTGATGACAGTAAATGTTTTCAATTTGTTAAAGGTTCTATTTGTTAAGTAGTGGTAATTGGCTAACTATTCCTAATGAAAAGAAAATTAAACTAGATCTTATTTAAAGCATTTGCAGAATGATGATAAGAAAAAAAAAAACTCTTTGACTCGTAGATATTTGTTTTTTTGAAAGGTTGAAAACAATGGGAGGAAAGGAGAAAATGCTGGTTACCAGCATTTTCTCCTTTCCCCCCCAATGTTTTCAAAAGGCTTTCCTCAATGTATTTAAAACTCCAGACTGTGTGGTTAAGTGCTAAAGTCTATTGATTGTTTGAATGGTGTTTTACGCCGTTTTCAACATTACATGTATCTAAGTCATATCAAGGCAACAGTTCACATTCATGTTTTTCATGGGTTACATCAGTACCAGGCCAGCGCTCTGAAGTGTTTGACCCAAACAAACTCCCATGAATAACCCAGTGGATCCTGTGAGGCCCGAACCCAGGTCCTCCAGGTTTCGAGTACCCCTGGGCAAGGTAGGAATTTAAAGGGATCAGTGCTGTAACAAACATGGAAGCATAACTGGCTTTAATTTTTTTAAAGAATTTATTGGCATATTCGCAGTCTAGAAAATCTTGCTGTAGCATCTAAGCATTGCATACATCACAGAAAACTGAAAAAAAAGTTTAAAACAAAAAAAATATACATCGAGCACACTGTACATGACTGTTTCAGACACTTTCTTCACATAACGGAACAAAAAGACTTTTTCCTCACTCACAAGAAACAGATATAGTTCTATTTCTTCTTCTCCATTACTGATACCTTTATCAGTACATTTTAAATAACCCTATATCAAACAATCCCTGAAGGAGAAGCTTTCTAAAAAAATGTGAGAAAAAGGTGAAAATGCTGCTAACCAGCATTTTCTCCTTTTCCCACAATTTTTTTGTCCTTCCAAAACCAAAATTCAATTCTTAAATCAAATTCATTCTCTGCAAATACTTTCAAATTGGTCGAGTCTAAAATTTTGTCGTTTGGTAAAGGGTTAAAGAACTTTGTCAAATTCCACAATGTTCAGCTATGCCTGACTAAGATCAATCTTTACTGTTTGTGACTGATGCCCAATGAAATAAGAAAATTTTAGACCTGTCCAGATTGAAAGCACTTATTATTGTGGTTTGCTGTTTCTTCTTCTGCCATACTGTTTTCAAATGTATTCTGCAGTAAAGATTAGAAGAGTCTCCTGTAAATATTGTGTTAATTTATAAACCTTTTACTTTACATTCCCAAGTTTTAATAGCCCGGAGAAGGTTTTTTGAAAACACTGTGAGGAAAGGAGAAAATGCTGGTTACCAGCATTTTCTCCTTTTCCCCACAAGGTTTTCAAAAGCTTTCTCCATCAGCGTCCTTCCAACCAAGGATTGTGTGGTGAAGTTTTAAATGGCGCTGCACAGGCTAATAAAGTTACTGTTTGCCTATTTTTTTCAGTGATTCATTGAATAAAAAGGTACAAAAGTAGTACATGATTGCATATTTCATTGTATGTCCATGAGTATATTCCAATATTGTGATTAATATATAAAAGTAATGACAAAAAGAACAGAGAAAATTCATTAACTTGCAATGACAAAAAGAACAGAGAAAATTCATTAACTTACAATGACAAAAAGAACATAGAAACTCATAATTCATTAACTTACAATGACAAAAAGAACATAGAAAATCGTAATTCATTAACTTACAAACAAAATGCATGCTCTCCCTCCTATTCTCTCATGAACAAAAAGCAACTGTTAAAAGAAAACCTTGGAGTAAAAATTCTCTTTAATAATTCCAACCAAATCTGTAGTAAAAGTATATAACTGTAGGCTACTTTTATGCAGTAATCAACTTTATGACACTACCTCAACTCTTTACCACACAATCCCTGAAACAGAGGCCTTTTGAAAACTTTGTTGGAAAAGCAGAAAATGCTGGTTAACCAGCATTTCCTCCTCCCACAATGTTTTTTAACCCTTCCAAATACAAATTTCCATTTTCAAGTCACATTTACTTCACCATCTGCAAATGGTTTCAATTTGGACAAGCCTAAAATTTGTTTGGTAAAAGAGTTAAATGAAAAGGTTGTAGCAAAGGAAGATATTGCTTGTAAAAAGCAATCAATTCTTTTCCAACAATGTTTCATAAATGGCTTGGGTAGTCATTTACAGATATAAATCTGATTAACAAGCAAACTGGAAAAAATCTGCTTGAAATTACATTTTTCTTTAACTCATTACCACATGACAACATTTTAGGCTTGTCCAAATCGAAAGCATTTGCAGACGACAAAATGAATGTGAATCAAATCATGAAATTTGATTTTGGAAGGGTAGAAAACATTGTGGAAAAAGGAGAAAATGCTGGTTACCTGCATTTTCTCCTTTTCCCACAATGTTTTCAAAAGCTTTCTTTATCAGGGTTGTTAAAAGTTGGGATTGTTTGGTAAAGGGTTAAAGCTTAATACCTTTTTAACAACAACTACAAAACTGATTTTTATCCCAAGTTTTCCTTAATTACAAAAGCAGAATTTAAAAAAAAAAGAGAAAAAGCTTACAACATAATACACACACTTTGACATATTCACTGGGGCCACCTTTAGGGTTCAGAAATGTTTCTGACTGGATCAGATTTACAAGGGCCACCAAGTGGAGCTTTGACATAACTACTAGTATGAGGTCTTTTGAACGGATTATAGAACATTTCTGACAAAAATGTTTCAATTTTTTATAACAAAAATGTTCGTCATTCAATCATGATAAGGGTCAGTCAAGACAACTTTCAATTTTCTCTTTACAAAATTCACTGGGACTACCTTCATACTTTAAGTACTTTGAATAAACCTTTAACCCTTTACCACACAATCCCAACTTGTAACGACCCTGGAAAAGAGGCCTTTTGAAAACATCGTGGGAAAAGGAGAAAATGCTGGTAACCAGCATTTTCTCCTTTTCCCACAATGTTTTCCATCCATCAAAAAAAGAAATCATCATTTTAATAACATTCATTTTGTCATCTGCAAATGCTTTCAATTTGGACCAGTGTAACATCATGTCGTTTGGTAAAGAGTTAACTGCAAAATACTTGTAACAGATATCCATCCACTTTGAAAAGAAAAATTGTCACTATTAGATTTTGACATTTCAAAATTGTATTAGCCTTTTGAAGAGTATAGAGCAAAGATCAGACTACCTTCTGATCTTGATCTACACTGTCAAATATCTGCGAAAATTACTCCAAGCAATCTAAGAGTTCATCACGATCATACAAAACAAAAATGGATTTATGTACAAATAAATGACTTGGGATTAACCTTCATACTGGCAAGGAACAATTTTCAATTCTGCATAATCATGTTGTGTGGGTTTTGTTAACTCTTTACCAAACGACATAATTTTAGACTTGTCCAAATTCAAAGGAACTGAAGCAGACAAAATGAATAGGACTCAAAAATTGAAACTTGACTTTGGAACAATAGAAAACATTGTCGGAAAAGGAGAAAATGCTGATTACCAGCATTTTCTCCTTTTCCCACAAGGTTTTCAAAAGGCTTCTTCCTCAGAGCCGTCAAAGGTAGGGATTGTTTGGTAAAGGGTTAAGATATGTAACATTTTAGAGTATTGCTCAATAGAACCTACATCATTTCATCCTTAACCACAATGGTAACAAGCATTTTCTACTTTTCCCAAAGGAAACCAGCATTTTCTATTTTTACCACAATGTTTTGTGCTCTATCAAGAAAAAATTCTGTCATTTTTTCCACTTTGAATTTGTCGTCTCCAGCATTTTCTATTTTTACCACAATGTTTTCTGCTCTATCAAGAAAAAAATTCTGTCATATTTGCCACTTTGAATTTGTCGTCTGCAATTACTTTCAGCTTGGACCAGTCCAAAATGTTGTCATCTGGTAATGAGTTAATAGAACCTACCCTCATTTTATCCTTAACCAAACAATGGTAATCAGCATTTTCTGTTTTTTGCTCAATGTTTTCTACCCATTTGGATACAAATCTCTTCACCTCAGTAGCATGACTAGATTTCATTCTGGCATCTGCAACTGCTTTTTAACCCATTACCACACAATCCCTACTTTTGATGCCCCTGAGAAAGAAGACTTTCGAAAACACTTTGGGAAAAGGAGAAAATGCTGGTAACCAGCATTTTCTCCTTTTCCCAGTGTTTTCTACCCTTCCCAGAACAAAATTCAATTTTTTAGTTACCTTTTTGTTGCCGTCTGCAAATGCTTTCAATTTGGACCAGTCTAAAATTTTCTCGTGTGGTAAAGAGTTAACTGGCAAAGTCTAACATTGTACTGTTTGGTACAGAGTCAAAACTGTTCAACATTCAAAACTTTGTCCTTATCTAGTGGGAGATCAGTGTTTCCCAGAACATATACATACATTTTTTCAAGGCCAATAAAGGTGATGTTTATATTTCATGTCAGCCATCATTCTCAGAATTTTCCAACATTGAGTTGTGATGTACCAAAATCCTTGATAAAAATTTGATTTAATGTTATTTTCTGCCTAGTTTTTAAGAATTAATGATATAGTAGAGGCTCCTTCATTAGTGACCAGAAAATCCACCGCCCTTACTCTAGCTCCTGGGCCCAGTTGACATAGAAACCAAAAAAACATTTACCATGTCAACAGTATAGGTCAAAATCAGACTACATAAAACAAGCTGTCCAATCTTTCATCTATACTGTCTACTTCAATTTGTGATTCTAGAAAAAGAGTGATCTTGACTATGTAGTTAATTGGGGCCTATTTCTTAAATTGAAAATGTCAAATGGGTTTTTTTGGACTCTAAAGAACTTATGAATGAATTTCTTCACCACAAACATTGCCAAAATTTGAAAAATTTGCCAGAATATTTAGCTTAAACATATCTATTTTACATCGATTGAGAAGCAAGTTCTTACAACTTATACTAATCTCTCTGGATTCTGCTTCCTGGGAACTAGTCTGCTTCCTGGGGACTAGACCAGACCTCGCACCCAATGTGTGGGCCATTGAAAAATCCTAAAGTTGACACCCACTCCCGGGTATCGAACTCAGGATCTTAAGATTATGAGGCCGATGCTCTACCCCACGACCACGGACAACACTAGAATATTTGTTGCAAGGTTTTCTGTTTTTGTCTTCACCTGCCTTCATTAATTCAAAAGAAATCAAAGAACCATATGTAATGAAAATGCTATTCATTTTATTACCATAGAGTGCTAGCCTACATGACACAATAAAATTTGATAGTATTCTATGGTTTTTTTTGCCACATCTTTCATCAGATCACAAATGAGCAAAGTTGACCTCTTCAATGCCGAAAGAAAACATCATTCTAAAAGCTTTCAAATATCTTACCACTGGCAAATGCCTGTATGGCACAAACCCATGTCGAAAAGTGTTTCACTTTTAGAATTGTGAGAGACAAAAAGTCACGAAACTATGCATAAAAGCCTCTCAGTTTGCGAAGAGATCAATGCTTTGCATCATCGTAAATACATGGACTTAGATCTGATTGGCTAATTCCTCCCCTAATGCACCCACTCCTTAATTCTTTATCAAGCATTCATTTGTTTTAACTCCTTACCAAACAAAAACATTTCTTTGACTCGACTAATTTCAAAGCCAATGCAGACAACAACTTTAATGTTGCTAAAATGATGATTTCGGTCTACGGTAAAGTAGAAAACATTGTGGTAAAAGGAGAAAATGCTGATTATTAGCATTTTCTCCTATACTCACATCAAACCCTCACTCTTCTGGGGTTGTTAAAGACAAGATTGTGTGGTAAAGAGATATGACTCCCCCCCCCCGAAGCTATAAGGGAAAAAGAAGAAAATATTTGGTGACCAGTTTCTCTCGTGTCCCCAAGATATTTTATACCTGTTCACATTATGACTCCCATAATTTCATCCTTTTTCTCTGTAGTGTCTGTAAACAACTTTAATCATAAAGCACCTTTCACTACTATTGTTAACTTTGCTGCAATGTGTACATCAAGACAAGATCAGATTGCACAAAAGGCTGCAAATCCAAGAACTACACTTTTATTTAACTCTTTACCACACAACAAAATTTTAGACTGGTTCAAACTGAAAGCATTTGCAGACGACAAAATAAAGGTGACTGAAAAATTGAAATTTGTTCTGGGAAGGGTAGAAAACACTGTAGGAGAAGGAGAAAATGCTGGTTACCAGCATTTTCTCCTTTTCCTACAGTGTTTTCAAAAGGCTTCTTTATCAGGGGCGTTAAAAGTAGGGATTGTGTGGTAATGGGTTAATTAGTGAGGTGTTATTATATATGCTAGGCAATATAACCCAAATACATCAATATGGCTTTTCCTTTGAATAAAGAAGTCCACTCAATTTATTTAGCAGAATAAAAGTCTGAATTCCGAGAAACTTTCAAAGACAAAGACTTTGTGTAACACATTATATTTATGTATTTTCTTTCAAAAACACACATTCACGTTCAACCAGATAAACTTCAAGAAAATTTTAGTAAGGTACAAAAAGAGGGGTACAAAATATCAAAGGGAGGTAACAATAATTTTTGCATCAAAGGGAAGTAACCCTTTAGACAGTTTCAGGTCCCTACATGGAAATGCTACAAAATAATGCATTTAACATTACAAAAACAATATTAACCAATTACTGTACAAAAAATACTTTTTAAGCCCCTCATCTGGCAGTTTAAGAAGACATTGTAAGGAAAAGGAGCATCTAGTTGTTACAAGCAATTGAATCCATTGATTCTTTACAACATGATCCCTCAATGAAGAAGGCTATTTGAAAACATTGCACGAAAAAGAGAAAATGCTGGTAACCAGAATTTTCTCTTTTTCCCACAATGTTTTCTACCCTTTCAATGAAAAATTCCGCAGTCTGAACCACATCTGATAATGTCTTCTGTACATGCTTCGGAATTTGGACAGTTTCAAAATTATGTCGTGTAGCAAATATGTATTTTCTGTATTATATATCAAAACTTTTCTCTTCACCATAATTATTTCTACTTTGCATAATTTGAAATCATTTTTAAAGGTCTATAAATACCTTGTACAGTAATAGGTTAAACAAATAATTACAAATGGCAATCTATGCAGAAGCAGTGGAATCTTCATTTTTTGGTTTGTCGTCCTGCCATTTTTTCTTGTACTGTTGTCTTCCAAACCCCTCGTCGTAATTCCCTTTCCGTGCAAAAAGCTGTTTGAAATGGTTTGTGCAGTATATAACTCCCTCATTCATGCTGAATGTTTTTGGCCTGGGTTGAAAAGAACAAAAAAATATTTATGAATAATTATTTTTGATTACAAATAAACCATCTCTCCTACAGTTGAAAGTTATATATGTACCTCCAAATTATCAATACACATAATGATTATTACTTTTCACAAAAAAATTGCATTTTTGATACAACGTTTTCAGAAATAATCTGCACTTGACAATTACTTAGAAGGGTATTTCACAAGAATTTATTTTAACTCTTTACCACACAACCTCTACTTTTAACGACCCTGAGAAAGAAGCCTTTTGAAAACATTGTGGAAAAAGGAGAAAATGCTGGTAACTCTTTCCCATGTTTTCTACCCTTCCCAAACCAAATTTCAATTTTTGAATCACATTTTTTGTCATCTACAAATGCTTCCAATTTGGGCAAGTCTACAATTTTGTCGTTTGTTAAAGAGTTAACTAAAAAGTCCCTAATTTTAAAAACCCTGGGGAAAAATTTCCTCTGAAAAAATTGTGGAGAAAAGGAGAAAATGCTGGTTACCAGGATTTTCTCCTTTTTCAACAGTATTTTCAAAAGCCTTTTTGAGGTTTAAAATCATCAGAATCTGGTAAAGTACAAGGAAAATGTTAAACCTATTTCATTAATGCAAGTATGATGCAAATGCCAGTTTATCTATCCTTGCACTGAGGTCTTTATTTAACTCATTACCAAACAACAAAATTTCAAGTTTGTCCAAATCAAAAAGCATTTGCAGACGACAAAATAAAAGCGACTGAAAATTTTAAATTTGTTTTGTGAAGGGTAGAAAACATTCTGGGAAAAAGAGAAAATGCTGGTAACCAAAATTGAAAGCACTTGTAGAGGACAAAATAAACACAATTCCAAAATTGAAATTCATTTCCAGCAGGCTAGAAAACTTTGTGGGAAAAGGAGAAAATGCTGGTTACCAGCATTTTCTCCTTGTCCCACAATATTTTCAAAATCCTTCTATCTCAGGGTTGTAAAAACCAGGGATTGTTAGGTACAGGGTTGAAATAACTTGTTAACCCTTTATTCCACAATACCGAATTTTAACGACCCTAATAAGGAAGGCTTGTGGGAAATGGAGAAAAAGCTGGTAATCAGCATTTTCTCTTTTCCAAAAACGTTTTTCTACTACTCCCAAAACAAATTCTAATTTTGTAATACATCTTATTTGTTGTCTACAAATGCTCTAAGTTGGACAAGTCTAAAATTTTGTGATTTGGTTAAGAATTAACCCTTTACCAGACGACATAATTTTAGCCCTGTCCAAATTGAAAGCATTTGCAGACGACAATTTCAGTGTGGTTCAAATGGTGCAAATTTTCTTTGATAGGGTAGAAAACGTAGTGGGAAAGGAGAAAATGCTGTTTACCAGCATTTTCTCCTTATCCCACAACATTTTCTAAAGGCTTCTTTCTCAGGGTCGGTAAAGAGTTAAACAAGCTTTTTCTTCCTTTTCCAACTACCCTTTCATACCCAAACCACATTCTTTCTGCAAATTTTAATTTCTTCTCCATGGATGCTTTCAAAATATTGGGGAGTTGATAATTGTAAAACTTTGTAATCTGGTAAAAAGTTTATTATAAAGTTTATTATGTTTGATTTACCATCATAAAAAATAACAAACCTGTAAAAAGAGATATCAGTATTCATTCTGCAATAGTAACAAAATACATGAAAAGGAATAAGGTAATTCAAGGACGATATCACTGACTGCATTTCTGAACTTTACTGCAAGTCAAGATGCAACATGCAGGTATTTTCTACTCACCTACACCAATAAATCCCATCTTGGACATGTCCGGGGTTACTAAAATTTGTAACATTGTGTCATTTTGTTCTCCATAGTTTGAGCTGGACAATGCTTCCAAAATAGAATTGTTACTGTTGATTCCAAGATTAGCCATTCAATTGGCTAAGAAAGAATGTCTCAGCCAATCGGGTGGCAATACATGGAATTCAGAATTGGAATCAAATCAAGAATTGTTGATATAATGCAAATTTTAGTATTATTTTTTTCGCCTGTATTTGGAAGAAAGAAGATCACTCACCTTTATGCTGTTTTTGATCTTTGTTTTCCTTGGGTTTTTTATGTGTTTGCTCCCCCCTCCCCCCCATCTACTGTACTAAATAAAACTCATTACCAAATGACAAAAAATTTTGGACAAGTCTAAATTGAAAGTATTTGCAGACGACAAAATAGGTGTGACTCAAAAATTGAAATCTGATTTGGGAAGGGTAGAAAACACTTTTGGAAAAGGAGAAAATGCTGGGTACCCGCATTTTCTCCTTTTCCCACAATGCTTTCAAAAGCTTTCCTTCTCAAGGTCATTAAAAGTCGTGATGGTGTGGTAATGGTTTAACTGGTGGCAGTTCACATACTAACATTTCCTGTGTAAGTGTATTATTACTCAGACTTAGTACTCTACTTTGGAGGGACTTACCAATTATTACTCTGTACCTTCTGTGAAATGTTCCTTCGTTCTATTTAATTTAGAAACTTACCTGTTCCTGGATTGTACAAACTATCTATCTGTAAATAACCTTTGTTGCTGTACAGCAGACCATTTCAAAAACATTTTGGCAATTCGAGAATCTGTTCATCATGACCAATTTCTCCTACTGTCATAATGTTTTCATAACGACCAGAAAGAAGGTTTTTGAAAACATTGTGAGTATAGGAGGAAATGATGGTAATCAACATTTACCCCTTTCCCCACAACGTTTTCTACCCTATGTCAAAACAAATGTTTTGAGTCACACTTGATTTGTCGTCTGCAAATGCTTTCAATTTCAACTAGGACAAAATTTTTGTCATCTGGTTAATTTCCAAAGCTGTCTACTGGCATTTTGTTCTGGGAGGTATTACTACAATTTGAGTTGAAAAATAAAACAAAAGTGTATTCTGCATTTTCGTCTACTCACTATCATTGCATTTTAGCAAGCAAATAACAATACAAACACAAACCATTGTTAGTAAAGAAAATGGGAATAAAAACAATACAAAATGGGCATCTTGTTTCAAAACATATTTAACTACCTTTTGCTTTGCCTATAAAATATGCCAGTGAAAAAAGTACCCTCATTGCTTATCTTTTTTTACATGGTTTAAGTAAATTCATACCTACATACAAACTGAAAGAAAATATTAAGTATTTGAATACAAAAAGAAAGATATGTATGTAAAACATTAAAACAAGAGGAGATAATATTGCTCTCAAATAGCAAATTAGCCATTTGTCACACTTAACTCTCTTACATTAATAATCAAATGAACTTAGTCTTTGTCCTACTTTCCTATCCAATCAGAAGGCTCATATTTGAAAATTTTTGACCGTCTATCTTCCATAAACTACCGTATCCAACGTATGTTTAGTTTGATCATTTAAACGTTGCAGTTTATCTGGATTTACCGCGCATGATCTCAGCACTTACGCTGTTGAAACAAGAAAAATGGTAAAACGTAGATACAAATTATGTAATAAAAGTGGCTAGCCGATCAGTCTACATGGTTGGTTGTCCTCTAAAAGATACCACCTGCACCTTGAAACAAGCTGTAGTTACGAGGTTTAATATTAGTAAATCGGCCATAATATTATGTTGAAATTTAAAGAAAAATTACTGCTGTAGTAAATCAGTAGAAATTTCCATCGGTTAAGTCTAGTTGTTACTTCCTCAAAATCTTGGTCAAATTCTGCCATATTTGACATTGTTTAACACTGGGGATGTGAACTGGAAAAGATGCTGATAATGAGGGTTCATTAACCTTTTCCTGTACGACAAAGTTTACACCATTCCAAATTGAAAGCATCTGCAGATGTCAAATTTTTAAAGTGGAACAAATGAAGTCAAGTTTTTTGACAGGGTAGAAAGCACTGTAGGAAAAGGAGAAAATGCTGGTAACCAGAATTTTCTCCTTTTCAAACAATAATTGCAAAAGCCGTCTTTCCCAGAGTCGTTAAAACAACAGATTGTTTGGTTAAGGGTTAAATATCAAACTGTCATTAAAAAATTCACTTGGAAATTATGTCACTTTTTGGCGATGATGACGTTTCTTTGTCAATGAGCGAATCAGCCAACTCCATAATGGGTGAAAGGATGTTTCTTTGTGAATAATGGATTCCATATATGGCACATTATTTTAGCAATGATGTATGCTGGCGGAAAAAGACTAAGCATTTGCAGACAACAAAATAAAAGGGACTGAAAATTTGAAATCTGTTTTGTGAAGAGTAGAAAATATCGTGGGAAAAGGAGAAACTGCTGATTACCAGCATTTTCTCCATTTCCCACATTGTTTTCTAAAGGCTTCTTTCTTATGGTTGTCAAAAGAAGGGATTGTGTGCTAATGGGTTTCTATACCACAGATGACATAAGAGGCTTTTGTGGATGGAGTAAATCAAGATCAGACTACACAGAACCTGCATTCTGATCTCTGGTCTACACTGTCAAATGCTATATTCTAGATTATGAACAAACTATCTCTGAACTTGCAGCAGAACTGTATTTTGTAGCCTTTGAGAAAATGCTCTTTATTTATTCAGTAGAGAAAGAATAAAATGCATTGTGGTCAGAATATTTGGGAAAGTTGCCGAAAGTGTAGATCCAAAATCAGATCATACATTCTGTGCCATCTGATCTTAATCATGAAAACCTACATGAATTATATTGTCTAAAGTACTCCGGAGGTGTATCAAACACTTGAGCCTTTCAACATGCTCTGATACAGGTGCCTTTAACCCTTTACCACACAATCCCAACTTTTCATGACTCCAAGAAAGAAGCCTTTTAAAAACACTGTAGGAAAAGGAGAAAATGCTGCTAACCAGCATTTTCTCCTTTTCCCACATTTTCTACCCTTCCAAAAACAAATTTCAATTATTGAGCCACATTAATTTAACGTCTGTAAATGCTTTCAATTTAGAAATGTCTACAATTTTGTCATTTGGAAAAGAATTAAAGTTCTTGGTTCAAACTTACCATTCCAATATCATTTTTCCCCTCAAACACCTACTTATATACAGTACTGGTAGTGATACTTGTAGTTTGAATTCTAATCATATTATAATACTTTTACAATTTACAAAACTTTACTGATAAAGCATTTTGCATCTGCTGTATTTATCTATTTTAACTCTTTACCAAATGACAAAATTTTAGACTGGTCCTAATTGAAATCATTTGCAGACAAAAAAATAAACATGACTAAAAATTTGAAATTTATTTTTCGAACAGCAGAAAACTTTGTGGGAAAGGGAAAAAATGCTGACTACCAGCATTTTCTCCTTTTCCCACAATATTTTTAAAAGCCTTCTTCTTTAGGGTCATTAAAAGTCGGGATTGTGAGGTAAAGGATTAATAGAATTCAAGACATTCCGATGAAAGGAAGCTGTAATGGGACAACAGATTGTGAAGTTAAATATACCAATTCAAATCATCTACTTTTGAAATTTACAAAACTTTGCAGATATATAAAAGGATTTTATGTCCTGTATTATCTATTCTAACATAAATCCAAGACATTCCAAAGAAAAGTAGCTTTAATAGGACAAAAGACTGTGGAGTTCAATATATTTTGTACAAGATGCTCATTTCACTCTATGTTAATTAATCCACAGGAATTTGACATTCTATAACCAAAATAAATGATAAAATATGAAAAGAAAATCTCCCCTATATAAAGTATGACAGATATCTCCGGTTAAAAGGTGTCTAATAAGGTATCGCCGAATGTCGCAGGTACATTTTTGTGTTGTCTATTGCTAGGGTAAAGGAAATTATCATCAATGTTTGTTTCGTGGGTGATTTTGGGTCGGAAGGGCTGTTTTGTGTAAACGCCAGCAATCAAGGCGTTGCATTCCTTGTGTTTCTATATATAGTGGATTTTTTTTTTTTCATGTTTATTATTCATTTCGGTTATAGAATGTCAAATTACTGTGATGATTCTTACGTTAATCGTGCACTACAATGCGAGCATTTGAAGCAATTCCTATGGTAATTGTGTCCATTCATTTCTAACTTTTCCATCGCATACACTGTTTTCTGACATGCGGCACATTTTTCAGTTTGAACCACTCGAAACATTCCTTTTTCCTGCTCAATTAAAAAGAAAAAAACAACATTTATCAACAACAAAAACACACAATTCAGCATAGCAAAGAAGTGAAAGAGAAAAAATGTGGCAAAAAAGGCATACAAACAGTATGTAACTACGGTAACTTCTTTAATTCTTTACAAATAGACTTTAGTTTTAGATTGGGTCCAAATGGAAAGCATTTACAGATGACAAATAAAACATGGTTCAAGTGATGAAATTTTTCTTCAACAGAGTAGAAAACATTGTGGGAAAAGGAGAAAATGCTGGTAACCAGCATTTTCTCCTTTTCCCACAATGTTTTCAAAAGGCTTCTTTCTCAGGGTCATTAAAAGTTGGGATTGTGTGGTAATAGGTTAATTGCCCTTTCCCTCATAAAAAATACTTTGTAAATCCTTAGGTTGCACCATTCATGGACCCATTGTGGACAGTGTAGATCAAGATCAGACTACAAAGACCATGTAGAAAAATCCTGGATCTACAGCATCTGATAGAGAGATATTTTCGCCTCCAGAATAACTCTATCAGAAAGTTTCATGTATCTAATTTAGCAGCTTTTAAGGTTTAAGTATTCCCTCAGATTAACTGTCTGCTTTTACTATTTCGGCAGTCTGATCTTGTTCTACACTGCTGCCAAAAAAAAATATGTTAGCTGTGGTAAGTGCTTTCAGGGTTGAAATGATTCCAATAATAAACAAAGAACACTAATCCTGCACTTTGTTGAATTTGTGTTGGCATCTGCAGAACACATGGGAAGATTACATCAAAATAAAAGAACAGCACAAGATCTGGGTCAGATCTCAATTATTTCACAATATTTTCATGACTGTTTTACCATCTTTTCCACCGTACTTGAGTAAATTTAACTGTTCTGTATAACTGTGCAGAAACAGTATCGTGTATTGAGAAAGTCCAAAAATTGCAGATATGGAAAAAAAGATTACAATGTGAAGCCAGTGTATAATTCTCAACATCATGAATTTTTTTTGACTCGTCTGAATTCAAAAAGTTTGCAGGCAACAAATCTACCGGTACGCTGAATGATGCTTTGTTAAAGAAGAAAATATTGTGGGAAAAAGAGAAAATGCTGGTTACCAGCATTTTCTCCTTTTTCCACAATGTTTTCAAAAGATTTCTGTCTCATGGTTGTTAAAAATCGACATTGTGTAGTAAAGAGATGGATGACTCATCCATGCTAGAAATTATTGACAAATCAAGATCAATAATTTGAAGTCTGGTAGTGCTGTATTCTTTTGTCACATTTTGCAGGACGTTAACTCGATCAGCCAGAGGTTAACACAATCTAGAATGTGAGATTCCAAAATTTCAACCTGTAACGCTTTACTAAATGATACAATTTTAGACTGGACCGAATTGAAAACGTGCTGACAATAAATCAAATGTTGTCGAATCAGTGATTTTGGTCTTTGCTACCGCAGACAATATTGTTGGAAAAGGGGAAAATACTGGTTACCAGCATTTTCTCCTTTTTCTCAATGTTTTCCATAGTCTTTTCTATCAGGGCCATAAAAAGTAGAGATTGTGTAGTAAAGGATAGCATGGACTACATGGTGCAAACATTTTTTAATTTTTTACCACAAAGTCCCGACTTTTTACGCCCCTGAGAAAGAACCCTTTTGAAAACACTGTGGGAAAAGGAGAAAATGCTGGTAATCAGCATTTTCTCCTTTTCTCACAGTGATTTTTACTCTTCCAAGACCAACTTTCAGTTTGTAAGTCACCTTTATTTTGTCATCTGCAAATGTTTTGAATTTGGACCAGTCTAAAACTTTTCCCACAATGTTTTCAAAAGGCTTCTTTCTCAGGGTCACTATTAAAAGTCTGGATTGTGTGGTGAAGAGTTAAATAACCCCAGAGAAGATAGCTTTTAAAATCATTGTGCAATGTGGTAACCAGCATTTATCTTTTTCCCTTCCTTTCAAAGAAAAATCCAATTGTAGGAGCCATATCTAATTTATTGTCTGCTAAAGCTTTCCATTTTTTTTTAACAAGTCTAATATTTTTATCTTCAAGTACATAAATAACTTTGTAAAAATCAATCTCCCGATATGTTCAAACCTGCTCTGAACTCACATTACCTCTTTACCAAAATTTATACAGAATTCAAAACTTATAGAAATTCAAAACTGTTGTAGACAACAAATAAAGTGTGACTCAACACAAAGAAATTTCTCTGCTGTAGGGTAGATGGCAATTGTGGGGAAAGGAGAAAATGCTACTTACCAGAATTTTCTCCTTTTTCAATTAAGGTTTTCAAAAGGTTTCTTCCTTTGGGTTGTGTGGTAAAGGGTTAAAAGCCAATATTCATGATCAATATACTGATATAGCTTCCCTTAAAATTTCATCTATCCGAGAATAATCAACATGATTAAGCGGTATGCCGTGTAACACCATTTTTTAACGACCCTAACGGAGAAGGCCTTTGAAAGCACTGCAAGGCGAGGAGATAAATGCTGGTGACAAACAAGTCCTTTTCCAGCATAGTTCTCCAACCCACAAAAGACAAATTCAATCATTAGAGTCACTGTATTGTATTAACTCTTTACCACACAATCCCGACTTTCAACGACCCTGAGGAAAAAAAACCACTGACTACTTTTCTCACATGCATTAGAAGTGAAAGACAAACAATTGCTGGAAAGATAGTCATTTGAGTAGAATTGTCATCTGCAAAAAGCCTTCAATTTACCTACATGCCTACCGGTACATCTAAAACTTTGCTATCCGGTAAAGAAACAATATACCTCATACGGATGAAGGGGGCGGCAGTGCTAGCAATTTACGGAAAACCTTGTTGCAAAAGGAGAAATTGCTTTGGCTACACTGATTTTTAACCTTCTAAACTCTGCAATTCATGATAACATCCAGCTATGAAACAATGGATGTTTTCAATTTTATCAACCACAGATTTTGCTTCAGAAGGTATGGGTGATCATGGGTAAAAATAAGTGCAAACCTACCAATTAACCCTTGTTTAACAATGTTTTTAACATTATATCAGTTACATCATAGCCACCAGTGCATACTTCTATGCTTTCTTGGGAGTTTCTTTCATCAGTGCTTAAGTGGACAATATTCTTCCCAAACCAATGGCCCAGTCTACATGACCTCTTTTGAAGTCTTTTGCAAACAATATTGAGAAAAGGAAAAAATTCTGCGTATCAGCATTTTCTCTTTTTCCCCCAATTTTTTCTTCCGTTTGAAGATAAATCCTTCAATTCGAGCTACATTCAAACTGTCACAGGCAAATGCTTTCAAATTGTACAAGTCCTAGTTTTTTTGTATACAAATAAACTTCCTGCAAAATACAGCAAAATAATACACCTTGTGAGTAATTGAAAGGTTCTAAGTGCTAACTGGCAAATTTATATTGTTTACTGAATAAAACTGATTGATCATACTATACAATTTCTCATCAGACCAAGATAGGAAAATAAAAATTTCCTACCAAGCACAAAGGCTAAAGTCCTATGGTGAACCCCTTTTGGGAATAAATGCAAAATCGAACAAAATGGACATCAAAATGGCATCCAAGTCATGGATAAAAGATGTCATTGAAATTTTTCATCAATATACTGGAGAATACGATGTAGGACCTTCACCAAATTACATGCTGTTCTACTGATGTCAAGTCCAATGGATAGACAACTCTCTACCAAATTATACCATCTGCCTTGTCTAAATCAAAAGCATTAACTCTTTACCACACAAGAAAATTTTAGATGGGTCCAAATCGAAAGCATTTGCAAATGACAAAATAAAAGTTATTGAAAAATTAAAATTTGATTTGGGAAAGGTAGAAAACATTGTGGGAAAAGGAGAAAATGCTGGTTACCAGCATTTTCTCCTTTTCCCACAATGTTTTCAATAGGCTTCTTTCTCAGGGTCGTTAAAAGTCGGGATTATGTGGTAAAGAGTTAATAGACATTAATTAAAGTGCAACTGAAAATATGTATCTGTCACTCTTTACCAAATAAGAATATTCAACATTGTGCAAATTGCAAGCATTTGCAGATGACTTGAAATCTTGAGATTTGGTATTGGATGGATAAATAACATTGTTGGAAAAGGATAAAAAGCTCGTTACTGCCATTTTCTCATTTTCTGCACCATGTTTTCCAAAGTTTTCTTGCTCAAGGTTGTTAAAAGTTGGATTGTTAAAATGGATAGAGTTAGCTCTTTACCAGATGACAGAATACTTTGACGGATCAGAATTCAAAGCCTTTGCAGACGACAATTTGAATGTTGTACAACTAATGAAATTTGCCTTTCAAAGAGTAGAAAGCCTTGTGGAAAAGGAGAAAATGCTGGTGACCAACATTTTAACATTAATTTTCTTTTTTTTGAGGTTGTTAAAACATAGGATCGCCTAGTCAAAGGTTAACTCTTTACCATACAATCTTGACTGAGAAAGAAGTCTTTTAAAAAAACATTGTAGGAAAAGGAGAAAATGCTGGTAACCAGCATTTTCTCCTTTTCCCACAAAGTTTTCTTCCCTTCCCAAAACAAATTTCAAATTTTCAGTCACTTTTATTTTGTTGTCTGCAAATGCTTTCAATTTGGACCAGTCTTAAATTTTGTCGTTTGGTAAAGAGTTAACTCCAGTGCTATGAATATACCATTTCATAAATACAAAGTACCAGAACATTTTCTTCTGAGCTGGCCACCATGACTCGAATCACAATAAACTTATGGTCTATAATTAGTTGGGCAGTTTCAAATGGAAATTGACCAGTTCAATAGATGTAAATTGGACAAGCTCGACCAAGTGTGTCTTGATTATACATACACCGCCCACATAAAATAGTTACAAATTATACGAAATGTAACAACCATCTATTCCTCCACACTTTCCTTTATTCGATAATCCAACTTTGTTTATCCTATGGATTTTGATCCTTCAACTAACATTAACTCATTACCAAACGACAAAATTTTAGGTTTGTCCTAATTGAAAGCATTTGCAGACGACAAAATAAAAGTGACTGAAAATTTGGCAATTGTTTTGTGAAGGGCAAAAAACATTTGGGAAAAGAAGAAAATGCTGGTAACAGGAGAAAATGCTGGTTACCAGCATTTTCTCTTTTTTCCACATTGTTTTCCAAAGGCTTCTTTCTCAGGGTTGTCAAAAGTCGAGATTGTGTGGTAATGGCTTAAGCGTAAGTTGCTGATCATTTGCGGACAATGTAGATCAAGATCAGACTGCACAAAATGTGCAGTCTATTCTTAGATCTACAGTGTCCGATAAGAAGATATTTTTCTCCTAAAATATTAATTGAAATTGTATAATTCAACTTTTTACTATCAGCTTTAAAGTTCCACTTACATAGTAGGTTAAAAATAATCAATAGAAATTTAAATTTTGTATATTTTGTCTGCAACTATCCTAATTATCTTTTAAATATTTCCGAATCAAAATGTCATGATCATCCCTGAGACCCCTGTCCATAAGTCTCTCAGAATAATGATGTTCATTACGAATTCATCTATCAGTTTCCATCATGTCTTGTATGATAGATAGAAAACTGTTGATCAATAGATCTCTGTTCTCAGTATACCGATACTAGATATAATTACGTATACAACTGTTGTAGTTTCAGATTTTTGTACTCAACTTCTAAAAATTATGAATAACGCCACATATAAGTATCAACATCTTGAATGGCGAAATCGGAACTGGTATATAACATCACAATATTACTGCACTGAGTCTGAATATCGAACATAATTATGAAACTGTAAAAGTATAAATCAATGATATAATTATATAGAGAGTCCAGATAAGAGGGAGTGATGGTATTCTAAATCAAATGTTTTTCTTCCAGACCTTAGACCACGTTTGTAGGGACTTGACCAATCAGCGTACAGTATTTCCGTTGTATATATCGAAGATACAACTCCCGCAGTTGTATATCTGAATATACTATGCTAGTATATCCCGCACGTGAATTCCGGCAATTTTTGTTTGCAATTTCGAGTCCGGGCAAAATGTACCCTTTGCGGTAACACAGTTTTGAAGTATGATTTGAACTGGGTACAACATTTTCATGCGTGAGTGCAATACTATTCTAAGTCTGTACAATGTACAATCAATTAACACAATATTGCCCTCAAATAGCGATTAACTACAGCAACCTCTTGAATGGAGTGTGCTTTAGGTGGAAGAAAAATAAGGCTCCAGTCTGGTTAAAAGTGTAATGTTCACATTTTGGCTTTAAACATGCAATTGCCTTTACAACCATTTTTTCTAAAACATCAATCTGAGAATGATTAAACACTTATTTTTGCTAAGAAATTACAACAAATTCGATAGCTCTTTAGTTTGCATGCGCGTTTAACGTGTCAGTTCACCTACACATGAATAGGTTGGTTTAGTAATGTTTAACCCTTAACTTGCTTAATTAGTGAAATGAAACCTTCAAGCCAACAATAAAAGCCCAAATTTGGCTATTTCAAAAATATTTAGGGGAAAATATCGCCTTATCGGAAAGTGCACATCCAAGATAGGATTGTACACGTTCTATGCTTTCTGATCTGAATCTACATTGTCCACTAAAGGTCCTTGAGTCGAGTTTAGCAGCCCACAGATTAAACTCAATGGCTCTACAAAGTTTACAAGGTTTTCATGTACGGCCTTGACATTGCTTACAAAAATTGCTTGAAATTTACGTACTGAACATATTAACTGCAAAAGAAAACTGAACAATATTTCTCGACAACATTACATGACTTGTGTTTCGTATTAAAATAGACTAGTACTGTCTAATTACAAGAGACACATAGTAAGTTCTAAACGATGAACATCCCTATTGTCTTTGACAACCTACAATCGAAACATAACGTTTTCAAAATTTTGCCGGCAAATACAATTTCTATCTTAACAATCCACAAATAGGTTAACTTTCATTAACCCTTTCCCAAACAACAAACTTTTTGGACTAGACCAAATTGAAAGCATTTGCAGACGACAATTCAACTCTTGCTGAAAAGATGATTTCTGTCTATGATAGAGTAGAAAACATTGTGGGAAAAGGAGAAAATGCTGGTTACCAGCATTTTCTCCTTTTCCAACAATGTTTTCAAAAGGCTACTATTCCAGACCCGTAAAACCCAGGGATTGTTTGGGAAAGGGTTAAAATCATAATGAATAATTTAGCATTTTGATATAAACTAGTACCTTACATATGCCTCTTTTGAACCAGATGCAAAACTTCCATTTTAACAATTACAATGACTCAATTTTGTAACAAGCTTTTTATCTACTATAAATATGAGCATATGACGTAAAAAGCACGAATAAATAGTCACGTGGTCTAAGTAAGATAGAAAATCTCGTGCCGTGATATATGGGAAATATACACTCGCTAACGCTTGTGTATATTTCCCATATACCACGGCACTCGTTTTCTATCCCATACATAATTCATGTTGTGTGTACTCAAAAGAATCGTCTCGATGATACAATTCTAATAAGTATCCATATTACTCCATAACATAGGGTTAAGTGAAGAATAATTTAAATATTTTCGATTTTGAAATCATAATCATTCCTTCTATCTAGAGCTCTGGATATAATTTCCAACTATTACAATAAAGAGAAAGATGGATTACATCCTGTAGACAATGCTACAAATGGAATGATGGTACCAGTAATATTCTTAATTCTTTCACTATCAAATGAATAAGTCACACTTTTTCAACGACTATCAATACAGTTCTGCTGCAAAGTGGAGAGACATTTCTATGAATCAAATAATTCACAGTGGACAATGCAGATCAAGATCACCTTTCTGTGCAGTCTAATCTTGATAAACACTGCCCACTACAGCTTCTGGTGTTGTCTATGATGAGGAAAAGAGATGATGTATTCCCCCATCTAAACAAATCAATTGTGATCTTTCCCGGCAAGAAAGTAAATAAAGTTGACATGATTTCAACCAGTACAAGTGTCACAAATCGACATGATAACAAATTTGATAACTTTTGACAGAAACAAGAAACTCCACCCTCTGCGATGTTTTATTGACTTGAACAGCACCTATATGCTGCAACAAAGGATCAGCGAACAGCAGGGAACACAAAACCAGTTTGTCATCTCCCTCAGTGACTAAAAAACATTACTCATAAAATCCTGCAGTACTCATTGACCTAATCCATCTTACTGATTGAATGATGGTATGGAGTTTATTTAAGGCCGTTTTCAACATAATTTCAGTTACATCATGGCAGCTAGTGCACCTAACCATGCTTTCCTAGAGTTCATTTTCACAAGTACTTTGAACAATATTCTTTAATCTTCTAAAACCACTGGCTGCTTTTCCACATAACCAACATCAAAACAATGATTTGCAGTGAGAGAGGAATGAAACCTGTCACACTATCAACAATTCTCTTTGGCCGGGCTAGGGATTCTCGTTTTCAGACTCTGTACGCTTTGAATTAATGCACCTCTTGAGCTCAGCAGACAAGCCAAACATAGTACATACATAACTAGAATATGCACTAGAATATGCAGTGGTGATTGAACTTGGAATAGCTTATCGTTCATTGCCAACAAGTATAACTACTATTGTAACTCTGTCCCATATAGAAGACTGTTTTTCTTGTACAACTATCTTCACTTATGATGTCTATTAACCCATTACCACACAATCCCTACTTTTGACGCCCCTGAGAAAGAAGTCTTTAGAAAACATTGCGGGAAAAGGAAAAAATGCTGGTAACCAGCATTTTCTCCTTTTTCCACAATATTTTCTACTGTTCATAAAACAAAGTCTGCAAATGCTTTCAATATGGACTAGTCCAAAATTTTGTCGTTTGGTAAAGAGTTAAATAGCTCTGTGGATGGCACACAGTATCTACCACATAGTTTCATTCCTCAGTCTTTGCCAGATGATATAAAACTTAGACATGTAAAACTGAAAGCATTTGAAGACGACAATTGAAATATTGCCAAGTTGATATGATATTTACATGAAATGGTAGAAAGCTTTGCTTGAAAAGAAGTAAATGATGATGTCCACTACCTTTTCCCATAGTGTTAAAACCTTCCTTTTCAGTATTGGTAAAAAGTTGTGATGACTTGGTTAGGGGCTAAGCGCTTCTGTCAGCCAAGACAGTTATGCCAATTCCACATTTAACTCTCTACAAGACGACAAAATCTTAGCCTTGTCCAAAGTGAAAGCGTTTGCAGACAACAATATCATAATGGCTCAAATAGTGCAATTTATTTTGAGAGGTAGAAAACATCGTGAGAAAAGAGGAAAATGCTGGTAACTAGCATTTTCCCGTTTACCAACAATGTTTTCAACAGGCTTCTTTCCGAGGGTCTTTAAAAGTCACGATTGCTTGGTAAAGGTTAACTCTTTCCCATACAATTCCTTAACTTTCAACCCTAAGGCTACCATTAGCACAACTCACTGACCTTTTGCGTATGGCGTACATCAAGATCGGACTGCAGAGAATGTGCAGTTTCATCTTTGATCAATACTGTCTGATAAAGATATTAATGTGGTTCACAAGATGGAATTTATCTTTGACAAGGTTGAAAATGCTGTGGAAAAAAGGAGAAAATGCTGGTTACCAGCCTTTTTCTCCTTTTCCTACAAACTTTTTTTAAACGCCTTCTCTTGCAAAGTTGTTTAAGCAGGCGTCACACAGTCTCGAAGAATACAGACTTTCTTGTTTTGCATGAAGATCGCCCAGAACTTGGTAAAACAGCAAATCAACAGCCGAAGAAATGACAAAGCCTTCAGAAGGCCACGTGATGGCATCTGAACCAGACACAAAGGCAACACAAATCGTTCTGTGAATTTTATATTAAGTTGCTTACCCGCAGGACACACGAAGACCACAAGATGGCTTACTTCAAACTTCATTTTGAGGGTATAACGCTTTTGAACTAAGTCTCGAAGACTTCATGTGACCTACCAGAGATATAAAACCTTCAACCAACAGTGGGAAATTCAACTGCTGATCAGAGATTATAAGGTTAGAATACGCAGTGTTCTATCTTTATTTCAAACAGAATCAATCTCTTATTCAACTTTATCATGCCACAAAAGGCAGGAAAGGGCAAAGGAGAGAAGCTGTCTGAGCTTGTAGGAGATGCTCATCATGTTCTCTTAGGAGTATCAAAAGAACCAATGCTGCTACCTTCTTTTTCCTGGAAATGAATTATGATTAATTGTGATTGCAGCTTTGAAACAGTTGCTGCGGACTGACTGTTAAAAAAGCTGGCCTTTTATAAATCCAGATTACTGTGACAGGTGTGAAACGCTTCAGGTACTCAAATTCAGCTGTCTTTACCCACACCAAGGCCCCATCTCAATGCCATTTTGCTATGTTACGATAGTTTCACGGGGGCATTGCAAGGCCTTCACATAGTAGCGTAGCCTTCCTAAGACACTCAGATGACTTCTTACTTCCTTAGTATTATCTTTGTGAGGCGAAAAATGGGCAATGGCACCAATGATCACATGAAGTAAAGACGAAGATTACACGATATGAAGAGATGCCCTCACGCTGTCATTACAACAGACAAAACGGACATACAAATTCTTCATGAAAATGAACCTTTGTAAGGTCTTCGGGCAATTTTTTTAACATGCCAAAGATTTTGTCACCGCTCAGGAAGTTTCTGCCGGAGCCTGGGGAACTCAACCGGCGGTCATACTCACTATTGGCCAAATATTTATATGATCAGATTTGAATTTGCACATTTAATATATCATGTGTCCATCTGATACCAATTTTGGGACAGTGTGACATCTGCATTAACTCATTTGCAGACAACATGTTACTGGTTGCTACATGGCAAAAGTAGTCCTTGATAGGACAGAAAACATTGAGGGGGAAAGGAGAATAAGCTGGTTACCAGCATTTTCTCCTTGCTAACAATGTTTTCAAAAGCCTTCTTCCTAAACGTCGTTAAAAGTTGTGACGATTTGGTAAGGGGTTACACTCAGGATTATTTTGCACAGGGTTAACTCTTTACCACACAATCCCGACTTTTAACGACCCTGAGAAAGAAGCCTTTAGAAAACATTGTGGGAAAAGGACAAAATGCTGGTAACCAGCATTTTGTCCTTTTCCCACAATGTTTTCTACCCTTCACAAAACAAATTTCAATTTTTCAGTCACCTTTATTTTGTCGTCTGCAATTGCTTTCAATTTGGACCAGTCTAAAATTTTCTCGTGTGGTAAAGAGTTAAATTGAGTGCAGGATAATCATAAGATCTAGTAAACATCAATGCATACATTTATACCAAAGGAATGCACCATGTTTCGGGGGCCCTTCCTATATCAAACACAACACACTTCAATAAATCAACCATAAAGCTCTCCACTCTTTACCAAACGACAAAATCTTAGACTGGTTCAGATTGAAAGCATTTGCAGAAGACAAAATGTGACTCAAAAATTGAAATTTGTGCGGGGAAGGGTAGAATACATTGTTAGAAGAGGAGAAAATGCTGGTTATTAGCATTTTCTCCTCTTCACACAATGTTTTCAAAAGGCTTTCTTTCTCAGGGTCATTAAAAGTCGGGATTGTGTGGTAAAGGGTTAACCAATATACTAGGCAGTTAGGACTTTTAAAAACATTCTTTACATTTTATACATTTTTTCAAAAACATTGGGGAAAATGCTCTTCTCAAAAAGTTTCGAAATGGAAACATACCTTTCCAGACATTTACTGTCTCTTCAGAATGTTTTTTTTTGTACACTTCTACAATAATTTTACTTTAGTATAAATTTTATCCTTCAAAATGCCTTTCACGACTTGGATTACCTTTATAGCCAGTGTAGATCCAGATCAGCCTGCACAAAATGTGCAGGCTGATCTCTGATCTACACTGTCTGCTTATCTGGGTCATTCCAAAGATGGCCAATCTTGAAATTGCTCTTATTGGGCATTTTATAGGGGCCTTATTTCCAAGGGTTTATTTTGTATCCCACAGGTTAAAAAAAAGAACCTGTATGGCTGACATAGTTACTTAACTTCATGAATATTAGAGCAATGTCTGCATTTTTGGCAGAGTAGATCAAGATAAGACTGCTAATGACAAAATCTGATCTTCTCTCAACACTTTCAGTCTCAAAGATTGTCATACGATTCCTATCACGGCAGAAAAAACCCTGATACAACACCAATCAAAATTCTTTCAACATGGAAGTTTATTCCTTACTTAACATTGTTTTTAACAATTTTCCGGTTGAGTCACAGTGGCCAGTTCACCTACCCATGTCTTACAGCAGTTTGATTTACCAGTAAGGTCCAAAATAACTCTGTGATATAAAGAGGTTCTACCTGCCGAGCTCCACACAGAGGGAGTTATCATAATCTAAGAATTTAAAATATTCATTATTCTCGACTAAACCCTACTATGTTGTGGGTACTCATTAGAATTGTCTCATCAAGACCTTGAGAAAAAAGCCTTTTGAAAGCAATGTGGGAAAAGGAGAACCAGCATTTCCTCCTTTTCCCACAATGTTTTCTACCCTTCTACCCTTCCTAATACAATTTTTGATTTATCAGTCACATTTATTTTTTCATCTGCAAATGCTTTCAATCTGGGCCAGTCTAGAATTTTGTCTTTTGGTAAAAAGCTAATGCATCTGCAAACACTTTGGACCCAGGCTGACCAGGGCACAAAGTTTTTGCTATTGGTCGATTTCCTGCATGTAAAAGGACCAGTCAAACTCATATTTCTGTCAAAAAATGCATTATGTGGAGATGCATTAAGTCTTTACCACACAAGAAAATTTTAGACTGGTCCAAATTGAAAGCATTTGCAGACGATAAAATAAAGGTGACTAAAAAATTGAAATTTGGTCTGGGAAGGGTAGAAAACACTGTGGGAAAAGGAGAAAATGCTGGTTACCAGCATTTTCTCCTTTTCCCAGTGTTTTCAAAAGGCTTCTTTCGCAGGGGCGTCAAAAGTAGGGATTGTGTGATAATGGGTTAAGCCTTCTTTCAAAAGGAGCTTGGCTAAATTTAAAGTTTGTTACAATAATCAACGAAAATTATAGAAATCTAACAGGAAAAATCAAATAAACCTTTTTCTGTACAGGGGCACCAAACTTGGCAATGGAAGAGGAAATAGACCCTGAGGTAGTGGTGATATTATTATTTGGCTCCTTTTCCACTACATTTTCTTTATCTATCTCTTTCTCATTTTTTGTTTTCTCCACATTCTTCTCTTTGATGGCTACTTCTGCTGTCTCTTTACAGCTATCATCCTGTTCCTCAGTCTTTTCTTTTTCAAGTCCTTGAGCAATTTCCTCCTCTCCAATATCATTTGCTATTATATCATTTTCCCTGTTCATGTTATTATTTTCACTGTTCATTCCATCTTGGATTTCAGTATCTATTGCAACTCTTTTGTCATTGTTTCCTGGATCAGCTTCCACTTGGTTTTCCATTTCAGTTTCTATTCCGTTTTCAGCCTCCATTTTTTCTTTTCTCTTAATATTATATGAACACAATCAGACAAAGAACACAGAAAACTTCCTGAGAAAAAAAGAGAGTAAACACTGTACAAGAAATCTTTTTTTTTTTTTCTTGATCAACCGCAATAGCAAATATCAGACTTGTTACAGATCTACAATCTTCAAAACAATTAAGCTTTTTTTAACAGAAATTCTAAATACATGTATTGTCTCAACACTAAATAACAGCTGATCAACCCAAACACAGAAAATTAATCATTAATAATGCAATTTCATACACACTGGAAAATGTCAAAGCTCTACTTCCATACAACAGAATTGCAGATCATTGGAAAAACTGCATCAACATGACCAAGCAAGCACCAGAGACTGCTTTAGTGGGTGTGCCTACAACAAAATGTTGCCTGCTTCTAGCCGATATTGTATCTGAACAGGACAGAAAGTTAAACATCCACTTAATTATTGGTTTGACTTTATTTCCTGATAGTCAATATCCTCTTCATACCATACTTGGACATAATGACTCTTCAGACCTATACTATTATATAGTAGTAACTGTCAAGTTGCTTTTACAGCTGTAGAGGACGTGCAATCAATACAATAAAATGAAGCACTGCAGCCCTTTTACTCTGGACTTTAAAGCATCTACAGTCTATGACTGGCATTTGACAATAAGGCGGCTGTACAAGATAAACCGTCACCTTTTACCAGTATTCCACACAATGTTGTTTCTAAGCCACTGGCTGCTTCTTCAGAGCTAAACACTGCTGATGTGGCATACAATCCTAACACCATCCCCATTGAAAATTCCTGCCGTCTATTAAATGGACAGTGGCAAAGACCCCATCCCCAGACCAGAAAGACCTACATTAGTAGCAGGGATCTGGGCACACAGTGAGTGTGTAACCTCGGACACAGATATCCTTTAGCAGCAGCACCAACTTATTGATAGCCCAATAAGAAAGAAACCAAAAACACTGTGAGAAAAGGAGAAAATGCTGGTAGCCTGCAATTTCTCCTTATCCCAGAATGTTTTCTGCTCTACCAAGGAAAAGTTGTGTCATGAACTTTTTTGAAACCTTTAATTTTTTGGCTGCACTGGCTTTCAATTTTGACAAGTCCAAAATTTTGCCATTTGGCAATGAGTTGAACATGCAGAAATTTTACAAATAGTAAACTTTTCAACCCTGGTCAGCCTGTGCATACTGCACTGGCGCTGATCTGGATCGATCCTGTTTGCAGATGCAGTAACCCCTTTGCACAGGGCAAGATTCATTTATAAGAACCCTTCAAGGGTCCTCCACTGTCTGATATCGCTGAAACTTTAACATAAAGTTTTCAATAGTTATGCCACAATAATTTCACTATTCAACCCTTTACCAGACAATAAGAATGTTTTAGCAGCTCAGAGAAAGACAGCTTTCGAAAATATTCTGGAAAAGGAAGAAAACCCTGGTTACCCACAATGTTTTCTATGCTGTCAAAAATCATTCTATCAATTCTTTCATTTGCAGATGCTTTCAATTTGAAAGAGTCTAAGAGTCCTTGTATGAAAAAGGATTAGATTTAATTAAACAAAAACAGAATAAACCTATAACAATGACAACTTGCAAACCATACAATAGCTCTAGCCTACAGTATGTATAATCCTTGTGGAACAACCCAATGCCACTCTTCCAGAGTCAAGGAAATACTACACAAACCAACAAAAGCACCAATGAACAACTTCTGCTTACAAAGAAATTATTACATAACCACTAGGAGATCACTTGAATTTTTAAATGAAACACTTCAATTTTACCAAACTCAATCCATGTGCTTAGTTCACAATAAAAGTTGTGTAAACCACACACATAACTGATCTGAATCAAAGAATGAGACACTGTGTACATGTAGAAAATACACAGCTGTAAGGCCAATATTACTCATGTATCAGTTTTTCATATACACTCCCACATAGGCCAAACAAACAATATTGGTGTTTTATTTCCCATTACAAATCTCTGCTTAAAATGTTCACAAATCAGTCAAAGTTATGTTTTCTATGCTTTCAAAGACAAACCCAATCATCTTAATAATGCTGCATTTTTCATCAGCAATTGCTTTCAACAGGAACAAGTCTTAGGTTTTCTTGTTTGGTTACTTTTATTTGCATGGTGCTTTATGCCATTTTTAACATTTTCCAGATAAATTGAAACAGTGAATACACCAATCCATGCTTCTCTGGAGCTTCTTTTACCAGTATGGCATGTAATATTCTTCCCAAGCCATAGGTTACTTTCCCAGATAACCATTGTGGAAACAACGATCAGCAGTTAAAAGTGAATGAAGCTTGTCTTAATGATTGTCATCATCATTCTATTCTTATTAACAACCCACTTCTTTCAAGTTGTAATATGCTACAGACTGCAATAGCAGGCTTGGCCACAAAGAGACTACAGCCTGCACTATCAGGTATGACCATAACGAGCTACAGACTGCACTGGAAGGCTTGGCTAGTTCTAAAAGGAAGAGGTCAAAACCTGAAACTCAACCAATTTAAGTGTAATTCTTTATCTTTCAACTGATTAACTCCAGAGACAACTTAGCAACAGATTACTTTGAAAATATGGATCATAAAAAAAAAGTAAAATTTGATAATGAATATTATTATGACTAGACTCAATATCAAATGGCAAAAGAGAAACTTCTTATACATGAGCCATTTCTAGTTTTGGAAAAGAAATGTCCTAATATAGACCTGCAGAAGTACAACATCAGTAATAGTAACTGCTGTCTACAACAGGGTAATATGTCCATTCAACTGCAATATTTTTGTAGTCATTTATGTTTTGATGGCATATCTACATGAATCTACTATCTATGCACTTTTAATCATTTACTACATTGTTCTACAGGACAAGATTATTCAAGACTGGCTCCATTAAACTGACAGGTTTTATTTTACATCAAACTTAAATGTGGCCTTTCAGATTTTGGGACGAAAATTTAACAAGAATACAAAACAAGAGGGCCAGGATGGCCTTGGTTCGCTCACCTGAATTTTTGAGAGGACCATAGCCAATTTTTTCACAATCTAAACAACCATTTCAGAGAAGAAGAATATTTAAGAATTTCTTCATGTCTGTATAGTGTAAATAGCCCACAGCCATTAGAGCCATGTTTCTTGATGGATCAAAATATTTCGAGCAAATTTTCAAAAGGGTCATCCAAGGAACATCTCTGTGAAATTATTTCAAAATCTGACCGGCCGTTTCAGAGAAAAAGAATTTTTAAGAATTCCTTTATTTCTGTATAGTGCAAGAAGCCCCCATTCACCAGAGCCATGTTTCTTGACAAATCAAAATTTCACGAACAATTTTTGAAAAGGGTCACCGAAGGAACATCTCTGTGAAATAATTTCAAAATCTGACCAGCGGTTTCAGAGAAGAAGAGTTTTTAAGAATTTCTTCATTTCCCTATAGTGCAAGTAGCCCCCATTCACCAGAGCCACATTTTTTGACAAATCAAAATTTCGCGAACACTTTTTGAAAAGGGTCATCCAAGGAACATCTCTGTGAAATTATTTCAAATTCTGACCAGCGGTTTCAGAGAAGAAGAATTTTAAAGAATTTCTGTATAGTGCAAGTAGCCCCCATTCACCAGAGCCATGATTCTTGACGGATCAAAATTTCACGAAAAATTTTTGAAAAGGTCATCCAAGGAACATCTCTGTGAAATTATTTCAAAATCTGACCAGCCGTTTCAGAGAAGAAGAATTTTTAAGAATTCCTTTATTTCTGTATAGTGCAAGAAGCCCCCATTCACCAGAGCCATGTTTCTTGACGTATCAAAATTTCATGAACAATTTTTGAAAAGGGTCACCCAAGGAACATCTCTGTGAAATTATTCTAAAATCTGACCAGCGGTTTCAGAGAAGAAGATTTTCAAAGAATTTCCTAGAAAATTCCATTTCGTTGCCATGGCAACCAGAGTTTTTGACGGAATCAAATTCTGTGAACACTTTTTAAAGAGGACCTCCCAAGGAACATTCCAGCCAAGTTTGGTCCAAATTGGCCAAGTGGTTTAGGAGGAGTTGATGTTTAAAGAATTGTTGACAACGCACGACCAGTGACCCTAAAAGCTCCCCTTGAGCACGTTGTGCTCAGGTGAGCTAAAAATCACCCTTAACTCCAAAAGCCTTATAATTTTCATTCATAACACCCCAGAAGTCGAAAACCATCCGACAACATGAGAAGTCAGAGATTTACTGCAGCCCAGTTCGATACCGATGAGAAACATGGTCTATTTTTAGATAAGCAACTCGCTCATTTACACACCAAAAATATACAGACGAAGCTTCAAACATAGCGTCAGAAGAAGACATTATGGAAAATAATGACATGTTTGTCATTTTATGGAATTTCAGTCATTAGTCACCTGCCAGTCACTTCACATTCCCACAATGCTTTTTAAAATTTTTGGCGGGAAATCTAACAAGAGGGCCATGATGGCCCTGTATCGCTCCACTGGCTAATTCGTAAAAACACTACAAGCCAAACAGTACATTATATGGCCAACTCGTTTCAAACTTGCGGGCATACAATTTTTTTCCATAAAAACGTACAAAGAAGTTGTGACCCCTGGGCAAATCCAATTTTGACCACAAAGCTATAATTACTTGAATCCTGGTGGAGGTCTACAAGATAAAGCCCCATACTAAATAATACAGGTCTAGAATGTGTGGTTATAAACAAGAAGATTTTCAAAGTTTTCTCAATAAAAGGCCCTGTAAAACATAAAATCCATGAGACAAGGCTAAATTTAGTGGTCCTAGTCTTTGTTATGGTTAGTAACAAGATGACTTAGAAAGTTTTCACCACAAAAGCCCATGTAAAACTTGTGACCCCTGGTGTGGGGACAAAAAACTTGACCCTAAGGCTATAATTTGGGCCCTCTTGGTAGAGGCCCACTAGATAAAGCTACATGCAAAATTTGGTAGCCCTAGGCCTTATGGCTTGGTACAAAAAGATTTTTAAAGTTTTCACCATATAAGCCCATATAAAACTTGTGCCCCCCCCGGGGGCCGGGCCAAATTTGACGTCTGGGCTACCATTTGGGCACTCTGGGTAGAGGTCTACTGGATAAAGCTACATGCCAAATTTGGTAGCCCTAGGCCCTATGGCTAGGTACCAGAAGGATTTTAAAGTTTTCCCTATATAAGCCCATATAAAACTTGTGACCCCCGGGGTGGGGCCAATTTTGACCCCAGGGCTATTATTTGAAGGAACTTGGTAGAGGTCCACTAGATAAAGCTACATGCCAAATTTGGTAGCCCTAGGCCTTATGGTTTCAGAGAAGACGATTTTTAAAAATTTTCAATATTTTTCAGTTCTGTTGCCATGGCAACCAGAGTTTTTGAAGGAATGAAATTCTTTCAAGGATTTCTGAAGAGGACCATGGCAGGATCATTTCTGTGAAGTTTCATCAAAATTGGATGGGTAGTTTCAGAGAAGAAGATGTTTGAAATAAAAGTTAACGCACGCACGGAAGGACGCATGCACGCACCGACGGACGGACGGACGCACGACAGACAACAGGCCATGACATAAGCTCGCTGGCCTTCGGCCAGTGGAGCTAAAAATAGCTTAAGAGGCTACGTAGCCTTTTAAGGGAATACCATCAAAACAATTTTTTTTTGTAATTTTATGATTCTTAATTATTGATGATTTGTATTGTTTTTTCATATAAATTTCAGTGATATATATATTTTTTTATTTGGTAGGATGTGAAAATTCTAGATACCCACCTTTAATAGTTTTTTATAAAGTTCTGATTCAACCTTGTATAACTTTAACACTTTACCACACAATGACGACTTTTGACAACCCTAAGATAGAAGCCTTTTGAAAACATTGTGGGAAAAAGAGAAAATGCTGGTAACTAGCATTTTCTCCTTTTACCACATGTATGTTTTCTACCCTTCCCAAATCAAGTTTTGATTTTACAGTCACATTCACTTTATTTTGTGGTCTGCAAATACTTTCAATTTGGACCAGTCTATAAATGTGTTAATGTTTGGTAAAGAGTTAAGAACCTTTTTTTTTTTTCAAGAATTCATTTACATTGCTTGAACTTGGTTTGAACTGATACCAGTGTAAGGAAAGCATTATTGTTGACTTTCACACCCTACAATTAACAAAATACTCAGATCCTAGAGGTATGTGCAATGTGTTTGAATTTATAACAAAAGCGCAAGTTTTATCCATTACATGGAAATCATATTTAATGAAGCTTCTGAAAAAAATGTGTCAAAAGCAGCAATAGCTCCTTAGGGCAATTTCTTCTTGATCCTGCAATGTTTTCTGTGTCAGTGATAAGAAGCATTTTCCTTTTCATTACAAGTATCTGACAAGATGTAAATTTATCACATATAATTATAAGAAAAGGTAGAGTAAACAGAGATGTTCAACAGATGATCAAAAGCCTCAATAAGTCAACACACCTAAAAGTCATAATAGCATCATTTAACGTGAAGGTTTGCTTTTAAGGATACCAAAAAACATCACTGTTATATGCTCAACTGAGCTGTCATGTCAAAATACAATATAGATAAATCTCATATCATAATGTATATTGTATATCATAACCTCTGAAGTATGAAAAGCCTTACATAGGTATGTCTCTATATAACTCATATGTAATCATTTACCCATTGCCACAAGGATAAGGACTTTCCTCATCATTTCACCTGAAAACACTTGAAAGGGCTGTTCAAAAATGAGAAGCTGCAACCAGCAAGTGAATTGGGAGGTGAATCGAAAAGAAAATTCACTTTCTGCTAGTTTTATATCACTTGTACACTATTGTAGATGGACACATTAAAATAATTAAATTTACCTTTCTTTGCCTTAATTTTTGAAAGAATCCTTCACTATGGAAACAAGAAATATCTTTGAAAAAAGATAAAAGGGGTATGTTTTCTCACCAATAGGTCTGCAGGGCCTGTAGAACAAACATGTCCTTGCTCTGGACCAATCACAAATTTCTATCTATTTATTCGAAGGTAATAGACTACCAAAAAGTAGTCCAAAAGTTGGCCAAAAGCCGAAAAAGTTCAGCAATTACAAATGTAAAATAATTCTAGGCCAAAAAAACTTGACCAAGTGAGTTGGTTGTATTGGGGTTTAACACCACTTTAACAGCTATGGTCATATCATGGCGGTCTGTGATGCACATGTGTTTCCTGGCTTTCTCATACCAGTACTAACACTACTTTCTTTCCAAAGCCACCGACTACTTTCTCACTTGCTTCAGCAGAGGTGATGGGCGAAAATATGCCGGAAAGAAAGTTTGCTTCAACTGGGTATCGAACTCACAACCACCAGGTTATCCATCCGACACGCTCGCCACTGAGCCTTCCAGGGCAGGCTTGACCAAGTGAGAGACATATACATGTGTTATAAAGTTCAAGACTGAAAATATCTATTGCATGACTTAAGAAGTTTTTTTCTCCGAAATACTAAAATATGAGAAAGTTAAAATGAATTATGGAAAGTTTGGAAAGTTTTACATTAAAGGAACTACATTTATGTCAATTTGTCCATTTTCAAAGTATTTCCAGACACAATATGAAAATGACTGAGAATTTTAAATTTGTTTTGTGAAGGGTAGAAAACATTGTGGAAAAAGGAGAAAATGCTGGTTACCAGCATTTTCTTGTTTTCCCACAATGTTTTCTATAGGTTTCTTTCTCAAGGTTGTCAAAAGTAAGGCTCGCATGGTAATGGGTTAAAGGTACTCAGTGTGACTCACTGACCTTTTGTGGACAGTGTAGGTGCAAGATCAGACTGCACATTATTAGTTGTACGGTCAGGTGGCAGGGGACTTGGAAAGTTGTTCACAGCTCGGGCCGACATGATTCACCACAGCCGTGAACAAGTTTCCAAGTCCCCTGCCACCTGACCGTACAAAGAATTTATTATACTGCAAAGTTTTACCTTTTCAGGGCGCGTTAAGCGGAATTTTACCGTTTTATAATTTCACGAATCGAGTATGCTGACAAAATAAAAATTCCCTTCTGTGTGCCCCAATTAAAGGAAAACTGACGTCACTGGAAACTGACGTCACTAAAACGTGCAGTTTGGTGCATAAATGTGCAGTCTGGTGATTGACTGACGCCGCCATTTTGGATGTTGTGTTGCACGTGTAGTGATGTTTACGGGGCACTCAAAAGGGAAGACATGCAGTCTGATCCTGCATCTGTATTATTGAAGTCAAATTGTGAGTATCTTTAACTCTTTACCACACGAGAAAAATCTAGACTGCTCCAAACTGAAAGCATTTGCAGATGACAAACAAGAGGGCCAAGATGGCCCTGGATCGCTCACCTGAGTTTTGAGATGACCATACCCTATTTTTTTTTTTTTTTTTTGAGGTATTGAAACATTGGAACCAAATTTATAATTTTGCTAAGCAATTTTCAAAAGGTCACATGTAAAATTCATTTCCAAATCTGACCATCAGTTTCAAAAAGAAGAATTTTTAAGAATTCTTCATTTCTGTATAAGAGCAAGTATCCCCCATCCACGAGAGCCATGTTTCTTGATGGATCAAAATTTACGAACAAGTTTTGAAAAGGGTCACCCAAGGAACATTTCGGAAAATTTCTTTTAAAATCTGACCAGGGTTTCAGAGAAAGAGAATTTTCAAGAATATCATCATGTCCATATAGTGCAAGTAGCTCCCATTCACAAGAGCAAGGATCACCCAAGGAACATCTCTGTCAAATTATTTTAAAATCTGACTAGGGGTTTCAGAGAAAAAGAATTTTCAAGAATTTCTTCATTTCCATATAGTGCAAGTAGCCCCCATTCACCAGAGCCATGTTTCTTCATGGATCAAAATTTTGTGAACGGTTTTTGAAAAGGGTCACCCAAGGATCATCACTGTGAAATCATTTTAAAATCTGTCCAGCCATTTCAGAGAAGAATAATTTTTAAAAATTTCTTCATTTCCCTAGAGTGCAAGTAGCCCCCATTCACCAGAGCCATGTTTCTTGACAGATTAAAATTTTGTGAACAATTTTTGAAAAGGGTCACCCAAGGAATATTCCAGAGAAATTATTTCAAAATCTGACCAGTGGTTTCAGAGAAGAAAAATTTTTAAGAATTTCCTCATTTCCCAATAGTGCAAGAAGCCCCCATTCACCAGAGCCATGTTTCTTGACGGATCAAAATTTCGCGAACAATTTTTGAAAAGGGTCACCCAAGGAACATCTCTGTGAAATTATTTCAAAATCTGACCAGCGGTTTCTGAGAAGAAGATTTTTTAAGAATTCCTTCATTTCTGTATAGTGCAAGTAGCCCCCATTCACCAGAGCCACATTTTTTGACGGATCAAAATTTCACGAACAATTTTTGAAAAGGGTCACCCAAGGAACATATCTGTGAAATTATTTCAAAATCCAACCAGCGGTTTCAGAGGAGAAGATTTTTTAAGAATTCCTTCATTTCTGTATAGTGCAAGTAGCCCCCATTCACCAGAGCCACAATTTTTGATGGATCAAAATTTCACGAACAATTTTTGAAAAGGGTCACCCAAGGAACATATCTGTGAAATTATTTCAAAATCCGACCAGGGGTTTCAGAGGAGAAGATTTTTAAAGAATTTGCTAAAAAATTCCATTTCGTTGCCATGGCAACCAGAGTTTTTAACGGAATCAAATTCTGTGAACAATTTTTAAAGAGGACCTCCCAAGGAACATTCCTGCCAAGTTTGGTCCAAATTGGCCCAGCGGTTTAGGAGGAGTTGATGTTTAAAGAATTGTTGACGACGCACGACGGACGACGGACAGCCAGTGACCCTAAAAGCTCCCCTTGAGCACGTTGTGCTCAGGTGAGCTAAAAAACGGTGACTGAAAAATTGAAATTTGTTCTGGGAAGGGTAGAAAACACTGTGGGAAAAGGAGAAAATGCTGGTTACCAGCATTTTCTCCTTCTCCCACAGTGTTTTCAAAAGGCTTCTCTCTCAGGGGCGTCAAAAGTAGGGATTGTGTGGTAATGGGTTAAAACACATAATGCTTAGTCATCACTCACAAAAATCCATATGAAAATGTTTTGACAACTACTTATTTTTGACTTGGGACAAAAACCGAGAAATAACACCGCTTATCATTATAACAAACATTACACATATGCTGTAACATTTTAGAACAGCTATTACAGCCTTGCAATAGAGATTTGCGACTAAGAACGAAGACGGAGAAGGACGTCGAGGTTCGGTGTACAATGAGGGGTTGTCTCAAAGCTGTCAAGTATTTTATGTGCAAGGCCAAGCAAAATAAAATGGTTGTCTGTCTGACAACTCAAATAACTAACCTACCGATTAAATATTCATTTTCAGTGCATATTTCACCAGCGGAGTTTTAACTTATTCCGAGAATTTATATCAAATATCAAGTTTAGAATCGTTTTGTGATGAAATTGTAGCAAGATTCTTAGCTGGTTATTTCTAAGTAACTTGGATAAAGGTTTGTTTCTTTGACGAGCTGTGGTTGACTAGCAACATCACCATCGAAAGATACATTAGCAATATTTTATCCCAGATTACAGCACTCCTTCGTTGTCTTATGGCCGATTCCAATATAGATGGAGGCTCTGCAACTGTTGGTCTACAGAAAAAGACCTGGGCCGGTATTCACCAATCATTCTTAAGGACATTCAGTCTTATTCTTCAGAATTTTGTCAATGTGAAAGTAACAGAACTTCTGATTTGCTAAACCACTTGGTTTAGCCAATCAGAAGTTCTTTTACATTCACAATCAGAAAATTTTGAAGATCACGACCAAGAACGTTCTTAAGAATGGTTGGTGAATACGGTCCCTGCTGTCTTTTCACGAACGGTAAACCGGAACGAGTTACAGGCGTGACGTTCGGCCCAGTATTTGCATTTTCACTGGCTTACATCCAGAGACACGTGCGCTTACTGAATTAAAACAACTACATGAAAATGCACGCAAGTATTTAATTTCATCGCAGTTTTCAATTACCTGCAAAGTCCATCTTACATGTAGAGGTTGGGTGAGGTTAAAAGGGTTGGACGCTATTCCTTTTAAAGGGTTTACCTGTTTATGAAAACAATTCTCACACAATTAAGTACAGTATTTGTGCTCGTCTACTGTTTTTACAGCAAAAACATCATTTTTTCAGGACTGTATCTCATTTTTTTTTTTTTATTGTTTTTTTGTTTTGCTTTATTTCAACGGTTCAAAGACTTGCACGCACTTTACACGTTTTCTTTTCCTTGTCAAACCATGAAACCCAGTCATAAGTTGGCTCACATCATGTGGTATCAGTCTCACTCGATTAATTAATTCTTTCTTTCCTCCATATTTGAAGGTTACAAACAAATCAAAGACATTTTATACATTCTGTATTCCAAAAATGATAATAATAAAACAGATTCATCGAGTAAGAGTAATATAGCATACAAAACTAAGAAGCTCCAAAGTATTGTTGTGTAGACTATTTTTTCTGTCAAAGGGACACAGTATCTTTAAGATTAACAACCCATGATAGTGATAAAAATGCATTCGAGCTACGTTTTGGCGAACAAAATTCATTGCAAAAACAATTCAAAATAAACCGTTGAAGACCTTCGAGTCTCAGCGTCAGGTGGTTTCGTACACATATTTCAACAGAAGTGATATAAAACATGAAGTCATGTCGAAAATAAAATTGAGACCAAATCTTGGAGAACACCATGTAAGAAAACACTGGACAAACAATTTAGACTTCAAAGATTTATATGAACGTGACCAAATTAACATTTAATATAAGGTATACATAGAACTATATATTATTTGTTGGGCCTCAAAAAAGAATTGGGGCCTCATATTGAACTGTGTACAGTGAAATATTCAAATCGTGCAACTGATCAGTTATATTTGCTGTTCTGGTCACTGTGCGAAACCCTTAGAGATGGTTTAACACCAGAACGAAAATTTAACACAATTGAAATTGGTTATATGGTCTTTCTTGCCGAAGAAAAATTGTACTATCGTTGTGAGAGTAGGTAAGGTCATTTTAAAAGAGTTTGAAAAGTTTCATAAAAATTGATCCGAATTTTTCAAGTTAAATCGAAATTAAGGGGCTCCCTACGAACTTCCAATTGCCTAAAGTGGGTCTTTTTCAATAGAAAAAAAAAAAATGCGCCAGGAAAACAGTGTTTAAGGTACCCTCAACACAAATGCAGTAAATCCGCGTGAATTTCGCGAAACTGACTTATCTGATCACGTTTGAGACAATCCCTTCTTAAACTTCGAACCTCGACGTCCGTTCCCCACCTTCGTTCTTGGCCGCAAATCTCTAATAAACAGTTGGCACTACCAGGGCTTACTTTTTAATATAAAAATTTTGCATTCTCAAACCCAAAGAATAAAGGAATCCCACAACAGTCATCCACTTAACGCCACCCCCTACTCACCAAATGATCCCTTGTTTTAACCCTTCACCACACAATGATGATTTTTGATGACCCTGAGGTAGAAGTCTTTTGAAAACATTGCAGGAAAAGGAGGAAATGCTGGTAACCAGCATTTTCTCCTTTTCCCACAATGTTTGCTACCCTTCCCAAATCAGATTTCCATTTTTCAGTCTCATTAATTGTTGTCTGCAAAATCAATGCTTTCAATTTAGATCAGTCTAAATTTGTCGTTTCGTTAAAAGAGTAAATGACCCTGGGAACAAGCCTTTTGAAAATGTGGGAACAGGAGAAAATACTGGTAACCAGCATTTTTTCCTTTTCCCACAATGCTTTCAAAAGGCATCTTTCTCAGGGTTATTTAAACTCAGATTTTGAGGTAAAGTGGTTCATCATACAAACATTTATCTGCTTTTTATACAACATAAAAGGGTGTAATCTATTTTTGTGGGTAATTTTGCCATTTATCACATTGTTTCTAGAAGCTTTCACTATAGATCTAGATCTATCATGTCAAACTTGGCTTCCATGCAAGACCCAGTAATCCATTCAGAACTGAATCTCTTCTATTTTTAGACATTGACAACAAATGCCCTTGAAAACACTGTGGCAAAAGAACAAAATGTTGTCCTAGTGAGTAATTTTGCCATTCATCACATTGCTCCTATGAGCTTTCACCATCCTGTGTCAAAAATAAATCTGGAGAAAGATATAGTAAACACCCCTCACAACCTACGTCAGTGTGACGTCACAGGTAGTGATATCGGACCCTTGTTATAAAGTCAATGTGCGTGTTTGGTAAGACTGTTTTTTTTTTGTAATCGTTCCTTTAAATGATCTGAAAAAAAGCTATAGACCTCCAAAGCATACAATGCCTAGGGACTTTGTTTTTTGTGAAAGCTTTTGTTAACTACTTATAATAATGGAATAGACTTCGACCAACTATTAAAACCCAATCACTTTTTGATATTTGGTCAAAGTGTTTGTGAATATAGACATCTGCTTCCTGTCTAAAACATCAGAATATTAAATGTATTCATCTAATGTCTTTGATAAATACATGAGAGTCTTTGTAGTCCGTTTGTATCCACCCAAGCTAGCCTCATTCTATCTTCATATCGTACTTACTTTTCAATATAAGTTACGAAAATGCGCAGGTCCGATATCACTTCCTGTGACGTAGGTTGTTACCCTTGGTAAACCCTACCAGTGGATCCAATGATTTTTAACCCATTACCACACAACCCCTACTTCTGACGACCCTGAGAAAAAAGCCTTTAGAAAACATAGTGAGAAAAGGAGAAAATGCTGGTAACCAGCATTTTCTCCTTTTCCCACAATGTTTTCTACCCTTCACAAAACAAATTTCAAATTTTCAGTCACTTTTATTTTGTCGTCTGCAAATGCTTTCGATTTGGACAAGCCAAAAATTTTGTCGTTTGGTAATGAGTTAACTCTTTACCACACGACAAAATTTTAGATTGGTTCAAATTGAAAGCTTTTGCAGACGACAAAATAGAAGTGACTGAAAAATTGAAATTTGTTCCAGGAAGGGTAGAAAACACTATGGGAAAAGGAGAAAATGCTGGTTACCAGCATTTTCTCCTTTTCCCATGGTGTTTTCAAAAGGCTTCTTTCTCAAGGGTGTCAAAAGTAGGGATTGTGTGGTAATGGAATAAAGACTGAAAATGAATACTTCTGAAACCATTGTTGGCATTGGATAAATTGTAGGCAACCAGCATTCTGTCCCTTTTCCTAAATCTTTTTGTATCCACACTTAATCTGTTGTTTGCAAATCTTTTTTACCAAGTCAAGTCTTACTTTTTGTTGTCCCTTCAATAAGATTCAAAATTCCCCATTATTTTAACCAAACCACAAAATTTTGGACTTTTCCAAATCTACAGCATTTGCTGATCAAAAACATAGCTCATATGGTGGGATTTGTCTATGAAATAAAAAAGGAGAAAACGATGGTTTTCAGTATTTTCTCTTTTTTTTTTTTCCAAGCTTTCAACAGCCCTGTTCTTCTGGGTTGTTAAAACTCCAGTCTGTTTTGCAGAAATTTATCCACGTGTCACAAAGTATATACAGACTTCTTGGCAATTCCAAGACTGGAAAAAAAAAATGTTTGATTTCACACCTGTAAACACATTACAATGTGTGTCCATTCTCAAGAATTTTCTTGGTCTGATTCTCCAGATTTTTTTGAATTTGACAGTAACACAACTCATGATTGGCAGCAACACCAAATCAGAATGGTTTAGCCAATCAGGAGTTTTGTTACATTCAAGTTAGTAAAACCTTGGAGAATAAAAGTAAGAATGTTCTTGAAAATAGTTCATGGATATGGACCCTGGAGCCAAATTTGCAAGAAGTGTCTTGGACAACACCCATTTAAAATATATTGTCACCAAGAATTCAAAGACATGTTAAAATGAATGAAAACGGAATGGCAAGGGAAGAAACAAATTTAAAATTTTGTCAATCCTCAGAAATATCGTGAAACTCAAGCAGGCAAGTTCCATCCCTCTTTTCCTATGATCACAAAATCAATTTTAGCTCTCCCGACCAGAGTAGAACCATCAAACAAATTTTGGATAGTTTATATAAGTCTTACATCAGACTGTTTATTCCATTCGTCAAAACCATAAGGATGCTAAAATGTTTTAATTTTAAAATAACCCACTTACTTTAACAAGCACTGGGTGTGTACAAGAACAATCAAAATGTTAAATTATCCTCAAAACAGCAATGTAATTATTACAATCTGATCTTAACCTACACAGAGCACAAATAAATCAAACAGTAACTGTTGTGACCTGCCCTTTTAGGGTTAGGGGCAGCTGAAACTTCTCATCCTTGTATAAGCCCAACAATAGGAAACGGATGCCAGTTATATTACATTTCCTGCTTCTCAGCCTGTACAATCCTCGCTCAACTCTTTACTGCACAATCCCGACTTTAAACGACCCCGAGAAGCCTATAGAAAACATTTTGGGAAAAGGAGAAAATGCTGGGAACCAGCATTTTCTCCTTTCCCCATCATGTTTTCAGCCCTGCTGGACACAAGTTTCAAAATTTGAGTTATGTTTATTTTGTCGTCTGCAAAACTAGTCTATAATTTTGTCATTAGGTAAAGAGTTAACCTTTTAACAAACAATCCAACAATCCTTAACAACCATGAGAGAAACTTTTTGAAAATATTCTGGATGTTTTCTACCTTTCCTAAACAAATTCCCACTTTAGTCCCATTTATTTGTGGTCTGCAAAAGCTTTTGAAATAAACAAGTCTACAATTTTGTCATGTAATAAAGAGTTAACCCTTTACCAGACAAAAAAATTTTGGACATTGCTTTCGTAGACAAAAAATTTAACGTGGCTTACAACATAAGATTATTTAACTCAGATAAGTAGAAAAAGACAAAAAATTTAAGGTGGCTTACAACATAAGATTATTTAACTCTGATAAGTAGAAAATATTATGGGGAAAGGAAGAAATACTGGTTACCAGCATTTTCTTCTTTTCAAACAATGTTTACAAATTGCTTTTTTCTCTGGGGCGTTAACTCTTTACCAAATGACAAAATTTAGGACCAGTCCAAAATGAGAGCATTAATTTTGCAAACGACAAAATAAAGGTGAAATTACAATCTGATTTGGAAAGGCTTTTTTTCTTTGTGTCAATAAAAGTCAGGACTGTGTGGTAAAGAGTTAAACTAAGTACTGCTTTGTGTGTTAACTGGTTGACCTTTTATCATAACTGGTTGACCTTTTATCATAAATTATGACAAACTTCAAACTTGTACAAAATCAAAATGTTTGGAAATGACAAAATGCATGTTCATCAAAAGTAGTAGTTTAATTGATGATAGTGTAGAAAACATGGCAGGAAAAGGAGAAAATTTTGGTCACCTTTCATGCCATGTTCCAAAAAGCTTTTTTTTCTTGAGGTGGTTAAAATGCCAGACTGTGATAAAGATTTAATTCTATAACATACAATCTTGTTTTAATGTCCATGGGAAATAAAGCTTTTTGAAAACATAACGAGAAGATGCTCAACATGGTAAATTTTTTTCCTTTTCCCAAAAGGGCAGTAAACCTTTGGTCTCTTCTATTTGTCCATTTCAAAGTATGCAAAATCTGTAACCTCAAATCAAAGTGATGGTAGAAATGAAAATTGATTTAGTCTAGAAGAAACTCCAATTATTGTAGTACTTATCAAGAGTCTTTTTGTTGAGAATTTGGTCTATATGCTCTTGGCCCATATTCCCAAAACCTCATCCTTAACAAGCTTCAAATTCCAATTGGGCAAAACTTCTGCTGGTTCAACCATTTTAGCCAATCAGAGGTTATATTACTTTCGAAATAAGAAAATCTTAGAGAATAATACTAAGAATGTTCTTGAAAAATGGTCGGTGAATAATTATGGACCCTGATCTTGGTCCACTATACAATCCAACATTGTCTTTGTATTTAACCCTTCACCAAACAATCCGTGAATTTTATGACTCAGTGAAAGAAGCCTTCTGAAAACATTGTGGGAAAAGGAGAAAATGCTGGTAACCAACATTTTCTCCTTTTCTCACTGTTTTCTACTCTTCTAAAGTCAAGTTTCAAATTTTCAATCACGTTTATTTTTGTCGTCTGCATAATTATGCTTTAAATTTTGACAAGTCTAAAATTTTTTTCGTTTGGTAAAGAGTTAATTAAACTCTTTATGAAACAAAATTTTTTAGACTTGTCAAAATTCAAAGGCTTGCAGACAAGAAACTAAATGTGACTCATGTGAAGGAATAATTACATTTTTGAAATGGAAGAGATCATTTTGGGAAAAGGAGAACATTTTTTCCTTTTCCCATAATGTTTTCTATCCATTCAAAGAAAAATTGCACTCTTTGAGCCACATTGATAATGTCAACTGCAAATGCTCTAAATTTGGTCAAGGCTTAAACATCTTTGTCTGGTAATGAGTTCTATCATTCTTAACCACCATTTTCTCCTTTTTCCACTCTATTTTCTACACTTTTAAAGACAAAGTCTATCAACTCTGCAACATTACACAATGTTGTTTGCAAATGCTTTCAATTTAGATCAGTCTAATCATTTTGTTCTGTGGTAAAGAGTTAATAAAAAATTCCAGTGCAAGTTAGAAATTTGCAGTTAGAGTCAGTTAATAAGAAAAGTCGGCAACAGTAAATCAGAAATTTGTAGTGAGAATCAGTAGTAGATATCTGGGAAAACATACTATTTTCTTTTAAACATAACATTTTAACCCCCATCCCCTGCTTTTAGTAACCTTCTGGCAAAGTGCTTTTGCAAACATTGTGGTAATACGAGAAAATGGTGATAACCAGCATTTTCCCTTTTCACACAATGTTTTAAATCTGGCCATTCACAAATCTCATTACATGAACAACAGCTTAGTTGTCTGTCATCTGCAACTTTTTTCTTATGTGGAAGAATCTAAAACTTTGTTGTTTTGTGGCAGTGTAAATTCGAAAACAGAGTGGTGACAAAGAAATATCCTGCTCAATGCTGAATTTCTGAATTTCCAACTATTTTTTTATTTATAACAGAAAAAAAGGGTCTTCTACGAAACAAGAGAGTTAGTCTGTATCATGTGATTATAAATACTATTCAATAAAAAGATGAGGTATCTTTCCAATAAAGATGTAAAAGATCCATATGAGAATAATATAAGAACCAATACAAGGGTATTCCAGTATATAGTAATATTCACTCCATGCAACTTTCTAGGGTACTTTTCTTTTAAAACCAAATACCACACAATCCCTACACTTTTGATGACCCTGAGAAAGAAGTCTTTAGAAAACATTGTGGGAAAAGGAGAAAATGCTGGTAACCAGCATTTTCTCCTTTTCCCACAATGTTTTCTACCTTTCACAAAACAAATTTCAAATTTTCAGTCACTTTTATTTTGTCGTCTGCAAATGCTTTTGATTTGGACAAGCCTTAAAATATTGTCGTTTGGTAATGAGTTAACTCTTTACCAATCGACAAAATCTTGGAGTGGTCCAAATTGAAAGCATTTGCAGATGACAAAGTAAGCGCGACTAAACAACTAAAACTTGACTCTGGAAGAGCAGAAAACATTGAGGAAAAAGGAGAAAATGCTTGTTACCTGCATTTTCTCCTTTTTCCACAGCATTTTCATACACATGGCCCCCTTCCCCTGCTAAAGTCTTCACCAAACAATCCTATATTCAGAGGAAGATTCCTTTTGAACTAAAAGTGGGATTTAGTGAAAATGCTGTTAACCAGTTTTTTCTCCTTTTCTTACAATATTTTCTATCCTTTGGAAGACAAATCTCATCACTAAAGTCACATCTTATATGACATTTGTAAAATGCTTTCAATTTTGAAAAGTCTCAATTTTGGATGCCTAATAAAGGGTTAACATTTTATTGATAAAAAATATAGAGTATCAGTAAAGCATAATACATGTACTACAGAACAGAGTAGAAGAGCATACAAAGCACAAATGAAAATGAACACTAAATCATGAATTTGTGATCTTAATTGTGAGAGGAAATGCTAAAGTTGCCCGTGATGCTTTTTCTAATATTATCCATTTTCTGAAACCTTTTCGCTATAACCATTTTCATTGAGCCAATATATTTTATTTAATTCAATTATTTCTTTGATACTTTCCAATAGATAACTATACAGACTAGAAACCCGCACTGTCTCATTTTCCCAAATGTTTTCTACCAAACCCAAGACAAATTTCTAATTTTTAATTATTTTCATTTTGTCATCTGTTAACACTTTTGACTTGGATAAGTCTGAAATTTTGTCATTCCATTACCTTTTCACCAGAGTACAAAACTTTGAAATTGAAAGCGTTTGAAAACCAAAATATTAATGCATTATGTATTGGGATCCAAGTTTATATGGGTAAATGCTGGAAACACTTTCTCTCTCTTGTACAATGTTTTCAAAAGCATTCTCCCTGAAGTTCATTAAAATACAGGACCTGGTGTAATACCAATAATTACCCTATCAGGCCAATGAAACTCTTTTCAAAACAACAAAATTCAAGCCTGGTCAAAATTGAAGGCATTAGCAGATAACAAATTAGATGTTGTTCAAACATTGGAATTTCTCCATGAAAAGGTAAAAATATTTTGGGAAAAGGAGAAAAAGCTGGTTACCAGCATTTTCTCCTATTCCCAAAGTTTTTTCAAAGTTCTTTTTTCCGATGGGCCCGTAGAACTTGAGGACTGAAATAGATGTATCCCAATTATATTGTGGAATGTTAAACCCTCATATTATGACTGAACTATCTTCTTAACCCTTTCCCAAACAATCCCTGGTTTTTACGACCCTGAGATAGACGCCTTTTGAAATCATTGTAGGAAAAGGAGAAAATGCTGGTAACCAGCATTTTCTCCTTTTCCCACAATGTTTTCTACCCTTCTGGAAACAAATTTCAGTTTTTAAGTTTTGCTTATTTTGTTGTCTGCAAGTGCTTTCGATTTGAACCAGTCTAAAAAATTTTCATTTGGTAAAGGGTTAAAATGAAAATCTCTACATGTTTTGTGCACTTAATTGCTTCATTCTCTACAAGATTCCTCTGACTTTACCAACACGACAAAAATTCAGACTTCCAAATTGAAAGCACCTTTAGACAATATAATAAATATGTATCAAATGATGAACTATGTCAATAAACTGGGAATGTGGGAAACACTGCGGGGAAAAGGAGAAAATGCTGGTTACCAGCATGTTCAACTTTTTCCAAAAATGTTTTCAAAAGCCTTATTCCTCTGGGTTCTTACAACACTGGATTGTTTGATTAAAGGTTAGATCATATCATGCTAGATTATATTTAGATGAAAGAGACCGCAGGCAGCAACAGTGTTCATTTTCATGTGATATAAAGAGTGTGCAAGATTACACAGTGAATAAAGGTTTTACCTCGTGATCGGGTGGGGATGGGGAATCGTCCTTCAAATAATAGAATGAAATATTTTTTGTGATAAAAGACATGAAAACAATATAAAACACTGACTGAGTGAAAACAACATAAAGACAACAACATAAGAAACATAAAAACACAAACATGAAAATGAGTTACTGAGTAAAACATGTAGTATATCATCAATTAACCCTTTACCACACAATCCCACTTTAAACGACCCTGAGACAGAGGTCTGCTGAAAACATTGTGAGAAAAGGAGAAAATGCTGGTAACCAGCATTTTCTCCTTTTCCCACAATGTTTTCTACCCTTTCAAAATCGATTTTTGCATTTTTACTCACATTTATTTCGTCGTCTGCAAATGCTTTCAGTTTGGACTAGTCCAAAATTTTGTGGTTTGATAAAGAGTTAACTCTTTGCCACTCAATAAATTTTGGACTTGTTCAAATCCAAAGTATTTGCTACCTGGTTGAGGCAAACTTTCTTTCCGGCGTATTTTCGCCTCTCACCTCTGCTGAAGCATGTGAGAAAAGTAGTCGGTGGCTTTGGAAAGAAAGTTGTGTAAGTACCGGTGTGAGAAAGCCAGGAAACACATGTGCGTCACCAACCGCCATGATATGACCTTAGCTGTTAAAGTGGCGTTAAACCCCAATACAACCAACCAACCGAAGTATTTGCATTTAATGCATGAAATATCCTTTTTAAAGAGCACAGAAATTCGATTCAACATTCACAAGAGACAAAAAGTCATGTAAATGATACTGTACTAAGCAGTGATGACTTATTTTGAATGTCTTTATTTTGCATTTTTTGTACCATTTTTTTTAAAGCTTCTTCCATTTTTGAAAGCACTAAGTTTGTTTCCTTTCAAAGTTAGTTACTGTATCTATAGACAGAGTTTGCATCACAGGAAATTCACATAACTAGGTCAGGACTATCTCTTTATGAGATAACATTTTAGATTGATTGATTGGTGTTTTGTGCCACTTTTAATATGATTTCAGTCTTATAATGGTGACAGTTCACATAATTATTCATGTATTTCCTGGGTTTAACCAGTACTAGGCTATTAAGCACTGAAGTATCTTGCCAAATGACGCTCAAACCTTCAGGTTCTGAAACCCCGTCTTTACAACTGGGTCTCACAGGAACCAAATGATATTTTACACCTATTCATATTGAAAGTATTTACACATCATAATGACTTGCAACACAGGGTTGGACATTTGCATAAAACGTTGTCTAAGATCACCCTGCGCAGTCCACGCAAACCAATTTGAAATAACACTTTCCGTTTTCATATAATTTTCTATTTTGCACAAGTCTACTGTAGCACAAAGTTTAATGTGGTCGTAAAGTGACGTCTTGGTTTAATGTGCGTGATCTGCGAAGGCTAATCCTAGACGACATTTTATGCAAAAGGTCCTAATTTTTGTGTGTTGCAACCCATAATATATAATATAATGTTATTCAACAGATAGGATTTCGATCAATTGATGGCATTTTTCTTTACAAGGGTAGAAAACACTGTAGGAAAAAAATTAGAGTAAATACTGGTGATTAGCATTTTCTTCTTTTCCAACAATGTTATAAAAGCTTTTTACCTCTGCACAGAGATTGATAAAATTTTTGTTTCATCTATATTTGTTAAAACCAAAAAGAGTAAAGAATTTAGTGGTTCAGGGGTAATTTATATACATTGATCTGGGGATACAATAAATAGAAACTAGAGCTGTCACTGAATGTGTCTCAATACCCCCGCCAGTGCTTTGAAAGAAAAAAGCGTCAAGTTCCAGGGCAGGTAATTCCTCAACCAGGAAGAGTTGACACTTGAAAATTGCATCCTGCAAATCTTCAATTTATGTTCAATATATGCGCAAAGTTTCAATACAACTGAGGGAAAACTGTAGGAGGATTTTGCGACACAAAATTACTAGTATTTTGTACACAGACAGACACTGCTGGACACACGTACAGACACACAGGCTGATTCCAGTATACCCTTGAAAACATTCGTTTTTTGGGGATATAACAAATAAGTAATTCATCAAAATGATAGATGAAACTTAATAGGAGCCATGTTCTGGCAAAAGGGTATTTAACCCTTTACTCCATAGATACTCATTTCTATGCATTGCTTGTAGGAGCCTTTGGAAAACATTGTGGCAAAAGGTGAAATTGCTCGTGACGAGCAATTTCACCTTTTGCCACAATGTTTTCTACACTATCAAAAGGTGTCATATACACATAATAAACAGCTTCATCCTTGCTGTTATTTAGGGTCAATTAGAGATACCATAGAAATGCCTTATGGGGTAAAGGGTTAATACATTTCCGTGATGCATTTTTCCAAGCAGGTCATTACATATGGATCAATAATATGCATGTGTCTCACAACAACTAAATCCTGATGTAGAGTGGTTTTTGCACATGCAGGAAATTGACCAATAACAAAGAGTTTCGACCCAGGTCAGCCCGTGCGGACTGCACAGGCTGACATGAGTCGAGACTTTTTGCAGATGCATTAACCCATTACCACACAGCAAAATTTTAGACCTATCCAAATTGTACCCATTTGCAATCAAATATTTCAAAGTGGCTTAAATGGTGCAATTTTGCTTTGACAGAAAAGAAAACTTTGTGGAAAAAGGAGAAAATGCTGATTACCAGCATTTTCTCCTTTTCCCACCATGTTTTCAAAATGCTTCTTCCTTAGGGTCGTTAAAAGTCGTCATTGTGTGGTAAAGGGCTAAACAGAGTATGTTTCATATAAAGAGATGACAAATGTTCTCTCTGACCAACATATACAAAAAGTGCGTTGACAGTGTGAGAGGTGATATATCTTTCTACAATTGCGGAAACCTAATAAATATTTATTACTGATATCTTTTATCAATATCATGAAACTGTTTCCTCGAGCTGTCACAATATTGATTACAGGTTAGTTAAACGGTTTGTGATGACCCTCTTCATCATAATATAAAATACTAAAAATCACCAAAACACCAAAACTGGCATCTCATCCTTAGAAAATGTCACTTAGAAAGAGACTCAGACTACTAAATAGTGTAAATGAGTCTGCAAAAAATGTCGACCAAGATCAGTTTATGCAGTCTGCGCACACAGATAATCAGATATGGGCCATCAATTTTTGCTACTAGTCAATTTTTGCATGTCTAATGATCATCTTACCTCAGGATTCAACTGGTTGTTAGACGTAACGGGTTTAGCCCTTTACCATACAATGACGACTTTTAACACCCCTAAGAATAAAGCCTTTAGAAAACATTGTAGGAAAAGGAGAATTTTCTTCTTTTCCCATGATGTTTTCTATCCTGCTGCAAAACAAATTTCTACTTTTGAGTTACATTTATTTTGTCGTCTGCATGTAACCAGCATTTTCTTCTTTTCCCACAATGTTTTCTACCCCGCTGAAAACAAATTTGTACTTTTGAGTTACATTCAATTTGTCGTCTGCAAATGCTTTCAATTTGGACAACTCCAAAATTTTGTCGTTTGGGAAAGAGATAGATATCATGAATATATAATTGGATGGATCCCTTTTGCTAGAGTTAACTCATTTATTATTTTTGCAGAAGATAAAAAAACTGAATGATAATCAGGAGGAAAAAAAAACACTTTAAATATTGTATGATAATGCTTAACCCACAAAACCCTGAACCCATATTTAGTTGCTTGTACTGACTGTGTATACCATGATCAAATTGCACAGAACATAGTTACATTCTGACCGTAAATATACACTGTCCTCTTCCATGCTAAATCTGTGGGAAAAAACAACCTTGAAATTGCAATATCTGCTTCTGCACCGACTAAGACTGTCAATTTCATTCATGAACTCTTTGTCATATGACTAAATTTTAGACTAGTCTTTGTTGAAAGCATTTGCAAACAACGAGTCATATATTGCTTCAGTGATTGGATTCATTTTTACTTGTTAGAAAACAGTGTAGGAATGTTACCAGCATTTTCTCCTTTTCCCACAAAGTTTTCGAAAGTCTAATCTCCTAGGTCAATAAAACTCTAGATAGTGTGGATTTAACAATACTAGGAAACAAATCCAATATAAAATCAAGCTATTCCAGGCTAACAAAAGTTTAACTCTGAGCTCCTAATAAACCCAACAGATAAAGATGGTCTTGGAATAAGACCAAATTAACAGCAATTTGATGGTAGCTTTTGTCTGTGGTGTTTCAGCAAAATGGAAAGTGTAGATCAGAGATCAGACAACCCTTTTGTGCAGTCAGATCTTGATCTACCTGGCAGCTAAAGCAATTATAGTTGTGAAAGGCACTTTTAGGGTTTATAATACAACATCTGTGAAGATAACAGACACTAACCAGGGTATTCCTCCACTGAACATGGTGAAGAATACGGTGCCAGTCAAAATCAGTTACTAACAATTAATTACTACAATAATTATTGCAGTGGCCAAGTGGCTTTCATTGCTTCATTTACAGTGAAAATATTATATCAAAAAAGGGGGCATAAATTTGTCGAAATTAATTTGATACTTGCAGGCCTTACAATACTTTATAAACAGTCTGGTTGTTTGATACAGGGTTGAATTTTGCAGCTTGAAACTTAACCAAATGACAAAATTTTAGACTAATCCAAATGAACAGCATGTGTAAATGAGGAATCAAATGTGACTAAAAAATTGAAATTTATTTCGAGAAGGGTTGAAAAATTGTGAGAAAACCATAAAATGCTGGTTACCAGCATTTTCTTCTTCTCCCAAAATATTTTCACAGGGCTTCTTTCTTAAGGTCGTTAAAAGTATTGATTGGCTGTTACAGGGTTAAAGTATGCTTAAGCAATTCTTATGATCCAATATATATCACTTTTATTGACATTCTTCATTCGGTAAACCTTAGAGTTGGGTTTTGGGTATATCCTAAAAGGATGAAGCTTTGGAAACAATATAAAGGAACTGTGATGTTGAGGTAAGGTTGTGTGCATTTGACAAAGGGAGGTAAGTTTCCATGATCCTTTTCTGTTTAGTACAGAGAGTTGTCTTCCTTGTTTAATGAAAATTTCAACACTTGAACTGCATGGGTAGATAACAAACCTTTTTCCTCCTTGTTTTCTATGAACAATTACATAAAACAAAAACAAAAAAAGGATTTCCGTTATTTTGACAGTTTAAAGTTGAGGGTTTTATTGCATTTGAGCCACCTTCTTGCAAAAGGGGGTTTCATGCATGTCTGTGACCCATTATACCAAGCAAGAACCCAAAAATTTATACATCAGTTAACCCTTTACTCCATAGATACTCATTTCTACGCATTGCTTGTAGGAGCCTTTAGAAAACATAGTGGCAAAAGGTGAAATTACTCATGACGAGCAATTTCACCTTTTGTCACAATGTTTTCTATGCTATCCAAAGGTGTCATATACACATAAGAAATTGCTTCATCCTTACTGTTATTTAGGGTCAATTGGAGATGCCATAGAAATGCCTTATGGGGGTAAAGGGTTAAATTCATTTTGTCTAACAACTGACCAAATTCTGTGGTTGAATGGTCCTTAGACATGCAGAAAATTCAACAAAATCAAAAAGTTTTGACACAAGTCAGCATGAGCTGATTGTGCAGGGCTGGCCTGTGTCAACACTTGTTGTAAATGCAGTGAAAGCCCTTTTCACAGAGCATGGCTCCATGTATTACAATCTAAGGTTGAGAAAATTTCCCAAAATTGCTAATCCGTTGACATTCTATTAATCATACTAATAGTGTGAAAACAAAATAAACAACCTTCTATGTTTCAAGCATCACTAGCTCTGCTAACATATCAAACTTTTTAATCAGTTAATGTTCCTTTAACTCTTTACCACACAATCCCGACTTTTAATGACCCCGAGGAAGAAGCCTTTTGAAAACATTATGGGAAAAGGAGAAAATGCTGGTAACCAGCATTTTCTCCTTTTCCCACAATGTTTTCAATTCTTCCAAAACCAAATATCAGATTTTCATTTACTTTAATTTTGTCATCTGCAAATGCTTTCAATTTGGACTGCTCTAAAATTTTCTAGTGTGGTAAAGAGTTAAATGAAGAATATTGTATATTTTCAAAATGGGAACAAAAATTTAAGTAAAACGAACTATAACCCTATATCTTAATATTCATCTGCAACAATACCATTTGTAGTTATAGAAGTTCCTTTATTCTTTCAAATAATCTTTAATACAAAAGGGTAAAACACATTGTGGGAAAAGGAGAAAATGCTGGTTACCAACATTTTCTCCTTTACCAACAATGTTTGTAAAACCTTTCTTTCACTTGGTAAATTTGGTTAATGATTAATATTCTTTGATGTTGATAAGCACATAATTATGTCTGTGGAGAGTATAACGAGTAAAAGAATTTAATCTATCTAGATGTAATTTGACTGATTAAAATAAGTTCAATTAGAATAAAAATCAATTTAAATGCATAAGCTTAAACTTATATCCTTCAAAAATGCACATTCATGCAAGATAAGGGGAGAAAAACCTATGACATGTGTCTGCACACAAATCCTTAGCTTTAAAACTAGTAGTGAATAATTATGTACTGTCAAACATGCCCCTGTAGTTCTTTACAACACAATCCTAAGATAATTCAAGGGGTAAGAGCAAGGCTATTGTAAGTGCATATAAATTGTAGTCTTGCACCAACCCCTTAAATTATAAAGACCATTATGAGCAGCTTTTGAAAATGTTGTGGGAAAAGGAGAAAATGCTGGTTACCAGTGTTTTCTTCTTTTCCCAAAATAGTTTGCATTCTTCCAATTAAAAACGCCAATTGCAGGCAGGTATCAGTTTATCATCGATATCAGTCCACAAATGCTGCCAATTTGGGGAAGTCTATCTTTTTTTGTCAGGTAAAGAGTTTTGCATTTAATTGATGACAATTAACTTTTAATTAGGGAAAGTAGCCATGGCAGTACTATTTCAAGTTTGCTTTAGCTGAAATATGTAACTTAGTGGTAGAAAGTGTAGATCTAAGATCAGACTGCATGTTCTGTAGAGTCAAGTATTAATTTACATGAAGACTGAATAATACCAGCAGGTCTTTTCAAAACCCGATACATGTCAAACATAAATTTTCACACCTCCCAAAAGTCAACAGCTTTGGAAAATATGGCTGGAAAAAGAGCAACTGCTTCTAAAAGGCTGCTGCTTTCAGTTCTAAAGTATTTTTCATTTCGTCTAAAACCAAACTGATACTTGTCCAACATAAATCTTTAAACCTTCCTAGAGTCAACAACTTTGGAAAGTATGGCTGGAAAAAGAGAAACTGCTTCTAAAAAACTGCTGCTTTCATTTTGTTTAAATGTTTTTCATTTTGTCTTACAGCAGTCCATACAATTTTAATACAGTGATATTGTTTGGATAATCTCAACTCTTTACAAAACCATCTCTGGTTTATAGGTCCCATAGAACACTTGGAAACATCATGGGAAAAGGAGAAAATGCTGGTAACCACCATTTTCTCCTTTTCCCACAATGTTTTCTAATCTGTTGGAAACAAATTCCAATTTTTGAGTTTTGCTTTGTCGTTTTCAAGTGCTTCAATTTTGACCAGTCAAAAATTTTGTCTTTAATTAAGTAAAGAGTTTTATAAAACTGTTTGAAAAGTAAACTTGTAGGAAAAAAATCTTCAAATGCTTTATTGTGTTTTAAATGTAACATACAAAATGGTGTTTTGAAGACAAAATGATTAAAAAAAAAAGTAAGAGCAAGGAACTTTTCATGCAGACACATGACATTGGTTTTGGTCCTACACAACATTGAGATTAAAACTTTGTAAAGCAAGCCTAGTACAACAAGAGTTGCTTACCTTTTTCGAGACGGGAGATGGGGCATCCTCATCATCTTTTGCCTTTTGTTGAATATTTCTGAACTTTTCAACCATGCTTAATGTTGTGTTTTTGGCCGGGAGACCCTGCTCCCAGTCTGTGTCTGCCTCACGAAAGACATCTTTTCTAACTTCAGGGCTACTTTCAAAGATTCCTGGGGAAGTTTGTTCCTGGTACTGCTCTGGGAGATCACTTGGATGGACACCATTTTGATGTTCAGCCGGTGATTTGGGACTAAGAATATTACGGGTATCTCTCGGTGGAGTAAACTCCTTAAATTTTGGCGATGTTGATTTTGAATTTTTGGCACTTTCAGATTCGAGCTGTTTGAACTTGGAGACCAGATTTCTTGCCATTCCTTTCTCTGGTAGCTCAGCCTCTGGACTCATGGCTTCTCTCTGTTCACGTGGAATATCAGCAACAGATTTCCCAGGTGTACTCTCTAGAACACCAACTTCAGACTGTCTTTGTTCAATAACTAAATGTTCTTTGGGAACATTCTCATATACCCCAGCTTCTGGAGGTGGAGTGAATTCCTTATATTTTTTATTGGGAGAAGTTGAGGGAGAATTCTCAGCGGACTGAATTTGTTTAAATTTTTCAAGTATATTTTTTGCTGTGCCTTGTTCGGGAAGCTCGTCTACTGCTTTATCAGCATTTCTAACTACATCAGGTCTGAGTTCAGGCTCATTCTCTAGAACTCCAGAAACAATTTTGCCTGGTGAAGTTTCTCTCGGTGGTGTAAAATCTTTCCTGTAATCAGGAGCCTTTGGTGGACTGCCTTGTTGTTCCATCTCTTTAAACTTCTCTAGAGTTTTCTTGGCAGCACCTGACTCGGGTTTTACATCTTCTTGTTGGTCACCACTTCTCACAACTTCAGCAGGGACATGGGGCTCATTTTCAAATTCACCTTCTTCTAGCTTTGGAGAAAATCTTTCCAGGTAACCTTTTTGTTCTTTAGGTTTGGGTTGATAAGGTTTACCTCTCTTGGGAGATGGTGGTGGATTGTTAGCTGTTTCAGATTCCATCTGCTTGAATTTGGATAGAAGGTTTTGTGCCATTCCACTCTCAGGCATAATTTCTTCTGCTTTATCAGCAGATCTGACAACATCCTCTTCTTCTGCAGGAACATTTTCATAGACTCCAGTTTCTGATTTAGACTCTTCATATGTGATATGCTCCCCTCTAGGCTCACTTACATATTCTACCTTGCCGGATTTATCCGGAGTCAGTTCACGTTTTTCACGAGCTTTGTATGCACTAGACTCTGTCTCTATTTCTTTAAACTTAGTAAGAAGATTTTTCGTAAGACCTGCCTCAACTTGGACATCTTCGGCTTTATCTACAGAGCGAACAACATCTTCTACCTGTTGAGGTGTACTCTCAAAGACCCCTTCATCTGACTTGTTCTCATATACTATATTTCTCTCAGTAGGCTGGTTCTCATATTCAACCTTTTCATTTCTGGGTGGGGAAACTCTTTTTTGACTGGTTACTGTTTGAGATGACTCCTCTTGCAATGTTTTAAATTTGCTCAGAAGATTTTTAGCCGTTCCAACTTCAGGCAGCTCCTCTTTCTGTTGGTCTGTTTCCTTGACCACATCTTCATTGACAATTGGCGTATTCTCAAATTCACCACCTTCGTCATATTCCTCTTTGACCGATACCTTTTTGGGGGTGGATTCATTTTCAGTGACAGCACCACTTTCAAACTTCTGTCTATAATTGTTCATCTCAGCAAAATGAACCTAATGAAAAAATGGTAAAAGAATTATATAAATTTGGGTAATTTAGCATTTATCCCTAACAAATGTTCATCCCTTTGACACACCAAAGCTCCAGATAGAGGAAGTGATTTTGATTTTAGAATTAAAATTATTAATTAGTATCCACTAAATTTTAGGGTGTGAGATGATTTAAATGAGTACCCACAACATAGACTTTGGAAGAGAAATAATGGATTTAGAATACCACTACCCTCTCTAATCTGGGGCTCTGCCACACTGTAATTTGTCGTCTGCAATTGCTTTCAATTTGGACCAGTCTAAAATTTCTTTGTTTGGTAAAGAGTTAAAGTTTGAAGTAACCTTTTCAGGAAATCTAAACCCAGAGACAGACAAGATAAAATAATGTAATAGTTTATGTTGAAAAAATTAACCCTTTACCACACAATGACGACTTCTAACGACCCTGAAGAAGAGGTCTTTTGGAAACATTGTGAGAAAAGGAGAAAATACTGGTAACCAGCATTTTCTCCTTTTCCCACAAAGTTTTCTTCTCTATCAAAGAAAAATTATTTCATTTGAACCATTATGAAATTGTCATCTGCAAATGCATTCCATTTGGATAGGTCTTAAACTTTGCTGTGTGGTAAAAGGGTAATGTAACCTAACATTATCACAAAAGAATGCGGAGGTCTGAGCACTAATTCTTGAATTATTACAATGGTTTATAGATTATTTCAGTAGTCAGCATGCTGAGATGCTGAGATGTAGTAGCACTGTTGTTGGCATACATACATCACCTGAGAACAAGAAGCTGCAGGTTTGAATCCACAGCTTGGCTGATTTCTTTCCAAGGATTAACTAGAGCTGTCACTGATTGTGACTTACCGTATAACGGGTTTTTTTTACGTGCTGCCAATTTTTACTAATTTTTACGCATCAAAAAGATTCGTAAAAATTCCACGCGTAAATAATTACAGCGTAAAACCGTAGAATTGTATCGATATGAAATAAAGGGTTATCAGTATCTAATACCTGTGCAATACACGCAATATAAGAATTTTTTCACTTGTGTTCTGATTATGTGTGATATGACTTCTCTCAATCAGTCATCTCTATTTGGATATTTTAAGCCACGGCTTCCGTGCCAAAATAGAAAACTAACAGAGATTTCCAATCCATACTATACGTGAATTGAATGCTTTGACCCACGTAAACGAGGCACCTTCATGATACTCAATACGTTGATTATGGCGGTGATGAGAATTTGACTCGGCATTGGGCCGCTTAAAAAATGTCAAAAATGGGTCTTGTGAAAAGACGTGGCTGTACAACTGCAAAACCCGAGGTTTTAAAATTTCGATGAGCTAAAGGAGGGTTTTCTAAACAGAGTGAAAAAGTAATGACAGGTGACTATGTGCCTCCACAGTTAGTTATCAATTATGACCATACAGGTATCTGTTAAAACAGTTATTCGCACGTCAAAACAATTACCGCTATTCCCACGCCAAACAAAGAGTGACACTTTTCTTTCAACCTCTATTTAAAACAAACAATATACTTATAATCTTAAATGAAAGAGTGGACAATATACTGATATTTTTAATGCTGTAATTTTTTACACATGTTTAGAAATTAGTAAAAAATAAAATAGTAAAAATTTAAATCACGTTTTTTTAGCTCAAACTCGTAAACTTTTACAGCAGTAAACAAAACCCGTTATACGGTAATACTCCCACCAGCACTTTGACAGAAAAAAAGCGTCAAGTTCAAGGGGAGATAATTCCTCAACCAGGAAGAGTCAACACTTGAAAACTGTGTCTTACAAATCTTCAATATATGATCAGTATATGTGCAAAGTTTCAATACAATTGAAGGAAAAATGTAGGGATAGTTCGCGACACTAAATGACTAGTATTTTCTACAAACGGACATACGGACACATGGATGGACAGACACACGGACAGACAGACTGATTCCAGTATACCCCGAAAGCAATCGTTTTGCGGGGTAAAATAACAGTCATAGCAACAGAATTCATTCCTCTCTCAGAGTTTATCATTGTTTCAATGCTAGTTACGTGACAAAGCAGTCAGTAGCTCGGGAGAAATATAGTGGTAAGTGCTGGTAAAAGATAATACAGAAAAGCATGGAGAGGTTCACCGGCTGTCACTATATAACTGAGATAATGTTGAAAATAGTGTTAATTCTTTACCACACAACAAAATCTTAGACTGATCCAAATTGAAAGCTTTTGCAGACTGCAAAGTAAATGTGACTTGAAAATTGAATTTTGTTTCGGAAAGATTAGAAAACAATGTGAGAAAAGAAGAAAATGCTGGTTACCAGCATTTTCTCCTTTTCTCACAATCTTTTCAAAAGGCTTTTTTCTCTGGGTCATTGAAAGTCAGGATTGTGTGATAAATGATTAAACAATATACAATATATGAAAATCTAAGTAAAAATCCATTAAATTTATGAAATTAATTTATTAAATCAATCCATTAATTTACAACAAATTTTAGAAGAAGGTTTTGACATATCCATAAAAAAATGCAACAATTCTTTTTATACAAAGAACACAGGTACTTTCAATGTGACAAGTACAGAAACTACTAAAGTCTTGTTCTGAATAATTTCTTCTATCGCTGCAATATCATTCAACACAAGCACTGCATCATCAGCTGCCAACAAAATGTCAAAATTTTGCGCAGCACAAATGATGCAAAGGATATTGACAATGGCTCTAACAATAATTCCATTTTTTTTTCAATTTAGCCGAGCTAAAGATGGAAGACAGACCTAAGTCTCTGCCAAAGTTAATGTGTCAATTAACCCTTTCCCAAACAATCCCTAGTTTTAACGAACCAGAGGAGAAAGCCTTCTGAAAACATTGTCGGAAAAGGAGAAAATGCTGGTTACCATCAACAGCATTTTCAGTCCTCACTGAAAATTGCAGTCCACTTCAACAATCAAACCTTGATTCAGCCTTACAAGGGCTTAAATATTTCTCTACCTTGACAGTGACGGCTCACCTATTTGTGTTTATCTTGAGCATCATCAATACTGGGCTTGGGCCCACAAGCACATTACCTGGGAAAAAACTGTTGATAGAGAAAGACCTTTAGCTATTTACCAAATGACAAAATTTAGGACTGGTCCAAATCTAAAGCATTTGCAGACAACAAAACCAATGTGACTAAAGAATTGAAATTTGTTTTAAGAAGGGTAGAAAATATTGTGGTAAATGGAAAAAATGCTGGTTACCAGCATTTTCTCTTTTTTCAACAATGTTGTCAAAAGGCTTCTCCCCCAAAGTCGTTTAAAGTAATCATTGTGTGGTAAAGGGTTAACTAAGACTTCTGTTGAAAGTGTGATGGTTAGGTTTGTTTGCTCTATTAAAAAAATCAGTCCTATCCTACATATGATAATTCAAGCAAAAAGTGCAAATTTTCTATTTCTATGAAAACAAACAAGGCAAACGAGAAAATTGTGTGAAAGCTGAGAAAGAGGTTCTGTATCAGCCCTATACCGGATTTATTCATATTCAAAGCATATGCATACAACAAATTAAATGTATGTCAAAAGATGGACTTTGTCTTTGAAGAAAACATTGTGGAAAAGGGAGATATTACTGGTTTCCTCTTGGTTGTTAGAACCTGAAAGGCTTTGGAAGACTTAGCAATGACACTGCCAACAAGACCTGCTGCCACAGGGCCAATATTACCAACCATTCTGAAGAACATTCTTTAATTCTTCATATTTTTTTTCCTCTGAAAATAACACAACTTCTGATTGGCTAAACCAAATGGTTTAGCCAATCAGATGTTGTATTACTTTCAAATTTAGAAAACTTCGGGAACATAAGACTGAGGATGTTCTGAAGAATGATTGGTGTGAATACGAGATCTGGACTTCTGCATGGTCAAAGGTAAGTCTTTTTCTTTGTTCAGGTGAGAGTTACCATCATCTTTTATCTTTGCCATAAAATGAAGGCTTACCAATTAAATTTCATACCAAGTTTTATAGCATGGTCTATAGAAATTTTGATGATAATGCACTCAGTTTTTCTTTTATTCATAGTAACAATGACCTTAACCTCAGCTTACAAAGCTAAATCCATAAACATAGCAATAAACAAGTACCAGTACAAAGGGTCAACAGACACGTAGAGTGGTAGATGGGTGAATGGATGGATGTGCAGGGATTGATTATTTTCGTTTATTTATCGTCGCTACCGGTTGTCCATCTGAGCAATGCCCCGCAGAAGACGGTTAGTTGTTACGGGGGATAGTGCAAGGATACAGGACGAAACTACTGAGAATTCCGCCTGGTTCTTTAACGTGCTCGGTGTATAGCACCGTCACACGGGACCTTGGTTTAACGTCTCATCCGAAAGACTATTAATAATTTTTTAGTCGGCTAGCCGGGGACTCGAACCCACAACCTGTAGAGACCCGAAACATTGTGTTCACAAGTCCTATGCTCTACCTATTGAGCTAATCGGCCGGTGATGTGCAGGGATGAGTGGGGTAGATTGATATTAAGTTTTGAAAACGAATCTGGTAAAAAGGGATAGTTATCTACGTATTCCAATATACGATTTTCTGTCAACTTTTAACTCATATCAAGTCCTATCTATGTCTGTCAACTGGGAACATACAAGAAATCCTTTCAAAATTTGTCAAGTAGGGACATTTACAAAGTCCTACCTATCTAATTAAGCACAAATACAAATCCTAATAAGCTCTGTCAACAGCAAACTCATACAAAGTACATGCAAGGTCTGTCAACTGAAAACTCACACAAAGTCCTACCATGGTATGTCAACAGTGAACAAAAACTAAGTCCTATCAAGGTCTGACAATTAGGACACATTCAAGTGCTATCAAGGTCTGACAATTAGGACACAATCAAGTCCTATCAAGGTCAGTCAACTGAGGACACATTCAAGTCCTACCAAGGTCTGACAATTAGGCCATATTCAAGTCCTATCAAGGTCTGTCAACTGAGGACACATTCAAGTCCAATCAAGGTCCGAAAATTAGGACACAATCAAGTCCTATCAAGGTCAGTCAACTGGGGACACAATCAAGTCCTATCAAGATCTGGCAATTAGGACACAATCAAGTCCTATCAAGGTCAGTCAACTGGGGACACATTCAAGTCCTATCAAGATCTGGCAATTAGGACATATTCAAGTCCTATTAAGGTCTGTCAACTGAGGACACATTCAAGTCCTTTCAAGGTCTGTCAACTGAGTACACATTCAAGTCCTATCATGGTCTGTCAACTGAGTACACATTCAAGTCCTATCCAGGTCTGTCAACTGAGGACACATTCAAGTCCTATCAAGGTCTGACAATTAGGACACAATCAAGTCCTATCAAGACCAGTCAACTGAGGACACATTCAAGTCCTATCAAGGTCTGACAATTAGGAGTCATTCAAGTCCTATCAAGGTCTGTCAACTGAGGACACATTCAAGTCCTTTCAAGGTCTGTCAACTGAGTACACATTCAAGTCCTATCATGGTCTGTCAACTGAGGACACATTCAAGTCCTATCCAGGTCTGTCAACTGAGGACACATTTAAGTCCTATCAAGGTCTGACAATTAGGACACAATCAAGTCCTATCAAGACCAGTCAACTGAGGACACATTCAAGTCCTATCAAGGTCTGACAATTAGGAGTCATTCAAGTCCTATCAAGGTCTGTCAACTGAGGACACATTCAAGTCCTATCAAGGTCTATTAACTGAGGACACATTCAAGTCCTATCAAGGTCTGACAATTAGGACACAATCAAGTCCTATCAAGGTCTGTCAACTGAGGACACATTCAAGTCTTATCAAGGTCAGTCAACTGAGGACACATTCAAGTCCTATCAAGGTCTGACAACTAGAACACATTCAAGTCCTATCATGGTCTGTCAACTGAGAACACAATCAAGTCCTATCAAGGTCTGTTAACTGAGGACACATTAAAGTCCTATCAAGGTCTGTTAACTGAGGACATATCCAAGTCCTATCAAGTTCAGTCTACTGAGGACACATCCAAGTCCTATCAAGGTCTGACAATTATGATTAGACATGTATAAAGTCTAACTATGGACACCAATCAAGAATTTTCAAGGTCTGTAAACTGGGTACACAATGAAAGTCTATCAAGGTCGGTCAAGATGGGATGCAGACAAAATCCTCTTAGAATGCTGATCATAAAGCTGAGATTTCTTTTAGGAAGCAAACAGACAAGTCCTGAGAAATTTAGTGCCTCTTCACTTCCTTTGTAAGATTATTACGATGAAGTAGGTGCAGATGTAGTTAAAAAACAAAAACAAAAAATATTGCAATAGGTAAAGTTTTTAAACAAACTGCAAGCAGATTTTATGTGGAAAGTGTAAAATAAAAAAGTGCAGCCGTGCAAAACAACATTGATGCAATCAAGCAAGATGAGTGAAATACATACTGATTGTCGGCCATTTTGTTTTCTCCCAATTGATACAAATGTTTTAATGAAGTTTTCTGTCTTACATAACATATGAGAGCATTTTGAAACAAAGGTATTACACAAACAAATTAATCAAGAACAACTTATTAATATTGTGTAAGTTCAACATAAAGGGATATTTATTAATTGTAAGTTTAATTGTGGGATATTTGAACACTTTATTATCAAAAACCAGGCTATGGAACTCAGGACCTGAAGTGGTCTATTAGTACCTTTGGTAAGAACCATATTAATTTTGTCTATCTGCTTAGTCTAAATAGCCTTTTCCCACAGTGAACAATTAAGGTGGAAACAATTAATAACAGCAAACATGTGACCAAAAGCATTTAAACCACTGTCCTAGACCATTTATTACAATTTCTCCTACTTGAAGTCTGTACATTAGTTGCATCTACCTCAAATTTCTCCTAAACTTTTCTCATTCATAGTTTTACCAACCTAAATCCTTCTTAAATTAACAATCTTAGAGCCTGAAAGGTAATATAAACTGGTTTCATAGACAAAGATCAATATTGCACAGCACAAAAAAATCAGCCCGATCTCCATTACAATGTTCCAAATTTTTGGAGACCATAATTGTTAACAAAGCCTAGTAAGCACCAAATTTTTATCTTTCATTTCTAAGCAGTTAGGTTTGAACCTCATTAATGGGCAACTGTAAAAATGTAAAAAATTGCTTTCTTTTTCCTTCATGACAAACAAATTCCTAAAATTAAACAAAATAAAATATGGGTATGAGTACAATAGTTTTCCTCTATTTAACATGAAGAACACCCAAATTTTCTAATGGTATGACTCATATTTCTAAATGGATGACCATTGACCAATCAGTGTATACCTCCTCTTTTTCATGTGTTTCCCTGTAAATATCAGGGTTTCGTATCACCTCTTCATCTGTCGTCCCATTTTCTTTGACCTCACTAAAATAAAAAATAAGACAATTTATGGAAAGGCCACCAGCCAATAGCACATGATTGTGGCCCTAAAGCAGATGCCACAACTTTTATTCCCTACGAGATGACAAAATTTTAAACATGTTCACAATCTTTGTAAGCATTTGCAGATGATCAATGAAATGTAGCTTAATTCACATAATTTGCCTTCAGAACGGTAGAAAATATGTGAGAAATGGAGTGCTTCGTTTCCCACAAAGGCTTTCTCTTCATGGATGGGGTTGTTTAGAAATCAGCTATCATTGGTGAAGAAATTACAAAGTTGTATTGCAAAGATTACCCTTTACTAAACAAATTTTTTTTTTTGAGTTCTTTTTACTAGTCCTTGACAATTTGCTTTCCATGGTACGTATGTCTTTACCACATAAACATAATCAAAATAGAAAACAGCTTTGACTACCATCAATCTTGGCAATAAACTTGGACCAGTTAGGAATTGAATAAGCAACATTTGGGTATTAACCCTTTACTCCATAGATACTCATTTCTACGCAATGCTTGTAGGAGCCTTTGGAAAACATTGTGGCAAAAGATGAAATAGCTCGCGATGAGCAATTTCACCTTTTGCCACAATGTTTTCTACACTATCAAAAGGTGTCATATACATATAAGAAACAGCTTTATCCTTGCTCTTATTTATGGTCAATTAGAGATACTATAGAAATGCCTTATGGGGTAAAGGGTTAAGCAAAACTGGATGGCTTTTAAAAACATAAAGGGAAAAAGAGAAAATGCTGGTAAGCAGCATTTCCCTCCTTTACCCACAATGTTTTCTAACAATTCAAAGACAAATCCCATTATCCTAGCTGAAATTACCCTTTTATCAGACTTCTGTTTGCTGTTAGAGCACGTCAAAAATTTTGTCCCACGGCAAAGGGTAAATGATCAATATCACATTACACCAAGAACCAAACAAAACATAATGTATCATCATTAACTTCAAAAGTGAGTGACATTACATACAATTGAGATTTCTTTTTTCAGAAATACAAACAAATTTTACGATAAATAATCCAGCTTTTTGAAAAAATCATTGAAATTTAAGAGCCCTGAAATATCAATTATAAGGGATGTAAATTCAGGACTCAACTACATATCAAAGGACAAAATTTTCGACTCATTCAGATTAGATATGATTCAAGTTATGAAACTTTGTCTTCGAAAGCAAATAAAATGTATGACAAGAAGAAAAGGCTGTTTACCATTTTCTGCTTGTCCAAGAATATTTTCAAAAGCCTGACAGCCTAAAGGTTATTAAAACACAGGCCTGTGTGTTTACTCTTGAAATGTGAGGTTTCTCAACAATACAACTGAAATATCTTGGGGAGGTGGAGCTAAAAACCTTTGAAACCAAACTAGTATTTATTTGCCTATTACTGACATGAAAGCTTGCAAGTGATACATCGGTAACATTATAAGATTTAACAACTAAACAGAATTAGGGTTTTTATACTTACGTAGTTCCATTGACTTTGAGAGCATTTTCTGAAATGATAAATTAGACAAATATAATGATCTTGAGATGATGTAAAATATTACCACAAGCAGATATTTTTTTCCGTCTTTTAGTTGACAAACTTTCAAAACATTATGGCAAAATGATGTGCTGCTTGAACAACCCATTTTTCTTCATATGTATAGGGGTACTGACATATAAAAAACCTTTTTGAAAAAATGGCTTCTTAAACTAAACCATTTCTTCCTCTGGACTTTTCCAATTCGAAGCATTTGCGAAAACATCTCTTTTTCAAATAACTGATATGTCTTTAAAGAAAGAAAAATACGTTTGAAAACATTTTCTGAAAAGGAGTAAACAAACAGTACTTCCTCAAGATGTTTTCAAAAGCCTTTTCAAGCGCTCTTTGAAAGATTAATAATTAATATTTCATTATTAAAAGTCTGTACCAAATGAGAAATTGTAGACTGTCCAAACTTGGCACTTTTGCAGAGGCCAAAATAAATGTTACTCAAAAATTGACAATTGTTTTGAGAAGCGTAAAAAACATTACTGGAAAAGTAGAAAGAGCTTGCCACCACAATTTTTTCCTTTTCCTAAAATATTTTTAATATGCTTTTTTCTCGTGATCCTTAAATCTTGTGATTGTGTGGTAAAGGGTTAAAGGTTACTAACCAAAATTATGACTTAATTCTTTACCACATGAGCAAATTTAGACTTGTTGAAATTGGAAGCAGTTTGAGACGTCACTTTAACCCATTACCAAACAACAATATTTTAGACTGGTCCAAATTAAAAGCATTTGCAGACAACAAAATAAAAGTGACTGAAAATATGTCAGTATAGGGGTACTGACATGTAAAAAACCTTTTTGAAAAAATGGCTTCTTAACCCTTTACCACATGACAAAATTTTAGACTGTTACAAATTGAAAGATTTGCAGACAACAAAATAAAGGTGTTTGAAAATTTGAAATTTGTTCTGGAAAGGGTAGAAAACACTGTGGGAAAAGGAGAAAATGCTGGTTACCAGCATTTTCTCCTTTTCCCCACATTGTTTTCTAAAGGGTTCTTTCTTGGGGCGTCAAAAGTAGGGATTGCGTGGTAATGGGTTAAATTTGGCTCAAATGATGGAATTTGGCCTTGATATGGTGAAAAAGATTGTGGCGAAAAAGCGAAAGAGCTGGTTACAAAGTTTTCTATCCCCATCATAGACAAATTCCACATTTTGTGCCACATTGAAATTGTTGTTTGCAAATGCTTTCATTTTGGACAAGTCTATAATTTGTTCTTGTGGTAAAGAATTGACTTTCGGGGCTCAGAAAAGAACAATGTACATTTTCTAACAAGAAACAAAACATAAAATTATAATTGCAATACACTCTTCTTGCCTAAAATTTCTCAGCAAATTTGGTAGTGTAAATCAAAGATGAGACTGCAGATCCTGAATGATTGATTCATTGAATGTTTTTACGCCACCTTTAACATTAATTCAGTCATATCACAGTGATAACTCAAATTTTCATGTTTTCCTGGGTTTTACCAGTACCAGGCTAGGGCTCTGAAGTGTCTTGCCCGTGGACACTTCCATGAAAAAACCTCCTGGATCCATTGCATCTTAAACCCTGGGCTTCCAGGTTACGCGTCCCCCACTTTACCACTAAGCTAAACAGGATCCTGCTGATTCTGAAACCACATGGTCTGTATTCACCAACCATTCTTAAGGACTTTCTAAATCTTATTCTTCTAACTTTTGTCAATGTGAAAGCAACAAAACTTCCGACTGGCTAAACCATTTAGCCAAAATGGTTTAGCCAATCGGAAGTTCTGTTACTTTCACAGTCAGGAAATCTTGAAGAACAGGATAAAGAACTTTCTTAAGAATGGTTGGTGAATACGGACTCTGATCTTGATCTACCGTAGCTTCCAAGGCAACACACAAAGTTTACAAAGATGCTCTAGGGGTTAAACTCCTAACAACTCTGTAATCTATGGAATGTAAAGTAGAGCTGATAAGCACTAAATAGATTTTATGGCAATTACACTTTACTTTACAAAGTGGAAGAGAGGGGGAGGGGGAGAGTTTACAAACACAGGACCCTTTCCATAATCAAGGATTCTAGGGGGGAAAAAAAATTCATGAGCAGTATTCCCAGAGAAGGAAAGTTCTATGTATGTTTGTCATTAATGCATTATACCAAGAAAGCTGTCATAAAGTGAAAATCTATTTTTTCTTTGAGTTTGGAAATCATGAAATATTATGGTGCTTTACTCTTTAACAAACGACAGAATTTTGGATTTGTAAAACTGAAAGCACTAACAGACAACAATAAAATGTGATTGAAAAATTGAAATTAGGTTTGGGAAGGCTAGAAAAGATTGTGGTAAAAGGAGAAAATGCTGGTTACCAGCATTTTCTCCTTTTCCCACAATGATTTCAAAGACTTTCTTTTTCAGGGTCATTAAAAGTTGGGATTGTACGGTAAAGAGTTAATATACAGAAAATTTACCAAAAGCAGTTATCAATAAGTTTCCTTCCCAATCTCTATGTGCAGGGCTGACACTGGTCAGTATTATTTTCAGATCCATTAATCCCTGGTTTTTACAACCCCAGATGAAGAAACCTTTTGAAAACATTGCTGGAAAAGGAGAAAATGCTGGTAACCAGCATCTCCTTCTTTTCCCACTATGTTTTCTATCCTTCCCAAAACAAATTTCAGTATTTGAGTCACATAAATTTCATTGTTTGCACTTGCTTCCAATTTGGGCAAGTCTAGAACTTTGTCATCTGGTACCTTTAAAGTTAAAATATAGAACTCTAGAAAGTTAATTCATGCATTAATCATTACCCAGAAACTTTCCAGATTTTGTGGTATTTGTCAAAGACAATACCACTATGAGTTCAATACTGAATTTTGAAGACCATGTATTTTGTGCAAAGGAAATAATCCCATTTAAACTAAACATTTTTCTCTGACGAATGAGTTTTTCTGTAGCAATTCAATATGTAATTGGAAATGACATGTTAAAGCACACAGGGTGAGGCGATCAATCGTCGAAATACTAATTTTCTATTCAAAATAGCTCAACCCACTCATAGCCTCTATTGATGCAATGATATAAACAAAAGTTGTCTACTGGTAGCTTGGTCCTAGGCTTTTTTGTTTCCAAACCTGTTTGTACCTTGGCATGTTCGTCCTGTGATTGAGTGCTACTCCATTTGATTGTGCATGAATATTCATAGGTCGAAATAATTAATTGTAATGTTGGCAATTAAATCTATACAACCGAATATATCTCAAAATCATAGTTTTTCAATAAAACTCAATTTTATTTGATATACACATGGTTTCTCTTTTTATCCATCATGCATTCTACTGTCAAGGGACATTAATCCTGACTCCTCCTAATGATCAAAGGGAGACCACCAATACACAAACAATCCTAATTTTGCCATTGGTACTGTCTCTTCAACCAAAAGGAATTCATTTACTTAGCAAGTTGACTTTCAAGCAAATATTTAAATAATTTTTCTTTAAAATTATTAATTCCACACACTGGCTTCCGTAACAAATACCACTCCAGTGTTTTGAAAACTTTGATTTTTTTCTTATTCTGTAAAATTTTCCATTCTGTTTGTAATGGAACAAGCGTCATTGAGTTAAATATAGGGATAAAACGTCTTTGACAGCTTACTAGGTAGAGTCTGTGTGTAATGGTTCTGTAGGTCGTTGAAATCCTAGCTGAGGCAAATTTTCTCAAGTAATATTTTTTATTCTCCCAACTGTAAGTTGCACAGCCATATTCTTATTATTTCTTATTCCAAAAAATTTCAACTTTCTGGCCCACAAGAAATTTGGATTAAAATAATAGGCCTAATTGTTACTGTAAAAGATAGTTTGACAAAATGCTATAAGTATAGTATTCTATACACTCCAGCGAGAGCCAATTTTGTCTTATAAATACTGTTGTATGTAGAAAACATTCTGTTGCCAAATAGGTTAATTGCAATCACATGTTTTATCATTACTGGGAACTTGGGAAGGCTAGTGTAAACACAGATTTTATCCTAAATCTTTTGACCAGGGGGTCAGATGAAGGGGATATCAAATTCTACAAAATTGATACTGGAGAGGTGGATGGAAAATGGGAGGACAGATGGGTAAATGGATGACATGGATGGATGAATAGATAGATAGTTTGGTAAAGTAAACTTTCACTCATACTCAGGGGGGCTCCATGGTGGCTCATATGGTAATGGCCATGGATTAATATTCAGGGGCTCTGAGAAAGTCAACAGAGCAGGCATCTCAGATCCCTAGCCTAGGTAATGATGACACCAGCAAACTTTCACTACACTGGGGGGAAAAGACTAGATGACCCCATGGTGAAAGTGAAGTGTTAAGATTAATATTCCAGGGGCCCTGAGAGTGTCAATGGACCTGGCACTTCAGATCCCTAGCCTAGGTATTGATGACACCAGCAAATGTTCACTACACTGGGGGTTCTAGTTGACCCCATGCTGAAAGTGAATACTGATGACATCAGCGAACTTTCACTACACTGGAGGCTCTAGTTGACCCCATGCTGAAAGTGAAGTGTTAAGATTAATATTCCAGGGGCCCTGAGAGTGTCAATGGACAAGGCACTTCAGATCCCTAGCCTAGGTACTGATAACACCAGCAAATGTTCACTACACTGGGGGTTCTAGTTGACCACGTGGTGGAATTAAAGGTGCCAAGACTAATATTTCAGGGGCCCTGAGAGTGAAAATGGACCAGGCACCTCAGATCCCTAGCCTAGGTACTGATGACACCAGCAAACTTTCAATACACTGGGTGTCTAGTTGACCCCATGGCAAAAGTGAAGGTGTTAGACTAATATTTCAGGGGCCCTGAGAGTATCAATGGACCAGGTATTTCAGATCCCTAGCCTAGGTACTGATTACACTAGCAAACTTTCACTTCACTGGAGGTTCTAGTTGACCCCCATGGTAAAAGTGAAGGTGTTAAGATTAATATTCCAGGGGCCCTGAGAGTGTAAATGGACAAGGCATCTAAGATCCCTAGCCTAGGTACAAGTGACACCACCAAACTTTCACTACACTGGAGGTTCTAGTTGACCCCATGCTGAAAGTGAAGACTGATGACACCAGCAAAATTTCACTACAATGAAGGTTCTAGTTGACTGCCATGGTAAAAGTGAAGGTGTTATGATTAATATTCCAAGGACCCTGAGAGTGTAAATGGACCAGGCACCTCAGATCTATAGCCTAGGTACTGATGACACCTGCAAACTTTCACTACACTGGAGGTTCTAGTTGACCCCATGCTGAAAGTGGAGACTGATGACACCAGCAAACTTTCACTACACTGGAGGTTCTAGTTGACCCCCAGCTGAAAGTGAAGGTGTTGAGATTAATATTCCAGGGGCCCTGAGAGTGTAGATGGACCAGGAATCTCAGACCCCTAGCCTAGGTACAAGTGACCCAGCAAAATTCACTACATTGGAGGTTCTAGTTGACCCCATGCTGAAAGTAAAGACTGATGACACAAGCAAACTTTCACTACACTGGAGGTTCTAGTTGACCCCCATGGTAAAAGCGAAGGTGTTAAGATTAATATTCCAAGGGCTCTGAGAGTGTAAATGGACCAGGCACCTCAGATCCCTAGCCTAGGTACTGATGACACCAGCAAACTTTCACTACATTGGAGGTTCTAGTTGACCCCATGCTGAAAGTGAAGACTGATGACACCAGCAAACTTTCACTACACTGGAGGTTCTAGTTGACCCCATGCTGAAAGTGAAGACTGATGACACCAGCAAACTTTCACTACATTGGAGGTTCTAGTTGACCCCATGCTGAAAGTGAAGACTGATGACACCAGCAAACTCACTACACTGGAGATTCTAGTTGACCCCATGCTGAAAGTGAAGACTGATGACACCAGCAAACTTTCACTACACTGGAGGTTCTAGTTGACCCCATGCTGAAAGTGAAGACTGATGACATCAGCAAACTTTCACTACACTGGAGGTTCTAGTTGACCCCATGCTGGAAGTGAAGGTGTTAAGACTAATATTCCAGGGGCCCTGAGAGTGTCAATGGACAAGGCACTTCAGATCCCTAGCCTAGGTACAAGTGACATCCACAAACTTAAACGTAACTACTAAGAGAGCCCTAGATGGCCATGGTGAAGGTGTTTGCTAATTTATCTAGGGGCCCTGGGAGTGTCATCAGGCTAGGCACTTCAGTATTCCAACTTTATACAAGGAGAAACCTGTTAACTTTCACAACTGCACAGGCGGTCCAAGGTAATCCCATGGTGAAGGTACTAGGTTTATATTCAAGGGGCCCTGGGAATATGAATGGACTAGGCACTTCTCTGCCCCAGCCTAGGTGCTAGTGAAACCCAGAAGCGACATAAATAGGTGATCTTATGTAGTGTCATATAATAGCAGTAAGGTTGAAAACAGTGGTGGACATTCTATTCAATGTACATGTATCAATCAATACAAAGCAACAAAAACTGTTATAACTAGTACTGCTAGCATTCCAGACAGAAGCAACAGCTGACTCACCTAAGATAATGTATTATCAGGAATACTGGTGTCATTCATAAATAGAAAACATTATTTTTGCTGCAACTTTTTTTTCATGCTAGCAAGGGTGAATGCTTTCATGTTTGCTTTAGTGAACGCTTTCAATAAAAGACTATTAACAAATGACATACAGCAATCAGTCCACATTTCTGACTTATCTAAAACAAGTGCTCAGTGTAACTCTGATTCCAAGCCACTAGCTGCTTCCACACACAAGGTAAATCATGCTGAGAGAAGAATGATTCCTAACAAATTTAGGCAAGCTGGCAGCCCCCTTATTACCTTATCCAAATTTTGTTGTTTTTGCATTTGAGTTTAACACCGTGTTGAAGTCGTACAATGGCAACAAGTACCCATGTGTTACCAGTGGCTTTCTTACAGCAGGACTAACACAACTTCCTTTCCTAGCCACTGACTGCTTTCCTCACATGCATCACAGCTGAGAAGTGAAAAATCATGAGAAGGAAAGTTCCCTGCGATCATCCACAACCAGTACGTCACCAGCCTGATACCGAAACTGAGCAGCCCAGCCCAGCACATTATCTGCATAGTTTTCTATTTTTAAGACAAGGAATCTGATTGGCTTACATTGGCAGTTTTCTCTCTGCCAATCAGAAGGCCTTTTAACTTAGTAATTTAAGAATCAGTATGGTATTTAACCCCAAACCCAGTGGTATATCATCTGATATAACACATTTTGTTGGAATTCCTTACCTGTACTTAATGTTGGTGTATAAATTCCTTTTTGCCAATTTTTATGACATTAGAACTATTAAAAGCCTCTCAAACCACAGACAACTGATAGCCTGATAAGATGCTCCACATCAGCAAGCATCTGAAATACCTTGTTCCATATATAAAAGAACAAATCTTTCAGAATTGGGAGCAAATTTTAACGGAATGTTACAAAGGCCTTTTTCATCAGGGTATTTAATCCTTATCCTGCTAGATAACTAGGATAAAATTCTTAATTTGATAGTGAAAACCAAACTATTGCAATTTCAAAAGTACATGTACGTTTTGGGGAATAATATCTCCTTATCAGACAGTGTAGATCAAAGATCGGAATGCATCTGTTCAGTCTGATCTTGATCTTTTCTGTCCATAAAAGGTAAGTTAGTCACAATAAGCAGCATAAGGGTTAAAAGTCTGGTTTGTTTGGTAAAAAGTTAAGTCAGTCAACCACAGAATTCAACAGGGTTGATGGACTGATTGACTGATTGATAGAATGGTATTTTATGCTGCTTTCAAAATTATTTTGGTCATATAATTATTAGAGGAACAGCTCACAATCATAATCATGCAGTTTCTGCATTTCACAAGTACTAGGTAATGACTCTAGAGAATAAGATATTATTGGGTGGAAATAATGAATGTGAATCCCAGATATGTCCGATAAATTCCAAACATCAGCACCAGCAATCATCATCAACAGGGGTCAAAGATAAGTCAATATCTACAGGTATTAATCCTTTACCACACCATCCTGACTTTCAACGACCCTAATAGAAGCCAGTACAAACTTTTGTCGTTTGGTAATGAGTTAACCCTTTACCAAACAATCAGATGCTATTATAAACCTGAGTTATAAATCTTTAATGAAAACATTGGGGGAAAAGGAGAAAAGGCTGATGACAATCATTTTCACTTTTACCACAATGTTTACTATTCTGACAGAAAGATGACTCTTGGTTTATGTAACCTTAACTCTTACCAAACAACAAAAGATTAGAGCAGTCCAAATTGAAAGCATTTGCAGACAATAACATAAAAGTGACTGAAAATTTGAAATTCATTTTGTGAAGGGTAGAAAACATTGTGGGGAAAGGAGAAAATGCTGGTTACCAGCATTTTCTTCTTTTTCCCATAATGTTTTCTAACAACTTCTTTCTCAGGGTCATCAAAAGTAGGGACTGTGGGGTAATGGGTTAATTGGTCATCAACAAAAGCTTTAAATATTGGATGGGTCTCAAAATTTCACCTCTAGTGTAAAATCATACAATAAAGAATTTTTATGACCGTGAGAGAGAAGCAATATGAAAACACTGTGAGAAAAGGAGAAAATGCTGGTATTTTCTACCATGTCAAAGAAAAGTTCCAAAACCTGCGTCACATGTAAATTTTTTGCTGCAAAATGCTTTCAATCAAGACATTGAGTCTTCATTTTTGTTGCATAGTAATGGGTTAAAAACAGTACACCCTTGGAGTCCTGGACAAAATGCACATTTTCAGTCTGGATCTAAAGACTACAATGCCCCTGTTGTTTTTGCAAGAAAAACTAACCGCAAGTCAGACAGTGTAAATCAAAGACAAGACTGTACATTGTAATTATACAGTCTGATCTTAATCCACATAGACTGCAAAAGCAACAATGTAAAAAGTACACTTGTGATAATTAGGCAGTCTAAGGTGCTAGGCTTAATTCCAGAAACAATTTACAGTGCACCCATTGGCACCCCTATGCCGCATTCCCAGCCATTTGTTACTTTGATGCATAATCAATCAAACATTTTCTCTTCCTTTTACCCCTCTCCTTCTTGAATATTTTCAACCCAGAACCATATAGGTTCTTTTTAGGCATCCTTTTTCTACAAAGTTCTACCGTTCATTGACAATCATGTATTTAAAATTCATTCCCCACAAAATTTTCTGCTTTGTGTAGGGTCACTCAAATCTTTACAAATAGCCTGTGATTTATTAGTTTAACTAGACTTGCCGCATGATAAAGTTTAAGACATTGTGCAAAAATGAAACGATATCGATGGCAGACAATATAAACTGCAAACTACTCAAAACATGTAATCCATCTATCAAAAGGTATATAACATTGTGGGAAAAGAAGAAAATACTGATTACCAGCATTTTCTCCTTTTCCCAGTGTTTTAATTGTCAACTTCCTCGTGGTCAATAAAAGACTGGATAGTATAAAGGGTTAACTCTTTACCAAACCCAAATTTAAAATTTATTTTAGTCCAAGTTGAAAGCATATCAGCATGACAACAAAATAAAAGTGACTAAAATTAAAAAGTATTTGTCAGAAGGGTAGAAAACATCATGGAAACACACTTAGCAAGTACAGATAATCAGCATTTTCTCCTTTTCCCACAATGTTTTCAAAAGTCCAATACCTTATGGTCAGGAACACACGTGATCATCTGGGAAATGGATAACCTGGGATGCACTGTGTTTACTGTTTGGCCACGGCTCTCAATCAACCTGGCACTAATTTGTTTACTATCAGTGATTTTGAAAGACTGAAACATGAGTTCATAGACAGGAAAATATTTTGACTGAACTCTTCTTCACATTGGGGAGGTATCTTACATCTATATTTACCTTTTACCTTGTTCCAAATGAAAAAAATTCTTGACTCTTTAAGTGAACCCTTTACCACACAATCACAAGTTTTTTAATGACCCCCAAAAAGGAAAGCTTAGGAACAGATTTTGCAAAAAAGAAATCAAAGGACTGAAGGTCCTGAAAGTCGCACTAATGGTGAAACCTTGATATTTTGGGACTGATAGATGGTCATCACCCTTTTACAGGGCAATCTTGCTTTTACCTAATTCAAACAGCTTTGGAAAACAGAGCTGAAAGAAAGAAAAACTCATTTTTTATTACTCAAGGTTTTCTTCCAATTAGACTCAAATTTAATGGTTTACTGTAAGTCAAATTTGATTAGTTTTCAGCAATTCTTCGATTTTGACTAGTCTGCAATTTAGTTGAGCAAATGCAGTTACTTGTAATAGGCAGCTTCCCACCAAGTTAGATCTTTTCATTTTTCTTTTTCTTTAATATATCCATGATGGCATATAGCCAGATATAATATACCCAAAACAATATTAAATGTATGTCATTGGTCACCTCTATTACTTGGAACTTACTGAAACAGTGCCACTGCATACCGATGCTAGCACTTGACAATTTTTGAAAAGGGACACATAAGGGACATCTCTGTGAAATCATTTCAAAATCTGACCAACCATTTCAGTGAAGAAGAATTTTCAAGAATTTCTTCATGTCCGAATAGTGCAAGTGGACCCCATTTACCAGAGCCATGTTTCTTGATGGATCAGATGTTCGCAAACATTTTTGAAAATGGTCACCCAAGGAACATTGCTTTGAAATTATTTTAAAATCTGATCATGTGTTTTGGAGAAGGTGAATTTTCAAGAAATTCTTCATTTCCATATAGTGCAAGTAGCCCCAATTCACCTGAGCCATATTTCTTGGCAAATCAAAATTTCGCAAACAGGTTTTTAAAAGGGTCACCCAAGGAACATCTCTGTGAACTTTTTTCAATATCTGATCAGCCGTTTCAGAGAAGTAAAAATTTTCAAGAATTTCTGCATGTCCATATAAGTACAAGTAGCCCCCATTCACCAGAGCCATGTTTCTTGACAGATTGAAATTTCGCAAACAATTTTTGAAAAGGGTCACCCATAGAACATCCCCGAGAAATTATTTCAAAATCTGACCAGCGGTTTCTGAGAAGAAGACTTTTTTATAATTTCTTCATTCCTGTATAGTGCAAATAGCCCCCATTCACCAGAGTCATGTTTCTTGACTGATCAAAATTTCACGAAAAAGTTTTGGAAAGGGTCACTTAAGGTAGTGGTCCCGTAATATTAGGCGTAGTGCAGCATGGCATAAAATTTCTGGACAGTTGATAAGACATATTTTGTACAGATATGATACTATTGCACATTTTTAACCGAACAGAACTTCCTTCGAGGTCCGTCTTGAAATTATTTGTTGATAATTTTGTTAGTTTCCAGAAAAGGGAGGTAATTATCATATCCATTTGTAATGAAATTATAGTAGTTATAGATTTATAAATGATAATTCAAGGAAGGACAAAAAAGAAAAAGTGGCTCGGTGAAAGTAGTACAATAGTGCTCATTTTTAATCTTAGCAAATTTTCTAGGTTAATATTATAGTGGAAATAGCTGTTTTCTATTACGGATCCACTACGTTAAGGAACATCTCTGTGAAATTATTTTAAAATCTGGCCAGCTGTTTCAGAGAAGAAGATTTTTAAAGAATTTCTTAGAAAACTGTTTGGTTGCCATTGCAACCAAAACTTTTGACGTAATCAAATTCTGTGAACATTTTTCAAAGAGGACCTCCCAAGGAACATTCCAGCTAAGTTTGGTCCATATTGGCCCAGCGGTTTTGGAGAAGTTGATGTTTAAAGAATTGTTGATGACGCATGACGGATGACAGACACCAGGTGATCCTAAAAGCTTCCCTTGAGCATGTTGTGCTCAGGTTAGCTGAAAAAACAGTCCTAAGGTTTTTCATCTCAACCAAACTGACTCTCAAATTATAAAAAATATTTGCAAAGTAATTAATAACCATGCAATCTACAACAGGTTAAAGACCATTGTGAATAATTAGTTTAACTCATTACCAGACCAGCCCAATTTTAGGCTTGTCCAAATTGAAAGCATTTGCAGACGACAAAATAAAAGTGACAGAAAATTTGAAATTTGTTTTGTGAAGGTTAGAAAAAATTGTGGGAAAAGGAGAAAATGCATTTTTTTCCTTTTCCAACAATGTGTTCTAAAGGCTTCTTTCTCAGGGTAGTCGAAAGTAGGGATTGTGTGGTAATAGGTTAATCACCACATTAAATTTGTTACACTCTTTTTGAGTGTTGAAATTGTATCTTTGCTATCCAAACAATGTAATTAATGTATCACATTTCTCTGTTATATCATTTCTTTAAATGTGCTGATGCTTATGGGGTTTTTTTTTTCATATATAAAACATATTTTTATAATGATGGATAAATATTTTTCAAGTATCCAATATGCTTTTTTTTTTTATTAATAGTAACTTTATCTTCCTTAAAAAAAAAAAATAGAAAGAAAAACGTATTTTATCACTAAGCATTTGATTGACTTCGCTATATTAATTGTTAACTAAGTTTCATCATTGGTTTTAATCATGTAAGGCAAATTCAAAATAAAGCAAGAGTTATAAATGGTCATGATGACGAATACATAATTTCTATTAATCTTTACACAAATTGAAGTTAGAAATACTATAAAAATCATGTGTTCATTTTGACTACACATTGGGTATGTTTTGACTCCACTTGGGTAGGTCTAGACTTCATTTGGGTAAGTTTGACTCCATTCGGGTACGTTTTGACTCCACTCGGGTACGTTTTGACTTGGGTACGTTTCGGTTTGAGTACGTTTTGACTGTAAACCCCTAAACAGCGCAACTGTCAATATACGGTCATAATTGCTGTATTTTACCTTGCGTTTCATATTTCATGTTGTATTTACTGTATACAGTGGGGATGAAATATCCTTGTCGCCACTCTTTTGGGGTCCGAACAAAAGCAGTAATCAACATTTTAACTTTACTGGTGTTAATCGCCATGTGCGTTTGTTTTCTATCCCGTCCGCCATTTGCATTTTCTTAATCAAAGTACAATTTTGTACTTCAAACTTAAGCTGATCAAAGACCTAAAATACTAGAATTGATAGCAAAAGTTCATGTCTGATTTCCATAAAATCGTGTATGTAAGCGTTTCGAATGCAGTTTTATATGTTACAAAAGTTTTTTGATGTGTAATGGAATAGTTTTTGAGTGCTCTGTTTTGGGGTATTTTTCGAGTGGTTTGGGGTGTTTCATCCGAGACGTACGTTACAAACTAGGTCAAAGCTCCGGAACGAAACAAATTTTCAAATCTAGAGCGAGTTTTACGATATTTAACCCTGAATTCATGGTTTGCATGGTTTAAAAGAGTTGATTTCAAATGACATCACTCGAGTCCGAAATTCCACTTATAAGCAAAGCTCTATCGGTCTCGATAATACATGAATATTTACAGTAAGGTGCTCTCGATAAGCCATATTAATCCGCGATCCCTTTTAAACTCACATTAAGCACTGATGGGGGGATATCTTAGCTGAATTGTGTTTTATTTACCTATCTAAACAAAGATAGATGTTAAATTTTCACATGATATACAAAATAACCGCATTTTTTTTAATTTAAAATTTGAGTCACGTTCTCCTTTTTCTAGCGTAGGTATATGAGTTATATGAGTTACCGGGTCCAGTCCCATCATAAAGAACAAATTCCAGACATACCAAAGAAAAAGTAGTTCTACAGCGATTGGGTTAAAAGCAGAGTAACTGCACCTAGTTTATGAAGTATATACGACGTTTTTGATCCAGTTTTTTGCATGATTCTTCAACCCACTATAGACACCCCCAACCCACCCTGAGCTCCTCGAGCTCATCGCAAAAAGTCGAACGTTTTGACAAACGTGCGACTTAAAAAGCTAGTAACTAGCCTTTCCCTATTGCCCATACAAAACGTTTTCTACTCTGGAAAAACATGACCAATTTGAGTCACATTCTGCTATCATTTGGCATGATTATGCTTTCAATTAAGACAGGTCTAAAATTTAGACACTTGAAAAAGATTTAAGGCCAATTTACAGGAGCTGCCTTTTCATATCTGCTATAGCATTATGTGCAACATCATATCATGTGAACCGTGTGTTAAAGAGGAGTTTGCTTCCAAATCTGTCAGGGGCAGGAAATCAATCATTTTCTATGTCCATTTTTGTCATTTTTCTCACAATTTTTCTGTTTCCAAAGACAAAGTTTTGTTTCAATATCGGTTGAGGCCAACTTTCTTTCCGGCGTATTTTCGCCTCTCACTTCTGCTGAAGTAAGTGAGAAAAGTAGTCGATGGCTTTGGAAAGAAAGTAGTGTTAGTACTGCTATATGAAAACCAGGAAACACATGTGCGTCACCGACCGCCATGATATGACCTTAGCTGTTAAAGTGGCGTTAAACCCCAATACAACCAGCCAACCAATTGTTTCAATATCACATTTGATTTGTTGTCTGCAAAGTTTAATGCATTCAAGTTGGATAAGTGTAAAATTTTGTCATGTGATAAAGGATTTATAAGCCATCTTTCACAAAGATCAGACAACAACACATTCTGTGCGTCTGATCTGGGATCTACACTGTCCAATGAGAAAATATTTTTCCCCAAAGAACAAGTTTCATGATTTTCCTGTCGGCTGGACAGTTTCTTTTTGGTTATTTAGCAGAGTAAGAGTTAAAACTTTTGACCCAAAAATAATTAAAGTAATAAGTCAGGCAGATTAGTCAAATTTTTTTACACACCCAAATTCAAAAGTCATCCTAACAGTGTGAAACCTGGACATAAACAAACATTGTTGACCCTGATAATTGACAGGTTTTGGACAAGTTCATATCTTAATGTGTCAATATAGCTGGGATCTGTTACTTAAGAATCTCACCATTTCATAAAAATTATTTTGTACTGAGTCAGTCATCTAAACTTTCAGAGAATCGATCCTCAGAGTGCCACATAACTCTAGTCATTCTCAGTCTAACTCTTTACCACACAATCCCGACTTTTAACAACCCTTAGAAAGAAGCCTTTGAAAACATTGTGAGAAAAGGAGAAAATGCTGGTAACCAGCATTTTCTCCTTTTCCAACAATATTTTCTGCTCTATCATGGTGTCATTTTCCCCACATTTACTTTATCACCTGCAATTGTTTTCAATGTTGATTAGTCTAGAATATTGTCTTTTGGTAGAGTTAAGTTGCTGAAATACCACACAATCTTGTTATTTAACTCTTTACCACATAATCCCGACCTTTAACGACCCTGACAAAGAGGGCTTTTGAAAACATTGTGGGAAAAGGAGAAAATGCTGGTTACCACCATTTTCTCCCTTTCACACAAGGTTTTCTAATCTATCAAGGACAATTTTTTCCATTTGAACCACATTGAAATTGTCATCTGCAATTGCTTTCAATTTGGACCAGTCTATTATTTTGTTGTGTGGTAAAGAGTTAAACAAACTGACCAAGACAGCTTTAAAAAACATTGTGGGAAAAAGAGAAAATGCTGGAATCACAATAATTCCTACCCTCCTCAAAATAGATTTCAATTGTTAAGTCACATTTATTTCGTCATCTGCAAATGTCTTCAATTCAGATTTGTCTAGAATTTTGTCAGGATTTTCTCAAGTTTTCCCACTATGTTTTCCAAAGCCTTCTTTATCACGGGTATTAAAACTCAAGAATTGTGAGGTGAAGGGTTAACTCTTTACCACACAATCCCTACTTTTCACTACCCTAAGAAAGAAATCTTTGGACAACATTGTGAGAAAAGGAGAAAATGCTGGTACCCAGCATTTTCTCCTTTTCTCACGATGTTTTGAACCTTTCCCAAACAAAATTTTAACTTTTGATTCACATTTTATTTGTCACTTGAAAATGCTTTCCATTTGGAATAGTCAAAAATTTTGTCATTTGGTATAGAGTTAACCTTTTACCCCATAAATCATTTCTAAGGTATCTCAAATTGACCCTAAATAACAGTAAGTATGAAGCAGTTTTTCATGAGAATATGACACCTTTTGATAGCATAGAAAACATTGTGACAAAAGATGAAATTGCTTGTCACGAGCAATTTCACCTTTTGCCACAATGTTTTCAAAAGGCTCCTACAAGCAATGCATAGAAATGAGTATCTATGGAGTAAAGGGTTAAAGTCAAAAGTTTTGTCACCTGGACAAGTTCGAGGTCAATTAGTACAAAGCCTACCTGGAGAGGAATACGGATACAAATCCGTGACATTCATCCCTTTTCCCGACTCATTACTGATGCTGAATCGTCTCACATAATTTCCGTACCAAGCCGACTTGGGCGAGGGTTCAGTCCTGTTTATTGGCATTACACTTTCTATTGTTTCTATAGTTTCCATTTTTGTAAATCTCAGATTTTCTATGAAATTTCACTATCTAAATTCTGAAACTTATTTTGACAGTTGGCTTTAAATTAGTTTGTCTATCAACTTCTCAAGTTCATTTCCAGCTGTTTAAGTCAAACATACCAAAATTACACAATCTGATTACTCCCTTTCTCAATTTGATACACAAATACTAATTTTTATCCACATAACACTTCAGCTCTCAAGCTTGGAAAGAATGAAGCCTACAACATACATGTATATCAGTAGGACAGCCACTTTTGTGATACAACCAAAATACTGGTAAAATCAGCGTAAAACACCATATAATAAATTATTCCCCTTTATTATATCAGCTTTTGACAGACAAGATTTTGGTAGCAAGCTTCCAATCATAAAAAAAAACCCTCCAATTTAGTAGAAGAGATAATTGATATGACATAACGCAATTCCTGAACAATAAAAAATCTGATTGGTGATGATAGGTCCCATACATAGCATAGGTAATAATCATAGCTCAGAGCTCCAGATATTTTTTTAGAGAGCAATGGTATTCTAAATCCATTATCTTTTTTCCCAAACCCTATGTTGTGGGTACTCATTAGAATCGTCTCGATGAGACAATTCTAATGAGTACCCATAACATAGGGTTCAGTTGAGAATAAAAAATATTTTCATTTAAGAAATCAAAATCGCTCTCTCTATCTGGAGCACTAATAGCCTCATATTTCCCTCAGCTAAATATACTGTCGTAATGAAAACATCAAATGACTTTTTCTATCTTAAAACAATATAGGTGTTCAAGGTAATTTTTATTTATATATAAGTTGAAAGACCATTTCTTACATTCATAACAGTTTCTGATTGTAAGTTCTAAGCAATATTGGCAAAATTCACTGTCAGAAACATTTCCTTTGTGTAATTAATAACAGAATCAAAGAAAAATAAACTGCTTGTTTTTTTTTTTTTGAATAAAGGAAATTGAATGACAAGAAATTTCTCTCAAATTTAAAAAAAAATCACTAACATAAATAATTATAGAAAAATAAAGGTTACAGTATAAAACTGAAATAAATAAACTCTTTACAAAATTATGAAACTTTAAGACTGGTCCAAATTAAAAGCACTTGCAGATGACAAATTAAACATAACTCAAATTGAAATTTGTTTCCAGCAGGGAATAAACAGTAAGGAAAAAGGAGAAAATGCTACATTAAGAGAAAAGAAGAAAATGGCGGTTACCAGCACTTTCTCCTTTTCCCACAATTCTTTCAATAGGCTTCTATCTCAGGGTTATTAAAACCAGGAATTGTTTGGTAAAGGGTTAATAGTATTACTCATGATAATGAAAACAAACTAAGTCACTTAAATTATCTTCACAACTTCTTTTTCTCTCCAAGTCATTTCTGCTTCCTTAATTATAAAAAGGTTCCAAGAAAAAATTTCAAAATGAAAAAAAATATTACCATAATAAGGATTTGAATAAATTAATCAAAGAACAAAAGATTAATTAATAAAAATTCCAGATTCACATTCAGACACACACAATAATGAGAATGCACTTATTTTACATTAATTCACTATCTGTACAGTAACCACAAGTATTCTTTCCTCTGGCTCTCCTGTACCAAGTTCTTTCTCAGTCTAACACCTATCCATATGTTTCTTAGCCACAAGAGAGCAAGCATTTATCCTTTGCCCATTGTTATTATCATTTTGGTCCCTGATTGATCACTGCCATTAGCATATACACAGAACTTTTGGAATTCTTTGTTTCAAAATATTACTGTAATGAAAAACATTTTGATAAATGGAAAAATTGCCCAGTTTGGGCAATTTTTCCATTTATCACAATGTTTTTATAAAAGTCATATATACTGATGCAATGAAGGGTGTCTACGTGTAAAAAAAAATCACTGACAGAACAAAAGGATGCTTTTTATCTACCTTTCTCACTGTATTACCTTCACCCAATCCCCTTTGACAAGTAATAATATTGCCTCTTGGAGTGTTTCCACCATACATTATTCTTCTATACTTTCAGTTCTTACCAAGTTACAATATTTCTTCACCTTGGTGAACATTCTGGCAAAAGGATAAATTGCTTATAGCATGCAATTTATCCTTTTACTCATAGCATTTCATGTTCCTTTAACAGATTTTACTTCTTTTTCACTTTGACAATCTGGGCCGTATTCACCAACCATTCCTAAGAACGTTCTTTGTCTTATCCTCCAGAATTTTCTACATTTGTAAGTAACACAACCTCTGATTGGCTAAACTGAATGGTTTAGCCAATCAGAAGTTGTGTTACTTACAAATTTAGAAAATCTTGGAGAATAAGACTAAGAATATTCTCAAAAATGGTCGGTCAATATGGGCCCTGAATTATTTACCAATGTTGTTTTTCAAACTCATTGTATGTGGGTATCGTATTAACTTAAAGTCATTCTTTACAACATTTTTTCAAGACTTCAACAAGGTAACTGCTTTGACAAAATGTCAAAACTACACATACAACAACCACACCAGGGCTATAATCATTTTCTTTCAAAGCAGCCGAGCAAAAATTCAGGTTACCAGCACTTTTTGCCTTTTCCCACAATGTTTTCTTAAGATTAATCTTAATTCCTAAATGCCATTAAAACATGAGACTTTTTGAGGATGGGTCAGTTAAAAGGGTAACAAAGGGGCTGTCTGCAAGAATCCAGTTACCTTTTATATGATCCTTATCTTGCTATCCTGGGATCAACAGAAACAAACAACATCAGGCCTGGAATCAATTTCCATAGATAAGTAAATTGGAGAAAAAGGGCAAAAAGGGGCTTACTACTTGAACCATTATAGAGGATGCTTATCTTGAAAATCTGTATGTTATACCTACAGTTGGTACAAACAGATCAGTGAGGGAATAATTCCATTTGGAGAGATCACCTTTGGTCATATTCAATAATACTTAAAGAGCCTTATGTGACCTTATTTGCCTTTGAAGCCAGTGAATATCAAGATCAGAATACACAAAACATGCAGTTTGATCTTTGGTCTGCACGGATAGTTTTGCTAAATCTTTATACAGACATAACAAACCATCAAATCACAATCATTTGGGTCTTATTTTTTTACTGAAAATGTTTGCTGAGTTTACTCAGCTCTCAAAGGGTTCATCCTATCTACATTTTTAAAGTTCCAGTAAAGGCCAAAATATAAAATAGGTTTCATAATACATTTAAACCATACCATTTAGAAGTATGAACATTTTTCTGGGTATGGTAGTCTGTTAGGCCTCTTGTCAGGCCATAACACAAGAATTTTAAAATCAGGCAAAAAGTAAACAAAAACATAGCTACCTCAAAGGTTTAACCTTGTTTTGAAACAATTTCTTTGGCAACAACTTACACTTGGACCAACCGTACAAAGACGGATTATCATCTTCAGAATAATTTCCATACTTTTAAATGGTATGGTTTACTTATGGACTTCATTGTTACTTTAATTCCAAAAATATCTTTGCCATTCTGTTTGCTGAAGTCTTTGAACTTAGAACTTGAATAATTTGTATAATGAATGGCGCTCAGGATTTGTATTGGAATGCCATCTTAACAGCTTTGGTCATAATTATCACAGCGATCAGTGCATCTATGCATGTGGTCCCCTGCATTCTCACATCAAGTACTGACACAAATGTCTTTCCAAGTTAGTGACTACTTTCTCACATGTATCCAGGATGAGGGGTAAAATATCTGTGAAATAAGTGTGCCTTAACTCAGGGCATCAAACTCGCAGCCACATAGTCATGAGTCGGATTGTGTTATTGTTATTCTGTCACATTCAGTGAGCTATGAGAACAATCCTTAAAATTTGCAGAAATGGAACACTTTTGGATTCAAAGGGCCTATTGGTACTTATGTGTTCACCAAGCTTTTACTGAGATTACTATCTCACCATCCTGGATACTGTTTTACAAGTGAAAAACAGTGAATCAAAGCAGAAATCAATCATAAGAGGAGTGACCCTGCTGATGAGCCAAACAGGCTTTTTGGTTGATAGCATATCTTCCCCTCACAGGTAACTTTTTGGAAAGGTTTATATAACAAACAGCATTGAATGAAAAATATTGATCAACAATACCCCTTAACAATACAATCTAGACTTTCTGCAAACGACCCTTAATTCTTTACCAAACAACAAAATTTTAGACAGGTCCAGATTTTTCCCACATTGTTTTTATCCTATAAACGTGACTGTACTTCTGTCTTTTTAGACCCAGTTAGTCATTTGCAAAAGTTTCAAATTTGGGTATTTTTTTTATTGTAAAGATATAACCATGTAACTGAAGGAGTGAGAAACAGAAAGACATTGTGAGAAAACCTTCTTGTTTCATTTTGCCAATGTTACCACAACTCATTTACAACAGATGTGCTGAAAAACAATCAAAAAGTGCCTATCAGAAGCCCACAGACCATCACAAAGATAAATGCATTATCATATTTGAAAATAGTATTTTGGTGATTATGGTTATTATTAGCAGATGATTCGATAGTGACTGACTGATGAACCACGTTCTGGCTGGCCACACCTGTTTACACCTATGATAGATCAATGATAGATAAATAAAGTATTCCTATGAGGTCATTGTCTGAAAGAATTACCTGAGTGAGACAAAACATTTCTTCTGGAAACAAAGACACAAAGAAACAATGTAATTAACTTTTAGAAACATTCCTCAAGAATCATTCACTTTACACCCTTAACCATTTAACGAACGACAAATTTTGGACCAGACCAAATTGAAAGCATTAGCAGATGACAAAATAAATGTGAATGAAACATGAAAATTTATTTTGGGAAAGGTAGAAAACATTGTGGGAAAAGGAAAAATATGCTGGTTACCAGCATTTTCTTCTTTTCCCCCAATGTTTTTAGAAGGCTTCTCTCTCAGGGTCGTTAAAAGTTGGAATTGTGTGGTTAAGAGTTAAGCACATTTCACAACAAAAATTGCCATGACAGTCAGTGTAGACAAAGATCAGATTATACAAAATATGCAGACTGATCTCAGATCTACACTGCCTCTTTTGCTGAAACATTCTTTTGTACCCTTCCCAAGGCAAATCACATTATTTTGATTCAATTATATTTGTTGTCTTGCGAATGCTTTGAATTTGGGCAGGTCACAAATGTTGTTGTTTGGTACAGAGTTAATGAAGAGTCTACTGTGGAACTTTTCCAGACTAATTGTGTGTGAAATTTATCTCATTTAACTGCAATAAACTGTCATATTCATGATTAAAATGCTCTGCAAATAATTAAGAACATGCAATCTAGAGTTGTAACAGCGCTGGTCTTGAGTACCATAGGTCTGAAAAATTACAGAAGTTACAGAACTGTTTTAACCCTTTACCATACAATCTCGACTTTTAAAATCCCTGTGAAAGAAGCCTTTGAAAACATTGTGGGAAAAGGAGAAAATGCTGGTAACCAGCATTTTCTCCTTTTCCCTCAATGTTTCCTTCCCTTCCCAAAACAAATTCTAATCCTATAGTCACATTCATTTTGTGACTAGTCTGCAAATGCTTTCAATTTAGACCTGTCTTCAAAATTTTGTCGTTTGGTAAAGAGTTCAGAATATCAGTCCTGCATGTTAGAATGTCTTCCTGAACACTTCGATCCAGAAATTGAACAACCCAACTGAAAGAAAAAAACATTTCAAAAATATTGCAAGTGACCAGATTTTTTTTCTTTTTTCCCATTTTTTCCTGCTCTTTGATACCTTAAATATGTAAATTTCAACTTTTTTAAATCGCATTTAATTTGGTTTATTTGTTTTGGAGTTTAACATCATTTTGAAAGCTTCTGCCATATCAGAGCAGTCAATGCACATAGCATAATTGTGTTTCTCACACCAGTACTAAAACAAAGTCAGTCACTGATCATTAACTCTTTCACATGCGAAACAGTAAGGGATGAAAAATAGGCTGAAAGAAAGTTTTCCTCAACTGGTTTTCTAACTCACAGCCACCAGATCACAAGTCAGATACACTTAAACCAGAGCTACCGGTACCCAGCCAGTCTGTATCTTCATTCCATTTTGACATATCCTAGATTTTACTCCTTCAGGGCAAAATATATATCCTCAACCACTTCTGAGGACTAAAAATATGATCCACTTCAACTCAGAAAGATCTGTCTTAACCCATTACCACACAATCCCTACTTTTGATGCCCCTGAGAAAGAAGCCTTTTGAAAACACTGTGGGAAAAGGAGAAAATGCTGGTAACCAGCATTTTCTCCTTTTCCCACAGTGTTTTCTACCCTTCCCAGAACAAATTTCAATTTTTCAGTCACTTTTATTTTCAGGGTTCCCACAACTTTCTGCTTGCAAAATTCCAGACTTTTTCCAGACTTTTTCCAGGATTTTTTTTCAAAATTCAAGGTTTTTTGCGATAGAAGAACTGGAACTGCAAAATCTTTTGAAAGTTACTTTCTTACATACATTCCTTGTTTTAATGAAAAATTGAGATTTAAAGAACATTCTAACAGCATGATAGTTATTTCATTTCTTTACTTGGCCAGTTACAAAACTACAAAGGACCAAATATAGATTCAGATCAGCCTATCCATACTGGCAGTTAATAAGGATCCATGCTGTTCTTTTAGAGTTCCTACAAGTAATGAAGAATTTGAAGGCAAATAGTATAGATCCTCATAAGACTACATAATCTGGCATATTAGGAACAATAAGACCATTATGGTCCTATATCACTCACCTGAGTACTAAGCAGTAAAGGTCTACAGTGAAAATAAATACCAAATATCAAAGTTCAAGGCCAAATAATTCTGACAGGGTATGTAACTGTGCAAAAAGCATTTTCTTCTTTTCCCAAAATACTTTCACAACCCTTCTTCTTCAAGGTCATTGACAGTCAAGATTGTATAGTAAGGGATTGAATTAACTTTCAGAGGTAAGGCATTCATTTCCTGGTCAAAATGGTGGTCGAATGACAGATTAAAAAACATCACTCACTCATTGTTAAGACACGAAAGACATGTATGCCAAGGACTCTAGAAGATAACCGTCAATGTGGATGGATGGGCCAACTGACTGTAATTGGTCCGTAATGAAATTCTACATTTAGTCCCCTTTTTTGATAATATGTTGTTTCATGAAATAAAATCAAGTAACTATTGTCTGTGGCTTAACTCTTTACCACACAATCCCGACTTTTAACGACCCTGAGAAAGAAGCCTTTGGAAAACATTGTGGGGAAAGGAGAAAATGCTGGTAACCAGCATTTTCTCCTTTTCCCACAATGTTTTCTACCCTGCTGGAAACAAATTTCAATATTTTACTTACATTTATTTTGTTGTCTGTAAATGCTTTCAGTTTGGACAAGTCTATGATTTTTGTCATTTGGTAAAAGAGTTAACAAGATGAACTTTAATTACATTTTGTCTTGTAATGAAAGAGATATTGGTCCACAGCAGAAATAAACACCAAGCCCCCTTTTTCCATGACATGACATTTAATGAAAAAATGTAAAATATTGTTAGTGGCAAACTATCATAAGGAACACATGTACATAAATTCCATCTTGTTTCAGTGCAGAAGAATTTTAAAGATTTCCTTCTTTGTTCCCATGCTCAAACTTGTGACCACCAGGGCTGGGCCAGTTTAAACCCCTGGGGTATCATATGAACAAACTTGGTAGAGGTCCTCTAGAAGATAGTACATACAAAATATCAACGCTCTAGGACTTCCAGTTTCAGAGAAAAAGAAGTTTTCCGTCTTTGTTCCAATGTTTCAAATTTGTGACCCCTGGGGCGGGGCCAGTTTGAAGCCCGGCTGCATCATATGAGCAATCTTGGTAGAGGTCCAATAGATATTGCATACCAAATATCGAAGCTCTACAACTTTGTGTTTCAGAGAATAGATTTTTCAAAGTTTTCTTTTATCATTCCCATGTTCAAACTTGTGACCCCCGGGGTGGGGCCAGTTTTGACCCCCAGGGGTATTATATGAACCATCTTTGTAGAAGTCCACTAGGAGATGCTACATACATGTACCAATTATCACAGCTCTATGCCTTCTAGTTTCAGAGAAGATTTTCAAAGATTTTGCTCTTTTTTTTCTTTGGTTGCCATGGCAACCAGAGTTATGGGTGGAATAACTTTGGTAGAGATTCAAATAAGGGACATCCCTGCCAAGTTTCATCACGACTGGCCTAGTGGTTTAGGAGGAGAAGATGTTAAGAAATTGTGGACGATGCACAACAGACATAGGGCGATCACAAAAGCTCACCTTGAGCACTTTGTGCTCAGGTGAGCTAAAAATGTGTTGTTTTTTCCAATATTGGGTATTGGTTTCTTTATGATTTAAGACTTAGAATCAAGTATTTGCATATCATTTACTATCATAGTGCATGACAGTTTTGTTGCAAGCCTTCAAGTTTCTGAAAATACGAATAATCGTAACTTTGTTAGATTTAATACTTGAAGTGTTTTGATCCATGATTGCAGACGAGCGCTTACTTTCAGTTTCCTCCGACTCGTGACACTCGTCAACTTCATTCCGACTACAATCATAACGCGGCTTCATAAAGATATAGTTTTTTAACCTTTTAGACCCCTATGGATTTAAATTTTCAGTAATATTTACTGTTGTAGCTCAATTTCACGTCAATTCACTCCAACTCGTCTCCCGGAAAATACAAAGCACAGCTGCATTGTATTTTAGGATAAGTACCGAGTTCTCCGAAATCAATACGCTGGATCCCGGTTTGTTTGAATGTTAGAATAACTATTCCGGGACCAGTGAACCTACAAAAAGACCGTATGTATTTGGGAAATTCACCTTCTTCGGTCTATATATCTATTGTAGAAAATATTAGACCTTTATCAAAAAAAAAAGGAGGACGCAGACCGCAGATTAAGATGGTCCTGAATTCTTGTTTCATACCCAAAACGTTTCATACTTTTCCCGGGTTTTTCCCGACTTTTCATAGATATAACAAAATTCAAGACTTTTTCAAGACCGGGAACGGGTTTTACGAAATTCCCGACTTTTTCCCGTTTTCCCGACTGCGTGGGAACCCTGTATTTTGTTGTCTGCAAATGCTTTCAATTTGGACCAGTCTAAAATTTTCTCGTGTGGTAAAGAGTTAACTCATTAACCCAATACCCCATAAGGCATTTCTATGGTATCACTAATTGACCCTTAATAAGAGCAAGGATGAAGCCCTTTCATATGTGTATATGACACCTTTTGATAGTATGGTAATGGATTAAAGGCTAAAATGAGGAAGATATGATTTATATCGGTATCAGTCTGCAAATAAATTTATTTCTGCAGGTTACAAGTCTAACCTCTTGCCGAACCATTCTATGTTCAGCTCTTTACCAGACAACCCCAGATTTTCATGACTTTGAGAAAGAAGCCTTTTGAAAACATACTAAGAATAGGAGAAATTTCTGGTAACCTGTATTTTCTCCATTTCCCATGTATTCTTGCCTTACCAAGAACAAATTTCTTCATTTTGGCAACCTTTCATAAGTAGTCTACTAGTGCTTTCAAATTTGACCAGTCTAAATTCTTTGTCATTTCATAAAGAATTGGTAATTTTGACAAAAACTGTTCAAAGATCTTACATATTGCATATAACAGGCATTACCATTTTATGCCCGTGGTTATCATATATTTGCATTTATAAATGAATTGATTACATAATCCCTAAAATTCCATTGACCTCACAACAAACAATTTAACTTGTCTATATCATGTTTCTAACAATTTTATCTCTTACAGCCAATTTAAATTCCAATCTTCAATGTAAATCATCAGAAGTTATCTTTTCAGTACCCTATGTGTTTGTACGTTTCCTCAAGGCCATTACACTAATGTTATGACCCAGGGCTCCCGCAGATAAGAGGAAGTGATGGTATTCTAAAGTTATAATTCTCCACTAAACCCTATGTTGTGGGCACTCATTAGAATCTCCAAATGAGTACATACAACATAGAGTATTAAAGTTTTAAAATCAAAATCACTTCCTCTATGTCAGTATCTGAAGCTTGGATGACCTGAATTAAATTAATGAGACACATTCTGGAGAACAGGGATTTAATGCACATCCTTGCATAGTAATCTGACATTTAGTTCAACCCTTTACTCCATAGATACTCATTTCTACGCAGTGCTTGTAGGAGCCTTTAGAAAACATTGTGGCAAAAGGTGAAATTGCTCGTGACAAGCAATTTCACCTTTTGCCACAATGTTTTCTATGCTATCAAAAGGTGTCATATACATATAAGAAACAGCTTCATCCTTGCTGTTATTTAGGGTCAATTAGAGATACCATAGAAATGCCATAGGGTTAATAAAAAGTATCAATTTTGGCTTACAACAAGCTATTGTCCGATTCCTGTGCTATGTGATGCATTATTATTACCGTGTTTTGGTGTGTATAACACGTACATTTTTTCAGCTCTGAATAATTTCAATTCAAACTGGGGACTGCGTGTTATACACTACAATAGGCAAAACCATGGTTTTTTTGTGTGTGTTTTTTTTTGTTTGTTTGGTTTTTTTTTTTTTTTGGGGGGGGGGGGGGGGGGGGTGTAGATACAAAAACGGCAACATTCTCTCTCGCCACAGCCTTAACTTTCGTCATCATCCCATTTCAACTTTTACCGATTAAAAAAAAACATTATGTTTTAATTTTGTTAAAATGTACTTGTACATTCTTTGTTTTGTTTGAATGGTGTTTTACGCCGCTTTCAACAGTATTTCAGTCATATCACGGCGACAGTTCACATATTCATGTTTCCTGGTGTACATTCTTAATATGTGGATTAGGATTCGTAATTTCTCGATTCTATCAGCCATTTTGGCAATAACGAACGTATCCCGGACTGATAAATATTGATTTACTGTTATTGTCTGATTCGTCTCATATTTTTTTATTCTTTGTTAATTTCTTAAAATTGAACAATTATAAAAGAGTAAAATAATTATTAAGAAAGAAATGAATGATTTAAAAATATATATTTATCGCTACTTTTTACAAAAACCATGATTTACATCATAAAGTCTAGATCTCTGTTTATTTCACACCTGTCACATTTGTCGATCGAGGTGAGAAAATAGGAAATTAACTACGATACGGTCGTCAGTTCGATGTGTGAATTTGCAACATGTCATAAGCTGGCATGTTTTTATAATCCCCCGAGCACACCTCAAATCATTATCATTTCCACTTTGATTAAAAAATGGTTATTTCCCTTTGATAAAGTATCACCATTTACAATATTTCAAGACAGCGACCTAATCTTCACATGTTACGATATTTTGGTCAATTTTTGATGCGTGTTGTACATCCGAGCAACCTTTTTTCCTCGGATCTGATGCTGAAAAAGGCCTGTGTGTTATACATGCCTGCGTGGTATACATAGCGTTTTACAGTATATTAAGAAAGTCCATCAGATATTAATGGATCCTCAAAGTCTATTTTTTCCATCAACTGATATCAAACTGGAAAATAAGCCTGAATGATAGACATCTCACTTTGAAATTGAATATTGAATATTTCACAGATGAAAGCATAACTATTAACATCAGAATCACTCATCTTGAAAACAAAATTTTCTACAAAAAAAAAAACTCTAAAGTTTCTAACACCCATTCATGAATACTGCAGTTTGATAATCAAGGGAAGTAATAAGTAACAAACTGCATCTCCTACAGTAGGATTTATTTCCCTTTATTGATGTTTCAATTAAAGTGACCATATTATAAGCCGATGCTAGGGCCAAATTTGACCCCAGGGCTATAATTTGAAGAAACTTGTTAGAGGTCTATTTGATACAGCTACATACCAAATTTGGTGGTCCAGAATCTTCAGATATGAAAATTTTTAAAGCTTTTCAAAATTCTTAATTTTTGTGGCAATGCCATCCACTGTTTTTGAAGGAATCAAATTCTTTCAAAAAATTCTGAAGAGGACCATTTCTGTTAAGTTTCATCAAATTTGGATGGGTAGTTTCAGAGAAGAAGATGTTTGAAATAAAAGTTAATGTACGCATCATACATGCATGGACGGAAACCAGGCTATGATATAAGCCTACTGGCCTTCTGCCAGTGATGCTAAAAAGGAAAAAAAAATTTCCATTTTGAATAAGAAAAGAAAAGTAGTCTGCGGTTCATATTCAACTACCACTCTTAAGAACATTTTTAGATTTTTTTCTTTAGACCAAATGTTAGAGCCTATTAGAAGTTGTTTTACTTTCAAAACTATAAAACTTTGATAATACATTTAAGAACCTTTTGAAGAAAGCTTGGTGAATTATCTCCATGTTTTTCTCCAGTTGGTCACAAAGATTCAAAACGGAATAATCCAGATTTCAAAAATAAGACAAGCTGCTAATAATGCCAAACAGTACTATCTCAATATGATTTGCAGAAGTGGATTTCATCTCTAAGCAACACTTCCAAAATAAATGTTTTTAACAAGGCAGAGAAGACAAAGATCAGACTGCATAAAACATTCATTGTAATCATTTCCTACAATGCTAATGACATTTAAGCTGAGTTAGCTACAGACATATCTAGTTACAAGCATGTCCTTTTCCCATAACCTTTCTGGTATTTAAATTAAACTATTATCCTTTCTTCCAGTTTTTACCACACAATCCTGACTTCTGACAGGCTATAGAAAACACTGTGGTAAAAGGAAACATAGCTGGTAACCAGCACTGTCTCCTTTTCCCAAAATATCTGCTATCTTTTCAAGGACAAATACTATCATTTGAAAAACATCTAAATTATTATCTATAAATTTCTTCAACATGTACAAGTCTAAAATTTTGCAAAATTACTGAAAGAGGTAACTCTTTCCCGCACAATGACAACTTTTAAAGACCCTGGGAAAGAAGCCACTTGAAATTCTGAAATCATTGTGGAAAAAGGAGAAAATGCTGGTAACCAGCATTTTCTCCTTTTCCCACAATGTTTTCTACCCTATCAAAGAAACATTGCACCAATTGAGCCACATTAAAATGTCCTCGGCAAATGCTTTCAATTTGGACAAGGCTAAAATCTTTTCATCTGGTACAGGGTTATGCCTTTACCAAAGGGCAAAATTCTAAACTCATTAAAAGTTTAAAGCTTTTACAGACAACAAATTAAATGTTACAAAGATAAACAGGTTTGCATCAGAAAGAGTAGACAGCATTGTAGGAAACAAAGAAATGCTAGTAACCAGCAGTTTCTCCTTTTTCCACAAGTTAAAAAAAAAAACCTCTTTTCTAACCTGTTACCACACAGCAAAACTTAGACCTATCCAAATTCAAAGCATTTGCAGACGACAATTTCAGAGTGGCTCCAATGGTGCAATTTTGCTTTGATAGGATAGAAAACTTCGTGGGAAAAGGAGAAAATGCTGGTAACCAGCATTTTCTCCTTTTACCACAATGTTTTCTATAGGCTTCTTCCTCAGGGGCGTAAAAAGTAGGGATTGTGTGGTAATGGGTTAAAAGGCCTTTAACTGTATACAGAGTAAGACTTTACCACACTATCCTCCCTGAGGGAAAAGGCTTTTGAACACCATGGGAAAAGGAGCAACTGCTAGTAGCCAGCATTTTCTACTTTTCCAACCATGTTTTCGACCCTTCCAAACACAAGTTTCAATTTGCATTTGGTGCAGAGAAATGTCAGTTGGTTTCATTATTATCCCAGTGGATAAATTATTTCATACTGAGCATCAACTGTACAAAAATCAACCTTTGACCCCTTTACCACACAATTAAGAGTTTTAATGAACATGGAAAGAAAGCTTTTAAAAGTGTTGTGGGAAAAGGAGAAAATGCTAGTAACCAGCATTCTGTTCATTTCCCACAATCTTTTATCTTTTACATACAAATCCCAGTGCTTGTGCCATATTTGGAAATGCTTCTAGTTTGTATCAGTCTAATATTTTGTCATGTGGTAAAGAGTTAAAGTACTTTGCAGACTGTGTAAATCTAGATCAGACTCAACAAAATGTCTACCTTCAGTCTGAGGGTGTCTGCTGCGATGCTATTTTTGCGACTTTTTTTAAGTCTTCCCATGAATGTGAAGAACAGTCACAAACATAGCATCAGAGCAGACACCTTCAGACATACTGAAGGTACAAAATGTCCAGTTTGATCTTTGATCTTCACTATCAGGTTTGCTCAAACACTACGAAAGAAAGGCACTCCATTACAATTGTTCTAAAATGATTGATTAAATAATGTTTTGCACAGCTTTCAACATTATTTCAATCACATCATGGCTACAGCTTGCAATTTTGTGCATGTAAATCCTAGGTCTTGCCAAAGAACACTACCACAAAAGTACCCAAGTGGATCCAGTGCTGCTCAAACCCTGGCCTTAGGTCAGAGTCCTAAACTTTACCACTGCAGTACTGCCTGTTCTAGAATGAAACTTGGGTTATTTTGCACTTTAACCCTTTACCAAACAAGAATTTTTAAACAGGTCCAAACTGAAAGCACTTGCAGAAGACAACAAAAAAAGTAGCTCAAAAATTGAAACTTGTTCCTAGCAGAGTAGAAAACATTTTGGGAAAAGGAGAAAATGCTGGTTACCAGCATTTTCTCCTTTTCCCACAATCTTTTCAAAAGGCTTCTATCTCAGGGTCCTAAAAACCAGAGATTGTTGGGTAAAGGGTTAAGTATTTACAGCAGGATGAAAATTTAGCTTTGTCAATGCTAATAGCATGAAATACGGACCAAATGATAAACATGTCTGTGAAAGGGTACAAAACATTATTAGAAAAGGAGATAATATTGGTTGCCAGCATTTTCTCTTTTTCTCCTGATGTTTTCAAAAGTTCTTTTTCTTTGGGATCCTTTGCTGTAAGGGTTAACACAGGAAAGTCAAATTCCACTACAGGAAAAAATAACAATAAAAATCCAGTGTTTACAGCTCTTTTAACACCGAAACATCATAATAAAATACCGAACACCATTCAAACACACATTGAGACATCATGTAAGGACACCACATTTAAAACACTACACAAAGCTTATTGCATTGTAAATTTCATCCTTACTAATCTCTATTGCCTTATCAACAGGTGCCCATAAAATGTCCCGAAGTCTATTTGTCTCTCTGTGAGCTGTCCTGATAATACTGGGCTAATTATTTCCCCTGTCTCTCCTTTCTCTGGGATGAGAATTGCTTTTGTTTTTACAGCACAACAAAATTTTAGACTGGTCCGAATTGAAAGCACTTGCAGACTACAAAGTAAACCTAACTCCAAATCAAAGGACTGAAAGTCCTGAAAAGCGGATTTGTTGAACAGTTTCCAGCTATTTGGTGTGATGTGAAAAATCTTTTAACTATTTTCTCCTATTCCAATAGTGTTTTCAATTATATGAGTAAACTTAAGTTCATTTACAGGTATCATTTTCTTTTGTCTGCAGATGCATTTAACTCTTTCCATATTATAGGCAGCACCAGAAGCTTTGATGGACAGTGTGGGTCAAGATCAGACTGCACAGAAAATGCAGTCTGATCTCTGATCTCCACTGTTCCCTGCTTCATTGTAGATTCATGACCGAATTGTTTCTTGATCTTGCAAGAAATGTATTTTTAGCCTTTGAGACAATGCAATTAATTTGTTCAGTAGTGAAAGCGTTAAAGTGCCTAAAACTTGTCATATGCGACAGTAATGAACAATGAAATGGCATTAATTTGATTACCATATTTGATTAAAAAACAAGAAGTACCGCAACTTATACATAGATGGTTGACATAGACTAACCTGAACAAGCTTACAAAATTAACTCCCATCTAAATGTGGATCTGGGGTCATGCATGGCTCACTAGTAAAGTGTAGGACTTGTTACCTGATGGCCCAGCCTCATTGGATTCACAATGTTTTTTTCTGCAAGAGTGTCCTTAGGCAAGACAACGCAGTGCCCTAGCCTAGTACATGTGCTACTTAAAGCCAGACATACAGAAATAAGCTAGCTGTAGCAGTCATATGACTGAAATAATGTTGAGAATGACAGTAAACATCATTCAATTAATCAAATGTGGATCTAACATTGGCCTGCATGGTTAACTTTCATCTAACATTTCTGTCAGCCTCACAAAATGTAGCTGTTAACTCTTAGAAAACATTGGTAGACCAACATATTTTCAGTTTTCATTCTTACTTAGGTAAGACTTGTGTAATGGAAAACAGCTATTTCCACTAAATATCATCCTGCAAAATTAGCTATAGTTAAAAATAAGTATTATTGAACTACTTTCACAGATTCATTTTTGTCATTTTTTCCTTCTTTGAATTATCATTTGTAAATCTAAAACCACTATATTCTCAATTCAAAAAGAGATAATAATTACCTCCCTTTTCAGAAAACTAACAAAAGTATCAAAAATAATTTCAAGATAGGCATAAATGGAATTTCTGATCTGTTAGAAATGTGCAAAAATATCATTTCTGCATAAATCCTTATTTATCCTTATTTATCATCCAATTAGAATATTCACCGGAAATGCAATACAAGGTCTTACCTTAACTCTTTACAACACAATCCCGAATTAACAACTGTTAAGCCCTTTGAAAACAGTGTTGGAAATGGAGAATATGCTGGTAACCAGCATTTTCTCCTTTTCCCACAATGTTTTCTACCCAATTAAAGACATATTCCATCATTTGAGCGACATTCGAATTGTCGTCTGCAAATGCTTTCAGTTTGGACATGTCCAAAATTTCATTGTGTGGTAAAGAGTTAAGTCATTTTCCCCATCCCATTTCACCATTAAGGATACAAGGTAAGTGTGGCAATATTATCCTATTTTGAAGGATGTTCAGAAAAAAGAACTTTTGAAACAACTTATCCAATTGGCTGAGCTGTTTTTTGTCTGAGACATTGCTTTAAATCATATTAAAAATATTAAGAGCTCAGCCTAGGGTTTGTAAACATGTGAGCTTATATAGATACACTGGACATAATGATTCTATCATTCTTTTCTATAGCATTTTAAGCATTTCTAAATTCATCATTGTTCATCATTATGCAAGACTCTTTTAAAAGATTGAAACTTCTGTACTCAGACATTAAGGTTTTGATTTTTACAGTAGCATTTTACAATTCTAGCCTAAGCACAACAATTTCTAAATTTTTATATGGTTGGTATAATCATATAGACTGCAAACAATTCAAATCTAAAATAGTGAGCCAATGAGAATGGAATTTTACTATATTAGGCAGTCTGATCTTACTCTACCAGTACACCTGTTACAAACTATTATAGACTGTCTTCATTCTGAGGTATAAAGCATGCATTGTTTTGAAACTAGTATGGTTTAGTAAAAAAAAAACAATACAGGAGTCCTTTCTGGGTAAAAGAAATAGTGGCATTTTGTATGCAAGTTCTTACTGAAAGCACATTGTCCTTTCCATGACTCTTAACTCATAGTATCCTTTCAAGGTTCCTCTTAATTACAACACAACTTCAAACTATAAATTTAAAAATGAAATACAACATCAAACTAGTAACAATAATTTGATTGTTCAGGTAGAGTAATTTCTTCTTTTCTTTCATAAGAATGTTCTTGGTTTCATTCCTGAACTCAAAAATGTTTTGTAATAGTCTGAGAGGTGAAAACTAAGTGATGTGTTCAGTAATTTCTAAGATTTAGACCATGTGCAATTCATAATTATTGAATGTACCTTTCTTCTTTAAATAAATGAAAATTTACCTTGTATCTTCATAAAGAAACAAGTCAAGAAAAGTAATGATTGTACAAAAGAAATTAAGGTCAACTCATGCAGTGCCACAAAATATTAACTTGAAACCTTCAAGAATAATTTGATGGGGACTATTTTCTGGTTATCAGTAACTATTAGTGTCAACACTGTTTCAGTCTTACAGTGACAACAATTCATCCATTTCTGTACCTTTTGGGTTTTACTAGGGCTAGGCTGGTTCTCTGCGGTGTCTTGTCTATGGACATTCTACAACATCCTAGCATCTAGAAGAGGATAGAACCTGTGATAATCCATAAGTGGTCAAAACTGGTCAATAGTGGTCGACTTGTAGAAGTCAATTGGAAATTTAAATGGTCAGATGAGTTTTAAAACGGCATTTAGGCTAATTTGTGGATGATTTGTTGTGTGGATTTTTTCACTCAGATAAGTTGATTTCATCAATGTGAAAGAGAGGGGTGGAAAAACTGTTTTGTCCCTGCCAAGGATACTCATCAGCTGGCTTTTGCCACTTTTCCAAACTGTGTAGAAGTTCTTAATAAGGTCTTCAGTTTCATGTTTGACACCTAAGTAATTGCTTGATGATAAGATATTATCATGACTACTTACAAGTCATTATTTCATGTTTTAGGAATAAAGCCTGGTGTCAAGGATAATACCCCAAAATAGGGACACATAATTTGTCCCTTTGGTAATTTGATTTAACTCTTTACTAAATGACAAAATTGTAGGCTGTTCCAAATTGAAAGCATTTGCAGACAACAGAATAAATGTGACTGAGAAATTAAAATTTGGTTTGGGATGGATACAAAAAAACATTGTGGGAAAAGCAGAAAACACATTTTCTCCTTTTCCCACAATGTTTTCAAAAGGCTTCTTACTCAGGGTCATTAAAAGTCGGGATTGTGAGGTAAAGAGTTAAGCCACACCCGACTGAGGTAGAAAGGGTCAACTTTCAAACCTTTAACTGTTTTGATGGCACTTTACAGATGTAGGAAGACACTTAAATGTACTTCAAAGACATTGATGTATCCCAAACTATTGTTTATTTAATCAGTTAATGCCTTCTTCATGTGTACCACAAAATTCCTATACATTTCTATTAATAACAAACCTGCATATTTCACATGTTTGCCTATGAATGACTGCTTTTCTGCAATTTAACATGAGAGGTGGAGGGAGGGAGAGAGGGAGAGTGTGTGTGGAGAAACATTATCTAACCTGTAAGAAATGATAATCGACAAAAATTGTTTGCTTAAAAAAATGACCTCTATGCAGGTTCAATAAAGAGAGTCATTCTGACAACCTCTTCAGTTGACCAGCAATACTGTCTTTTGAATTATGAGCAAATAAAAAAGTGCCTTATTAATAAAAACTATGATACTGATGATAATATAATAATAAACCTTCATGAACAGGATATGTAAGAGGACAGCTTTTAATGTTAATTTAGAAACCAGACAGGTTTACATGTAAGCCAGTGATTTAATCAACTAAATCAACCTCCCCTATCTACCACAGCAATCGACCACTTGTGACCAGTATTGGCTGTTTATATCCGGTTAAAGCTGCCAGGCTGGTCAATACTCATATTGACCTGCTCTTTGCCAACCTTGCACACTATATATTAACTAAATCATTGCAAATATGTGCAAAAAATAACTGTTGTAGCATTATGAGCTACTTGAAATTAATATTTATACACTGGTATAACTGTTATTTATTACATCTAATGCATTTTTGAGAGAATCCATTTTCATGGTCTAAAGGAAAGACTTAACCCATTCCCAAATGACAAATTTTGGACCCTTCCAAACCAAAAGAGTTTGCAGACGACAATATTAGATTTGGAAAAAAATGGCAGAAAGTTCTCAAAAAGGGTTGAAAACACTGTGGGAAAAGGAGAAATTGCTCATTACAAGCAATTTTTCCTTTTCCCACAGTGTTTTCAAAAGACTTTTACTGCAGACACGTAAAAACCAGGGCTTGTTTGGGAAAGGGTTAAAATCATCACACATCATTGGGCAGAAAATAGTCCTTTTTTTTGAATATGTGAATCCAAGCCCTTGGTACAACTGAAGGTACTTTTGCAGCCAGAATAGATGAAGATCACACTCAGTGTGACATATTGCTATGCAGAGTAAAAAATGACTTTAACATAACTAAATTAAAACTTTCAAGTTGAATGTACAAATCCAATTATTGCTATTTTGAAGTTAATTCTTTTGGGAAACATACTTTCTTACAAGGCAGCATGGATCAAAGATCAGACTGCACTTTGTTGCAATCTGATCATAATCAACACTGTCTGCAAAAGGTCCTTGAGTAGCACTTATCAGCCTAAGGGTTAATGGCATTGGATCACTCTATAAAAGTTTAAAAACTATATAGGCATACTTTCACGCTAAGGTTTGAATTACATAAAACACAGTCACATAAAACACAGTCACTATCTTAAATATGGGCTGAGCTGCAGTTCATAATAAGAAATTAAATAAGTAAAAATAGTTATATAACTTGCTCTGTAAATGCACTTCTAATTCACAGGATCAGAAATATATCAAAGATGTCAAATCTATATGTCTAAAAGAAAGACGTATAGATGCATTTCTGTGCATCCTTTGTCATAAATTATGTACTAACTCGGCATTTTTTTTTTTTTTTTTGCCGAAATGTCACAAAATAAAATTCAAGGTATCAGAGGGACTAAAAATGGAGGTTTACATCTTGAAGACAAATTGGAAGCCTATCTGAGTCCTTTAGGATCCACGTTAGTGGATGTCTAGTTCACTGAGAAGGACACGATTTTCCATCAAAAACCTTCAGTTAAATTCGTGTCACGGGTTCGTACTTGGTCGGGGCCGTTTGTAAATAAAATATTTCTTACCGTCGATGACAAGACAGAAATATTGGTTCCATGCTTTTATGCTACAGGATGCATATATATCAAACATTTTTTTTTTTATACACTGCACGATCTCCATACTGTCAAAAGTTCTGCAAAAATGTTTCAAACAATTCAGAAATTCATCGAGAGCGTCATATGAGTGGCGACAACTAGGTTAGGTCGACTTAATGGGTTCTGTATATTCGTTATCGACAGGGCTTTTAACTATTTATGGCCAAATTCTAGCTGGCGCTCTGAACAGTGAACATTTTTTTAAACAAGACATGGTTGAAAATGTGATTTTATCGGGGAAAAATTGCTTAATCTCCTTGTTTATATAGCAGCGGACGATACAAGTTGTGAATGAAAGTTCTTGAATGAAAACGAGGGCAGTGTAAATAATGTTCATACGCTACATTTTGAAAAATACATGAACAAACTTTGTTTTAGTATTTAAAGTAATTTAGATTGACAATTGCTGAGTTTTGATGAAATTTCGATAAAGAAATCAACCTTAATTTGTATGGTTTGTTCAGGGTCAGAATTGATCTAATTTGTAAATCTGCGTTATTAGCCTATAAATCAGCCATGCAAAACTGAAAGTAAGCGCGCATGCGTCGTTACGGATGATGTATTTGGTTCCGGTCAAAACGATCACAGTAAGCGGATTTGCTATAGCAAATCCGCTAAAAATGAAATTTGTTTCCAGCACCTGGGGTAGAAAATATTGTGGGAAAAGAAGAAAATGCTGGTTACCAGCATTTTCTCCTTTTCCCACAATGTTTTCAAAAGTCTTCTACCTCAAGGTTGAAAAACACCAAGAATTGTTTGGTAAAGGGTTAACTCTTTAACAAATCACCAATCTTCAAAATTCATGCAGACATGTCTGATTTCAAATACCAAGCTTGGGCTCTGATGTGTCTTCCAATGGATACTCCTATGATAAACCCAGTCAATCTGCTGAGCTTTGAACCAGGAGCCTCCAGGTCATGACACTTTACCACTGAGCAAAGCAGGACCCCTGAATTTGAAGCATTTGCAGATTACAAAACAAGAGGGCCATGACGGCCCTGTATCACTCCACTGGCTTATAAGTAAAGACACTACAAGCCAAACATTACAATATTTGGCCAAATGGTTTCAAACTTAAGGACATACAATTTTTTTTTTCTTTTTTAAAAATCCTATGACAAAGTTGTAATACCCAGGAAAGCCAATTGTGACCACAAAGCTATAATTACTTGAATCCTGGTGGAGGTCCACAAGATAAAAATCTCATACCAAATAATACAGGTCTAGAATGTGTGGTTATAAACAAAAAGATTTTCAAAGTTTTCTCAATAAGAGGCCCTGTAAACATGAAACCCATGAGACAGGGCTAAATTTTGTAGACCAAGTCTTTATTATGGTAAGTAACAAGATGACTTAGAACGTTTTCACCACAAAAGCCCGTGTAAACCTTGTGGACCCTGGTGTGGGAACAAACTTGTCCCCAAGGCTATAATTTGGTCTCTCCTGGAACAAACCCACTAGATAAGGCTACATGCAAAATTTAGTAGCTCTATGCCTTATGGCTAGGTACAAGTAGATTTTTAAAAAAATTCCAAAAATGAACCCATGTAAAACTTGTGACTCCCAGGACAGGGCCAAATTTAATCCCAGGGCTATTATAAGAGCACTTTGGTAGACAACCACTTGATAAGGCTAGATGCAAAATTGAGTAGCCCTAGGCCTTATGGTATGGTGCGAGAAGATTTTTAAAGTTTCCCTATATAAGCCTGTATAAATTTGTGACCCCGGGGGCCTGGCCAAATTTGACCACAGTGGGCTATCATTTGGGCACTCTTGGTAGTCAACCACTTGATAAAGATACATGCCAAATTTGGTAGCCCTAAGTCCTATGGCTAGGTACCAGAAGGATTTTAAAGTTTTCCCTATATAAGCCTATATAAAACTTGTGAACCCTGGGGTGGGGCCAACTTTGACCCCAGGGCTATTATTTGAAAGAACTTAGTAGAGGTCCACTAGATAAAGCTACATAACAAATTCGGTAGCCCTAGGCCTTATGGTTTCAAAGAAGAAGATTCTTAAAAATTTTCAATATTTTTCAGTTTTGTTGCCATTGCAACCAGAGTTTCAAAAGGAATAAAATTCTTTCAAGGAAATCTTAAGAAGACAATGGTAGGATCATTTCTGTGAAGTTTCATCAAAATTAAATGGATAGTTTCAGAGAAGAAGATGTTTGAAACAAAAGTAAACACACGGACGAATGAATGCACGGACGGATGCACAATGGACACCTGGCCATGACATAGGCCTGCTGGCCTTCAGCCAGTGGAGGTAATAAAGTGTGGTTCATTTGATAGAACTTTTCTTTGATTGGGTTTAAAACATTGTGGAAAAAGGAGAAAATGCTTGTAACAATGCTTTCTACCCTATGATTAGACAAATTGCATGTTTTGGGTAACATTTAATCTGTCATCTGCACAATTTTTCAAATAGGATTAAAGTCCAAACTATCATGTAAACAGTAAAGAGATTAAAAATTTTTCAGAGTTTCAGCCAGAACTTTGTAGAGGTTTGTGGGAAGGTCACATGATCGATGCCATGCCTTCATTATGTGAGGTCATAATCAAATAAGTATGTCATAGTATGTATCGGTTTTTTTTTTCGCACGTCAAAATTTTCACGAGTTTGATCAAAATCAATTTTTCTGAAACGAGTATTTTTGAAGACTACAGACTGATACTGAACACTAAATCAAAGAGAAAACCAGTTAAACTCGTGATTCTGCAATATGTTCTAAGTTTATTTTCTATCTCAAGCACAAGAATAAAAAATTCAGCCAAGTCAACTCAAGCTTATCACATGAAATTGTCTGTTTAATTTGGACCATCTGCTCTTGTTCCCTCTTTACCAAACAGCAAAATTTTGGCCCCTTCCAAATTCAAAGCAAGAACTAAGAACAGATTAACCCATTACCACACAATCCCTACTTTTGACACCTCTGAGAAAGAAGCCTTTAGAAAACATTGTGGGAAAAGGAGAAAATGCTGGTAACCAGCATTTTCTCCTTTTCCCACAATGTTTTCTACCCTTCACAAAACCAATTTCAAATTTTTGCTGTCGTCTGCAGATGCTTTCAATTTGGACAAACCTAAAATTTTGCCGTTTGGTAATGAGTTAATATAGCTCAAACGATTGGATTTGTTTTTGAAGGGCTAGAAAGCATTGCACAAAAACAAGAAAATGCAGTCAATCAGCATTTTCTTTTTTATCCATAATATTTCCAAAATACCTCTTTATGATTGTTGCAGAAACTTGGAATTGTTTTACAATACTTTACGAATTCAACATTACAAAATTGAGCAATAACTCTCTCCTCTCCCACATGGCTTACAACAGCGAAATTTTTACTTTCCAAACTGAAAACATTAGCAAACGACAATAAAAATGTGACACAAAAACTGAAATTTGCTTTTGGAAGGGCTGACAATAGCGTGGGAAAAGGAGAAAATGGTGGTAACCAGCATTTTCTCCTTTTCCCACAATATATTCAAAAGCCTTTTCCATCAGGGTCATTTAAATTTGGGACTGTGTTGTTAAAGGGTAAAAAACTGCAAACTACTTTGCAGCACAATTTTGCATAATTTCATAAAATGTCACTGTGGGAAAATTTTGTTCAAATTCAGGAAATTGTACTTCTATCATGGTTTGTCTTGCACAAGAAAATAATTACAGTTCATACATCAGAGATCCAGATAAGAGGGAGTGACGGTACTCTAAATCCAATATTTTTCTTCCAAACCCTATGTCAAATATAGAGCCAATGAAGATATTTTACTTTGAAATAGTAGAAAACCTTGTGGGAAAAGGAGAAAATGCTGGTTACCAGCATTTTCTCCTTTTCCCACATTGTTTTCAAAAGCTGTTTTTTTTTAGGGTTGTTAAAACTTGTGATTGCAGGGCGCAATGTTAGCAATATCAATAATAATAGAGCAATGGCATACATAATGTTTGAACTCTACAATCATTGTTATAAAGGCATGTGAAGGAATGACAAGCTCAAATATTTCTAGCATGACACACAGAAACAGCAGCCAAATTGGCTGATAAGTACCTCTGTAAATTCATTCATCTGTCTTATGTCAATAACAAGAATCTTATGTTAATTGCTGCACACAACCTATTCTTTGCAATAAAGCTGGCAATAAGCCTTTACCATGCAATTCAGACATTTACAAGTCCTGAGTGAGACATGTTTTGAAAACATTGTTGGAAAAGGAGAAAATACTAGTTAATCAGCATTTCCTTCAAAGACAACTCCCAACATTCAAAGCTCTTTACCAAATGACAAAATTTTATACTTGTCCAAATTCAAAGCATTTGCAGACAACAAATTGAATCTACCCAAAACCTTGGAATTCTTTGTTGTAAGAGAAGAAAAGATTTTATGAAAAGGAGAAAATGATGGTGACCAGCATTTTTACCTTTTCCCAAAATGTTTTCAAAAGCCTTCTTCCATAGTGTGGTTTAAACTTGGGATACTATACATGGTAAAGGGTTGAGTCACATTAATTTTGAAGTCTTGGCTCCTTTTGCTTTCAACTTGGACCAGTCTAAAGTTTTATCGTCTTGTAAAGAGTTAACCCTTTCCCAAACAACAAATTTTAGACTTTTCCAAACTAAAAGAATTTGCAGACGACAATTCTAATTTTAACAACAATGGCAGAAAATTATCCAAATTGGCAGAAAACACTGTGGGAAAAGGAGAAATTGCTCGTAATGAGTAATTTCTCCTTTTCCCATAGTGTTTCAAAAGACTTGTACTGCAGACACGTAAAAACAAGGCTTGTTTGGGAAAGGGTTAACTTATCAACCCCATGCAAAACATTCCCACATTCTTATGTCCCCAATGAAAATAAATCTTGTACACATAGCAGGAACAAGAGGGCCTTAATTGTCCTCTATTGCTTCTCTTCCTTATTGACAGAATGCCATGAACACAGATATTTCAATGTAAGAAACCTGAATTGAAATAGGAGATAAGAATTTTTTTAACTGGAGGGAAAAAGCCTTCCTACTTCCATCCCCTCCCTCTCAAAAAGGTCCATATTTATTTGGATAGCCAAAGAAAGTACAATAAATACAAGCATATACAAGGAGTTAACAAGGGACATATACTGCAAGAGGAACACAAGGGTTACCTCCCTTAATCCATAATGTGTTCATTAATGCAGCCATCACCTGATCCAAATTACTGTATATCAAATATTTGCTATGAGTATTTTTTCCCCTTTTCGTGACATGTTTGATTCTGGCTTAGACAAAATTAAAAGCATCTGATCATTATTTTATAAAACTACCGGTACAATCACTCTTGTAGTTCTGCATCAAATGGACTCGCCTCTGGCTGCTTCAATCATGGTTAAATAACAAGACATAGAAAATGCATTTCATGTTCAGATGGCATTCAAAGCAATTGCTGCCGTCATATCCAAATTTTACTCTTTGTCAAATAACAAATTTTGGGACTGGATCAAATTCAAAGTATCTACAGAAAAATCCTTAAATCTTGTTAAAATGATGATTTTTGACTGTGATAGGGTAGGAATCAATATGGGAAAAGGAGAAAATGCTGGTTACCTTCAATTTGTCCTTGTTCTACTCCAACTATGTTTTTTTTATAGGCTTCTTTCTCAGGGTTGTTAAAAGTTGGGATTGTGTGGTAAAGATATAAATGAAGGCAAATCCCTGCAATTTTTTTAAATCCCATACAGCTTCTATATTGGTATGTTGCATATGTTTCCACAGCTGAGCTATTCTATACACTTTCAAGCTTTAACAGTTACTTTTCTCTCTAAACGATCCCTGGTTTTTATGACCCTGAGATAGAAGCCTCTTGAAAACTTCATGGGAAAAGAAGAAAATGCTGGTAACCAGCACTTTCTTCTTTTCACAGTGTTTTCTACCCTGCCTGAAACAAACTTCAATTTTTGAGTTACATTTATTTTGTCATCAAGTGTTTTTAATGTAGACCAGTCTAAAACTTTGCTGTTTGGTAAAGATTTAAAGAGGTAAGTTATTAATGAACTAGATTAGATATATTTGTTTTGTATTCTATGAATACTTTTAACCTTTTACCAAACAATCCCTGGTCTTTACGACCCTGAGATAGAAGCCTTTTGAAAACATTGTAGGAAAAGGTGAAAATGCTGGTAACCAGCATTTTCACCTTTTCCCACAATGTTTTCTACCCTTCCTAAAACAATTTTCAGGTCACTTTTGTTTTGTCATCTGCAAATGCTTTGAATTTGGACCAGTCTAAAATTTTGTCATTTGGTAAAGAGTTAATGCGGAATAGTAAAAAAAATTTCCTTGTCAGGTGAAGGGTTCAATTTGATGAGGGAGGGCTGATCCACCAGGAAATGCTGCACTATAAATAGATAACATCTAATGAATCATGAAATTTCTTCATCTTCGGGATGTGAAATAATGAGATTATTCTGCCAAAAATAATTAAGCATCAAAAGCAACACTGACAGACAAGAATGGTATGTGTGCAATGCCATTGTGATGATCTGAACCCATGTGAACACTTTGAGATAAATGGGCAGTAGAGGTATAGTATTTAGAAAAGAGTTGGAGAAAATGTTGGTAACCAGTATTTTCTCCTTTTCCTACAAAGTTTTGTATCCTTCCCAATACAAATATCGAATTTTCAGTAACTTTTGTTATGTCGTCTGCAAATACTTTGAATTTCAACCAGTGTAAAACAATCAAGCGTAAGAATGGGATGTAAGCACTGCAATTGTGATGATCTGAACCTCATGTGAACACTTGAGATAAATAGGCAGTAGCTGTATTTAGAAAACAATGTATTAGCAATTTTTAAACTTATGTTGTCAATGACTTTTGAAACCATATTGCTATGAAAGAGTAAAGTTTTTTGGTAAGGAGCTGAAGACAGACAATTGTGATTACAGACAGATGGTCCGAGAATTTAGTTTTTGCATAATTATCTCCTTTCCTATTCCCCACCCCCTTTACCTCCGTGAGGAATACAGGGGAATACAAAAATGGCCTAGACTGGAATTCATACTTCCAACCTCACCCTGCATTAACCCTTAAAGTGCTGAATTTATACAAGAGACATTTTTTCAAAAGGAAAAACATCTGAAATATTTCTGTACCAAGGTTTTTTGGGCCAGAATATGTAACAAAATAGTGGACAGTGTAGATCCAAGATCAGACTGCATATTGTGTGCAGTCTGATCTTGATCTATACTGTCCACAAAAACAAGTTAGGTTGGTTCCAGCGCTTTAAGGGTTAACACAATCTCCACTTTGAACAATATTGTAGAAAATATTATTTTGAAAATATTGTAGGAATTGAACAAAATGCTGGTAACCAGGAGTTTTCTCTTAATGCATAGGCAGACAACAAAGGCCAAGCTAGGTTGAAACTTTTTGCCTTAACCCTTTACCACACAATCCCGACTTTTAACGACCCTAAGAAAGAAGCCTTTTAAGAACATTGTGAGAAAAGGAGAAAATGCTCAGGTCACCAGCATTTTCTCCTTTTCCCACAATGTTTTCTACCCTATCAAAGACAAGTCCTAATATTTGAACCCAATCTAAACTATTGTCTACATATGCTTTACATTTTCTGCTTTTCCCACAAGGTTTCTTACCCTTTAACCCTTTAACAAACAACAAAATTTAGACTGGTCCAAATTAAATGCACTCACAGACGAAAAAATGAACATAACTCAAACATTGAAATTAGTTTCCAGCAGGGTAGAAAACATTGTGGGAAAAGGAGAAAGTGCTGGTTACCAGCATTTTCTCCTTTTCCCACAATATTTTCAAAAGGTTACTATATCAGGGTCGTAAAAACCAGGGATTGTTCTGTAAAGGGTTAACAGAAAACTTACCATCACTTCAGCCTTAATGATACTTTGACAACTGTCAAGACTTAAACATTTTATTTTTCGGTAAAGGGTTAAAAAGCAGAGGCATATGAATAAAAACTTTACAGATATTGATAAACTATGAGAGAAACCGGATGTATAAAATTAATGAAAGTGAAATAGATAGCTTACCTACAAAATCCATTAATTTCCCCAAAATCTCAAATGGGAGCAAGCAAAAACGAATTATCCGCACCAAGTTTGGTTGTAATCCAATGAGAAACAATTCCATCATTGCAAATATTTGTAATTATCACATCAAATTTTTATAAAATATCACAGGAATTTTAATTTCACACTTGAACTTTTGTCTTACTTCATTTATCGAGAATTCCAATATGGCCATGTCATTTTTTGAAATGTCTATGACATTGTAAAAATAGATTTTTATTCGGATAAAATTTTCCAGAATTCGCCCATTGCATGATTAGGTACATGTACTCCATAAACCAGACCTTGACTCTACCAGCACTCAACCCTATTTCATTCCTTCAGTGGATAGTCTAGATCAAGATCAGACTGTACAGAACATGCACAAAAAAAGAAATATCCTTAACCCATTACCAAACAACAATATTTTGGACTGGTCCAATTTGAAAGCACTTGCAGACGACAAAATAAAAGTGACTGAAAATTTGAAATTTGTTTTGTGAAGGTAGGAAACATTGTGGGAAAAGGAGAAAATGCTGGTTACCAGCATTTTCTCCTTTTCCCACAATGTTTTCTATAGGCTTCTTTCTCAGGGGCGTCAAAAGTAGGGATTGTGTGGTAATGGGTTAAGATACACAATCTATGAATAAAGGTCTTGTCAAAAGTGTGCGAAGAAGGTAAAAACACGGTGGCAAAAGAAAACATTATTTTTCAATCCAGAAATGGCATCTTTTTAATTAAAGTTACTTGATTACTGGAAAGAAAAAAATTGGCGTCATCTCAAGAAATCTGATCAATCCTTTCCAAGAATTCAGGTGGGTTCAGTTTTGGAAAACATCATGTCAAAAACTCAATATAAGCACTTTTTCTCTTGTTTTATGTTTAAATGACTGTGATCTCCATTCCATTATTGTAACAGTTATAATTTCTGTATTAAAGTTTGGACTATGACGAATTTAAAGCCATCCATTATACCCGGTATTTTATTTAAAAAAAACAAACTCTAAAAAGTGCAAAAGTTGCTCTTTTCCAGAAATATATCTACAAAGAGGAAAGTGCAGATTAGAGATCAGACTGAATGTTTTGTGCATGTAGTCTGATCTTTGTTCTGCCAAAAAAGGCAACCATTATAAGGAATAGTTATTTTGAATAAATTACAAGTCTTAACTCTTTACCACACATCAATATTTCAGACTAATCATAACTAAATGCATTTACATTTCACAGACAGAGAAATGGAAAGTGACTCAAATCATGCATCGTCTGTGAAAGGATAGTAAACATTGTGGGAAAAAGTGAAAATGCCAGTCACCCGCATGTTCTCCTTTTCCCATACTATTTTCAAGAACGTTATTACTTTGGGTTGTTAAAACTTGGGTTTGTTTGGTAAGAGTTACACTGCTAATGAAGGAACTCGAAGTTACCACTCGATTGCAATTTTCTTGGATCTATATAGTTTCTATGGTGACCTGATTATTTCCTTGATTTACTGTCATACCAGTACATATATGGTGCATGACAGGACTGCAAGACATACATGGCTAATTGTGTCAGTATTTTCTGTGAAGACAAACATGAATATCTCTGATTACCTTGAACAATTTCTAAAATGGCAAGCATCAGCAAAGATCAGACTGCATTAATTTTGTCCTTCCAATATTAAATTTGTGAGTCACATGGTATCATCATTTACTATGACTTTTGAGAAGTTTTAAAGTTGCACCTGTGCATACAAATGCTAAGTCTCACACACTTAAAGGCTTGGTCAGACCAGCTATTACTGATATGTAACAGAGAAAAAATGGACAAAGACAAGCAGAATTTAGTTATCCGGTGACAAAATTCATCTCCTCTACTGATCAACTAGTGTGTGGATCGAAGAAGCCACACAATGTCCACATGAATACTGCATATGAAACAGAAAAAAACGCACATTTACCCAGTATGGACTGGATAACAAACTGTCTTTTTACAGATATCACCAAACGAGAAACAAATTGGTACTGAATAAAATGTTAAGTGCAACGCATGAGAACTGAACAAAACGTTCTCCCAACATACAATGAACAGAAATGTACCAAACACTAACATACGAGGAACGTATCGGTCACATGACATGCAGAGGCTATAAATAGTCAGATGCATCCAGAGTCTTTTATTTGCACATCTCTGTCCGTTTTGTATGGTAAAAATTTTGAACATGCTCAAAACTTCCCACCAGACAAAATGGACATCAAGACTTCCCCGGAAAAGTAGCAGATTCAGTGGATAAGAGGCGGACATAAAACAGATACAAACGGATTTGAACAGATAAAATGATTTTTTATCCGTAACTCATATATTAGCTCGGTGTGACCAATAAGTCCAAGAGTGATAACTTCTTTGGACAAGCAATACCTGTTCTCCCACTTATTCTGCCGTTACTTTTTTGTTTGTGAGCAGTATCTATAAACTTCACTTTTGAACACTAAGGAAAAAAAACAAACACATTTTGTCACTTGTAAACTCTTTACCACACAATCCCAACTTCTAATTACCCTGAGAAAGAAGCCTGTTGAAACCATTGTGGAAAAAGGAGGAAATGCTGTAACCAGCATTTTCTCCTTTTCCCACAATATTTTCTACCCTTCCCAAACCAAATTTCAATTTTTGAGTCACATTTATCTTGTCGTCTGCAAAGGCTTACAATTTGGACCAGCCTACAATTTTGTCATTTTGTAAAGAGTTAAATTCTTCTTACACCAAAAGAACCTTAAACTTTACAGATAACACCAATATAACCACTGATTGAAAAACAATAGTAATAAAGGCAATTGTTGTCCACATCTTAGTGCTTGTCACCTTTATGCGTGGATTTGCACATACTTTCTTGCATATGTATATCCAAACAAGAAACTCAACTGACAAGGTAAGGGATTTGAAACAAAAATTATTTATGAACTTTTATAACCTTTATCCTTATTCCTCACAGCCAAGATTCTATTACTTATAACCACATGACAAACTTTAACACTTTACCCCATAAGGCATTTCTATGGTATCTCTAATTGACCCTAAATAACAGCAAGGATGAAGCCACTTCTTATGTTTATATGACACCCCTTGATAGCATAGAAAACATTGTGACAAAAGGTGAAATTGCTCCTGACAAGCAATTTCACCTTTTGCCACAATGTTTTCCAAAGGCTCCTACAAGCAATGCGTAGAAATGAGTATCAATGGAGTAAAGGGTTAAGATTTTTAAAAAATAAAGGCACTTGCAGACAATGGATTTAGTCTGGCAGAAATCACGGGATTTGGTTTTAGAGGATTGTTGAGAAACATTTGTTATCTGTCCGAGCATTGCTCCTTTTCCAAAAATGTTTTCTAAAGTTTGTTTCTTCAGGGTCATTAAAATGAGACTTGTTTGTTGAAGAGTTACCTGCAATCTTCTCCATAGACAAGAAGATCAAGACATTTCATTTTAAGTATAACAGGGATAAAGAGAGATTCAGAAAAACAGACAAAACATGGACACATGGCATTCTGACTTTTGAATGCCTTTAAAAATGACTAAAGAAGAACAGGATATTTGAAAATTTTCAAAATATCTTCATAGACACACAGTGCTTTTACTAACAGGTAGAGAAATGAACTGCATTCTTGAAGCAAAATAATACTGATGCATTTTGTACACCATTCTAGAATTTTGGTTACGTTTGAAAACATAATTATTCATCCCTTCTGACAAATCTTTGAAATGTCTGCAAGTGCATTTTGTCTTCTGATATTATTAAGGTTCCTTTGAAAAAATAGGTTCATGAGTTCTACATGAAAAAATTACTAGACACAGAAGCTGGGTTTTTCTGTTTACAGAAGGGTGAAGGGAATGCCTAGGTTGAATAGCAACATCAAACGGCAGTTTGAACAAGGTTGTGAAAGTTTACAATTTGTTGTAAACTGTTTGATCACAGCCCTCCATGTCAGCAGAGATAACATTAGATAGCAGTAGAGACATGACTCCTTGTGTTGACATCAGTCCTTGTTTGGGACATATGCCTTGTATACTGTTATGTATTGCTAATCCTGCCCCTCTGCAGATAGCCCACTGATAAGCCCCTCCCACATACAATATAAAGCACGTGTGGTCAGTTTACGCTCTGCTTCTTGTATTATGCTAATCTTCGTGTAAATAAAGTCACTAGTATTAGACGTATCTTGGAGTTCTATTTATTACCAACAATAGTTACAAACACAACAAATTGGCGACGAGGATAAACCAGGCTGAATTATTTCGGGAATTTAATCTAATGTGGACTACCGTTATTACGCATTAAATTCTGGATAATTTTAACAATGGCCACTGGACTGATTGGTAATATAAGTGCCTTTGACGGTAACGTTGAAACGTGGAACACTTACGAAGAACGTCTCGAGCAGTATTTCCTTGTAAATGGTTTGGAAAATGAGAGGAAAGTAGCTGCATTGTTGACTTTAATTGGCGAGAAGACATACTGTCTGTTACGGAATCTAACCGCGCCACTGAAGCCGTCGGAGAAAAGTTATGATGAACTTTGCCAGTTATTGAAGACGCATCTTTGTCCGAAACCATTGCTGATAGCAGAACATTTCCGATTTCACAAAAGAAATCAGGCTGTCGGAGAAAGTGTGAGTCTGTTTATTGCGGCGCTTCGCAAGCTGGCAGAATTTTGTGAGTTCGGAACTTACCTAAATGACGCTCTGCGGGATAGATTTGTATGTGGACTGCGGAACGAGGCGACACAGCGAAAACTCTTGTCATCAGAGGATTTGAGCCTTCAAAGAGCCATTGACATAGCATTGGCAATGGAGACAGCTCACAAAGACGCCGCGGAACTGCAACTGTCGGCGAGTAACTCTACAGTTCATGAAGTGCGAAAGTCAACTAACCCAAATCGACCCCAGAAACAGCAAAAGGAAAGCACAAGAAAGCCATGTTTACACTGCGGAAAAACGAACCATGAATCGGACAAATGTAGACTGAAAAATGCAGTGTGCAACTTTTGTAACAAGAAGGGACACATAAAGAAAATATGTCTGAAATTCAAGAATGTGCATACTTTGCAGGAAAACAGTTTGGAAAGTATCCGAGTGATAAGTTCTGTTAGAAGTCAAAGTGAGAAAATCACTATTACTCCAAAGATCAATAATGTTGAAGTGCCTATGGAACTAGACACGGGTGCATCAGTCACGCTCATGTCAATTTTTGAATTCGAAAGACGATTCGGAAAAAAGAAATTGGACAGACCCGATACAGTTTTAAAAACGTATTCAGGTGACGTAATTGACCAGGAAGGGACAATTATGGTGAATGTCTGCTATAATGGACAGTCAGCAGTTAAGAAACTGTGCGTTGTAAAGGGCGATGGACCTGCACTGTTTGGGAGAGACTGGCTGAAGGATATTAAATTGGATTGGGACAGAATTTTACCTGTGCATTCCGTGACAAAGGCAGACCTAAAGGTACGTTTGAACTCTATCATTGATCAGCACAAAATTGTCTTTAGTGACGGTATTGGTAAAGTCAATGGTCTAAAGGCAAAACTAACATTAAAGGAAAATGCACAACCAAAGTTTGTTAAGGCGAGGACAGTCCCTTACTCCTTACAGCCCAAAATAGAAAAGGAGCTGAATAATTTGGAAAGCCAGGGTATCATAACCAAAGTCGATTGCAGCGAATGGGCAACACCGATTGTTCCTGTCGTGAAGGGAAATGGCAACGTGAGAATATGTGGCGATTTCAAAGTCACTGTGAACCAAGCCATCAAGGTTGACAAATACCCACTCCCACGGATTGAGGACATATTCGCAAAATTGTCCAACGGGAAAATGTTCAGCAAGTTGGATTTACGACAAGCTTATCTCCAGCTGGAATGCGAGGACAGCTCAAAGGAACTACTAACGATCAACACACATCGAGGATTGTACCGTTACAATAGATTGTTATTCGGTATTTCGTCAGCACCTGCAATATGGCAGTGCACCATAGATCAAATTCTTCAAGGGATACCTGGAGTTCAGTGTATTTTGGATGATATGGTGATAACTGGTGAAAGTGAAAGTGCTCACCTGGAAAATCTTAAGTGTGTGCTTGCTAGATTAGAGCAATATGGAATTAAAGTGAATAAGGAAAAGTGTGTATTTTTTGTGCCTCAGATTACTTTTTGTGGTCACGAGATTGATGAGGAAGGGTTATGGAAGAGTAAAGATAAGGTAGAAGCAGTGTTGAAAACACCTGCTCCACATGATGTAACGTCTTTAAGGGCATATCTCGGGGTACTCAATTATTACCATCGGTTTTTGCCAGATCTCGCAACCGTTACAAAACCTATGAATAGCTTACTTGAAAAGAATAGGAAATTCGTTTGGTCAAAGGAATGTCAGAATGCATCCGAAAAAACGAAAACATTGCTCACGTCGGAACCCGTACTCACACACTACAATCCGAAACTGCCTGTCCGACTCGCGTCAGATGCTTCTCCGTATGGAATTTCTGGTATTCTATCGCATGTAATGCCAGATGGATCGGAAAGGCCGATTGCATATGCGTCAAGGTCACTGACAAAAACAGAAATGAAATATGCGCAAATTGATAGGGAAGCGCTAGGAATTTATTGGGCAGTGAAAAAGTTCTATCCGTATCTATACGGTAGGAAATTCACATTGGTTACGGATTGTCAACCCCTTACTTCAATTTTCAGCCCAAGCAAAAGTATACCTGCTACGACTGCAGCACGCGTACAGAGATATGCATTATATCTCTCTGGTTTTGATTACGATATAGAGTACAAAAACACGAAAAGGCATACAAATGTCGATGGATTATCGAGATTACCCGTACCAGTGAAAGAGATTGGCGGAGAAATCTCAGAGGAGGAAGTGTTCTTTGCTTCACAGTTAGAACAACTTCCTGTAACAAGCGCGGAAATCAACCGTGAAACGAGGCGGGAACGCATCTTATCACGTGTTTTCGATTATGTACAAAGGGGCTGGAAAACAAACAATGATGACCCTCTCTTTAAAGGTTATTTCACGCGTCGAAACGAAATATCTATTAATCATGGATGTCTAATGTGGGGCATTCGAGTAATTATTCCCGTGAAATTCAGAGAACGTGTCCTGGATTTATTACACATTAGCCACCCAGGTATCGTAAAAATGAAGGCATTAGCACGTAGCTATGTCTGGTGGCCAGGCATTGACGCTGATATAGAAAGCATGGTAAAAAGATGTTTGCCGTGTCAAATGCAGCAGTCCGCTCCAGCAAAAGCGCAATTGCACCCCTGGGAATGGCCAACTTCGAGTTGGGAACGCGTACATGTAGATTTTGTCGGACCGTTTTTAGGACGAATGTTCTTGGTTTTGGTCGATGCACATTCGAAATGGCCCGAAGTTATTGAAATGAAATCAGTTACGGCCGACAAAACAATTCAAGAATTGCGAAATTTATTTGCGAGGTATGGTTTACCAAAGCAACTGGTGACAGACAATGGTAGCCAATTCACGGCTGATGAATTTTCCCAATTCATGGAAAGAAATGGTATCTGTCACATACGAACTGCGGTAGCAAAGCCATCAACAAATGGTCTCGTCGAAAGGTTTAACGGAACATTCAAGTCCGCTATGCGAGCAATGGGTCACCAAACGAATGACATGAATTTAAAGATAAATTCAGTTTTGTTAACATACCGCAACACTCAGCACAGCTGTACGGGCGAAACACCCGCGAAATTGTTTCTCGGACGAAACTTAAGGTCCAAGTTGGATTTGGTGAAACCCGACATTCAGACTCATGTCACAAACAGTCAAATGAAATTGGCATTGACTTCCAATAAAACAGTTCGTGAGTTCGAGATAGGCCAGCGTGTCTTAGCGCGCGATTTCAGACCGACTTCAAAAGAAAAATGGATAAGCGGATTTGTAGTATCGCGAAATGGACCGCTCCATTACAAAATAGATATTGGAAACGGTATTACATGGAAAAGGCATGTTGATCAATTAAGAACTACCGGAATTGAAACAAATTCTACTGATAATATGTCTCTTGTGCAACCTCCCATGCCGCCTTTACCATTTAGTGATGCCGCGAACGGTCAGACATGTAACGAAAGCCTGCCAGGGCCGATGGAAGTAACTGAGTGCCACGATAATGGTAATAAAACTCCCGTGACCGCAGAAAGGAGATATCCATTACGAAATAGAAAGCCGCCAGAGCGTCTTGAGTATAAATAATGTGCTCTTTTATTTGGCATCATGTTGTTATGACTGACAGTTAACTGACCGGGAGAGAAGGACAGATTAATGAATGTCTGAACTTTTGTTTATTTCACATGTCAAGTTTTAATGAAAAGATTGATTGTTTTAAGATATGTGATTAAGATAGAAATTACCACGTGTCTTTTTCTGGGAAGCAAATTTGTCAAGACATTACTTCAGAAAGGATCGTATATATCAATGTCATAGATATATGCAAGTAATGATCATTTGAATTCTTGTTCATTGATATTACATGTATAATCAATGAATTTAAAAGGGGAGAATTGTTATGTATTGCTAATCCTGCCCCTCTGCAGATAGCCCACTGATAAGCCCCTCCCACATACAGTATAAAGCACGTGTGGTCAGTTTACGCTCTGCTTCTTGTATTATGCTAATCTTCGTGTAAATAAAGTCACTAGTATTAGACGTATCTTGGAGTTCTATTTATTACCAACAATAGTTACAAACACAACATATACAACATTAATAACTGTGTGGGACATCTATCCCTGTGGCAATATCAATCATTGTTTGGGGCATAAATCTTTCTTTGGGATATTTCCCTGCACTGGACAGCTATCCCAAAGCATGAGACATTCTATCTATGTGTAGGCTATCAGCCCGAATGATTGGGATATCCATCCAATGTGTAGGACATTAATCACTATATAGAACATCCATATGTGTGGGACACCTATCCCTATGTGGGACATTCATCCCTGAGAGTGGGACATTCATCCATGAGAGTGGAACATTCATCCTTATGTTAGATTTCCATCTCTGTCTGGGGCATTCATCTTTGTGTAGGATGTCAATACTTGACATTGGGGGACATCCTTTTCTGTATGGCACATGCTTTCTTGTGTGGGATATCCACCCCTATACTCCATTAAGCCATTACCAGTTAATCCAAAAGAAAGAAGCTCTTGGAACACTGTTTCCTTCCTTTTCAAGCCTTAAGAAACATTGTGCAAGATTTTTCCTTGACTTTCTTATAAAGCCGGTAATTTGACCCTCTCCCCCTCAAAAGAATAAAACAAAAGGACCACGATGGTCTTGTATCGCTCATTTGAGTACCAAGCAGTAAAGGTCTAAAATAAAGATAAATACTAAATATCAAGGTTCAAGGTCAAATGATAATGAACAAGAGCAGCAAATTGTCACAATTTGAGCAGAGTTATTGTTTTTGCGGACTGTACTCAGTATTATTTCAACAAACATGCATACCAAGGCTGAAGTCCTTCAAAATTTAGATGACAAAGTTATATTCCGGACAGGCACTAAATGCTGTAAAAATGACATTCAAAGGGAAATAACTCAGCATGAGGTAGATTCTTGTACACTGCACTTCCAAATATTGCAACAAATAAGCATACCAAGTTTCAAGTCATTCTTAATTAAGATCACACAGTTTTACTCTGGACAAGAAAGAAATGCTATAAAAATGAAGTTCAAGGGGGAATAACTCAAAATTTGTGCCAGGAACATTTATGGTTCTTGTGCACTGCACTTAATGATGAGGAAGACTGGTCCTTTGACAAGCTGTAAGTTGACAAATTTGCTTCCCAGAAAAAAGTTTCAGCCCAGGTCAGCCTGCACATTTGAAGTAGGCTGAAATGAGTCTAATTGTTTGCAGATGCATTAAGCCCCCTTTTCATAGAACATGGTTCATTTCATCTACATTTGCTTACAATATGGACAGGTCCAAAATTCTGTTGGATGAGAGATGTCTATGTCATCTTTCTCATCATATACTCATCCACACTTGTTTGATAACAGCTCAAAACAGGCATATCCAGTAATGAAGAACAGTCTGGATTATCATAATCTAATCTTGATTAACCCTTTACCACACAGTGCCAACTTTTATCGACCAAGAAAGAAAGCCTTAGAGAACTTTGTACAAGCATTTTCTCCTTTTCCCACAATGTTTTCTACCCTATGAAAGATAAATTTTAAGTTTTAAGTAACGCTTAATTTTGTTGTGTGCTTTCAATTAGCAGAAGGCTAGAATTCTGTTGTCTGGTTACAAAGTTAATCCTGTACCAAGTAATGCAATGCTTTATTTTACTAGATACAGAGGCCTGTTGAAAATATTGTGTAAAAAAATTAAAACTGCTGATGACTAGCATCATCTCCTTTTTCCCGCTTTGTTTTCTACTCTTCCAGGGCAAATCTCATCATTTGAGCCATGTTAAACTCTTTACCACACGACAAAGTTTTAGGCTCGTACAAATCAAAAGCATTTGCAGACGACAAAATAAAAATGACTAAAATTTGAAATTTGTTTCGTGAACGGTAGAAAACATTGTGGGAAAAGGAGAAAATGCTGGTTACCAGCATTTTCTCCTTTTCCCACAATGTTTTCTTCAGGCTTCTTTCTCAGGGTCGTCAAAAGTAGGGATTGTGTGGTAATGGGTTAAACTCTTTTTCACTCTTTACCACACATTGATATTTTACACTTGTCCAGAATTGAAAGCGTTTGCAGATGACAAATATCATATGGTAGCCAAAAAGATTGGAGTTCTCTTGGCGAGAGAAGAAATCATTGAGGAAAGAGGAGAAAATGCTGATCACCAGCATTTTCTCATTTTCCTATGATTGGTTCCAAAAGTCATATATTCTAGGGTTAAGGAGAGTTGCTGGTAAAATGGAGGTGAAAGATTTATCTAATCTTGATCAACTTGGCATTATCTCCCTTGATTCAGAAATGGACATTATATCTTCTAGATTAACTCATATCTGAGCCATGCTCTTTGATACATCTACAAAGATTACGGACACTAGTCAGACTGCCCTGTGTATGCAGTCTGATCTGTGTTGATATTATTTTGGTAAAATTGCTGCATGCTCAAGGGTATTTCTACCGCAGGATTCTGCTGGTAGTCAAACAAAACAGATTTTATGGATTATGATTATGATGACTTTTTTTTGGTTCAATGCATCACAGAAATGTGCTTAGCCTCCCTTTTCCCAAAACATTGTTCATTCATAGGTGAATCCCTGGTTTCCAAAAGTGACCTTCCTCAGTGTTGTTAACCCTTTACTTAACAATCCCTGGTTTTTACGACCCAGAGGAAGAAGCCTTCTGAAAGCATTGTGGGAAAAGGAGAAAATGCTGGTAACCTTTTTCAATGTTTTCTACTCTTCTAAAGTCAAGTTTCAATTTCTGATTCATGTCTATTTTGTCGCCTGCAAATGCTTTCAATTTGGACAAGTCTAAAATTTTCTTGTTTGGTGAAGTGTAAAACCCAGGATTGTCTGGTATAGGGTTAATTCTTTACCAAGCGATTCATGTTTAAATTTGTCTAAACTTATCTCTTTACCAAACGACAAAATTCTAGACTGGTCCAAATTGTAGGCATTTGCAGACGAAAAAATAAATGTGACCGAAAAATCAAATTTGTGTTAGCAAAGGTAGAAAACATTGTGGGAAAAGGAGAAAATGCTGGTTACCAGCATTTTCTCCTTTTCCCTCAATGTTTTCAAAAGGCTTCTTTCTCAGGGTCGTTAAAAGTCGGGATTGTGTGGTAAGGGGTTAAAGCATTTGTAGACTACAAGTTAAACTTTATCCTGCCCAATAGATTCAAATTAAACTTTCAAACAATAGTCAGAGCTCTATATTGCTGTTTGACCCAGAGAAAGAGGCCTTTAGAAAACATTGTGGGAAAAGGAGAAAATGCTGGTAACCAGCATTTTCTCCTTATTCCAAAATGGTTTCTACTATTACAAAAAGAAATTCTACAAATTCACTCTCATTCAAATCACTATCTGAAAATGCTTTCAATTTTTACAAGTATATAGTTTGTCACATAATAATGAGTTGAGTGGTATTTCTATTAGCAAGATATCTCCTTATTGGACATTGTAGAACTTTTTAAGATCAGCCTGCACATTCTGTCCAGTCTGATCTTGATTTACACTTTCTGCAAAACATCTGTGAGTCAAGCTTAAAGACTTAAATGTGGCAAAAAAAATGGGATATGTCTCTCAGAGGGTAGAAAATGCTGTGTGCAAAGGACAAACAGGTGGTAACCAGTATTTTCTCCTTTTTCCACAACAGTTTCAAAATCCTTCTCCTGCAGGCTCATTAGAGTTAGGATTTGTGTAGTAATGGGCCAAACCAGTGGGTTGCCAATTCAGTTTCCCATCCTTCCATTTTTTTTTGGAAAAGGCCTCAAAAATATACGAGGATGACACTGTTTATCTAAAGAAAGACAACTTGTCTTTCTTTTTATAATTCCTGCACAGAACACAAGGAGTTTACTCCCTTCAATTCTGCCTCTATATTGGACCAACATAAATAGATTATACATACCTTCAGCTGGCTCAGGTTTCTTTATGTCTGCAATGAGAAATGAAAGCATTCTTTGTATTTTTTTCACATACTAATTGTATCTTAGTCACCTCACCTTCTGCTAAGATTCCTGACAAGAACTATAAAGTCTATAATGATACCAGAAATTATTGCTGCCAAACTTTTAAGTGTTTGGCATACTTTCGTTCTCATCATACAAAAGGAGAAAATACTTAACTCATTACCTGGTAACCAGCATTTTCTTCTTTTCCCACAATGTTTTCAAAAGATTTCTTTTCCAGGAAAAGTTATCATTGTGTGGTAAAGGGTTAAGTGCCAGATTGTCTTAGGAGAAGCTTGGGGAGAATCAATGTCATCACAATCATAACGCTGATCTTTCTTCACCACTCCCCCCCTCTCCCCACCGCCAAACACTTTGTTAGTTTCTCACATTTAATGATATATGTGCAAAAAGTCTGTTTCCATGGTAATGCTTGACTTTGATAGATATCTGAACGAGACCTGATGGGTAGGGGGAATCCTAGAATATGAATAACCCTAGAATGCCAAATTATGATTCCACTCTTTACCTAATGATCATGTATTCTGACAATTCTACAGAAGAGGACTTTTTGAAAACATTGTGGAAAAAAAGTATATAAAGAATGGTTACATTAAAACTAAAATATGTATTAAAGTGTTTTATTACTTTGGTATAAGGAGGCTTTTTTTTGTAGGAACTCCTGAATTCATATGGAATTCTGTGATGGTATTCAGGTAAATATGTGAAGGTGTTTTTATTATACAAGTTGTGTAACACTTTGAAAGAGGCTAAACTTAAATTGTAGTGTGTGGGCTTTGCAGAGAAATGATGTGATATGATGAATAATATGATGAATACCTCACCCTTCCCCCCCCCCCCCCCCCCCACACACACACACAAAACCACATAATGCCGGCTTTTAACTACCCTGAGAAAGAAGCTTTCTGAAAACATCTTGGGAAAAGGAGAAAATGCTGGCAACCAGAATTTTCTCCTTTTACCACGTTTTCTTCCCTTCCAAAAAGAAATTTCAACTTTTCAGTCACTTTTATTTTGTCATCTGTAAATGCTTTCAATTTGGACAAGGCTAAGATTTTGTCATCTGGTAAAGGGTTAATGCATCTGCAAAAAGTAGTGACCCATGTCAGCCAGCATAGTCCACACAGACTTACCTGAATCAAAACTTTTTCCTATTGGTTCATTTCTGCAAATCATAAGACTAGTGTACCTCATGATCTGGTCAACTGTCATGCAAAATGGATTTTATTGTTCCATAATTAAGTGATAACTTGCCTGGTATGATTCATCATGGAAATGTTAATCACCCTCTTTTGACATAATTGATATAGGGTTAATTCACGTTTTTGAGGTCGTTAACATTCGCAGAGGCCCGAAAAATGCTTTAACGCCCGAGTGCGAAGCACGAGGGTGTTTAAGTATTTTGAGGGCCTCTGCGAATGTTAACGACCGAAAAAAGAAGTGAATTAACGCTATTATTGCATAAAGTAAAGGTATTTCAACAATAATTTGCACAGATAGCAAAAATATTTCCATAAAAATGCGATAAGCGAATTTCAAATGTACTGTACGTAAATGGGTCAAAACTGGAAGTCGGCGAAGAAGTTTTTGTTATGATTAGGAAAGGGCCTTTAGTCGTGTATGCCAGTTTTGATTCTCACATTGTAAATACACTTCTATCGATTTTTAATACACACTGGACTTATGTGGAATAAACTTGCACACGTTTGGAAGACTACAAGTAGGATGAAAGCGTGGATATAAATTTCTGTAACTGAAGGCGACAGAGGGTTCGATCTATATCAAGCGAGGCGGACAGGTCACGTTAAAAAGTGGGTGGGATGTAGCTGGTTTAGATTACATTTCACGGGTGAATTTTTGTTCAGATATCGATTAAACTGAGATTCTGTGCAAAGGTTTGTTTGTGGTGTACTAATATCATCAAAGACATGCCATGAAAAGGATCGAATATGGTACGAAATCCTACAGTTTGATGGTCGGAGTCTAGGGAAAATCTGACAAGGATACAGTTGTTTACAAGGTAGGCCCGAATTGAGGATATTGATAGTACAAACCCGGGCATTAATGACACGTGAATTTACTGATTAATACACGTTTTCTCCCGTTAACCACCCGATTTTTACCCGTTAATACATGCTTATAACGGCCCGAAAAGACACATTTTATGCAATAATATGATTTTTGTGGTATTTGTCGAAGATAATACCACTATGAGTTCAATGTTAAATTTTGAAGACAGGTATCATATCTTGTGCAAATATGAAGGAAAAAATCCAATTAAACTCCATTTTTCGTCAGGCAAACAAGTTTTTCAGCAGTCCTCAGATATGTAATTGGAAATGGCATGTTAACCCATTACCACACAATCCCTACTTTTGACGCCCCTGAGAAAGGAACCTTTAGAAAACACTGTGGGAAAAGGAGAAAATGTTGGTAACCAGCATTTTCTCCTTTTCCCACAATGTTTTCTACCCTTCACAAAACAAATTTCCAACTTTTGGTCACCTTAATTTTGTTGTCTGCAAATCCTTTCGATTTGGACAAGCCTAAAATTTTGTCGTTTGGTAATGAGTTACAATACTCTTGGTGAGGCAAATGACCATGAAAATACTAATTTTTTATAGAAAATAGCTTCACTCGCTCAAAGCCTTCTAATGGCTACCACTTCAGCATTCTCAATGCTTTGATTGTACAATAATCTTTGTTTTTTTACCTAGGTGTATGGTGTTAATTGCTGTTTTCGATATTATTTCTTTTATACTGTGGTAGTCAGTGTTCCTGTGCATGTTTACCTACTTTTCTGTCACCAGTACTTCACACAATATTCTTCCCACTTGCTACTGGCTCTTTTCCTATTCAACCATTTTAGAAACAATGATCATAGAATCTAGGTTATACCCATTCTGAATTTGTCATTTGCAAATGTCTTGAATTTAGAAGAGTGTAAAATTTATTTTGGAAAAGGTTTAACTATTTACCATACTACAAAATTTTTGGCTGGACTAAATTGAAAGCATGTGTAGACAATGGGTTTTCCATCTTTGGTTACCAGCATTTTCTCCTTTTCCTGCAATTCTTTCAAAGAGTTTTTCTTTCTGGGTCGTTGAAAGTCGGGATTGTGCCATATAAAGAATTAATGCATGAATATGAAAGCATTATGGAAAACTACATGTATCTTACTTGAGCAATTTCTCCTTCATCCACATTGTTTTCAAAAGAGCCAAATAAACTAAATCATGAGCAGGTATTTATCTGTGATGTCCAGGGTACAATAATGGTTCACCAAAACAATGAAACATACATGGGATTTGACCCTTTTCAAAATAACAAACTTTAGACTCTATAAAGTTGAAAGGATCTGCAAACTTGAAAGTGATACAAATGGAACTAAACAAAGAACACAACATTTTGTTGGGTAAATGTTGGTTATGAGCATATTCTCCTTTTGCTACAAGACATTCATTGCTCCTTTCCTCAGAGCTGTCAGACAATTGGACTTGTAAAGGATTAATCTTTATACCAGACTACAAAATTTGAGACTTGTCCTTTAACTGAATGTATTTGCAGACAACAAAGTAAAGTCTACTATAAGTATGGCCAACATGATGAGCTTTATCTAAGTACTTGGGTACAAAATATGGGAATGGGAAAAACTGCAGGTTTCCAGCAATTTCTCCTTTTCTCACAATCTTTTCAAAATACCTTCTTTCTAGAGTCATAAAAACATTTGATTGTCCAGTTAAGAGTTTTATCTCTTTCCCAAATGGCAAAATTTTTTACCAGTCTAAACTGTTTGTCCTTGTAGTTGAAAAATTTGTACCTAAAAAATTGACAGTTGTATTATGAAGATTAAAAAACATTGTGGGGAAAAAGGAGAAAATGCTGGTTACCAGCATTTTCTCATTCTTTCCACAATGTTTTCACCCTTCTTTTTGGTCATCATAAAAATGTAATATTGTTAGGTAAAGAGTTTTACAACTTGATTAACATCTGTGACAGTCCATTTAATAGGACAACCCTTCTAACACAAATCACTCTTTCACTTACAAATGTTTGACTTGGCCAAATTCAAAGAAGTTTTCGATGACCCAAAACTCCTTAACCGCACAATCCCGACTTTTAACAACCTCATAAAAGAATGCTTTTGGAAACACTGCTGAAAAAAAAAACCCAATAGTACTGCATGCAGGTACTTATGCTTGGGAACAGACTCGAACTTGCTTGAATTTCAGTACAAATTCTACTTAAAAAGAGCATAACTGTGTTAAAAATGCTTTGATGGTTAGTTGCCGTTGTTGCATACATTATTAGCTGTCATTAAATATGAATATACCCCCCACCAGCTCCCTGTTACAAATACAGGTCTGTGTTACAGAATGCAGAATGGTTTAGTACGAAAGTAAGAGTTGAAAAAGTTCAAGGGGAGATAATTCCGTAATAAATCGCAGAAGTGTCATGAAAATCACACATGCACAACTTCATATAGATAGGAACCCTGTGTGTAAGGAACCCTGTGTGTAAATTTAAGTTCAGTACATGAAAAACTGTAGAAATAATAATTGCTCCGCACAATTTTGTGTCTATGGACGGACAGATGGATTGACGGACAGACAGACAGACAGCCAGCCATGGTGATTCCAGTATACCCCCATCAACTTCGTTATGGGGGGTATAATAACCAAATACGGAATGTTACCTGTTTCTATTACCCCTGATTGTAAACTTATCTTCTTGTTTTTCACAAAGCTGCTTCCTGACGGCTTCCATTCCGATAGTATCTCCAAATCCATATTGAATTGAAATATCACAAAATTTGTTTTTCATATACCCTAGTATCAAATATGAAATAAGTAACCACTGTCTGCACCATTTTATCACTCTATAATGGTAGAAAAGCTCTTCATTTTTTCATATCTTATTCATTATCTCCTCGCTTCACATTGTTCTGTACCACAATGAAATTAACTCTTTACCAAACAAAAAAAAAATATAGACTTGTCTAAACTGAAAGCATTTGTAGACTAACATTCATATAATGCTCCAAAGATTGGTTTAATCATCAAAAGGATAGAAAACATCCTGGAAAAAGGAGAAAATGCAGGTTACCAGCATTTTCTCCTTTTCCCACAATGTTTACGAAAGTTTTCTTTCTCAAGTTTGGTTAAAGTCGAGATTGAGAAGAAAAGGGTTTACCCTGTATCAAACGTTGGTTACCCTGTATCAAACAATCATAAATTTCACAACCCTGACTAGAAAGGCTTCTGAAAACATTGTGGTAAAAAGAGACAATTCTGCTTGCCAATTTTTTCCTCTTCCCACAATGTTTTCTCCTCTTTCTAAGTCAAAGCATCTGCAGACAACAAATTAGATCTTAGTAATTATGATGATTTCTGACTTTGATACGGTAGAAAATCTTGTGAGATAGAAGCCTTGTGAAAACATTGTGGGAAAAGGAGAAAATGCTGGTTACCAGCATTTTCTCCCTCTCCCACAATGTTTTCTATAGGCTTCTTTCTCAAGGTCGTTAAAAGTTGGGATTGTGTGGTAAAGAGTGTAAGGAACTGCTTGATAAAGGTTTTGAGACAGTACACAATACTATTTAAATAAACAAATCCCCAATTGTTTAAAAAGTAAAATAAACACAATCCAAAGTTTAACATTCATTTCCAGTCACCCATTTCCATACGATGAAAAAAATAAATGCTAGATTGCCTGTCAGAATACTCAAACAGTCACATATCATCGAAACATGGCTATTGATCTACGAATACTACAAATAAGGAAGATAACCTTGTTTAACTCTTCACCACATAGATCTTATACCAAATTCTAACGACTTTGTAATAAAGGACTTTTGGTAATAATGTAGGAAAGGCAGAAAATGCTGGTAACCAGCATTTGCTTCTTTTCCCACAATGTTTTTTTTTCTTTTACAGACAAATCCCATAACTTGTGCCACATTTACTATTTACTATGTCCCTTAACTCTTTACCACACAAGAAAACTTAAGACTGGTCCAAATTGAAAGCATTTGCAGACTACAAAATAAAGGCGACTGAAAAATTAAAATTTGGTTTGGGAAGGGTAGAAAACACTGTGGGAAAAGGAGAAAATGCTGGTTACCAGCATTTTCTTCTTTTCCCACAGTATTTTCAAAAGGCTTCTTTCTCAGGGTCGTTAAAACTCGGGATTGTGTGGTAAAGAGTTAACCCTTTATCCCATAATGCATTTCTATGGTATCTCTCATTGACCCCATGTAACAGCAAGGATGAAGCCGTTTCTTATGTGAATATGACACCTTTTGATGGTGTAGAAAACATTGTGGCAAAAGGTGAAATTGCTCGTCACGAGCAATTTCACCTTTTGCCACAATGTTTTCCAAAGGCTCCTACAAGCAATGCAGTAAAGGGTTAGAAATGCTTCCAATATGGATTTGTTTAACCCTTTATCACACAGTGACGACTTTTAATGCCCATAAAATTGAAAACTTTTGAAAACATTGTGGGAAAAGGAGAAAATGCTGGTTACAATGTTTTCAAAGGCTACTTTCTCAGGGTTGTTAAAAGTCGGGATTGTGTGGTAAAGAGTTAAATCTTAACATTATACCAAACCATTCCAAATTTTAATAATCCTGACAGAATTGGCTTTTGAAAACATTGTGGAAAAAAGAAGAAAAATTATGGTAAACAACTCAAAACTTTGGAACTTTCTTTTTCTTCCAGATGACAAAACTTGAAATTTGTTTTGAATTGAAAGTATTTCCAAAGGACAGACCAGATCTTACTCAAATGACAGATTTCGTTGACAGATGGGTAAAAGTTGTGGGAGGGTTACTGAATAATGGTAGCTGAATGGAGGTGACCACTTTGTAAGGTCTGGCTGTATACAATGCAAGGTGTCCTTAGACTACTTTTGGTCAGTGCAGCCCTGAAGAGCAGTGGATAGTGCATAAGACTTTAAACCCAAATCAATGTTCATTGATTTGTAAAAAAATAAATCTGAATCTTATTGTCAAATTTTAAAGTTGTACAGCTACTGAAAACCAGTTTTAGCCAATCAGGACTTCTATTACTAAATCTTGGGGAATAAGACTAAGAATGTTCTTAGCACGATTATTGAATATGGACCAGGGTGTTTCTGGTTCCAATGCCTAGTCAGCAAATTTCTTTCCAAGGCTCATGTCTTTACCACACAACCCAGCGTTTCAACAATCCAAAGGAAGACACCTTCTGAAAACACGGTGGGAAAAGGAGAAAACGCTGGTAACCAGCATTTTCTCCTTTTCCCACAATGTTCTCTACCCTGTCCAAAGACAAAAATCATCATTTGAGCAACATTTATTTTGTTGTCAGCAAATGCTATTACTTTAGTTAAGTAAGAAATTTTTTTGTTTTGGTAAAGGGTTCATTAGAGCCATTGAGACAGGATTCATTCTTCTCTTTCCATGCACTCACCATTGTTTCAACCATGGTTATAAGGAAAAGCAGCCAGTGACTATGGAAGAATATTACATGAAGTGCTAGTTTAACTCATCAGATGACAAAATTTTAGGTTTGTCCAAATCTAAAGCATTTGCAGACAACAAAATAAGTGACCCAAAATTTGAAATTTGTTTTGTGAAAGGTAGAAAACATTGTGGGAAAAGGAGAAAATGCTGGTTACCAGCATTTTCTCCTTTTCCCACAATGTTTCCTAAAGGCTACTTTCTCAGGGGCGTCAAAAGTAGGGATTGTGTGGTATTGGGTTGAAAGCTGATGGAAAGCCACATTGAAATGGTGTTCAAATAGCTTTTACATCCGTACGTCAATGACCAAATCTTCTTTTTAGCCAGCTAAAGAAGGAAGCTTGGACAACTCTGTACTTCGTCCAAATAAGTAAACATAAATGTGTCTGTGTCAAACTCCTATCGGGAAAATTGATGTCTGCGCAGTTTTCTTTATCGTATACTATTGTAGACAACTTCACCCCTTGCTCTATTTCTAGCATTTCTTATCATAAACAGTTTGCTGACTTAGCAGTCAGTTTGAATTGCCTGAGATTTGATTTAGTATTAGCCCTTTGCCAAACAATCATGTTTTTTAGGATAAAAAGAAGAAGGCTTTTAAAAACGAAACATCGTGGAAAAGGAGAAAATGATGTTAATCAAAAATTTTCCCTTTTCCCTCAATGTTTTCTACCATTCCAAAAATAATTTTCAAATCTGAATAATATGTATTTTGTCATCTGCAAGTGCTTTAAATTATGAAAGATCTTATATTGTCTTGTTTGGTAAAAAGAACAGTTAATCTTTGTAAAATAAACAAACTTAGAATTTTAAACGTGGTAGGAAAAGAACTGAAAAATTTAATGTTTAATAACAGTCTTTTCTTATCCTTCCTTTATGTCATAAAAAGAATATTTTAGTTTTAGTGATGACCAGTAATTTCTACTTCCTTTTAAAACCATATTAAGAGTAATGTTATCCCAAACTTAAAATAGAGTTACTGCCAACTAAAAATAGGACTAACCCCCCCCCCCCCCCCCTCCCCCAACTAAGTGTAGAGCTACTCCATTTAGTGTAGGCAAGAATAGGGTAGGGTACCCTGAAATAGGTTTAAGGAATTGGTGAGCAGGAATCAAACCAGTGACCCTCTGCTCTCGAGTCTTGTAGCGTAACGTACAGACTGTGCTACTAAGCCTCGGCAAGTAAGAGTAGGGCATTAAACCCCGCCCCCCCACCCTACTAAGAGTAGGGCTAAGGTAATCCCAGGCTAGGACTAAAGAGTCATGCCCTATTGACATTTTTCGACAACAAGAGTAGGGCATTAACCCCCAGCTAAGAGTAGGGCTAAAGTAATCCCCAGCTAGGACTAAATAGTCATGCCCTATTGACATTTTTCGACAACATATCATCTCTTTGGGTCAAACTTTATTTTATGTAGATTTATTGCCTAAAATATCACTTTGATACAATGGTTTCTGGTGAATGGTCTACAGCTGTGGTCAGAGTATTATCAAAGGAAGGGATAAAAACAAAGCTACTCTCAAAGCTACTCTTGACCAAATAATCCCTGAAGAAAGCCCCTTTTGAAAACATTGTGGGAAAAGGAGAAAATGCTGGTAACCAGCATTTTCTCCTTTTCCCACAATATTTTCTACCCTCGCATAGACAAATCCCATCACTTGAGACACAATGAATTTGCCATCTACAAATGCTTTTAAGTTGAACATGTCTAAAATTTCATTGCCTTAGTAAAGAGTTGAACATTTATATAAACCAGTAAAACTTGTAGGTTTCTCAGCCTTTTCAAATATTCAAAAATATTCAAAGTTTACATGTATTTGCCAGTTCAACAAATATTTGAACATACCATCAATAAACCTCTTCTTGGCAACAGCTTTAGACAATGAAATTTCAATACCACCCCATAGTGTTTCATGCTCTGAAACACTATCTTACTTTATCATACAATGTAGAACAAGATTTGACTGCAAAAATATTCAGTCTGATCTAGCACCTACTAATTCTTCACTTCACTACATATTTTCATAGAAAGCAGCCATGAATTTAGAATTATTTTAGTTTTTTTCCCCCCATCACGAAAATGCATATTAACTTTTTGGGATTTCTAAGGGTTTAAACTGGCCCTGATTCAAGATTCTGGAGTAAATTATTGCCTTCTGAAAGAAATGTGCAGCACACAACTGTGAGAACATCATCCAAGAAATATGGATTATCAACTTAAATCTAGGTAAGATTCATCAAACAAAAGGAGGAAATGCAATGAATCAATTGACCCCAACAAAGAAATTACATTGATAGAATTTATTGTCTAATGGCTGGCCATCTAAAGTTACAAAATAGTCTTTCAGATGAGATATGAAACCGAGGTCACATGTGATGGTCCTACACACCAAGACATTAACCCTTTACCACAAAATCCTGACTTTTGAAAACATTGTGGGAAAAGGAGAAAATGCTGGTAACAAACATTTTCTCCTTTTCCCACAATGCTTTCTACTCTTCCCGAAACAAATTTCAATTTTTCAGATCATTTATTTTGTTGCACTTAACCCTTTCCCAAACAATCCCTGGTTTTTACCGGTCTGGAATAATAGCCTTTTGAAAACATCGTGGGAAAAGGAGAAAATGCTGGTAACCAGCATTTTCTCCTTTCCCCACAATGTTTTCTACCCTATCACAGACAGAAATCATCTTTTCAGCAAGAGCTGAATTGTCGTCTGCAAATGCTTTAAATTTGGTCTAGTCCAAAAGTTTGTCGTTTGGGAAAGGGTTAATGGTTTCAATCTGGATATGTCTAAAATTTTGTCAATTATGTACAAAATTGTAGACTTGTCCAAATGGAAAGCACCTGCAGATGACAAAATTAATGTGGCTTGAAAATTGACATTTGTTTTAGGAAAGGTAGAAAACATAATGGGAAAGGAGACAATGCCTTTTCTCCTTTTCCCACAATGTTTTCATAAGACTTCTTTCTCAGAGTCATGAAAACCAGGGATTGTTCGGTAAAGGGTTTTATGAGTTTTGACGACCCTGATGGAGAAGCCCTTGGAAAACAGTGTAGGAAAAAGAGAAAATGCTGGTAGCTAGCAGTTTCTTTTTTTCTTGCTATGTTAATATAACCTTTCGGAGACAAATGCAATCATGTCATCAACATGGAATTTGCTGCTTAGAAACACTTTAAGTTTAGGAAAGTCTAAAATTTTTCCATACTGTAAAGCATTAATCCTTTCCCAAACAATCCCTCAGGTTTTCATGGCCATGAAAAAGAAACCTTTTTTAAAATATTCTGGAAAATGGAGAAAATGCTGGTAACCAGCATTTTAACCCTTCATCACAATGTTTTCTACCCTTCCAGGACAAATTTCAAATTTTGAGTAATTTAATTTTGTTGTCTGCAAATGCTTAAAATTCAGAGAAATCTACAATGCTCTTGTTTGGTAAAGACTGTAGTTTAACTCTTTACCACACGAGAAATTTTACACCTGTCCAAATTGAAAGCATTTGCAGACGACAAAATAAAAGTGACTGAAAATTTGAAATTTTGGTTTAGGAAGGGTAGAAAACATTGTGGGAAAAGGAGAAAATGCTGGTTACCAGCATTTTCTCCTTTTCCCACAGTGTTTTCTAAAGGTTTCTTTCTCAGGGTCGTCAAAAGTAGGGATTGTGTGGTAATGGGTTAAGTAAGACACTACACCAAAGGTAATTGGTATACACTTCTTGTTTTCAAAGATTTCTCATTCTCACAATTTTATAGTCCATATCTAGCACAAAAAATATTTTATCAACACTTCCTTCTGCACAGTTTAAACCCATTTGATTGATTTATATTTTCAACTGTAACTGATCTGTGAGTAGTTTACACTCAAAGCTCTTTATCCACCTATTTCAAGTTTTTAACAACAACTTTGCAATAGATGGACTTCAAAAAAAATTGTAAGATACAAGAATTTTTTTCCTTTTCCCACGTTTTCTGCCCCTCTAAAGCAAGTTCCATAATTTTATGCACCATTTTAACTTGTTGTCTGTAAATCTTTTCAATTCAGACAAGTCTTAAAATTTTGTTGGGTGGTAAAGAGTTAAAAAAGCTTTTTTATTGATTTTCACCAAGATCTACTTGAAAATAAGATAAAAAATCAAAATTCATCTTTGAATATCTTCTTTTTCAAACCTTGAAGAATCTACTTACAAAGGTACTATACCTACTGTTAACTCTTTACCACACAATCCCGACTTTTAACGACCCCCAAGGAAGTAGCCTTTTGAAAACATTGTGGGAAAAGGAGAAAATGCTGGTAACCAGCATTTTTTCCTTTTCCCACAATGTTTTCTGCCCTACCAAAGATAGAAATCAACAATTGGGTTACATTTAACTTGTCGTCGGCAAAATGCTTTCAATTTGGACCAGTCTTATATTTTGTCGTTTGGTAAAGAGTTAAATGGACAGTGTAGATGCTCTACCGGACGACAAGATTTAAGATTAGTCTATGTTGAAAGCAATTGCAGTTAACCCTAAGGCTGCTTGCTATATATTAAGCGCAACTCACAGACCCTACGGTTTTATCAAGACAGACATATTGACCAAGTTTCGTGATTTTTGGACAAAAAAATGTAGTTCCTAGAGCGTACACAAGGTTTTTCTAGGATTTGATCTAGTGACCTAATTTTTGAGCTGACATGACCCATTTGCAAATTCAATTGAGATATCATCAAGACAAACATTCTGATCAAGTTTCAGGAGTTTTGGACCGAAAATGTGGCCTATGGAGCGTACACAAGGTTTTTCTAACATTTGACCAACTAATTTTTTTTTTTACCCAACATAACCCTTGTTTAACTTACTCATAAGAGAGATAATATTGAAACATTCTGACCAAGTTTCATGAGTATCAGACTGATAATGTGGCCTCTAGAGGGTATGCAAGGTTTTTCTGAGATGTGACCTAGTAACCTAGTATTTGACCCCACATGACCCATTATCAAACTTGTCCGAGATATAATTGAGAGAAACATTCTTAAGTTTTACGAGAATCAGACTGAAAATATGGCCTCTTGACCATACACGAGGTAAAAGTTAAAGCTGTTATTATCATGTAATGTCTAGCAAGGAAGCCAACAATGTAGATCCAAGATCAGACAGTACCTATGCAGTCTGATCTTGATCTACACCATCTGCATAAGAGATCTTATTTCAACCTAAATGATCTGAGTATAATAATGGGCGTAATGTAATCTAAACCATAAATAGAACTGATCAGAAAACTTTTCCGTATCAATCATGTACCCTGTGTTGCTCATAATTGTATTCACAGACTACTTTTGTGTATTAATGCCTGTCTATCAGACATTATTTTTGGCCAATCTTCAGATTATGTTTCACTTAATGATATAAGAAAAATTTACTATTTTAGTCCATCACTCTTTACCACATGACAAAGTTTTGGAATTTTCCAAATCCAAATTAGTCTTTTCTAAATGCTGATGAAAAATAAAAAGTTGGCTTAAGGCATTACCATCCTAACGCTTCTAGCGCAACATAGAATGAAATTTCTTATTTGTTGATAACCAAGGATTTATACTGATATAATATTTTTGCACATTTCTAACTGAACAGAAATTCATTTGTTGTCCATCTTAAAATTATGTGTTGATATTTTGTTATTTTTCAGAAAAGGGAGGTAATTATTATATCCGTTTGTAATGAGAATAGAGTGACCTAGATTTATAAATGATAATTCTTTGAAGGAAAACATGGAAAAAGTGGCACGGTCCAAGTAGTACAATAATGCTCAATTTCAATTGTAGCAACTTTTTAGGATATTATATTTTTCAAGATCGTTAAATCTCCAGAATGTGTAATAAAGAGATAACTGCCCCCTTTTCATCTTTACTTTCGGAATACCCAGAATGCAATTTTTCAGCTTGGCATAACTACAAAACAACTGGCATCTGCATTAAATCATAAACATGTTTCCGCAAAACCCAGGAAAAAAAAATCAGAATATTACCTGACTGACATAATATGTTCTTTCCATTAGACTGATATTTCCTGAAGAGATGTGTTAACCCATTACCACACAATCCCTACTTTTGACACCCCTCAGAGAGAAGCCTTTAGAAAACATTGTGGGAAAAGGAGAAAATGCTGGTAACCAGCATTTTCTCCTTTTCCAACAATGTTTTCTACCCTTCACAAAACAAATTTGAAATTTTCAGTCACTTTTATCTTGTCCTCTGCAAATGCTTTCAATTTCAACTGGTCCAAAATTTTATCGTTTGGTAAAGAGTCAAACATACATGTACTACATAGAATCACTTGCCCCTTGCCAGACAATCTTATGTTTCTTTATCACGAGGATTGATTGGGATTGACTGATTGACTGCTTAATTGATTGGTGGGTTGGTTTATTGATTGGTTGATCAATGGATGGAGGAACAGATTGATTGATTAATTGATAGATTGATTGATTGATTGATTGATTGGAGCTATCTAACCAGTTATGTCATGTCACAGCTGCTGTCTGTGCATCTATGAATGTGTTTCCCAGCTTTCTCAAATCAGATTTGATACAGCTTTCTTTTAACCCATTACCACATAATCCCTACTTTTGACACCCCTGAGAAAGAAGCCTTTAGAAAACATTGTGGGAAAAGGAGAAAATGCTGGTAACCAGCATTTTCTCCTTTTCCCACAATGTTTTCTACCTTTCACAAAACAAATTTCAAATTTTCAGTCATTTTTAGTTTGTCGTCTGCAAATGCTTTCCATTTGGACCAGTCTAAAATATTGTCGTTTGGTAATGAGTTAAAGCCACTGATTACTTTTCTCAAATACATCCGGTGAGAGGGGAAAATTGCCATGAACAGAGTTTCTGTAAACCTGAGGTATCAAACTTGCAACTTCCAGGTCACCAGTCGGAGCACTTGATTGAAAATGTGACCTTGACCCTTTACCAAACAATATCAAGTATTAGTGACCTGAAGAAGAAGGGGTTTCAAAAAATTGCATGAGAAAAGGAGAAAATGTGATATCCATCACTTTCTCCCTTATCCACAATGTTTTCCACTTTCAAATGAGGAATTTCTTTCATTAGTCACATTTAATGTTGTCTGCAGTGGCTTTTAATTTGGACCAGTCTAATTTGTTCTATTATCTATAGAGTCAATTACACTAAAATATGCACCATTTTAAAGGCACATAATTTCATAAATGGTCAGAGATATAGATCTATATCCTTGTCACAATTCAGTATATGTAATTTGTGAGTGTTCATAAACTGATATTGAATGTTATAAAAACCCCAGTACAGACACAAGAGGGCCAAGATGGCCCTGGATCGCTCACCTGAATTTTTGAGAGGACCATAGCCAAATGTTTTCAAAATGTAATCAGCCATTTCAGAGAAGAAGAATTTTTAAGAAGAAATGTCTGTATAGTGTGAATAGCCTGCAGCCATCAGAGCCATGTTTCTTGATGAATCAAAATTTCTAGAGCAAATTTTGAAATGGGTCAGCTAAGAAACATTTCTGCGAAATTATATCAAAATCTGACCAGCCCTTTCAGAGAAGAAGAATTTTAAAGAATTTCTTTATGGCCATATTATTGCAAATAGCCCCCATTCACCAGAGCCATGTTTATTGACTGATCAAAATTTTGCGAACAGTTTTTGAAAAGGGTTATCCAAGGAATATCTCTGTGAAATTATTTCATAATCTGACCAATGCTTTCAGAGAAGAAGAAATTTTAAGAATTTCTTCATTTCTGTATAGTGCAAGTAGCCCCCTTTCACCAGAGCCATGGTTCTTGACGGATCAAAATTTTGCAAACAATTTTGAAAAGGGTCATCCAATGAACATCTCTGTGAAATTATTTCAAATTCTGACCAGTGGTTTCAGAGAAGAAGAATTTTCAAGAATTTCTTCATTTCTGTATAGTACAAGTGGCCCCCTTTCACCAGAGGCATGATTCTTGACGGATCAAAATTTGGCAAACAATTTTTGAAAAGGGTCATCCAAGAACATCTCTGTGAAATTATTTCAAATTCTGACCAGCGGTTTCAGAGAAGAAGAATTTTTAAGAATTCCTTCATTTCTGTATAGTGCAAGTAGCCCCCATTCACCAGAGCCATGATTCTTGACAGATCAAAATTTCATGAGCATTTTTGAAAAGGGTCATCCAAACAACATCTCTGGGAAACTATTTCAAAATCTGACCAGAGGAGATTTTTAAAGAATTACCTAGAAAATCCATTTGGTTGCCATAGCAACCAGAGTTTTTGACGGAATCAAATTCTGTGAACATTTTTTAACGAGGACCTCCCAAGGAACATTCCAGCCAAGTTTGGTCCAAATTGGCCCAGCGGTTTAGGAGGAGATGATGTTGAAAGAATTGTTGACGACACACAACAGACAACGCACGACAGACGACGGACACTGGGTGATCCTAAAAGCTCCCCTTGAGCATGTTGTGCTCAGGTGAGCTACAAAAGACCCAAAGAATAAAAATTTCAAGGTTGCTCTAGTCTTGTTTCAGCAAAGCTGACAGTGAAGATCAAAGATCAGGCTACACATTTGTGCAGCCTGATGTTGATCAACAATAGCTACAAAGGCTATGATCTGTTGTGATTGGTGCTTTCAGAGTTAAATTGTGAAAGCATTACCTCTTTACCAAACAACAAAACATTAGTCTGGTCTAAATTCAAAGCACTTACACACAACAAAACAAATTCGAAAATTGAAATTTGTTTTCAGCAGGGTAGCAAACATTGAGGGAAAAAGAGAAAATGCTGGTTACCACACAATGTGCAGTCTGATCTCTATCTACAATGACCACTGCTTTATGCTAGATTATGAATGAAATGTATTTTGATGCTGTAACTGAACTTTTTTTGTAATCATTCAGAAAATGCAATTTGTTAAACCATTACCACACAATCCCTGCTTTAGACGTCCCTGAGAAAGAAGCCTTTAGAAAACATTGTGAAAAAAGGAGAAAATGCTGGTACCAGCATTTTCTCCTTTTCCCACAATGTTTTCTACCCTTCACAAAATAAAGTTCAAAATTTTCAGTCACTTTTATTTTGTCGTCTGCAAATGCTTTCGATTTGGACAAGCCAAAACTTTTGTCGTTTGGTAATGAGTTAATTCAGTATAGAAAGAGTTGTGCCTGAAAGCCCCATAGGAAGTAAGTGGATGGCAGTTACGAAAATGAAAGCACATTAGAAATACTTGGGTTGACAAGCAGAAAGATTTCAATACTAGTATTCATATTTTATTCCAATGAAAGCCAATATTTGCTCTCTCTTTCATATTCAAAGATACAACTGGCAAAATAAAAACCGGATACAAATCTGGACTAAAACCAATAGTATAAAATGATGACATATTACCATATGTTTTAACAACCGTGAAAAAAAGCCTTTTAAAACATTGTGGGAAAAGGAAACAAGAGGACCATGATGGCCCTGTATCGCTCCACTGGCTAATATGTAATAATATAAGAAGCCAAACTTTACAATACTAGGCCAATTTGTTTCAAAATCGAACACTTACAAAATTTTTTCTATACAGTTCTTTGAGAAGATATGTGGCCCTTTTTGACCACAAAGAATCCTGGTGGAGGTCCACAAGATAAAGCCCCATACAAAATAATACAGGTCTGGAATGTGTGGTTATAAACAAGGCCCTGTGCAACATGAGACCAATGATTGAGTACTAAATTTAGTAGCTGTAGATCTTATTTTAGTTAGTAACAAGAGGATTTATAAAGTTTCAACACAAAAGTCCATGTAAAACTTGTGACCCTTGGTGTGAGGACAAACTCGACCCCAAGTCTGTCATTTAGGCCCTCTTAAGTAGAGGCCCACTAGATAAAGCTACTTGCAAAATGTGGTAGTCCTAGGCCTTAATGCTACTAGGTACAGGAAGATTTTTGAAGTTTTCCCAGTGTAAGCCATGTTAAACTTGTGTTCCCCTGGGGCGGGGCCAAATTTGACCCCAGAGCTATAATTTGGGCATCCTTGGTAGACAGCCACTAGATAAAGCTACATGCCAAATTTGGTTGCCCTAGGCCTTATGGCTAGGTACTATAAGGTTTTTAAAGTTTTCCCTGTATAAGCCCATATCAAACTTGTGACCCCAAGGTCTGGGCAAAATTTGACACCAGGGCTACAATTTGGGCACTCTTGGTAGACGCCCACTTGATAAAGCTACATGCAGAACTTGGTAGCCCTAGGTACCAGAAGGATTTTAAAGTTTTCCCTATATAAGCCCACATAAAACTTGTGACCCCTGGGGCAGGGCCAATTTTGACCCCAGGGCTATTATTTGAAGGAACTTGGTATAGGTTCACTAGATAGAGCTACATGCCAAATTTGGTAGCTCTAGGCCTTATGGTTTCTGACAAGAAGATTTTTAATACATTTCAGTTTTGTTGCCATGACAAAAAGATTTTTTGAAGGAATCAAATTATTTAAAAAAATTCTGAAGAGGCCCATGGCAGGATCATTTCTGTGAAGTTTCATCAGAATTTGATGGGCAGTTTCAGAGATGTTTGAAATAAAAGTTATTGCACACACAGACAGACAGACGCATGGATGGACATCGGGCCATGACTTAAGCCCGCTGGCCTTTGGCCAGTGGAGCTAAAAATACTGATAACCTAGGCTTTCCCCTTTTCCCATCATGTCTGCTACCCTATGTTTGCCGGACACGGCTCATATGGTATTTCCTCCAAACATTTGAAACTAACATCTATACTGACATGGCACCGGCCAACAAAAAATGGGTGTATCCATTTTTTCATGAGTGTGCCACATAAGGTTTAGATGACTTCATATACATAGATATAATTTAATCAAAATTTGTTAACTCACCTTCTGGAGTGACCTTGACCTCTTCTTCTGTCACCTTTGTGTCCGCAGCATCCTGTTTTGATTTGGAAGAAAAAGGAGCTTTATTAGTTTTATTGACTGGTTTTAATCCATGCCTTAAGGATGACATTTTGAAGTCAACACTTTTACAGAACACTTAATTCTGAACAGATATTCACTTTAAAATCTTTTTTTTTCACTCAAATAGTTCTGAATTCCTCTTGCATGTATTTGTTTCATAAAAATTACATTTAGAAATTCATCTCAAGCTATGGCAACACTTTATTATTGCAATATAAACATCCTTAGGTAAATTATGCACATCAAGAAATTTCCAGAGAAAACTTGCTTACAGACACTCTAAACTCTTCACTCTTTACCTCACAACAAAATTTTAGATTGGTCTAAACTGAAAGCATTTGCAGACAACAAACTAAGTGATGCACAGATTAGGAAAGTTTTTCATCAAAACGGTAGAACACATTGTGAGAAAAGAAGAAATTACTGACTACCAACATTTTCTCCTTTGTTTCTACCAATGTTTCCTGGGATCATAATAACTGGGGATTGTGCGGTAAAGAGTAAAAGCACCTTCAAAACAAATAGTTGCTTTTACAGTAAATGAAGATCAATATCGGACTGCATAAACAGGTGTTGTCTGATCCTTGATCATCATTGTCTTTTGGGCTAGAAAAAATCTTGCCAATAGCCCAGTACTAATTTTCTCCAACAGAAAATTTTGATTTTAATCATTTGCAGCACTTTCATAGTTAAATCTTTCCCAGAGGAAAAAAATATTTGACTTGTCTGAACTAAATGCATTTGCAGGTGACAAATAAGATGTAGCTTAATTAGTAGTTAGATGTGTCTTCAACAGGCTACAGAAGCTTTGTTGGAAAAGGTGAAAATGCTGGTTTCCAGCATTTTCCCCTTTTCCCACAATGCTTTTTGAAAGCTTCCTATGCAAAGGTACTTAAACCTCGGATATTTTGGAATAAAGAGTAAAGGCACTCAATAAATTTATTTATAGAATATATATCAGCTGCAACACTGTTCAACTCGTAACACCATCAAAACAGATATCATATCTTCTTTTTTCAAAAAACACTGTTTCTAAAATTAATGTTAACAGTTTATCACACAATCCAAAGTTTTAAAGACCTTGAAGAAGGAAAGCTTTGGAAAACATCTACGCTAACCTATCAAAGACAAAAATTATAATTTTGGTATTATTTAATTTGTTGTCTGCAAATGATTTCAATTCGGTACACTCCATTCTTTTTTCATTTTGGTAATGAGTTAAAAGATTCAATCTTCTATTAATATTTCATTTGTGATCACAATACAGGTAAACAATATCCCAAACTATGCCTTGTGGTAAACCAGTAAAAGTTACTAGGAAATTTCTGGGTTCCTGATACCTATCACTACAAGAAAGAAAACAAGGAAGTCAAAGAAAGTATTTTCAATCAACATGGTGATGATTATACACACTAATAAGCATCCTGCTGTCCAGTTTACTTTCTCAGAAACTTTGCTTTTACTCCAAAATTTTTAGTGGTCACTTCCATTTACTCTTTACCACGCAATCCCGACTTTTATCGACCCTGAAAAAGAAAGCCTTTGAAAACATTGTACGAAAAGGAGAAAATGCTGGTAACCAGCATTTTCTCCTTTTCCCACAATGTTTTCTACCCTTTCCAAATGAAATTTTCATTTTTGATTCATGTTAATTTTGTCATCTGCAAATGCTTTCTATTTGGACTGGTCCAAAAGTTTGTCATTTGGTAAAGAGTTAAACAAGCAACCTGTACTCATTAAGCCATCACCAAGTTCCGGAGACTTTATGTGAAATGTTCCCATACTGACTTAAAGCACCTGTCTCAACTCGTTTGCTTAAACCCATTACCACACAATCCCTACTTTTGACGCCCCTCAGAAAGAAGCCTTTACAAAACATTGTGGGAAAAGGAGAAAATGCTCGTAACCGGCATTTTTCTCCTTTTCCCACAATGTTTTCTACCCTTCACAAAACAAATTTCAAATTTTCAGTCACTTTTATTTTGTCGTCTGCAAATGCTTTGGATTTGGACAAGCTTAAAATATTGTCGTTTGGTAATGGGTTAAAGCTTGTTTCTGTATACATTAAATCTATAACCATAATGGATAATTTTAACAAGTAAACTTCTACAACAATATTGCAACAGAAGTTAACATCTGTGTCAAAAACAAAGTCAATCTTTGAGGTTTTTTCCAAGGCAGAAACATCTTCCCAAACCAAGGGTGACGACCCACTATGCTACTCTACCCTTGGTGGATCGAGCTTGATTTCCACATTCCCCCAATATGCATTTTCATGGGTTGCAGCTAGCTCTAGCTGCAACCAATCAAATCTCTCGTAGCATTTTGTCTTTAATAAAAATAGAACAAGATTGCGACCTTTCGAATAAAAATAAAAGGTAAACATGGATACCTCCGTTGATGTGTGCAGGATCTGTAATGTATCATTACCGAAAAAATACAGACGAACAATATTTACAGAAAGTTTCAGTGTGACCAATCAATTATCGAGGTTTTAGGCTCCATTCCAGCACCTGATGATGAAATGTCGAAGTGCGTTTGTGGTTATTGCTTCATGTTGAATTATTGCATTTGTAGGTGGTTTGTACAACGATATTTCATTGGCTATCAGGAATGAGATGTTAAGGGGGATAATAAACAGCATCCGATAGGGGGCGTTCCGGGAATCTCGAAATCGGGCTTGATCTGCCAAGGTAAGATCCAAATAGTGATCATAACCTTGGCTCGCGAATATGTGGCAGATAATGACCTTAAAGGTGAGATATTCTGCCAAGAAAGCAAAATAATGCTGAGAGCAAGAGGGTTAACTCTTTACTAAACGACAAAATGTAAGGCTTGTACCAACTGCCATCTGGAATTTGGCTTTGATTCAAAATTCTGATACCAGCCGTTTAATTTTACTGGCGGGGACAGAAAATTCATGCCGTCTCAGAAATCGATGTTTTGTCTCTTAATGATTTTCATTCACGTATCATTTTATCAGTTGAACATTTGGCTGGTACCAGCACACCTTTAGACAGAATTCAAGGTCTAAACACATTTTTGAATGCCTTTCTATGCAATTAGAACCTTTCATACAATTTTTTCCACAATAACTGTCATATCAAGCATGATGATTTGAAGGCCAAGAAGGTAAGAAGGTTCCCTGCTAAACTGGTTACGAAAATGCAATGTTCACTGAGACCAGTATACACAGCAAAGTAAGATTTACTTGCAACATAAAGTTTTGGCATTTTGCTACCTGTTTTACCTGTAGAAGTGAGAGCTCACAAGACATTTACTTTGCAAGAATCTGAGATCATGGTTGTTTATCCACCCACTAACATTTTGGGATGCTTGCTGTACAGCTAAATGGTATAGACATGCTAGGAATTCAATTATAGTTTGGAACCTGACCTTTCCATCACAGTAAGAATTATAGTGCAACATGCTAAAGACTTTTTCCTGAAGTGTTGTACTTTGAGAACAATGTAATTAGACACTGTCTGCTGTCACTAAGTTAATTCCTCTGCTTAGAAAGTTTAACTCATTACCAAATGACAATGTTTTTAGGCTTGTCTAAAACAAAAGCATTTACAGACGACAAGATAAAAGTGACTGAAAATTTGAACTTTGTTTTGTGAAGGGTAGAAATCATTGTGGGAAAAGGAGAAAATGCTGGTTACCGCAGCATTTTCTTCTTTTCCCACAATGTTTTCTAAATGTTTCTTTCTCAGGGTCATCAAAAGTAGGGATTGTGTGGTAATGGGTAAATAGCATTTATCAGAGTGTAACAAAAAAATACAATTCTTGAAAATAAAATACAATTATCCCCCTTTACTTTTTATCAGTGAGCCATACTCTTGCAGAAGGGGGCTTAACTCATTACCGAACGACAAAGTTTTAGGTTTGCCCAATTCTAAAGCATTTGCAGACGACAAAATAAAAGTGAATGAAAGTTTGAAATTTGATTTGTGAAGGGTAGAAAACATTGTGGGAAAAGGAGAAAATGCTGGTCACCAGCATTTTCTCCTTTTCCAACGATGTTTTCTAAAGGCATCTTTCTCAAGGGCGTCAAAAGTAGGGATTGTGTGGTAATGGGTTAACTCATTACCAAACGACAAAATTTTCAACTGGTCCAAATTGAAAGCACTTGCAGACAACAAAACAAGGTAACTCAAAACTTGTAATTTGTTTCCAGCAGGGTAGAAAACATTGTGGGAAAAGGGGAAAATGCTGGTTATCAGCATTTTCTCAATGTTTTCAAAAGGCTTTTCTTTCAGGGTCGTTAAGAGTCGGGATTGTGTGGTAAAGAGTTTATGTATCTGTGATACATTTTACCAAGCAAGTCATCAAACTTATCGATCCATTAAAATCCATTTAGTCTAAAAATCAACTGCATCTTGAGGTAGAGTGGTCCTTAGATATGCAGAAAATTTACCAATACCAAAATTACCCATGCCATTTCAGTCTGCACAGGCTTACATGGTTCTGGTTTCCTTTTTGCAGATGCTTAACTCTTTACCACATGACAAAATTTTGAACCAGTCCAAATTGAAAGCATTAATTATGCAGACGACAAAATAATTGTGAATCAAAAATTGAAACTTGATTTGAAAAGGGTAGAAAACATTGTAGGAAAAAGGAGAAAATGCTGGTTACCAGCACTTTCTCCTTTTCCCACAATGTTTTCAAAGGCTTTCTTTCTCAGGGTCGTTAAAAGTCGAGAATGTGTGGTAAAGAATTAAGCCCTATAATTTTCACATAGTATCATCATGGCTACAATACATTTATTTATCATTAAAATTTTGCATGTCTGCTAATGATGTCATACATTTTGTGTGACAGTGCAATACAGTGAATGGAAATGTGGTATATCAACAGCTGTAACCTATCACAAAACATCAAATCAATCAGTGCAGCATCATTGCAAAAGTGACATAAAGCCCTAGGTGCTACATAAATGAACCATGCTCTAGCAAAAGAGGGTTTAACGCATCTGTGTGATGCATTAATCCAAGCAAGGAGCGTTCTAAATATGATTTCATAAAATCTATTTCGATCGGTGAGTGCAACACTATTCTAAGTCCCTGTACATTGTACAGGCACTTAGAATAGTGTTGCACTCACCGGTCGATTTTATCTTACAACTGACTGAATTATGAGATAGCACGGTCCTTGAACATACAGACAATCTACAAATAGCAACAAGTTTCGACCTAAGTCTGTCTATGCGGACTGTGCAGGCTGACATGGGTGGATACTCTCTGCAGATGCATTTAACCCCCCAACACCCCCACCCACCCTCTTTCCACAGAGCATGGCTTAAATGAAATCGATGTGTAGATCAGATGTTACAATTTCACAGTGGCTGTTTCTGTGAAGATACATTATAAGAAAGTGTACATTAAAGATAAGAAAACAGTTTCTGTGCAGTTTGATCTTGATTTAACCCTTTACCAAACAATCCTGGGTTTTCACGACCCCATAGAACTAGGCTTTTTAAGCCTTTACAAGACGACAAAATTTTAGGCTTGACCAAGGCTAAAGCACTTGCAGATACGACAATTTCAGTGTGGCTCAAATGGTGAAATTTTTCTTTGATAGAGTAGAAAACATTGTGGGAAAAGGAGCATTTTCTCCTTTTTCAACTATGTTTTGGAAAGGTTTCTTTTCCAGGGGTGTCAAAAGTCACCTATGTGTGGTAAAGGGTTAAAACCATTGTGGGAACAGGAGAAAAAGCTGGTAACCAGCATTTTCTCCTTTTTTCACAACTTTGTATACCCTATCAACGCAAAATTGCATTATTTGAACCACATTGAAATGGTTTTCTGCAAAATCTATGCTTTCAATTTGGACAAGGCTAACTTTTTGTCATTTAGTAAAGGGTTATTTAGCCAAGGACAGAAGAATTTGGAAGCATACATTTTGTAGATTCCTCTAATTGAAAAAAAAAACTTAAATCTTTGCATGCTTAGGATAAAATTAAATTAATATCATTGACAGTATAGATCAAAATCAGATACCACAAACTGTCTTTCTAAAGGGGTAACTTAAAAAGAAAAAAAGTTTTGAGAAAAATAACTCTTCAATCATCCTGGTATTTAAGTTATTACCTGATAAAAATAGATATCACATGCAATTACATGCATAATTATTGTAAAAATATATAAGTAATTAGAAAATATGACTCATACAATAAATATCATTGGCTGTTACAATTCAAGATTTTTCTGTTAGCAATAGTATACAATTGGTTACTTCCCTTTCCACAATTAAGATTTAGTTGACAGTTACTTCCCTTGTTACACATTTAGAAAGCTGTCACTTGTATCGTACATTTTTTCATCAATTAACCAGCACATTAATGGTATTCAATATTTGTGATATAAATTCACAGGAGTGATTATGTGAGACATTCATTTTAACCATTTCCTTCATAGTTTGGGGTTAAAATTATATTACAGGAAATACTTAAAAAAGAGACGAAAATATTTTTTATGTTAATCTCAATTGAAGGGCCAGCATATATTGCACAACATTGCAATCAAATTGTACAAATGAAATTTTCAAAATGTTCTTTGCAGCAATAGCCTCTTTCAAAAGTACATTTTGTTGTGTGATAATCTATTGACCCTTAAAATCTTTTCACAATGTTTGGAAGGTATGACTAATAATGTATGAGAACGAAAGGAAACATTATTATACAGCAAAGAAATTTCTCATGATCTGATTGGATAATATGTCCGAACATATATATCATGTACACTGGCAAAACCATCATAAAGTTCCCCTTTCTGGAGCCCCGTATACATGACTTCACTATCAACACAACATCCAAAATGGTGGCATTGACCAAGATTAGTGTCAAGATTATACGCCAAGCTGAAAGTTTTAGCACATAATTATTACGTATTAGTTTTCATTAAATTGGGGCACTCAGAGAGGAAATTCTACTTCGTCAGCATACTCATTTTTTTTTTTCAACAAAAAAAAACAAAGTAAAATTTGCTTAACAAACTTTGGAATAGTAAAACTTTGTTCGGCTCAGGGCGACATGATTCACCTGACTGCCATGGACAAGTTTCCAAGTCCCCTGCCACCTGACCATAGAACTAATAATGTGCAAGGAAATGATTAAATGTATGTCAAAACCCACTGGTGAGACCACACATCAATGTAAGTGATTATTTTGTACCGTTTATTATTGATTGATATAGATGCTTCTCCCTTCAATGTAACTTTGACCCTTTACAAAACAATTCCAAGTTTTAACGACTGAGAAATAAGGCTAGTGAAAACATTGTGGGAAAAGGAGAAAATGCTGGTAACCAGTATTTTCTCCTTTTCCCACAATGTTTTCTACTATTCCAAATGTAATCTTCAGCTTTAGGTCATATCTAATTTGTTGTCAGCAAAAACTATCAATTTTGACATGAATAAAATTTTGTCAGTTGGTAAAGAGATCACTTTACCAATAACAAAACTGGACTGGACCACACTGAAAGCATTTGCAGACTTCAAATGAAAAGTTGCTTAAGTGATGATTTCTATCTTCCTTAGGGTAGAAAACATTGTGGGATAAGGCAAAATGCGGTTACTAGCATATTTCTCCCTCCAAGTTTTCAAAGGCTTTTATTGTCAGGGTCGTTAAAGCTATGGATTGTGTGGTAGAAGGATAATAAAAAGGCTTTCTTTATCAGGACTATCAAATCATCAAATTGTTCAGTATAACCTTGACTGTTTTGCAGATCTGCTTAAAAAAAATTTAATTGCCACTAGATTTTGAAAAGGAGGAACTATCAAATTCTGTCAGCATTAGAAATGAAAAGCTCTTCATGATAATTTCAACTACCGGAAAATTTTTGTTCAATGAAGGGAGAGCACCCACTTCAGTTTCCACCATTGATACACCCTGGAGTTACCTCTTTGAATTTCTCAAACTGACTGCTAGATGTTGGGCTTAATATAACAAAGCTTGTTGATGTGAATGTCACCTAGTAAATAAACAAGCATAAATTATTGCACATGGATGGATGGATGGATGGATGGATGCAAGGATCAATGGATTCACAGATAAATGGATTCACAGATAAATGGATGGATTGATGGAACAACAAATCAATTGTTACAGGTGTGACAGTCTGATAGATTTTCTACAATATAATATACAAAATGTACATAAAATATTAAATAAATTAGTAAACTTTTTTTTATTGTTCACATTCATAAAATATTGTCATACAAATGGAAAAAAAGATAATTATGATCAATTCAATTGTTATAGGAGGTTTGCTTGTTAGATGCCAAAGAAACATTTAAACACTAATATAGTTTGCCAACTTGAGATGAATGCCTTGACAAGGGGGTTAAATATAATACTATACATGATAAACTATTCATATACAAAGTTATGCATTACCAAATTATTGAACAAATAACACCATATGTGGTAGACTGCCTTTGGAAACCTTTTGGAGAAAGGAGCTGTTGCACAATTATGTACATAAACAGTTTTAAGATAAATTCTCTTCCTACAGTTGTTTGCCCTTTATTTTCTTATTCATAGTTTCTTTGTCGTAATCTGTACAGCAATAGCAAACAATGTGGGAAAAGGAGAAAATGCTGGTAACCAGCATTTTCTCCTTTTCCTACAATGTTTTCTAAAGGCTTCTTTCTCTGGGTCGTCAAAAGTAGGGAATGTGTGGTAATGGGTTAACTCTTTGCCAGATGACAGAGTTTTATACTTTTTCAAACTGAAAGTGTTTGCATACAAGCCATGAGATATGCCTCAGACGAGATATGTCTTGGTATATATAGAAAATTTTGTAGGAAATGGAGAAAATGCTGTTAACCAGTTTTTCTACTTCCTCCACAATGTTTTCAAGAGACAAGACCTCTTCAGCAGGGTCATTACAAAAATCATTTAACTGTCTAGTAAAAGATTAATTAATTTCTAAAATTTTATAATTGTATTCTAGTCAGCTTTAACCCATGTCAACCTGACCTTAGTGTTAAGCCATGAGCCGGCTGGCATGACTCAAAACTATTTGCTATTCATAAATTTCCTGCTTCTCAAAGGGCAATGTATCTCATGATTCTGCCAGTTGGAGAAATGGACACTTCAGATCTGTAATTGTAACCGTAATTGTTACTACTTCCTTGATATTAAGATGCAGGAAACTCCATTTTCCTATAGTGCCATTCAATTATATTTGAAGCTTAAACAGTTACAGGACCTTTCACAGCTTTTTTTTTTGCGGCTATTGTAAATCAACATTTTGTGCAGCCTTATCTTTTATCTTCACTGTCGGACTTGCTGAAACAGTTGCTGACAAAAATGGCCATGACATTGCATCACCCTTTATCAGACTACAAAAGTTTAGACTTGTCCAAATTGAAGGCAATTGCAGAACCAAATTTCAAAGTGGCTGAAATGCTAACATTTTTCTTTGACATAGTAGACAACATTTTGGGAAAAGGAGAAAAATGCTGGTTACCAGCATTTTCTCTTTTTCTCACAATGTTTTCAAAAGGTTTCTTTCTCAGGGTCATTGAAAGTCAGCACTGTATGCAAAAGGGTTAATTGATTATATGTATTACCTGTTCAGTACCCTCACTGTCATCCATATCACTGTCCATGATCTCTGAATCAATAGTTTTAATTATCCCAGATTTTTCTGGTATATTGACATTATCTTGATCCTTTTTTGTGTTTATATTTACAGTGTCACCAAATATTTCTCTTATTTCAGCATCATCATCATTGTTATCATCATACATAGAATTAGCAATTTCAGAGTTAATTAGATTTATTTTTTCTGTTGACCTTAGAACAGTCAGACTATTACTAATAATATCTTGCTGTGTAACAGTAACTGTATCAGTACTGACTTTGTTTAAACCTCTAATCCCTGGCTCTAGATTTACATTCAGTGAACTAATACTTCTAGCTTCATTTACTGTTTCATCTGAAGTGTCAATTGTTGTTTTATAAATGTCATTTAATATGTTGTGGCCATTTACAAGAGTAGCTTCTTTTTCAATGTTACTGCTAGTTGTATTTTGACCATTCAAATGTGTAAAAGTGTCAGAGAATTCAGTAGTATCACCAACAGTTTCAAATGATTCACTTTCAAACCCTTCCAAGCTATTATCTGATTCTTCATTTATCTGTGTATCAAGAGCTGTCTCCAAACTACTTTCCAGCTCTATTTCCATTTGATCTTCATAAACATCATCTTCAGGCTCATTTTCTTCAACCTCAATGATCAAACTCTTTCTATTTATTTCAAGTGTAGAGTTACTCTCCTTTGCAAGCTGTCTCACAAGTGGGTTCACTAGTTTGGCACATCTAAGGTGCTCATGATGTGACACAGTGTTCAATTTTGCCAATCCAAGTTCCACAACTCTTACTATATTGCTTTCTATGTCAGAGTCATCATTATTCCCATTCAGGTTTTTTTCTGACATAACCTTCATTTGTCACTTATTGCACAAACTTTCCAACACCACATACAAATCTATGGAATAACCATTAATCACCATAATGTAATTCTGCTATACAAAAGAATAAGAATCAGCCTTAAACAGATATGTTGGATGAACTGGTACCAACTAACCACCACCACATTATAGATGTCTGTGGAAATACTGACTGCATGAAAATCTTGAAAAAAATGAAATAACTACTAACAATTAACTACATACATACAAAATAAACTATCCTTGATTAGATAAAAGCTTTGAATGAACGATACACTGCCATGTAAACTTCTTTAGTATAAATTACCAATTGCTTCATACAAATCTATGGAATATACTGCACTTTGCCACATACAAACCTGTAGAATAAATTATCCCTTGCCACATACAAACCTATGTAATTAATTCTACACTGTCAATACATTTCTGTAGCATAACCTATACATTGCCAAACAGAAATCTATGGATTACTCTGCCCATTGCAACATTGCCACATACAAATATGTAGAATGAATTATTTGTTGCCACATACAAATCCATGAAATAAATGACCATTTGCCGCATAAAGATCTATGGAACACAGAACCCTTTGCTACATACAAATGTACAGATTAAATCATTCTCTGCCACATACAAATCAAAAGAATAATCTAAACATTGCCATAATAATACAGATCTGCAAAATAATTATCCTTTTCCACATACAACTTTGTGTCTATGGTGTTTAATGCTGTATACAACATTATTACAGGTTTATCTCACCGTTCTGTGCACCTATCCATTGCGACAAACAAATACATGTACATGTATGTGGAATATACTATTCACTCCATAAGACACATCTGGAATAAACTATTCACTGCCACATTTAAATCTGTTCAATAAACTATCCACCCCCACAAACTAATCTTAGGAAAGCACAACCATTTTACAAATCCATGGAATAAACCATCAGCAATCTCAATGTTAACTTGCTATTTCTCCTTTTCTCACACAATTTACATGACTGTTCTAACTTAACAGTTTTTGTTTGCCCAGGTTCTTGTTTCTGGTGTTATATGTCTAATGACTGAATAAGATGATAATTCCAATAAACTTGAAAGTATCTGCTAAACTCACAAATTTCTGGCTCGATCTTTACCTATTTTACACCACAAAAGCGCAACCATGAGAGAAACTTTTTATAAGGAAATACTATCTCAACCATGAAACACAAATAACATACCATCTACTGTAAATTACACCACATTACACAAGAAAACTGGGGTCATTTAACTCTATACCAAATGACAAAATTTTAGATTTGTCCACACTGAAAGTGTTTAAAGACGAAAAAGTAAATGTGGCTTAAATAATGCAATTTTCATTTTAAATTTTTTCAAACGTTGTGGAAGGAGAAAATGCTGGTTACCAGCATTTTTTGCTTTTCCCACGATGCTTTCAAAAGCCATTTTCTGACCGCTTGTTAAAAGTACCGATTGTATACTAAAGGATTAAAGATGAAAAAGTAAATGTTGCTTGAATAATGCAACTTTCATTTTAAAATTTTTCAAACATTGTGGGAGAAGAGAAAACACTGGTTACCAGCATTTTGTACTTTTCCCACGAGTGTCATTAAAATTCGGGATTGTGTGGTAAAGAGGTAAAACTCATCAAAACTCAATATCATTCAGAAAAGAGTTCAATTCAACCTGTATTTCACAGTATTCATAGCCCAATATGTCCATTTGCTAAATTGTCCAGGGAACAACACTTATAAACACCCAGTACAAACCACTGAATAACACATCATAAAATAAATGAATTTTCCTCCAAGGTAGAGCATAGCTGAACTTGTATTAATCCTATCCGTCATATTGACATATTCAGGTACAATGAAATACAAACAAACCTAAAAAACATTGTAACAAATGGATAATTTGGAAAACCACACAGGCTGGTTTTTTATACAGAAGGAAAAGGAAATCTAATTGGTTTATTTGCTTGTTTGTTTATATATATATATTTTTAGTATCATTTTCAACATTATTCAGTTACATTGGAAAGGCCAGTGCACCTTTCCATGCTCTCCTGGAGTTTCCTCTACTTCCAACAATATTCCTCTGAAACCACAGGCTGCTTTTCCAAATAAACCATCCTCGAAACAACATTCAGTGGTGAAAGAGGAAATCAACTGACAAAAGGGATAAAATTCATTTAAAAACTAAATGCCAAATGCCATTTTCACAAGGCTGTATTCTATATTGGAATGAAGCACATCTATGACGAGTGCTTGCTTCTGTAACATGCTGATATATGGCAAATCAATTCAGTATACTTATTTCAGAATTTTTGTCTTTAAGAGCTTGGATCTATGCACCAGTACTCCATTATCTCCTGCTAGATTGCATTCTACAAATACTCATCTATCTAATTTGGGCATTCTGGGTACAGATCTGGACTACTTTCCTACGCAACAACCGTTACTTTGAATTTCAAACTAAAATGAACATTTACCCAATAAATTTTATCTATCTCAACTATAATCAGCAGTTTAGAGAAGTCTGGAGCTACAACAGGCCTGATTTCTCCTCAAACATATTGATAAAAGTCATTTTCTCCCTTGATAATTTATAGCCTGTATTACTACATCCCCACAACTTTGGGGAGAGTGATGCATCATATCAGACAAGTCAAATCTTTGAAGAATATGATATGCACAATGACCAGTGCAGTAGCAGGTAGGGTATCTGAGACTTGAAACCAGGGGGTCACTGGTTTGAATTTTAGAAAGCAACCTTCGGTTGGAAAAAGTAATATGCAAAGTACATGTATTGGTAAAAAGAAACCCAAGGAAAGCACGGAATGGTGCACTGGCAGCTGCATTATAATGAAATGATTTTGAAAATAGCATTTAAAACACCGTACAATGAATCAATCAATCATAAGCTTGAAACATTAGGGTGTAACTGGAAGTAACCTGAACTTTACCCTTTACCAAACAATGCCAATTGTTATTGACTCTGTATTTTCTCCCTTTCCTACAATATTTCTACCATATGGACGACAAGTCATATTCACTCTTTACAAAGGCTGAGTTCACGACAAAACTCTAGGGTAGATATCTGAAAACGCAGTAAACTGATACGCATGCGCACCTATTATGTTCTGACTTTTTTTTAAAATTGGCGTAAGATTCTGATCAGTAAAGAAGTCAAAAAAAATAGTTCCATTGTATACAGGTGAATTCGTCAGTTTGAATGCACTTTTAATGTACCCAGAATCATATTTTCATCGACTACTTTACCATGTTACGCAAATAGTTAAACAGTAAAAAAACATGTTTTCCTCTGTTTGACAAGATTCTTGTCATTCAGCCCATTGCAGAGGTGTATGGTGATAGTAACGAATGACAACTCTGCTAGGAGATTTGGTCATAGCATCAAAAGTAAAATTTACAGTAGCACTTTTGTTGCACTGTTTCATGGAGCTTGGAGGGCTAGATTGTATATAGTTCATATTTACTTCAAATTTAGGCATTGAAGAACCACTTAGATGTGTTTTTATCGTATACTGAAGGGACTGTTTTGTATCGGTGAGGGAACAAAATCTTGGGGGTCATGGCCGTGAACAGGCGATTTTGAGGGGACAATTTTTAGGGTACTTGTGTTTGTTAGTATTTAGCGAAAAAGGCAATAGTTTGACATGTTGGTTTTTTCGCATCATTTTTTTTTTTTAACTATGGGTGTACTTTTGGCATATAGAAACCCCAAGGCCAACATTTTGCTATTTAGCCTTCTACAGAGCTGCAAATATGATGATTTTTGCTCTTTATCCAATGTAGCAGAGGTGTGACACCGTAATGTACCCCCCCCCCCCTCCCCCCGGGTTGTTTGATGAATAAACACAGTTTAGAAGTACATTTGATTTCCCATAGTTTTATCACGATTTAACAAATGCGCAAACTAACAAACAAATAAAATGATAGAAAACGTTTTCGGTCGCTTCATTACATCTTGCTTTCCGCCATTTCGGAACTCGAGAAACTCTAGGCTGCAGCAGGGTTGAGAAGAGTCGAGTTCAAGAGGTCAAATTACGTCACTCGAGCTGAAACTCTACCCGTTCAGGAGGAACTCCACTGACTATAGTCGAAACCCAACTGCGTCGTGAACTAGGCCAAAACGACAGAATTCTAGACTGGTTCAAATTGAAAGCATTAGCAGACGACAAAATATACGTGACTGAAAAATTGAAATTTGGATTGGAAAGGGTTGAAAACATTGAGGGAAATGGAGAAAATGCCGGTTACCAGCATTTCTCCTTTTCCCACAATAGTTTCAAAAGGCTTCGTGTTGTAAATGATTTATTAGTACACCCTATTAATTGATGTCTACAGATGCTTTCATAATTCACAAGTCTGAAAACTTGTTACCTGGTAAGGCATTAATAGGTAACCTTGCATTAACAAGGTAATGTTTATTTTTAACCCAAGGTGTATTTGTTGGCCACTTATTTACTAATACATGTATTACCTATGTATACTATACCAATATATTGAAATAATATTACACACAAACATGTTACAAAATAATTTAACTAGCTGCTCACCCTTGATACTTCACTACATGACGTCACAAAAGTAAATAATTCTAAGCCTGCCAGTGGTTACTAAGCCTATATGACTTATGACCTGATGGTTGTGAGTTCAATACCTGGTTAACCCTTTACCACACAATCCGTAGTATTAAAAACTCGTGGAAATAATACTTATCAAAACATCGTAGGAAATGGAGAAGATGCTGGTAACCAGCCTTTTGAAAAAATCGTGGAAAAAGGAAAAAATGCTGGTAACCAGCATTTTCTACTTTTCCCACATTGTTTTCTACTCTACGGAAGACAAATTTCAATTTTTGAATTAAATTTATTTTGTTGTCTGCAGTTGCTTTCATGTTCGACCAGTCTGAAGTCTAAAATTTTTCCGTTTGATCAGAGTGAAGTCTTAAATATTTCCTTTGATAAGGGGTTAACAACAATCACACAAGCAAGAGTTCCTTCAGCCTTTTTCTTCTATTCTTGCTAGAAAATTCAAATCAAATGAACACCAGAAAATCCAACATCAACATAATTCCACCACAAGCAATTCAATTCTACAAACTGCCCACACACTTTAACATAGGAAATTTCTGCACACACCGAAAAAGTCTCATCCAATCTTAAGGCATTGGGTTTCACTTGACACAAAGTCCTTGCATACAGCTTGCAGTCACATCTTCACTATCTATATTGACCTTTAACCTAAACTCTTTACCAAATGACAAAATTTTTGACTTTTCCAAATTGAAAACTTTCGCATACAACACAATGAATGTGACTAAAACCTTGACATTTGTTCTGAGTAAGGAAGAAAATATCGTGGGAAATAGAGAAAATGCTGGTTACCATCATTTTCTCCTTTTCCCACAATGTTTACAAAAGCTTTCTTTGTCTAGGATCTTTAAAATTTGGGAATGTGTTGGAAAGGGTTAAACAGATTCCTTGTCACATTTTTATATCTTTACCACATGATCCCCAGTTTTAATAAAACAGAAACATCCTTTTGAAAAACATAATGTAGGAAAAGGAGAAGATGCTGGTAACCAGCATCTTCTCCATTTCCCACAATATTTATTACCACTATCAAACTAGATTTCAATTTTCAGTCATATTTATGTTCTTGCTTTTAAATGTTTTCAACTTGGCTTGTATAAAGTTTTGTGGTCTGGTTACAAGTTGACTGTTATCATCAAAATTTACATCCACCCAGATACATGTCCCAAAACTAACCCAAAGTTTGTTGCAAAAATTTGTTTGAATCATGTATCACACAGTTTTCGATAACAGTTCAAGTATGTTATGGCAGCCAGTGCAACTATCCAGGCTTTCCTCAAGTTTCATCTACTACCACCTTGCACCAAATATTCTTCCAAAGCCACTGGGCTGCTTTCAAATGAAATCATCGTTGAAACACTGATAACCCATTACCACACAATCCCTACTTTTGACGCCCCTAAGAAAGAGGCCTTTTGAAAACACTATGGGAAAAGGAGAAAATGCTGGTAACCAGCATTTTCTCCTTTTCCCACAGTGTTTTCTACCCGTCCCAGGACAAATTTCTATTTTTTAGTCACCTTTATTTTGTTGTCTGCAAATGCTTTCAATTTGGACCAGTCTAAATTTTTCTCATGTGGTAATGGGATAAGCAGTGAGAGGGGAAGAGGGATCTTGTTGCAGTAACATTATTTAGAAGATGTTTGGTGAAAGCTTACAAGAAAAGGTTTTTCATTCACTATCTAGGCTATGAATTACTTGGTTTCACCAATAAAAGACACTGCTGTCTTTCTCACAAAGTTTATGTGGGAAAGCAGCCAGTGGCTTGGAAAGAAAACTGTGCAGATAACTTGTACATGAGACTCCAAGAAAGCATGGATAAGTGGGCTGGCCACTGCGAAATAACTGAAATAATGTTGAAAACAGTATTAAACACCATTATAATCAATCAATCAATCCTTCTCATTAAACAGGATTATTTGGTAAAGAGTCCATAGTATTCCATTGTCTCTACACTGCATTGCCATGAAAATATCTAACAGTTTCTTCTTTTTTTCCTTCATGAATTGCACATCCAACATTAACCTTATTTGTTGAGAATTGGTTGATTGTATGGTGTATAAATCTGCTTTCAACATTATCTCTGTCATATTGCATCAGCCATTGCACCTATCCATACTTTCCTGGAGTTTGTGTTACAAGTACTCTTTTCAAGCCACTGGCTGCTTTCTCACATGACCATCATCAAACAATGGTCAGCAGTGAGAGAGAAATGAATCTTGTCTCAATGACTATCATCAATCCTCAAAATGGGCAGAGCTGGTGACCCAACCTTCAGCCCTTATTCTCTAGCTCTGCAAGCTACTCACTTTTAGAAGTACTCTTTTCAAGACACTGGCTGCTTTCCCACATGGCCATCATCAAGCAATGGTCAGCAGTGAGAGAGAAATGAATCTTGTCTCAATGACTATCATCAGTCCTCAAAATGGGCAGAGCTGGTGATCAAACCTTCAGCCCTTATTCTCTAGCTCTGCAAGCTACTCACTGAGCTTCTCTGGCTTGTCAACAACCTTGAGGAAAAATGCTTTTGAAAAAATTATGTGAAAAGGAGGTTAAAAAATATTTTCCGACAATAGCTTCCAGCCGTCTTCTTCATGTTTTATGAAAACTTGAGAATATGCCGGACAGGATAAAAGGTTAATCAATAGCTTGAAATGGCCTGAAAGCTTGTGATTGTGTGTTACAGACCCAAGTTTGATGAATTTTTAATAGGAAAAGACTCCACAATTATAGTTCATAGATATTGCATTACACTACCATCTGAGCCTGACCATAGCACTGTAGGTAGAACTAGTAAAGTGCACACAATGAGTACCCAGCCCAACCTAAACTGATTGCTTTCTTACTGGACCAGGAATAAAGTGCAAAGTGCAATGAGTTATTTTTTAGTCAAACAATCATAATGGTGAAAATTGCAGCAGCACAAGTTCATATTGTAGGATTGATTCACTGATTGATTAGAAAGTAATCTTCTATCTATCGTGGTTCATCATTCAATAAACCACAGTTGTGAGTTATAGCCCAAGTGGTTTATTCATTGCACCTCATAACTCATCCTCGGATACCCCGGGATCTCCCTATTTGCTACGCTACATCGACCCCTGGGACAATTGACTAATAAAACTTTGAATCAGCCGCCGAAAATCGATACGAAACGTCATAGCGTACAGTCCACTCGCCCATCACAAAATGATGATGGAACCAATGAAAAGCCAGCATTCGGCCAGCGGTAAAGCGAGGGAAATTCAATTAATTGTCCCAGGGGTCGATGTAGCGTAGCAAATAGGGAGACCCCGTGGTATCCGAGGATGCTCATAACTCACAAAATGGTTTATTGAATGATAAACTGTGATAGACGGAAGATTATTTCAATTCTTACGAGACCAATTCTTAATCAAAGGAAAACAAGTTCATACTTAGAATAAAAATGCGGATGAAGATTATATTCCATTGAATAACTAACTTACTTTATTTACACAGAATGTCGTCACTCTATATAGAATAATACAGATTTTAATTTACCATGCTTTCGTTGCACTATGTTTATAGTGCCAAATCACGAGTCACGTTAGAATATGCATTTTACAAGACTTTCAATGTTATTTCCATTGTATCAAATTGGCAGCTCACATATTAATATACTGCCTGTGTTTCATCAGTACTAGCTAGGCAAGGGCTCCAACTGTCTTGCCCAATGAACTCCCATGAAAAATCCAGTGCTTCCATTGTGGCCCAAACCTAAGGCTTCAAGTTTACCAGTCCTACAGTTTATCACTGAGGCACTCAGGATCTCCCTCAATGATAAGGAGGCTGCCATTACCTATTGACAATATTTTAGGCTTGTCCAAATCGAAAGCATTTGCAGACAACAAAATAACAGTGATTGATAATTATAAACTTATTTTGTGAAGACTAGAAAACATTGTGGGAAAGGTTAATTTGTGCACCAAAAGGTTCAATTTGTTCTTTTATTTCAAAATAGACAAGTTTCCCATTTGTTTGATGATCAGGAGTTAATCCAAATACTCAAGTTTTGAATTCAAGAATCAAGGATCAAGAAAGATTAGTATAAGTTGTTAGAATTTGTTTCTCAATTGATGTTAAATAAATATGTTTCAACATAAGAGTTCAAAGTAACTCAGGGGAGCCAATGCTGAAAACGATTGTTCCCTTTGTCATGATGTTTACCTATGTCTGTTACCTTGAACTTCAGATCCAACGTTGTTTATCCATAAATTAACATATGAAAATCAGAGGTGATACAAGTATTTATAGTCAATTTCAATGAATTATAAAGGCATGAATTATAATGTAATTTGAATGAAAATGAACCATGAAACCCCAATATTTTCTGCACCATGAGTTTGTTCTTATCACTATAAAAGAGATGTGACTTATCATATCATAACCTCTAAGCTTGTTCTAACTCTTTAAAAGGACACCTTTGAAGATTTAAATGGTCAATCAAAGAATCTGTGTATATATTGTAGATCAATCTAACAAATTACAGAAAGAAAAAATGCATAATTGCAGGAAATAAATAAACTGCAAAATACAAAGATACCAAAAACACTGCAGAAAATACAGAAATTGCAAACTGAAAATTGTTCCCTTCTATAAATCAGAAAAAGCTATACACAATAGGACACAGAGTATAAAAGACTTCTTAGGAATAATTATATTGTGTATATCAAAGCTAATATAAATAAAGTGCAAGATCTTATAGGGGAAAAAAGCAGTATAAATGCAAAAATTGTGTATCATATAAATGCAAAATTGTGTATCATACTGTGTTTTCTTTCACATTTTTCTATTGATCAAATCAAAATGCATGACAAGAATAAATAACAGATCATCATTCAAATCTAGTTTTACATTTCACCTTAAATCTTACAGTGCAAAGTTAATGAATTATGTATTTTCAGTCGTCTTATAAAACTAAACATTACTTTATCTGAAGGCTCTTTTAAAAAAAAAGATATATGTAAAATTTAAAACAAAGTAGATTAAAAGAGTGCCATTTTAATTACAAGCTAAGTCTATCTTTTGCATCTGTTCATTTACAATTGGAAAGGAGACACAAAATTAAATCTTATCTAAACTATTCCCTGGATTTGCAACCCTGAGCATTGAAGGACTTGGCAAAAAATTTCATCCAAAAAGATGTAAATGGCGCTAGCCAAAAACAATAAAGTTTCCTTTTCTGAATATTTCTTTTCCTTACATAGATCAGCTTTTTCATTTGAACCACAGTGAGTTTGTTGTCTGCAAATGCTATCAATAATTATGGATCAGTTAAAACTTTTGTATTCCAGCACAGAATTAAAGATTACACCTGTTACATTAAAATGTTATAAATAGCAGTATCCATATATAGAATATATATAATTATGTAGTTATACTAAACAGCATGAAAAGATGGGTACAGAAAACAAAAGTTGATACTAAATACAAAACAGATTTTAAATAAAATATTGCAGTATACATCACAGGCTTCAAAGCTATGGCAATAAATTTCTATGGCAAAAAAAAAAGAAAAGTCCATGCAAGCCAGTCTTTCAACAGTTGACCTCTTTTTGGTTTTGTTAATTTTTAATTTTCCTTGACAAAAAAATGCCACATTAATATTGAAAACACATAAAGATAATGATATGCATTTATTTTTTCATGTTGCTACAATGATTTCAAAAGCTGTCACCGTCAGGATCATGAAAACACTGGCTGGTTAAGTGGAAGGTTAACCCTTTGCTAAACAAATCCCCACTGTTGGGAGACCCTTAGACACAAAGATTTTGAAAACCCTTCCAATAAAAAGTTCTTTTTTAAATCACATTCATTAAGTTTGACATACTTTCAGTAAAAGGAGAGAACTACAAGTCTACTGCTTTTCTTTGAAATGTTTGTTTCATAATTTGTAATGAACTTTTCCCAAAACAAAAAAAAACCCATGAAGCACTGGAGCTGTTCCTGATGTAGGCACTTTCTGATGCCTGTGCAATAACAAGCCTTTGAAAACATTGTAAAAAATAGAAAACATTCAGAATGAGTTATTTTTTATTTAGAGTGTATTTTTTGTACCATCTTCAAATAATTCATTTGAATGTTTGTAATATTCATTGATTTGCTCTAGTACTTTATCAAGGACTGCAGCTAAAAGACTGAGCTTATTGTGGAAGTTCAACCTTTTAAAATCTATATCATATTCCCATGCCAATTAGGAACAACTTTGTTTTAGAAACCAATTATTTTTTATCAGAACGAAAGCATCATGCTGCCATGCAAAATCCCGATGAAAAATGGTATGATAGAGCTATGTATAACAACTGGGTCGCAATATATAAAGGTTTATAAATACGGTTACATTTACATGTGTATATAGATCATAACGAAAACAACTAAATACATGGGGTTTCACATTTTCACATGCATTTTCACATGCCTTTTACCAGTTCATACCTATAAATGCCTTCAACCCATTCATGCTTACAATACAACAATACAACAAAATCACCCACCGATACTCCAAGGTTTTCTTCTGCATCATTCTCTACCGAGTCAGGCTCTTCAAGAGGAATGTCATCAACAACTTCCTCAGTAAGTTCAGCAATTTCTGTTCCTTCTGGTGCTTGACTTTGGCTTGACATATCATCCAATACTGGTTCGGGATAAATGGGTTGTTCAGGAATCTTTTCTTCTTCTTCTGTAACTGCATCTACATCATCTGGCTGTTCCACATATATCTCAGGCACTGGTTCTGGCTGTGGATTACTTAATGATTCTGGTTCTGTTTCTACAGTGTCTGCATTCTCACTGATTATTTCTGCTTGTTGCACTTCTTCAGGAGTACCTTTTTGGCCAGGGATGGCTTCAACACCTGCTTCATTTGTTTTCACCATGATTTCTTCAGGCTGAGTGTCTTCTACTTCAACTGGTTCAACTTCTTGTTCTAAACTTGTCTTCTCAGGAACTAAAGCAGAATCATTTATATCTACATCCTCATTAGAAATTTTTGTTTCTTCTTCCTCTACATTTAAAGCATCAGTAATCTGATTTTCTTCTGTGGCCTCACCATTTGCAGTTTCAATAACCTCAAAACTTTCTTCTTGTTTAGGATCAACTGGTTCTTCAATGCAGTCGTCTACTACACCCCCTTGCATATTATCCTCAACAGCTTTTCCATCTTGGACATCATTAATCTCATCATCTTTGACTTGTTCATTGGTCCCATCATCTAATACTGCCTTCATATCAACATCATTGTCTTGGATTTCTGAGATAGGTATTGATCCATCAATAGCTTTGGGTTCATTATCATCATCAACTGGTCCCTCATCTTGGAGTTGTTCCTCTAATTGACTGTCCAACTCTGGCTCTGTTATTTGTTCAGAACCTATGTCCTCAACATTTCCAGTATCCTGTTGATTGACACAACAAATTTGGTACAATGGGTTAATATAAATAAAATCAATAGATCTCAATCAAATAAAAGACTGCTCTATGACGGCATAGAAAAAAATCTAAAATGTACAAAACAAAACAATGTTCTACCTTTTCCCTAAAAATCAGTGCTTCTTGTCCAAATTTCTCAATCTATTATTCTTTTACTAGCAAGAGACACCTTTTCAAACTTAGCAAAACTGACATTTCAAGTACATGTACATGTTTGTCTCTTTTAAGTCTTTACCACACAATGACAACTTTCGACGACTCTGAGGTAGAAGCTTTTTGAAAACATTGTGGGAAAAGGAGAAAATGCTGGTAACAGCATTTTCTCCGTTTCCCACAAAGTTTTCAAGCCTGTCAAAGGAAATTTGAGCAACAATGAAATTGCCATCTGCAAATGCTTTCAGTTTGGATAGATGTAAAATTTTGCCATGAGGTAAAGGTTTAAAGAAGCTCTCTCGTAGGTAAGGTATCTGTAAAAATTATTGTGCATCTATTATTTTCAGCTTACAACCATTTACTAATCAAAATTATCATGCTCCTGCATCTCTGAAAAACATTGTTGGTATAGAGGCTTTTGCTGGTTACAACAAAAGCAAATGTTTTTCAAAATCAATGCATAATATGCAATTGCACTATAACTGTAGATTTGCCAAAAAATCACTTTACAAGGAAGTCTAAAAACGTAATCGAAATCATGAACCCTAACTAAGATTTTGTGTTTGCAAATGGAATTGAAATACCTATGAATTTTAAAAAATAACTTTGCAAATGATTGTAAATAAAACTAAATAAATTACATAGAATAACAACAATACTGAAACATATTCTTTGGACACTGAAATAATCTACAAACAAAATTATCTTCAAGAAGTAACCAAAACCATTACTTTTTTAAAACCATAGTTTAAAACATTAGATAGTGCCACTAAATGCATTCCTTAAGTAAGGACATACATGTACAACAAATAATCATATTCAAAAACAGTAATAATAATAAGTCTAGCTCATGATTTTAGTAATGTGACAATTCAAAAACTCAGCATTTTGAAAAAAAAATGCAGGGTGCTCACTTTTTCCCTACATACAGAGATCTAGATAGGAGTGGATATTCTATTTCCAAAAATATTATTATTATGTTTACTGGAATCTATATTGTGGCTATTCATTATAACTATCTTACTTGAGTTATTTCATTGGGTAACTTCAGTTCTTTACCAAACGGCAAAATTTTAGAATGGTCAAAATTGAAAAACTTGCATATGTCTCTGCCATGGTTAGAATACAGTGTTGGAAAAGGAGAAAATACTGGTTATCAGCATTTTCTATTTTTCCCTCAATGTCTTTAAAAGGCTTCTTCCTAAGGGTTGTTAAAACTAGAACAATGAGGCAAAGGCCTAACATAGGTTCTAGTAAATATATTTCAGTAAATATAAATCAAACAAGTATTATGGTTTGAAATCTCCCCTTATTTACAACTATGACAGGACCTGGTATTCTAACCCTGAAAAAAATCCCTTTCATTTTGTCAACTACGGTAATAGTATTTCTACCTGAATGTTAGACAACAGAACACAGATCTAGGGGAAATAATCATTCTATGTATACTAACAATCAGATACCACTGCAGTGATCTCCCTTCCTACTTTCTATCACATTCTTTTTTCCCCATAAGAGTCATTCATACTGGCTTAACTCTTTACCAAATGACTAATTTTGGGACTGTACTAAATTCAAAGCATCTGCAGACAACAAATTAAATCATGTTAATATGATGATTTCTGATACTGACAGGGTAGAAAATATTGTGGGAAAAGGAGAAAAAGCTGGTTACCAGCATTTTCTCCTTTTCCTACAATGCTTTCTATAGGCTTCTTTCTCAGGGTTGTTTAAAGTCAGGATTGTGTGGTAAAGAGTTAAGTATGACTGAAATATTGGCCTGTCCTATTACAGGTTAACCTGTATCAATACCTTTGTTATTGTAAATTAACCCTTTTCCACCCAACAAAACCTGTCCTAAGTGAGAGCATTTGCAGATAGCAATTTTCAAAGTGGCTTAATAATGCGATTTTAGTTTGATAGGGTAGAAAACATTGTGGGAAAAGGAGAAAATGCTGGTTAGCGGCATTTTCTCCTTTTCCCACAATGTTTTCAAAAGGCTTCTTCTTTAGGGTCGTTGTAAGTCGGTATTGTGTGGTAAAGGGTTAACTGCTTCATGGACCCCAAGAGATTGAACCACTAACAGGGGCATGAGATTTACAACATGAATCTAAGGGAGAAAACCCTGCTAGACATTTTGCAAGTCAACTAAGGGAGATAATTACCTGATCCTCCTCTATTTCTTCTTCAACAGTCTCTTCTACCACATTATCTTCTATCAACTCTTCTTCTTCTTCTTTCTGCACATCACTGACGTTGTTAATATCCACAGTAACACCGGAATCATCACTCGTAACTGTAATTGGTTCACCAAGAAGATCTCCAGAGTTACCCAGTAAATCCATTGTCTGGGCATCTCCAGAATTATCCAATAAATCCACCGTCTGTGCATCCCCATTAGTAATAATACTGTCAACATGACCGTTTGTATTTTCACTTTCGATAAAATCATACAGTGGATTAGTGGATGGGGTCTCCGACTTCACCTCTCTCTGTGGCTCACCTCCGAAGTCCAACAGTGGGTTTTCCGTCTCACTTGCCATTATATCTGGTGTGTTATAGGACTTTGTGAATTCGTAAAGTGGATTCGTGTTCAGTTCTACTGGTGCACTTTGTTCATTATTTGATGAAACCTAAAAAAAGAAAAGCAAAAAGGGTCATGCTTTGATAACAAATGGCAGTTAATCCATTACCATACAATCCTGACTTTTAACAACACCCTAGGAAGAAGCCTTTTGAAAACATTGTGGGAAAAGGAGAAAATACTGGTAACCAGCATTTTCTCCTATTATCACAATGTTTTCTACTCTATGAACCCTTTCCCAAACAACAAATTTTCGACCTTTCCAAACCGAAAGAGTTTGCAGGCAACAGTTTTAGGTTTGGAGAAAATTGCAGAAAGTTCTCAAAAAGGGTAGAAAACACTGTGGGAAAAGGAGAAATTGCTCGTTATGAGCAATTTCTCCTTTTCCCATAGAGTTTTCAAATACTTCGACTGCAGACACGTAAAAACCAGGACCTGTTTGGGAAAGGGTTAAGGACAAATTCAATCATTTTAGCTATGTTTAAATTGTCACCTGCAAAATTTAATGCTTTCAATTCGGACAAGTCTATTATTTGCTTATGTGGTAAAGAGTTTATGCATCTCAATGATTAAACTTTACAAAACAAGTCATAACATAATTATGGATCCATAAAATCTATTGTGTCTAACAACTGACTTCATCATGAGGTAGACTGGTCCTTTGACAATCAGAAAATTGACCATTAGCAAATATTTTGGCTCAAAATGAGATATTTCTTTGTTTGGTACAATAATTTCTTCACCCTTTAACCCTTTACCACACAATCATGACTTTTGATGACCCTGAGAAAGAAGCCGTCTGAAAACATTATGGGAAAAAGAGAAAATGCTGGTAACCAGTATTTTTTCCTTTTCCCACAATGTTTTCTCCACTTCCCAAAGGAAGTTTCAAATTTCCAGTCACGTTTATTTTGTCGTCTGTAAATGCTTTCAATTTGGACCAGTCTAAAATTTTGGTGTTTGGTAAAGAGTTAACACACAACCACGACTGTAGCCCTTTACAACAAGTTTTACCAGCATTTTCTCCTTTTCCAACAAAGTTTTCAAAAGGCTTCCATCCTACAATCGTTAACCCTTGACCACACAATACCGAGTTTTTGTGACCCTAAGGAAGAGGCTTTCTGAAAACAATGTGAGAAAAGGAGAAAATGCTGGTAACCAGCATTTTCTCCTCTTCCCACAATGTTTTCTACCCTTCCCAAAACAAATTTCAATTTTCGAGCCACATTGGTTTTGTCGACTGCAAATGCTTTGAATCTGGATGGTGTAGGATAATGTCGTTTGGTAAAGAGTTAAAAGTCCTCATTGTGTAGTAATTGTGATTTTCTAAAGCTTTCATTAAGGGAAGCTGCTCAATTTATTTGTCAGGAAAAGATTGAATTTGTCAATTGCCAGTGCTTTCAATGTTCAAATATATTTTTAAAATTTTGCCACCCATACAAGCTGAAAAGTCTGTTGTCAGCTAGGTGAAGAGTTTAGATGAATGAGTGAGAAGATTAAATTATATAAATTCTGTAACAAGCTGACATGATGTGATTGAAGAGTTTCCTATACGGCACCAGTATTTCAATTCTCCTGATGCATTATGATATTATCAGTTAAATCTTTACCAAACAGTCAAGAGAACTTTTATAAAACATTGTGGGAAAAGGAGAAAATGCTGGTAACCAGCATTTCTTTTCCAAAAATTTTCCAATGCATCTATAAGGGAAATTTCATAATTTATGCAACATATTGTCTGTAATTGCTTTCAGTTTTGACCGGTCTTAGATTATGTCAATTTTTTTCCGGGGGAGCATGCCCCCCGACCCCCCTAAAATGGCATCGCAACTTTGTCACTCACCTTCCTGGCCGGACCAAATAAAATTTCTTTCCAACGGGCCTGTAACAGAACTGGAAGGAATGAGTAACGATGCATCTATAAATTTGTAGTCTGCAAAATGCTTTCAACTGAATCCAGTCTACAATGTTATCGTTTGGTAAAGAGTAAGGTTACTAAGATGGATATATATGGACACATTTTGGCAATAGAAGTTGCTCACCAAGACAAGCAAATTCTTGATACTACAATGTTTTAAACACCACTAAAATACCAGAAGTAACATTTGTCAGCAGGTACAGAGAGGGTGGTGGTGGAGAGGGGGTGGGGAGACAGTTACAAATATTAGGGTCACAAAGCAATCACACTGGGTTATTTTAGGGTGAGAGCTGTCAAATTTTCTCTGTAATTATTTGCCCAGACTAGACACAAACTGTCAACAAGTGACAAATATGTTTATTTCATGGATAATGTGGAAACTCGTTTCAAAAGAATACAATGTTTGTATCATAATCACTGGTGAAAAAATTTTAATTAAGTAACCACAAAATTTTAGTAAATTTTATTTGTTTAATCCTTTGTGTACCATTTTTTGAGGGGATAAAGTATTATTACCAAATGAAAAAAAAAAATAGCCAGTCTATCTTGACAGGATTTGACTGATTGCTTGATTTATTGCTTGCTTGATTGATTGAATGATTGGTTGATGTTTAACACTGTTTTCAACATTTTTTCAGTTATATTGTGGCAGCCAGTGCACCTATCCATGCTTTCCTGAAGTTTTTATACCAACAGTCTGTATAATATTCTTTCCAGGCTGCTGGCTGTTTTCCCACATAACCATCCTCATAACAATGTTCAGCAGTGAGACAGGTAAGAATCCTGTCCCAATTACAATCATCAACCCTCTGAAAAAAAATGGCCAGGCCAGGGATCTAACCAGCAACCTCATGGTCTCAAGTCCTCTGTGCTACCGTCTGAGCAACTGGGGCTCCACTTCACAAGATCTGAAGACACAAAATCCAATCTGACCATGTGATGAAACTGGTCTTGAAAGGAGAAAATGTGTGAAATGGAAAAAATTCTGGTTACCAGCTTTTTCTTCTTTCCACCTATGATTTAAAAAAAAAAAGGTTCTTCTTTCTATGTCATTAAAATTTGGGATTATGCAATAGAGGATGGATGAAGTCATAATTTTTCAAAAAAATATCAGTCTGTTGGGCTTACTTGGCACTGTTTGGATTCAGGCTATTAACTTCTTTCCAAAAAAAAAAAAATGGTTGAGAAAAGCAGCAAAATAATGTGCTTACAACTGCTAATTTTGGAACAATTAGGAGTGACTTCTCACATAGGGGCAGCTACATACATAAGAGCATCTACATACATAGGAGCACCTGCTCCTTTACATACCATATATATCTAATTCAAAGGATTGCTTTCTTCGTTCCTTTAAATGTTTCTTACTAAACGCATCACTTGCCTTAACCCATTACCACACGAGAAAAATTTAGACTGGTCCAAATTGAAAGCATTTGCAGACGACAAAATAAAGGTGACTGAAAGATTGAAATTTGTTCTAGGAAGGGTAGAAAACACTGTGGGAAAAGGAGAAAATGCTGGTTACCAGCATTTTCTCCTTTTCCCACAGTGTTTTCAAAAGGCTTTTTTCTCAGGGGCGTCAAAAGTAGGGATTGTGTGGTAATGGGTTAAGTTGGGAAGCCTGCAAAGCAAAGGGGAAGACCAAGCACTTGATAATCAGCCATACAGCAAGGAAAAAGGGAACAAGGTAGACCAACAGATGATTGGACGGACAAAGGTGGTAAAGGGTTACAGCTAACCACACATCTGGGCTTGATAGTGCAAGCTATTTTTCAATTTTTGGAGGATTTCCCCCTAATTTTCACCACAAATATTTGTGAAAAGTGTAGTCATCCTTCAGGAATGGCAAATATTTGAGAATCCTAGAGGAATCTGAGTGATAGCCGATACTGAATAACTGATTTTTATCTTGTCTACTGCAATGTATTATGGAAGAAAAGGGAAAGTTAGTTTGGCATGGATGTAGTTTCAGATAGAAAGTACAGTAAGTATCAAATATCCATAGGGATTTTGTGGACTGCAGAGAGGAGGGGGATCAAACGGGCACTGGATGGCAGTTTCTTTGGAAATGCCATGTGTGCACTTTTCAGTTCAGAAAGGCACCAGGTGGCAACCAGATGGTCATTAGGCGGCCACCGGACAGGTATCTTTCGGACTTTGTGCCACCGTCCCGCTAGCTACAGAGTCTTGTCATAATGTCCGACGATTAATTGAAAATTTAACAATTAAGACACCCTAGTTGCTGACTATCGTTGCTCCTTTAGGGAGCTTAATGGTTAAATTTTGAATTAATAAACACAAACTAATACTTATCTGCCTTCAGCCAGCAGCTTGCAATCTCTCTTGATGAAAGAAAAGATTCAACAGATTTTGTGGTGGTATAGGTGCCATTTTCACTTCAGAACTGATAAATTATAATGAGGTAAGATATCTTTTATAATGTAGTCATCATGTCACCAAAGTATATGCTTGCTGTCCGGAAAGATTTGACAAAATCAATGCCGCACGGCGATCTAACAGTCTCTCAGACGGTGCCTGTACAAATATTCATTATTGGGCGGTACCCGTCCAAGCTGTCTGGCGCCTGGATGGAGGCAGTCCGTACGCCGGACAGCTGCAGTTCGGTCGCCGGACAATTTGGAAATAAACGTTTTTATAAAAATCGCCCGGGTATCACCAGATTTCTGAAGGCATCGTCCGGACAGTGCCCGGACGATTTTTATAAAAACGTTTATCTGCAAATTGCCCGGCGACCAAAATGCAACCGTCCGGCTCACAGAGTTAACAGGCTCTCCGATGTCCAAAAATATCGTCCGTTCACCATCCAATTATAACTTTGTTTTAAATCTCAAATAGGTGCTGGACAGCATCTCAAAATTGCCGCCGTCGTTCAAAGTGAACTGCCATCGGTCAAAATCTCCTGAAAAACTTGCCGTCGGGTGGCAATTGGTTATTTGTGATTGGGGCATTACCACACCATCGCAAATGACCCTGAGGAAGAGGCCCTTTGAAAACAAAGCTTTCTATCATATCAAAGACAAGTTCCACCATTAACTTTACACTTAAATTCTGTCCAAAAATGCTTTTAAATTTGACAGGTCTGCATTTTTGTTGTTCAGAAAAGGATTCAGAATGCTATGTGAATTCAGACCATGGACACAAAGGACCATTTCCAAGAAATAAAGGAGCACTCTGGGTAAAGTGATATTTTCAGACTGTTTTCAACATCCAGTCCTAATCCTTAGAGCCCTAAACAAACCCTGCGGACATTTTAAACCTGGATAATAAGACCCTAATGAGTAATAGGGCTGTTTTTCTCTATGGTATTTCAAAAAAGCAGAGTGTAGATTAAAGCTCAGACTGAACATTTTGTGTGATATGATCTTCATCTACAATGGCCACAAAGGCAACTTAACTTGTGAAGGGAGCATAAGGGGCTTACTTCTCGCAAAGTAAACAGGCAACAAGAAAGAATGGTTAGTGACTTCAGACCAAGGACTCAAAGGACCTTTGCAAAGAATGAAGGGAACACTCAGGGTAAAGTAATATTTTCAACATCTCTCATCCATCTCTCAAAATTATCAGGCAGTGAGAAAGTTCAATTTACTCAACATGCATACCAAGCCCCTGCCACAGGCTATCAAATTACAGCTGATAAGCCCAGTTTATCTGTATGAATAATCTTCCAGAATATGTGGATCTACTACACAAAGAGCAACTGAATTTATTCACTCAGGTTAACCGTTTAACAAACAGTCAACAAATGTTTCAACAGCCCGAGGTAGAACCTTTTGAAAACCTTGTGAGAACCAGCACTTTTGCATTTATCCACAATGTTTTTACCCATATTATTATTACAGATATTACAGTTTGTGACATTTGTTTTTCTTTCACAAATACTATCAAATGGTAAGTGAAAAGATTATTGTATAAAGTTAGCTACTAGATCATACTCTCCATTTTCATGTTCATATTATTTGATGTAGATATGAGGGTTATGCAACATAATGTTTGCCAATCAAATTTTGAATGAGATTTATCCCTGTGACATGTCAATTCATTGGTCAGATAAATATTTTCATACACATGTAATAGTATCATCTACCACTCAAGGTTCTAAAACACAGCCAAACAATTATTGTGGCACCGCATGAGCAGCCCCACTATATCTGTTTTTTCCCTTTTGCAATTTACCTATGGAGACAGCCATGTTATTTACTCAGCTTCCAGTCATTTTGTAATAAGATTGTTTTGTTCCTAGGCCATTCTGTACAATTTTCACGGCGGGGAATCACGTGACACAACAACAACAACAATGACCGTTATTTGAAAAAATTCCCTAACTTCAGGTAAGAAAATCTTCAATAATTCCATTAATACGTGACCGATTGGAATTTGGTTTGAAGCAGAGAAGGCGGAAGGACTCCGGGGATTTGCTTGATGTGTTAGATTTTTTAAACAACACCTGATAAAAAAGTTATTGACGAGCAAACAAATTATCCAGGGTAAAAAATTTGTTTGCTCGTCAATAACTTTTTTATCAGGTGTTGTTTAAAACATCTAAGACATCAAGCAAATCCCTGGAGTCCTTCCGCCTTCTCCGCTTTAAACCAAATTCCAATCGGTTATGTATTAACGGAATTATTGAAGATTTTCTTACCTGAAGTCGGGGAATTTTTTCAAATAACGGTCATTGTTGTTGTTGTTGTGTCACGTGATTCCCCGCCGTGATTTTGGTCATTTCATATCTACCTATAGCTTTTTTTTTTTTAACTCACTTTGATCATTTTTTACCAACATTGGTTATTTCATACCCAGTTTTTGCAGTATTTGACAAAGGCAATACCACTATGAGTTCAATATTGAATTTTGAAGACCATGTTTCATATTTTGTGCAAAGTAGAAGGAAATAAACCAAATTAAACTAAATTTTTTGGTAGCACTTAGGTATCTAAATGGAAAGGGCATGTTAAAATTCTGTGGGTAAGGCCATCCATCGTGGATATACTATTTTTTTAATTGAAAATAGCTTCACTTGCTCATAGGCTTCTGTTGGTGCAAAGATACAAAATTTGTCGGCCAATCGCTTGGTCCTTTGCTATTTCATCTAAAAGCAGTTCGTCCCATGCCTTGTTTGTCCCATGATTGCGGACTACTCCATTTTGGGCATGAATATTTATGGACCAAAATACAGTCAAACCTGGTGATCCGTCCACCTCCATTCGGCGTGAACCTCCATTTAGCGGCCAGTTCAATGTCCCCCCAATCAATTTTACTCTATATTGAACCTTTTTTCAACAAGCACCTTTAAAACGCACGCAACGGCCGCCGAAATCTTGTCCCATTTTTCAAAACATCCTGGTAAGTAGCGGCCAATAACCAACAGAAGTCGGACTGCCAAATTAAAATTTCAGGCCTAGTGTACTTCTCACGTTCAACCGTTTTCGGATGAACAACTAAAGTGTCAAAATCGAACAATCATATACACACGTCACCAATTAACAGTTGATTGCATATTACCTGATTACCTCGAGAACGTGTTATTTTGATGTAAATGATGATTTCATAAGCTATTATATCCGATTTGTCACAAATTTTAAAGTTTGAAATCACGTGTAAATTACCCAAGTCAGATAACGAAAAATGTCTTTCTACTTTCGATTTAATCCGACATTACTGTAATGATTATATAACGTAATAATAAAGAAGATGTTTCGCCTTTTTTTTGTTTTAATTTTTCTAAAGGGTGAGAAATGATTAAAGAAAACTGTCCTAACAACCGATTGTACCCAAATTAGTATAGGTAAATTGTAATTACATATGCCGGTGTTTCAGAAATTGTCTTTGATTATGTTAATTTTTGACGATTACCCGGACGTCCCGTTGTCATTGACCAGTAAACCTACGATTGTTTGACCTATTTGTCCAATCATCTTTCGACCATTCGATTATTTTGATTGATGATTATTCCAAACATGTAGATTTCTCATGTTTTGACCCTACAATCTGTCTATTGTATTATATTACATGTAACTCGAGACTGTTAATATCTAATCATGGCTTGTACCAAGAGAAAAGTGTTGACATTAGAGCACAGAGTGGAAGTGATTAGACTTTTAGAATCTGGAAAGAGTTCTCGGATTCTAGCTGAACAATTTGAACTTGGGTTTGCACATGTACTTGTATATGGGACATGTAACACCCCCCCTTTATAAATTTTTAGGAAAAGATAACCCCGAGACCATCTTGCGTGATGGACCTCTTTTAAGCAAGCACCTGTCTTAAGCAAGCAATTTTGGAAGGTCCCTTGACCGCTTGCTTAAGACAGGTTTGACTGTAATTGATTGTGATGCTGAGAATCAAATGTTTACAACCAAAGATATTTCAACATCAGAATTGTAAGGTACAAAATTAATTTCAATCAATATATTCATATGGTATATTGCGTTTCTCTCTCCTCCATCATGCATCCTACTTTCAAGGGACGTTACTCTTGATTACCCCAAGTGATCAAAGGTAGACCAACAATACACAAATAATCCTATTTTTTTTTCATGAGTACTCTCCCTTCAACCAAAAAGGTATTTATTTGCTTACTTGACTTTCAAGCCAATATTTGAATAATATTTCTCTGTTTTTCCAAATTTTTAATTCCATATAATGGGTTCCTTGTAAAATACCACTTCAGTGTTCTCACCACTATGATTAATATCAATTTGGTAATGTAGAGCCTAGTCTTACAACTATTTTCTAGTGATCTTTGCCGATTGACAACTGCTTTTGTACATAGCTCCAATTGAACTTGTGTTAAATCTTGCTGAAGAATGGCAATGACTGTCTTATCATTATTGCCTCTTTCTTTTTTAAGTTTTTAGTTGGATTCTAAGGATTGTTTAGGGCTTCTCAGTTCATTTCTCAATAATTTATGCATAAATTTACTTAGGACAATTTGAAATGTTGTAATATGCCTTATCTTGGAAACAACTGATTAATGCAGCGCCATTGATGTTATGCATCAAAATTTTCTTGTTATGCTTTATAAAGATGTAAAGAGCAAACCTAAGGTAGTCTGAATTTTTGTTGGGCTATTTGACCAGACACAACTGAAAATTCTGTCTTTATTATTTTACCACATGTAAAAATTTTAGACTTAACTAAATTCAAAATATTTGCAGATCATTAATAACTTAAAATAAGGGTTATGTAATATTATATAATAGGATTTTTCTTTGAAAGTTATAAAAACACAGAGGGAAGAGACATTGATTAACTGCATTTTTCTCTCCCTTTCTCACTATGTTTTCAAAAGCTTTATTTCTCAGTTTGTAAAAGCTTGAAATTGTTTTGTAAACATGTAAAGATTTTCTATGTATGTAGATACCCTTTTTCTCTTCTGTCCGACTGCAAAACAATTTCCTTTTTACCCATGTTTTATACCAAATCAACATAATTACAATACATGTATATCAGCTCTCCAATTGTACAGCTTACCTATTCATTTATCCCTTTACCAAATAATTTGGTGTTTTGAACTCCGAGTTTCTTCTTTTATTTTTGAAAAGGTTCATTATATCTTGAATGGATATGAGGAAATTGGTCTGCTTGATTTTAATCTTTTCTTTGCAGTTATAGATCAGGTGTAATCTATGTATAATATTTATCTATATTTATGTGTATTATTATCTACACATCTTCACCTGGTCACCCTCAAACCTACCAAATCTGCCTTTCGACCCTTTCCTAGATGACAAAGTTTTAGTCTTGTCCAAATTGAAGCATTTGTAGACAAGTCTTTCAATGTTGCTTAACTCTTACCAAATGACAAAATTTTAGACTGGTCCAAACTGAGAGTATTTGCAAATGACACAATAATTAAATTTGATTAAACAGTTCAAATTTGTTTTAGTAAGGAAAGAAAACATTGTGGGAAAAGGAGAAAATGCTGGTTACCAGCATTTTCTCCTTTTCCCACAATGTTTTCAAAATACTTCTTTTACAGGGTCGTTAAAAGGCAGGATTGTGTGGTAAAGGGTTAAATGGTATGAATTTTCTTTGATAAGGTGGAAAACATTGGGGTGAAAGCAGAAAATGCTGGTTACCATCATTTTCTCCTTTTCCCACAGTGTTTTCAAAAGACTGCTTTCCAAGTGTTGTTAAAAGTTAGTGTTGTACAGTAAAGGTTTAACAACCCAGCCCAAGCCACTTTATGGATCTGTCATTCTGTTGTAATGATAACCAGCATTTTTCATTTGTGATCAAATTATTTTTATTCTTTCAAAATTAAATCCTGTTGTGTAAGACATATCTTTTTTGTCTTCTTCACATGCTTTCAAAAACACACATGTCAAGTCTAAAGTTTTAATTGTTTTCTTATAAATGCTGGCAGTTCCAAGTCTAATGCCAAGATTGCCTAATTGTTTGAATGGCATTTGAAGTCTCTTCTAAACAACTTTGGCACTTGGTTTCCAAAACCTGATGTGGATATTGGCATATTTCCTTTTTCCCTCAATGTTTTCAAAGGTTCTCTTTCTCAAGGTCTTTAAAACTCTGGTATGTGTGGTAAAGGATTATTAACTCTTTTCCATATATCAAAACTTTAGACTGATCTAAATTGAAAGCATTAAATTTTGCAGACATTACAAAATAAGCATGACATAATATTTGAAATTTGCTTTGGGAAAGGTAAAAAACATTGTGGGTAACCAGCATTTTTTCTCCTTTTTCCACAATGTTTTCAAAAGACCTTTTCCTCAGGGTTGTTAAAAGTTGGGAATGTATGGTAAACGATCAAGCCTTTGTCACAGCAGTACAAGGCTGGGACACTTTAAAGCACTAAATTTAGTAATAAAGTAACTAAGTTCCGGGAATGCATTTACTTTTTGCAACACAATCCCAAGTTTGTACAACCACCAGAAAAATGTTTATGAGACAATTTGTGCAGTCTGATCATGAACTACAAAGGCTGCAATTTAGACCCATGTAGTTGTGAGGACTAGGACCTTGGGATTAACCCTTTACCAAAAATCCTGTATTAACTTACGACCCTAAAGAACACATCTTTGAAAACTTTGGAAACCAGAAAGTGTTGGTTACTAGAATTTTCTCCATCTTCTACAAGCTTTCAAAGGCTAACTTCATTGTGTGCAAAATATTTTATATTTAGTTTGAACATGAAAGAATCTTATATTTTGTGGTCTGGTACAAAATAGTTATAACAACTAGTTATATATATGGTGAGTATTAGTACTTATTTCATTATCTGAAGCACTCCTGTCCAAAAATTACTCTTTATCAAACAAAACTTTTTTAGATGACAAATTTATTGTGGCTGTAAAGATAGGATTTCTGTTCAGAATGTTGGAAAACATTGTTGGAAAATGAAATGAAAGAACTGATGGTTCTAAGCATTTTCTCCTTTTCCCACATTATGCTTTCCAAAGTCATCTCTCTCAGACATGTCTCAATTCAGGATTATTTGGCAAGGGATTAACATTTTTGTGCCATAGAGGGGACAAATCTATTCATAGCATAGTTTTATAAGGACTTTTTTCCTGTTCGTTTATTGCATTGCAATCAAGCAGGAGATGATAATGATAAGTAGATTATTGTCATCAACAGGACCCTGTTTCTTAATTGTTGGCCAATTACCCCCCCCCTTTTTTTTTTCTTTTTTTTTTTGATATTTCATAAAGGAGCCTAAAGCTTCAATATTTATCTAATGAGTGGGCCATAATGGCCCTTGATCAAAAGCCTTTGTACCTTCAGGTAATACTAGTAAGTTAATATTAACTTGACAAAATCGAACCAACATCACCTTTGCGCCAACACTGGACTACTGTACCTTTATTTTCAGGTAAAAATTTTAAGTCAAACAAAAGGGGCATAACTGTCTCAAATACTTTGAAATAAATACTTGATCTTGTTGCACATGTATGCATTTTACCAAAGGTTATTGAACATGTGGGCCAGATAAAAGGACTGTATGGTAAGAGGCTAAAAGTGCCTCCTTTCGGGTGCAAACATGGGTTAAAAAAAAGAAAATTCACAATTGCAAGAGCTCTCTAGCGTACCTTGCACTCGGGTGAAATAACAAGAGGGCCATGATGGCCCTGTATCGCACAACTGGCTTTGTAACCCTTTACCACACAAACTGAAGTGTTCATGACCTTTGAAAAAGAGGGCCTTTCAAAAAATGAACTTTGTCAGGCCTTACAAGCATGTTTATTCATTGGCATGAAAGGTAAAGTTCTTGGAGGGAAAAAAACTTAAATGATAGAAACCTTACTTAGAATTTAATATTTCACTCATGTGAGCATAACTATAAGCATCAAAATGAATCATTCTTCCTGAAAACAGAATATTTTCTACAAAAAAAAAATTAAATATCTAGCGCCAATCATCTATCACTGCAGTTTGATAATCAAGGGAGGTAAATAGTGACATACCTTTTAATCTTTGTAAGAAGAGTTACTTCCCCTGATTAATGTTTAAATTGAAAGTGACTGTATAATTACGAAAGCCTATATGTTCAACTTGTGATCCCTGGGATGTGGCCAATTTCTCCTTTTCCTACCATGTTTTATTAAGGCTTCTTTCTCAGGGGCGTCAAAAGTAGGGGTTGTGTGGTAATGGGTTAAGGAAGGAAACAATGCAGATTAAGGTCAGACTTCATGTTTTGTGCAGTCTGATCTTGATCTACACTGGTTGCAAAATCAACCAACTATTTTTGTGAAAGTTGCCTTAAAGATTGATCCTGTGATTTACACAATTTGCTGCAATATTTTCATAGTATCAGATGTTGCTCATATTAGTTCAAATATCATCAGACAGACATCAGTACATCCTGAGGCATATTTCTTACAATTATCAAGGTATAGCAATCAATTAATTATCATTTAAATTCAAATCTACTGTAATTTGATATTGAGAATATGCTAGAAATTGAAGTTCAAATTGATGGTTGTTTCTATCCCTGTCCTTCATTTGTAAAACACAAATTAGATTGCCTTCAATTCTTTACCACACGAGAAAATTTTTGACCAGTCCAAATTGAAAGCATTTGCAAACGAGAAAATAAATGTATCAGAAAAATTGAAATTTTGTTTACGAAGGGTAGAAAAGTGTGTGAGAAAAGAGAAAATGCTGGTGACAAGAATTTTCTTTTTTTCCACAATGTTTTCAAAAGGCTTCTTTCTCATGGTCATTAAAAGTCTAGATTGTGTGGTAAAGTCTTCGAGTTAAACTCCTGTTACCACACAACAAAATCTAAGCCTTGTCAACATAGCTCTTTACCTGGTTATAAGCATTTTCTCCTTTTCCCACAATGTTTTTAAAAGTCTTCTTCTTCAAAGAGTTGTTAAAACATAGAATAGGTAAAGGGTTTAATAAGCATAGTAATGAAAATTATCATCATGAAATTTCAAAGGAGGAAAAAAAAGGATTGAAAAAAATGAAAAGTAAACTTACATGTAATTCTCCATTTGTTTCCATCATATTTCACAAAGTAACAATAATTAACTGAGTCTTGAAGATCAACTAATGTTCTTATTTCAAGGAAGTCACAGTGTATAAATACTAAATAAAGTATTGTTCTTTTTTTTTTTTAAAGTACACTTTATATAGATTCACTTGTATTCAGTTTCTCCTGTATTCCAGAATATATCCTATGTCCTAATAAAACAAACAGAACCATTGCAAGTATTAGATATTTCAGTAAAATTTCTCACGATTAGCTCTTCACCATACAAGAAAAGTTTAGAACTGTCCAAATTAGAAGCATCTGCAGACAAACAGTTTAATGTGGTTCAATTTATGGTTTAGTAAACATTGTGGGGAAAAGGAGGAAATGATTTGTGCTAGCATTTTCTTCTTCTTTACCCACAATGTTTTCAAAAGCTTTTCTAAAGGTTTGTTTCAGCAAAAAATAATTTTACAGGGGACAAACGAATTACCCCTTTTAGAAACTGATTACCTTTACTAGTCACTTAACAGCAAATGAAAATGAGAACCACCATTTCTCCTTTTGCCACAATATTTTTTACTCTTCCTGAAACAAATTTCAATTTTTAGATCATATTTATTTTGTCATCTGCAAAATGCTTTCAACTTGGATTTCTAAAAAAATTTGCAGTTTGATATAGAGCTAAACTTTAACATTAACAGACTTCTGTATGTATTTCTGCTGAAATTTCATACCTCTGTGCTTTTTTTCAAAAATTTATTTGAGGGGTATTTAGTCAAAATCAAGACAGAAAAATTCCCAAACAAATTTAACTGATAAAGTGTAATAGAATAGTTCTAATTTCACTGAGATCTAATGATATATGAAATTTCAAAATAAAAACAAATCATAATTCTTCAATTAAAACTGATTTTGTAATTTTACTAGAAAACAAAATTCATCAATGAAAACATTTGTTTTAGCAATTTTTATAATCTCTTCTCCACACCACAATAGAAATCCTTAACTTAGTCCTTCAGCACAAAACCTGACACTTCAAACAGAGAACAACTGTTATTGTTTTCCTCCTTGATGGTTAGTCAGACTCTTGATCCATCCTTATACTATCCCATTCATATCAATCACTCTTTGTCAGACAACAAAATAGTGAACCAGTCCAAACTGACAGCATCTGCAGACGACAAATAAGAGGTGGCAAAAATGATGAAATTTGCTCTTGATTGGAGAGAAAATATTGTTGAAAAAGGAGAAAATGCTGGTTACTAATGGTGTCAATCAAAAGCTTTCTTCCTCAGGGTCATTTAAAGTTGGGATTGTGTGGTAAAAAATTAATTCTTTATTAAACATAAAAATGGTGTACCAGTCCAAATATTGAAAGCATTCTGCAGACTATTAATAAGAGGTGGCCCAAATGATGAAATTTGTCCTTGATATGATAGAAAACTCTGTGGGAAAAGGAAAAAATGCTGGTTACCAGCAGTTTCTCCTTTCCCCACATCGCTTTCAAAAGGCTTCTCTCAAGGGCTGTTATTACTAAGGATTGGGTGGTAAAGAGTCAACTCTTTATTAGACATCAAAATTGTGTACCAGTCCGAATTTACTGCATCATACAGACAACAAATAAGAGGTGGTCACGAAATCTGTCTTTGATAGGATAGAAAACTCTGTGGGCAAAGGAGAAAATGCTGGTTACCAGCATTTTCTCCTTTGCACACAGTGTTTTCATAAGCTTTCTTTCTTGGGGTTCTTAAAACTCGGGTTTGTGTGGAATAAAGGTTTCAGTGTTTACCAGAAAACACTATAGTGGACTTTTCCAAATTCACAGCATTTGCATACAAATAAAATGTTTCGTTAGTACAAAAGCACAAAACAGTGTTGAACAAGAGCCGTCGCAGATGGATTATGCTCCCAGAACAGGTCTCTTTTGAGGAAAGAGAAGGTACATGGTTGGTCACAGGAGCAATTTACAACAAACTCCTTTTCCAGGGCGCAGCATCACATTGGAAAACCAGGAAAAAGACATCAGCCCAAAATCCTACAGAATTCATAATGTGAAGATGGTCCAGGGATTGTGGAGAAATGGCTTCGGTCAAACAGAAGGACAGACAGACAGACAGACAGACAGATGGAAGGATGGACAGACCAATGGACAGATGAAGCAGCGAGTGCCAGTTCGCCCTTCAGGCACCATAAAAACTTAGGGGATTGCATGGTAAAGGGTTAAGTTCATAAACTAGGTAACTTATACTGTTGCAGTAACAGTCCAAAGGTTCAGGAAAAAAAATTTAAAAAATCCTCTATTGTGACTGTTAGAAAGAAATTACTAATTCCTTTCCACGAACAAAGTACATCAGGGTCAGTCTGCACAAATATGCAGACTTATCTTGGGTCTATAAGTCTGATGCTGAATGATCCTTACAAAAACTGGTAGCGACAGTAATAGGGAAAAAGAACTTCAGAACAGCAAATAAAGCATAATCAATCTAGATTTGCAGTCTTAACCCTTTACCAAACAATCCCTGAATTTTACGATTCGGAGATAGAAGCCTTTTGAAAACATTGTTGGATAAGGAGAAAATGCTGGAAACCAGCATTTTCTCCTTTGACCACAATGTTTTCTACCCAGCTGGACACAAATTTCAATTTTTGAGTCATGTTTATTTTGTTGTCTGCAAGTGCTTTCAATTTGGACCAGCCTGAAATTTTGTCGATAGGTAAAGGATGAAAATAAGATGGGTGAAATGCAATTTTACAGACCCACTAAAGTCTTTTATATAGCTCTATACCAAAGCTGGCAGTGTGGATCAAGTAATTATTCAGACAGCACAGGATAGCCATTTCATTTGTTAACTCTTTCCTAAACTTTTAGATTTGTCCAAACTGAAAGCAGTTGCAGATGACAAAATAAATGTGACGGAAGAATTGGAATTAGTTCTGGGATGGGTAGAAAACATTGTGGGAAAAGGGGAAAATGCTGGTTACCAGAATCTTCTCCTTTTCCTACAATTTTTTCACAAGGCTTGTTTCTTTGGGTCATTAAAAGTTGTCATTATGCGTATCTAGTAGATCTCTACCAAGTTCCTTGAATTACAACCCTGGGGTCAAAATTGGCCCAGCCCATGGGTCATGTTTTGCATGGGCCTTGCAAAACATTCTTTCTAGGCTACTGGCTGCTTTTCCACAAAAACATCACTATTACTATTCTTATGAATACAAAAGTATGCAACAAATGCATAGCTAGAATACAAACTGCATCTGGCAGGATTTGAACCCTCATGCCGACAAATATCCTCGCTTTTTCAAGGTTTAAAACAATCCTGCCTTTTTACAACCCTGAGAAAGATGCCTGTAGAAAACATTGTGGGAAAAGGAGAAACTGCTGGTAACCAGTATTTTCTCCTATTACTACAATATTTTCTACCCAATCAAAGTCAGAAATCATATTACCTGAAGATTTAATCTGTTGTCTGCAGATGCTTAGAATTTGGTCTAGTCCAAAAATTTGATGTTTGGTAAAGAATTAAAAGAGTTTAACCCTTTACCACACAATCCCTACTTTTAACGCCCCTGAGAAAGACGCCTTCTGAAAACATTGTGGGAAAAGGAGAAAATGCTGGTAACCAGCATTTTCTCTTTTTTCCACAATATTTTCTACCCTTCACAAAACAAAATTCAAATATTCATTCACTTTCATTTTGTTGTCTGCTAATGCTTTCAATTTGGACCAGTCTAAAATTTTGTCGTTTGGTAATGAGTTAAAATGAAACAATTGGTGCAGATGGTTACCCTTATGTTTCATGAATAATAGAGATGAATCACTGCCTAGTTTATTCATAACTGCTATCCCTGTTAATTATCCCTTAACTCTTTACCACACAATCCCGACTTTTAACAACTCTGAAAGAGTAGAATTTGGAAAACTTTGTAGGGAAAAGGAGAAAATACTGGTAACCAGCATTTTCTCCTTTTCTCCTTTTCCCAAAAGGTTTTTACCCAATCAAAAGCAGAAATCATAACGTGAGCGGCATCTTATTTGTGGTCTGCAAGTGCTTTCAAATTGGACATGTCCAGAATTTTGTTGTGTGGTAAAAGGTTAACCCTTTACCAAACGACACAATTCTAATATTGTCCAAACTGAAAACATTTGCAGATGACAAAATAAAGTGACAGAAAATCTGAAATTTGTGTTGGGAAGGGTGAAAAAACATTGTGGGAAAAGGAGAAAATGCTGGTTAACAGCATTTTCTCCTTTTCCCATTTTTTCTTAAGGCTTCTTTCTCAGGGTATTCAATAGTAGGGATTGTGTAGTAATGGGTTATGATTTATAACTACCTAAAAGAAAAGCTTTTGAAAAAATTGTGGAAAAGGAGAAAAAGCTGGTTTCAAAACATTTTCTCTATTTCCAACGATGTTTTACTGTTTCAAAGACAGGAATCATTTTATGGGCTGGAAAGAATCTTGTTTGGCATTTCTCCTTTTCTCACAAGTTTTCCTGTTCACAAAGAAATATACATGATGCATTTTCCATTTACAGCAAAGGCTTTCAAAGTGGACAAGTCTAAATTTAGTATTGCTTGGCAAGTAAGAGACTGAAGTTGAAAAGGTAAGTTTGCACATAAAAACAGCATGATCTTAGTTTTACAATGTCCTAACCAGAACATTCTCCATCAAACTTTACATTTTTGAAATCACAATTTACCAGTATTTTGATTATTTTTTCCTACACTCTTCCATTTGTACTGTTAAGAGTTTTATCTCTTACCAAATTGCAAAATTTAAGACATGTGCTAATTGAAAAAGTCTGCAGATGACGAAATAAATGTCAATCAAAAACAGAAATTTGGTTTTGGAAGGGAAGAAAACATTGTGGGAAATGGAGAAAATGCTGGTAACCGGCATTTTCTCCTTTTCTAAAATGCTTCTACTAGAGCTTCTTTCTGCAGGTATATAGTTAAAAGCTGGGATTGTGTGGTAGATGCTTAAGCATTTTCAACCATATTGTAACTATAGGGCTGCAAGTGATTTAGAAAGGTTACAAGAACCCAAGTGCAAAGGGCAGATAATTATTTACATATACAGTACATCCCCCTCAGGGCCACATTGTCTGCATCTTGTCAAGTGCATCAGCTCTTTAACCCTTTTATCATATAATCCCATTTTTCTGACCCTAAAAGTAAGGACTTTCAAAGCATTGTAGGAAAATGAGAACATTCTGGTAACCAGCATTTTTTCCCTTCCCACAATTTATTCAATGTTGCTAAAAACAGATATCAACATTTTAGCTATATCTGATCTGTCATCAGCTGTTCCTTTCAAAATGGTATAGTCCAAAGTTTCCTTATTTGGTAAAGAGTTAACCCTTTTCAAAACATTCAATAATTATATTCCTTGAGAAGGAAGACTTTGGAAAACAGTGTGGGAAAAGGAGAAAATGCTGGTTACCAGCATTTCCTCCTCTTTCCACAATGTTTTTTACGCCATGGCAGGCATTATGCCATTGATTTAGCCAAATTCAAATGGTAGATCTGCAAGCAAATAATTTCAATATGAAGAGGTGTAAAAGTTTTGATGTCTGGTTTAGAGTAATCAATACACAAATAATTAATGAGGTCACTTCTGTCATGACCTTTTGTCTGTCTAATTAATTCACAATATGTGACCTCACCATTATCAATTATCTCTTTACCAGACAGACTTATAATAATACTAGGAAGAAAGACTTTTGAAAAGCATTGTGGGAAAAGGAGAAAATCCTGGTGATCAGCATTTTCTTTCCCTTTCTTTCACACAATATTTTCTGCACTACTTAAAACCCTTTACCAAACAATCCCTGGTTTTTACGTCCGTGAGATAGAAGCCTTTAAAAGACATTGTAGGAAGAGGAGAAAATGCTGGTTACCAGCATTTTCTCCTTTTCCCACAATGTTTTCTTCCTTACTGAAAACAAATTTCAATTTTTGAGTTACGTCTATTTTGTCGACTGTAAGTGCTTTCAATTTGGACAAGTCTAAATTTTTGTCGCTTGGTGAAGGGTTACAAAAGAATAATAATTTTTATTACTTTCAGTTATAAATTCATTATGTACATCCGCAAATGCTTTCAATTTGGACCAATTTAATCCTTTATCAAACAACCCTTGGTTGTTACAAAATTGAGATAGAAGCCTTTTGAAAACATTATGGGAAAAGGAGAGACTGCTTAAAATAAATAAAATCTTAACTTAAAAGCCCACAATAGTCAGATTGGTTTTTATCACATAACAATATTTCACAAAATAATTAGATCAGATGGGTCCAAACAATTGTATTCATCAACCATTCTTATGAACATTCTTAGTCTTACTTTAACTTTTTACCACTGTATCCCGACTTTTAACGACCCTGAGAAAGAAAGCCCTTGAAAACATTGTGGGAAAAGGAGAAAATGCTGGTTACCAGCATTTTCTCCTTTTCCCACAATGTTTTATACCCTTTCCAAATCAATTTTCCATTTTTGATTCACATTTATTTTGTCGTCTGCAAATGCTTTCAATTTGGACCAGTCCAAAACTTTGTCGTTTGGTAAAGAGTTAAAGAATATTTGATGGTACCACAACTTTTAATAGTGGCTAAACCATTTGGTTTAGCCTATCAGTCGTTATGTTACTTTCAAATTTGGTAATCTTGGAAGTTAAGACTTAAAGAACGTTCTTAACTGAAGATCTTTCCATACCATTGACGATACCAGAAGCTTTTGTGGACACTGTGTGGATCAAGATCACAGTCTGCACAGAACATGAAGTCTGATCTCATCTGCACAGTGTCTACTGCTATATTCTTGATTATGATGGAAATGTCTCTTGATTTTGCAGAGGAAATCTGTTTTTTGCCTACAAAAAACAACTTATTTATTCAGGAGGGAAAAGGTTACAACAGGTTGGTGAATTCATAGAAACAGACTGCAGGTTCTCTTCAGCCTGATCTTGATCTACTCTGTCTGTATTAGCAATCAGATCTGTCTTGTCTTTAGTCCTGCTAGGGTCAGAAAGCCCTTTCAAATGCCATGGCTTATCAATACTGATGCTCCACAGTACACAGAAAGAGCCCATGATACCCAAGTGCCAATAATTCATCCAATTATGATTGATTATCTGGTCCATAAAAACATGCCGACATCACTGATAGGGGCCAATATCAATTCTAACCCTTTGCCATATACTATCTAAGTTTTTACAACCCTGATAAAAGGGCTTGAAAACAATGTGGGAAAAGAAGAAAATGCTGGTTACCAGCATTTTCTCCTTTTCCCACAATGTTATCTACCTACTCATTGTTAAATACTCTCATGTGAAACAAACTTGATACATGCTTCCATATGGACAGCTTGAAATATTTTTGCCAATGTAATAGAGGCAAAAATGGTAACCCTTGGGACATAATAATAAATTAACCAAAACTTGAGCCCTTTCTGCAGAAATTTAAGATCAAGATTGGACTGCAATCTGCTGATAGAGAAGATTGCGCTCAGTTGGCAGAGACTAGGTAGAGACACAATCTGCTCATGTGCTAATTCGTGAAATATTTTAAAGAAATCATGATTGAAAGCTAAAACTCTCCCCCTTACCCCGCCATGGAACAATCATTACCAACCAACCTCATGTTTAAACAAGAGGACCATGATGGTCCTATATCACTCACCTGAGTACTAAGCGACAAAGGTCTAAAATAAAGAAAAATACCAAATATCAAGGTTCAAGGCCAAATGATAATGAAACAAGAGCAACAAATTGTCGTAATTTAACTTGAGACTTCAAATTTCCGCTCCGGACAGGCAAGAAATACTGCAAAAATGAAGATCAAAACTGGAATTACTCAAAATAGAGTTATTGTTCTTGCACTGTACTCCGTAATAATTGGCAACAAATATACATACCAAGTTTGAAGTCGTTCTGACTTGAGATGACAAAGTAATATATTAAGAACGGCACAAAGGTCAAAGGGAAAATAACTCAAAATTTGTGCTAAAAAGATTTATCATTCTTGCACGCTGGATTCCATAATTTTTCAACAATCATGCATATGAAATTGGAAGATGTTCAGGCTGTAGATGACAAAGTTATATTCCAGATGAGCAGAAAATGCTGTAAAAATGACAAAGGGAAATAACTCATAGACGGTATGAGGTAGAGTTATGGTTCTTTCAAAGTGCACTTTGTATTATTGCAACAAACACAAATGCCAAGTTTCAAGTCAATGGGACTGGAGATGACAAAGTTATGCTCCGGACTAAGAACAACTCCAAAGAACTTCCTAATTCAAGTGCAGATAACTCCATTTGTTCTGGTCCAATTACGCCAATAATTAAACTCATCCAAGATCTTAGAGTCATATACATTTTGACCAAGTTTGGTACTCATTGGTTGATATTTGTAGATGCTAGAGTGTAAACAAAGTCAAATATAGCAATTTTACTAATTCAAGGGCAAATAACTCCCGATGTTTGGGTCCCACTAGACCCATAATCAAACTCATCCGAGGTCTTATGGTCATGTATAATTTTGACCAAGTTTGGTGCCGACTGGTTCATAAATAGATGCTAGAGTGTAAACAAAGTCAAATATAACAATTTTTCAAATTCAAGGACAAATAACTCCAGTTGTTCTGGTCCGATTAGACCCATAATCATTCTCATCCGAGATGTTATGGTCATACATATTTTTACAAAGTTTGGTGCCGACTGGTCAATATTTGTAGATGCTAGAGTGTAAACAAAGTGAATAGCAATTTTTCTGATTCACGGGCAAATAACTCCAAATGTTGTGGTCCGATTAGATCCATAATCAAACTCATCCGAGATCTTACGGTCATACATATTTTGACCAAGTTTGGTGCCGATTGGTTGAAATTTGTAGATGCTAGAGTGTAAACAAGGAATGTGAATGGACGGACGATGGACGGACAGACGGTTGAGTGATCACAATAGCTCACTCTGAGTACTTCGTGCTCCCAGATGAGCTAATAAAAGCCAGCAGAAGAAAGGCTATAGAAATCATTTTGGTTAAGGGAGAAAATGCTGGTTAACAGCATTTCTTTCCTCTTTCGCAATTTCTTCTATCCTTTCTAACGATCATGAAAGTTTGCAACAAATGTATAGCTGAAATACAAACCACATCTGGCAGGATTCGAGCCGATGCTGACAAGATCCTTGTTATTTCCAAAGTTTAAAGGACCAATAGCACAATCATTGAACTAGAGATATCTCCCTAAAACAGCTGTTAGGTATTCACGGTATTTAACTCGAGATGAAGCAAGGCATGAAAGAGTGGTCTCCAGTGCAACACCTTATAAATGACGAATATCAAAACTTTAGTGTAAAATCCTTTTTGTAATCTGTACATTACTTTTTACATTTTCAGCAAACAATATGCCAAAATTTACAAGCTACATTTGACAACTGGTCTGAAAATGCTTTTGGTGGGCACCAGTTTAAAATTTTGCTGTTTAAACTAAAATAGATTTATTGAAAATAATTAGTTTTGGCACTATAATGCTATTATGAAATGCAGCCTGACAGCTCTATTGGAAATGATTATGTTCATTTTACTCCATATCAAATGAGAAAATTTTAGACTTAATATTACAAAAGTTAAATTTTTCAAACATCAATTAACGTGTGGCTGCAATGATGAGATTTGCTTTAGAAGAAAGTGAGAGCAGTGCTTGTTACCAGCATTTTTCCTTTCCTCACAATGAATTCCAAAGCTTTCCTTCCTGACATTAAAACATGGGATTGCTTGTTTTAAGTTCAACATGTTTTAGCCGTATCCAATTTGAGAGCATTTGCAGGCGACAATTTCAGTTTAGCTAAAATGGGACAATTTTTTTTTATAGGGTAGAAAACATTATGAGAAAAGGAGAAATACTGGTTTCCAGCATTTTCTCCCTTTCCCACAATGTTTTCAAAAGGTTCTCTTTCCCACGGTGGTTAAAAGTCGGCACAGTGAGGTATAAAAAGGTTATTGCTGTTCTCTCTGAACAGACAACATTGACTAATGCAATGAAACTCATTTTACCCCTATTAACCCTTTACTCCACAGACACTCATTTCTATGCATTGCTTGTAGGAGCCTTTGGAAAACATTGTGGCAAAAGGTGAAATTGCTCGTGACGAGCAATTTCACCTTTTGCCACAATGTTTTCAATGCTAACAAAAGTTGTCATATACCCTTAAGAAATGACTTCATCCTTGCTGTTATTTAGGGTCAATTAGAGATACCATAGAAATGCCTTATGGGGTAAAGGGTTAACTTTGGTAATTGTATTTTGACTCATCCAAATTGACACCATTACAGAATCTTGCCATTGACTTGACACTCCGAAAAACCAAGTTGATCCATTGAGGCTCAAACTCAGGGCCTCCAGGTCATAACTTCTGCACCGTATCCAGGGCCAATTGCAAGACGCCAACAAATATTAGGGACAAAGCTTTTGAAAGCATTGTGAGAAACCCTCAGTCTTTGGCAATATACCATGCAACCAGGATTTTTTTCCTTTTTCCACAATGTTTTTTTCCTTTTCAGATACAAATCCCACCATTTGAGACAAATTCAATTTGTGTGGTCTGCAATTACAGTCTATTTTGGAAACATCTTAAATTCTTTCTTTTCGTAAGACCAATCCAAATTGAAAGCATAATAGCGGACAACAAATTAAATATGATAATCAGTATCATGGAATCAATGAATTTGTCTCTGACAGGGTACAAAACAGTGTGTGTTTTAAAAGCCTTCTTCCTCACTGTCATTAAACCATATCCCAAACGACAAATTTTAGACTCTTCCAAACTGAAAGAGTCTGCAGACGACAATTTCAAATTCGATGAAAATGGCAGAAAGTTCTCCAAATTGGTAAGAAAACACCGTGGGAAAAGGAGAAATTGCTAGTCACGAGCAATTTCTCCTTTTCCCACAGTGTTTTCAAAAGACTTGTATTGCAGACACATAAAAAGAAGGGCTTGTTTGGGAAAGGGTTAAACCTTAACCAAAGGACAAAAATTTACCTTTGTCCAAATTGAAAGCATTTGCAAAGGACAATTTCAACATGGCTCAAATAGTGCAATGTTTCTCTTATAGGTTAGAAAACATTATGGGAAAAGAATTGTGGGAAAAATTTATCCCAAATTGTTGTCAAAAGGCTTCTTTTGTAGCGTTGTTAAAAGTCAGCAATGTGTGATAAAGGTTAAAACTTTGGGTTCTTTGGTAAAGGGTTAAAACGATTCTGTCTGAATAGTTAATTTTAGAAACAAACTGAACAAAGAATTCTATAGCATTATGCAGCAATGTCTGCTCGGAATTAAAAATTTATAGCAGATATCATTTCAGAATGAGTCTTTGTGTGTTTGCAGTTTTTTGCGCAATCTAAATTTGTACAATACTTTGCCCTTCACCATGTAATCCAGACTTTTAACCACCATGAAAGAGAAGGCCTGCGAAAACATTGTAGGAAAATGAGGAAATACCAGTAACCAGCATTTTCTCATTGTCCCAAATTATGTTTTCCACCCTATCAAATACCAATATCTTCATTGGACTTACATTTGAATTGTTGTCTGCAAAGCTTTCATTTCCGTCCAGTCCAAAATTTTGTCAGTTGGCGCAGTGTTTAAAACTCTTTACCAAACAATCCCTGGTTTCTACAACCCTGAGATAGAAGCCTTTTGAAAACATTGTGGGAAAAGGAGAAAATGCTGGTAACCAGCATTTTCTCCTTTTCCCACAATGTTTTCTTCCCTTCACAAAACAAATTTCGAATTTTTAGTCACTTTTATTTTGTCGTCTGCAAATACTTTCAATTTGGATGAGTCTAAAATTTTGTTGTTTGGTAAAGAGTTAAATATGTCTGCAGCTTTACCAGATGACTTTATATTAACCCATTACCAAACGACAAAATTTTAGGTTTGTGCAAATTGAAAACATTTGCAGATGACAAAATAAAAGTGACAGAAAATGTGAAATTTGTTTGGTGAAAGGTAGAAAACATTGTGGGAAGAGGAGAAAATGCTGGTTACCAGCATTTTCTCCTTTTGCCACAATGTTTTCTAAAGGCTTCTTCTTCAGGGGCATCAAAAGTAGGGATTGTGTGGTAATGGGTGAACTCTTTATCATCCAATTCCCAGACCCTGATGAAGAAGCCCATCACAGAAAACCAGCATTTTCTCCTTTTCCCACAATGTTTTCTACCATATCAAACAAAGGATTCATTATTTCAGCCACATTTTAATCGTCGTCTGCAAGTGCTTGCAATTTGGCCAAGTTGAATATTTTGTCATGTGCTTCAGACTTAAAACTGGTCCAAAATTAAAGAATTTTGCAGACAACAATTTAAATTCGGCGAACTTAATGTACGTAATTTATCTTTGATATTTTGGGTAGAACACTGTTGGAAATGGAGAAAATGCTGGTTATCAGAATAACGGTAATTATTCTTCTTTACCAGCAAACTCTTCAAGGGCCTGATTTTCCATTGGACATTTAACCCAGTACCACATAATCCATGCTTTTGATGACCCTGAGAAAGAAGCCTTTATAAAACATTATGGGAAAAGAAGAAAATGCTGGTAACCAGCATTTTCTCCTTTTCCCACAATGTTTTCAAAAGGCTTCTTTCTCAGGGTTGTAAAAACTAGGGATTGTTTGGTAAAGGGTTTATAAGTACAGGAAAAATGCTGCCATAAGGATTTCCAAATGCACTTAAAAACATAAAAGAAATACTTATGGTCATGTGCTAAATTAACCCTTATAGCCCCTTTCACTAATGTAATTGTCTGTGCACCCACTGTAGATCAAGATCAGACTGCACAAAACATGCAACCTTATCTTTGATCCAGGTGTCAGCTTTTGCTGAAGCATTCTAGATATTAGGACACAGATACTGCAACTATTTTGAGCTTTATTTCCAGACTGAAAATGTCTGGACACATTTTATTTAATGCTTCACCCTTTACCAAATTTGGCATTTCTATGGTATCGCTAATTGACCCTAAATAACAGCAAGGATGAAGCCGCCTCTTATGTGTATATGACATCTTTTGATAGCATAGAAAACATTGTGACAAAAGGTGAAATTGCTCGTCACGAGCAATTTCACCAGTCCTTATCTCACAATGTTTTCAAAGGCTCCTACAAGCAATGCGTGGAAACGAGTATCTATGGAGTAAAGGGTTAACTCTACAATCTGATCTTTTAATGAGCCTGAAAGAAAAGCCTTTTGAAAACACTGGGGGAAAAGGTAGCCAGCATTTTCTTGTTTTCCTACAATGTTTTCTACCTTATCAAAAATAGAATTCACCGATTAAACAAATTTTGTAGCATGCAAATGCTTTAAATTCGGTCCAATAAAAGTTTTTGTCAAAATAAACAGGACTCAAAAATTGAAACCTTTTTTTTTTGGAAGGGTACAAAACATTCAGGGAAAAGAAGAAAACACTTGCCTCCAGCATTTTGTCATTTCTTCCAGTTTGTTTTCAAAGGCATTCTTTCTCAGAATCGTTGAAAGTCGGGAATGTGTTTTAAAGGGTACAGCCTTGGTTAGGGTTAAAAACAGTAATGGTGGTATCAAAAAGGTTTTACATATCAAAGGAATTTATGTATTCAAATGTGTTCTTCAGAATTTTATAATCCCAGAAGAAATTCCTTTTGCTTTGCTGAGTCATGCATGGGAATTTCTGGAAAGCTGGCATTTCAACACCCATACAGTAAACTTGAGATTATGTCAGAAAGCTTATGTTTACCCAATCCAAATCATAGAAGACACCAGAAGCTTTTGCTGGACAATGCTGATCAAGATCAGACTACACATAATGTGCAGTCTGATCTCAGATCCAAACTATCCATAGTCATATTCTAGATTAAGACCGAAATGTCTCTTGATATTGCAAAGGATATGATTGTAATTTTAGCCTTTGAGAAAATGCAATTCACTTCATTAGAAGTAAAGAGTTAACTCTTTTCCAAACAATCTCTGGTTTTTAGCTCTATGGCCGAAGACCAGCAGGCTTATGTCACGGCCCTGTGTCCGTCGTGCCTCTGTCCATGTGTCTGTCCGTGCATTAACTTTTATTTCTAACATCTTCTCTGAAACTACCCAACCATGCAAATTTGATGAAACTTCACATAAGAAATGATCCTGCCATGGTCCTCTTCAGAATTTCTTGAAAGAATTTGATTCCTTCAAAAGCTCTGGTTGCCATGGCAACAAAACTGAAAAAAAAAAAAAGAGATGGCATTCTACAAATACTCATATATCTAATTTGGGCACCGTACCACATTTCTATGTGACAACCGTTACTTTGAATTTCAAACTAAAATAAACGTTTACTTAATAAATCGCTACCTGGTGCGATTCACTCAGCTATGATCAGCAGTTGAGAGAATTCTGGAGCTAAAACAGGTCTGATTTTTCCTCAAACATATCGATAAAAGCCATTTTCTCCATTGCTACTTTATAGCGTGTATTACTACAGTCTCCCCGATATCGGGAAAAGTCATGCGTCATATGAGACAGGTCGAATCTTCAAAGAATATGACATGCACAGACAACGCTTAAATTATGATAGCCCTATGTACATTAGTTGATTAAAATGACAATATTTAAAGAATTCAATGAATATTTCCTCTAACTTGAGAAATATTTCATCTAAAGAATCACTAAAACACTGAATTGGACAGACTTTTTGCTTTGCAAATTGGATACAAAAGGCTACCCACCAATGTTTTGCATAGCTCTGCGAGCTTTTAATAGGAGAAAATATAGTTACATCTTCCTCTGCAAATACTCCAGTTTAGATATTGGTCTACCATTTTGTCTTCTGGTACATGCAGGGCTAATTTACAGGCATAGAAATTCCCACACAGGGCTGAACAGATGAATTATTGAAAAATTAAATCAACAGCTGAACAATGTTACAAATTAATTGTTGAAATACAGTCTGGCACCAACAGTGTTATATCTAGGTGCGCCCTAAAGGTATCTAGCACATCAAAATACCAAGGGATGCAAGCAAACATAACTTTGCAGGGTACATTAAAATATTTCCTTCTTTAAATGTTGAACACTATATCAATCATGATTGATTGATTTCCTTCTTTAAATGTTGAACACTATATCAATCATGATTGATTGATTGACTTTCAGTCTATCTATCACCACTTGTACCACCCGTCACCCATAATGGAAGAGGGCTTTTTGTAATGGGGGAAGTAGGGGTGGGAAGGAGGAAAAATTGTGCAGGATAAAAGAGATTAAAAGCTGCCAGGTTGCTATCTTTTGTTAACTTTTTACATGACTTCAGGATCCATTTTTCTGCCAGTAATTAACCCTTGGGCTAACTGTACTATGAAAGGCTGTCATCCTAGTACAATAACCTTTTATTTAACTCATTACCAAATGACAAAATTTTAGGTTTTTCCCAAATCAAAAGCATTTGAAGATGACAAAATAAAAGTGACTGAAAATTTGAAATTTGCTATATGAAGGAAAGAAAACATTGTCAGAAAAGGAGAAAATGCTGGTTACCACTACCATGTTTTCTAAAGGCTTCTTTCCCAGGGTTATCAAAAGTAGGGATTGTGTGGTAATGGGTTAAAGGTATACTATATTAGTTCAAGTGCATTTCTAACATCTGCTTGGTTAATTCTTGGCCATAAGTGGGACTTTGACAATTGCTCCTGATGTTTAGCACCATCACACTTGAACCGTTCTAAGTTTACCATCGCAGACTACACTTTTTACCACCCTTTCAAAGTCAAATTCCACCACTTGATTAGTCACCACAAAATGCATTTAAAAATGAACATCACGGTCTGAAATTTTTGTTGGCGACCCCTAAAGAGTTCAATAACAAAACAGCCTCACCCTTTACCAAACCATCCAAGCTTTTATTGACTTTATAGAAGTTTTTGGAAATCTCAAAGAGATATGTTTCAAATCGCGTCACTCTGGTTTTCAAATATCGGCGTGAAAGTTTCATTTTACTCTTTCAACATATTTATGGGTTTTTATTGATCCTGAAAAAGAAGCCTTTTGAAAAGATTGTGGGAAAAGGAGAAAATGCAGATAATCAGCATTTTCCCCTTTACCCACATTGTTGTCTACCTTACCAAACCCAGAAATCATCATATTAACGAGATTTAATTTGTTGTCTGCAGATGCTCTAAATTTGGTCCAGTCCAAAAAATTGTTGTTTGGTAGACTTAACTCTTTACCACACAAGAAAATTTTAGACTGGTCCAAATTGAAAGCATTTGCAGACGACAAAATAAAGGTGACTGAAAAATTGAAATTTGTTCTGGGAAGGGTAGAAATCACTGTGGGAAAAGGAGAAAATGCTGGTTACCAGCATTTTCTCCTTTTCCCACAGTGTTTTCAAAAGGCTTCTTAAAAAATCTCAGGGGCTTCAAAAGTAGGGACTGTGTGGTAATGAGTTTTAATAATGATAGAGCTGACTAGACAACAAAATAAATGCTGTAATATCATGAACTGTGTAATATTACATCTGTCAAAAGACAGTAACTTCTGTCTGGACATTGTGTAATATTCTCTCAGTCCTACGGAGGTTTATGGCCATTGCCCATTTAACCCTTTACCCCATAAGGCATTTCTGTGGTATCTCTAATTGACCCTAACTAACAGCAAGGATGAAGCCGTTTCTTAAGTGCGTATGACATCTTTTGATAATGTAGAAAACATTGTGGCAATAGGTGAAATTGCTCTTCATGAGCAATTTCACATTTTGCCACAATGTTTTTCAAAGGCTTCTACAAGCAATGCGTAGAAATGAGTATCTGTGGAGTAAAGGGTTAAAACCCGATAATTACATGTAGAAAAGGACACTTTTTGGGTATTTATAAGGTTGAGTGCACAGAAATTAAATTTTCTTATCCGTCTAGGATCCTCCATTTTCTGAATGACAGAAATAAACATTTTATGTATGTTTACCACTCTTATGATAAATTGGATACTTCTTTCTTTTTGTGGACATGAAATATTTGATGTCTTTTGCCTCAAACCTAAACCACAAACATATGTTTGAGCCACACTCTATGAAAAGGGGGTTTAATGTATCTGAAAAAAGTACTGACTCCGGTCAGCCTGTGCACTTCATGCAGGCTGATCTGGGTCAAAACTTTTTGTAACTGGTCAATTCTTTGTAGCTAAAAAGATCACTGTGCCTCATTATTCAGGCGGTTGTTGTATACAGGGTGGGTTTCATGGATCCATACCTATGTTATGACTTGTTTAACACTTTACCAAACAATCCCAGGTGTTTATGAGCGTTAGATAGAGGCCTTTTGAAAACATTGTGAGAAAAGGAGAAAATGCTGGTAACCAGCATTTTCTCCTTTTCCCACAATGTTTTCTACCCTTCCCAAATCAAATTTCAAATTTTGAGTCGCATCTATTTTGTCGTCAGTAACTGCTTTCAATTTTCACCAGTCCAAATTTAGTCATCTGGTAAAGAGTTAACACTTTACCAGACAACAGTATTTTAGCCTTTTCTAAATTAACAGACAATAATTTCAATGTGGCTCAAACAGGTTAATTGTTCTTATATAAAACAAAGAAAACATTGTAGGAATAGGAGAAAATGCTGGTAATCATCATTTTCTCCTTTTCCAACCATGCTTTCAAAAAGCTTCTTTCACAGGGTCATTAAAAAGTGGAGGTTTGGTTACAAGCATTTTTTCTTTTCCCACAATGCTTTCAAAAGACCTCTTTCACAAGGTCGGGATTGTATGATTACCAGCATTTTCTCCTTTTCCCATGATGTTTTCAAAAGGCTTCTTCCCCAGGGTCATCAAAAGTTGATTGTGTAGTATAGGGTTAACTGACATTATGCCTCACAGAGGTGCATTAAATCCATTTTTTGTCCAATGCATACCTTGTTTATGTAACTTTAACTCTTTACCACACAAGAAAATTTTAGACTGGTCCAAATTGAAAGCATTTGCAGACGACAAAATAAAAGTGACTTAAAACTGAAATTTGGTTTGGGAAGGGTAGAAAACATTGTGGGAAAAGGAGAAAATGCTGGTTACCAGCATTTTCTCCTTTTCCCACAATGTTTTCAAAAGGCTTCTTTCTCAGGGTCGTCAAAAGTAGGGATTGTGTCGTAAAGAGTTAAAAGAATTTTGAAACTATACCATTACATTGTGGTTCACCACAAAAATGGGCAATTATTGTTTCACCCGGCCATCCTCTCAGACCTCCTCCCTTCCCCTAGATTTCAGGGCTTCAATTTATAGCACATTCCTGACAGTCCTATCAAATTAAGTTACCAATAATCTTTCGCTGCTAACTGATAGAATTTTATGCTAGGAAAATTTGAACCATTACTGCTTGGTAAAAATGGGATTTAATGCATGGGCAAAATATATCAACCTATGTCAGCAAGACATGCAAGTCAGCATAATAATGGGAGACTTGCCTTGTATAATGCATTGGGAATAAGCACTTTCCAAGACTCATTTACTATTTATTTTCTGCAGAAGCTTAATTAACATTGTCTTTTTCCGTTTATTGTAACGTGTGTGCACTTTTGAATTTTGTGTGTGTTGAATGTGATCACAGTCACTAATGATCATAATTTTGATGAAGTCAGGAAAACAATTTACAGAGAGTGGTTACAAAGTCATAAATCAGAGAAACAGTCCTAATATTGACAAAAGCCTCTCTTATTGAAACAAAATCTGTTTCCGCAGAAGTCAACCCTAGCATGGGCCATAGAGCTGGGTATCGCCAAGAAAAATGTATCACGATACTATCGCGATACCAGACAGGCGATACGATACAATATCACGATACTTTATTGGTCCAGATTAACTTAATGACAGTCTATTAAAAGAGAGACTGTTTTCATGTGATATGCGCAAACAAGATTTTATAAATAGATTTACATGTTCACAATTATAAGCTCTTCAAAGACTCTCAAACTGTGCAACCATTTTTGGCAAAATCAATCCAAATGTTTGCTGAAACAAGTAGGTAGGTGAGATACCATCGAACTGGTCCAATTCCTGTACAAAATCTATCGGATCGGTAGTGCTGGGCAATCAGGTTGAAATCACAAATGATTATTGTTTTGTAATCTGAAGAGCACACCAACTAGTTATCTGTTGTACAATCGGTGTCTCCATTTAACTGAGAATGTCTTTTGGCTTTAAATACCATGACAGTTTGTCTACATGATATTAAGTTTATAAGGATGCTTTGTTTTGTACTTCAAAAATCAATGGTTTTGCAGTACCATTTAGAGTTTTTGTTTTATTCAATATCATTCATTTTGGTCCTCTATTTTTACTTTTCAAAAGTTTAAAAAAAAAATAGACATATTTCAAGCATTTGCAGATCTGTATTTTCATTCCTAAAACAACAATTTCTTCACTCATGAACAGCATTTTAGCCTCAACTTACTGTTTTATTCATAGATTTGTGTAAATCCACTGTTTAACTTCACTATTAAAAATGAGAAGATAGTTTTAAGTCCCTCTGATCGGACGATGCCATGCTGATCATTGTAGTGACATGGGTTTTCATGTTTTTTTGGCGATCTATTTTTTCGTGACAAATAATTTTTGGAGAAGTATTACTACATGATTTGACATCAATTTGTCATTTTGAATAGCAGGAAACTTTAAAATTGGTCCTTTTACACTAGATCAGAGGATTAACACCTTTATTACATTGTCGTAAATAACTCGCCAGCTTCATGATCATGCGCGTGTCTTTTGCATTTATACTGATCGTGTTTAGCCCATATTTCTGCCGGATGCATTAGAACCAGGTTATATGAAGCTCTAGACCATAACTTAATCTGTCAGATTGACAATTAGGCAGATACTTTTCAGCCTAAAAGACATCAATTCAATTTCCCAGCGTCAAAACCCGCACTATAGTCAACTTCGGAAGACAGTTGCCGATCCGCATCTCAGTCATTTGTTATTTAAAAAGAACAAAGACAATTCAAACTGTGCTATCTTTCGCTAGCAAATAATCAAATTGCAGTTTATATTCGTCCGCTAAATCAAATGACCTTGTTAATTAATGCTTTATTTTATTTTACAGTCCTTTTGTCAAAACTGGTAAGGAGGCAAACCCGATCAAAACACAACCGCAACTTTTTGGACACGAAGAAAATATGATAACCTTAGAACGTTCCGAATTAGCATCTATATTTAAAACCTGGAAAACCCTACGCATGAGCGAGTGACTGTAAACATTTCGCTTCAAATTATTCCTAAAATTACAAAGTTTTATGAATTTCATTGTTTCTAGGGCGAGTTTTTTAACGTTCTTGTATGTATAGCAGAGACAAACTGTGCGTATTTTTTTCCCCTATTTTATACATGAATCATTTACATTGATACGTGATCTCACACATTCTGCACACGACACGACGTAAATGTATCGCCAAGTATCGATACAACGAGTTAGTATCGTGATATACTATAGCCAGCAAAAATATCACGATGCACCGATGCATCGATGATATCGCCCCAGCTCTAATGGGCCAGGCTACTTTAACCCTTCAGCACACGATTCAGAGTTTTAACAACCGTGACTAACCCTTTTCCAAACAATCCCTGGTTTTTATGACCCTGAGATAGAAGCCTTTTGAAAATGTTTTGGGAAAAGGAGAAAATGCTGGTAACCAGCATTTTCTCCTTTTCTCACAATGTTTTCTACCCTGCAGGAAACAAATTTTTAATTTTTAGTGTCATCTGCTAGTGCTTTCAATCTGGACCTGTCTAAAATTTTGTCGTTTGGTAAAGATTTTAATTGACTGATTCAAAATGGAGTTTAGTGCCATTTTAACAGCTTACGTCATATCATGACGGTAAGCGCACCTATGCATGTCTCCTGGCTTTCTCATACCAGTGCTGACACTTTCTTTCCAAGTCACTACTTTCTCACATGCATCAGAGGTGAGAGGCAAAAAATCCCAAGAAAGAAAATTTGACTCAATATGTTGTCTGTAAAGTCTTTCAATTTGGACCAGTCTAAAATATTTTTCATTTGGTATATCTGGTACAGTTACTGTTGCAGCTTGTTTAGATCATGATCAGACTGCAAAATATGTAGTTTAATTCAAAATCTATACTTTTGGCTGGCATTCTAACCAATAATGGCCTGTGTTTTTTTTCTTGACTGAAAGCCCTGAATTAGCATTTTTTTATTCCTTGCGCAAAACAATACATATTATCATGAACAAAATAAATTATGTATCATGTCATATGTGTAACAGTGTGTATATGACCAGTACAAATTAATCTCATTTTCTTCAAGCATGTGACAGAAATAATTATTATCAGAAAGACAGAACACCACAGGAGGACCATGACTGCCCTGGACCCTTTAACCCTTTACCCCATAAGGCTTTTCTATGGTATCTCTAATTGACCCTAAAATAACAGCAAGGATAAAGCGGTTTCTTATTGTGTATATGACACCTTTTGATAGCATAGAAAACATTGTGACAAAAGGGGAAATTGCTCGTCACGAGCAATTTCACCTTTTGCCACAATGTTTTCCCAAGGCTCCCACAAGCAATTCTTTATCAAACACTCCTGACTTTTAACGACCCTGAGAAAAAAGTCTCTTGTGAGCAATGCAGAAAATGCTGGTTACCGCAATGTTTTCTATCCTTCACAAATCATATTTCAGATTTTCAGTCAGTTTTATTTTGTCTTCTGCAATTCCCTTTAATTTGCTTTTGGAATGGTAGAAAACATTTTGGGGAAAGCAGAAATGCTCTGCAAGGTCATTTTACTTGGAAATGTGTGGTAAACAGTGTTTTCTCCTTTTCCCACAATCATCATTTTCTCCCCAAACAAAGACAGAAATCTTTACTAATGTCTTGAGCTACATATAATGTTGCGTTTATGTTGGATCTCCCAATATTTTCAATTTGGCTGCATCAATATCCTGTCGCTGGTATAGAGTTAATAGACCCCAAGTGGAAAGTTCTTGAAAATATCGTGGGAAAAGGAGAAAAAGCCGGAAACCAGCGTCTTCTCCTTTTTTCCAAAAAGTTTTCTTCCCATAGAAAGACAAATCCCATCATTTGAACTGGAGTTTAACTCATTACCAAACAACAAAACTTTAGGTTTGTCCAAATTGAAAGCATTTGCAGACGACAAAATAAAAGTGACTGCAAATTTGAAATTTGTTTTGTGAAGGGTAGAAAACATGGTGGGAAATGGAGAAAATGCTGGTTATCAGCATTTTCTCCATTTCATACAATGTTTTTAGAAGGCTTCTTTCTCAGGGTTGTGAAAACGCGGGACTGTTTGGTAAAGCGTTAAATGTGCCATCTGCATCCTAGTGCTCTCAGTTTTGACCCTTCCAAAATTTTTTTCTTTGGGAAAGAGTCAAGGACCATTTAACCCATTACCAAATGACAATATTGTAGACTGGTCCAAATTGAAAGCATTTGCAGAAGACAAAATAAAAGTGACTGAAAATTTAAAATTTGTTTTGTGAAGGGTAGAAAACATTGTTTTCAAAAGGCTTCTTTCTAAGGGTCATTAAAAATCAGGATTGTGTGGTAAAGAGTTAATGCACAATTCTGCTGAATCCACATACGGAGATGAAAACTCCCCGAGACTTGGCCTTTAAAATTCTCCGTTTTTCAAAATCTAGTGCAATTTATAATTACATGCTATGAAATTATGTAAGATAATGACTCATTAGCAGTTAATAATCAAAGCTTTAGAGTGCACCAGAAAATCCTCTGGGTCTTGTTATTAATTGCCATTTTCATGCAAATTTGGAAATTTCAAGGTTGTTTGGCCAGAAACTGGCTTATGCCTGGATTATATTTGCCATAAACACTGTACAATTTTGTTGTCTAAAACTTTTTTGTAGATTATTTTTCAGGCAATGTTGATGGCTATAATGTATGTGGTTACATTGTATAAGTCATGGACATCTTGTGATCATCTTTACACAACGGATAGGGCCATAGCCATTTAGAGATGGAAAGATTGCAGTCTTACGCAGCCTTGGCATAGAAATTGCAAGGGCCCATAAGCTCATCACAAGCTGAAAAGTTGGCATGAGATTTTTAAACACTCTTCCTAAAGAATTCATACATGAAGTTTCATCCAATTTGGTCCTGGAGTTGTTGAGAAATAGCTTCGGACGGAGGGATAGAGGGATGGACGAACAGACGTTATGACAGACGGAAAGACAGTCGAAGCAGCAACTATATGCTTGCCCTTCAGTGAGCATAAAAATACAAATGACCAGGGTAATTTCTTTCTTTCCTGCAATATTTTCAACAGCCATCTTCTTAAGGTTGGTTGGTTGTATTGGGGTTTAACGCCACTTTAACAGCTGAGGTCATATCGTGGCGGTCGGTGACGCACATGTGTTTCCTGGCTTTCTCATACTGGTACTTACACTACTTTCTTTCCAAAGCCACCCACTACTTTTCTCACATGCTTCAGCAGAGGTGAGAGGCGAAAATACGCCAGAAAGAAAGTTCGCCTCAACCGGGAATCGAACTCACAACCACCAGGTCATGAGTCCGACACGCTCACCACTGAGCCATCCGGGCGGGCATCATCTTCTTAAGGACTTCAGATTGTTAAAGTTTTAATTCTGTTATTTTTTCTGCCTATCCATTTAGATATCTTCATATTTGATGTTCCCAAAATCAGCATGCCAACAGTTGATACCCTTTACTAAGCAATACCATATTGAGAACACCTGCTTTTAAAAAAATTACTGGAAGGGAAGAATATGTAAACAAGTGCTGTGCCTTCTCTGCAATGTTTTTTGATCCTTTCATAGTTGATTCCCATCATTTGAGCATTAACAAGTCTGTCAACTTCAAGTACTTTGAATATGTACCTATCAAAAATCTTAGTGTCTGGTACAGGGCTGAACACTTCCTCTGTTGATAAGTTTTTGATCTCTGTCAGTCTCCATGGAAATTCTATATCTGTCACCTGTGTATCTTTTTGTTGAAACATTATATCTTGACAGATTAAGGACATCAAGTCAGCTTTTTTTAAAACCTGTATCTATATTACCGAGACTTTTTATGCTCCTCTCAACATTATTTTAGTCATCATTGCAATAGCTTGTTTATTAATGAACGTCACAGGCTTCACTAGTGCTAGGCCAGATCTCAGAGGTGTCTTTCCCATGGACACTCCCACAAAAAACACAGCACTTCACAGGGGCCACCAGGTTATGAGTCCAACACTTTGACAATCACATAGCTGGTCTTAATATTCTACATTAGAACTATATTAACAAGAGCTTAAGTGCTCACCCAAGTGAAGTCAGCTACAGTCCATGAAGCTGAAGGGATCCTGGTTTTAATGATGTAAAACACATGAGTGTATGTGACCTTCTTTTTGACCAGACATGACCAAGTTCTAACTTGTTAAAATTACCATAAAAGTAAACATTTTAACCAAGTTTGATGAATATTATTATGAAAATTTGGTTTCTGTACCGGAAATGTGGGCAAGTGACATACTTTTTAACCTGATATCACCTGATGGTCTTCTTGAAGATACAGCCAAGACAAACATTCTATACACATTTTATGAAAATCGGGTTAAAAATGTGGCCTCTAGAGTGTACACAAGATTTTTCTTAGATTTAGCCCAGTGACCTCCTACTCTTTGACCCAACATGACCCAATTTCAATCCTATTAGATAAATCATCAAGACAAACATTCTGACCAAGTTTCAAAAGTAATTGGCTACAATTGGCAATGTCCTTCAGTGTGCAGAAAAGGTTTTTCTAAAATCTGATCCTCAGTGGCTTATTTAATGACCTGCCATAACCAAATTTCAATCCTGTTTCAGAAATCATCAAAATAAACATTTTGACCAAGTTTCATGGCAAAATAAACATAATGACCTAGTTTCATGAGTATCAGGCCAAAAATGTGGCCTCTAGAGTGTACAAAAGGATTTTCTAGGATTTAACCAATTGACCTACTTTTCAAACAGATATGACTCAATTTTGAACTTGTCCAAGTTATTAATGAGACAAACATTCAGAAGAAGTTTTCATGAATTTCACGCTGAACATGTGGCCTCCAGAGTGCACTCAAGGTTTTTCTAAGGTTTGGCCCTGTGACCTACTTTTTGTCTAAATATGACCCAATTTCAAACTTGTTCGGAATTACATTAAGACTAATATCCTGGCAAAGTTTCACGAGTATTAAGCTGAAAATGTGACCTCTAGAGCACACACAATGTTTTTCTATGATCTGGCTCAGTGACCTACATTTCTGACCCATGACCCAATTAGAATTTGTTTGAGATTTTATCAAAACAAACATTCTGACTAAGTTCCATGAGTATCTGACTGAAAATGTGGCCTCTAGAATGCACATACAGTAATGTTGACGACTGTGACACACAACAGATGCCAGACACAAAACTATTACAAAAGCTCACCTTAAGCTCTTTGTGCTCAGGTGAGCTAAAAGTGGTTGGGGAGAATTGATCCAGATTCAGAAAGTTTCAAAACAAGCAGGTGAAAATAGTAATGTCAATCCCAAGATTCGTCTTAACCATATGTCAAGTAATCTAACAATCCCCAGGAAAAAAGTTTTGGAAGATGTCAGTATTTTCTCCTTTTCCCACAAAGTTTCCTACCCTCTTGTAACCCTCTATCAAACAATCCAATAGTTCTTACGGCACTGAGATATCTATCACTGGCGCAATGTTTGAATGTTATTCTCCAAAATGCTTTTAATTTGGACATGTCAACAACTCTATCCTCTAGTTAACTGACAAACCAGTACTGTAAGTGTTGTAATTACTAGCATTTATCATCAGTACTTTGCAGACTGGGATAAAAATTCCATGCTATAAAAGGTTAAATTCCAGCTTATAAAACTTGTCCCTTTCTCTTTAACCTATTAACATAGCTTTACAATCCAAAGGTTAACCCTTCGTCAAAGAATCCTGAGTTTTAGATGATTAGATTTGTTTCCAAAAGTGGAAAAAACATTGTGGGAAAAGGAGTAGAAGCAAATTACCAGCATTACAAGTGTTTCTGTTGGCACATTAATTTTAGGGGTCATCCGTAACTAGATCCTGTTCAGTTAGGGGGATCATGCAGTCTGAAATTTCAAGGCTCATGGTTTAGTTCACACGTAATTTATATTTTACTGATTGAGAAACAAGTTTGTACAACCTATACTAATTTCTCTCAAATTCACCTCTTGGAAACTGGATCTGGAGCACTAGTGTTGAACATTTTGGTCAATTAAAATAGTTCCAACATTGACACAACTCTCGGGTATCAAACTTCGGGTCGTTAGTGTTGAACATTTTGGTCAATTAAAATAGTTCCAACATTGACACAACTCTTGGGTATCAAACTTTGGGTCGTACGATTGTAAAATTGATGCTCTACCACACAAGCACAGACACCACACAAGGCCAAGGCTCACGGTATGTAAGCTTATGATTTTTTTCAACATGATGCATGATAGTTCTATATTATTTTTGGTCAGCCTTTAATTCATTTTTGCATCAGAAACATAGATTTTCTGAAACATTGCATTGAAAACTTTCACAAGAGTTGTTTAAACTTGGGATTGTGTAGCAAATTAGCAATGGGTGTACAACCATTGCAAAGATTTACATATCTCATTCATAACTACTGCAACCATTGGAATATTTTACATAGCTCATTAATAACTACTTAAGTTAGGGTGGCTATTCAAATTTTTCATATTATCTCACCAAACTTCAAAACTGACTCATCACAGATTTAAGAGCGGTGCTGCTTGCAAACCAGAAGAAAGACAACATTTAATTTAAGAAAAAAATATTTTTAAAAGTATTTCCTAAATAACAAGAGCATTTCTGAAAGCTACATGAAGATACTAAAATAAACTTACCTTTGCTAAAAAAATTATTTTATGTCCTGATTTTATTTCCACACACACAAGAATAAACCTTTATCAAACTGTTGAATTCTACACTATCTCAGTACACTTTCCGAGCAACACTGGGGCAAAATTCTTGATCCCAGGATTTTCATAAAAAAACAGACCTAACAAAGAACCAAAACTTGCTTCCACACTTTCAGCAGCTCCAGCTATAAATGATAACCATATCCCTGCTGATAGCTTTAACTCTTTACTAAGCAACATAATTTTAGACTACTCCAAGTTGGAAGCATTTGCAGACGACAAAATAGATGTGACTAAAAATTGAAATCTGTTTTAGAAAGCATAGAAAACATTGTGGGAAAAGGAGAAAATGCTGGTCAACAGCACTTTCTCCTTCTTCTGCAAGGTTTTAAGAAGTTTTCTTTCTCAAGGTTTTTAACAATCGGGGATTGTGTGGTAAAGGGTAAACTCTTTACCAAATACACCTTTAACTCTCTCACTAAATATTAGCAAGTCACTTTTTCACAGGCCATAAATACACCTCGGCTCATGGAGAACTTTGGTCACAATCTAATGTAAAGTAATGGACAGTATAGATCAGATATCAGACTGCAAAGACTGTGCAGTCTGATCTTGATCTACAGTGTCTACAAAAGCTTATTGTGTAGTCTACAGTAAGGAAAGCGTTTACTTAACAGCAGAACTTTAAACCCAAGATGAAGGCATTTGCAGCCGACAAATATAAATGGAACTTGTACCATGAAACTTGTCTATCAAAGAGTAGTTAACATTGTGGGAGAAAAAAGGCAAACGCCAGGTTACCAGCGTTCCTTCCCTTTCAACAGATGTTTTTAAAAAGTCCTCTTGTCTTACTCAGGGATGTTAAAATTTCTAACTGTGTGTGCCAGTTTAAAAACATTGTCAAAAATGCAACAGATGCTGGTAAACCAATAGTTTCTTCTTTCCTACAATGTTTTCCACCCTAAGTAAAACATATTTCATAAATTGAGACAAGCTTAATTTGTCATCTGAATAAGCTTTTACTCTTTATCAAACCACAAAATTTTAGACTGGTTCAAACTGAAACAATTTAACCCATTACCACACAATCCCAATTTTTAATGACCCCCGAGTAAGAAGCCTTTTGAAAACATTATGGGAAAAGGAGAAAATGCTGGTAACCAGCATTTTCTCCTTTACCCAAAATGTTTTTCTACCCTGCTGGAAACAAATTTCAATTTTTGAGTTCCGTTTATTTTGTCGTCTGCAAGCGCTTTCAATTTGGACCAGTCTTAAATTTTGTCGTATGGTAATAAGTTAAAATGGCTCTCAAATGCTGGGCTTTGTCCCTCATACAGTTGAAAACATTGTGGGAAAAGGAGAAAATGCTGGTTACCAGCATTTTCTCTTTTTTCCACAAAGTCTTCAAAAAGCTTCTTTCCTAGGGTCATATAAACCTGTTACTGTTTGGCAAAGTTTTAAAATGGGCTAGTCTAAAACACAGTAACTGTTGTCTGGTATTGAGTAAATGCAAGGTTTACCAACCCTTAGGATGAAGCCTTTTGAAAACATTGTGGGAAAAGGAAAAGATGCTGGAAACCATCTCCTATTTTGTACCCTATCATACACAAAATCCACTATTTATGCTACATTAAAGTCCATAACTTTGTCGTCTGGAACAGGGTTACAACACACATGATATATTTACAAATCTATTTGCCCCACGCCCTCCAAATAACATGCTAGTATCAAAAAAGAATTCAAACAATGATAAAATTACAAATAGCAGACGACACAAAACTAATTTTGGGGTTTTCGAAGGTTTCAATAACTGATTCACAAAATGGCATTGAATGGTTCGTTGCTTTTCATATTCTTTTTCTTACCCCTTCACTCATTACCACATAACCCTAACTTAACAACCATGAGAGAGAAACCTTTCAAAAACATTGCATGAAAAGGAGAAAATGCTGGTAACCAGCATTTCCCATATTTTCTACACTTTCCAAAACAAAATTTCAATTGTGCAGTTACTTTAAAGTTTGTTGCCTGCAAAATGCTTTCAATTTTGACAGATCTAAAATTTTGTCATTTGGAAAAGAGTTAACCCTTTACCAAAGGATGTATTTTTAGTCTGGTCCAAACAGAAAGAAATTGTAGATCACAAAATAATCTTGACTCAAAAATTTAAATTTGTTTTAAGAAGGGTAGAAAAATTGTAAGGAAAGGAGAAAATGCTGGTTACCAGCATTTTCTCCTTTTCCCACAATGTTTTCAAAAGCCTTCTATCGTTAGAAGCCTGAACTATGTGAATAAAGGGGTCCGTTATTTTAAAAACTTCATAATTATAATAAGTCTTCGCAGTTATTGTGGGAAGAGGAGAAAATGCTGGTTACCAGCATGAATTCACCTTTTCCAACAAATTTTGTAACTCTTTCAAAGGGAAATCCTCTCATTTCTCCCAGAATTAAAGTTCATTGTCTGCAAATGCCTCAATTATAAGACTTGTCTTAAAAATGTTGTTATGAATAACACTTTGCGGAATAAAACCAAGTTTTAATAAACTCTTGGAAAAAAGCTGAGGACAAAAGGGAAGAAATGCTGGTAACCAACATATTCTCCTTTCACCACAATGTTTTCTACTCTATCAGGCTCAAGTTTCATCGATCAAGTGATGCTAAAATGTTTGTTGTCTGCAACAGGTTTGGATTTGGCCCAGCCTACAATCTTGTCTTTGGGTAAAGAGTAACTTTTTGCCGTACAACAATTTTTAAACTCCATCAAACTGAAAGCATTTGCAGATGACACTTTAACTCTTTACCAAACGACAAAATTTTAGACAGGTCCAAATTGTAAGCACTTGCAGAGGTCAATTTAAATGTGAATCAAAAATTGAATTTTGATTTTGGAAGGGTTGAAAACATTGTGCAAAAAGGAGAAAATGCTGGTTACCTGCATTTTCTTCTTTTTCCACAATGTTTTCAAAAGCTTTCCTTCTGAGGGTCGTTAAAAGTCGGGATTATATGGTAAAGAGTTAAAGTAACGTATCTCAAGGAATGATTTCTGTCTTTGATAAGGAAGAAAACATTGTGGAAAAAGGAGAAATTGCTGCTTACCAGCATCTTCTCCTTTCCCACAACATTTTCAAAAGGCTTCTTTTTCAGGGTCTTTAACCCATTACCACACAATCCCTACTTTTGACGCCCCTGAGAAAGAAGCCCTTAGAAAACATTGTGCGAAAAGGAGAAAATGCTGGTGTTACCAGCATTTTCTCCTTTTCCACAATGTGTTCTATGCTTCACATGACAAATTTCAATTTTTGAGCCATACTTAGGTTGTCGTCTGCAAATGCTTTCAATTTGGACTGGTCTACAATTTTGTTGTTTGGTTAAGGGTTAATACTCAGGATTGTGTGGTGAAGAGTTCTGAGTTACAGACTGGTTTTGCTATTATTCATTGTCTGGGAGGGAACTGTAGCCAAACAGCTATGAAAGAATGATATTTGGCAATATTGATTGATTCCTGTTATATTCCACACAAAATGGGCAATGATAATAAATCCATAGCTAGGTCTGGGTGTTCTAAAATATTCTGAAAACACTTTTTCTCTTTATCATACAATCTTTTGTAAAAGTGATTGATTCTAACAAGGATATACAACATAGGTATAAAACACAACAGTAAAGTCCTGCTCTTTGAATAAAATAACCCCATAAACCCAGAGTGAATTACTTGACTTTTATATATCATCAGTGTACTTCCAAAACCTCGTAACTACAGCTTGTAACAAGCTGTAGTTACGAGGTTTTGGAAGTTCGAATGGTTTGAATGGTGTTTTACGCCGCTTTCAACAGTATTTCAGTCATATCACGGCGACAGTTCACATATTCATGTTTCCTGGGTTTCACCAGTACTAGGCTAGGCTCTGAAGTGTCTTACCCAAGGACATTCCTGTGAAAAAAACCCAGTGGAGCCAGCGAGGCTCGAAACTGGGACCTCCAGGTTACGAGTCCTACACTTTACCACTGAGCCACACAGGACCCGCGTTTTGGAAGTACACCAATGATATGGATTATGATTGTTTAATGTCTCATCTGAAAGACTTTAGTAATTTCAGAAGGCAAGTCATGGGGATTGAACCAACACTTAAATGGCATTGTATTTAACATTCACATTACAGTCTCACAAAAGTTGTGCAGTCTGTGCAGGCTGATATGATTGTGTCAGTGCTTTTTTGCAGATGCGTTGAACCCCCCCCCCCTTTTTACAGAGCAAGGCTCATTTTAAATGACACTGAACCCTGATGACCATTCTACCGACAGAAACATACAATCGATGAGAGAAGGGGATGATGGCAGGACAGAAACATATAATCCTGCTGTTAGAGAAGGGGTTTTAGGCAGGACCAAAAGGTTCAAAGGTGACACAAGATCCCTCACATCACTCATTTGTCATTCATAACTTTATTGACTCTTAACCCTTTACCAAACAATCTCCTGGTTTTTACAACCCTGAGAAAGAAGCCTTTGGAAAACTTTGTGGGAAAAGGAGAAAATGCTGGTAACCAGCGTTACCAGCATTTTCTCCTTTTCCCACAATGTTTTCTACCCTGCTGGAAACAAATTTCAAATAGAAGGTATTCATGTTGAATAATTGTATTCGTAAGCAGTGTGTAAAATGATATTTCATTGGCTTTCAGAAATATGATGTAAAGGGGGTAATAACTAACATCCAATAGAGGGCGCATCACAGGAATCTCAAAATCGGGCTTAATCAGCCAAGGTAAGATCCACGTAGTGATCGTAACCTTGGCTCACGAAGATGGAACATTCAGAACAGCCAGCATATTACTATGGGCAGTCTTTATTAGTAAAAGAGCAACGACTTGTTATACGTGTCATGCACACCACATCAAATAAACATTTTTTATCTCTTTTTTTTTTCTTCACATATTCCACATTTATTTTAGATTGACATGTCAAGGGTATATATGAGTGAGCAAAGTAGAAACCACATTTTCTTCTACTCTTTACCATATGAGAAAATTCAGAGCTCCAAATAACAGGAAGTGATAGTACTCTAAATCCATTGTTCCTCTTCCAAACCCTGTTATGGTAGGATGAGAAGACTCTGCAAATGAGTACCCACAACATAGGGTTTAGTGGAGAATAGTTAATGTTTGCAGTTTAGATATCAAAATCACTCCCTCAATCTGGAGCTCTGGGTCACATGATTCAAATGATAGAACTTCTTCAAGAAAATGTTAAACAAGAGGGCCATGATGGCCCTGAAATCGCTCACCTGAGTTTATTGACCAAACATGCACCATCTAGTTTCCCAGTGACCTAGTTTTTTATCAGACATTACCCATCATCAAACACTTTTGAGATATCAATAAGACAAACATTCTGGCCAAGTTTCATGAGTATTGGACTGAAAATGTGGCCTCTACAGTGTACAAAAGGTTTTTCTAAGATTTCATCAAGTGACCTAGTTTTGGACCCGACAATTACCCATTATCAAACTCTTTTGAGACATCACCAAAACAAACATTCTGACCAAGTCTGAAGAATATCAGGCAGAAAATGTAGCCTCTAGAGTGTACACAAGGTTTTTCTAATATTTGACCCATTGACCTAGTTTTTGACTCCACATGACCCATTTTCAATCTCATTCAAGGTATCACCAGGACAAATATAATGAACAAGTTTTAGGAGTATCAGACTGAAAATGTGTCCTCCAGAGCATACAAAAGGTGTTTATAACATTTGACCTATTGACCCAGTTTTTGACCCAACATGACCCATTTTCAAACTCATCCAAGATATTATAAAGGCAAACATTCTGACTAATTTTCAAGAGTGTTGGACTGAAAATGTGGCATCCAGAGCATATACAAGGTTTTTCTAAGATTTGACCTGGTGACCTAGTTTTTAACCCCCAATGACCCATTTTCAAACCTGTCTGAGATATTATCAAGACAAACATTCTGACCAACTTACAAGAGTTTCGGACTGAAAATGTGGCCTTTAGAGCCTACAAAAGGTTTTTCTAACATTTGACCTAGTGACCTAGTTTTTGACCCCACATGACCCATTTTCGATCTTGTCCGAGATATCATCCAGACAAATATCCTGACCAACTTTCATGAGTATCCAACTGAAAATGTGGCCTCTAGAGCGTACAAAAGGTTTTTCTAAGATTTGACCTGGTGACCTAGTTTTTGACCCCACGTGACCCATTTTCGAACTTGTCCGAGATATCATCCAGACAAACATCCTGACCAACTTTCATGAGTATCCATCTGGAAATGTGGCCTCTAGAGCGTACAAAAGGTTTTTCTAAGATTTGACCTAGTGACCTAGTTTTTGACCCCACGTGACCCATTTTCAAACTCGTCCGAGATATCATCCAGACAAACATCCTGACCAACTTTCATGAGTATCCGACTGAAAATGTGGCCTCTAGAGCGTACAAAAGGTTTTTCTAAGATTTGACCTGGTGACCTAGTTTTTGACCCCACGTGACCCATTTTCGAACTCGTCCGAGATATCATCCAGACAAACATCCTGACCAACTTTCATGAGTATCCGACTGAAAATGTGGCCTCTAGAGCGTACAAAAGGTTTTTCTAAGATTTGACCTGGTGACCTAGTTTTTGACCCCACGTGACCCATTTTCGAACTCGTCCGAGATATCATCCAGACAAACATCCTGACCAACTTTCATGAGTATCCGACTGAAAATGTGGCCTCTAGAGCGTACAAAAGGTTTTTCTAAGATTTGACCTGGTGACCTAGTTTTTGACCCCACGTGACCCATTTTCGAACTCGTCCGAGATATCATCCAGACAAACATCCTGACCAACTTTCATGAGTATCCGACTGAAAATGTGGCCTCTAGAGCGTACACAAGGTTTTTCTAAGATTTGACCTGGTGACCTAGTTTTTGACCCCACGTGACCCATTTTCGAACTCGTCCGAGATATCATCGAGACAAACATCCTGACCAACTTTCATGAGTATCCGACTGAAAATGTGGCCTCTAGAGCGTACACAAGGTTTTTCTAAGATTTGACCTGGTGACCTAGTTTTTGACCCCACGTGACCCATTTTCAAACTCATCCGAGATATCATCGAGACAAACATCCTGACCAACTTTCATGAGTATCCGACTCAAAATGTGGCCTCTAGAGCGTACACAAGGTTTTTCTAAGATTTGACGTAGTGACCTAGTTTTTGACCCCACATGACCCATTTTCGAACTCGTCCGAGATTTCATCGAGACAAACATCCTGACCAACTTTCATGAGTATCCGACTCAAAATGTGGCCTCTAGAGCGTACACAAGGTTTTTCTAAGATTTGACGTAGTGACCTAGTTTTTGACCCCACATGACCCATTTTCGAACTCGTCCGAGATTTCATCGAGACAAACATCCTGACCAATTTTCATGAGTATCCGACTAAAACTGTGGCCTCTAGAGCGTACACAAGGTAAAAAGTTGACGACGCACGACGCATGACGGACGCCGGACGCCGGACACAGCACGATCACAATAGCTCACCATGAGCACTTCGTGCTCAGGTGAGCTAAAAAAGCATCATGGAAATTTGAGAAAAAGTTACAATCATTTTCTCCTTTTTTAACAATCTTTTTTAAGGCGATCTTCCTCAGGGTCATTTAAGTGGTGACGGGTTACTATATATGAATGAAATAAATGTTTACAACCTCACAATGTTGGATGATAATGTTTTTAAGACCAGTTCATGAATCAAAGTACCTCTTTACCCATTGCTGAATATAAACATTAAGTTTATAATGTATGCTATTTTTACAGAACATAAATGGTGAGACATCCCTTAGCCTTATCCTACTCATAAATGAGCCATCCTCTGCAAACTGGGGCTTCAATGCATTTGCCAATAAAAGTGTAGACTTAGGTCAGCCTGCACAGGCTTTTGTATTTGGTAAATTGTCTGCAGGTACAAGGAGCAGTCTACCTCATGATTCTGTCAGTTGTTGGATAAAATCGATTTTATGGATACATAATTATGACGACTAGAATGGCACAATGAATCATGGAGATGCATTAAACTTTTCCCAAACGACAAATTTTGGACTCTTCAAACCAAAAGAGTTTGCAGACGACAATTTTAGATTTGGAGAAAATGGCAGAAAGTTCTCAAAAAGGGTAGAAAACTCTGTGGGAAAAGGAGAAATTGCTCATTTCCAGCAATTTCTCCTTTACCCACAGTGTTTTCAAAAGACTTTTACTGCAGACGAGTAAAAACCAGGGCTTGTTTGGGAAAGGGTTAACCCCTTTTGCCAGAGTATGGTTCAAATGGCCCTAACTTCAGGTAATGCACTGGGCTTTAGAAACATTTTGGAAAAGGAGAAAATGCTCATTTCAAAAATCTTTTTTTTTTCAGGGTCGTTTAGACTCTGAACTAAGTGGAGAAAGGCTGACTAAACTATTAATGCCCCAGTCACAAATAATGAACTGTTGCCTGAAGCCTAGTTTTTCAGAAGATTTTGACACAATCATCCGGGGACCTCTGCATGGTGACGGTCCAGAGCAGTTCAATTTTGAGATGCTGTCCTGCCCCTGTCTGAGGTTTACAAGAAGTTAAAATTGGACAGCGAACCAGACGATTTTTGGGCCATCGGAGAGCCTGTTAACTCATTGTCCAGGCTTTGTCAATGTAAGGCAACCCCTCCGTAACCAGTCGCTGCCTATGTCCGTTCCATGGCTGCCTGGTGCTTTTCTGAACTGAAAAGTGCATGCACGGCACTTCCAAAGAAAGTACCAGCCAACCAACCAAATCATCAATCAATCAATCAATCACTCAAGCAATCAGTTCCCCTTAGGGTAGACAGACCAAAAGAAAATAAACCAGACTATATGATTATATTTGTAAACTTTTTCATGGAATAAATATTTATCCTGAACCCAGGCTAATCCAGGTCACTGACCCAAAATTTGTAAGAAGGTGAGAGAACCTGGGGATCATTTTATTGAAAACATAAATCTTGTTTTATCATACTGAGCTTCTTCACCCTTAGCCTGCTTGTCTCAGTCTCAGGTGATTTTGTAGACAGTATAGATTAAAATAAAATTGTGCTGATGTTTAGTCTGATTTTGACTCCACACTGGCAGATATTATCAAATGCTCCTGGAGTCAAACGCTGTTAGGTAATTCAAGGATTTTTTTTCCTCCATAGAAATGCTTTTATTAATATTTACAAGTATTTGATTTGTGCTGTAAGGGTGGGCTGAACTGAAAAAGATGATCACCCAGCAAAAACTGTCCTTTAACCCTTTACCACACAATACTGACTTCTGACAAAGCTGAGCCCGCCCGGGTGGCTCAGTGGTGAGCTTGTCGGACTCATGACCTGATGGTCGTGAGTTCAATACCCGGTTGAGGCGAACATTCTTTCTGGCATATTTTCGCCTCTCACCTCTGCTGAACCATGTGAGAAAAGTAGTCGGTGGCTTTGGAAAGGAAGTAGTGTAAGTACTGGTGTGAGAAAGCCAGGAAACACAGTCATGTGCATCACCGACCGCCATGATATGACCTTAGCTGTTAAAGTGGCGTTAAACCTCAATACAACAAACCAAATCTGACAACACTGACTTAGAAGGAGAAAATACTAGGGAGCAACAATATTTTCTGTCCTAAACGTTGGGATCACCTTAACCTTTTACCAAACAACAAAATTTTATACTAGTCCAAATAGAGAGCAATAACCCTTTACCAAACAATCCCTGGTTTTTACAACCCTGACATAGAAGCCTCATGAAACATTGTGGGAAAAGGAGAAAATGCTGGTTACCAGCATTTTCTCCTTTTCCCACAATGTTTTCTATCCTACTGGAAACAAAATTCATTTTAAGAGTTACATTTATTTTGTAGTCTGCAAGTGCTCTCAATTTAGACCAAAATTTGGATCTAAAATTTCGTTGTTTAGGAAAGGGTTAATACAGACTACAATATAAACGTAACTCAAAAATTGAAATTTGTTTCTAAGCAGGATAGAAAATATTGTGTGAAAATGAGAAAATGCTGGTTACCAGCATTTTCTCCTTTTCCTACAATGTTTTCAAAAGTTTTCTCTTTCAGGAGTCTTAAGAGTCATCATAATGTGTGGAAAAGGTTTATATTTTTCTTCTGCAAATGCTTCGAGTTTGGACCAGTCAAAAATTTTGTCATTTGGTACAGAGCTGACCCTTTACCATTAAAATAATTATAGATTTGCCCATAAATAGACAATCTAAATGCGGTTAAAATGATGAAATGTGTCTCTTAGACTGATAGAAACTTTTGTGGGGAAAGAGAAATTGCAGTTAACACTTTGTTCTTTTTTAACATTTTCAAAGTCTTCATCATCAGGGCCCGCCGGGAGGCTCAGTGGTGAGCGTGTCAGACTCATGATCTGGTGGTTGTGAGTTCGATACCCGGTTGAGGCGAACTTTCTTTCCAGCGTATTTTCACCTCTCATCAGTCTGCTGAAGCATGTGAGAAAAGTAGTCGGTGGCTTTGGAAAGAGTTGTGTAAATACCGGTGTGAGAAAGCCAGGAAACACACCGCCATGATATGATCTTAGCTGTTAAAGTGGCGTTAAACCCCAATACAACAACCAACTTCATCATCAGGGCTTTAACTCAGGTTTTTTTTTTATTTTGATAAGTTTTCTGGAAAGTAAGTTTTGTTCATCTGAGACAATGCTAATGAGTAACTACAACATTGGTTAACCCTTTAACAGAAAATCATGGGCTTCTGCCATCATTATGAAACTTTAACAAGCAGGATATGGTAAGTAATTAGTATTTTCTTTTTACACACCTAAAAACAACAGATTCCACTGTTCAATCAAATGTCTTCTTCAAAGTCATTACAATTTCGGATTGAGAAATAAATACATGTAGTTAACACTTAGGCTTCTAAGCCCAATTTTGTGGGCTTTTGAGGAAAATGTTGATTAAGACCAGACTGCACAGAATATGCAGTCCACAAGCTTGGATAGACTCTGTCCAATAAATATGTTGAAAGGTCTCTAACAAGCAAAATTTCTAAATTCTAAATTATGAATATTCAGTATTGGCAGGGAATCTTTAGTTTATTTGTTACAGGTTTTAACAACAAAGGCAGAAGGAAAACCAGACAGGAATTTGCTATTGAATTCCTGAAATAATCATCTTATCTGTTACTTTGTTTATCTATTACCCTGTATGCTATTAACCCATTACCACACGAGAAAAATTTAGACTGATCCAAATTGAAAGCATTTGCAGACAACAAAATAAAGGTGACTGAAAAATTGAAATTTGTTCTGGGAAGGGTAGAAAACACTGTGAGAAAAGGAGAAAATGCTGGTTACCAGCATTTTCTCCTTTTCCCACAGGGTTTTCAAAAGGCTTCTTTCTCAGGGGTGTCAAAAGTAGGGATTGTGTGGTAATGGGTTAAGGCATTTGAATTTTCAAAGCACTGGACATGGCTTTAACCCATTACCACACAATCCCTACTTTTGACGCCCCTGAGAAAAAAGCCTTTAGAAAACATTGTGGGAAAAGGAGAAAATGCTGGTAACCAGCACTTTCTCCTTTTCCCACAATGTTTTCTACTCTTAATAAAGCAGATTTCAAATTTTCAGTCACTTTTATTTTGTCATCTGCAAATGCTTTTGATTTGGACAAGCCTAAAGTTTTGTCGTTTGGTAATGAGTTAACCCATTACCACACAATCCTTACTTTTGACTAAGTTTGATGCCCCTGATAAAGAAGCCTTTTGAAAACACTGTGGGAAAAGGAGAAAATGCTGGTAACCAGCATTTTCTCCTTTTCCCACAGTGTTTTCTACCCTTCCCAGAGCAAATTTCTATTTTTCAGTCACCTTTATTTTGTCGTCTGCGAACGCTTTCAATTTGGACCAGTCTAAAATTTTCTCATGTGGTAAAGAGTTAAGGCATTTGAATTTTCAAAGCACTGGACATGGCTTTAACTCTTTACCAAATGACAAAACTGTAGACTTGTCCAAATCTAAAGCATTTGCAGACGAAAAAATAAACATGGCTCAAAAATTGGAATTTGTTTTGGGAAGGGTAGAAAACATAGTGGGAAAAGGAGAAAATGCTGTTTACCAGTATTTTCTCCTTTTCCTAAAATGTATTCAAAAGGCTTTTTTCTCAGAGTCGTTAAAAGTAGGGATTGTGTGGTAAAGAGTTAAATGCTGTAACAGACAGTGTAGATCAAGCTCATACTGTGATACAGAATGTGAAGTCTGATCTTGATTCTGTATGGCCTACTAGTTTGTAACTACTTGAACTGGTATCATCATCTTGAAGCAGTCCATTTTGTTTATTAACCCTATCCCAAACGACAAACTTTTGGACTAAACCAAATTGAAAGCATTTGCAGTCGACAATTCAACTCTTGCTGAAAAGATGATATCTGTCTATGATAGGGTAGAAAATATTATGGGAAAAGGAGAAAATGCTGGTTACCAGCATTTTCTCTTTTTCCCACAATGTTTTCAAAAGGCTACTATTCCAGACCCGTAAAAACCAGGGATTGTTTGGGAAAGGATTAAGTACTGTCAATGTTACTTTTGCATGAATTTATAGAAAAAATCAATGCAATGGTGCTTTATGTCACTTTCAATCTTATTTTAGTCATAAATCAGACTGACAGCTCACCTATACAGGAGTTTCCTATGTTTCACCAGAGACATACAGGGGCTCTGTAACAGTGTTTTATCAAAGGACAATCTCTCAAGAAACCTGTGGCACAGGTAAGAATTGAAGCCAGAGCCCCTGACCTACACTTCCATCACCCCTATACCCACCAAACGTGCTCTCACTCCATTCTAACATGGGTAGATAATTCCGTAACAAATCACAGTAGGGCCATGAAAATTGCACATGCACAACTTCATATATATCGGAACCCTATGTTGTGGGGGGTATGAAAACTGTTGACTAACGGATGTAAAACTGTGTTCTGACAAGGTGGACATAGTAGCAATCTTTTACAATCTGTTTACAAACTTCAAAGACTAGCTAGGACCCGAAAGGTGCTTCATAACTTTGAGCCTAGTAAAATATTTTTACCATCCATCCAGTCCAGTAACAAGCTCCAAGCTCGCCATCAGTCCACTCCCTTGCACAAAGATCGGAGGGGATCTGTTCAGAACGCCGTTAATCGCTACTTAATCGCTTAAGTTGCCATTATGTCAGTCATCACGCTTTGATGTGATCCAAAGTGACTGTTAGCGATGCAGTGGCGCTCTGTTGCAATCAATGGCAATATAATAATGCTCCCATACAATCAAATGGCTATATGATAGCGCTCCAATATGATCAAGTAGCGATATGATGGTGTTCCATTACAATCAAGTGGTGATATGATGGTAAAACGCTGGACAGTCAATCCTGAGGCCCAAGGTTCGATACCTGACCAACCAGGACCTTTCTGAAGCCTTGCGTTTCCCACTCAACTAGAGGTGAACCGGTTTGGAACCCAGAAGTAGCCTGGCGTGCATTGGTGATTTACTCCAGGCAGGTTAAGGAACCAAGGAGGTCTATTCGAAGAAGAGCTAGGAACTTGTACCCGGATTTCCTTGTATCCAATCCTTTCTTAAATCTAACGATCCATATCATATAAATGCCTTGAGCATGAAGGGACCTTAATTCTACAAAGTCATGATACCATCAATTCACATTTGGAAACCACCAGGGATAGGTAGAATTAACTGTTTGGTCAAAATTTCAAGTACAGTATGCCACCCATGGGGAAGGAGCGAAAGGGGCTTCAAAGCCTCTGGTCACTAACGGAACAAAATCTCTACCTAGGTTGTCCAATACTGTCTTCCCTTTCTAATACTTCATGCTATTACTTTGAAAAAAAAAATGAAAAGTGCTCAGATGAGCTAAAAACCCAGAAATATACACATTCTACCCCAGCCACCAAAACCCATTTAATGGGGTTGATCAAGCCTTGAAGACATTCTAAAGTCAGACTGAACAGTTGGTGGTAACTAGCAGTTTCTTCTTTTACATAATCTATTCAAAATGCTCACTGAAAAGTCATTACAATACAGGATTGTTTGGTAAAATGTGTAATGGGTTAATGGGAAAATGATGAATGAACAGGGTAGCTTGTTATATGTCATTAATTTCATTACCATGATAATTACAATTACAGTTCTGTACAGGTGCAAAGTTGATAAGCTTATAGCTGTTGGATAGACAGCAAAACTCCAGACAGACTAGGAATGATTCATCTTCACAAGCCAAGGCTGATGATTCACTAGTTACTCTACCCTTGGCAGATCAAGCTTGATTTTTACATTCCCCCCATACGCTTTTTCATTGGATGCAGCCAGCTCTAACTGCAACAAATGAAATCGCTTGTAGCATTTCATCTTTGATAAAAATAGAACAAGGTCGCTACCTTTCGAATAGAAGGTAAACATGGAAACCCAAGTGGATGTCTGCTTATCGCTTCATGTGTATTCGTTAGCCGTTCGTAAAATGGTATTTCATTGGCTTTTAGAAATATGATGTAAAGGGGGGTAATAACCAGCATCCATTTGAGGGCACATCGAAGGAATCTCGAAATCGGGCTCTATCAGCCAAGGTAAGATCTATGTAGTGATCGTAACCTTGGCTCCAAAGATGGGAGTGATTTTGATTTTTAAAATTGAAAATATTACTTTCTCTCCACTAAACCCTATGTTGTGGGTACTCATAAGAATCATCTCGTCCAGACGATTCTACTGAGTACCCACAACATAGGGTTTAGTGGAGAAATAACGATTTTACAATACTATCTGTCCCTATTATCTGGAGCTCTGGGTAGGATAACCTTTTTCCACACAATCTTGAGGTTAAACCCTCATGTTTCTAAGCATGGACCTTTGTAGATAGTGTAGATGAAGATCAGACTGCAGAGAGCATGCAGTCTGATCTTTGATCTACACTGTCCAATATGGAGATATTTTTCCACAAAAAAAATTTTATAGGATGATTTGGTTTTCTAATATTGAGTTGAAAGTTTCACTTAACTTAACCCTTCACCGAATGACAAATTAATTAAGACTTGCCCAAATTGAAAGCATTTGCAGACAACATATAAGTGTAACTGAATAACTGATATTTGTTTTGGAAAGGGTAGAGAACATTGTGGGAAAATGAGAAAATGCTGGGCTCCAGCAATATTTCCTTTTCCAACAATGTTTTCAAAAGGCTTCTCCCTCAAAGTCAGGATTGTTAGGCACAGACTTAATTCTTTACCAAAACAATCATTAAGCCATTACCACACAATCCCTACTTTTGAAGCCCCTGAGAAAGAAGCCCATAGAAAACATTGTGGGAAAAGGAGAAAATGCTGGTAACCAGCATTTTCTCCTTTTCCCACAATGTTTTCTACCCTTCACAAAACAAATTTCAAATTTTCAGTCACTTTTATTTTGTCGTCAGCAAATGCTTTCAATTTGGACCAGTCTAAAATACTGATGTTTGGTAAAGAGTTAAACTGCACATCACTGCCTGCTACTACACTTTTCAATGGTGCAGCTGAATACTTTTGAAAATACTTAACCCTTTACCTCTCAAACCAGACATTTAATGACTCTGAAAAAGAAGCCTTTTGAAAACACTGTGGGAAAAAGAGAAAATGCTGGTAACAAGTATTTTCTCCTTGTCCCACATTGTTTTTTACCCTTCCCACAACAAATTTCAATTTTTGAGTCACACTAATTAATATGTTGTCTGTTAATGCTTTCAATTTCGGCCAGTCTACAATTTTGTCATGTGCTAAAGGGTTAAACAGTCATCTCCATGTGGAAATGTATTCACTTAAGCATGGGAATGTGAAAGACCTCTGAAAGCGCACAGGTGCATCTGAGCACAGGAAAACATATAACCTTCTTGACCTTTAGAATGTAGAAAATGGTATAGACTTCTTCGTTTATTCCACACTATAGTCTTGGTATGATTAACTTTTTACCAAACGACAAAGACAAAACGTTAGACTGACCCATATTAACCCTTTCCCAAACTTTTGGACTAGACTAAATTGAAAGCATTTGCAGACGACAATTCAACTCTTGCTGAAAAGATAATTTTTGTCTATGATAGGGTAGAAAACATTGTGGGAAAAGGAGGAAATGCTGGTTACCAGCATTTCCTCCTTTTCCCACAAAGTTTTCAAAGACTTTCCTGTCCTGGGTTGTGAAATCCAGGGCTTGTTTGGTAAAGAGTTAACCCTTTACCCCATAAGGCATTCCTATGGCATCTCTAATTCACCTAGCCTGGCATTCAGGCCCTGCATTTAAGTCATTCTAATAAGCAAGGTACACAACTACAGCAAAGTCACAGAAATATGTGTTGTTACTTGCCCTTCATCTGAAATACACCTTAAATCAGACATTCAGAACATTGAGAACACAGAGTTTTCGTTTTGCAGTTTTATTTGATGACTTTCTTTAATGAAAAGACTCTATTTAATGGACTGACACCAGTCTATAATTGACCCTAAATCGCAGCAAGGATGAAGCTGTTTCTTATGTTTAAATGACATCTTTTGATAGCATAGAAAACATTGTGACAACAGGTGAAATTGCTTGTCACGAGCAATTTCACCTTTTGCCACAATGTTTTGCAAAGGCTCCTACAAGTAATGTGTAGAATTGAGCATCTATGGAGTAAAGGGTCAACACAAGAGGGCCATCATCGGCCCTGTTTTGCTCCACTGCTTTTGTGACTGCTCTCATGGACAGTCATTAATCAACTCAAGCCTTACAAAAAGACAATATTTTAGACAGGTCCAATTTGAAACAAAAATTCATACGGCACACATCATGGGATTTTTATCGGATAGTCTACTAAATATTACCAGCATTAACATTACTAATAACCAATATATATATTAATGTTAAGGGTGCTTTGTTACTTATTATACTTTGTCGAGTATATGTTGCGCACGGGCGAGTGTCGTTGTAGTATAAATAGAGAGCGTGGCTCTATTCTGGTAATTTGACGGCTAGACTACACACTATTTACAACTGTGTATAACCCACCTGCCCATCCTTTTTCTTTTTTGGGGGAATTATTTCATTACTACATACATTTTTGTATTGCTTTTTATGTATTTCTTATATCAAGAGGTTGATATATGTTGAAAAATACACTTCGATTACAATGCGTAGCCTAGGCTGCTACTCCTATTTCTGACTTCTGTTGTTTATTATTCCATAATAAGTCCATGCAATAGAACATAAATGTTTTATATTTGTCTGAGTGGAACAAAACAAAATAAAACATTGGTTACCAGCATTTTCTCCTTTCCCACAACGTTTTCAAAGGCTTTCCTCCAGAAGGTGATTAAAACTCGGTAAAGGGTTATGTCAGTGAATCAATGATTCTATTCATTTGGTTCAGGATTTGTTTGTATGTTGTTCAACACCGGTTTTGAAATTATTGCATTCATATCTCAGCCAATGCACCTATCCATGCTTTTCTCCAGCTTCTTTTACTACTACTTTCCAAACTACTAGTATTTGTCCAAAGCCACTGGCTCTTTCCCAACATAAATCATCAATGAAATTTTCAGGGGCGAGAGAGGAATGAATCCTGTTACAATGACAATAGCCAATCTTGGTTGGTTGGTTGTATTGGGGTTTAACGCCGCTTTAACAGCTAAGGTCATATCATGGCTGTCGATGACGCACATGATTGTGTTTCCTGGCTTTCTGACACCGGTACTAACACAACTTTCTTTCCAAAGCCACCTACTACTTTTCTCAAATGCATCAGCAGAGATGAGAGGTGAAAATATGCTGGAAAGAAAGTTCTTAACCGGTATCGAACTCACAACCACCAGGTCGTGAGTCCGACACGCTCACAACTGAGCCATCCGTGCGGGCCACCAATCTTGGAAAGAAATCACTGAACTTGGGAATTCAAACCAGCAACCCCTTGGTCTTTTAATCATGAAAAAATGCACAAAATAATTAATATCAGCAAGACTGTTTCTGCTGAGATAATGTTACAATGATATATTCTCAGATCAGGCTGCATGTTCTCTGTAGTTTAATGTTTTCAGAGGCCAGTTCTGTCTCCGCTTCATATACAGTCAGGATAGAAGAGTTGTAGGGGGATGGGGGGATTTAATGCTACCATTAAAATAGCTCATTCTATTCTCATCAGCTAACTCTTTCTTTACCAAATAAATAAATCACATATTCTCAAAGACTACAAATACAGTTCCTCTGCAAGTTTAAAACACAGTTCAGTCATATTCTAGAACAAAGCTTCGGACAGTGTAGATCAAAGATCAGACAGCAACTTCTGTGAAGTCTGCTCTTGATCTCCACTGTCCACAAAAACTTCTGATGTCATCTTTGGTATGAAAAGAGCTAATAGGCATTACCTATTAGCCATTGTCTAAAAAGTTCAGCAGACAACTTTATTACTGAGTTAGATCCCTCCAAAGGACGACAAAGATGCTCTTATATGTCTACTTGCTGTCATTAGCCAAAAGTATTGGATGTAATTACACTCAGGATTTTAAGAATAGCATTAATTGTTCCAAAAAATTAACCAGTAAAGTGCCATGCCTTGATTAAACTATGTTTTCAGCCAGTGCAGAACAAGATCAGACTGCATAGGACTTGCAGTCTAATCTTTTATCAAAACTGTCCATTAATCTACCAAACATTCTAGTAAATACGGCTAGAAATTGCAATAATTGCTTTCCATTTACTGACAGAGAATGCTCATTTCATTTTCAGAACTTTTTAACCCTTTACCACATAATCCTGAATTTTAATGATACTGGGAAAAGAGGCCCCTTTGAAAAATTGTCGGAAAAGGCGTCCATGCTAGTAACCACTCCTCATAATGATCAAAGGGAGACCATCAATACACAAATAATCCAAACTTTGTTTTGAGTACTCTCCCTTTAACCAAAGACATAGTCATTTGCTCAGAATGTTAACTTTCAAGCCATTGATTGAATAATAATTATTTCTCTTTTTCTTTCAAATCATTAATTCCACACTATGGGTTCCTTGACAAATACCACTTCAGCATTCTCAACCCTTTGATTTTAACAGGTCATTTGCAGCCATAGCACAATAATATAACAAATCTTTTCTGAAATTCATCTTACAAAAATAAAACCAGGTATATTTCCTCTTTCAGTTTTTTTTATTTCGCTTTATTTATAAAAAACCATGATGAAATTGACTATGTATCAGAACAATTTCGCAAGAAAAATGGATTTACCTACACAGTAAATTCTGTGACAGTCTGCTTTTCAACCTCACCACTGTTGGAGAGGTCTGATGAGAAACTAGGACTAAACTCTAACACACACACACACAGATCCCAACAATCAGGTAAAACTTTCAGATTGTTTGCCCTTTGCATAAGGACCAAATTTCAGATTCATTTAAATCAAAAGCATGTGGACGAGAATTTGAAATTTACAAAATTATGATGACGTTCTTTGATATGATAGGAAACCTTGTGGGAAAAGGCTGGCATTGTCTCCTTTTCCAGTGATGTTTTCATGAGTCTCTTTCCTCAAGGTCATCAAAACGCAAGACAATGTGGTGCAAGGCTAAGTATGGAACCGCTAAATAGTTGCAAAAATTTATTCCAGAACATTTTTGCATATAGCTACATAAAAATTTTTTGAGACCAAACTGAAGACAGATGCCAAACAGCTGTTCGACAACGCTCCTTCAGGTTTCCTGTGAAGTAATATGAACAAGCTTATTATGCTTAAAATAACTCAGCTTGTTAACCCTTCAACCCTTTATTAGCTGTTACTGATTCCGTGGAAGAGGGCTTTTGAAAACATTGTGAGAAAAGGAGAAAATGCTGGTAACCAGCATTTTCTCCTTTTCCATAATGTTTTCTCCACTATAATGTCATTGTGTCCACCTTTGATTTCTTTTCAGCAAATATTCTCAATTGAGGTCAACCAGTCAAATTTTTGTCCACTGGCAGAGATGTAATCAATCCAGTAATTTTATGACCCTGAAAAAAGGATGCTTCTGAAAACATTGTGGTAAGTGGACAAAATGCTGGTGACCAGCATTTTCTCCTTTTCCCACAATATTTTCTACCCTTCCAAACACAATTCAATTCCAAAATTATTTGAGGAGAATCTATCAGTTTCCTGAAAATGCTTCTGATTTTGACAGGTCTAAAATTTTGCCATTTGCTAAGACTTTGTGTTTAATTTCTGCAAAAGTACAACCTTATTTGCTTTTGTGGTTTATGCGAGTGAAGATCAGTCTGCAGAAAACGTCTGGTTTGGTTTTTTTCTTTACACTGCCTGATACTTTCAGAAATAGGAATCAGCCACCTTTTTGGGTGTTTTTCTTTTAATCTTTAACTAATTAAACAATACTTTTTTGGGGGTCTCAAAGTATGTAAGAGTACCATGATCCAAGATCAAAATCTGTATTCTGTGCAGTCTGATCCTGATCTATACCGTCCACAAAAACTATTTTTGTACCCCATAGCTAAAAGAAGTTCATGTCACAATGCAGTCTTTGAAAGCTGTTTAACTCTTTGACAAACGACAAAATTTTAAACTGGTCCAACTTGAAAGCATATGCAGAGGACAAAATTACCATAATTCAAAAATTGAAATTCATTCTGAGAGAGTAGAAGACATTGATGGAAAAGGAGAAAAATCGATGGTGGTTACCAGCATTTTCTCCTTTTCCAACAATGTTTTCAAAAGGTATCTTTTTCAGGGTCATGAAAGCCAGGGATAATTTTGGAAAGTGTTAATTAACTACACTATTTATACTTGATTAAATTTTCCAGAATTTCTGGGATGCTAGAGTATCACTCAGTAATATCAACCAGTGCAGACCCTAGACTACACTTGGTTGAATGGATAGTCTGATCTTTACCTACACCTTTGTCTGTTACAAACACCATTAATCCTTTACCACACAACAAAATTTTGGACTAGTCCAAACTGAAGGCATTTACAGACAACAAAATAAGTGTTAATCAAAAATTTAAATACACTGTACTACAGGATCATATATAAAAGGTCAGAAAACACCATGGGAAAAGGAGCAAATGCCAGCATTTTCTCCTTTTCCCATTGTGTTTTCAAAAGGCTTCCTTCTCAGGGTCGTCAAAAGTCAGGATTGCGTGATAAAGAGTTAATCCATTGTTTTATGTTTGCTAAGGGTTAAAGCAGAAAGTTTTTCAACGACTTTTGCCAAAATTCTTTTCCTAAAACAAACAAGATATAATCCCTGAAACAATCGACAAACATTCCCATATTTTTTATATGACCCTGAGGAAGAAGAATTTTGTAAACGTTAATGGAAAATGACAATCACACTAAACTAGTCACCTCAAAATGTTTTGGAATATGGATGAATCAGTTTTTCTTTTGTCTGGTGTAGAATAAACCCTTTACCATTCAATCCTGAGATTTAAGGGCCCTAACATTTAAGGGCCCTGACATTTTTGAAAACAATGTGGGTAAAGGAGAAAATGCTGGTACCCAACATTTTCTCCTTTTCCCACAATGTTTTCTACACTTCTAGAAAAAATACCATCAATTGCATAAAATCTAATGTATTGTCTGCACGCTATGCAGAATATTCTTTTAACCCTCTACCCCATTAGGCATTTCTACGGCATCTGTAATTGACCCTAAATAACAGCAAGGATGAAGCAATTTCTCATGTGTATATGATACCTTTTGATAGCATAGAAAACATTGTGACAAAAGGTGAAATTGCTCGTGACGAGCAATTTCACCTTTTGCAACAATGTTTTCCAAAGACCTCTACAAGCAATGTGTAGAAATGAATATCTATGGAGTAAAGGGTTAAATTACATCCCTCTAAAATTTTGCTGTTCCATACAGAATCGAAGGCTTATTTAAGGACTCCATAGGTTATATCATATGTCAATTTCAAGAGTTTTCTTTTCCCCAAAACAGTTGCCAAATTTCAAGTTTTTTACCCTCTTCAACATAATCCCTTGGTTTTACAATCCCAAGACTGTGTTTGAAAACATTGTGGAAAAAGGAGAAAATGCTCATAACCAGCATTTTCTCTTTTGCTCACAATGCTTTCTACCCTCTAACTGACAAATCTCAGTAATATTATGACCCCGAAAAAAGATGCCTCTGAAAACATTGCAGTAAGTGGACAAAATGCTCGTCGTGTGTTGCAGGTCATATAATTCCTTATCAGCACTTTGGTATGATGTTTCATTATATGTATAAGAGCCATGCTCTGGAAAATGTGGGTTTATTGCATATTCCTGATGCATTATATCCCTTTACTCCATAGATACTGGTAGGAGCCTTTGGAAAACATTGTGGCAAAAGGTGAAATTGCTCGTCACGAGCAATTTCACTTTTTGCCACAATGTTTTCTACGCTATCAAAAGGTGTCATATATACATAAGAAACGGCTTCATCCTTGCTGTTATTTAGGGTCAGAGATGCCATAGAAATGCCTTATGGGGTAAAGGGTTAACTCTTTACCACACAATCCCGACCTTAACGACCCTGAGAAAGGAAGGTTTAGAAAAGATTTAGGAAAAAAAGAAAATGCCAGAAACCAGCATTTTCTCCTTTTCCCACAATGTTTTCTTCCTAAATCAAATGCCTTATGGGGTAAAGAGTTATACCAAACAAGTCATCACAAAATTATAGGCCCATAAAACCTATTTTGTGTAACAACTGGCTAAATGATAGGCAGACTGATCCTTGGACACAAAGACAATAGACCAGAAGCAAAAGGTTTTGACCCAGATTAGCTTCCTCAAACTGTGCAGGCCGATTTCAGTTGAAACTTTTTGCAGATGTCTTCAGGGGCCCTTCTCACAGAACATGGCTGACATGTTTTACTTTATTAATTCATACCTGAACATCGAAGCCAAGATCAAGCAGGGCACCACCACTATTTGCTGCATTCTGATTGGTAGTCTGGCTGGTACCTAGAAAGTCAAATGGGTCTGCTGATTGGCTGGTGTTCTCTGTTGTTCCGCCCAGATCTAAGAGGTCATCAAATGCTGACTGTGACATTTTCTTCTCTCTTTTTTTTTTATATGATAAAATTTAACAATCTGAAATGAGAAAAATGTCAAAATACAAGTTGTAACAAAATTTTGCAACTCTATACATAGGTGAGTAACGTAATTCTTTCAGAGCTAAATACACTCAACATGCAGTTTCAATCCAGAAACATATTACCTTAATAACTGCACTTCAAAAAAATGAAAAGTCTGGTAGTGATTGCTTTCTCTGTAAAACTCTGGAAATTGCATCAAACTTTAACATAAGATCTTTTCCTTTTCTGTTCAGGACTATATTACACAAATCAAAGCGTTGAGAATGCTGAAGTGGTATTTGTCAAGGAAATCCACTTCGTGGAATCAATAGTTTGAAAGAAAAAGAGACATGTTGTTCACATATTGGCTTAAAAGCAAATGAATACCTTTTCAGTGGAAGGGAGAGTACTCATGTACCTTAAAACTATAATTTTGAAATATCTTTAGCCTTTTACATTTAATTTCCAACATTACAATCAATTAATTCGATCTATCAATATTCATGAGCAATCAAATGGAGTAGCGCGCAACCATAGGACAAATAGGCCATGGAACGAATTGGTTTTGGAACAAAAAAGTCCAGGGTGAGTAGGCAAATTTGTATCATTGCGCCGATAAAAGGCTATGAGCGAGAAAATCTATTTTTAATCAAAAATAAGTATCTCAACAATTGATGGCCTTGCCCAATGTATTTTAAAATGCCATTTCAATTTACATATTTGTGTGCCACCGAAAAACTCATTTGTCTGAGAAAGAATGAGTTTAACTGGGTTTATTTCCTTCGGCTTTGCACAAAAAAAAGATACATGGTTATCAAAATTCAATCTTGAACTCATAGTGATATTGTCTTTGACAAATACCACAAAAACAGCTTGTACAACATAATATGAGAATGTGCAACCTATAAGAAAGATCCATGCCATACTTTTTAAAAAGTAGACAAAAAAATTACACTTACCAATACCAAAATGGTCTTAAGTACTGTGAGTCAATATGAGAACTTTTCCTGCAGTCTTGGCACAATGTTTCTGCAAAAAATAATGAATATACAAAATTAACAATGAAGAGGCCTCCTAGATCTATATCCACTGACTTTTAAATAGATAAATGTCAACAGACATAATATTGCCTGCTTCCTGCACCAATTACTGTAATAGTACATTAAGAGCAATCCTTGACGTCAATTTCTGCATTTTACTTTCAATCTGTTCTTGGCCTATACAGCTTGCGAATGCAACTTAAGTATTGCTTAAGCCTTATTGTTCAAAGGGCTAACCTCTAACCTATTAATTAAGTTAAAGGAAACTTTGCAGCAAACTGTGAAAAACTAAAATATTGCAAAGTTGTTATCAGGAGGAAAATTAGCTCCTTATTGGACATTGCAGATCCAAGATCAGACTGCATATTCATTGCAGTCTGACACCCCTGAGAAAGAAGCCTTTAGAAAACATCGTGGGAAAAGGAGAAAATGCTGATAACCAGCATTTTCTCCTTTTCTCACAATGTTTTCTACCCCTTACAAAACAAATTTCAAATTTTTCAGTCACTTTTATTTTGTCGTCTGCAAATGCTTTCGATTTAAACAAACCTAATATTTTGTCGTTTGGTAATGAGTTAATTAAGTAATTGGGTGACAAGTAAGTAATGTAACAGACGACATATATTCTATAGGAAACAGATACCATTGGCTTCCAATTCATCTATAATTCAATGTGATAAAAACTTAATCACTTCACCCAGACAGCCTGTTATTTATACCCAAACTGACAATGTGAGGACAAACAATTGGGCTTGAAAAAGTTCAGAGACAAAAGCAGTGCATGTGGGAGCCAACCCTCAAGCAGTTGCTTGACTTTCATCTAAAATGTTTAGTTGAAAAAATAGCATAACTTACAAAAATAGTATGACAAAAATATTTTGACATTGTAACCTGCCCGTTCTATTGGTTCCCCTTTGATATTGAACAATTTGTCCATGTTTGAAGTAAATATCTCCAGTAAATTGATAAAGATAGTATAAAATGACAAAGTTTTTGAAAATGTAATTTTCGCACATTATGACAACAGCAACAATAACAACAACAGAAGGACAACACTGACAATGACAACAATTAAAACAACTCCAGGGCTACAGCAATACCAACATTTTGTTTGAAAACAGCTGAGCTAAAAAGGAGCATCGAAACAACCATAGCTTCTTTATATATATTAGATTTTTTTTATAGACCTGAACGAATGCTAGGGGAACATTATACACATAACATGTTTCTGACAAAGGACAGGGGGCACACACAGTTAACTGTTTGTTGTTGTTAGCTAGAGCATCATGACGCCATACTTTTAAACGAAGTTTACTCTTTACCAAACAACAAAATTTTAGAAATTGAAAGAGAGAGAACAACAAAATTTTTGTGACTAGAATATTGAAGTTTGTTTTGGGTAGGGTAAAAAACACATTCTGGGAATAGGAGAAAATGCTGGTTACCATCATTGTCTCCTTTTCCCAAAAAGTTTTCAATAGGTTTCTTCATGAGGGTCATGGAAATCAGGGATTGTTTGGTTAAGGTTAAATGATTGGATTTGTCTTTAAAAACATGAAAACAGAGACTATAGTAGTAACCTTGATATTTCGTCCTTTTCCAACAACGTTTTCTTTTAAAAGTCTTCCACTACTGGGTTACTACAATTTGATACATGGTTATTTCGTAAAACATTAACTTAGCAGGATTCTTTTATCTATGGACCAATGCTTTCCAATTAATTATTTACAGTAATGTCGTCCCAAACAATATCATAACGCATTAATGTGGCATATATGCAAAAAGAGAAAAAAATACAAAACCCCTTACCACGGACTCACGAGTTTCAACAACTCTGTGACAAGAGCTTCACAAAAAAGCGCATATATGCCCCAAAGGGGCTTGTTAGTGAAATGGGTTAAAGTTTAAAATGCCTATAGAGATCTAAATTTTAAGAGTCACATGCACAACTACACATCATAGAGATTCATTGAGGAAAGTTTCAAATTAATCTGATGGAAACTGTAGGAGAAGTTGAGCACGTACACAAGGATTTTTTAATGGCCCAACAAACAGACAGATGGATGAGTGGATGACTAGCGACATAACATTAATACGACCCTTAGGGCATTTTATAAAAGGCCTTTCAAAACATTGTTGGAAATGGTACCTTTTCTTCTATTTAGCATTTTCTCTTTTCCGCAAAATGCTTTTTACTTTTTTGCTTTTTACTATATTAAACATTATTTGAAGTATACTTTATTGGTTCTCGACACACTGCTTCCACTTTGACAGGGCTTGAGGGCCAAATGGCAGTCAAAGGTTTATTGTGAGGCACTAAAGGTGGGTATTTAGATTTTTCACATCTCACCAAATTAAAAAATATATGTACTTAAGAGAAATTTTTATGAAAAAACAATACAAATCATCATCAATCAAGAATCATAAAATTACTCAAAAAAGTTTATTTGATGGAGGTCTCTTAAAGGACTACGTACCCTCTTCAGGTATTTTTAGATTTCACACCAGAAATCAAAAGAGCATTGTGGGAATTTTAAGAGACTGGCATGTGACTAATGACGCTTAAATTCCACAGCATAACAAACATGTAATTATTTTCCATAATGTCTTCTTCGGACACTATGCCTGAAGCTTCGTCTGTGTACATGTATTTCCAGTATGTAAATGAGCTAATGTAGAGATTGACTATGTTTCCTGTTCGTATCGAACTGGGCCTTAGTAAATCTTATTTCTGTTGTTGTCAGATGGTTTTCAACTACTGTAGTGGGATTTTATGAATGAAAATTATATGGTTTTGGGAGTTTAAGGATGTCTTTTTTTTGTATTTTTATAAAATTTTCTTCTAAAATCTATAGGGCCACCTAATGCTTTCACATCTTATCTAATAGTTCTTTGAAAGTATTGAAAATGTTGTGAAGGTAACAATCTGTAATTCGGCACAAAAGTGGGTCCAACAAAGTGTTAGGCTCTGACAGAAAAATAAGTTCAAAACCATGTTAAAAGTAAACAACCTAGTAACTTCTCACCTACTTTTAAAATTCATTTTTCTGCCAACCCTTAACCACACAATCCCAACTTCTAATACCCCTGTGATAGAAGCCTTTTGAAAACATTCTGGGAAAAGGAGAAAATGCTGGTAACCAGCATTTTCTCCATTTCTCACAATGTTTTCTTCCCTTCCTAAAAACAATTTCTATCCTTTAATCACATTTAATTATTTTGTCGTCTGCAAATACTTTCAATTTGCACCAGTCTAAAATTTTGTCGTTGGGTAAAGAGTTAAACAATTGCTCTGACAGAACAATAACAGATTGCAATCATCAAAATAATTTCAAAACTCTATCAGAGCTCCAGATAAGAGGGAGTAATGCTATTCTAAATCCATTATTTCTCTTCCAAACCCTATGTTGTGTGTACTCATTAAAATGGTCTCCATAAGACGATTCTAATGAGTACCCATATCATAGAGTTTAGTGGAGAAGAATTCTTGTTTTCGAATTTGAAATCAAAATCAGTCCCTCTATCTGCAGCTCTGCTCTATAAAATGGCATGATTTGAATTTAAATGCATTTGACCAATGGTTTACATTTTGATTGTCACTGGGCCCTAAAAATATCATGTGAAATAAATGAATTGTGACTTTCAAGCCTATAGTGCAAACCCAAACCTTGCTATTTCAAAGGTACTTTATGGAAGAGAGATTTTTTTTCATATTGGACAATGTAGACCCAAGATCAGACTTCATGTTCTTTGCAGTCTGATCTTGATCTACACTGTCCACAAAAGGTCCTTGGGCTATGACTAGCAGCTTAACTCTTTACCACACAATCCCGACTTTTAATGACCCCGAGAAAGAAAGCTTTTGAAAACATTGTAGGAAAAGAAGAAAATGCTGGAAACCAGCATTTTCTCCTTTTCCCACAATGTTTTCTACCCTTCCTAAATGAAATTTCAATTTTTGAATGACATTTATTTTGTTGTCTGCAAATGCTTTTTATTTGCTTTTTATTTGGACTAGTCAAAATGTTGTCGTTTGGTAAAGAATTGTTGGGTTATAGCTTGTGTCTGGTAAAGAGCTAATGAAAGAGGAATTATGAGTCATTTTTCCTGTATCAGACAACAAAGAAAATTGTGGTTATTTTTCACCGAGTACATGCCCCATAATTTCCTTAGGCTTGCTTCATATTACATTTTCATGATCATTTATGATGACTTTGAATTAAGCTTGTTACTTCTCTGGCTATTTTTAGACCAACCATAACTTAGTAGTATAGATTAAAGCACGAATAAATATTTTAATTCAGGAAGAAAATTTGTTATTTTTAGCTCAGCTGTTTAGAAAAAAAAATGATAGTAATTGTTGTAGCTCTGGCATTATTGTCTGTGTGGCTGTGCTTAAACTTTGACGTTTTACAATATCTGTATTACTGAAGAATTATTGACTTGAAACGTGGACAAATTGTTAACCCATTACCACACAATCCAGGTTCTCTTGTAGACCCTGAGGAATAAGCCTTTGGAAAACATTGCTGGTAACCAGCATTTTCTCCTTTTCCCACAATGCTTTCTACCTTTCACAAAACAAATTTCCATTTTTTCAGTTACATTCATCATGTCATCTGCATATGCTTCCAATTTTGACCAGTCTAAAATTTTGTCGTTTGGTAAAGAGAGGAGATCAATAGGGGAACAAATACAACCATCAAAGTAATGTATTTTTTCAATCTTATTCCCCTTTTTCAACTTTCCATTTTGATTGAAAATCAAGCCCAGTTTCAGCCAAGCACCCACATCGCAGTACTCTAGCTCAACAAACAGTAAAACATGCAAGACACTGCCATCTTATCTAATGTTCCTTAATGCTTTACTCCATAGATACTCATTTCAATGCATTGCTTGTAGGAGGCTTTGGAAAAATTTGTGGCAAAAGGTAAAATTGCTCGTGACGAGCAATTTCACCTTTTGTCACAATGTTTTCTATGCTGTCAAAAGGTGTCATATACACATAAGAAACGGCTTCATCCTTGCTATTTAGGGTCATTTAGAAATGTCTTATGGGGTAAAAGGTTAACTTTTTACCACACAATCCCGACTTTTAATGACCCTGAGAAATAAGACCTTTGAAAACATTGTGGTTAAAGGAGGAAATGCTGGTAACAAGCATTTTCCTCATTTATCACAATGTTTTCTATCGATCCTTCACAAAACAAATTCCAAATTTTCAGTCACTTTCATTTTGCTGTCTGCAAATGCTTTCAATTTGGAACAGTTTGGTAGAGTTAATTAATTAGCGAATGGGTTTATGAAAGAGTGTAGCCCTTCATGGATAAGTGATAAAGTGTGAAGTGTAAGACCTTAACTCGTTACCAAATGACAATACTTTTAGGCTTGTCCAAATCGAAAGCATTTGCAGACAACAAAATAAAAGTGACTGAAAATTTGATTTTTTTTTTGTGAAGGGTAGAAAACATTGTGGGAAAAAGAGAAAATGCTGGTTACCAGCATTTTCTCCTTTTCCCATGATGTTTTCTAAAGGCTTCTTTCTCAGGGGCGTCAAAAGTAGGGATTGTGAGGTAATGGGTTAAACCTGGCAGCTCCATGTTCAAGCCTTACATGAAGCATTAGGCTTTCCATTGCAGAGTCCTGGGGCATTTCAAAACCCCAAAATAATACTGGTGAAACCAAGAACACAAATGAGTATTGTGATATGACTGATATAATGTTGAAAGTGGAGTAAAACATCATTTGATCAATTAATTGATACAGGGGATGTATAAGGCATGTTTAACTCTTTACCACACAATGACGTCTTTTAACGACCCTGACAAAGAAGCCTTTTGAAAACATTGTTGGAAAAGGAGAAAATGTTGGTAACCAGCATTTTCCTTTTCCCATAATGTTTTCTACCCTTCCCAGAACGAATTTCCATTTTTGACTCACAATTTATTTTGCTGTCTGCAAAATGCTTCAATTTGAAATCATCTAAAATTTAGTCATTTCATAAAGAATTAACAGTTCTTGTAAATATAACTCAAACTCTTTACCCGACAACAAAAACAGCAGCATAATTTACAGACATATTAAATTAATGTTGCTAAAATGACAAAATTTTGTCTTTGATGAGGTAACATTTTCTCCTTTTCCCACAATTTTTTCATAAAACTTCTTTCTCAGTGTTGTTTAAACTTTAAGGATTGTGTGGTACCGGGTTAACAGTACAAGACAAAATCTGCACTAAGAAGAAGGATGAAAAGGATTGGAGGAAGTAAATATAAATTGCATAAAACTACACTGAGTGAGTCACAATCTTTCAACGCACTTCACGCTTTATCAAAAGATTCCCTGTGTTTTTATAAAAAAAAAAACCCATAGAGGGAGAGCTATTTTCATCTCAAAATTGAAAATATCAATTATTCTCCACTAAACCCTCTGCTCATCGAGATAATTCTAATGCGTACCCACAACATAAGGTTTGGAAGAGAAATAATGGTTTTAGGATACCATCACTCCCTCTAATCTGGAGCTCTTGACCCTATGAAAGAAGACTCTGAAAACATCGAGGAAAAGGAAAAAATGCTGGTTACCATATTTCTTGATAATACTAATTCATGTACATATTTATAGTCTTTGAAAAGCAGGTTAACATATTGATTGAAATGGGACCTGGTATGACTTTTAAATTTACAAACAGTAACAGCTTGCAAAACTTACTTACAAAAATATCAACATGTATAATTATCCTAGCATTCTCTTGACAAAGTAACAAGTTTAAACCTTTATTAAAAAGAAAAAAAAAAGGTAGGACCAAATTGTTAGCATTAGCTGATAATTCAATGTAGCTCAAAAAATGTGTATCTCACGACTGACTTTTGTTTTGATTATTGATAGGTGGGAAAGCAGCCAGTTGCCTGGGAAGAATATTGCAGAGTAAGTAGTGCAAAGCACTGGTAACAGAAAATCCAGGACTGCATGGATAGGTGCACTAGCCCCTGTGATGTAAGAGAAATGTTGTAAATGGCATAAAACACCATGCAATCAATCAGTCACGAAATGATACAAAACAGTGTGGGAAAAGTAGAAAACACTGGTTAAATCTACTACCATTTTCTCCTTTTTCCCAAAATGTTTCTAAAGTCTTCATTTACTGCTTTCCCAAAAATGTTTTCTAACCAACCAAAGGCAGAAATCATCATTTGAGCTGTGTTTATTTCATCATCCACAAATGCTTTCAATTTTATCCAAAATCATATGGTTTGGTAAAGAGTTCAATTTTGTTTACAAAACTTTAACATTTTGTTATCTGGTAAAGAGTAGATAGTCACATCCCATTGAAAGAATTATACAATACAGCCTGAGCAATCTACTTGAATACATTCAAGAAATGCAAAAAAAGATAGTTAAATTTCAAAAACCAAATGCTGTTCCAAGATTTATTTTCGATTTAGAAGTATATCATTTAACACTGGGAAACTTCAGCAAACATTTTCTTTATTTAAGTTTTACACCCTCTATAAGCCTTTACCCCATAAGGCATTTATGTGGTATCTGTAATTGACCCTAAATAACAGCAAGGATGAAGCCATTTCGTATGTTTATATGACACCTTTTGATAGCATAGAAAACATTGTGACAAAAGGTGAAATTGCTCGTCGCGAGCAATTTCACCTTTTGCCACAATGTTTTCCAAATGCTCCTACATGCAATGCGTCGAAATGAGTATCTATGGAGTAAAGGGATAATTTACCAACACTTCATCCCTGATAACTCTTGTTAACCCTTTCCAAAATAACAAATTTTAGACTCTTCCAAACTCAAAAGAGTTTGCAGACAACAGTTTCAAATTTGATAAAAATGGCAGAAAGTTCTCCAAATGGGTAGAAAACACTGTAGGAAAAGGAGAAATTGCTCCTAATGAGTAATTTCTCCTTTTCCTACAGTGTTTTGAAAAGTTTGTACTGCAGACATGTAAAAACAAGGGCTTGTTTGGGAAAGGGTTAAGTTTCTGACTCATAAATTCTTCTCCCCTTCTTAAATAGCTCTGTATCACATTCTGTAATGACTACAAGACTTGAACCAGGTTATTGCTTGTTCAAATCCCAAGCTCAGGCAGTTTCTCTTGGAGGTTTGATGATAGTCTGATCAACAAGTCTGATCCTCTGATCAATATATTTAACTCATTAATCAAACGACAACATTTTGAATAGGGTTGTCCAAATTGAAAGCATTTACAGAGGACAAAATAAAGTTGACTCAAAATTGAAACTTGACTTTAGAAGAGTAGAAAACATTGTCAGGAAAGGAGAAAATGCTGGTTACATACATTTCTCTATAATGCCTTTAGAAGGCTTCTTCCTCTGGGACATAAAAACCAGGGATTGTTCTTTGTTGACCCTTTCCAAAACAGCAAAATTGGGGATGTGTCCAAATTAAAAGCATTTGCAGACAACAAATTAAACATTGATGAAATGATGATTTCTGTCTTTGATAGAGTAGAAAACATCGAGGGAAAAAGAGAAAATTCTGATTACCAGTATTTTCTCCTTTTTCCCACAGTGTTTTCAAAAGACTTCTTCTTTAGGGTCTTTAAAAGTCAGGATTGTGTGGTAAAGACTTAAAGGGTTAAGACAGCAGTCATTCCTCCGATCAATGTTTTAATGACTGGGGAAAAGCAAACTTTGGCTTTGGAGAAATGTGTGAAGTACATTGTACTTGTTAAGAAAACTCCAGGAAAGCACCGATTGAAGCACTGGTAGCCACTACTGAAGGCTAGAAAGCCTTATTCCGTAACAAAATAATGCTGGTTAACTTCATTTTGTCCTTTTTCTACAATGTTTTTTTTTAAAGTCTTGTTCCTTTAGGCTGTCAAACCTATGCATAAGGATAAACTCTTTACTAAACGCCAAAATTTGAGACTGTTCCAAATTGAAAGCAATATATATCAGACAACAAAATAAAGGCCTTGAAATTTGTTTCTAGCATGGTAGAAAACATTGTAGGAAAAGGAGAAAACGCTGGTCACCCACATTTTCTCCTTTTCCCACTCTGTTTTAAAAGCCTTCTCAGGGTCTTAAATTCAGGGATTGTTTGGTAAGGGGTTAACTCTTTACCATACAATCCTGACTTTTCACCTCCCTGTTGAAGAAAGAAGCCTTCTGAAAACATTTTGGAAAAAGGAGAAAATGCTGGTAACCAGCATTTTCTCCTTTTCCCACAATGTTTTCTTCCTTTCCCAAAACAAATCTTAAATTTTTCGTCACTTTTGTCATCTGCAAATTCTTTCAATTTGGAACGGTCTAAATTTTTTTGTATGGTGAAGAGTAAATATACGAGTCTACAAGATATATCCAACAAGAAGATGGTACAGACCAGAAGAGCAAAGAGTAAACAAACTTTATGTAGGTATTTGCATGCTCCACTCCCACAATTTATTGATCCTTTCAGAACAGGCTTTATAGGACATTATGGGAAAAGGAGAAAGTGCCATTGACCACATTTTCTCCTTTTTCTCGTGTTTCCTTCCGGCTTTCTGAGAGAATTTCCAATAAAGGATCCACAGCTATTTTGTTGTGCTTAAACTATTCAATTTTGCCATGTCTAAATTTTACCTGGTAAAGAATTAATCCTATACCAAACAATCCCGACTTTGAACCACTGAGACTGGTTGGTAAAGGCATTGAGTTTGAAAACATGTGAAAAATACATAATATTCCTACTTTCTCATGGACTAAATGTCATCATTTTGACCACATTTCATTTTGTGGTCTAAAATATTTTAATACTTTCAGTTTGAACAAGTAAAAAATTTCAAAGTTAGGTTCACCTTTTCCCTGATAATCCCTGGGTTTTAAAGCCCTGAGGTTGAAAGCATGAGCATTTTCTCCATTTTCCACAGTGTTTTCTTTCCTTATAGATAAAAATACAAGCTAATTTAACTCATTATTAAACAAAAATATTTTAGGCTTGTCCAAATCGAAAGCTGATTTGCAGACGACAAAATAAAAGTGACTGAAAATTTGAAATTTCTTAACATTGTGAAGGTAGAAAACATTGTGGGAAAAGGAGAAAATGCTGGTTACCAGCATTTTCTCCTTTACCCACAATTTTTTTTAAAAGCTTCTTTCACAGGTCGTTAAAAGCAGGGATTGTGTGGTAATGGGTTAAACAGTTAAGTGTTTATCCTTTACCACACAACAAGAAGTTTGACTCATCCATATTGAAAGAATTTGCAGCAGATGACGACAAACACTGTGTAGAAGAAATAAAGGGAGATGTCTTCAGAAGGGTTGAAATCCATGTAGAAAAAGGAGAAAATGCTGGTTACCAGCATCTTCCCTTTTTCCTCAAACTGATTTTAAAAGCGCTTTTCCTCAGGTTTTTTTCAATTGAACAGTTGTTTGGTAAAGGCTGAACTCTTTACCATAGGTCAAAATTTGAGAGTGGTCCAAATTAACAGGATCTGCAGACGACAAAATAAATGCAACTCAAAAATTGAAACTTGACATTAGAAGAGTAGAAAACATTGTGGGAAAAGGAGAAAATGCTGGTTACTAGCATTTTCTCACAATTTTTCCACAATGTTTATAGAAGGCTTCTTCCTCTGGGTCGTAAAAGCCAGGGATTGTTTGATAGAGTTAACTCTTTACTGCACAATGCCGACTTTTGACAACCCTGGAAAAGATGCCATATGAAAACATTGTGGGAAAAAGAGAAAATGCTGGTAACCAGCTATCCTATCAAAGAAAAGTAGCATCAATTAAACCACACCGAAATTGCCTGATATAAAGGCTTCTTATTTGGCCAAGAGTAAAATTTTGTAGTCTAGTATAGGGTTCATAATATGTACATAGATATATCAAACAATCATCTTTAAGTTTATGATAATGGATATAGCTTTGACCCATTACCTACAGCATTTAATATCCTGGAGGTAGAGTAAGATTTTTGAAATATTGTGAGGAGAGGAGCATTTGCAAGCAATTCTTCTTCTCTAGTGATGTTTAATCTATGAAAATACACTGAAAAAAAAATCTCTTTCATTCACTTATTCCTACATTTTGTTCTTTTACATCAGTTTATGGTTAGGTCTTGACAGGATATATATTGTAATGGGAAAAATATTGCAAGCCTTTGACCTCTGCATTTGCTGTAAAATTCAACCCCTTACATAATTAACCCTTTACCATCCCGACTTTTAACAACCCCGAGGAAAAGGCCTGTTGAAAACATTGAAGGAAAAGGAGAAAATGCTGGTTAACTCTTTACCAGATGACTCCATTTGATTTAGGCTCTGCCATATTTAACGCATTTGCTGATGAAAACTTCGGCAGATAAGGATCTGTGTACAAAGGTCTGACAACCATTTTTCTTCCCTGCTTCACCACAATTGTATTATAACTCTTTACCAAACAATCTAAGGATTTCAACGCCCTGAGAAAGAAGCCTTCTGAAATCGTCGCGGAAAAAGGAAAATGCTGATAATTAGCATTTTCTCCTCTTCCCAACAATGTTTTATACACTTACCTGAACAAATTTCAATTTTTGAGTCACATTAATTTTATCGCCTGCAAATGCTTCCAATTTGGACCAGTCTGAAATTATGTCATTTGATAAAGAGTTAACTCATTAGATCTAGATCTATCACACAATCCTTACTTTCAACAACCTTGAAAGAGAAAGCTTATGAAAATATTATGGGAACAGGAGAAAATGCTGGTTAACAGTGTTTTCTCCTTTTCCATAATCAAGACAAGGAATCACTGTTTGAGGTCGATTTAATTTTGTCGTCTGCACATTCTTTCAATATGGTAGAATCCAAAATTGTGTCGTTTTGTATTAAAATTAATCATCTGCAATACTTTCAATAATTCCAAGTCGTTAATGTTGTCATCTGCTAAAGGGTGGAGTATGCTTTTGTATCCGATTATTCAGTCAATACAATGAACAAGGATCAATCGATAATTTCAATCAAGCACTTGACAGTGTGTTTGGATTTTCCCGAGTATTTTGCGTAGTAAAAATAAAGGTTACACAAAAATTCAAGCATTGTATACATTTTTCGCTACAATATTCATTATAAAAATGCACATACCCGCACAATAAATGGAATAATCCGAGTGTAAAATGCTACAAAGTCCGAATTTGCTCGCGCGAAATTTTGACAGCCGACAGGAAAATCCTCCTCCCACTTTGATCTGGTTTCTGGTTTTCATTCATAAATTATTCGGTTTCGTGTGAAGCTGAGAACCAAATTCAAGTAAGTTGTCGTCTGATATAATTGTTACTTCGCACCCAGACCAATTCGCCTTATTCAGCGACCACTTTAATTACTGTTTGGCGACCTTTTTGTTTTAAACAAATGTTCAATATACCATATTTTCAAATTACCGCATTCACCATTCAATCTTTAAAAAGCATTCTAATTAAAATTGATTTAGATATGATGATATCATCCGACACGTTCCATGAGCGGGGATGCCAACTTCAATTTGAAAGGCTGCTCAGATTTCTTTTAATCGTAAATGAGCCACACTCTTGCAAAAGTGGGCTTAATGAATATCCATGATACACGATACTAGCCCAAGTCATCAAATAGTTATGGATCTGTAAGAATCACTTTTTTCATTTACTGATCTAATCATGAAATAGATTGGTCCTTTGACAAACAGAAAATTGACCAATAGCGGGAAAGTTTAGGACTAGGCCAGCCTGCACGGACTACGCAGGCTGACCTGGATCGATACGTTTCACAGATGCATTAAGCCCCCTATCACAGAGCATGGCGCAAATGGTTTTCACCTAGCCCTAGCGTAGACAAAATAATATGTGTCTGCAGTACAAGTCTTTAGAAAAGGAGAAATTGCTAGGAACGAGCAATTTTTCCTTTACCCACAGTGTTTTCTAGCCTATCGGAAAAGTTTCTGCCACTCTCATCAAATTCAAAACTATGAGTTTGGGACAGTCTAAAATTTGTCATTTGGGAAAGTGTTAAAGGATTTAAAAAGAAGTAACTCTCACCTTTTATGCAGAGACACTGTTACAAGTAATCGTATAACACGACATACAATGTATTTATATGAAAGGGCTATTCTCATCATACACTCGGATTTTAGGCTAAAATGATCAATATCATAGGCTACACGACTGACTTGATGTTATTCAAAGGAGGATAGTATTACAAGGGAAGTAATCCTAAACAAAAAAGTTTTCAACATTTGATTGAGTTGTCTTTCTTGCCCACGGCACACCGTGATTTTGATCAAATGTCACTTTTACAGCGCAATGCTCGACTTCAGTTCTTCTTGAACACAATGTAGATCGAGATCAGACTGTCTTGAATGTGTGGAAGATCAGATGACAGAAAAACATTAAGACTGATCTTCATTCAACACCGTTCACATTTTTGTCACCAGAATACGACTTAAAACTTTGGGTAATTCGATCGAGTCTTTTTTCCAGATCTAGGCAGTTCCTTTCAGTTCAATAGCACTTTAGGATGTAACTCTTTACTGCACGATCCAGGGTTTTAATGCTTTTCAATCTTCTTCTTCCTCTTCTTCTTCTACCACATCACTAAGTGGTACAATACCTGGGCAAAGGGCTAGGTTCACAAAGGGGCATTTTTGGCCCTATAAAGAATTCTGGGTAAATGTGTACTAAGTGGAAGTACAATGTCTACATGTTATAAAAAATAAGTCGAAACTGACAAAGTTTTGTTTTTGTTACCATGGCAACCACAGAACCATAATTATGTGAAATAATTAATTTTCTGCTTTATTTCATGAAAATAATTTTTGTTGCTTGTTTTATCGCGTTATTAAACAATTGCTTAGTATCTTTATAAAATATATATCAAATACTTGCTATGTAAAATTCGCGTTGTCATGGTAACGTTATTTATTGTAGTGAAAAAATGCATATTAAGTACAACTTTATGTATGACATGCATACTGATGCCATGAAGAATTGATATGGATATAACTATTTGAGCATTCAGTGAACAACAATAAAAACATGTAATTAGTACAATGATCTGTAATATGTTACCATGGCAACCACAAAAACAACCCATTTTCAGCATCATTCTGTATAACAATGATCTTATTTGTTATTGAACATTTTTTTCAAAGGATTACATTTTGAGTTACAGAAACAAATGTCAGATAACTATATAATTATGTAATATTTATGTTGTCATGGCAACTAAATCTTAACTAGATCTTATTCTAAACATATGAAATGTAGCACAATCATTTGGATCCATTTGGACCCCCCAAAAAATCATTTTAGATTGTATCTCTGGCTTGCAAAAAACAAAAAGGGGGAATGACAACATTGTACAGTAATACTTTGTCAGATTATTATCAATAATACCCATATATCCATACATTAAAATGGTATGAATAAGTTGTATAAAATATGCCTGTATTATAACACAAATCATTTACTTTTTGCGGTCTCTCCAATTGTCCAACTCACGCCAACTGAATAAAAAGTAACTCACGGTTACTATAAACATGCTTACTATCGCCATGAAGAACTGATATGGATATATCTATTTGAGCGTTCAGTGAATAACAATAAAAACATATATTTAGTACAGTGACCTGTAATTTGTTACCATGGCAACCACAAAAACAACCCATTTTCAGCATCATTCTGTTTAAAAATGATTTTATTTGTTATTGAAGATTTTTCAAAGGATTACATTTTGAGTTACAGAAACAAAATGTTAGATAACTATATAATTATGTAATATCTATGTTGTCATGGTAACTAAATCTGAACTAGATTTTATTCTAAGCATATGCAATGTGGCACAATCATTTGAATCCATTTGGACCCCCCCCAACATGTTAGATTGTATCTCTGGCTTGCAACACACAAAATGGGGCAATGACAACTGTACAGTAATACTTTGTCATATTATTATCAATAATATCCATATATCCAACCATTAAAATGGTATGAACAAGCAATTTCGTTGAAATGATATCCCCCGCCGAAAAAAAACTTTTTATCCCGCGCCGAAGGCGGAGGGATATAGTTCTAGCGTTTTCCGTCTGTCCGTCCTGGAGTCCGTCCCGGCAAATATCTCCAATACCATTGGGCGGAATTTCATGAAACTTAGTACATGTGTACAATGACCCATTCTGCCGAGACACTTTTTTCTTTATTCGATGCAAAATGGCCGACTTGGAACAATTTTAAGTTACACTTAAGTACGCTTTTGATGTTTGGAGTCTTGTATTCAAAACTATACAAAGTTTTTACATTGAACTTGTCACATCTGTCAACCTCCATCAGGAAATGCAGGAAAAAAGTTTCACCTGCATTGACCGTGCAACACCACAGTTATATACCCTTGTTTTTTTAATATTAAGGTGTCATGGAAAAGGGGGGCTTCATTTTATATTTCATTCCATTTCTTGTGAAGGCAACTCCTCCCACATTTCTCGACGGAATAGAATAGAATTTTCACAGAATATTTCTCGTCATGTGACCTATTGCATATTGTCAACAATTTTGATTTGTAGCTGCGCCATGAAAAAAGGGGGCTTCATGTTTTATTTCATTCTGTTTCATGTGAAAGCAACTCCTCCCATATTTCTTGACAGAATTGAATAGAATTATCACAGAAAGTTTCTCGTCTTGTGACCTATCGCATATTCTCAAGGTTTTGCGATTTGTAGCTGCATCATGAAAAAAGGGGGCTTCATGTTTTATTTCATTCTATTTCTTGTGAAGGCAACTCCTCCCACACTTCTTGGCAGAAAAGTAACACATAAGTAATTATTATACCTTACAATTTAGATCTATTTAGGTCACAGACTGTTAGGCAAAACACTTAGAATATGCATATTTTTCAAGAATTTGATGTAAAATATGAGTTAATCCTTTATCACACAATCCTGATTTTTAGCAACCTCTGGAAGAATCCTTTCGTAAATATTGTGGGGAAAGGAGATAATACTAGTAAGCAGCATTTTTTTCCTCTAGCAACAACAACAATGTTTTATTAACCCCTTAAAGGCAAATTTCTCCTTTTTAGGACCCTCTTATTTTGCCATTAAAAGCTCTCAATTTGCGCAAATCTAAGATTTTATTGTTTGTTAAGGGGTTAAAGTGATAATACATTCAAACTTTGAGTTTGGAAACCACTTTTCCAACATACAAATTGAAGAGTTACATTGAAATGAGTAAAATCAAAACCCTAAGCTCATATAAATAATTTTGGACACCTCCTCAGCAAGAGGCTTTTGAAAACATTGTGGAAAAAAGAGTTGTTGTTCAGAACAACTTTCAAACAATACTTTGTAAGAAAATTCTTCTTGGATTTATCCCAGTTTTTCTTGATTTTTTAACTTCCTAATTGGAAGAAAATACTGAGTGATAGATGAAGAAAAAAAAAAAAAAGATTGTCCAGGATGGGATACGATCCTTCAACGTCGCATATGACGGGCCGCGCCCATGACCACTGCACTACACGCCCCCTTAATAAAATGTCGTCACAAATTAATTTTATACCAATTATTGATGAGTACAGATATTCACTAAAACAATTTTTCCGTAATTACAAAAATTTATAAACTTTAATAGCGATACAGTTACTTTTTAAGACGTATTTTCATTGTACAATAGCGATTTTATGGACATTACACTTACAATGCCGATCTTGTTCGTCTGCTCTTCTGCCTCGAACATAAGGCCAAGCTAAATTATCGCGAAATCGCTGTTTTACTGAAGCAATGAAATAAACTATTGGTGTCTCCGATTTTTGTTAGTTAAAATTATGCATGTTTATTTACTCAGGGTCCGTCTGTACCTGGCATTTCTTTCAAAAATTGTTCGTAGTCAATGTCGCCATCCTTACCTCCTGAAGCGTAACTGATGGTATTTCGGATAGCATAATAATCGGATAAATCTTGATAAATGTCACGTAAAGTTAGCAGCATAGGTAATTCTTGAATTTTGAAGATAGGAAAATATGCACAATCGCATGTTACCGTGTACCTAGTCTACTAATAGTACACCTGTTTATTTCATGACTGATCTGATAAAACTTCTTCCAAAACACGATGGATTGAACTGTGCCTGGGAACCGCCTGGGAAGAGGCAAGATTTTTATTTTTTTTAACATGAAGCCATTCTGCCGACGACATGAAATTTTCAGAAAATACATATGATATCTTTATTAAACCCCCCTGTAAATTTCATGGATGCGGCAGAGTGGCTTCATATTTATTTTTTACTAAAATACGGTAAAAATCGGCAAAAACCGCTCAATTTGACCGAACCGTATCATTTTCTTAAGTCATTGCTATGGTAGCGATGGAGTTTTAAGGCAGGATATTTACGTAATTATAAACATAGTTGGTTCTTTGTTCTAGATAAATGACTTTTAGATAGAAATTCGTAAATTTATTTTTCAGAGTTTACAGGGCCATTTTTGCCCATTCTTGAACTTAGCCCTTTGTTTTGTATTCTTCCTTGCTTTTGAAATGAACAATGGATGAGTCTGTAAAACGTTAGAAAACGTGATGAGAAAAGAGGAAAATGCCGGTTTCTACCATTTTTGCTTTTTTCATCACGATGTTTCTCAAGCATAGCACCCTGGGGAAGGGGGTTAAAATACGTAATTGTTTATGACCGACATTTACTGCCTGTTTCTCTACTTCTCGTGGTTTTCGGTAAAGAAAAAACATCTACAAACTTCAGATGTGAAAAAGACGTCAAGGTCTTGGGCGTCTGCTCCCGAGCACACGTACCAGTAAGCTACAATTTAATGGTCTAAGGGAAAGAACTCCTATAAATCTACAAAATTTTAGATGTACTAGTTACTTCCCTTGGTTAGTGGATTATTCCATACTGTTAAGACCTGTCTACACTGGTGTGCAAAATGTCATTCCTTCGTGGTCGTTTCGTACTAAGTAAGTTCGAAATCTGCTATTCTATCCCCTCGGGATTCGAGATGGATTAAAAGTGTAATTAACCTTTTACCTATTTGTCCCGAGTTTTAACGCCCCCACGAATGAGGCTATAGAAAACAATGTGGGAAAAGGAGAAAAAACTGGTCAATGAAATTTTGTTCTTTTCCTACCCGCATAAGAGGCTTTAGTTGTGAAGGCGATTGAGGGTAAATAAAGGCTTCTGTTCCCGTCTGTTCTGGTTGTTTTTTTAGGCTGACCCCGATCACGTGATTATCCAACTGCGCACGAGATTAATAAGAGGGTTTTCGAGCGGGAGGTGGGCGTTTCGCATGAAGACCCAAACAATTTGATTCGGCAAGAATGAAGTAAGTGTCTTATTTATCCGTAATCTGTAGATATTTTTCATGAATTATCAAAGCACCCATGACTCAAAGTCTTGCATGGTACACATGGTTGCAGATTCCGATTGTTTCAATTTCCTTCAAATTTACATCATCGTCTTAGTGGTCTTAGAGCTGATCTCTTCTTGTTCCCGCCTTCCGATTTTCGTCTGAATATGTAGTTCTTTTAATCACATCTTATTGTTGTTTTGCTGAAAACAAAGCTTTCCTTATGTTGTAATTGATGTTGGACGGACTCACGACCAGAAGCCCGTAGTGTTCTGGGGGTCGTGGGTTCGAGTCACACGTCGGGCACACTTTTCTCCCTTGATTTTCTTTATTGGCGATGGGGTCGATTGTCGAAAGCAGGTTAGCGGCTCCGGCGGTCCATGTGGGCTGAAGAGAGAGTTGGTTACTCCCAAAAAGTCAGGGGATGGGTGTTGTAATTGATGTTGGGTGGACTCGCACCAAGATGGTTGGCTAGCTCAGTTGGTAGAGCTAAGGTACTAGTGTTTTGAGGGTCATGGGTATGATTCCCACTTTTTTCCTCTGATTTACTTCACTTAATTAACGGGAAAAATCACAGATGACAATAAGGTAATAATAAAAAAAGCATGGAAAACAATACCTTATGTCATGAAATCAAAGAAAAATCACAAGGAACATAGAAATGCGCATCTTATGGTAGCTGGTTCATCCTCTATTGCATGGCGATGTATTTGAAGGCATAGGGCATAGATGTAGATTATTTTGGGGATGCATTGCAGGCGCAGATCCAGGATTTCTTCAGGGGGGGTTCAGCTCAGTCAATCTCAGATATGCAGACACAGACCCACAAATCAGTTGCCAATGAGTTGGAAGTCTATCAAAAAAAAAATCTGGAAATTTAGTGGGGTTCATCTGAACCCCCAAACCCCTCCTGGATCCGCCAGTATATTGTGGCAAGTAGAGAGACTGTTAAGTGTAGGCATTATATAGCAACATAACTTGGTATGATCCCTGCTTTGAAGCAGTAATGCATGTACCTGGAATCCATTCACCCTCTTGGCACCACAGGCAAAAATAGTTTCTTTTTGGGTCAGCATAGATAAAGATCGGACTGTTCAGAACATGCAGTCTGATCTTTAATCTATACCGTCCTCTAGTTTAGTTAAGCCTGTACAATCACTCGGTGTCTTTGTAAGTTTTAATAAATTGTATTTAGAGCCGTCAACAAAGGTCAAGTTAATCTATTGACGCAGAAAGAGTTAAAGGCATTGTAGTGGCCAAAAGTAAACAGTTTGGATGTTAACCCTTTACCATGCAATGACGACTTTTAACGCCCCTGAGATTGAAGTCTTTTGAAAACATTGTGAGAAAAGGAGAAAATGCTGGTAACCAGCATTTTCTCCTTTTCCCACAATGTTTTTTTACTGTCTGGAAGAAAAACTTCACCTTTTGAGCCACACTGAAATTGCCGTCTGCAAATGCTTTTATCTTAGACAAGGCTGAAATTTTGTCATTAGGTAAAGGATTAAGTACAATGGAATTTAAATATCTTTCAGTGAATCAATAGAATAAAAGGATAGAATCAGGTTAATTCAGCTATATAAGGTTTATAATGATAATGACCCTAGTATACTTCCAAGATCAGGATTCAGGGAAGTTAGTAAATTTATGACAGTGACATGTGTTATACAATTACATGAGAGTTCTACAAATATGACAAATTTCAACACCCGCCCCCATGGGCTCATATGTCACCTAAATGATAAATGGAATATCAATAGAAAATGAATGGAGGATTACTGAAAAAAATTAAAAAACCAAAGCACATGTGTACAAACAAATGAATTAATGAGTGAGTGAGTGAATGAATGAATGAACAAATGAATGAACTAATGGATGGCCAAACAGATGAATGAGTGAATGAATGAATGTTGGCTGGCTGTGATTAACTTGAAGGGTGATAATTGAAAGGATTAAGAATACTCTAACATGAGGCTGCATGTTTTGAATGATCTGATTCTGATACGGTTTTTGTTAACTCTTTAATTAGTAAAATTTGTCTTTTGTATAGTAGAAATTTTTGTGGAAAAAGCAGCAAATGCTATTTGCAGCATTTTCTTTTTAGCTCACCTGAGCACGAATGATGAGCTTTTGTGATCATGCTATGTCTGGTTTTACCTTGTGTATGCTCTAGAGGCCACATTTTCATTCCAGTATTCATGAAACTTGGTCAAAATGTTAGCCTTGATGATATCTCAAATTAGTTTGAAAATGGATCAGGTTGGGTGAAAAACTAGGTCAATAGGTCATATCTTAGAAAAACCTTGTTCACACTCTAGAGGCCACATATTTAATCCAATGCTGTTGTTCTGCATGTTTGTCTTGATGATATCTGGGTCAAGTTTGAAAATGGGTCAGGTTGGGTTGAAAACTAGGTCAATAGGTCAAATATTAGAAAACCTTGTGTATGCTCTAGAGGCCATATTTTCAGTCCAATACTCTTGAAAGTTGGTCAGGATGTTCGAAATTGGATCTTGTTGGGTCAATAACTAGGATATTAGGTCAAATCTTAGAAAAACCTTGTGTACACTCTAGAGGCCACATTTTCAGTCCAATACTCTCGAAAATTAGTCATAATATTTGCCTTGACAATATCTCATAGGAATTAGAAAATGAGTCATATCAGGTAAAAAAATAAGCCACTAGATTAAATCTTAGAAAAACATTTTGCTCTAGAGGCCACATTTTCAGTCCAATACTCTTGAAAGTTGGTCAGAACGTTTATCTTGATAGTATCTTGGATGACTTAGAAAATGAGTCAGGTTGGTTCAATAAAAAAACCTTGTGAGCACTCTAGATTTCACATTTTCATTGTAATACTCTGTAAAGTTGGTCAGAATATTTGTCTTGATGTTATCTTAGAGGAATTTGAAAATGGGTTATGACGGGTCAATAACTAGGTCAGATAGATAAATCTTTAAGAAAAGCTTTGTGTGTGCTCTAGAGGCCACTAAATTTTTGTCCAATATTCATGAAAAGTGGTCAGGATGCTTGTTTTGATGACATCTTATGCCAGTTTGAAAATATGTCAGGTTGGATGAAAAACTAGGTCACTAGGTCAAATTTTAGCAAAACTGTGTGAACACTCTATACTTCACCATTTAAGTTCAATATTAATGATACTTGGTCAAAACGTTTGTCTTTAAGATATGGATTAGTCTAAAATAAGGCTTGCACACAAACTAGATGCCTAATATTCAATCCAGTATTTATGAAAGCATGTTAGAATGCTTGTTATAATATCTCAAAAGAAATTTAAAACAGATCAATCTTGTGTTATCAAAGGGCTCAGGTGAGCGACTTTAGGGCCATCATGGCCCTTTTATTTTTTTATTCAAAATGTTTTTGAAGGCCCCAAAGGGTTAATAACTATAATAAAACTTTAAAGTTTATTTTCTTCTTTGTAGATTTACAATATGGCCAGATTTTGACTTTGTTGAGGTAAGAATCACTTTACATGAGGTAAGTAAATTTTTATAGAATTAAATAAAGTGTGTTGGTGTAATGGTGGACGTGATTATACCCCCCCCCCCCCCCCCACCAGTTCCTTGACACAAAAACAGGTCTTTGTCACAGAATGAAGAATGGTTTTGTACAAAAGTAAGAATTGAAAAAAAAACTCAAGGGGAGATAATTCCATAACAAATTGCAGCGGGATCAAGAAAATTGCATGTGCACAACGTTATATATTATAGAGGAACATTGTGTGTAAATTCCAGTTCAGTTCAAGACTTGCAGTTGTAAGGGCTGCTCCTTGCCCTGTTTTATGTGCGGGAAGAAGTAAGTAATTCTTCTTTTCTTACTCATAATTCATTTTTAGGAGGAAATGTGTCTAAAAAACATGTTTGTATGTATAATTACTGACTCTACATCACATTTTCATCCTAAACACTGATATGTCAGGAACCAGACACAAAAAACAGAGACTGGTTCAATGTGCGAGATAAATTTTCTGCCCAAAAAGTTTACTTTTCAATACTCTTGTAAAACCACTCACATATATATATCTTTCATCCATCTTTGTTTTGTACCTGTTAGATCCACCCCACAGTTGTTCGTACTCTGGTGCGTTAATATATGTGAAAATCAATTTTTGGGGCCAGACTCGATTTTTTTGTGCCACTTTTGGTGTGCCATTGTTGGAAATTAGCGGGAATTGTTATTATTTTGTGGAATCCCGCGATAGCACATGCTGGCTGAAACACAGCACAGAGTTGCAACATAAACTTTAAAATTTTCAGGCGCAATAATTCAAAAGCAAATCATACCTGGTACATGAAAATTGCACATATACAGGTTCATATTAACAGGAAAATTATGTGTAAATTTGAATTCAGTACATGCAGTACTGTAGGAGTATTGCTTCAGACAACAATAATTGCTGCAGACAACAATAAATGTAATTAAGTTAAAATTACAAGCTCAAAGGGAGATAATTCAGCAACAAATTTTAGCAGATGCATGAAAGTAATACATCCCATCATAACATGCACAGGAACATTATGTATAAAATTGGGTTCAGTACTGTCTACATGTACATGTATGTAAAACTCTGGACAACAACAATGCAGGAAGCCTTACAAGTTTAAGGGGTGATAATTTTGCAACCAATTGCAGCAAGGTTGTGAAAATTGCACATGCACAATTTCATCTGTACCCAAACATTATGTGTACAATTACAATTTCAGTGCAGTATTTGAAACCTGCAGGAAAAAAGCTCCAGACAAAATTGTTTCTACAGACAGACGAGCAGCCATGGCAATTACAATATACCCCCGTCCACTTTGTTGTGGGGGTTGTAATAAAAGCAGACCTAAAACTGTGCCATTTCACTAAGATGGTACATTCTGCCTTCATATAGCAGTATTTTGCCTCGATTTATAAGGACTCATTCCCTGGAATCAGCCATTAATAAATACAAGAGGGCCATGATGGCCCCAAAATCACTCACCTGAGTCTATTGACCAAACATGAACCATTTTCAATCTAGTTCCCAGTGACCTAGTTTTTTTTATTAGACATTACCCATTATCAAACACTTTGAGATATCAATAAGACAAACATTCTGACCAAGTTTCATGACTCTTGGACAGAGAATGTGGCCTCTACAGAGTACAAAAGGTTTTTCTAAGATTTGACCAAGTGACCTAGTTTGGACCCGACAATTACCCATTATCAGTTTCTTTTGAGACATCACCAAAACAAACATTCTGATCAAGTTTGAAGAGTATCAGGCAGGAAATGTGGCCTCTAGAGTGTACACAAAGTTTTTCTAATATTTGATGCAGTGACTTAGTTTTTGACTCCACATGACCCATTTTCAAACTCATTCGAGGTATCACTAAGATAAATGTTATGAACATGTTTCAGAAGTATCAAACTGAAAATGTGTCCTCCAGAGCATACACAAGGTTTTTATAACATTTGACCTATTGACCTAGTTTTTGACCCAACATGACCCATTTTCAAACTCAACCAAGTTATTATCAAGGAAAACATTCTGTAAACTTTTCAAGAGTGTTGGATTGAAAATGTGGCATCCAGAGCGTATACAAGACTTGACCTGGTAACCTAGTTTTTGATCCAACATGACCCATTTTCAAACTCATCCGAGATATCATCAAGACAAACATTCTGAACAACTTTCAAGAGTATCAGACTGAAAATGTGACCTAGTTTTGACCCAACATGATCCATTTTCGAATTTGGTCGAGATATCATCTAGGCAAACATTCTGAACAAGTTTCATGAGTATCAGACTGAAAATGTGGCTTCTAGAGCTCACAAAAGATTTTTCTAAGATTTGACCTAGTGACCTAGTTTTTGACCCAACACAACCCCTTTTCCAAATTATCTGAGATATCATTGAGGCAAACATTCTGACCAACTTTCATTAATATCGGACTGAAAATGTGGGCTCTAGAGCGTACACAAGGTTTTTCTGAGATTTAACCTAGTGACCTAATTTGTGACCCGACATGACCCATTTTCAAATCCGTATGAGATTTCATAGAGGCAAACATTCTGACCAATTTTCATGAGTATCGGACTGGAAATGTGGCCTCTAGAGTGTACACAAGGTTTTTCTAAGATTTGACCTAGTGACCTATTTTCTGATCCGACATGACCCAATTTCAAACTCATCCAAAATTTCATCGTGGCAAACATTCTGACCAAGTTTCATGAGTATGGACGAAAAATGTAGGCTCTAGAGCGTACACAAGGTAAAAGGTTGACGACTGACGACAGAGGACGGACACAGCACTATCACAATAGCTCACTCTGAGCAGTTCATGCTCAGGTGGGCTAAACAAAGAAGACATTTTACCATAAACCTTAAAGGTGGCCCTTCAGAATCTGGGACGAAAATTTTACAAAAATATCATCCTTTTACTGCCAAAGCCTTATAATCGTCATTCATAAAACCCAAGTAGTCGAAAACCATCCGACATCACAAGAAATTAGAGATTTACTACGGTCAAGGTCGACATCGACGGGAAGCACGTTCTATTTTTACATGAACAACTCGCTCATTTACATACTGGAAATACACAGACGAAGCTTCAAACATAGCGTCCGAAGAAGATATTATGAAAAATAATTACATGTTTGTTATGTAATGGAATTTAAGCATCATTAGTCAAGTGCCAGTCACTTAACATTCCCACAATGCAATTTTTATTTTTGGCACGAAATCTGAAAATAGCTTAAGAGGCTACGTAGCCTTTTAAGGGAATACCATCAAAAAAAATTTTTTGGGTAATTTTATGATTCTTAATTATTGATGATTTGTATTGTTTTTTTCAAATAAATTTCAGTGATATATATATTTTTTGATTTGGTGTGATGTGAAAATTCTAAGTACCCACCTTTAATTTTTCTCTGATGACAGACCTACATATTTTGTATTTGTGAGTGCATGTGTGTATCATGTTTTTAGCTCCACTGGCTGAGGGCCAGCAGGCTTATGTCATGGCCTGGTGCCTATCCTGCATCATTGCTTGAGTGCATGTGTGCGTAACTTTTTTTTCAAACTTCTTCTTTCGAACTACCAAATTTGATGAAACTTCACAGAAATGATCCTGCCAGGGTCCTCTGTAGAATTTGTTGAAAGATTTGATTCCTTCAAAAACTCTTGTTGCTATGGCGACAAAACTGAAAAATATTGAACATCTTTGAAAATCTTCTTGTCTGGGACCATAAGGCCCAGGCCTACCACATTTGGCATGTACCTTTATCTAATGGGCCTATATCAAATTCCTTCCTTTTATAGCCCTTGGTTTGAAATTGGCTCTGCCCTGAGATCACAAGTTTAACATGGGCTTATAAAGTGACTATAATTTAAAATAGCAATCAAGGGAAATAACCCTTTATACAAGATGAAGTTGGTCACTATTTACCTCCCTTGATTACCAAAATGCACTTATACAATGTCATGTTTGGATTTTGGTATAAAAGTTTTTTGGAGAGGAAATGTTCTGTATTTAGGGAAAGTGATTTATTTTTATACTAATGGTTATGCTCACAAGCATTCAATGTTTAATGTAAGCTTTCTCTCACTCAAATTTTTTCTGAACTTCACTTCTCATGCTAATGAATAAACCTGGTTGTATTCACTGACATTATCTTTGCATTTAAAAAGATATGACTGTTTTTGTTTCGCAGGTAGTGTTGAGGATATGTTTTCAAAGTAAGTTTATTGCCATACCGACCCTTTGTGCTGTATTTCTCTGTCAAGGCAAATTAAGCGCCTGATACATTAATTTTACCCTTTTAGATATGACATTTTTTTTGCTGTACCAAATTTAAAGGTATTGTAAAAAGACAAATTGAATTGAGCTTTAAATGACTATTTCTGTCTTTGATAGATTAGGAAACATGGGAATAGGAGAAAATACGGGCTGACGATATGTTGTCCTTTTCCCACGATGTTTTGAAAGCCTTCTTTTTCAAGGTCATTAACCCTTTGATTTGTGTTGTAAAGGGTTAAAAAGCCAGTGGAGCTACACAGGGCCATCATGACCCTCTTGTTTCAAATATACTAAATAAATTAATACAGATCATCATATACTCACAAAAACCCCAAAATGACCAACAAATAATGTCTTGCTAATCCTTTAGACTGCTATATTTATGAAACACTATCAGTTTCAAAGGCAAAACATCTTTAAGCAGTTCCAAATACATTTCGATCTTCATGACATTGTTTATGCATAGTGTAATGTTGTGTCTCTGATATCTTTTATGGATCTAAGACTAAGATATATTTCTAGTGAAAACTGAATAATGCCTCCTGCCCACTCCTTCTTGCTACAACCTAACCATCAACAAACCTCACTGGATTATGTCAATGTGACTAGCTTTATTTGCGAAGATCATTAATCAGTCATCTAATACATCTGTCACAGATAAGTCACATTTTATTGATCATGTAGATTGGTAGATCAGTCAACAGTTATTTACAGGTCTCACAAAATAGCAGATTAAAAGTTAAAAGTTGTTGTCTTTGCACTAAATATATATGTTTTTACACATCATCTAAATAAATGGGACAATCAAAATAAATGAACAGTTACTCTATCACATACATTACTGCATCATTTAGGATTTTACATAGATTATTGAAGCTGAACTTTGGTAATATTTATGAATCACAATTACTTTTCAATTTATGTACAAATGATTAGAATTAAACCAATTATAGTCAGGTATATACATGAATATAATTTAGATCTCTGCAAGAAACAGATCAGTAAAGAACATGTTTTTTGCCCCCGTTACAGCATGGACCAAGAGCTGGAAAACAAATGGCCTGCTGTGGATTAAAAAAATCTATTTTATTAAGTATGAATTACATAATTATTATCTTCCAAATAATAATCACTTAACACCAAATTTCATTCAACATTTAACAGCTACATACAAATGATGTATATGTGATATATCAAGAATTTGCATGACAGCATTTATATTGGTTATGACTCTTCAAATTATGTTTCCCACTGTTATTATTGTATTGTTCAAATGACTCCTATTTTTTTGGTTCATGCACTGCTCTTTATTGGCTTTTTGAGTGTCAGAGTAGAGCAGAATAGACTGTTGTAGAAGAACTGTGTGCAAGTTTTAGGTGTTCAAAGTATCTCATGAGTTGTCTATTAGGACAGAAAGTTTATAGAAGATGCATCTTTTAACTCTCTACCAAACAACAAAATTTTGGACTGGTCCAAATTCAAAGCATTTGCAGATGACAAAATAAAAGTGACCGAAAATTTCAAATTTGTTTTGGGAAGGAAAGAAAACACTTTGGGAAAAGGAGTGGTTACCAGCTTTTTCTCCTTTTCCCTCAATGTTTTCAGAAAGCTTTTTTCTCAGGGTCATAAAAAGTAGGGATTGTGTGGTAAAGAGTTAAATCAGCACCATGTCTGTGAAATTAATAGGTTTGATATATTTTGAGATATCCTAAAATGATGTGTGTCTGTCAGACACACATTAAAGTCATGTTTGAGAGTTTGTAAACCGAACAGATTTGTAATAGCTACCAAGGTATAGTCAGCATACCTTATTTTTATGTTGAAGATTTTAACTCCTAAAAAAGAAAATCCATGTAATTTCTTACTACTCTAAGTCTGTTTTTCTGATCTTTTTTGAAATGCCTTGTTTTCGTTTTACCAAATGATTCTTCTATATTGTTATCCTGAAGAAATATTAAGACCTTTAAAAAACATCGTAAGAAAAAGAGAAAGAGCATTTTCTTCTTCTTCCACAGTGTTTTTCTGAGCTAAAATGACATTTGAGCCACATGTAATGTCATCTGTAATGTTTCCCATACACAAATCAAATTTGTCATTTGTTAGATCTGCAGAGTTCATTTTAGTTGTTGTCTGAGGTGGGCCCTTGGCTCCTTAATAATTTTTGTATGGGCCAAGATAATTGGGGTAAAATCCTTAAGAGGAAACCCACCAAACATGGAAAGATGGTTGCAATCAAAATAAAGTATATTCTAATACATGTGAATGAAAAAAATCATACAAATGAGTATCTCACACTTTGGATATTGGCCAAATACTGCAAAAAATTAATTTCAGAAAAACTGGAGATCAACAAGCAAGTGTAACTGTAACTGCACCTGATTGCTCTTTTTGTGGGCCACCCAGCCTACCATTAGCTTGTTGTTGCTTTGATATTCTACCATCTTTCTTGTACACAAATTTGGACTGTAGTGAACCCTGCATTTCTGTTTTACCCAAATCCCAAGCAATTACTATGTTGTTAAGAATCATAGAAATTTTATATCATTATCTCATACAATTTTGGATGTAAAGGATCTTAGATCAAAAAGTAAAAAAAGAAATTTATATTAAATCATACAGTTTTTCTATGTTAATGTTCCAAAATCCAGCTTCTATAAGACTGATCATGAAAAAGCAAAATTTGAATTATATTTTATTAACTCTTTACCAAATGACAAAATTTTAGACTTGCCATATTGAAAGCATTTGCAGATGATAAAATAAATGTGACTCAAAAATTGAAACTTGACTTTAGAAGAGTAGAAAAATTTGATGGAAAACGAGAAAATGCTAGTTACCAGCATTTTCTCCCTTTTCCCAGCAAATTTTCAGGTGGCTTCTTCCTTTGGCTTATAAAAACCTGGGATTATTTCAATTCATTTGGTTAAGGGTTAAGTTAAATCTGTTCATGTAAGTTCTGAAAATGGCTTGTATAAATTATACTTTATGTTTTTGAAAAAAAAATAATTAAGATAAAATTGGCAAACATGAAACAAAAATAGATATATACTTCATTGCTCAGAGAGGTTGTCCTTGCCCAGTTGGACTGGTTAGAACCCAGGTTACACAGCAGACAGATACAAGTAGTCAGGATAGAGTTGATTACTGGGTCGGACCCAGGAAAAATTTGTGTCTTTTGACTAAGGTTTTTTAATCACAAACAAACAAAAATATAGAGATAAAACTGTCACCAATGACAGACCAAGGCAAGCCAGAAAGGTTTGTCGGTCTATTCAGGGGCAGCATGATTTTTGTATCATAAACAAGCAAAAATAAGAGATAATCTGTAACCAATCATAGACAAAAATTTTGAGGTAAACTGTCACCAATGAAGGATCAAGGCAAGTCAGAAAGGTTTGTCAGTCTACCTGGGAGTAGCAGCTGTGTTTCATTTGCAAAGTTAACCTCATCTGAGCCAGTTTACTAAAACAAAAGTACATGTCACTTTTATTAGTTAAAAATTTATTAGTTAAAAAATTTTATTAGTTAAAAAAGACCATTTTCAAAAGTTATGTGAATGCATTTACCTTACATTATACCTTTAGACTGCCTAAGACAACTCTATATTTTTGTCCTTTCATATTTAAGTTTAGACTTACCTCTTTATCAAACAACAAAATATCAGACTTCAAAGTTAACCCATTACCACACAATCCCTACTTTTGATGCCCCTGAGAAAGAAGCCTTTAGAAAACATTGTGGGAAAAGGAGAAAATGCTGGTAACCATCATTTTCTCCTTTTCCAACAATGTTTTCTACCCTTCACAAAACAAATTTCAATTTTTCAGTCACTTTTATTTTGTTGTCTGCAAATGCTTTCATTTTGGACTAGTCTAAAATTTTGTTGTTTGGTAATGAGTTAAAAGTATTTGCAGACATTATCACAAGTACAGCACAAAAGATAAGACCCGCCTTTGTAAAGGTGGAACACATTGAGGGAAAGAAGAAAATTCTTTTACTATCTACAGTGTATATTCTTCTTATCCCTGGTTTGCAAAATCTTCCTGTTAGGTCTTTGACACTCAGGATTTTTTGGCACTGGGTTACCACCACACAATTTTTGTGTGTGTGTCAATGTTGAAGGTTTATGAAATATGGAATGAAAAGGATCTTAACCTTTCAAGTGCCTCTCACAACTTGAATTTTTTTCAGGCTAGTGCAGATCTGTATGATATAGCCTGCTGTTAGATCTGCACTGCCTAATGATTAAAGTTAAGCGGTGAATTGACATATTTCAGGTCTCTTTCATTTCTACCTAATTTGTTTGGCTCTTGAAGGATAAATCAAATAGATATATAGAGCTTAAACCCTTTACCAAACAATCTCTGGTTTTTATGACCCGGTGATAGAACCCTTTTGAAAACATTGTGAGAAAAGGAGAAAATGCTGGTAACCAGTATTTTCTTCTTTCCCCATAATGTTCTCTATCCTGCTACAACGAATTTAATTTTTTGAGTTACATTTATTTTTTTTTGTCTGCAAGTGCTTTTAATTTGGATCAGTCTAAAATTTTGTTGTTTGGTAAAGGGTTAAAGGTACATTTATTCATGTACATGTATTTATACTAGATCAACATTTATGTACATATAATTATTTACAAATTTTTCTTTTTTTGAAATTTTCCTGGATCACATTTAATATCTCATTATTTTTGTCTTAAATTTTTCATTCATCTCCTTTCTTTCACATATGTATAAAAACGGCAACTTTGCTTTTCCTCAACATGATGGGTTTCAATTTTATGAGATCTTTTAATGCATCCCTTATTGACCTTTGTAATGCATAGGTTTTTTTTTTTTTTTAAATCTAGCATTACCATTTTTAAGTTAAGTGGTGTTTTATATTTAACTCTTTACCACATAATCCTGAGTTTAAACGATCCTGTTGGGGACAACTTTTGAAATCACTGTGGACAAAAGAGAAAGTGCTGGAAATTAGCATTTTTTCCATTGCCCATGTTTTATCGCTTTCAAGAGAAAAGCTCAGTGTTTGAGTCACATTTGATTTCTCGTTTAATATTGCTTTGAGTTTCGACAGGTCTAAGATTTTGTTGCTTGGTAACGAGTTAATATACTGAGGAGTGAAGTCATGCTTTCTACCTGAATGTTATCTCGGTTGGTTTTAAAACATTTCAAAGATGTTTTTCTGGGAAAAGATTTATGATCAAACTGGGGAATCAATATCATAGATATTGGGGACTACCAAAGACTTGGTGCTTTTAGAAGATTCATCAGCTGATCTATACATAAATGCATTAACATTGTCTGATTTCATTTCAGTAACAATTATAAATCAGCTGCTGAAATACTTTGAATACCAAAACCAGCAACACAGTGAAAACCTTAAAACAACATTTGCAATGTAATTAAATTATACTAGATGCAACAGCTGCTGCAATTTATGCATGCAAATTTTTACAATTTCAGTTGAGTGGCTTTCATTACAAAGTATTTGCATAAACGTTATTTAAGATAAGAAAAAGAATATACAGCAACAACAAATTACATTTGTGATGTTTAAATTCCTATTTTTTTCTATTAAAACAGTAAGAGAAAACATCTAGTTTGAATTTGCATTAGTTCAAACACTTCAAAAATTTACCAACCATGTCAAGTTCGTATAGACCCAACTATTAAGGAAACTTCTAATGTATTGTACTTCCAGCCATGTTTCAAGGTATCATATAGAAAAACAAAGATATCACAATTTTTAATTTTTACTAGATTATTTCAAAGTTCAAAAGCAAAAATGATAAAATGAGGATAATGACATTATGTCTTGGTCTCACAAATTTTGGCAAGCCTTGTAAGGAACATTTGTTAATCCTTAGAACTTAATGTCTCGTGAACTTCTAGCCGAGATGACCCTAGTACACTACAGTCTAATGTGCCAACAACATTCGCATACCAGTACAAGCATATCTCAAGCACACATCAATAAGTACTTTGCAAATAGCATATTTGCAACTTCCAATATGAGCTATGTAATAGGTAAATCATGTCTAGTTATTTCTTTTCATCCCTTAGAGACTTGTGGGATTGGATTGATTGAGTGAAGTTTTTGTCATACTGGATCAAGAACACTGATAAAATTTATCTTGATACTTCCATGAAAACAGATTTTTGAAACAGCAAAAACATACAATATGAAAAAGGGCTGCCTGTGTCTAACCTAACAGTTTTCCATACCACATAGGGACATTTACACAAGCAAACAGTTTTCCAAACCACATAGGGACATTTACACCAGCATACTCAGACTCCGACATGAAACTTGACATTGGGTACAGATGGGACAGGAAACTGTTTTATCAAATAAATCCCAGAATATAAGTTTACCTCTAACTTACTTTTGTAATGCAAATTTTTCATTGTCAGCTTTTTTTCTTCATATTTTTTTAGAAATATACGAGTATTTTATTCTTGAAAATATTACATACATGGGAATTTTCACCAGGGTTCAACATGAAGAAAATCGAAACTAAAAAATAAAAAGCTGAACTTTTAATGTTCTATAAATATGATGAGAGTTTTGGGGATGTGTATGGAAATGAAGAAAAAAAAATCTTGAATCAACACCATAGCAGTTTATCAAAATACTGGAAAAACCAAGATGGTAGTTATTTCCAAAGTACAAGTATACAAAGCATAACTTGTCGTAACTCTGTTGAGTAATATGCCCACAACTATATACATGTAATAGTTATTGTAATACAAGAACAAGAAGAACCATGTGAAAAAAAAGAAATATTTGATATAGATAATTAAACTAAACAAACACAAAACTTACATAATTATATTTAATAAAAAGAGATAATGATAATGAAAAACATTCTATAAAAAATCTTGTGAAAATTGAAAAACTTGAAAAGGAATGGAATAAAATCACTTAAAGTAAAAGAAAAAAAACATAAGTAAAAATAGAATAAAAAAAAAAAAAATATGAGAAGAAAGTAATAAGAATAAATTAATAAGAAATAATCTGCAAAGAAGAAAAAGCAAGAGTACAATGGTAACAGGACAAAATTAATACTCGAACACATGAATAAAAAAGGTGATATATGGGATCAAAATGATATATAGAAATACATGAACTGCTGCTGCTTTAAATTCTAACACCAAAAAGTGGGGGTTACTATTCAAAAAAGACATTGCCAAGTTTAAACAAACATTAAGCTTTATAAATAAAGTAACAAGTTAATTTTTACACACAAATGATAAAAAGAGTGCAATTTTATGTACCGTATATTGATTTTGAACTATTTACTGAATGATCCTGAGTTTTAAAGGTCCTAAGAATCAAGGCTTAAATTGTCAAAAAGGCTTGTCAAAAACCAATCCAACCATATCAGCCAGATAGGCCTTTTATTTTATAGTGTATGAGTGTTTTCAATGTAGACAAAATGAAATAGTGATATGGAAAAGAGTTATGCAAGGAATATGATTTTATTGGTACCATTTCACTGGTACTTGTAGTCTACCACTAAGGAAACCTAAACTTTCATTGTCTAAACACATAACCATTCACACAGCAACAAACACTCTTTTGCAATAGCCGAGACGATCGCTAGGCAGTTTTATTACGTGTGCGTTAGGTACTTGCTAACGCACTATATATATTCAAAATATAAATATATATATATATATGTATATATGTATCACAGCATTTACATACAGCGGCGGAGAAGTCTAAAGACGTAATTACACATAACTATCAACCTACGTGTTTTCTATTACGGAGGTACTGGCCGCCCACGTAAAACCCCTCTTTGAGAGGAACCGTGTTTCCGTAGCAAATGCACGAAGTAAATTATTACCTCTCAGACTACCTCTAAGAAAACAGGACGGACGGATTCCGGCCTAAGAACTTAGAATTTATACATATTTATACATGAAAACGCGGAATTTGAATAGCATTATGCCAAAACGACTGTGCCTTAGCGCGTCTGGCGTGGAACTGATATTTTGCCTCCAAAACTCTATATACATACCACGTATCTGCACGGACAAAACGTGCGTAACCAATGTATACTATACTTTAGTGCATTAAACCGGTTTAGACAAACATTCTCTGCTATACTCCGCACCGCAGAGAATTAATAAGTCTAAACACATAACCATTCACACAGCAACAAACACTCTTTTGCAATAGCCGAGACGATCGCTCGAACGTTACAAATGATAGTAAAGGGAATGCTATTCAAATTCTGGTACACTCATAAAGGTAATTACAAGTTTAACTGTTTGGTTATAAACAACTTCTTTTCCAAAGAATCCTCCACATATCCGTCCTTTGCTAGATCCGTTTTCCAACGGCCATGCCGTTTCAAGCATCTATCTGAAACCCCGTCTGCATTTGCTGCGGTAGTAGCGCCGCTAGCCCTCAGGGAATGCGTTCCTAAATGCAAATTTGGAGCTACTAATTTCAGTCTAGAGACAATGCATTTCCTAGATCTAGTATAACTCAATTTCTTGTTCTGTTTCAATAAAAAACATTTAGATCCAGATCTACAAGCTGGCTTGAGAAGATATGAATCGGAACCAGCAACCAGTCCGGAGTATTGCAAATATCTTTGTAACATAGTTACTGGACAAGCGCTAGTTTGACCACTCGAAATTAAAACCTCCTTACCCGACCTATATACATCCGTTTTACTCTTCTTGATATTCAAAGCCACATGGTCCGATCTGAACTGCATGTCGCAACATCTCAAATCAACAATTTCATTAAACCTTAAAAACCCAGAAAATCCTAACAAGATCATAGTTAGATCGCGTAAAACAATGACGTCCTGGGAATCTGCATAAAGATCACATAAATTAACTAAATGTTCTGTGCTTATAATATCTTTCTTTACCACTGGTTTTGAGTTCAGCCTCTTAGCGCTTTCTACCAACATGGAAACCGTGGGGTTCACCGTCGGGTCTTCATAATCGTTTATACGATGCAACCACTTTATTGCATAAAGAGACGAAGAAATCACTTTGTCTGACTTACCAGCGCTAATTAAATGAGATATGTACATAGCCACATGGATAGCACAAGCCGGCTTGGATGAAATACCTTTAAGAACACAGAAGTCCTCGAAATCTCTAATCTGATATGAATATTTCTTCACTGTACTGTCAGCTCTTGCGGATAACATTTGATGAGCCATTCTATCTATGATCCCGTCCTGATCCTCAACGTAAACCCCTGTCTCATCGAACTTTCGTTTAAGCGATGTTTTTATACCAATACCTGTGGATCAGAAATCTTCATGAGCTAACATAATTATAAAACTTGTTACAATAGAGCAATGCATACCTTTTCCGCTGTGTGCATATTAAAAAACACAACGCATTGCTACCATACTAAATAAAAGAACGTCATCAGCAAAAAGCCCATTATTCCCCTTTCCTTTACATATAACACCACTAAGAGGCAAAGTATCGACCTCTTTAATAAAAGATTTATAATGTCCGTTTAAATCCGTAATAAATGGCCAAAATGGAGCGGATTGCCATTTTGGAACTACCAAAGTACAACAAGCTTTGTCTGCCTCTAATTTCCTGATGCAATGAATAATAAGCCTCGGAGGCGGAACAATCCAGTTTATCTCTCCGCTCCAGCATTGATCAAAACAGTCTACCGCTTCCGTGCCCGGTACCCACCACCTAGAGTTAAAACGCTTACAGCGGTTATTATAATGCGTAGAAAACCTATCAACAGTATGAGGACCCCACTTTCTGTCCAGTATTTCGAAATATTTTGTGGAAATATACCAATCGTCGCAATCCTGACACCTACTTAAATGATCAGCGAGAGTATTTTCGTCTCTAGGTATCCAGACAGATGAAAATGTTATACGATTGCGATCACAAATATCGTTTACTGACATTGATAAACGCTGTAATTCGTCAACCCTACTACCGGCATGTAAAATACGCTTAACGTTCTGATTATCTGAAAATATCTTTATATGGCTATTTCTTAACAATTTCAAATTGCTTAATATTACCCTACGAACAGCTTCAAGTTCCCTCCATGTGGAACTTTAAGCGATTCCTCACCTGTCCATGATCCGTATATTTCTGAACCATTCACCTTTTCTGGTGATTTTACCTCGCTTTCAATAACACATTTCGGTTTTGAATCTAATATAAGCCGGAAAGAACTATCAGAACTTTTGTATGGATCAAGAAAACGTACATTTTGTGGCCTGGAAATCTCGTATCTCTCTTCCGGGAGACGATTCTCGTGAAGTGAAGTACCAAACGAACTCTCCTCCGGGAGTTCGGAACTACTCTCCAACCTTACACTACCCTTAATGTAATTGTCCGTCGATACAGAACTACTCGCTTCCGGGATTTGAGTACAAACACTATCTAAATAATCAATAGGTGTCAGTGTCTCAGAATCGACTATACAACCCACATCCGGGGGCTGTGTAAAACTACTATAGGCATAATTAATAGGCGTCGGTGTTTCCGAACCGACCATGCAACCCACCTCCGGGGGTTGAGAGAGAACACTTACAGGCGTGAATGACTCGTACAAATCCCTATCCATCGAACTACCTGTAGTTTCAACCTTTTCCACGTGACTGACCTCGCAATGCACGGTATCCGGTTTATCAAAGCGTGCGGATTCCGATCCGCCCTCCGTTTGACTTTGAAAACAAACCTCAACGTAACCACCGTAACCAAGGGAACTTGCGTCAGCGTAGACATTTGCACTTACGACTGGAAAATGCCGAAACGATCGACCCACGCTGTTAAGATAACGAGCGTTCGACCTCCAATATGTCAACTCCCCTACAGCCGCTTTACTTAATTGAACGGGGCTATTCCAACTGCACCTACATAAGATACACTCGTACAGATTTCTAGTACGTAAATTAACGTAACTACCCAATACGAACTGTAAAGAAATGATCTGACCTATCACGGAAGCAAGTAACTTCACATTAACCAGACTGAATTTACTTTCTTGTGCCCCGTGTAAAATGGAGTCAATCTGCGCTTCCAGACGCATGATTCTATCATCCGTAACGTGCAACGTATTATCTATAAAGTTCAAAACATGCCCCAACCAAGTAGCAACTTGCCTAGGAATCCAGTCACACTTATCATCGGCCAAAAGAAAACCAACGTCTGTTAGGGAATCTCTTACAAACATACTATGTTTTGTGGCAAGATCGTAATCCGTACTACCACCTATCCCGTCGTCAAGAAACATCACGATGTTGATACCAACAGACCTCCAATATTTTATCAGAACTCTAAGTACTTTGGTAAAAATATGACCAGCTGTAGCTATTCCGAATGGTAATGAATTATAGACATAGTATGCTACAGTACGTCCTGACACCCAGGAAAAACCTAAAAACGTTCTATAACTCGGATGAATGTCAATATGATGATACGCACTCTTTAAGTCGAAAGTAAAAACATAACTAGAGGGCTGAAATATACTTTCTGCTACCTTAATGTCTTCAAATTTCACTTTGAATAAATGCAAACAAGGGTTAATGTGTCTACAATCCAGCACTAGTCTAGGCTTACCCGACCTACCGTACGCTACTGTTAACGGATTAACGACTGCGGGCTTCACTGCAGAAACAGAAACAACACCTTTATGTAATAAAGAGGCAATTTCCGACTCAACAAAATCAGGATTGTCCCTTGACGACTTATTGTTCTTTAAATGTACAGCCAGTGGTGTTTGAAAAAACGGTAATTTATAACCTTTATCAATTACGTCCAGGATATAAGCGCTACTTGTTAATTCCGACCATTTATGCAAACGACTGCTAAGACGACCAACCGGTGAAATCACAGTTTCCTTTATTTCCAAACTTACCGCAAAAACCATGTCAACAGCTTTTCCACGACTCTTTTCCGAATTGCAATGCTTCCCAGAACCTGCAACATAACATGCATTATTCGTGCAACAAGTTAAACAACATACAGAAGTACTTATCTTATTATTGCTGTTGTTTTGCGGGCACTCGTTCTTCCAGTGACCCGGCTTCCCGCATACAAAACAAAGGCCTGGACGCCTTGTCGTACCGGTAAGCTGACCAGTACTCTGTGAAGCAGACACCTCATCCCTACCAACCCGCCTGTATGGTGCTGCTCTAGCCCTGCCCTTCTTAGCCTTGTCAGCCTTAGCCTTTCTGGATGCCCTCGCCTCGGCTTTATGGATTCGCTTTTCGTCCTCACTGTCACTTGCTATGGGATTGCACTCATATTCCGCGACAACCTTCCAACCCAACTCAGAACCGTCAGCCAACTGAATTAATTTCTGTCGCCTTTTAAGCATATCCCTTGCTGAAATGAAATACGAAAAAAAGAAAGAAAGACTCCCCGTTCCCGAAAAGCTACCGTCACTTTTCACTTATTATATATTTATTTATCTTATTTATTTTATTTTATTTTTATTTTATTTATTTATATATCTACAATGTTTCCGTAGTCCGTAATTATTTATTTAAAATGTTTCCGAAGACGGAAATAAATGCAATTCTGCCATGACCACACCCAACATTCGGCACCCGTTTCCATGATGTTTTACATCCAAGTCGTTAACTAACCCCCAAATGTAGAATTTTAAACAGTACAGTTTAACAAGTTTACCTTCAATAATGCTTTCTTTTGCGTCTGCAATGTTCTGTTTCTCAATATGTGACTCGGCAAGATCCAGTTTAGCCATGACCTTAGAGTTCTGCTTGAATTGCTCTTCATTACTCCTCCGTTTGAATTTGGGAGCGTCCAACACGGAATGATATGTAGAAGAATTAAGGGAAGAAGAAGCAGGCGAACTTATCTGCTGTATCATGCTGCCAATATCCCTCAACAACTCGCTGTGAGAACTCTTCACCGCTTCCCTGACCGTGGTTTTAACCAAAGAATGTATTTCAGAGTCTTCCATAGCTGTACCGAAAACGACTGTGCCTTAGCGCGTCTGGCGTGGAACTGATATTTTGCCTCCAAAACTCTATATACATACCACGTATCTGCACGGACAAAACGTGCGTAACCAATGTATACTATACTTTAGTGCATTAAACCGGTTTAGACAAACATTCTCTGCTATACTCCGCACCGCAGAGAATTAATAATTCTATTTGCACAAGTTGTTTTTCACTGAGTTTAAAAAATAGTCACATAGGACTGTGCAATTAACTTGAATCATTCATAGGGCAGTGTTGTACATGTTGTACTGAAAACATATTTATTGCTATTTTCTCGGGAGGAAAAGAAATCGGTCAGCTTCTTCTGTTTGCTATCCCTTGCACCATTTTCTTTAAATTGCTGAGATAGTTTCCACAGAGTGGTAAAGATGCCTTCTGTGGTTTCTCCTGTTGTCGTCTGTTCAAAGAAGGCTATTAAAGTCTGGAGGCTTGATTGGGCTTCTTTCAGAGTCACGTCTGGTTGAAAAGGGTCAGAATCGGATGTTTCGTTGTCTGAATTTTCTTCTTCGTCCGTCTTTCTTACAATCTCCAATATGTCAGTGTCACTTAGATTTTGATCTGTTTCTTCCTGTCTGTCGATCTGTGCTTAATCCTCTGCCGTCATTCGAGTTGAATCTGTCTGAAGTTTGGGCATCAAACTCTGGAGTTCTAACAGAGGGACGTCGTTGTCGTCGTCTTGTTCTATTTGTGGGCTGGTTTGGCTGGGCTGTTGGTCTGGTGCTGTATGTTTACATGCTTGTAACAGTTGCCGACTGTTCGACAAGTCACCGAGTCCCAGGCTGTCTTCACCATATGTAAATCTTCCCGGTCTCTGTTGTCTTCTGCGCAGTCAATGTAGTGTTTCACCAGAAGCTTTCTCTAATAATGTGCTTTGAATGCTTTGATGATGCTGGCGTCCATTGGCTGAATATGAGTCGTTGTGTTTGGTTGTAAGTGGTGTAGACGGACGTTTGTAAGTCGTAGATCTCCCTGGGAATGGCTGGCTGCATTATCTACAAGCAGTATGACATTACGACCGGCCAATTTAATCTATCTGTCGAAGACTTTTAACCAGTCAATTAACAGTTATCAGTGCTTTTTTGTTGTGCCGATAGTGCACGTATGTTCCCAAAACAGCGTGGTCTCTATACTTTGATAATGACGAACGGCTTAAGCTTGTGGTTTCCAGTAGCGTTAGCTACTAGGGCGATCGTGATTCTGTCTTTGGAGGCCTTCACCCCTCTCACACTTGTGGAACCTGCTAAAGTATGATTAGGGCCAAGTCTGAAAAACAGACTAATTTCGTCGATGTTGTAGACATCCTCTAGTCTGCGAGAAACCTCTGCAAATTTGAATCCTCTTCTACTACAGTCTTGTTGATGCTGACACGAAATTTCAACTATTGGGTTGCTAGAAAAACGTTATTCATATTTTGTAAACCTCTTTTTTCCCAACAGTATCACAGTATTTTCTTCTGTTTAGGGAAGATTTTTTTAGATAGAGAAAACAGTTATCATGTATGCTTCATTTAATTTGTCGGCTGCAGATGCTTTCATCATGGATGAGTCTGAGAGTAACGATTTGACTGTTTTCCGCATATCCTGGACCTTTAACAACCTTCACTCAGAGGGCTTTTGAAAACATAGTGAGAAAAGGAGAAAAAATGGTAGTTACTAGCATTTTCTCCTTGGTCCACTATATATTTAACTTTTTCAAAAACAAATTCTGCCATAAACAGATGCATTTAATTGTTGTCTGGAAACGTCTTTGAATGTGAAAGAATCCAAAATTTGGCAAAATGTTTCTTAATGTACTTAAGGTCTTTATCAGCAAATCAAACTTTGTACTCTTGTAGCCAGTGCTGTGAATGTATTGCATCCTTTGTCCCTATTATATCTGGATTGTTGGCTCTTCATGCTGTGTTTTGTGAAAATGAATGAAAAAAAAGTAACAGAGAGAGAACCTCTTCATAACAAACTCTAATAATTCTCTAAATTTTTCTGAGGTAAAAATTGTTTTTTTTTTGTATATTTTCCAATTTTATTTCATACTTCTGCAGAAGGTTTGTGGACAGTTGTATCCCCACATTGATAACCTAGGTACCGGTCTTCAAAAAATGTATCTGATATGGCCAATGTACAGAGAGGATATCGGGGCCTTAAGCCTTTTCTGTTGCAAAGTACATGTATTGCAGGTAAAGATTTTTTTTCATGGAGTATTTTGGCACCCTGGTGCAGAGATCATCTATAAAGACTATATGATCCCTGCCTAACTAGTCTTTTTGAAACCTCAACCTAAACAATTTACTTATCATTTGTGCACTCGTCTTTTATATATAACAGCTACACGACCATTTACATGCTGACACCCACATTGTGTGGAGCCGGGAAAAAATGGCCATCGACATGCCTAGAGAAAGAAACCCTCCCTTTATTGGTCACACCTCGCTAGGTGGACAGTCTTGTCTGAAATATGGAGTGTGTAAGATACTAAAAATACTATATACATGTATTGTGTCGGCATATTAGAAGTAATAGTTTACACTTCTCTCCATACAGGCTGTTTGTTTTTGATCTGTAAGAAAAAAAGGCAATGACAGAGAAGCGTTTGAAAGTGAGGTTCTATTTTTGTAACAAAATAGAAATTTTAAGCAGAAAGGGAATACTTTCATGAAATATGAAAACCTTTCCAAGAAAGGCTTTCCTGAGGGGTTAACTAGTTATAAAATACTATATAGGAGTGAGTTACTACAGACTGTAAGTCCAGGGCATGCCCGGGTGGCTCAGTGGTGAGCGTGTCGCACTCATGAACAGGTATGTTGTGAGTTCGATATCCGGTTGAGGCAAACTTTCTTTGCGGCGTATTTTCGACTCTTACCTCTGCTGAAGCATGTGAGAAAAGTAGTCGGTGGCTTTGGAAAGAAAGTTGTATTAGTACCGGTGTAAGAAAGCCAGGAAACACATGTGCGTCACCGACCGCCATGATATGACCTTAGCTGTTAAAGTGGCGTTAAACCCAAATACAACCAACCAACCAAGCAAGCATGATGCCAAACAAGGTTATGGATCCATTTCTATCACTTATGTTAACTACCTGCTTAATCTGAGGTAGACTGATTTCCCAAAACCTAACTTTAAAATGACAAAATTTGTGTTTTTACGGTTAACCATTTACCTGATATGCCAATTTGAGGCTCCTCCATTTCAACAGCAAATGAAGATATGTCAAAAATATGGACAAATGAGGATACAAATATCTGATTGAGTGGAAAACATTCTGGGAAAAGGAGAAATTGCTCATTACGAGCAATTTCTCCTTCTCCCACAATGTTTTCAAAAGCTGTCTGTTGTTGATACGTCAAAATGAGTATCTATGGAGTAAAGGGTTAAATTAAAAATTTAATTCTAATTTTTAAGCAGATATCCTTTATTAGACGAGAAATTTGCAGATGACAGTGTATGCAGCTCAAATGATGGAATCTTGTCTTTGACGGGAAAGAAACACTGGGGAAAAAGGAGAAAATGCTGGTTACCAGCCATTTGCATGCCCGAAGGGTCATATTATGCTATGGCCCCGGTCGTCCATCCATCAATCTGTCTGTCCTTCTGTTTGGCCGTCCGTCTGTCTGACTGATAGCAGTTTCTTGTGTAAGTACATCCTCCCACAGTTTCTTTTGGAATGACTTAAGTCTTACCACAATGAATCTCTATATGCAGTTTTGTACGTGACTTTACATTTGGATCTCTTGGCGTACCAGAGTTATCTGTCCTTGACTTACAAAATAACCAATTTCTTGTGTTGCAACTCCGCCGCTGACAAGCCCCCGGGCCGTTCGAAAGTATATGCGCTACTCTGCAACTGTTGACCATTGTCTCGACGATGGTTATCTGGGAAAGCAGCCATTGGCTTGGAAAGAATATTGTACAGTGCACTGGTAAAAGAAACCCCGGGAAAGTATGGATGGGTGCACTGACTGCAGCGATATAACTGAAGTAATGTTGAAAAAGGCGTTAAATACTAATTAATCAATAGACTGGTTCAAGTTAGAAGCATTTGCAGGCGACAAGATACAGTAAATGTTGACTCGAAAATGTAAGTTCGCGCCGGCTGACCTGTATAGAAACTTTTTGCTATTGGTCAATTTTCTGCATGCTTGCAACACGCAAAAAGGGGCATTCGGACATTTGCGTAAAGTGTCGTCTCGGATCAGCCTGCGCAGTCCGCGCAGGCTGATCCGAGATGGCACTTTACGACTACATTAGGTTTTGTCCTTCAGTAGACATGCGCAAAGCAGAAAATTACATAAAAACGGAAAGTGTCGTTCAGGATTGGCCAGCGCGGGCTGATCCGAGACGACACTTCACGGAAATGTCCGAATGCCCATTTTCGCGTGTTGCAGGCCAATTATATTACCTCCTGATTCAGTGGGTTGCTGGACAAAGTAGAATTTACGTATATACACGATTATATGACGACTTGGTCGGTTCAAGGCTTCACGGAGAAGTATTTAAATCCCTTTTTGTAAGAGTAAAGCTCGGCTGTAAGTTACCGTTCATATAGATTGTACGCTTTTGTATATGAAACGTGTTAGCTTGTCTAGGTCACATGAGACATGTAGCGGACCACAGCTGTTACACGGTCACATGACTGAATCGGATACATTGATTGGGTGTCATGAAGGGGGTCTTGTATGAACTTGGGACACAATCTAATAACCATATTAAATACTGTAGGTTACTTTAAGGGAATCTTTTTTTTTTTTCTGAACCAATCCGAGAAATTTGAACGGAGTTTGCCAAATAATTTAATATACCTAAGGGTAATTTTCAACCGACAAAAAAAAGTTTTTGTCAGTACCAGTATATTTCGCGACGAAATGCATAGTGTAGATTCACCATCAAACTGTACATACTGTATAATCTACAACGTCTTTGGAAGCAACTATAATTTTTTTGATCAACATCCTACCGATAGTTTTCATGAAACTGCTATAAAAATGCGTCATTTCGTGGAAGAAGGTTTACTTTTCAGTCGTGTAGTAAGGCGCAAGCCTTAAGGCATTGTCTTCAACAACAAGTCTGACATGACTACACCTCAAGATTTGATTGATTGACTGGCTGGTGTTTTTAGCTCCTATGGCTGAAGGCCAGCGTTCCTATGTCATGGCCCGCTGTGCCCCGTCCGTCCGTGCGTTAACTTTTATTTCAAACATCTTCTCTGAAAGTACCCATCCAATTTGAATGAAACTTCGCAGAAATGATCTTGCCACGGTCCTCTTCAAAATTCTTTGAAAGAATTTGATTCCTTCCAAAACTCTGGTTGTCATGGCAACAAAACTGAAAAATATTGAAAATCTTTGAAAATTTTCTTGTCTGAAACCTTATGGCGTAGGGCTACCAAATTTGGCATGGTAGCTTTATCTAGTGGACCTGTACCAAGTTCCTTAAAATAATAGCCCAGGGGTCACTATCTTCAATCCTCGGAAAGAAATTGACTTAGCCACGGATCGAAACACCTCGTCAAGAAAGGCGAAAGAAACTACCAAGTTTGAGCAAGCTCGACAGTGGCTTACTTATGGGCCTCGTCATTGCTACATTTCTAGCGAAGTTCCTGCAACTTTGTTAGCGCTTGTAAAGGGGGGGGGGGGGCAACCGTTCTATCTGATCATGCCGGTTTACCCTACCTCAAGCCAGTTTATCCTGCCTGATGGCGATTTTCCTGTTTTATACCGGTTTATCCTGTCTCAAGTCGACATATCCTGTCTCGTATCAGAATATGCTGTCGCATGAAGGTTTATGACGTTTCTTGCCGGTTTATCGTCAATCATATAGGTTTATCTTGTCTCATTCCGGTTTATCCCGTCTGATACCGCTATATCCTGCCTCATGCAGGTTCAACCAGCCTGATGCCGATTTATTCTGTCTCGTGTCTGTTTATCGTGTCTCATGCCGCTATAACATGCCTCCTTCCGGTTTACCCTGTCTCATACCGGCTAATCTTGTCTCATGCAGGTAAATCCTGTCTCATGTCAGTTTATGATGCCTCTGGTCGGTTTATCCTGTCACTACAAAAGAGTCGGTATTCACAAATGAATCTTTTTTCATTTGAGGTATAATTCCTGATGTAGCCAGGAAAAGAAAAACCTCTTGTTGGCTGGACAAATTGGAATAATACTAAGACTGTTCCTAAGAATGGGTGGTGAATATAGACCTAGTTGACGATTGATCACTTCCAGTTAAAAAAAAAAAAAAAAGAAAGCCTTAACCGAAATTATTATCAAGCGTGCCTTGCCCCCACTCCCTTAAAGAGCCTCGATGTACGTAAGTTCATTTGCATACACCTGAAGAAGTATCGAACATCCGACGTTAGAGTAACATACCAGCTATATCGATCTGCACACGCGCTCGCTCGAGAGAACGATATATCGAGATAACATTTCTATAACTGAATACATTGCTGTTGATAACATTGACCAAATAGGACGTGTTCTCAAATCTAGAACTATACATAAATGTATATTTCGTCTTTTTTTTTTATCTGACTTGAATCTTTATATACAGAGGAAATGCTTAATACAATGCTATATTTACACGGATAAGAAATATTCATTGTAATATTTTAAAGAACTAAACTGTAAGTTTTCTATTAAAATTAACCCATCCTTTCAAAGGTGGTGGATTAACTCATTATCAACGGACAATATTTTAGGCTTGTCCAAATCGGAAAGCATTTGCAGACGACCAGATAAAAGTGAATGAAAATTGAAATTTGTTTTGTGAAGGGTAGAAAACATTGTGGAAAAAGGAGAAATGCTGGTAACCAGCATTTTCTGCTTTTCCCACAATGTTTTCTTAAGGATTCATTCTCGGGGTCGTCAAAAGTAGGGATTGTGTGGTAATTGGTTAATAATTCTCTGAGTGCGAAAAAATAGACAGCGGATCTTGCAATTCTAAAACTGTTGACTTAACATCTCAAGGTATGGGGACAAAGTAGAACAAAAGACCACACTGCACGTTCTGTGCATTTTGGCCTTACCTACACTGTCTGGAAATGCATCTTTAGTCGGACTTCGCACTCCGAGGGTTAATAACATTGGTGAAGGATGTTTCATTTGTTTTGGTTGTGGGTTTTGTTAATTTACAACTGGTTTTCCCTCTCCTTATAATTTGGGCCACGTTTTACTAAAGTAGTTACGAACAAAAATTGTGTAAATCTTACGTAACTATAATACTCGTAAAGTGACATTAATCTACTACGAGCGACGAGATAGCTGTCGTGATCATTTTAGAAAGCTATTGCGACAAATCAAAATTTCTTGGAAATTTTCTCTAGATAAGATTTGAAAAAAAAAATCCAGGAAACTGATTTATCACAATAGTATTCTAACATAATAATGATAGTAATCTCTTATGTCGTAGCAGATAAATATAGGATAATCAACTGGTTATTTTTGATATGAAAAATATCTCATGGGGATGCGTTGTTAGGCGTTGAAAAAACGAGTGCGCAGCACGAGTTTTTTTTTAACGCCTTACGACGCCTCCGAGTGAGATATTTTTCATATCAAAAATAACGAGTTGATTATTCTACTTATTGTATATACCTTATTAACATTATCATTTTTAATTTTTCGTTATAAGTGCTTAATGAAAAAAAAAAGCAGCTCTAAAATAACGGCAGGAACTAAAAGTGAAAGTTGATATCGTCACTAGTGAGGATATCAAAATTTGTTACACTGGGAAATTCCAGGATTTCACAGCTAGGTATATAATAAATGCCATATTACCGTAGGCTGTAGTTACGTAAAACTTGCGCAAATTTATTCGTAACTACCGCTGTAAAACGGATTCATACAACTCCGTGAATCGTTATATCAAGCAAGACATCACATACATGTAATTATGGATCTATAAGATTGATTTGATCCAACAATAGCCTGCACTAGACTAGAAATTTGATATGCCGAAAATTGACCTATAGAAAAAAGTTTCGACCCAGGTCAGCCTGCGCGAACTGCGCAGGCTGATCTGGGTCGATACTTTTCGCAGATTCATCAAGCCCCGTTTTCATAGAGCATGACTCATGCTTTTCGTTCAGAATGATTGTCTATCCTTTGCAAACTTGGACATTCGTCCAGGGGCCGTATTCACTTAACATTCTAAAATGTTATTTTGATTCTAAATTCTAAGACAAGCCCTTTCATTCGCTGAAACAGAACAAAGATGATCACTCACGTTTATGTTGTGTACAGTCTGATCTTCAACTTCTCCCTCTGCATAATTTACATTTGACACCGATAGACATGACAAGCTGAATTTTTTGTGGTTTTTTTTTTTCACTTTCAAATTACAAACTTCCTATACACAACTGAAAACATTGTGGGGAAACGGGGAATCACTGCATGTGAAAAGCAGTTTCCTGTTTTTTTTTTTTTCATATTTTTTTTCACATTATGCAACACAAAGACTTTTTTCTCCATCCATTCAAATGTGTTTAAAAAACCACGGTTTAAAAAAATAAAAAATTGGAAGTACATGTATTGAAAAATAATAATAACACAAAACCATAAAAGGAAAAGGACGAGAGAGACAGAGAGAAAGAGAAGAAAGAAAAACAGGCGGTTGAAAAAAAGATAAAAACAAAAAAAAAAGCAAGAAAGAGAAAAAGATCAGATAATCAGCTGGGTAAATTTAATTGGTTAGGAGATAACAGTTTTTCCTTGGTGGACATTCTGTTGATTATCATAAATTTAAAGTAAATAATAGGTTCCCTAGGATACAACAGTCCATAATTTCATTTTTCGCTGTATGATCTCTTTAACTCTTAACTGCTGATTTAGTGAAAGGAAACTTTCAAGCCGAAAGTAAAACCTAAAATTTTGCTATTTCAAGGGGTTCTTTTAGGGGGAAGGGGTAGGTAGGACGGGAAAGCGGGACATATCTTTATCAGACATTGTAAACACAAGACCAGAATGCACTTTATGTTCAGTCTGATCTTGGTCGTCATTATCCGCAAAAGGTCCTTGAACCGCACTTGGCAGGTTGAGCGTTTGCGTTCACATGGGGGAAAAAAATCAAAGGACTGACAGCACCGTGCCAATCGTCCGAGCGAAAATTTTCAAACGTATAAAAAACGTACAAAAGCACGTGAACGTCGGTAATCTACAGCGAAATCTTAATCACTCGAATACGTTTTAGACCAAGAGCAATATGTTTTTAATTATACTGATTAAGATAATAATCATAACTTTATTGCATTTCCAGTTTTAAAGATACTGCTTCTGAATGACTCGAGCGAGACGTCGACTATGGCTCTTGAAAACCCATAGACAGATCCATTTGTCATATTATTTACTGATCTCGATATTCTGTCACGAATTAAAAAATTACCTATCGATTACTGTTTATCAGCAGTACCTATTAATTTAAAACATAACAGAACGGACCAATACATACACATGAACTTAGTTGTAAAGAAATTATCCTAGTAAAATAATGATGATGATTAGTATAATGATGCTGATGATACTAATAACGATGTTTATGATGATGATGCTGGTGATGATGAAGTAGTGAGAACAGTATACATGATGATCATCATAATAATGATAATATATCTTGAATAACGACAACGCGTTGCCGGTTACCACAATGTTGTCTATTCTAATAAAGACAACTACCATCAATCGATCAATTTGCTTATTCGAGATGCACAAATACTTTCAATACAAAAGAATGAAAGCGTTGCCGGTTACCACAATGTTATCTATTCTAATAAAGACAACTACCATCAATCGATCAATTTGTTTATTCGAGATGCACAAATACTTTCAGTACAAAAGAATGAAAACGTTGCCTTCCAGATGAGATTTGAAATTTTAAAGAAGGTATACATGTATAAATGATGTTTGTCGCCCATGCATCCTCATAAACAACATGCATTTTATTATAAATCTATAAAACACAATCTTTGTGTACATACCCTTTCCCTACCTCCATGATTTGCTATAGGCTTTTCCCTTCACTGACCTAGGTCAGCCTGCGCAGTTCGTGCAGGCTAACCTGGTTCGAAACAATTTACTTTTGGTGAATTCTCTGGTGGCCACGATTATTCTACATCAGGATTCGGAGGTTGCCAGAGCATGGCTCAAGTCTCTCAATTTTATCATGCGTTTCGCTTAGAAGAGGTACCAGACTAAATCGTTGCATATCATTATTTCCCCCATATTGTGTGAATGACACCGATATTGAAATCATACTTTTGTCGAAAAACAACCATCACCGTCACAATAGATGAAAACCCAAGATAAGGCGCAAACTTCTGTTGAGTGAGGCAGGGATACTGTCCCAAAATAACATAATGTCAAGTGAAATCTTGCCTAGTAAAGATTAGATTGTTCAAAATCCTATCCAATCCACACGTGACCGCTAATATGGTAAAATTTTACTGGAGACATCGTATATGCTGAAAAAAGAAGATAGAAAAGTAAATGAATTAGTGAACTAAATGAGAACACAAATGAAATCTTGCTATGATAAAATTGTTATTTTGTATATTTACTGTGTTAAAAATTATCAGTTACAGGTGTCTGAAAATAAGTCCTTGTTGGGCCTTTTTGGACATTGGCTCGTTAATTTCGAAGTTTCCTTTAGCAAAGCTTTCTTCCCTAGTCGTCACAGGTACTGATAGTCTACTAGTTCATGGTATGTATGGATAGGTGTACTGTGGCTGTGAAATGATTTAAACTAAACGGTAATAAAGACCTTCAAATCCAAACAAATCTGCCATAATAGGGGAAATGTTATGAAATGCAATTACATTACAGGTAGTCTTCAAACAGAAAGCCAACACCCTGAGTCACCTGAAGTAACCTCAACTTTTCGGACGATATGTTACCCACAAATTCACCTTTTTCTCAACCTTATTGTTCATCATCCGAAACAGTGTAGTGTATAGTTGAATAACGAAAACGAAGTTATGGAACGGGACAGATCAGCTTCTACGTTGTTCCTCGCTTGTGATTTGGATGGCTCTGGTTATATAGATGAAGCAGAGCTTGCTAAGATATGTCCTGAACTAAGTAATAATGAACTGAAGGAAGTGTTTCAAGCTTTAGATAAGGACGGAGATGGGCGTATCAGTAAGGACGAGTTTTCGCGAGGTTTTAAAGAGATCGGGGAGGCATTGAAAGAACGTCGGAAGTCCAGATTGGAAAGTGGCAACTCCCTAGACGATACATCACTCGAGGAGTTTATCGGCGACCTGGATGATGGCCTTAAAACATTGACATGGTAAGTAACACAGTTACTATAGCAACAAATATATGTCTATAAGTCTTAATCAGACGGAAAAATTTTAGACCTCTCAGAATTGAAGGGAAAAAAAACCCTTACAGACGACATCTAGTTAAAATACTGATAACTGTCTGTGAAAGGGCAGAAAGGAACGTGAAGGAGGAGAAAATGCTGACTGACTGTCACCAAAGTGTCGTTAGAGGCATTCTTTCAAACGGTCATTAAAACATGGAATTGTTTGGTAAAACGTAAGAGAGCGAGAGAGAGAGAGAGAGCGCGCATTTTCTTATCGTCGAAAAACAATATTTTAGTGTTCCCGGTTTAAAGTATGTCTTTTGTAATGATGAGAATGCCAATATTTGACCCTTTACCAAAAAGTCCATCCATTTACCGACCCTGGGTAAAATTGCTTTTGACAATATTGATATTAAATAATGACGGTGACTCGATACCAGATATTTGTTCGTTTACAACAATGCTTTCTGTCATTCAAAGCCAAGTCTAACAATATGAGGCACATTCAATTGTCGTCTGCAAATACTTTCAATCTGGACAAGGTTACACTATGTCGTCTGGTAAAGGATAAAAATATCCGGTCATTAGAAACGATATGGGATAGAATTCTAGGATCAGAACAAGAGTACACCAGGGTTCGCCAACAATTCTTAAGAACGTTCTCAGTCTTATTCTTCAGTATTTAGTCTATATGAATGTAACAGAACTTCTGATCGGCTAAACCGAATGGTTTAGCCAATCAGAAGTTATGCTACTTTCAAAGTTAGACAATCTTGTAGAATAAGACAAAGAACATTCTTAAGAAGTGTTGGTGAATACTGACCCAGGGTCCGTATTTATCATCCACTCTGAAGAATATTCTATGTCTGAAACTCCAAACATTTCGAGGTTTGAAAGATACGCAACATCTGATTTGCTAAGCCATTTGGTTTAGCCAATGAGATGCTGCGTTAATTTTAAAAGTTAAAAATCAAAATCCTTCAGCGTAAGACATATACTTTTAAGAATGGTTGGTGAATACGAACCCATTTCTTTGCAATGAATGCTCCGGCATATGCGATTACCAATAACAAGCATGAATCACTGCTTAAGAATGTTCAGTAACGTTGACCATCGATTCAATACATTCTGAAGTATAAAGTGCACTATTGCAAGTTGTTCAAAGAAATTGCGTCCAGAGAATGAAAAACATAACTGTAACATAGCTATTTTATCGCCTACGCAATCGCCAGCGGTTGTTGAACGCAATGTCCTTTGTTTCAATTTTCAAGATGTTACCCAGCCGAGCCATTGTATGTAATCAGTTGAGTTAGGTGACAATTCACCTCCCACCATTTTCAAAGAAGAAAGTATTCAGTCTGTGTTATTTTTTAATGATAAGTGCTCATTCAAGTCGTACGATAACTGATTCAAGAAAATTTGCAATTGTGATACAACAATTATCGTCAGTAGACCTTCATTACACAGTTTGACGTCTTGCATCTTTGCTTATTAGCTCCAGCAGGCAAGGTACTGACTTAAATCCTAGCCAAACAATCCAGAGTTTACACAACCGTTAGAAAAAAAGGCTTTTGAAAACGTTGTTGGGAAAAGGAAAAAATGCTGGTAACAGTAAAAAAATCATTTATTTGAGAAACATTTAATTTGACGTTTGCAAACACTTTTGAACCAGACTAAAAAGTTTTCTGCCAAGTGAAGGGTTGAGAGATGGATGTCTGAATAAAAGTAATACAAAAAGAAATATGTTAGAAATGCGTTCTTTGTATACCTGTCAAATAGACGTCCTGTGTTGGTTTTCCCTTTCAGATTATACGTGATCAACAGCTCTAAAGATTGATAGTCTTTACAAACAAGATAGTAATTTTGCAAAATTTCTTGACTTTGATTTTATTACATTTACATGGTTGACTGCAATCGCCACAATTACAAGCAAGTGGCAAAAAAACATTAACATCGTCCCTACCGGTTACCCATGTAGGTGACGTACCTCGCCCCTGCGACATGATTACTTAGGATAGTAACTATCCTAAGTTAATCGCCTTCGGGTCAGGGCGACATGATTAACCACAGCCGTGAACAAGTTTCCAAGTCCCCTGCAACCTGACCGTACAACTGATAATGTTTTTTTTTTTTACCGAGAGCTCATGTTATATGCCTGTAAATAACCAGTAATTGCATTGTATTGTATAGAAAGTGTCTTGCCCTTTTTTCCAAGTTTGATATATCAAAAGTGCACTTATGTATTTTTGGCACATAATGGTAAAATACTATAGATGCAATGAAACAAGTGGCACTTTCTCTTTAAACTGTCACCGCGAAATCATTAAAATGCTGCTGTTACGGCGTTACACACCAGAGAAGGAAACAAAAGCAGTAATCCTAAAACTGTGGCAATATTACTGTTTCTACATCAAAATTTCGAATCGTTGGAAAGGAGAAATCGCTCCTATCGAGCAATATCTCGTTTTCCCACTATGTCTTCTAAGCTTTTTTTCTTATTTTTTTCTGGCTTGAAAAATTACCTTCCACAATGACATTTAACCAAAGTTTCTGGCCAAATTATCTGGCTTGAAAAATTACCTTCCACACTGAAATTCAACCTAGGTTTCAGACGAAATAAGCCCAAATAGATGCCATTTTCATTTTTTCTTATTGTTTAAGAATTATAGATACTATAAGTGTGGAAATTTCAAGAAATATCTGTACGTTAGAAAGTATGAATTCATTTTCAGATTAACCCTTAATTCGGTCAAATTATCTCCCTTTTTAACTTAATGGCCCATATACAAATATGAGATAGATATCTGCTCATTTACCATACTAAAAACGAGCCTTTTATACATTTTTTTCGGCAAAGATATATGAATTTTCATTAAAATTCCAAACTGTATATACATGTATTTATTTTCAAAGGCGATTTTCTCAGAAACGAGCACGGTGACCTAGATATTTTTATACTGTAATCTCATAAAGACACGACGAGCTTTGTATGTGCAAAGTTTTTTTAAAAAAATTCAGTCCGTTAGAAAAAAAAAAATGTGATATACGTCTTCAAATTAAAATAAATTGGTCAGTAAGTGTCAATAGAACGGTTTAGGCCCCCATGGGCCCGTTTCTATCTATTCAAAGCTGAAATCCCGTCATATTCTCGCTTTGCCATAGTTTTTTTCCTGGTCGACAAAGTCACCTCTTACTGCTTGGTATAAAACGACGAGAAGTACAGCAATTACTTGAAAAGGCGTCATTTGTACTGGGCATTCTTCATTTACATATATATAAATATGTTTATAGTAAAACTAAGAGTAAATCGGATTAATAATCTGGCTAAGCCACGAGGATTGTTGTAATATGTCAACCCGGCAATTTATTGTTGGTAAAGTAATTATTTGTCAGCAAAAAATCACAGCGAAAGAATTTTACATCACTTCTGCCACAGTGAACTTTTTACGCGACAACAAATTTTAAATAGATTTGTCTGAATTGAAGGCATTTGTGAAAGGCAAATGCAATTCAAAATTTGAAAAATATTTTTCAAAATCTTTCTCCCTAAAGATTGTTAAAGCATGGCTTTGGTAATCAAAATGAAGATGGAACAGCCAGCTTGCGTCTGTTTACGCACGTTATCAAAGTCCATGAATAGCAACAACTCGGGACGCTTGACTGATAAATAAGCGTGTTTGCTAATTCATTAAACAAGAAAATATTGATGCATAACATCAATGGCGCCGCAAACCATTTGTACAATGCATCTAAATAAGGCACAATATAGCATTTCAAATCGACCAAAGTAGGTTTTTTCAAAACTCGGTGAGAAATTAAGTGAGAGGCCCTAAACAATCCTTAGAATGCAGCTTAAAACGTTAAAAAAGAATCAATAATTGTAAGACACAATCATAGCCTTTCTTCGGCAAAAATTAACATAATTTCATTTGGAATTATGTTCAAATGCAGTTGTCATTCGAGAAACAACACAAGAAAATAGTATTAGAACTAGCTTCCAAATTACCAAATTGATATTAAGAACTGGGTATGGAATGACCAAAGTGGGTACGAAATGATCGAGGTGAATACGAAATGACCAAATTAAAAAAATAGGTAGATATGAAATTACCAGAAATATACGAAATGGCCTAGGTACAAAATGAACTAGTTACGAAATTACTTGAAGCCGAGTAAGCAATATGGCTTCCTCAATAGGTACTTTTCAAAACAATAAAAATATAGTGCCGCCGCTCATGGGGCGCCCTAAATGGCAAACCAATGATTTTGACTGGTTCATGTGATGTTTAACGTTGTTTTATATATCATTCCAGCACTTTTGCGGGAGCCAATAGATCTCTGCGTTCTTGGATTCTCTCTAACCAGTACCTCGCACAACTTTTCTTACTAACCGCTTGCATTTTTCCCACTTAGACATTGTCCGAACAATATTTAGGAGTGAGAAAGGTGTAAATCCTGTGGAAATGCATACCATTACTCATCGGAAGGAATTTGGTTATGATAGGAATGGAACCTATAACCCCTGGTCCTGATCACTATGAAGGTAAATGAATGATAAAATGATTGATTGACAGCTTCAGCTCTGTCCATATTTTTTATCAGGTGTATTGACATGTATTTCCCTTTACAACAGAAATATTTGATTCTTTCTTTGTTGGTAGTTTTGGAAAATGCACAGGAAAAGCCTGGCAAAAACTCTTCCTTTTTTTTCCCCCTGCAGGATTTTTCTTTGTTTTTGCAACATTAAGCTAGGTCAGTTTCTGTCTTTCAACTATTGATTTTGTCATATGTGTTGCTTGCTCGAGTTAGAAGTCAATCTGAAAAAAAATTAGTACGATAATGTGAAGTGGCCCTGGGACATTCACTTGTGATAATGTAGCAGCTTGCAAAACGCATTGAAGAGTAATTATGTGTTTGCTGAAAAAATATCTTTTTATTAAAAAGACAGACTTATTGCTCAAGTTTTACTTATGCATGTTAAATTGGACAGTTTGTTTTGGTTATATTATCAATGTAAATTCAACTATTTAACAACGTAACTTTAGCATTGCATACATCAGTGACAACCTGGACCGGCTCCTCTTCTCCAAATAAAATTAATAAAAAGCTGTCCAAGATCTTGTTAATAAAGCTTGTATATTACAATATTGATAGCTGATATACATGGATAGCTGGAGTGTTACACTAACTGGTATGGTATTTCTGTGGGAGTTAATGTCGAAGAATGATTGTAAGCAATATTCCAATTCGAATCTATGTCATTCAAAATACATTTGGGAAATTCGCAGACATGTGTACATGCACAACAGCCAATACGTCTACATTACCTACGGGTATTAATCCATGCAGTTGGTATTGCTGATTACAAAGGTTCCAAAACTGCTGTGATTGGCTAAAAGAGGGTCAAGTGTCATTGACGTAACATTTGACAATCTGGGTCAGAAGATTATTCGAGCACCTTGTAAAAATGTATGAATCATTGCTGTAGAATGTTTAATAATATATGCAATCAATTCTTCGCATAAGTAAGCTAGATTTTCTAGAGAGCTAAACCAGCTGTGACAACCTGAATGTTTTATTGCCGTAGACATGTTATTCGCTACGCCTCTGTTTATAGGCTTTTATGGACGACTAGTAAGCCCCTGCAACTAAAATTGGTCTTTCTCATTTTAAATTTGATCTTAATATCATTGAAATTTAAAGTCGAAACTATGCACTAAGAGCACTATCAAATACTTTCATAAATATTCTAGAACAAAAAAAAAACAGTCTTGAAAGGAAAAGGAAAACGTTTGTCTATTTCCTAACTGAAAATGTTAATAGCATATATTCAGCTATCATACGGTCAATACAGGGCTGACTGTACCTACCATTATGCTGTTTTATAATATGTAGCCTTAGTCTTACATTCTATAAGACATTGTCTCAGCTGGAAAGATTCTACCTTTATAATTTTCTTCTTCTACAACAGCGTACCCTTTCCGGTGAACCCTTTACGGCAGTGATGTCAAGGCTGAGAATACTATATGATATAGCAGTTTTATTCTTACACAACTTATATATGTTGTTGAAAAATTGAATTAAGACGCTAAATTACGTATTGTTCAAAAGGGTTTGAAGCCATTGACAATAGTAAAGGGTTGAAATAGGAAGATTATACTTGATCTAGATATGCATAAACAATATCACTGAGTGACAGGACGATCCCTATCTGCTAAAAAGTTTAAAGGATAAGGTCAAGGTTTTGATAACAAAAGATTTTGAATAAAATGCTGATTTAATATCAAAAAGTATTTAAATGAAGAAGAATTATATGTATTTTTTTAAATGTGCATTGATATGATATTGAGTGGCTGCATACTCTAAAGTTTTAGATGAAAAAAGTTAAGACTGTGAATAGTAGCTTAAAGGAAATGAGTGCTAAAACTGGCAATGTGTGGAACCTCTAATGGTATAAATATACTCTCACTAAAGGGGTCTTGTCTTAGATGAGATAAGATTTCCCAAAGAGGGCTAACCCTCCCATTGAGGAGACGGAACTGAAGATGAAAATGATTAAATAGTAGAAATATTGGTTCCACAACTGTTTTAAAAAAAGTAATTAAGAAAATATCACAGCTTCTTATTTGGACCATTTGCCGATTTCGATAATTTGTAAAGTACATGTATTCATTTACTTTTGTAACTTGTAACGATTAAGTTACCCTTCGAGACGTCAACCCTATTAAAATGCTACTAAATTTGCACTAAGACCAGTACAGCAAACCGCATCGCTATAAAAGCTAGCTCAAACTGAAAAGCAGGTTTAAAGTGCTTGTATATCTAACCGAGTCTTGAGTTCCCGTTTTATGCATATGTGCAATCAAATACCCACATAAATTTAGGCAACCCGTTTTTCATCGAACTATGCGATATATGAAAGAAACTTTATGATATGCTAAGTAGACAGCTACTAATTTCAGATCATCAAGTGAAAACAATCCTCACAATAGCATGTACCAGTTGTATATCTCTTAATGTACAAAGGGGATCGGTCGACCTAAGTACAGGTTGAACATACTCAATGATACGATGCTCATACTATAGCCTTGGTCAAACATAGTTTACGATATAGTGCTCATACGATAGTCTATGTCGAACAGACTTTACGATTCAGCGCTCATACTATATCCTCGGTCGAACTGACTTTATGATTCAGCGCTGATACTATATCCTTGGTCGAACTGACTTCACGATTCACCGCTCATACTATATCCTAGGTCGAACAGACTTCACGATACAAAGTTCATACTATATCCTTGGACGAACAGACTTCACGATTCAGCGCTTATACCATATCCTTGGTCGAACAGTCTTCACAATGCAGCGCTCATACCATATCCTTGGTCGAACATACTTTACGATACAGCGCTCATACCATAATCTATGTTGAACAGATTTTACGATTCAGCGCTCATACTATATCCAAGGCCGAGCAGACTTTACGATAAAGCGCTTATACTATATCCTTGGTCGAACAGACTTTACGATACAGCGCTCCTACTAAATCCTAGATCCAACAGAGTTTACGATTCAGCGCTCATACTATATCCTAGGTCCAACAGACTTTACGATTCAGCGCTCATACTATATCCTTGGTCGAGCAGACTTTACGATAAAGCGCTCATACTATATCCTTGGTCGAACAGACTTTACGATTCATCGCTCATACTATATCCTAGGTCCAACAGACTTTACGATTCAGCGCTCATACTATATCGTTGGTCGAACAGACTTTACGATACAGCTCTCATACTATATCCTTGGTCGAACAGACTTTACGCTACAGCGCTTAAACCATATCCTAGGTCGAACATACTTTACGATACAGCGCTCATACTATATCCTAGGTCGAACAGACTTTACGTACAGCGCTCATACCATATCGGTGGTCGAACAGACTTTACGATACAGCGCCCATATCATATCCTTGGTCGACCAGACTTTACGATACAGTACTCATACCATATCCTTGGTAGATCAGGCATTACGATACAGCGCTCATACCATATCCTTGGGCGTACGGACTTTACGATACAGAGCTCATACTTTAGCCTTGATCGAACATACTTTAGGATACAGTGCTTATACTATAGTTTCGGTCGAACATACTTTACTACAATGTGCTCATTCTACAGTTTTGGTCGTACTTCGCGATACGGTGCTCAATAAATCTCTCCAGTATATTTCAAAGCGTTTTCCCAAGCTGTTGCAAATTAACCCTCATCCTGCTAAATACTAAAATGAAAGCTAAAAACTCAAACATTGCTATTTCAAAGTTATGTTTCGGGGAATAACATTTCCTTACCGGAAAGTGTACCGGAGAGTGTAGATCAAGATCAGACTGCACATTCTGTGTAGTCTGATCTTGCTCTACACTGTCCGACAAAAGGTCAGTGAGTCGCGCTTAGCAGCCTAAGGGTTACACGTTAAAACTTCATATGGAAAATAAATGGGTGTTTTGATCGATCTTGATAAACACCTATGAATAAATTACTAATTTTCGAAATATACTGTTAAAGAAATAGTGACATGGGTCATTCTCCGCTCATTTCGTTTTGTTTTATAATATTCTTAATAAGTTTTTTTTTGTGCTCGCCCTGCCTTCCTCCCACTGTTTGTCTGTCGTCATCACATCTCTTTCGTAATAATATCTCGTAAACGTGGCTACTAGATGTACATTTATTTTTCAAGAGAAAATTTTAATTAAAAGGGGCAATTAGAATCTAATGAGTCACAAACACCCGTTACAGTCAATCAAAAATACACCATAAGTAAGTTCCGTGAAACACACGTTAAGCTTTACGAGTAAATTTAAAGCACATTTAATGGGATATATAAATAAAAAAAAATGTTCTACCTTTTACAAACAGCTCTGCTTTCCACCATTATATATATTTTTAAGGGGCGGGGGAAGAGGACAGACAGGACCTGTGATCCATTAAGGTCGATGGTTGTATGAAGGTCCGTTATTACGAAGTTCCAGTTAGTACCTAATGTTCGGGTCGAATAATTAAAAGCGATAAGAATTATATTGTTGTATTATGCTCGCCATTTTGGCGGAAAAGCAATACAATAATAATAATAGAGTGTTTTACTCTGTAACAAATCAGAAATTCTTTACAACACTTTGTCTAGGCTATTAGCTGCTTATCGTCATTAATAAAGTCGAAGCAATATTTTCGGCGGTGAAAAAACTGATAAATCCTGATGGTCAAAGAAATCTATCAATCCTCGGAAGTATGTTTTTTTTTTTTTTTTTTTGGGGGGGGGCGACTTTTTCGGGCCACTTTTCGAACTTACGACTGGAACTGGATTTTCAGAGTGATTTTACATGACAAGATATTTCTTTGGCAGACCGTCATAATTGAGTCTCGCTCAAGTTCAGAGTATTTGCAGGCATCATATAAATAGTGGATCAACTAATTACGTTTGTCTTTTAAAGTATCTCAACATTGTAGAAACAGGAGAAACCACCTTTTACTGGTATTTTCCTTTCCAATAACGTTTTCCAAAGTCGTTCAAACACGAGATTGTTTTATAAATGGTTAACCAAAAGCAAATCTAAGAATATGAATATATTGATGTAATAACTTATTAATGCCTTGATATAGAAAAAGTAAGTGATTCACTTGGGAGAACCATTTAGAATATTAAATAAAGGATATATAAATAGTATATTCTGTCGCTTTAGGGTATAAATCCTGTTCAAATCAATAAAAAGACAGGTGCTCGAAAGAAATCAAACGGAGCCTCGTAATATGCGATGGAAAATTTGTAATGGTAACCATAAGAGTGTCAAATAATTGAAACATGCATTTTTATTCCATCAGAAAGGCCTAAATGTTGCATTTTAAAGACTGTTTAGTCAGAATACCTGACAAAGACATAGGACAGTGTAGTTGAAAAACTAGGCTTCACGTTCCATACAGTCTGGTCTTTATATTCATTATTCACACAAGGACTCTAAGTTTCACTTGGCACTTGAAGGGTTTAGTCTAATGAAACACGTGATACAGACTCACATGTCCGCCGAGACGTGATACTGTTATGTTTTTTAGCAATGAACTTGAACGGAACATATCCGATGTATGCTTCAAAGATCAAGGTTGTCGATACGAAACATATGGCTTTAATTAGCTAAAAACGCCCATGTATACTATAAATGGACAATTTTTCTTCTCCCTTAGGACAAGAAAAACAAAAAGATATATGCGTTGAACAATATTCCTGATATTGTACAAGTTAGCAGTGATTACACTTGCGCGAACCAGAGAGAAAGCACCTCAGATTTTGTTTCTGCGCGGACTAGAGCGAAAACACATTTGAAGAACTATATGCCCTTTTTTGTGTGTAAATATATTTGCAAAAAGAAAATGATAGAAACTTTGATCTTTCTAATGGGAACTAGACCTTTTGGATAAAACATTCGCTAAATATGAATTGTACCTTCAAAGTTTTCTAATCCCACCGAACCTGGCTCTGGCTATGCTGTCGACAAACTCGGGTGATCCGACCGTTAACTAAGTCCCCGTGCTGTTATACGTTTTGTGTGATATTAACCCACATGAATCACCAACCATTCCATTACCCGAAAATACAGCGCTTTACGGTTGTAAAATCGCTGAATAATCCGTTGAAAAGATCAGAGGTTAACAAAAATTGTTAAAAAGAACCCATTTCGTTCTTATTTTTCTAAGTGATATATCAATTTTGATGGCACTTTTCACTGATGGATTGACAGGAATGTTTATCTTAAATGCTGTTGTTGAGTTAATTTAGAAGTTAAAGGCAATCGCCCTAATTAACAACAGGTATTACATGACATTGTGATGAAACATGTGATGAAAGAAACTTATTTCCACGGGCGATATTATTGTCCAGCAAATCCGCCTTTCAGGACTTGTAGCCCTTTGATTTATTTAAAGTCTTCTCTTTGTTTACACTGCCAAACTTAATTTCGTATTTTGGACAAAAAAGGGGTTTTATTTTAAACAAACGATCCCTTTCCCGCAGTATTTCTCAAAGTACATGAATATATATGGAAAAATACATACATACATACGAAAAGGGGCATTCGGACATTTGCGTAAAGTGTCGTCTTGTATCAGCCTGCGTAGTGCGCGCAGGCTAATCCGAAACGACACTTTCCGTTTTTGTGCAATTTTCTTTTTTGCACAAATGTAATGTAGCCGTAAAGTGCCGTCTCGCTTTAGCCTGTGCGGACTGACATTTTACCCAAATATCCGAATGCCCCTTTTTGCATCTTGCAAGCCATATTATGTTCCGTGCTGTCTTTAACCCATTACCACACAATCCCTACTTTTGATGCCCCTGAGAAAGAAACCTTTTGAAAACACTGTAGGAAAAGGAGAAAATGCTGGGAACCAGCATTTTCTCCTTTTCCCACAGTGTTTTCTACCCTTTCCAGAACAAATTTCAATTTTTCAGTCACCTTGAATTTGTCGTCTGCAAATGCCTTCAATTTGAACCAGTCTAAAATTTTGTCGTGTGGTAAGAATCAGAATATTTTATTGACTTAAACTATACAAGTTTTTCGTCATCAACAAAAAATATATAAACAAATCTATTACGGTATAGGTCAGTGACACATATACAAACAATGAAAGCATTGAAGATCATGCTGTTGTTTTACATTTTACAATAAATAAAAGCGGAAAAAATAAAAGCGGAATAGAGAGAAAGAAGAGAAACGGGGAAAGGAATCATAGAATACTTAGTAAACAGTCGAATAAGCTGTTTAAAGTGCATTAGGAGAAAGAACATAATGCCATTTTGAAAAACAATAAAGTGGTATTATTGGATGAGAGATTGTCTTAGCTTAAAAGACTCATCTACGTATCATTACAATAAAAGCGGAGTAGAGAGAAAGAAGAGAAAGAGGGAAAGGAATCATGGGATACTTAGGAGATAGTAGAATAAGCTGTTTAAAGAAAAGTGCATTAGGAGGAAGAACATGATACCATTATGAAAAACTATAAAGTGGTATTATTGAATGAGAGATTTTCTTAATTTAAAGGACTCATCTACATATCGACCTAGTTTCTTCTGGATATAAGTATCGGTACTGCTCATAAGATAAACAAATTTGTAAACACTAGGCCTGACAAAATATGACTTACTAATATACTTTTTCCTGATGTGTGTGTACAATGGACAAATAAGTAAAAAATGATATTCATCTTCCAAATCTTGAGAATTACAGAATTGGCATTTCCTTAAGGATCTATCGGTTCTTTGTTGCTTATATCGACCAGTTTCAATTCTAAGTTTATGCGAAGAGAGTCTCAGTTTAGCCATAGCTATTCTAGTATTAAATGGTAGATTATCTAAATATTTTTCAAATTCAAATGTTACCTTAAATTCTTTATATAAAGATAATGAGCTAGAATTAGTTAAGCTATTGTACAAATTTTGTTTAAATACATCAATAATTCTTAATCTAATTTCAGCCTGGAAGGCTTTTAAATTAACTGAAGACGGATTTTCCCAAACGTAAGAAAACCCATAACTATCCAATAAGTACTTTACATTACTACACCAATTTTGTTTACCCCTCTGTACATCCAGTAGAAGTAAGTTATAAATATGTTTTATCAAAATATTATCACTTTCAACTATCTTACACCAGTATTTGACAATCCGTGAATAACGGTTTATAAACAGCGGGTAACGACCTAGTTCACCATATACCCCCATATTTGAAGTGGAATTTTTAACATTCAATATTCTTTTACAAAATCTTAAATGAATCCTCTCCAAATTTTTGTTTTTACTAAATCCATTTACTTCACAACTATAATTTAATATAGAGCCAACAAAAGCGTCAAAGAGCTGTATCAACACCGATGGTTTCAAATCAAATCGTTTAGTATTATGCAACAAGAGATTCATAGCTTTCAGTCCTTTTCCGGCAAGGGTTTCATAATTTAGATTGTAAGTTCCAGTATAATTGAAAACACTTCCCAAATAATTAAAATTATCTACTACTTCTAAAACATTATTACAATAAAACCATTTTTCATCATTTCGTATTTTACCCCGTTTTCTAAAAACCATGACTTTAGTTTTTTCCGTATTAACTTCTAAACCCCATCTCTTATAATAGTTTTCGAGCAGGTTTAAGCTATTTTGTAAGTCATCAACACTGTTTCCAAGAATGGCCATATCATCAGCAAAGAGCATTAGAATAAACATAATATCATCTAAGAGTAACCCAGAGGAATGATTATCCTGCAAGAATAATTCTAAATCTTCAATAAATAAAGAAAACATTAAAGGCGAAATTACCTCCCCTTGTTTTAGACCCACGGCACAGGTAAAAAAATCAGAATAAGAGTTACATCCCTTAACACAACATTTAACTTTATTATACACGTCCTTTATTATCCTAAGCATTTTACCCCTGATGCCTAGTTTATGCAATTTAAACCATAAACCATTAAGATAGATGCTATCAAATGCTTTTTTCAGATCAACAAAAGCACAATATAACCTTTTATTTTCATTTAAAAACTTCTGCACAATACCATTTAAAACAAAAATTGCATCAACTGTTGATCTTCCTTTACGGAAACCAAACTGGGCGTCACTTAATACATTATTAGATTCTGCCCAATTACTAAGTCTTTTGTTCAGTATACTGGTAAATATTTTAGAAAAAGTACTAACGAGGGTGATTCCTCTATAATTATTAACATTCTTGGGATCATTTTTCTTCAAGATTGGTACTATAAAACCTTCAGACCAACTATCCGGAAAGTAACCAGCATCTAAAATAGAATTAAAAACATCAACTAAATGTGAGGACAGAATGTCGCACGTTTCAATGAAATATTCATTTAACAGTTGGCCGCCTTTCAGGACTTGTAGCCCTTTGATTTATTTAAAGTCTTCTCTTTGTTTACACTGCCAAACTTAATTTCGTATTTTGGACAAAAAAGGGGTTTTATTTTAAACAAACGATCCCTTTCCCGCAGTATTTCTCAAAGTACATGAATATATATGGAAAAATACATACATACATACATACATACATACATACGAAAAGGGGCATTCGGACATTTGCGTAAAGTGTCGTCTTGTATCAGCCTGCGTAGTGCGCGCAGGCTAATCCGAAAAGACACTTTCCGTTTTTGTGCAATTTTCTTTTTTGCACAAATGTAATGTAGCCGTAAAGTGCCGTCTCGCTTTAGCCTGTGCGGACTGACATTTTACCCAAATATCCGAATGCCCCTTTTTGCATCTTGCAAGCCATATTATGTTCCGTGCTGTCTTTAACCCATTACCACACAATCCCTACTTTTGATGCCCCTGAGAAAGAAACCTTTTGAAAACACTGTAGGTAAAGGAGAAAATGCTGGGAACCAGCATTTTCTCCTTTTCCCACAGTGTTTTCTACCCTTTCCAGAACAAATTTCAATTTTTCAGTCACCTTGAATTTGTCGTCTGCAAATGCCTTCAATTTGAACCAGTCTAAAATTTTGTCGTGTGGTAAGGAGTTAAAAGATCTTTTGATTGCCAGTTGGCGCTTAGATGAAAAGCGTGTAATCCGACGATGAAATCCAACGACTTTTACATGCCATATCTGCCCATATTAAAGGGACGGGACTCTCGTGTAACTGAAATTAATTATGTAAATAAACGCATAAGATTACATTTACGCCTAGCTCCAAATAAATTTAAAGTTTATTAAGTAAATAGCACGTGTTTAATGTAAATATCACATGTTTAATTTAATTTTCGCGATTTAAGTTTTATTTTGATTGAAATCGGAATTAGTGTAGAAACAGTTACGGGGAATTTTTGGAGAAAAGGTGATACTGTTTTAATCCTTACACCCGGAGGGCAATAAAATGCACTTTTACGGACAATACAGATCATAGATCAGACTGTAGATTTTAAGCAGTCTGATCTTTTAACTACACTGTCCGAAACATTGATTTTTATTTTGGGGAAAATAAATTTGAAAATATATTATTTGTTACTTTACCGTCCGCTGGAAATTCTTATTTTATTTATTTTTCATCCTTTTACGTGTTTAAAGGCTCTTATGAAAATGGCTTTCAGTAACCCTTTCCCAAACGACAAACTTTTGGACTAGACCAAATTGAAAGCATTTGCAGATGACAATTCATCTCTTGTTGAAAAGATGATTTCTGTCTATGATAGGGTAGAAAACATTGTGGAAAAAGGAGAAAATGCTGGTTACCAGCATTTTCTCCTTTTCCCGCAATGTTTTCAAAAGGCTGCTATTCCAGACCCGTAAAAACCAGGGATTGTTTGGGAAAGGGTTAAAACATTGTTGGAACAGAAGAAATTGCATGTAACCAGCATTTCTGCTTTTGCTACAATATTTTCTACCCTATAAAAGTTAATGTCTATCCCATGAACCAAATCAATTTGTCGCCAAGCCAATGTCTTGTAATCACGGAATACATGTTCCTTTTCTGACAGTATCCATTTTAAAATCTGTGCAAAAAATTGTAAAGAATATTTGGTGATAAAACGAAAAATAAAACCAAACTGATTTCTCAGATATGACCTTGACCTAGAAACATTGAACTTGAACTGTTGAAATGGCTGTGCTATCATGACATTTAACCCTTTATCAGACAATATTGAGCTTCGGTGATCCTGAGCAAAGACGCTGTTAAAATCATCGTAGAGGAAGAAGAAAATTCTGATAACTTTTCTCACATTGTTCTCAATCTCTTAAAGGCCAATGTCTATTAAAAGAAACAGATTCATATTGCCGTCTGTAGTTGTTTTCAAAATTTAGGACAAGCCTGGTTGTTTCTTAATGAGTACATTTAACTAGAATGTGAGTAAGTACCACTATTTTAAACAATGCAACACATTGAAATGTATTGTGGAGGCGTATTAAAAAAATCGTTGGATGGGGATGAATCATAAGCCAGCAGCTGTTTCGCAAACAACATTGGTTTAACGTTTACCGGAGGACAGAATTTTAGACTCGTCCCAATTGAAATGATTTGCAGACGACAGAATAAAAGTAACTAAAGATGGTTATTTCTGTTCTTTGAGGGCATAGAAAACATTTTTAAAAAGGCTTTAACCCTTTCCCAAACAATCCCTGGTTTTTACGGGTCAGGAATAGGAGCCTTTTGAAAACATTGTGGGAAAAGGAGAAAATGCTGGTAACCAGCATTTTCTCCTTTTCCCACAATGTTTTCTACCCTACCATATAGAAAAATCATCTTTTTAGCAACTGTTAATTTGTCATTTGCAAATTGCTTTCAGTTTGGTCTGGTCCAAAATTTGCTGTTTGGGAAAGGGTTATCAAAACAGTTGTTGACTACAGCATTAAGGTATCTTAAACGAAGATTTCTTTCTTTTAGGAAATATTTTTGGAAAGGAGAAAATGCTGGTTACCGGCATTTTCTCCATTTCCCACTGGTTTCAAGAGTTTTCTTTCTCACGGTCGTCAAAAAACAGGGGTATGGATTGGTAAAGGGTTAAAAACTGATATTTATATAGTGTATGAAGTTCAATAGAAAACATAACATACAAGAATTGCTTTGGTTATTTTTATGTATTACTAACGGTACGTAGAACTTTTTAGTCTCTATCAAAGTTACTTCTGGGATCAAGAATGGCGCTGCTACGGAGGCAGGGGTGCTACGAAATGTTTCTATAGTTATACATGGAAACTTTAAAGATTTCTTCGTCTGAAACCCCAAGTAATACAGAGTATTTTTATTTTGAACGTAGCATACAATAAATAGATAGCTTGTCAGAACTTTGGAAAGGTTTGCGGGAATGGCACATGACCAAAATAAACCTCGATTTTGTGTGATCGTATTCAAATAAGTACGATGACGTCATATTTGATCGCATCAAAATAGACGGAGTTACTGATTTCAAAATGATCCTGCCATTATTTAGGCAAAAAAATACATACTCGGTTTTATTTACAATCGTCCAGGGCCCGTATTCACCAACCATTCTTGAGAATGTTCTTAGTCTTATACTCTAGTGATTTCTACATTTGTAAGTAACACAACTTCTAATTGGCTAAACCGAATGGTTTAGCCAATCAGAAGTTGTTTTACTTGCAAATGGAGATAACCTTGGAGAATAAGACAAAGAACGTTCTTAAGAATGATTGGTGAATACGGACCGAGGTCTTTGCCGCTTCACGCAAAGAAAATTAAATTTAAAAGTATTTATCCGTGTTTTACATGAAATTTTTGTACAAATCTACATAGGCGGAAAGAGCATTTTTCACTAGCAAAAATGATGACGATTTGCTACGTTACGCCATTCATAGAATAACAGAACAGAACTGGCCACAACAGACACCTTTTCGGGACATGTCTGTATTGCTCTACTCATTGTAGTTGATTTAAATGTTGTCTTGATCTAGGATGACAGGTATGTCACACAGAGTAATGCAAAGAAAAATGAGCCTTAAAGGTGTCATTTACAACTGAAATCACGTATCATTGTGGCCATTATAGATCAATGAACGCGCAAGCTGCCAGGGCCCGTATTCACCAACCATTCTTAGGCGAGTTCTTTGTCCTATTCTCCAGAATTTTCTACATTTGTAAGTAACACAACTTCTGATTGGCTAAACCATTCGGTTTAAAATGTTCTACAGAACTCCTTTAACATTAATTTATTGTTCATTAAGGTAATTTTTTAAAGTAATCTTTTTACACTTTGTTTAGGGACATTTAGAATATACATGTATAAAACAAGCACAATTGTTTAATATTTATATGTACACAAATGTCTTTGTCATATTTCTTATTTTTCAATTGTAAATGGCCAAACACATATACTATGTCGTTTATGCCAATAAATGAAACTGAAACTCTTCTTTTTTGTTTCAAGTGAAAGGAAACGAAGAAAGATGCGAATTATGTTTTTTTTCCCCCACCTGGTCACGTGATCTCTCTCCATACAAATACGGACATTCAGAAATAATTGGAGTGTGAAATTAACTGATGCTTAAACTAGATATACTTTTACACTTAGCTGAGCCAATTGCCGCTTTTGATTATGTCAGGGATCCATCATTTGAAAGCACCCTTTTTTCAGTCCTAGAATGATCATTTATAAATCCAAAATCACTATATTCTATTACAAAGGGAGACAACAATTACCTCCATTTTCAGAAAACTAACAAAAGTATCAACAAATAATTTCAAGGTAGACATCAAAGGAATTTCTTGTGGATTGGAAATGTGAGAATATTTAATTAAACATTTAATTAAAAATCCTATGCCATGTTATACTAGAAACGTTTGGATGGTAATACCTGAACTGAAATTTCTTTTGAGTCGTCAAAACTCGAAGATTCTGTTCTGTTAAAAAAAAAAAAGATTTGTTTAGAGGGTTAGATAAACTATCGCTTTCAGATACAGCCAATACTACCCGGTGGGTGTTTACATGTACATGTATCCAGGCATGCATGAAGATGATGTGAGATAAATAGTAATATTACCCTTTCTTCAAACCCTTTAGTCTTAAATCTTTACCAAACGGCTTGCAACACCCGGAAAGGGGCATTCGGACATTTCCGTAAAGTGTCGTCTCGCGCAGGCTAATCAGAGACGGCACTTTACGACTTCATTAGACTTTGTGCTACAGTAGACTTGCGCAAAACAGAACATTGCATAAAAACGTAAAGTGTCATTCGGATCAGCCTGCGCAGGCCGATTCGGATTGGCACCAAAGTTTACGCGGATGTCCGAATGTCCCTTTTCGCATGTTGCATGCCAAATGACCGAACTGTGGACTCGACCGAATTGAAAGCATTTACAGCCGAAAAAATAGACGTGACTCAAAGTGATGATTAATATTTTTGATAGGGTAGAAAACATTATGGAAAGATAAGAAAATGCTGCATACCAGCATTTTACCCGTTTTCCAAAATGTTTTTGAAAGCCTTTTGTCTTCAAGGTCGCCAAACATTTGGACTGTGTGGAAAGGGTTGAATAAATGAAATGTACAGACCGTAAATTCGCAGATCAATCCAGTGGTGTTGTTCGCCCCTTTCAGCATAATATTTTCAGTCATGTCATGGTGGGTGTTTAAATACAACAATTCCACTCCTACTTTTCTCCAAGGGTTTGTTTAACTCATTATCAAACGACAAAATTTTAGGTTTGTCCAAATCGAAAGCATTTGCAGACGACAAAATAAAAGCGACTGAAAATTTGAAATTTGTTATGTGGAGGGTAGAAAACATTGTGGGAAAAGGAGAAAATGCTGGTTACCAGCATTTTCTCCTTTTCCCACAGTGTTTTCTAAAGGCCTCTTTCTTAGCGTCGTCAAAAGTAGGGGTTGTGTGGTAATGGGTTAAAGCATTCTCTCAAAGGATCGGACAAACACGTGATCTTTAAAAAAAGTTTATATTCTCAAAATCAAAGAATAGAATACAATAAGTGGTGTTATAAATAAAGGACACATAAAGATAAATCGGCACTTCTGTAAACATCAAATGGGCTATAACTACTAGACGACAGCATTTTAGGCTGGAGCAGACACAAAGCATTTGCAGACGACAGATTAATTGAACCCAATTAACAATTTTTTGTCTTTTAACTTATTACCAAACGACAATATTTTAGGCTTGTCCAAATCGAAAGCATTTGCAGACGACAAAATAAAAATGACTAAAAATTGTAAATTTGTTTTTTGAAGGGTAGAAAACATTGTGGGAAAAGGAGAAAATGCTGGTTACCAGCATTTTCTCCTTTTCCCACAATGTTTTCTAAAGGCTTCTTTGTCAGGGTCGCTAAAAGTAGGGATTAAGTGGTAATGGGTTAATGGGCTAGAAAATATTGTAGGAAAAGGAGAAAATGCTAGTTCCAGCATATTTTTTCCTCTCATGTTTTCAAAAGGCTTCTTTTGCAAGGGTCGTTTAGTAAAAGGTTAAACAAAATACGGAATGTTTTTCATGTCGTAAAACATATTTTAATCTTCAAATAAAATTGTGGCATTATTTCGATTAGTACATGATGTTCATTTCGGCGTTTTGTTTACTGAAGTACTTAGCTTTTTAATTTCATATCATGGATTTGTCCTGTTGTATTACTTTATGTCGAACTTTTCTTTACATGGGTTGTTTCTTCTTCTTCTTCTTCTTCTTCTTCTTCTCCTCCTCCTCCTCGTCCGCCCTTAGTCTGTTTCTTCTTCTTATTCTTATTCTTCTTCTTTTTCCTCTTTGACTCTCCGTGACTCCAGGATAGCGATGGGGGCGCCATCTTCGCGAGCCAAGGTTACGATCACTACGTGGATCTTACCTTGGCAGATATCCACGTGGGTTTCCATGTTTACCTTCTATTCGAAAGGTAGCGACCTTTTTCTATTTCTATCAAAGATGAAATGCTACGAACGATTTCATTCGTTGCAGTTAGAGCTGGCAGCATCCAATGAAAAAGCGTATCGGGGGAATGTAAAATCAAGCTCGATCCGCCAAGGGTAGAGTAGCGTAATGAATCGTCACCTTGGCTTGCGAAGATGTGGGGGTGCAGTAATGGGTAAAAAAAATTACCACAACAGATATTTAAAGGCTTTTACTAAACAAAAAAAATAAAATTTGTCCAAATTGAGAACACTTTTCTACAAAAGAATAAAAGTAATTAAAAAAATCGAGGGTATATTGGGAAATAGAAGAAATATTGTAATCAGCATTTCCTCCTTCTTCACGTTTTCAAAACTCACTCCTAAAGCGTCGTAAAAATTTGGGAATTTTTAGGTTTTAAAGTGTTAAACCTTCACTACCCAATCCGAGGTTTTCAACGACCTTTAGAAAAAGGCCTTTTGTAAACATTGTGAGAAAAGGAGAAATGCTGATTTGTTTTCTTTTTCCCCACAATGTTATCTATTTCAGAAAAGTATCCCACTATATAAACCATTTCTAATTTGTCGTCTGCAAATGCTTTCAAGCCTCGGAAAAAAATCGGCTGAGTCCGGGATCGAACCAGCCAACCCCTGCTCTCAAGTCTTTTGCGCTACCGAATGAGCTACAGGGGCTCGGCACATTCAACAAGAGAGTCAACAAACGATACCCCCAAATAAATTTTCGTAATTTCATCGGGGGGGGGGGGAGTTAAAGAAATTTACTAGCTTGCCATTTTTCACAGTGGGTTTTCACCTTTTATGTTATTTACAATACGTGAACTTATGCCGGAGAGTTTCACATTGTTAAAAGTTTCAATGCGGTCCATACATGGAAAATTGACATGTCTTAGTTAGTGGATTAGGTGAAATGGGTGTACTTTTATGGGGGGAAAAAGTAGATATTTCAGTTTTGAACTAGTCCAAATTCGAAGCATTTGAAGATGACAAATGAAATGAATCTTGAAAGAAGATATTTGTGTTTAAATAGGTAGAAAACATTGTGGGAAAAGAAGAAAATGCTGGTAACACAGCATTTTCTTCCTTTTCCACAATGTTTTCAAAAACCCTTTACCTCTGGGTAATACTCGGGTTTTATGTGGTAAGCGTTAATTAGAAAGACATTGTATAGGCAAATTTACTTCAGGTACACGCTAAAAATTTCGGTTTTTACGGGGTAGTGTTGAAATATTGGGTGTTTTTTTTTTCAAAACCGGATTTTATGACTTCGTTATATTCTGTCAGGTGTATAACTTTAATGCATACATCTATACTTCGTAAATAAATGTACATGTGGAGATAGAAGGGTGATTTCAGTGTAATATATATAGTTTTCATGTGATTTCAAGAAACGTGGTTCGAATTAAGGAAATGAGTGAACGTGAATATGATTATTGATTAGATGCACGATGATGATGGTGATGATTCAAGAAGGAAGTGATGGATAATGATTCAGATGAATTTGAGTATGAAAGTTAGTGTTCATGAGAGGATGTGAGGATATACATAGATAAATGTACACGAGTTCGATATGTTACATTTACTAGCTTGGCATGAAGGTAGTACAGGTACATGTATTTGTGTGGGGTTGTTGTTACTTTCGGTCCAGTTTTGTTGTTGTTTTCAAAATTGGCATTGTTTGGGTGTTCCTATTGTTGTTTCTCTTTTTGGTTAGCGTTGGTTTAGTCTGTTGTAAATAATTTGGGGACATTTGTGGGACAAAAGAAAATAACACGAAACATGTTTTCCATTGACATAAAAGTTTACTGAAACTGCACCAAGACAAGTTCCATGGTTCCTGATGCAGTTAAGGTTGTCACAAGGCCGTCGGAATTTTCGGCCGAAAATGAAAAATGGCAAGACCAATTTTCGAAAAGAATGTGTAATATAAACCTCAAAAAATGCGCCAGAATGAGTCAGAGAGCGTCTTTTTTTCAAATTTTTCCGGGGGAGCATGCCCCGGACCCCCTAGCATGGCTTAAATGCGTAATACAAACCTCAAAAAATGCGCCAGAATGCACCAGGGAGCGTCTTATTTTTCAAAAGATTTTCCGGGGAAGCACGCCCCAGACCCCGCTTAGCATGACTTAAATGTGTAATATAAACCTCAAAAAATGCACAAGAATGCACCAGAGAGCGTCTTATTTTCAAAATTTTGGGGGGAAGCATGCCCCCGGACCCTCCAAGCATGGCTTTGCGACTTCGTCGCTCGCCATACTGGCCGAACCAAATGAAAATTCCTTCCGACGGGCCTGTACAGTCACGAGTGTGTTCACTACGTTTTTGGACACAGATGCACCTGCACCGCTGCAACATTTTTTCTTGTATATATATGTAATGCTAGAATGGCATCTTGAAAACAGGGCAAAAATATATGCATAACTACAGGTATACTCTCAGAGTGTATTAGCTATTGTTTCCCCCAACTCTGTTGCTCTCACTGGTATATACATGTGCATGCATGCATCGAATATTCTAAGAACTTTTGGGCTTGTTTAAGCCACAGTGGCTGTAATTTTGAATTTATTTTTCTCTTGTCAATTAATATTTTGGCCTTTTTTCGCACCAGTACCACGGGACAAATAATAATTAATAACAGCCACTACCGACTTAATCGTAAGGTTGAATGGTCATTTGACATACATTAAACTAACCAACTGAGAAGTTTTAATTCAGGTCAGCCTGCACCAACTACGCTTTAAGCCCCCTTTTCACAGTACATGACTCAAAAATAAGCGCTCCAAACTACAGTAAAATAGCCTAAATCTGACACTTTCAAGATGTGTATAGTTTCGTTCGTAATTTCAAAGATTACAAATATTATTACGATCTTGAATTTCGCACACTGATGTAAATTAAATAGAAAATTATTGGCCGTGTCGTTTCTTTAGATTTTAGAATGTTTACTCGGTTGCAATTTAGGCAGTACTCTCTTCACTCTTTACATAGCAAAGAAAAAATAGTAATAATAAAAATGAAACTCACACAAAAAGTCATATACCAGACTTTTTGCTGACAACAAACTCAAAGAATCTAAAATATTGGTTACGCCTGTGAAAGAGTAGAAAACGTCGTGGGAAAAGGAGAAAATGCTGGTAACCAGCATTTTCTCCTTTTCCCACGACGCCTTTCAAAAGCCCTCGTCTTCACAGTCCTATAAACAGGGAATTGAGAAGTCATCAAATGCTTTTAAAATCAAAATCTTTAATGGTAACAAAATTTTCTTAAAGGGAATTAAATTCATTTCCACGTAACCTCGAGTAAATAACGACCGTGACGAAGAAGGCTATGGAAATCGTTGTGAGATAAGGAGGAAACTTTGGTAACCAGCATTTTCTCCTTTTCCCAGAAGCAAGTTTCGGTGTTTAAACCATGTTTGACTTGACGACAGAAAATGCTCCAGCCTAAAAGTTTGTCGTTTGATAAAGATTGATTGATTGATTGGTTAATTGATAGGTTGGTTGATTGATTGATTGGTTGATTGATTAGCTGGTTGATTGCTTAATTGATGTTTGATGCTCTGAATACGGACCATCCTAAAAGTTTGACGGTTGGTAAAGATTGATTGATTGATTGATTGATTTGTTGGTTGATTGATTGATTGATTGATTGATGTGTGATGTTGTTTCCAACATTATTTTAGTCATATTGCGGCGGCCAGTGCACCTATCCATGCTTTCCTGGAGGCTCTTTTTATCACTACCTCGCTAAATTTCTTTCTAAGCCACTGGCTGCTTTCCAACGTATCTATCATCGAAACAGTAGTCAGCGGTGGGAGAGGAATTATTCCTGTTGCAGTGACTATCATCAACCCTCGGAAAGAAATTGGCCGAGCCAAGGATCGAACCAACGACCCCCTGTCCTGCACGTTACCGACTGATCTAGCAGGGCTCGGCAGGTAAAGATTTTGTCAGTCTACACGGACTAGGTTATCGGAGTACGTCTACGTGTAGAGCCTAATTTACTGTATGAGGATCTGGCAAAAGAGCTGTAAACCCATACCGTCGGTTTGCTTCAAAAACCTCGTAACTACAGCTTGAAACAAGCTGTAGTTACGAGGTTTTTTAAGTAAACCGACCATGGCCAACTTTATCATGCAAATCAAACCCGGTAACTGTTATTTGACCGCTATGTAAGCCAATTAAATTATGAGAGTTTGATCCCTTTTGGCCGTGAAATCGATCACATACGGAATTATATATTGACTGGCGATCTGTACAAACCCTTTGCACTTATAACCCGAATTTCGCGCTTCGAGTGTAGAGGGTTTCAATTTATTGGAAAACAACTCTGCGGGATATATGGGGTTGTAAATTACTGGGGTACCAAAATTTGTAGGATTTGTTTTCCTTTCAGGTCTTGCAGTTTGATCTACCTCAAATTTTACCGAAAGCACGCGTTTGAAAAATTATGGTCAGCTATAGAAATGCTTTTGACCAGCATTTGCTCTTTTTCAAGCAATGTTGTCATGCCTTAATTGATACAAATTGAATAATTTGAGCCATATTTATTGTGTTGTCTACAACTGCTTTAAATATTGGTACAGTCATACATTGCCAGTCCCTGAAGAGTTAAAAAAAAAAAAGAAAAATATCCGCAGTACAAGTTTCTTATGATGAGGCTAAAGCCGGGGGAGGAGCGCGACACGAACGCTCGAAATGTAACAGCACATATGTTTACTGCATCTTTGGAATTTTATCTCTGATTTTTTCATCATAATTTTGAATTCAATCTCTGATATTTTTATTGATTTATCAACAAAAATGGTACAATAGTAAAAATACTTCGGTTAGATATATTTCTGAATAGCTAATATAGCTAACAAAGTTAAGGATATTATGAAGAGGCTTCTCTTGTTACAATGTTTTTGAAAACATTAATCTCCAACCTGTTGCATAGAGCTATTACATAGTCAACAGACGGCATTTTATTGTAATTGTTTTGCATAGCATCGTCACAAATACATGTACGTAAATGTATATTAGGCTGGGGAAAGTGTGTTGGTAGATCAGCCCACACAGGTATTGTCTGATCTATCATACACAAACCAACCGTATACAAATTATATTTTTTAACCTTTATGTTCAATAGGTCAGTTCTTTTTAAAATAATTTCGTCATTTTTTAGAAGTCAGTGGTTTTGTGAGCACACGGTAAACATAAATCAGCCTGCACAACATTGTTGGAAAATCAAAATTATCTTCAGGGAGGTCAGAAAGCTTATTTATTGTTCTTGAATATGGCGTAGTTTTCAGTCATTTAGAAAATACAGTTTTAGCCCTTTTTACACCTTTTTTAAAGCAACTATCGTATTTTCTTTCTTTTTCCCTGATCGTTTGCATTGTGCCGGAGTTCTCCGATAATGACCGAGTCTCACTGTTAGATAAGACGCCTATCGGGTATCTTGATTGGTGTTACGTAATGGTATACATTGATACATTGATACGGGGTAATCGGAAAGAACGTACATGTATCAGGAAAAAAAATCAGACTTCTTTAGGGAGAGGAACCATATAAGCTTTGATGCTTTCGTTTCAATCCTTTTCGCAATACATGTTGTTGTAAATGAATGATGTTAGTATATTTAATAAATTAAAACTAAATGTTTAAACAAAGATCATATTTTTTTTTATGAGATTATTTGTAAGGATTTAAAGTCAAGTTTAAGAAGATCTTGTATAAGGAAGTCCAATTTGCCGCCTTCTCTCTTTAGCTCTTTACTTGCAAATGTGTGATGATTAATGCATTTTCAAAAGTATTTTATGGCGACAGTTCACATATTCAAATTTCCTCGCTATTTTCAATCTGATCACATGTATTTTCTCCCTCTCATGTGTTTTCAAAAGTCAATAATTTAAAACCTTTTCCCATATGGAGAACTTTTTGACTTCACCAACTTAGAAAAAAAGCAATTTCAGAAAATAAATCAAATGTAGCTAAATTGATATTCTTCACTTTAAAAGAGTAGAAAACATTGTAGGAAAAGGAAACAATACTGGATACTGGTATTTCTCCTTTTCTCACAATGTTTTCAAAAGGTTTTATGCAGGACCGTTGAAATTCGGGAGTGTGCTGTACGGGTCACATCAATACTCTCAAAACGCAAATTGTTTTCTGCTGATTTTAGTCACATATTGATATTGATACGTCAATTTTTTTAAGCCAAAAGAATTTCGACACATAAAATAAAACCGATTCGGCCCAGGATCAGACTGCTTGTTTTGTACAGTTTGTTACTGGTCTATTGACTGCATAATTACTATAATGATCCAATAGTACAACAAATTCAATCTTCTTTAGAAATAAAGAAAAAAGAAATAAATAAAAATGCAATTCAAAGAAATTTATGCTAACTAAATTAAAATTATTTTCCAAAAAGAATTAAAAAAGACGATACTGGGAAAATAATGGTTTTTACAAATCTCTTAAAAGTTTTCACTGATGCAAATAATATACACGTACATGTATAAAAATGATTAATACAGTCATTATATATTTGGACAATGTGTAAAAACAGGATCCAGGTTTAAAAAAACAATACAGACAAGGTTATCATGTCATCAGTTCTTATCTTCCCTTTATCCGTTGCTAAATCTTTTCACCCAGTCTTAAAATCTCGCTTTGCTCGATACTGCATTTTTTATACAAAAATTAACGATAGTGTCGTTTTTAAACTAAAATGGACGCAAGATGTCAATTTCACAAATGTAAACGAATACTTTGATCATAATCACAACAAAACATAGAATACTTCAAGACGTTATAGATTTTTTGCTTGCAATTCATTTTTATGTTATTTAGCGTCAAAAACGGCGCAAGAGCAAATTTCTTAAACCTTTATATAGAAATAAGAAGGAGAATGGGTCAGTAACTTTAAATCAAAATGGACGCAACTTCCCATTTTGCTACAGGAATTAAAATTATATTAATGTAAAGTAGAGATATTACAGAATACTTCACGACGTTATAGATTTTAATCATTTTAGAAGAAAAATGTGTTTTAGTCGATCAAAAAATTTTCCCTTCTGAATCCTATATGACAGGCCGTTATCGGAAATCCTTTCGGACCAGATAATCGATAAGTTCCAAGGAGAGTAACTCTTGCTCGACCTGCAGCTGAAAGTTGGGGATGATATCCTCCTAAAAGAGTGAAATGGAATTTTTTAGCCGACAGTGAACACTCGAATTTTGATGTTTCATATAGGTATTTAGTGAGGAAGATCCTTATTGGACAGCGAAGATCAAGATCAGACTGCACATTCTGTGCAGTCTGATCTTGATCTACATTGTCTGCGAAAGGTCAGTGAGTCGCGCTTAGCAGCTCAAGGGTTGATTTTATTGGTCCTTGAAATTTTAAAGTGAGATGATAAGAGCTATCCCAATTTCTAACCGTCTCAATTATTTACACACCACAACATTTTATTATATACGTAGAAATGTTTGCAATATGGGGGCGGCATCATTTTAGGCACTTTCTTTTTTTCATTTCTTTTTTAATTTTCAGAAAGAAAAATCAAACATTTTTTTTTTTTTACGGGAAGGGTGCAAAACAGCCCTTGCCACCCCAACCCACCAAACTCTTGTTTGTGGCAGGGCCTTTTTTCTGCTGGCACCCCTCTCTTACGTCTGCGCGTTTGTTAATTTTAACCCTTTCCCAAACAATCCCTGGTTTTTACGGGTCTGACTGAGTAGTAGCCTTTTGAAAACATTGTGGGAAAAGGAGAAAATGCTGGTACCCAGCATTTTCTCCTTTTCCCACAATGTTTTCTATCCTATCACAGACAGAAATCATCTTTTCAGCAAGAGTTAAATTGTTGTCTGCAAATGCTTTCAATTTGGTCTAGTCCAAAAATTTGTCGTTTGGGAAAGGGTTAAGTACTAGTGTTTGTGGCACATTTCTTGAATTATCTATATGTATAAGTTTTCTACGTTTCTACGTGGCCATGCGATAAGGCCTACAATTTTGTCGTTTGGTAATGAGTTAAAGTGTACATCAGATACCAGAGTATGTAGCATGAAAATTGTATTTGGAATAGCATAATTACAAGTTTCGGTTAAGAGTGCATGGGTTTTAATTTAATCGGATTTTTATTCATGATCGATTTAATAGGTGTTTTTAAGACGAAGTAAAATTGTTTTCCTTGTATAGTAAAGTTGTAGGTGTTAAAGTTTTATTTAAATTTGAGTACCTGTCAAATTTATAAAGTAAAATCCTATGCGAATTTGACATCTATAGGTTATAGGTTTTGTCGGGTGTTAAATATAAAAGGAAATTGAACTCATTATCTCCCGCTAGATGGCATTCTACAAGTATATACACAACTATCTAACTTGAGCATTCTGGGTACAGAAGCGGATTAATTTTTCAAAACAACAACCGTTACTTTGAATTTCAAAATGAAATAAACGTTTACTCAATGAAACACTTCTTGGTGCGATTCATTCAGCTATGATCAGCTAGCATGTAACCTATGCATCCGACATTTGTTTAACCCATTACCAAACGACAATATTTTAGACTGGTCCAAATTGAAAGCATTTTGTAGACGACAAAATAAAAGTGACTGAAAATTTGAAATTTGTTTTGTGAATGGTAGAAAACATTGTGGAAAAAGGAGAAAATGCTGGTTACCAGCATTTTCTCCTTTTCCCACATTGTTTTCTAAAGGCTTCTTTCTCAGGGGCGTCAAAAGTAGGGATTGTGTGGTAATGGGTTAAACAGCCCCCACCATCCTCGGATACCCCGGGGTCTCCCTATTTGCTATGCTACATCGACCCCTGGGACAATTAATTGAATTTCCCTCGCTTTACCGAATGCTGGCTTTTCATTGGTTCCATCATCATTTTGTGATGGGCGAGTGGACTGTACGCTATGATGTTTCGTATCGATTTTCGGCGGCTGATTCAAAGTTTTATTAGTCAATTGTCCCAGGGGTCGATGTAGCGTAGCAAATAGGGAGACCCCGGGGTATCCGAGGATGGCCCCCACATGCTTGGGTAATAGGCTAATAGCTTCGTTATAAGCCCTACTTTTCTCAGGTATCGGGGGAATGGGTGATGTGTCATAGCAGACTTTCCCAAAGATGTTATTTTTCAACAGGTTTTCTTTTTTTGTAGTCAGATGAAACCATACTATACGTTTATCTTATATCTACATGCAGATTTATATTTTGGAGAAAATAAAGCAGACGGAAAAAGAAAAGAATGTTCCCATTTAGATACTAATTTGTCAAATGACACCATACTTTACGTTTATCATATCTCTACATGCAGATTTCAAATTTCGACAAAAAGAAAAATTGCATGTCCACCCTTTAAAATTATGCTTCAAATGTGCACAGTTTAAAAAACATGGTAGTAAACATGATGGTCATGTGGGAAAGCAGTCAGTGGCTGTTGAAAGAGGAAAGCCCTACGGTCCCTGTACATACATGTACATTTAAATAGTTTAGCACCTTAAAGGTGGGTATTTTCACATCTCACCAAATTAAAAAGAACTATATATATACAACTGAAATTCATATGACAGTGATCATTTAGGGAAAGTAGTCAGTGGCTTGGGAAGGCAAATGAAGAAAAACTACACTGTCCCTATACATTTAAACAATTTTTCACTTTGATGTTCAAATCTTCTTATAACTACTCTTCAAAAGTGCCCTGTTATGCCATGGTAACCAACCGGATATGAGGGCTACCAGTGATGTCATTGGACATAAATCTGTCGCTCCTATCTCAAGCCCTTTAACTCATAATCCTTTGTATCAATAGCCCTGGTTGAAAGCCCTTTTGAAAGGCATTGAAGGAGAAGGAGAAAATGCTGGTAACCACCATTTTCTCATTTTCCTACGATGTTTTCCACTCTATCGGAGATAGACCCCATAATTTGAGCTATATTTGAATTGACCTAAACAAATGCTTCCAATATGGCAGTGGCTAAATTGGTTTCGTTTGGTAAAAGGTTAACGCTCGAATCTGATTAAAAAAGAATGTTCGACTGATACAATTTGAAAGAATTTTGCAGACGACAAATTGAGTATAACTGAAATGTTATTATGTGTTTTTACATTTACGGTAGAAACTACCTGTGAAAAAGAAGAGGGTGCTTGTTACCGCCATTTACTCCTTTTTAGTCGCCGCGCAGAATGCATCAACTTTTTCTTGTTTTCTACGATGTTGTCAAAAGCCTTTATCAAGGTTTTAAAAGACGCGTTCGTTTAGTAAAGGAGTATATAGCAACCTATCGCGAAATGAAGTTTTTATCGTAGTAGTATTCAGAAATTTCTCAATCGTCTGCCATGGCCCTTCACATCTAATGAAATGTAATTTTGAAATTTGAAGACATAATTTGCAAAATCAAAGTTAGTGTATCTATTTATGGTGTTGGGTTTAAAACGGTGTAAATCTGATAGTTCTTTGCCATTGCTGAGCCCCGGTGGCGCAGTCGGTAGCGTGAAGGACTGGAGACAAGGAGGTCAATGGTTCGGAATCCGAGCACGGCATTTTTCCCCCGAAGATTAATGATGGTCACTGCGACAGGATTCATACATCTGTCGAAGCTGATCATTGTTTTAATTAGTAACAGCAGTCAGTGGGAAAGCAGCCATTGGCTTAGGAGGAATATTGTGTAAAGTACTTGTAAAGGTAAGACCAGGAAAGTATAGAAAGGTGCAGTGGCCGCCGAGATATAACTGCAAAAGTGGAACATTGCGTTTAACACCATACAAACACACAATGGTCTTTCTTTTTACTAGCTCTGCTGTGTGTGAAGAAAAATTTCCAGGTTTTTGGCCTATCAATCAATCAATCAATCAATCAATCATTTGCGTCACTTTGCGGAATAATCACGGTCTTTTCTTGATCCTGTTTCTTAACCCATACCAAACAACAGTATTTTAGACTGGTCCAAATTGAAAGCAATTGCAGACGACAAAATAAAAGTGACTGAAAATTTGAAATTTGTTTTGTGAATGGTAGAAAACATTGTGGGAAAAGGAGAAAATGCTGGTTACCAGCATTTTCTCCTTTTCCCACAATGTTCTCTAAAGGCTTCTTTCTCAGGGGCGTCAAAAGTAGGGATTGTGTGGTAATGGGTTAAGGTATTTGCTACAAACTCTGGCTTGGTTTAAATTATCAAAAGGAAAACAAGTGCCAACAGAGCAAGTGACCCTGACTGTGATTTGCACACAGTTATGCCCCATTCCAAATAATGTTGGTTCTTGTTTATGTGCTGTAAGTCTATAGCCAAATAGTGAGAAAGTCGGAAAGGTCTTTCCTCAACATTTTTCCCATAATTTGAGATATTCGGACCAATCATAGGTTATCAACATTTTTTATATTTTCTTTGGTAACTTTTCCTTATTTAGTGTAAACCTTTTGGTTTTACGCCTTGGAAATGTTTTACAAAAACAAACACTGATTCGAATGGAGAAAGCATTCTGTTAAAAGATGATCTGTGAATGGTTTGCTATTACCGAGATGTTTTGTCGCCACCCTAAATATGCATTCTGTTGCTAAGGAACCGTTAAGGAAGAGATTAAGTGTGAGATCACAAAGTTCTGTGGAACTGGACGCTACAAAGTTATTGGAACTTTTGACTGCAGACGACAATAAAACTGAGAATGACACGGACGTGAAAATTACCCGAAAATCTTTGTCAAAAATAAAAAAGGATTTAAATCTGACGGAAGAGGAGCTCGATATAATATTCGAAGCTCTAGATTCGGACGAAGATGGAATCATCACGGCGTCAGAACTTCGGGAAAAGAGCCATTCAGACAATTTCATGGTGTTTGAGAAGTGCCCGGATGAAGTTGAAGTACTTCCACAGTTGTCAGAGGATTTGACTTTGCTCGATGCTGATTGGTCAGTATTTAGACAAAATGTGTTCCTTTCCTCCAAGTTTTACACGAAATTGGTTTAGTATGTAAACCAGTCGATTTCACAAAAAATAGAATTATTAAATTGGCAGCTTTTACCGCGATGTAACAACACATTGTCAGACAAAAATCGTATCCATACTTCGGAAAAATATGAATTGAAGCCTACATTTTCAATTCCGAATACAATGTATTTTATTTACAGTCGCTACTGGAGGTGGGGGCTGCGAGCAGCGAGACAAAAACAGTGAGAGAGAGAGAGAGAGAGGGGGGTGGGGGAGCAGACAGAGCCAGAGAGAAACAATTCTTTTATCGAAATCAAATGTTTGCTTTCAGGTAAACAACCTTATATTTACGTCGGATAGTTAGAGATCATCTGCACATTTTCACGCGATCTTTTCCCAGCTGTTCACCATGATATCTGTTCTTAAATCCTTAGACCCGTAATTTCCTTTTCCGGTGCCACTATTTCACCTTATTACCACCTAGGCACTAAAAAGGGCATGGAACACGCGAAAAAGTGTCGTCTCGGACTAGCCTGTGCAGTTAGGGCAGGCTCATTCGAGGCGGCACTCTCCGTTATTATGCAATTTTCTTTTTTTACGCGAATCTACTGCAGGACAAAATCTAATGTAGTTATAAGGTGTCATCTCGGATCAGCCTGCGCGGACTGTGTAGGCTGATCCAAAACGATACTACGCAAATGTTCGATTTTCCTTTCTTGCGTGTTATTCCACACAATCCCGAGTTTTCATGACCCAGAGCCGAGAATGATCTTAAAAACATTGTGGGAAAATGAAAAAAAAAGTTGGTTCCTAGGCTTTCTCTCCTGTCCCACTGTGTTTGCTATCCAATCAAAGGCGAAAATAATCATTTCAGCTACATTTTGTGGCCTCAAATGCTTTGACTTTGGTCTAGTTCAATATTATGCCGCTTCTTAAAGAGTTAAGTTCGTTTGTCAGACAACTGGCGACCAAGTTAAGGGTCTCAAATACAAATATATTGATGTAAGTGAGTCATGTTTTGTTCTGTGACACTTTTTGCAATTACAACATCAGGCAAATAAATCTGTCTTTATTATTGCTTGTGAAGAAGAACGAGAAGAAGAAGCACAAGAACAAGGAGTAACTTAGTAAGCTGACACGATTGGTGTGATAAAGAAAAATTGTAAAATGAGGAAAAATGAAAAAAAACCCTCAGTAGACGAGGCCTTTGAAAATATCGTGGGAAAAAGAGACCAGCTTGAGACTAGCAATCTGTCTAATTTTCCACTCCTTTAACCCTTTCCCAAACAATCCCTGGTTTTTACGATCCTGATATAGGGGCCTTTTGAAAACATTGTGGGAAAAGGAGAAAATGCTGGTAACCAGCATTTTCTCCTTTTCCTACAATATTTTCTACGCTGCTGGAAACAAATTTCAATTTTTTAGTTAAATCTATTTTGACGTTTGCAAGTGCTTTCAATTTGGACCAGTCTAAAATTTTGTCGTTTGGTAAAGAGTTAAATGTTATTATCAGAGCAAAAACTCGTCATTTGTGGCACATTTATTTCTAATAGATCTACCATTCCAAACTTTCGTTTCTGGTAAAGAATTAAGGTTGCCTAACAAAAGCATCTGTTCGCCATTCAAAGTTTACCCCGATATAAGTGACACATGGATGACAGATTAGAAAATCATTGCTGCATTAAAATAGTTAAATTTATAAAAATTTTCTTGATTGATTCATAAAGGAAGCCGTGAGAATGCTTTTCTCAACGTATGTCTGTTTGACAGTTGTTGAAGATTGAATTTATTGCTCTCTATTTCATTACATAATTGCTCTGTACTCTAACAAAGAGAGGCTTTATTAATAATCTAATAACTATTATCAAGTAATTATTGCCTGCAGATGTTTGATGGCGCCTAAATTTAACCGGTTCACGATATACAGCCAGGTATATATGTTTAAGGCATCCCGTTTTGCTCTCAGAGTTTGGCAATCATGTGAGGGTAAAAAGTGATCTTAAAACACAATGGAGTTAAAAACGTTTAAAGATTGCTCAGAAAACAACAAGGATGTTATATTACATGAAGACTGGGTTGTTATTTCGAATGAATGTACATCGGGTAGATCTACATGTTGTGCTAGTTCTAAATTTAGAGAAAGGTACAATTATATATACTGTTATTTACCTTCATTAGATCCTACTTAAAACTAGAGGAAGATGTTTGTTTGAAAACGACTTTCGTAAAAGAAAATATGGAGATTTTTTCCTCTACAACTGTTTTCTGACATGTCGAATACAGCACTATCATTTTAAATAGCCCCAAGCAACTAGTTGCAGGACCTGTGCGTCCTTCTTTAAAGTTGGCCTCTAGGCCTGCATAAAGTTCTTTAGAAAGGGACCAACATTTACACGAAGTGAGGAGTCAAGGGCTACATTTGGTCTTGATCGGTAATAAACAATGTAGCCCCATTTCGCGTTAGTGAGTCCGTCTTTTACTTGTCGAGTCGTTTTGTTTTTGAACAAATCGCGGTATGAGAACAGTATCAGTCGAAGTCAATCTTTCTTCGATTGGTCAATATGAGCCAATCAAAACATTTAAATGCAAATTAGGAATTCGTACTCATGCAATGACAACCCCTTCCTGCAAACATTCGTTGAAGTTAGAAATCGACGCGAAAGCATTGTATATTGAAAGTGAATTTCTCTTTTTTCTACATCATTTTAAAGAGTGGTCTGCATAAGGTACATGTATGTACATTGATAAAGTCTTTACTCTTTATCAGACAACATAACTGCACTTTACATAGACTTGTTCAAAATTGAAAGCATTTGCAGACGACAATTTAAATGTAGCTCAAATGACTTTTCTTCATAATGGCAGAAAGTATTGGAGGAAAAGAAGAAAATGGTGGTTACCAGCATTTTCTCCTTTCACACAATGTATTTCATATACTTTTTCTAAGGGTGGTCAAAAGTCAGAATTATGTGTTATTAAAGGATTAAATGTGTTTTCTTTTTTCATCGACAGCCAGGAACAAGTGTGTGAACTCTACCAGCAGTTACATCATTCCAGCGGGTCAGAATTACTAGAGCTGTTTGAAAGTGTAATACTCGGTGTATTGAAAGATCTTCGCCAACATCAAGTGGAAAATGAACGCCTTGAAAAGTCGTACAAGCGGTATGATGCTCCTAATCTTGTTAAAATCTGTGATGTATTACATCAATCAAGTCATCACATATCTATAGATCTATAACCCATTACCACACAGCAACATTTTAGATCTATCCAGATTCAGGGATCTTATATATATATATAAGATCCCTGCCAGATTGGAAGCATTTGTAGACAATTTCAAAGTGGCTCAAATGGTGTGATTTTGCTTTGACAGGGTAGAAAACTTTGTGGGAAAAGGAGAAAATGCTGGTTACCGACATTTTCTCCTTTTCCCACAATGTTTTCAAAAGGCTTCTTCCTCAGGGATGTCAAAAGTAGGGATTGTTTGGTAAAGAGATAAAATCCTTTTCGTCTAACGACCAGCGAAATGCAGAGGTAGAATCCTTTGACAAGCAGAGAATTTAAAAATGGCAAAAAGTTTGACCAACATCAGCCTGCACAGACGGACTGTGCTGATTGACAGAAGTCAATACTTTTTGCTGATGCACTGAACTGCCTTTACAGATGGCATCACTCACATGTATTTTGGTCAACTGCCTTTATCAAGAGGAAAAAAAAATGATTCAAACTGGTTTTTCTTTCTAGACAAAGGCCCATAGTCAAAATACTGGTACTAAAAATAGTTTTCTAATTTATATGGTATATTGTTCTTGTTGTCTGGCATGTCATATTTTTCGAAGATTTAACCTAAATTATATGATGCATCACCCATTCCCTGATACTTGGGAAAAGTAGGGCTTATACCAAAGCTAAACCCAAGCCTGTAGGGACTTTTAATAAGCTGCTGGTGTACAGGTTACCTACTAGCTGATCAAAACTGAATAAATCGCACCAGGTAGCGTTTTACTAAGAAAACATTCATTTTTATTTTGAAATTCAAAGTAACGGTTGTCGTTTTAAAAAATTACTCTGCTTGTTTTGAAAAATTACTCCGCTTGTGTACCCAGAATGCCCATATTAGATAGATGTGTATTTGTAGAATGCCATCTAGCGGGAGATAATGATGTTGTACTTAAATTCTCTTTGGAACCATTTCTGAGGGCTGAATGAATTCTGTTTTATTGACTTGCACATGATCCCTACTTTCTTGGTGAACAAATATTCCTTGCATGGGTAGCAATGTGCATTAACACAAAATTTTAGACATGTCCACATTAAAAGCATTTGTAACTCAACTAATAATATGTGGTTGAAACGCTTGGTTTGATCTCTGAAAGGTTAGAAACAATGGGATTGATATCTGAAAGGTTAGAAAACATTGTGGGAAAAGGAGAAATCCTGGTTCTTACCACCTTCTGCATGAGTAGCAATGTGCATTAACACAAGATTTTAGATGTGTCCACATTAACCCATTACCACACAATCCCTACTTTTGACGACCCTGAGAAAGAAGCCTTTTGAAAACATTGTGTGAAAAGGAGAAAATGCTGGTTTACCCACAATCTTTTCTACCCTTCACAAAACAAATTTCAAATTTTCAGTCAGTTTTATTTTGTCGTCTGCAAATGCTGTCAATTTGGACAAGCCAAAACTTAGTCGTTTGGTAATGAGTTAAAATAATTTGTAACTAACTAATGAAATGTGGGTCAATCACTTGGATTGATCTCTTCTTCTTTATTGGCAATGTTTTCAAACAGCCTTGTAAAAAGAGCCATAAATACTCAGGATAGTTTGGTAAAGGATTAAAAATGGTAACCATAATTTGGAACTTTTTCTCCAGAGAAAAAGAACAGCATGAAAGACACATGCGTCAGATGGAAGACGAGATGGAAATACAGATGCAGCGAGTTGAGGAAAGAGTGAGAAAAAGGGTAATTATTAACTCTTTACGGGACAATCCCAAGTTTTAACGACCTTGAAGGAGAAGGCTTTTTCAAACATTGAAGGGAAAGGAGAAAATGCTGGAATGCAGGATTTTTTTCTTTTTCGCACGCTGTTTTCTACTCTGTCAAAGACAGAATTCATCATTTTAGTAACAATTTTTGTCTGCAATGCTTTCAATTTAGAACAGTCTGAAATATTGTACATTGATAACAGGGTAACTCCATACAAGATAACAAAATTTTAGACTTGTCAATAAGCATTTGGAGATGACAATTTAACCATAGATCAAATGATTTGCTTTGACTTTTAACCCTTTACCCCATGAGGCATTTCTATGGTATCTCGAATTGACCGTAAATAACAGCAAGGATGAAGCAGTTTCTTATGTGTATATGACACCTTTTGACAGCATAGAAAACATTGTGACAAAAGGTGAAATTGCTCGTGATGAGCAATTTCACCTTTTGCTACAATGTTTTCCAAAGGCTCCTACAAGCAATGCATAGAAATGAGTATCTATGGAGTAAAGGGTTAACACATTACCAAATGACAATAATTTAGATTTGTCCAAATTGAAATCATTTGCAGACAACAAAATAACAGTAACTGAAAATTCAAATTTGTTTTGTGAAGAGTAGAAAACATTGTGGGAAAAGGAAAAAATGCTGGTTAGCAGCATTTTCTCCTTTTCCCACAATGTTTTCTAAAGGCTTCTTTCTCAGGGCCATCAAAAGTAGGGATTGTGTGGTAAAGGGTTGAATGATTTTCTCCTTTTCAGAGATTGTTTTCAAAATCTGTCTACCTCATGGTTCGCTTTTGTTAAGGATGAAAAATATTTGAAAGTTTGTAATTGCAATGATTGTAACAGGAGGAAGGCAAAGAAGATCACTGTTTATCTATGTGTCAGATCGATACATTGAGAAAACTCTGTCAATTGTAGGACCTACATATACCCTCATTACAACACTAGTACTGGATAGGAAAATGTCTAAGATTGATCTTCATTTCAATAATAATATGGTACATTGTTAGTTGTATGGTCAGGTGGCAGGGGACTTGGAAACTTGTTCACAGCTATGGTGAATCATGTTGGCCCGAGCCGAAGGCGAGGTGGCAATATGATTCAACACAGTCATGAACAAGTTTCAAAGTTTTCCTGCCAGCTCATTGTACAACAAATTTATTATACTGCAAAGTTTCACCCATACAAAGCGTGTCAATTGAAATTTTCCTGTTTTATAATATCATGAATCAAGTATGCTAAAAAAAAACAGAAATTCCCTTCTGAGTGCCCCAATTCAATGAAAACTGATGTCACTGGAAGCTGACGTCATAAAAAATTTGGAGTTTGGTGCATAAATGTGCAGTGTGGTGATTGATCAATGCCACCATTTTTGATGTTGTGTTGTAAGTGTAGTGATGTTTATGGTGCACTCAAAAGGGAAACTGGCTTTACATGGTTTTTGCAAGGGTACATGATATATATGTTCCCGGCAATTGTTAACCAATAACATCACAAGAAATTTCTTTGCAGTATAATAAAACATGTATTACAGACATTCCTAAGGAATCGTTTAAATATCTTTTTTCATAGATATGCTTTGAAATGACTTGTGATCTTTGTTTATGATGTTTTATAGGAACAAGAAAAGACAGAAAATGAGAAAGCGGAGATGCGAGACAAAGTCCAGGAAGAAATCAACATGCTGACACAAAATCTGAAGCGTCTTCAGCAGGTACATCTACTTTGATTTTTAAGCAGATAAGAGCATTTTAGACTTGTTAATGTAGGAAGTCTTTGTACTTGACAAGTTTAAAGTTAAAGAAGGTTAGATATTAAATATTTTGCTATATTTCACCCAATTTATGCTCCCTTCCTAATAATAGCACTTACTTTACAAATATAGTTACATGTACTTACTGCAGAGGGCTCTGGACAACCTCCACCCACACTTACCTTACTTTGACTTTGACCAATAGAGTAACAAACTTCCAAATGCAAGACAAGCTGCAAACACAGACTGACAAAAATTATTGATGACAGATATTTCATCGATGAATTTGGCAATAGGGCATCCATATAGTCTTAACCCTTTACCACACAATTATATTGTAGACCTGTCGGATTTGAAAGCATTTGCAGGTGACAATTTCGATATGGCTTAATGATGCAATTTTTGTTTGATGGGTGGAAAACATTGTGGGAAAAGGAATGTTTTCTGACGGCTACTTCTTCAGGGTTGTTAAAAGTCGGCATTGTGTGGTAAAGGTTAATAACTACATTACAGATGTCATTATTACCTGACTATCTGATATACATGCCCTTCCAATAACATTATAAACTTCCAGAAAAACAAGATTTTTCAACTAACTTGCTAAAGCTTAAAGAAAATGAAGTATCAAAGATCAGTGTCCCCTATAGTATTTATGCTGTTTAACTCTTTACCAAACGACAAAATTTTAGACTGGTCCAAATTGAAAGCATTTGCAGACGACAAAATAAATGTGATTAAAGAATTGAAATTTATTTTGGGAAGGGAAGAAAACATTGTTGGAATAGGAGAAAATGCTGGTTACCAGCATTTTCTCCTTTTCCCACAATGTTTTCAAATGGCTTGTTTTACAGGGGTGTTAAAAGTCGGGGTTGTGTAGTAAAGAGTTAATGTCCAGATTGGCCGTAAATTTGATATTTTGCGTTAATACAGGAGTTCTTCAAATGGTGATTGCTTTGTAGTCTGCAGTGACTGAAAAACAGATCAATAAATGGGTATGACATATATCCCAGTTTGTGCTACTAGTAAAATACCCTACTTACTCTACAATATGACAGCACTTAACCCATTACCACACAATCCCTACTTTTGACGCCCCTGAGAAAGAAGCCTTTAGAAAACATTGTGGGAAAAGGAGAAAATGCTGGTAGCCAGCATTTTCTCCTTTTCCCACAATGTTTTCTACCCTTCACAAAACAAATTTCAAATTTTCAGTCACTTTTATATTGTCGTCTGCTAATGCTTTCAATTTGGACCAGTCTAAAATAATGTCGTTTGGTAATGGGTTATACTTTGTGAAACAGGCTATGAAATAAGAGTGTCTGGTCAGTGTTTTGTATGGTGAGTTAATTAAGTAAAATATGTTACACATATTAATGTTTTAACTCCTTACCACACAATCCTGACTTTTAACAACCTTGACAAGGACACCTTTTGAAAATATTGTAGGAAAAGGAGAATATGCTGGTAACCAGCATTTTCTCCTTTTCCCACAATGTTCTCTACTCTTCACAAAACGAATTTCGAATTATCAGTCACTTTTATCTTGTCATCTGCAAATGCTTTCAATTTGGACAAGCCTAAAATATAGTTCTTTGGTAATGAGTTAAATATTTGCTTTACAGGAAGGACCAGATGTCAAAAACAAAGAAATTGAAGACCAGTTGATCCACTTGAAAGGTAAAGTCGAGGAAATGACCTTCACAAACCGTCAGCTGAAAAGTGAGCTAACAGATGCACAGACTAACTTGGCACTGGTGAAGAGTGACTATGCAACCATAAAACAACAGTATAACGAAAAGCTTCATGAGCTTGATATGTAAGTGGTACCATACTCTGACAAATTCCTTACAAAACAGTCCCATGATAACAAGATTTAGAGTGGCAGCAATTTCACTCTTTACCAAATGACAAAATTTTACACTAGTCCGAATTGAAAGCATTTGCAGACAACAAAATAAACATACATGTAGTTCAAAAATTGAAATTTGTTTTCAGGAGGGGTAGAAAACATTGTGAGAAAAGGAGAAACCAGCATTTTTTCCTTTTCCCACAATGTTTTTAAAAGGCTTCTATCTCAGGGTCGTAAAAACCAGGGATTCTTTGGTAAAGGGTTAAAAGACCTCAACCCTGCACCACATAAGCTTGTTTTTTAATGACCCTGCGTGACGCTCTGAGGAAAGACGGTTTAACATATCTCTTTTGTGCATTATACCAAATCATTACATGATTATGGATCCATGAAATCTGACGTAATCCCAAAGTAGAATGGTCCTTTTTATACAGAAAATTTACCAGTAGCAAAATGTTTGGACTTAGGTAATCCAGTGTGGACTGCGCAGACTGATATGGATGGATAATCTTTGCAGATTTATTACACCCTCTTTTCTAAAGAACATGACTCTAATTGTATAATTTGAGCAACATTAATTTCTATTCTTCATATGCTTCGAATATGGAAGATTGTAAAATTTGATAAAAGTTATTAACTTGCCCATTTCCATATTTACGTCTTGCTGAGACAGGGGATGACTTATAACACCAGTCCTCTGGTAGATCAGATTTTAAAGCATCTGAGTTTTGTGTGCAGTGTTGGTCTTTGTCCTCGTTTAAACTCATTACCAAACAACAAAATTTTAGGTTTTTCCAAATTGAAAGCATTTGCAGACGACAAAATATAAGTGACTGAAAATTTGAAAATTGTTTTGTGAAGACTAGAAAACATTGTGGGAAAAGGAGAAAATGCTGCTTATCAGCATTTTCTCCATTTCTCACATTGTTTTCTAATTGCTTCTTTCTCAGGGTCATCAAAAGTAGGGATTGTGTGGTAATGGGTTGAAGAAAACAGAGATGAAAGGTTGATGATGATGATGATGATGTTTTTCATAATTTAGGGAAAAAGAAGCCATATCAGACTATCAGAGGGAACAAGAAAATCTGACCAGGCAGCTGCATCTATTACAGTTAGTACCTATTTTCATTTTTCTTCTCTTCATGTCCCTACAAAATATTCTTTAATTTGAACACCTCCTAATGAAAAAAAAAAAAAAATTTCCTTCAATTTTATCTACTTTTATTTGGACTAATTCTTCCATTCTACGCACATTTGATTTGTTGCCTGAAAGTGCTTTCGATCAGGGTCTGTATTCGCCAACCATTCTTGAGAAAATATGTAGTCTTTTGCTGATGAATGTTGTACAAGTGAAAGTAGCACAACTTCTGAATGGCTAAACCATTTGGTTTAGCCAATAAGAACTTGTGTTACTTTCAAATATGGAAAATTATTGAGAATTAGACAGAATGTTAAGAATGGTTTGTGAAAACAGACCGAGGACAATTCACAAGAATTATTGTCATGCAGTAGAGTGCCAAAAGTTGTTTCAGGATGTGTTTTATAGACTTATGCATTGCCTCTATTCTATAGGTTCATTTGCAAAAGTTACTTGCATTAACCCATTACCACATGACCCTGAGAACAAAGCCTTTAGGAAAACATTGTGGGAAAAGGAGAAAATGCTGGTAACCAGCATTTTCTCCTTTGCCCACAATGTTTTTTTTATCCTTCACAAAATAAATTTCAACTTTTCAGTCACTTTTATATTGTCGTCTGCAAATGTCTTCAATGTTGACAAATCTAAAATTTTGTTGTTTGGTCATGACTTAATCTTTTGTGCAAGCTGATCTTGATCTACCCTTGCCACAAAAGTAATTTTGGGTTTTCTCGTAAAGCATCAATTTTAAACCTCAAAAGGTAAAATAATCATTGTTTTGATGATGCAACCTTTTATTTTCAAAATTTTCAAAAAAACATGTTAATTTTTTATATTTCTTAAAATCTAACTGTGAATTGACTTAACTTTTTACCAAACAGTCTTTAGTTCTAATGGCCCTTAAGAAGAACGCTTCGGCTTAAAAAGAGAAAAATGCTAGTAACCAGCATTTTCTCTTTCTCTCATTATGTTTCAGATTTTACAAAGACAAATCTTATGGTTTTAGATGCATACAATCTGTTGTTTTAAAATTCCGTAGATTATAGACAAATGTAAACTTTTTTCATTTGGTTAAGACTTAAAGGTAACTCTTTACCAATCAACAAATTTGGTTCAAAAAATGGTCCAAATTGAAAGCATTTGCAGATGACAAATAAATGTGACTGAGAAGTCAAAATATGATTTTGGAAGGGTAGAAAACATTGTTGGAAAAGGAGAAAATGCTGGTTACCAGCATTTTCTCCTTTTCCCACAGTGTTTTCAATAGGTTTCTATCACAATGTCGTCAGAAGTTGTCATTGAGTGATAATAACTTAAAAGTTTCAAGCTGTAATCATATTATCCCTTTTGACCATAAAGTGCAGTCAACTGCTTTTTACCTTGCTTGACATTGAGATTGTAAAGCGAATATTTTACATATAACCGTATGAATACATTAAATTTTATTCACATACATTATTTTGAATCAAAAATATAAGAAACTAACCTTTAGGCCATTGACCTGTATTGTTTTTCTTTCTTTATTCAGCGATGCCAACAAACGTCTACATGATACAAATGATGACTTGCGTGAAGCCATAGAGACATCAAGACGTTCTTCGCCCATGCGACAGCAATCAATTGCAGTAAGTTCTTTCTGTAGCACATTAACTTATTACCACACAATCCCTACTTTTGACGCCCCTGGAAAAGAAGCCTTAAGAAAACATTGTGGGAAAAGGAGAAAATGCTGGTAACCAGCATTTTCTCCTTTTCCCACAATGTTTTCTACCCTTCACAAAACAAATCTCAAATTTTCAGTCTTTTTTATTTTGTGGTCTGCAAATGCTTTCGATTTTGACAAGCCTAAAAGATTGTCGTTTGGTAATGAGTTAAAACTAGCGAATGCTATTGTCTAACAGCATGTATCTTTCTAGACCATGGTCAGAGAAAGATACATCATGTTATGAATGATTTCTCCCTTAGCTTCATTGTATTCAAATGCATCCATGTTTTAACCCTTTACCAAACAATCCCTGATTTTTACGACTCTGAGATAGAAGCTTTTTGAAGACATTGTGGTAAAAGGAGAAATTGCTGGTAACCAGCATTTTCTCCTTTTCCCAACATTTCAACATTTTCTACCCTACTGGGAACAAATTTCAATTTTTGAGTTACATTTAATTTGTTGTCTGCATTTGGACCAGTCTAAAATTTGTCGTTTGGTGAAGAGTTAACCCTTTCCTAAACAAGCCCCTGTTTTTACGTGTCTACAGTACAAGTCTTTTGAAAACACTGTGGGAAAAGGAGAAATTGCACGTAACGAGCAATTTCTCCTTTTCCCACAGTGTTTTCTACTTCTACCCATTTGGAGAACTTTTTGCTATTTTTAATCAAATTTGAAATTGTCGTCTTCAAACTCCCTGAGTTTGGAAGAGTCTAAAATTTGTCGTTTGGGAAAGGGTTTAACCTTAGTCCATGTTTATTTCCCCATGTCACAAAATGCTTTTAACTCATTACCAAACGACAATATTATAGACTTGCCCAAATTGAAAGCATTTGCAGACAACAAAATAAAAGTGACTGAAAATTTGAAATTTGTTTTGTGAAGGGTAGAAAATATTGTGGGAAAAGCAGAAAATGCTGGTTACCAGCATTTTCTCCTTTTCCCACAATGTTTTCTACAGGCTTCTTTCTCAGGGGCGTCAAAAGTAGGGATTGTGTGGTAATGGGTTAATGCCATCTTTTGCAGTGTGCTTTCAGGAAGTGATTAGTTCATGATGTCATGGCTGTTTTGGTAAAATATTTGGCTTTAGCACTTTAGTCCTTTACCACACTATCCGGAGTTTTCATGACTGAGGAAGGAGGCTTTTGAAAACATTGCTTTAAAAAGGAGAAAATAGTGGTAACCAGCTTTTCTCCTTTTCTCACAATGTATTCTACTGCTTCAGAAACAAAATCTATAATTTGAGTTACATTTAAGTTGTGGCCTGTAATGTTTTTGATGTGGACTAGTTGAAAATTTTATCATCTGATAAACACTTTAATGTTAACTTTTCAGTTGCATTCTAATGCTAGTGCAATGCAAATGAAATTAGTTCAAGTGATGATTTATGTCTTTGTTAGGTTGCTGGTTACAAGCTTTTTATCCTTTTTGACAATGTTTTCAAAAGCCTTCTCTTTCAAGGTTATTAAAAGCGGGAATTGTGTGTTGAAATTGTTGGGGATGTCTCATCAAAATATTTGGCTTTAGCACTTCAATCGTTTTAACAACCATGTGGAAATGGTTTATTGTAACCAGTATTCTATTCTTTTCTCACAATATTTTTTACTGTTTTATTTATAGGAGCCATCATTTGAGCCACATTTAAGTTGCTGTCTGCAATAGTTTCAATTTAGACTAATCCCAAATTTTGTTGTCAGTTAAAGAGTTAAGCGTTACCGTTTCTGTTGCAGTCTAATGCCAGTACAATCCGAAGCATTCCAATGGATTACCGACGAGGGTCATTGATGAGTGAATACTTTCAGAGTACACCAATGTAAGTAACTAAAGGCTGTTACAATTGGTATATTGTTTTCTTTCACTTATTCCCATAAGAAAAAATTTGAGACTTGCCAAAATTGACTGCATTGGCAGATAGAAATTTTGTTAAGAAGGGCTGCTTTTATTCTTTATGGTACAGAAGACAAAGCATAAAGTGCCTGATAAAGAGGGCTTTGGAAACATTTTGGGAAAAGGAAAATAAGCTGGTTACCAGGATTTTCTCTTTATTCATCAATGTCTTCTACCTTTTCAAAGATAGTTTCTGTAATTATACCCCCCACTATGTAGTGGAGGGGTATACTGGATTTGCCATTTGTTGCGGAATTATCTCCCCTTGGACTTTTTTTCAACTCTTATTTTTGTACTGTACCATTCTGCGTTCTGTGACAAAGACCTGTTTTTGTTACAAGGAGCAGGTGGGGATTATAATCATGTTTAGTGATAGCTCCTTTCAACAACAGCTAATATGTCATTGGCAAATGCTTTCTATCTTACCAAGTCTGAAATGTCTAGAAGTTGCCACAATGCTTAACAATGAAGATGATAAAATTTAAAAGTCTGGAAGGTTATTCCAAGATGACAATCTGTTATTCTATGGTAGGTCAAAGTCTTTGATACTGGCAGAAAAATTAATTTTAAATCAAGGTAAAAAGTAAACAAAAGATAAAGTGACTTCTCATATTTTACCCAATTTTTAGCATAATTTATGCATTAATATTTAAAGGTTAGAGCAGGCTCTTAAAAAAAATCAGCGTGTAGAATTCCAGCAACAAAGGTATTTATAGTTGGGAGAAATAACATGAGTCCTGTATTATTGTTGTGCCCCTTTCTTAACCTAAAAAGTTCACTGAAAAAGCATCCCCCGTCAAGTGTTGTCATTCACACGCCATGGTTTTGTTCCTTTGCCACAATGCTTTCATGATTTTGTTCAATCCTTTACCACACAGTCCTGAGATTTAACAGCCTACACAGGGAATGCCTTTGAAAACATTGTTGGAAAAGGAGAAAATGCTGGCACCAGCATTTTCTCCTTTTCTAACAATGTTTTATACCATTCAAATAGAAATTTTGAATTTTGAGTCACATTTGTTTTGTCATTTACAAAAGCAATGAAGTTGGACAAGTCTGAAAATTTACAGTTGGGTTAACCCTTTCCCAAACAATCCCTGGTTTTTACTGCCCTGATATAGAAGCCTTTTGAAAACATTGTGAGAAAAGGAGAAAATGCTGGTAACCAGCATTTTCTCCTTTTCCCTCAATGTTTTCTACCCTGCTGGAAAAAAATTCAATTTTTGAGTTACGTTTATTTTGTTGTCTGCAAGTGCTTTCAATTTGGACTAGTCTAAAATTTTGTTGTTTGGTAAAGAGTTAAAGAGTTAAAAAGTGGTCTACAATAACTCATTAGATAATAGACTCATGAAAGGTTTAGCATACAATCTGTATGATTAGAAGGCACATGTATGAAAATTGTTTTTATGTCTTTGTTGATTTTGCACAATGAAACATCAACTGCACTTTCCCTTTAGCATGTATTTTCAACAATCATGGATTGTCCCCCCTTCCACCCCTTCCTTTCAACCCGTTTAGCTGTTTTGTTCCCTTTTGAAACTCAAACATTACAATTGCCCAAAATTCATCAGAGCTCTTTGCCTTGTAAGCTCATATTTAATCATATGGTCTGTAACAAATGACAAAATTTTAGACTTTTCTGAATTTGCATTTGCATACAACTACTTAAATGCAGTTAAATGATTTCTCTTCAAAGGGTAGAAAACATAGTGGAAAAAGTCATTAAAACTGTTTGGTAAAGAATTAAGTGATTTTTGATGTCCATAGCAAAAACTATAAGAAACTTCAAGGATTTCTGTTGCAAATTTGTTTCAGGATTTTTTCATAAATTTGCAGAGAGGGGCTTTTTAAAACATATTCTGAATTGGAGAAAACTTGAAATTCTATAGTGTACTTTTGAAGGCAAATTCCATCAATTGAAACACCTTTTGTTTGTTGTCTGCAAATCCTTTTTACTTTGAAAGGTCTTGAAATTCTTGCTGTTTGATTAACCCTTTACCACACAATCCCAACCTTAATGACCCTGAGAAAGATGTCTACAGAAAACATTTTAAGAAAAGGAGAAAATGCTGGTAACCAGCATTTTCTCCTAGTCCCACAATGTTTTCTACCCTTTCCAAATCAAATTTCATAATTTTATTCACATTTATTTTGTTGTCTGCAAATGCTTTCAATTTGGACTTGTTCAAAATTTTGTCTTTTGATAAAGAGTTAAGAATAATGTTACAGTTCTCAGGGCTGTCAGTGCTTTGATCAGCCTCCTTTCTCTTTATCATTGTTCATTGTGACATTTATTTTGTAACCCCAAGCTCTTTTTTATTTTTATTCTTTCTACATCAGATTCTGTGTGAGGGGGGTCTGCTGGGTTCAGATTGCCCATGAGCTCATCCATTCTATTCTCTGTCCATCTGTCAGCTTGCCTGTCTTTTTTTAGACACAGTTTTGTGTTCCCTGTTCCTCCTACAGTTTTGAATCAATTTTTCTTGAATTTGAATTCTTCATACTTTTGGAAATCATGTAGCTGAAAATATTTGTTTTGATGAAACACATGTATACAACTAAAGGACTTATGAATCTTTTTGTGTTGTCTGATCTTGATCTACTTTGGATATGGTTGTGAAAGGCATTTTAATGCTTAGTTTTTTTACTGCATTTACTTTCAAAATAAAGTTGAATTTTTAGATAGCTAAGATTTTAAAGTATTTTCAGATAATCAATCAGATGTGGTTCTAATGATTGGACTTGTCTCTGAAAAGACAGAAAACATTGTGGGTAAAAGAAAACTGCTGATTAGCAGCATTTTCTCCTTTTCCCACAAAGCGCTCATAAGGGTGCCCTTGACTGTTGTGAAAACTTAAGGTTGTGTGGTAAAGGGTTAGGATTTTGTAGTTGTTATGTGGTAATAGTTCAAGTACCATGTTGCTGGTACCTTCAACATGTGCTTTACAAGTCAAGGATGAAGCCATCAAAAAAAAAACACTGCTCAGGTAGACACCCCAAGCCATACAGTCAGTCTGTTTTTTTGGGGGAGGCCATTTAAATATAGTTGAAAACTACATCAATAAATAAAGTAAAGTCAAAAGTAAGATTAACTCTTTACTAAACAACAATTTTTTTGACTGGACTAAATTCAAAGCATCTTCAGACAACAAATTAAATCATGTTAACTCTTTACCACACAACAAAATAATAGACTGGTCCAAATTGAAAGCATTTGCAGACGGCAATTTCAGTGTGGTTAAAATTGCAAAATTTGTTCTTGATAGATTTAGAAAACATTGTGGGAAAAGGAGAAAATGCTGGTTACCAGCATTTTCTCCTTTTTCCACAATGTTTTCAAAAGGCTTCTTTCTCAGGGTCGTTAAAAGTCGGGATTATGTGGTAAAGAGTTAATATGAAAATTTCTGACTTTGATAGGATAGATAATATTGGTGGAAAAGGAGAAAATGCTGTTTATCGGCATTTTCTCCTTTTCTCACAACATTTTCCATAGGTTTCTTTCTCAGGGTTGTTAGAAGTTGGGTCCGTGTGATAAAGAGTTAACATCAACAACAACTTGACTTTTTCAGGATAAGATCTCGTATGGGAAGTACTCAATCATTGGTCGAGGAGCACGAACCACATCAAGTGAGCGTACAGCATCATTCTCCGAGACTAATCAATGTCAAACTGCCTCATCAAGATACGTGTGAGTCAGACGGAGGTATTCTTGAAGATATTGGTAAGTGAAGAGTGAAAGATTAAAGAACTATGCCAAAGGCAAAGAAAAGTAGAAAATGTGCAAATTGTTGGATCCGGCAGGGCAATACTTTATTTCTTAATACTGTAGTACTAGTACCAAACAACAAAATGTTAGTCTAATGTCCAATGTGACCTCCTTAAAGACTTAATGCTTCTAAAGCAATGATGGGATAAAATTTCTTATTAGTTGATAAATAAGGATTTATACTGATGTAATATTTTTGCACATTTCTAATCAACCAGAAATTCATTTGTTGTCTATCTTGAAATTATATGATGATAATTTGTTAGTTTTCTGAAAAGGGAGGTAATTATTATCTCCTTTTATATTGAGAATAGAGTGGCTTTAGATTTATAAATGATAATTCTAAGGAGGAAAAAAGTAGATAAAGTGGCTCGGTCAAAGCATTAGAATAATAAGAATCATTTTCAACCACAGCAGTTTTTTTAGGATAAAAATATTGTGGAAATAACTGTTTTAATTAGAATGGTACTACCTTAACTCTTTACCACACAACCCCGACTTTTAACGACCCCGAGAAAAAGGCCTTTTGAAAACATTGTGGGAAAAGGAGAAAATGCTGGTAACCAGCATTTTCTCCATTTCCCACATTGTTTTCTACCCTTCCCAAATCCAATTTCAATGTTCCAGTCAAATTTATTTTGTCATCTGCAAATGCTTTCAATTTGGACCAGTTCATAATTTTGTTGTCTGGTAAAGAGTTAAGATATAACTCAAACATAGGGACCTGTCTCTTGACAGATCGAGAACATTGTCTGAAGAGGAAAATCATGCTGGTTACTAGCATTTTTCCGTTTTCCCACATTGATTTCAACAGGCTTCTTTCTTGAGAGTAGTTACAAGACCGGATTGTGTGATAAGAGTTAAGTTAGTTTTAGAACTGGAAAAAGTTGAATCTTCAGCAATACAGAGTAACATACCTTTATGTTGTTAACCCTTTACTCCATAGATACTCATTTTGACATACATGTATCAACAACAAACAGCTTTTGAAAACATTATGGGAAAAGGAGAAATTGCTGGTAGTTAGCAATTTTTCCTTTTTCCACAATGTTTTCCACTCAATCAGATCTTTGCACCCTCATTTGTCCATATTTTTGACATCATATCTTTATTTGCTGCTGAAATGGAAGAGCCTCAAATTGGCATATAAGGTAAAGGGTTAAATTTTGAATGGCTGTTTTGTTTGGATTGCATTCTCTACTCTTTATTTCAGACAGTGGTCATTCCACACTTCGAGAAGGAAATGAAAATGACCTGGAGAATGATGCTTTCCTGAATGATGCTGAAACCATGCAAAGACTTTTAGTCGGCAAGAAGTTGCGAAAGTCTAGGTTTAGCCACACGCCTATTGCAGAGGTAAGAATTGTAGATATTGTACGTTATGATCGTAAATAGTTTGTAGAAAGTGGCTTTCCTGTTTCAATAGATTTGTCTTCATTCTTAGCCTACTTTCTTATTCGTGTATTTTTTTTTTCTCTCTTTGAAGTAGCCTTTTTAGAAAATTAGTAATTTTCGAAGCTAAATGATAGTATTCTTCCTTTCTTATAGAGCTTAACTCGTTACCAAACAACGATATTTTAGGTTTGTCCAAATTGAAAGCATTTGCAGACGACAAAATAAAGGTGACAGAAAATTTGAATTTTTTTTGTGAAGGTTAGAAAACATTGTGGGAAAAGGAGAAAATGCTGGTTACCAGCATTTTCTCCTTTTCCCACAATGTTTTCTAAATGCTTCTTTCTCAGTGTCATCAAAAGTAGTGATCGTGTGGTACTGGGTTACGACATGAATTAGATGTGACTAATATAAATTGTGCTAGAAGAATGCATCTTTCACTAAATTTTGATTACATGTTGCTTTTTAGTTTTAGTTAGTGTACAAGAAATTTTAAGAGCATAAAAAAATCACTGTCCAGTTTTATCTACTCAAAAATAGCTTATTTCTTTCCTAAATCTTTACCACACAATCTCAACTTTTAACAACCCTGAGAAAGACACCTGTGAAAACATTGTGGGAAAAGGAGAAAATGCTGGTAACCAGCATTTTCTCCTTTTCCAACAATGTTTTCTACCTTTCCTAAATCAAATTTCAAGTTTTGAGTCCCGATTAGTTTGTCGTCTGAAAATGCTCTCAATTTGGACTAGTGCAAAATTTTGCCGTTTGGTAAAGAGTTAATCCTAGGCTGCTAAGCGCCACTAATTGACCTTTTATGGACAGTGTAGATCAAGATCGGATTGCACAGAAGATGAAAGGAAAAATGCTACAATGTTTTCTGCCCTTTCACAGGCAAACCTTAACATTTGAACCACATTAACTCTTTACCAAACAACAAAATTTTAGACTGGTCCACAGAGAGCACTTGCAGACTACAAAATGAATGTACATGTAACTCAAAAATGAAATTTTGTTTCCAGCATGGTAGAAAACATTGTGGGAAAAGGAGAAAATGCTTGTTACCAGCATTTTCTTCTTTTCCCACAATGTTTTCGGATGGCTTCTTTCTCAGGGACATAAAAACCAGGGATTGTTTGGAAAAGGGTTAAATGTATCATCTTCAAATGCTTTCAAGTAGGACATGTCCTGGATTTTTTGTGTGATAAATATATTGCAACAGACTGCTTTGAAAATCATCCTGTTTCAATAAAGCTTGTCATGAAATTAAGACTGCATATATCAATATATAAAAAGATATTGATGCAAATCGAGGAAATTGTGGTTTTGAGCAATGTTTCCTTGTGGCACAAATGTTTTCAAAAGTTGTTTGCCTTAAACCTTTAACACATGACTCTTCCAAATTGAAAGCATTTGCTGACAACAAATTAAAAGTGTCTAAAATGATGAAATTTGTTTTCGAAAGGTTAGGAAGCATTGTGAGAAAAGGAGAAAATGCTGGTTACCAGCATTTTCTCCTTTTCCCACAATGCTTTCAAAAGGCTTCTCCATCAGGGGCGTTCAAAATTCGGGATTGTGTAGTAAAGCGTTAAGACATAATAGACCATCTGCAGACGTATTGATTAGAATAACATGATAATGTAGGACATTGATTCGCATGATGAAATGGAGACTGAGTCCGAGGCCCCGGCCGACATTCTGGAGATCCGGAGCATGAGAAGTCATCCGGATCAGAGGAGGCTTGGATCAGCCAGTAGTCGATCTTCATCCTCCAAGAGCTCAAGGTCACGTGATGGCTCACAGGGACGTGGAGCTCGTAGGCAAAGTACTTTAACTCAAGATGTAAGTTTTGAGTTTAACAAGGCTTTAGTGATTGCAATACTTATTGTAGCACTTGGACCATATTAGCTACAGTTGGGTTTGTAACGCTTTCAAGTTTGAACTGTTTGAAAAAACTAGTAATTAGAATGAGAATGTAGAAATTGGTGGTATCCAACATTTTTTCCTTTTAAATGGATATACATATCTTAACCCCATTACCACACAATCTTGACCTTTAACAAACCTGAAAAAGAAACCTTATGAAAACGTGGGAAAAAGAGAAAATGCTAGTAACCAGCATTTTCTCCTTTTTCCACAATGTTTTCTTCCCTTCCCAAAGCAGAAATTTCAAATTTTCAGCCACATTTACTTTCTCATCTGTAAATGCTTTCAATTTGGACCTGTCTAAAATTTTGTCATTTGGTAAAGAGTTAAAAGGCTACACAGCTTGTTAACTCTACCAAATGACAAAATTTTAGACAGGTCGAAAATGAAAGCCTTTGCAGACGACAAAATGAATGTGACTAAGGAATTGAAATTTGTCTAAGGAAGGGAAGAAAACATTGTGGGAAAAGGAGAAAATGCTGGTTACCAGCATTTTCTCCTTTTCCTGCAATGTTTTTAAATGCCATTTACCTCAAGGTTGTTAAAACTTGAGGTTGTGTTGAAAAGGGTTAATGCCATGTACACTTGGATAGCAAGGACATGTAAATGTATGTCAATGATTTATTCATTTGTACAATAATTGCTGTGATTGTGCGGGCAACTAAACTATTCTATGATACTCTAATTATGTGCTAATACTGTAGTTGTGCAAGATAACCCAGTACACATTCTAGTATTTTTTACCACTCTGAGACAGGATGCTGTAAAGCATTTTGAGAAATGGAGAAAATACTGGTAATCAGCATTTCTCCTTTTTTCCTATTGTTTTTCATTTTTTGAAAGACAATGCTAGCTATTGAAGCCACTTTACGATTGTTTTCCACAAATTCTTTGCAGTATTCTTCTACTTGAAGTGATCGAAGTTTAGAGGTTAGTTTTGTGCAAATAGGTAACTTCTTGTAGAGACTTTCTTTGTTCCTTTTTCTCTGTGCTTGTGTATGCAATGGATAGTTATATGGATAATAGAATGATTATTGCAGTGTAAAAATGGCATTTTGAAACAGTTAAAAAACTAGTGTCATGACTTCTTTGACACTAATTGGTTCTTATGTGAAAAAACGGCAGGTGCATGACTTAAAAATAGCACAATTTATGATGCCATTATTTAACTAGCATTGTAGCCTGTGGATATCTATATAAATTAGATGTTTAATCTGCTGAAGACAATTTGGAAAATAGATAATCTTTGCATGTTAAACTGGCTATAATTTTTGAGTAATCATTGGATTGGAAGATAAATAATGTCATTTTTGACTAATCAAGTACATTTAAATACGTGAAAGGTTGTGTAATAAACCAGAAGACAAATGATTTTTAGCCATTCACATCTAGATTAACTCCTTACCATACAATCCCGACTTTTAACGACCCTGAGAAAGAAAGCCTTTAAAAAAAAACATTGTGGGAAAAGGAGAAAATGCTGGTCACTAGCATTTTCTCCTTTTCCCACAATGTTTTCTACCCTTTCCAAATTAAATTTCAATTTTTGATTCACAATTATTTTGTGGTCTGCAAATGCTTTCAATTTGGACTAGTCCAAAGTTTTCTCGTTTAGTAAAGAGTTATAGCTAAAACTCAGAATGATATCACAATTTCATTTTTGAAAAATCTAAAACAGTATTAATCTGTTACTGCAAAAATTTAATGAGCTTTGCTAATTGTAATGTTAGATGCGTCCACCAAAGGTTCAAAACGATTCTTTAACCGTTTACCACACAATGACAATTTTTAATGACCCTGAGGAAGAAGCCTTTTGAGAACGTTGTTTGAAAAGGGTAAAATGCTGGTAACCAGCATTTTCTCCTTTTACCATCAAGTTTTCTACCCTATCATAGCAAAATGGCACCATTTGAGCCACTTTGAAATTGTTGTCTGCAAATGCTTTCAGTTTGGTTTGGTCTAAAATCTCGCTGTGTGGTAATGGGTTAATTGACTTTCGAGGCTGGTGTGATAAACTATTAAGGATAAACGTTTGTGGCAATTCACAGCTCTTCAACATTTTTTGAGCATCTACTTTTGCATTTATATGGAATGAAAAGGTAATTATTATTTGAGAGAAGTGTCTGTTCATGCAAAGTGTTTCATTGATTAATATCAAGAGGATATTTAGTGATTTCTCTTTTTGCAACAGCAATGCTGATTTTGCCAGACACAAGATTTACACTTTGAAAATACTGCATGAAAAGGAGTGATCATCTGTAACATATCAGCAGATGACTTGGTATTCTGGATATGCTGGAAGTTTGGAGATTGTATGTTCTACCTCCCTTTTATACATTCCAGGCTACAGCCAAGCTCAGTAAAGAACCAGAGAGAATGTTCAAAGTCGTGCTTGCAGGAGATGCTGCTGTCGGGAAATCTAGTCTCATTATGCGATTGTGTAAGGGGAAATTTATCAGCAACCTCAGCTCGACATTAGGTATGTTTTTCATCATTAGTACTGTCTAAGTTCAGTTTTTGGAATACCAAGAGTACGTTTAACTCTTACAGTCCTGAATTAGTGAAAAGGGCCTTTTCCAAAAGGAAAAAAAAACACTAAAAATAGGGCAGTTTTAAGGTCTCAGCCAGAATATGTCAATGAAGTGGATACAGTGTAGATCTAAGATTAAAATACTTGTTCAGTGCATTTTATTTTACCCATTTGAAAGAGAGAAAAAAAAAACATGTTTTGAGTAACATTTAATTAGACATCTGCAAAATGTGATTCAAAAACTGTTTCTTTTTTTTCAAGAAGGGTAGAAATCAAAGTGGGAAAATGAGGTCCAAATTGAAGTCATCTGCAGACAACAAAATAAATATGATTAAGAAATTGAAAGTTGAGTGGAGTACTGGTAGGTAATAGGAAACAAAGGGGGGAAAAGGAGAGAATGTTCCTTCTCAGCCAATGTTTTCAATAGTTTTCTTTCAGAAACTTGTTAAAAAGTTTGGATTGTGCATAAAGGGTTAACTTTTTACTAGATGAAAATACTTAGGTTATTCAAAATTGAAAACATTTGCAAATGACAAATTTAATGCAGCATAGATGATGAGAATTGTATCAGAAAGGGTAGACAACATTGTGGAAAAGAAGAAAATGCTGGTTACCAGCATTTTATTCTTTTCCACATTGTTTTCAAAAGCCTTTTCTCCTAGGGTCATTAAAATTTGAGATTACATGTCAAAGATTTAACTCTTTACCGTACAATCCCTGCTTTCAGAGAGAGAAAGCTTTAGAAAACATTATAGGAAAAGGAGAAAATGGTGGTAACTAGCATTTTCTCATTTTCCCACAATGTTTTCTAGCCTTTCCATATCAAATTTCAATTTCTGAATTGCCGTTATTTTGTCGTCTGCAAATGTTTTCAATTTGTACCAGTCTAAAATTTTGTCGTTTGGTAAAGAGTTAACTAATTTCATACATATTTACAGGGGTAGACTTTCAGACCAAGATGATTGAGTTAGATGGAAGAACAATAGCTCTACAGTTGTGGGACACAGCAGGTCAAGAAAGGTAAGATAATGGATTGATTGATTGATTGATGGGATGGGATGGGATGGGACAGGACGGGATGGGATTGGAGTGGCTGCATGCAAGCTGTATACTATTTGTAATTTGTTTTCAAACCCCTTTTCCTCAGGGTCATAAAAACAAGGAATCATGTTTAAAATGGTTATTAAGGTATTTGTTATTGCCATACACAAAATTTTTTACAATGCACCTAACATGGTCATGCGCGGATCCAGAGTGGGGGACCGGGGGTCCGGACCCCCCCTGGAATTTTGACAAAAATGTGGTTGTCGGATTTGTGAAAATTAATAAATAATGATAAAAAAAAAGGTTCTGATTGTGGAGACCTCCTCGTGGTTAGAACTGAAAACGTTGATTTTTCTTGTAAACGGCTAACATTCACTGAAATCCGGAAATCAAAGTATCATATAATAAGATGAGTGCATTTTTGGTGGGACCCCCCCTGAGAAAAATATCTGGATCCACGCATGATGGTTATATACAGTTACGCTTGTTACTTTGCAGTATGTGTACAAGTAACTTTGTGTTTGATATCTATTATTAAAAATAAATCACAGATTCAATACAATAATGGTAAAGGTTTTACATAATAAAAGATTCTATTGTTGTCATTCTGCATAGAATTGAGTTTCTCTGGTTGTTTTTATAAAACTTCTCTATGATTTTGTTGAACAGGTTTCGAAGTATTGCAAAGTCCTATTTTCGAAGAGCTGATGGTGTGCTGTTGCTTTATGATGTAACATATGAGAGGTCGTTTCTAAGCATCCGAGACTGGATGGAATCAATTGAGGTAATAGACAAGTAGTAGGCTTTATAGAGGCTATTTAGATATTTATTATCATATGAAAAATGTTCACTGAATGCAACTGTCCAGTTTTTTTACAAGTGCAAAGAAAAATTTACAAGAAGTAGTTCTTTTTCCTGTGTTCCCTGGTAATAAATGAAGTAATTAAGCCATGTTTCCATCTTTTACCCAAATCTATGAAATTTCGTAGAAAAACCTTTTGTCGTGAAGTATGTTTGTTGAAGACCTGTCATGCTAAAACTATGTTTAGACAGATATGATGTTTTGTCTAAGTGATAGTTTGTCATACTATGTCAAATTTTATCGAATTTTGACCCGCAAAAATGTCCAGAACTATGATGGACAACAAGACCACCTGCGAAAATTTCACCATAAATCCATCTCTGTTGCATTTTGATTCGATCCAGTCATCTAGAAAAGATTGGGTTATGTTTGATATATATGGTTCATACCGAAAAGAACAAAATTCATTAAGACGTTTAATGAAGCTACAAATTTATTTAGCAGCTACTCCATGTAACAAAAGATAGTTTAGGATGATTCTATTCTATCATCCTATTGTTCTACACTAAAATTTCATGTTTTTTCTTCAGTCTAGTAGGGAATCTTATGAGAAATCCCCTTGAAATAGTCCTGTGCTGATAGAGGATTCAAAATGTACAGGATTAATAATGGTAAAGAAAGTGGATTGCTCCTAATGGTTTAACTCTTTACCAAATGACAAAATTTTAGACAGGTCTGAATTTAAAGCAAGTGCAGACGACAAAGTAAATATAACTCAAAAAATTAAAATTTGTTACCAGCAGGGTAGAAAACAATGTGGGAAAAGAAGAAAATGCTGGTTACCAGCATTTTCTCCTTTTCCCACAATGTTTTCAAAAGGTTTTTTTCTCAGGGTCATAAAAACCATGGATTGTTTGGTAAATGGTTAAAAGAATTCGAAGAGTTGATTAACAAAATATTTTGCAACAAAATGTCGTATTTAAGATCAAATTTTGGTAATTTTCTGCAAAATTGTCACATTCAGGAAAATGTGGCTCCTACAAAATGGTTCTTCCATAAAATTGTGTTTTAACAAAATGGGTTTCGATGAAATGTTTTACCCGATTTATTTATCACTTAATTACTTATGTGTTGATCATTGTGATGTAATATATATGTCACAAACATAAGATTTCCAGATGATTCTTACTTTTAAAGTCTTCACAGGATGGCTGTATCAAGAAATTACCCATAATGCTCTGCGGCAACAAAACAGACATGCGTGAGGAGTCTGAACAACAAGGTCGTAAGACAGTAACATACGATGATGGCCAGCGACTTGCTAGGGTAAGAGAATTATCTTTTAACTCTGAACTTCATTAAGGAATGTTTTAATGAATTAATGATATAGAGATAAAAAAAAACATGGTAGCAATTTAAGAAATTACTTGGAATATGTCATGCTTTTTTTTTTAAAAGTCCATGTAAAGTCCAATTTTTATACATTATAGCTCTTTACTCGATAACAGCTCTCTACGAAAATAGCGTAACTACTTACAAATCATAATTATATCATTTATGCAAAAGACATATTTTGGTTTTTGAATTACCTTGATTTCATTGTCTGCAAATGCTTTTAATTTAGTCAAGGTCAAAAATTTGTTATGTGGTAAAAAGTAAACATAAAAGTTGTTTCTGGTGATCAGCATTTTCTCTTTTTCACCACAGTGTTTTTCTACCCTAATTAATTTCATTATGGAATTTAGAATAGCATGTGAATATTAGGTTCAAGTATTTTTATGGGGTCTTTTTGATCGATCAATCAATCAATTGATCAATCAATCAATCGATCAATCAATCGACCAACCAATCAACCAACCAACTAACCAACCAACCAACCAACCAACCAACCAAGTGTTTTATTCTAAAGAAAGATATTTTATTGTACTTTATAGGAATATGGTGCCTTATTTATAGAAACTAGTGCAAAAGATGGGTCTAATGTGGATGAATCTGTCTCAGAGTTAACAAGGTAAATTTTTTTTTTTTTTAACACCGAACCACACAATTACATTTTTTACAAACATGGGCATAAAGACTTGTAAACTGATAAACAGCATTTTCACCATTTCCCACAATGTTCTCTTCCCTGTCAGAGACAAAGTCCATCTTCACCAGCATATGAATTTTTTCTGCAAATGCTTTCAGTCTAGACTTGTCTAAAATTTTATTGTTTGATAATGAGTTGACTCAGTACCACACAATGCCGTATGGAGGAGGATTTCGAAAACATAGATAGATAGATAGATAGCTTTATTATGCACACAAGTATACATACTCATTGTACAATGAATACATAGTAAAACATGCATGTCGTTGAAAATTGTAGTCAAAAAGTAATGTAACAAAAGACTGAGTGAGAGTGCAATACTTACTGCAACATGAACTGGTTTCTTTTTAAAAATGCGTGTTTACAAAAAAGGGCAAGGTTTGTCAAATGTTTCTTTTGGTCTGAATTAATTAATTTCGTAAATTTGAATACACTTGGTTTAATTCTATAGTATTTATCTATGAACTTTTGTCTTAAATCATGAAAAAAAGGGCAAATTATGATAAAATGATATTCATCTTCGATGTCATCTTTATCGCACAATATACACTTTCGTCTGTTTTTTTCTATTTTTTGATGCCTACCGCTTTCGATCATAAGATTATGTGATGATAGTCTTAATTTAGCTATTATATTTCGTAATGACCTTTTCCCAATCACATCAAGGTATTTCGCTCGAAGGAAATCTGTTTTAATCGATGTATAGAGCGATACTGAGCTGTATTCTTGAATACCTTCATGCCATTGAGTAATGTAGATATCTTTTAATCTGTTGGAGAAAATTGGAATAAATTTATCTAGTATTACTGACTCTGGGTATATCCATATGTCAGCGAACCCGGATGATTCTAAAAGATTTTTTACTTTGTTTGCCCAATTATTAATTCGAGAATTTTTGTTTATTTCGTGGATCTGGTCATTAATTATCGTCGATAATAAATAGTTAAACGATTTCTGATTGAACAATTTTAGCCAATATTTGATGACTCGAGTTTGTCTGTTAATAATTAGGGGGAACCTGCCTACTTCTGCATATAGCGCAAGAGAATTTGTTGACATTTTTACATTAAGTAACCATTTACAAAATTTTCTGTGAATACGTTCAATATTTTCGGCCCTGGCAAAACCCCATACTTCACAATTATATCCCAAAATGGATCCAACAAAGGTGTCAAAAAGGCTAAACATGACTTGAACAGGTACTTCGATATTTTTGGTTATACTAAATAAAGAATAAATGGCCCTTAATGCTTTTCCAACCAGAGCGTCTGTGGCATGTACAAATGATCCACCGCTAGAAAACACTAATCCAAGATAATTAAAAGTACTGACAACCTCTATATCTTGACCATTGATGTACCACCTATACGTTTCACGTAATCGTCCACCTTTTCGGAATATAATTATTTTTGTCTTATCCGTGTTAATTGTTAAATTCCATTTCAAACAGTATTCTTTTAATCGATCTAATGAATCCTGTAAACCCGTGTCGTTATCGGACAAAATAACCGCGTCATCTGCAAAGAGCAACAAATATATCGATAATTGGTTAATATCAATACCACAATGGAGGTTATTCTGTAAATGGACCTCTATATCATTTAGAAAGAGAGAAAACATGATAGGCGAGGTTACCTCCCCTTGCAATAAACCCAAGTTACTGTCGAATAAATCGGAAATATTGCCCATATGTTTAACACATAGTTTAACATCTGAATACATGGATCTGAGCACACGGAGAAGCTTACCATAGTGGGTAAAGGAGAAAATGCTAGTGTTGACTGAACATATAGTGTCATTTTAGTGTTTAACCCATTACCACTCAATCCCTACTTTTGACGCCCCTGAGAAAGAAGCCTTTTGAAAACACTGTAGGAAAAGGAGAAAATGCTGGTAACCAGCATTTTCTCCTTTTCCCACAGTGTTTTCTATCCTTTCCAGAACAAATTTCTATTTTTCAGTCATCTTTATTTTGTCGTCTGCAAATGCTTTCAATTTGGACCAGTCCAAAATTTTCTCGTGTGGTAATGAGTTAACCCTTTACCACACAATCCCAACTTTTAGTGACCCTGAGAAAGAAGTCAGCATTTTCTCCATTACACACAATGTTTTCTACCCTTCCCAGAACAAATTTCAAATTTTCAGTCATTTTTATTTTGTCATCTGCAAATGCTTTGATATGGGACCAGTCTAGAATTTCGTTACTAAGCATTTCTACATGGGTCATTTATCTCTGAAAATAGTTTTCCTGCAACTGCAATTATTATCTATTATCAATTATTATCTATTTATTTTTCTGTTAGCTTATCATAAAATAACTGAAATGTTATTGGATATTTCATGGTTACGACCAGTGAGAAGTGCTGATTTTCTAATTCTTCAATTGAAGTCGGAAGCAGCAGTTTCAGCACACTAATTACGTAGCTAAAATGCGTGTGCTTCTCAACCAGATATCTCAACAATATTGAATAATATTATCTTTCTTTCGCTGTATAGCGTATTAGTTTAAATTTGTGATTTGTTCTTGCTAGTTTTGGCTTTCAACTTGGAGAAGAACATTATAAGCATTGCTTTCGTTCTTATCCATTTTGCATAAAAAAAAATTTTGAACTGTATTTGTAAATCATCTTGTACATTTTAGTTGATTTTGCAAATAAAATATGTTTAAACTAACCAGATATCTGGTGCTTTACATAATGGTAATGCATTACTATGCAGAGGGGGTTCACCAGGGGGAATAACTGAAAAGAATTGTACTAGATTTTGATATAAGTTTCCCCCCAAAACCAAAAAAAAAGTTAACAACACCTTGTGAAAATACTACCAATGATGTTTACTTGATGAAATAAATTTCAATCTTTCTCAGAAAAAAAAAATGTTCTATGTGTATGCAGTTTGATCTTTGATTTGTTCTATCCTCTTCATGGAGACATTCTTGGTAAGATCAATTTTGAAACTTTAATTACTTGAGTCGTAATTATTTTCAGATTGATGCGAGCGAATGAAGACATGGAAGTTAAAACATCGGGGCTACAACTTCACGATAAGAGTGTCGACAATAAACAAGGCTGCTGTAAAAATTAACCAATCAGATTAGCAAATTATGTTGAGAAAAAAAATTTGTTTATGTATTTCTCAGGCAAAAAATCTTTGAAGTTTGTTTAGATTGAAAGCATTTGTTGACAACAAATTGAAATGTTGCTAAAGTAATTATGTTTGTCTTGGAACAGTAAACAGAAAAAGGATACGAATGCTGGATTTTCTCATTTTCCCAAAAAGTGATCAAAAGCCTTTTTCCTAGGCTCATTTGCAGATAATAAGACAAATGTTACTCATAGACTGAAATTTGGATGGGTAGAAAACACTGTGGGAAAAGGAGAAAATGCTGGTTATCAGCATTTTCTCCTTTTCCCACAGAGTTTTCAAGTCTTCTTGATCTACACTGTCTACTTTGCTAAGACTTAACCAGCATTTCCTCCTTTTCCCACAAAGTTTTAAAAAGTTCTCTTTATCTGCACTGACTAATTCACTGGGACATTCTTGACAAAAGTGACCTTGAAACTTCAATATCTTGAATCATTATTTCAGATTGAAAATGTTTGCTCTGTTCACTTGATGTTTGAAGGTTTAGTTCTTTACAACACAATCATGGACTGTAGCAGCCCGAAGTAAAAGCTCTTGAAAACCATAAAAAGAGAAAATACTTATAACTAGTATTTTCTCCTTTTCCTGCAGTATCTTAACTCAGTCGAAGACAAGAATCATCATTTTAGCTACATTTAAGTTGTTGTCTACAGATGCTTTGAATTTGGTCCAGTCCAAAATTTTGTTGTTTGGTAAAGGGTTTACCCAAATGCCTGTCTTGTTGGTGTAAAATACTGAATTGCATTTGACAATGATTGTAATTGTTTAATTGTTTATATTTGTCTCTCAAGTTGCCCCACAATTTGGATGCAACAAAGAGAAAGTGCAATTTTATTAACTTTATCAGGTGAGCAACCCGGGGCCATCATGGCCCACTAGTTAAGATCTTTGTATATTGCAGAATTATATTACATGTATATAGAATGATTTGTTCATTGACTAGCCTTTTACAGATTATAATAATGTTGACCTACCTTGTGTCTTGGGATTAAATGATAATAAAAATTGTTATAAATAATAATGTTTTAAAATATACAATACTTTTTCGAGAACAGTAAACCATTGAAAAGACAGCTTATCCATTTATCACATAGTTCTGAGTTTGAAAGAGCCACAAGAAGACTTTTGAAAACATTATGGGTAAAGGAGAAAATGTTGGTAACCAGCATTTTCTCCTTCTCTACAATCTTTTCTTCGTTTCAAGTTTTGTGTCAAATTTGTTATGTTGTCTGCAAGTGCTGTCTATTTGAACAAATCTAAAATTTTGCTGATTTATAAAGAGTTAACCCATTACCACACAATCCCTAAACTTTTGACGCCCCTGAAAAAGAAACCTTTAGAAAACATTGTGGGAAAAGGAGAAAATGCTGGTAACCAGCATTTTCTCCTTTTCCCACAATGTTTTCTACGCTTCATAAAACAAATTTCAAATTTTCAGTCACTTTTATTTTGTCGTCTGCAATTCCTTTCAATTTTGACGAACCTAAAATTTTGTCGTTTGGTAATGAGTTAACCATATTTTTAATCTTTATAATAAGAAATAAAACTTGACTAAAAAGGATAGTTTTGTTTTTTTTTTAGTACATGGAGAATGACACTGTGTCTCTGATTTGTTGATTGTTTTGATTTTTTGAATCATCTTAAAAGCATTATCTTAGAAAGTCTATTTTATCACTTTGTAAATATGTGACCCATTACTGTTACCTAGTTAAGTTTTTCTTCTTGTTTTCTGTAAATAACAATTTATTTTAAAGTTAGAAAAAAACATTTTACAGGTTTTATAATTTCTGAAAACCAATTCAAGGTAACATCTTTAACTGGTTACCCCATAAGCCATTTCTATGGTATCTCTAATTGACCCTAAATAACAGCAAGGATGAAGCTGTTTCTTATGTGTATATGACACCTTTTGATAGCATAGAAAACATTGTGGCAAAAGGTGAAATTTCTCGTCACGAGCAATTTCACCTTTTGCCACAATGTTTTCCAAAGGCTCCTACAAGCAATACGTAGAAATGAATATCTATGCAGTAAAGGGTTAAGAAAAAAACATGTATAAAAATTCAGTGCTTTTTGAAAAGTTGCCTCTAAAGCACTTAGCCTGATGACCATTATTTAATCAGTGCCTGTAAGTGTCCTTTCCGGCAAAGATCAGTAAAATCCATTATCAAACATCCAAAGTTCTGAATAATCTAAAAATGAGGCTTTTGAAAATGTTATTGGAAAAACAGAAAATGCTTGCAATCAGCATTTTCTATTTTTCCCCACAGTATTTTCAAATGTTAGCAAGGCAGATCCATTATTTGTGTCATATTTATTTCATAGTATGCAAGATTAATGCTTTGAAAATGGATAAGTGCAGAATTTCCTACTGTGTGGTTAGCAGATAATTTTTCAAATTAGCACTTGTTTTCTTATAGATACATAAAACACAAGTCAGAGGGAGAATTATGGTAGTGTTATTTTATTGTTTTCCTTTGAGAATAAGATTTCTGTCTTCATTTTTGTCTGTCAACTTATTTATTATTTTCACGTGTTTGACACAAAATAAAATGATCAATAAACTCAAAGTTTCTGACTCTTTTAATATAATATTCCCCTTTCAAAGAAAGCATTGAGGTTTTCTGAGGGTTCCTGCAGGTCTTAACTCATTTTCAAATAACAAAATTTTAGACTTGTCCAAATTGAAAGCACTTGCAGGCAATGTTTTCAGAGGGCTTCTTTTTCAGGGTCGTTAAAAGTTGGGACTGCACGGTCTTTATAAAGACTTAAAACTCATTACCAAACCACAATATTTTAGGCTTGTCAAATTGAAACATTTGCAGATGACAAAATGAAAGTGACTTAAAGTTTTAAATTTGTTTGTGAAGAGTAGAAAACAGTGTGGGATAAGCAGAAAATGCTGATTATCTTCAATTCCCACAATGTTTTTTAGGCTTCTTTCTGAGGGTTATCAAAAGTAGGGATTGTGTGGTAATGGGTTAATAGTGAAGTGATGAAATTGTAACCTTGAGGATTTGGGTTTGAACCCTAGTGGAGTTACTGGGCTTTTTGAAGGAATGTTCCTTGGCAAGACACCTCAGAGCCCAAGCCTACTTCTAGTGAAACCTAAGACATACAGGAATATGTAAGTTGTAGCCATGATATGACTGAAATAATGTTGAAAGCTGGATACAACATCATTCGATGGAGGTGTTATCAGAGGCATTGTGTTGTTTGCATTGGCATAATTTTGCTAAAATATTTTCTGTAGTGCTGAAGATTTACTTTAAACTCCAGTAGATCTGTTGACACTTCTTTTTATTTGTAAGCGTTTTTTTTTTTCAAAAACTGAATTCCTCATGGTTGTTAAAACAAGGGATTGTTTGGTAGAGGGTTAATCCTTTGTTGGTTCATAAAGATTCAACCTTTTACTGCAAAATCCTTATTCAACAACCTTAAAGATTAAGTCATTAAGATACTGTAGGGAAAGGAAGAAATGCAAGTAACCTGCAATTTCTGCCTTTTACACCATGTTTTCTACCTTGCTAAAAACACATTCCTTCATTTTAACCAGATAATCTTTGTCTTCTAGTTATGTTTTTCAGTCTGGATGAGTATAGAGTTTTGTCGTCTTGTAACAAACATGTCAAGACATGAAAAAAATGGACAATTGTATTGTGGAAAAGTGGAAAAAAGGGTCAGATATGGGAGGCATCGAAACATAACCCATCTTCAAAAATTTTGGGATCTCTGAACTCCAATGTTCCAAAGCAGAAGTCTAGAAGCCTAGTCTGTAACTCTTTACCAAACGACATGATTTTAGGCCAGTCCTAATTGGAAGCACTTGCAGACGACTAGATTAATGTGACTCAAAAATTGAAATTTGTTTTGGGAAACGTGGAGAAAATTGTGCGAAAGGGAGAAAATGGTTACCAGCATTTTCTCTTTTTCCCGCAAGGTTTTCAGAGGTCTTCCATTTCAGGGTCGTGAAAAACCAGGATTGTTTGGTAAAGGGTTAACATCAGTTTTGAAACGACGTAAAATTTATCATTTTTGTTCTTAATCAAAAAAGATCTAGATCTATTTCAACGAAGCTTCATTTAACTTCATTTAAGAATTTATTGCACTAGACAAAGTGTGCAGTATTTCTGAACGACTCTTGTTGTTTAACTGTCCGGTTCGAGTGCTGTGAGGAAAGTCGGTTTCATGGCATAATTATATACATGTACTGGCACAGAGGTCCAGATAGAGGGAGTGATTCTGATTTCATAAATTAAAATATAAGTTATTCTCCACCAAACACTACTATGTGGGTACTCACTAGAATCGTCTCATCGAGACGATTATAATGAGTACCCACAGCATAGGGTTTAGAAAAGAAATAATGGATTTAGAATACCATCACTCCGTCTTATCTGGAAGTACATGTATGGAATAAGGCATGCTATTTCCTCTCTTTCAAACTTAGCGCGGGAAATCAACTAGCCACCAGACTAAAATTCATCAATGAAAACAAAAGGAATTGCAAGTATTTAGATTTAGTCTATTATTAATTTTGATGCGCGATCCACTTTCTTCGCTAATAACATGGTGACGGCAGCTTAACCCTTTACCAAACAATGCCTGGTTTTTACGAACCTGAGATAGACCCTGAGATAGAAGCCTTTTGAAAAAAAAAAAAAGTGGGAAAAGAGAAAATGCTGGTAACCAGCATTTTCTCCTTTTCCCACAATATTTTCTACCTTGCCGGAAAGAAATTTCAATTTTTGCCTTATTCTTATTTTGTCATCTGCAAGTGCTTTTATTTGGACTGATCTAAAATTTTGTCGTTTGGTAAAGGGTTAACTCTGGGCTGTATAGCGCAACCTGGGGCGCTATTGCGCACAGCATAGATCAAGATCAGCACTCCACAAAACCTGCAGTCTGATCTTTGATCTATCTACACTGTCCGACATGGTATTTTCTGTCCTGTGAAATCAACTTTGAAAGCGCAATATTTGGGTTTTCACTTTTGAGTAGGTATTACCCTTTCACTGACTTAACAGGTTAAGGATTGCTTGAGACGCTTGAACTAAAATGGTTGTACAATTTTAACTATAGATGGCAGCGAGGTTGACGTTAAAGTAGTTCCGGCCACTTAAATGTACCGGTGTATACGTATATGGTGATACCGGAGTCTACGGATTTCGGTACATAGTAAAAAGTATTTTAAAAGCTTTGCCCTTTTAGTTCAACCCTTTTAGTTTGACCTGGATAATTTGAATCCCCTTTTAGTTTATAAATATTGAAGTATACGTGCCATAATCTATTAGATAGAATTTCGTCTATCTATTTATATGTTGTTTGAATGTTTAATAATCCGAATTATGTTTACATTCTGCTTAACAGTATAAATAAATCGTCACTTACAACTTCGAATTGTAGCGGTTGTTGCGTTTACAAAAAAATGAGATAACATGCAAGGGAGACTACCGACTGGTTAACAATATTATTATCAATCTTTCACGCCTCTTTTGATTTTGGATTATTTAGCAATCCTTCAGAAACGTAAATATTTACGTTACCATCGTGAAAACATTATATAATCCATTATAAGTAAGCGTAAGAGTTTTTTTATGCCGATCGTCTCCACAAACTATATGCGTGTACCGTATTTTATTCGTCTTTGGTTTTAGGCGGCTCAGAATTGTAAGGGAGACGACTCTGGGACTCACGCAGGTTTAAGAAAGTACGAGTTTTCTCCCTTAGACCATTAAATGTTTGCAATTTCGCCAGTCTTCAGTATAATGAAACATAGAACTTGATTCGGGTTTTATTCGAATGAAGAGCACAAAGGGAAGCAAATGTGTGAGAAAATACGGAGAAAAAGAAATAAATATTTGTATATAAATAGGTAAATGGATGTGTTTTGCTTCATGTGGCCGCACAATTTCCTCATTACATTTTCAATTTTGGTTGCTATTCAAACCGCAGGAACAAAACTACTGGAAACAAAAGAAATGACTCAAATCCATAATAAGCATTAACTCCATAAACAGTATCAGAAAACATTTTACCAAAATATTTTCACTAAAATGGTAAAGAGTTTTGAAATCCAATTTTTTGGTACTATATTTCCCCATTGTTTGAAAGATCCTTTTTCCTCAGTGTCTATAATACTTGTGTAGTAGGGTCACTTTTCATAAGACATGGCTATAGAGGTAATCTATCTACCTGTGTCGTGGTTCAATGGTCATTTCCCGCCAAATCAATCACATGACTTTATTTTTCACCCAGTCACTAGTCTTTATTGAAGAAACATTGTGTGTCTTGATTTTGGAAAAAGGATTCTTGAGAAAAGAGTTTTTGAGATGTAAGTTTGTCATGAATTGGGATTTCCATTTGTTTCATTGTTTCTAGCATTTGTATAAAAAGGTTTTGATGATCTTTTCATTCCATTTATCCTTTTAGATCTTCTTTCCATTTTGTTCAAAGGTTGAGCACATTTTCAGTTTTCCCTCGGTAAAGTCCTTGAAGTTAGGATTGTCCTTCATTCATCAATTTCTTATCTTTATACTAGTCTACACTATTCCTATATTAATATTTCAGTTAACTTATAGTCACAGAGAAGTAAGAGTATTGACTTGATTGGTGGAATCTAAAGCACTTAATTCCTCAAATTGGTAAGCGCTTGCATTGTTTTACACTGTATTGTATTGTATTGAAATTGTGCTTTTCATAGCATATTGTACTTGATTATTTTGGTAGCATTTTACAGTAGAAAGCACTGTATTTCTTTGTAGTTCATATAGAGATCATAGGATAAAGAGTTGATCAGAAAGGAAAAGGATAACATTTTTATTAAAGTATTATTGTGTAAAGTGTTACATATCTATTAATTGGTATTGTGGGAAAAGGATAATCATGTCAGCAAATGACATGATTAGCCTTTTCACAAATGCATAGTAAATGCATCTGTGACAGACTATTTTATTATTAGTTGTTTGTTAAATCTATTGTCATTTTGTTTGAATTTCAGAGTGTTGGTTCTCTGTAGCCCAACAATAAAGATAACAAAACCCAGAAACAGTTCTTTTTTTCCATACTTGTCCATAGTAGCAGAGACATACAATGTCTCCGATAGTAGGAGAACCCACTTAATATAAGCAGAAAGTCAGAGTAAGTTACTGGAGACCCTGTTATACTTAGCAATGCATGTTGTTACATTATATTGCAGTTTCAAGACATAAAAAAGCAAATGAGCAGAACCTCCAAGCCATTTTACCAAACTACTTTCACTAAAATGGTAAAGAGTTTTGAAATTCATTTTTTTTTTGTACTGTTTTACCCAATTGTTTGAAAGATCTTTTTTCCTCAGTGTCTATAGAACTTAACAATGCATGCTGTTACATTAAATTGCAGTTTCAAGACATAAAACAGCAAATGAGCTGAAACTCCCAACCATTTTAACAAAATATTTTCATTAAAATGGTTACAAAGAGTTTTGAAATTCAATTTTTTTGGGGTTCTGTTTTACCCTATTGTATGAAAGACCTTTCTTCCTCAGTGTCTATAGAAGTTAGCAATGCACGCAGTTACATTATATTGCAGTTTCAAGACATCAAAAAGCAAATGTGCAGAAACCCTCAACCATTTTACCAAAATATTTTCACTACAATGGTAAAGAGTTTTGAAATTCATTTTTTTTTGTACTGTTTTACCCAATTGTTTGAAAGATCTTTTTTCCTCAGTGTCTATAGAACTTAACAATGCATGCTGTTACATTAAATTGCAGTTTCAAGACATAAAACAGCAAATGAGCTGAAACTCCCAACCATTTTAACAAAATATTTTCACTAAAATGGTTACAAAGAGTTTTGAAATTCAATTTTTTGGGGGTTCTGTTTTACCCTATTGTATGAAAGACCTTTCTTCCTCAGTGTCTATAGAAGTTAGCAATGCACGCAGTTACATTATATTGCAGTTTCAAGACATCAAAAAGCAAATGTGCAGAAACCCTCAACCATTTTACCAAAATATTTTCACTACAATGGTAAAGAGTTTTGAAATTCAATTCTTTTGTACCGTTTTACCCTATTGTTTGAAAGATCTTTTTTCTTCAGTGTCTATAGTACTCAGCAATGCATGTTGATACATTATATTGCAGTTTCAAGACATCAAAAAGCAAAATGAGTAGGAACTCCCAACCATTTTACCAAAATATTTTAATTAAAATGGTAAAGTGTTTTGAAAAAAAAAAAATCCTTTTTCAACTCTTCCTCTGTGTGAAAGTATAAGAAGAAGTAGATACTCTTTACCATCTTACATGCACACAAATCACTGTTGGATAAAATTTTATGTTTCTTGAACATAAAGGTAGAAACTCTTTACCATCTTAAAAAAAAAAAAATGAAGCTTACATGCTAAAGAGTTTCGAGAAAACTAAAGAATTACTTTTCCTGCAATGTTTGCAACAGCTTTCTCCCTGAGTTACCATAAAATTCAACACCGTATGCTGTAGATAAAGTTCAAGTTTTCCAGACACGGAAAAGCAAATAAGTAGAAACTCTTTCCCATCTTTTAATATAAAATGATAAGGAGTTTCGGAAGATTTGCTATTGATTCGAAATCAAAGGGCTTGTGGAAAAGGTTCGATTTTTTTGCACATATACGAAAGAAATCATTCAATATGTATCAACATAGAGTTTTTATAGACATTTTCATGATCAAAATTTTGAAAAGATCAGATTTCACGGCCTTGTTAGATTCCCCTGCTAGAAATTCCCGGAATTTTTGGGTAGCGGACGAAAAATAGTTTGTATGTTGAACATGTGTTTTTTTATGTTTCCAAGATGAAAAACAGTTTGCATGACCTCTTGAACTTTAAACTACAAGGAAATGTATTACACTGTATACTTCTAACAATATTAAATGGCCGTATTCAATTTCTTTCAAACCGTACAACCATCGAAAAGTGAAAAAAATAGATAAATCGCCTGACCATTTTAGTTCGATTTCATCCGGGGCTGTGAAGTTATTTGGCCTTATGTACAATGAGCGGCGCCCTATTCGATGCATCAATATTTTCTTGATGAAACAGAATTTGAGACAGAATTTCTTGATGAGACAGAATTTGAGACAGAATTTCTTGATGTGACAGAATTTGAGACAGATCTTGTTGTGGCGAATCGATGTAAGTATTAACCCATAACATGCTAAGTAACTATTTTAAAATGAAATGTTTGAGTCGAAAATGGAGACCAAAATACTTCTAGATCTACTTGAAAGTTAATTTTTAGGAGGGAAAAATCCTCCAAATCGGACAGTGTAAATCCAAGATCAGACAACATAAAGGTGCAGTCTGATCTTGATCTACACTGTCCACAAAAGGTCACTGAGTCGCTTAGTAGCCCAAGCGTCAAATGAATTTATGACGTATACATGCATGATTTGAGACCGGTTCAGTGCATGCGAAGGTCAACCAGGGTAAAGTGCCCTTCATTTTAGTTTCGTCTGCAACAGAACTTGGAGAACACATTGATCTGAGAGTAAAGACGGTTGATTTGCCAAAATATAATTTTGAACAGTTTAGAGAGTGGTAAAATTTAAGAAATGATGCATTATTCTAAAGCATAACATCATAGATTTACCGAATTTCACCAAGAGATCCAAACAAAGCCATGCTGTTAATTGGAATATCAACTAATCCAAGACAGTATTCAATGGTCAGATCAACTAAATTAGGAATACATTTGGAGTTTAGTCAGTCTTAACGGAAACTTTGACATCATGCATGTTCACGTGAGTAAATGTTTGATTTAAACATTGTTCTATGTTTCACTTTAACTTATTTCCTAAAGCTAGATCTAGATCTATTCAGCACAGGGCCCATAACTCCTTCACAACTTTCTCTTGACATCTCGAAATAAAAGTCAAGTGTACAGTACCTTTCTAGTTCCCTCCGTGACATGCAAATCTGTGGCACTATAGAAGGATGACTTATCTGTCGTTGGAACAGACATTAACCCATTACCACTCAATCCCTACTTTTGACGCCCCTGAGAAAGAAGCCTTTTGAAAACACTGTAGGAAAAGGAGAAAATGCTGGTAACCAGCATTTTCTCCTTTTCCCACAGTGTTTTCTATCCTTCCCAGAACAAATTTCTATTTTTCAGTCACCTTTATTTTGTCGTCTGCAAATGCTTTCAATTTGGACCAGTCCAAAATTTTCTCGTGTGGTAAAGAGTTAAAGATGTTATGGATCTAGATCTAACCTTTTCAACAGTGTACTGGTAGTCTTTTCTTGTTAGGAATAACCCCTGTACAGCATGTGACAGTGTAATCAAATAAGAGGAGAACAGCATTCTGCCAAGCAAGGAGATTCTGGGAAAAATTATCAAAATGTCCCTTTGAACCCTCCCAAAAATGCTCCAACTAAATTCATAACTAAACAAATTGAAAGCTTTTGCGGATGAAAGATAAAAATATAGGTTAACCTTTTCCCAAACAAGGTCTGGTTTTCACGACCATAAATAAGAATAATAAGACTATTATTTTGCTCATAGTTATGTCGGTTAGCAGCCAGTTGTTTGGGAAGAATATTGTGCAGCGTGCTGGTATAAGAAACTTCAAGACATGAAGAGATGGGCAGGTGAACTGGCTGTCATGATGTAGCTGAAATAATGTTGAAATAGGTATTAAACACAAAATAAAAAAAAAACATGTGCCTTTAAAATATGTGACCCATCATGCAAAAAGGGACCATCTGGGAATTCTGTATATCAATTAGAGGAAAACAGATCAACAATAATGCAGGTCAGTTTAAGTTGATAATTCAAAAATGATTGTATGACAAGGTACAATGACAACTTTTCATACAGAAAACATTATTACAGCAAAAAGTGTCAGTTCTTGCAATCTAATCAGGGTTGACACTTTTTGCAGTTCCCAGAAGGTCCCTTTTTGCATGATGGGTCACATATCTTTGAGAATGAGTCATGCATCAGTATACATGTATGTGTGACCCTTTACTGCGCAATTTAGAGTTTTAACAACCCTAAGTGAGAAAGCTGTTGAACATTGTCTGTGCATGTCATAGTCTTCGCTGATTCGACATGTCTGCTATGATGCATCAAAGACCTTATATTCTAGGGGAAAGTAGGGCTTATATCGAAGCTATTTCCCAGGCCTGTAGAGGCCAGTGCATAGGTTATATGCAAGCTGATCATAGTTAACCCATTACCGCACAATCCCTACTTTTGACGCCCCTGAGAAAGAAGCCTTTTGAAAACACTCTGGGAAAAGGAGAAAATGCTGGTAACCAGCATTTTCTCCTTTTCCCACAGTGTTTTCTACCCTTCCCAAAACAAATTTCCATTTTTCAGTCACATTTATTTTGTTGTCTACAAATGCTTTCAATTTGGACCAGTGTACAATTTTCTCGTGTGATAAAGAGTTAAATGAATTGCACCAGGTCAGGTAGCGTTTTATTGAGTAAACATTCACATGTATTTGATTTTGAAATTTCAAGTAACAGTTGTTGTTCTGAAAAATAGTCGGATTCTGTACCCAATATCCAAAATAGATAAATGTGTATTTATAGAATGCCATCTAGCAGGAGATAATGTGATTTTGAAAACATGATGGTTGAATGAGAAAATGCTGGAAACCTGTATATTCTCCTTAGACCACAATGTTTTCTATCCTATCAAAGATTTATCCTATAATTTCAGCCACCTTTTATTTGTTACAGCACATGCTTTCCGAGAGAAAAGGAAATTTGAAAGCATTTGCAGAGGACAAACCAATGTAGTTAAAATGATGATTTCTATCTTTGAAAGTTTGAAAACATTGTGGGAAAAAGAAAGAATGCTGTAACTAGCATTTTTTTTTCTTCTTTTCCCACTATGCTTTCAAAAGGCTTTTTCCTCGGATATGTTAAATCTCAGGATTGTGTTGTAAAGCTTTAATTAAAATTGAAGTTCCTAGGGCATTATATTATCACCTTTCTTAATGAACACTGAGGGTGCATGTTTTTATGTTCCAATGCACAAAGCTCCAGATAGAGGGAGTGATTTTGAATTCATAATTGAAAAAATATTAATTATTCTCAACGAAGCCCTACATTATGGGTACTCATTAGAATAGTCTCATCAAGACGATTCTAATGAGAACCCACAATGCAGGGTTTGGAAGATAAATAACAGATTTAGAATGCCATCACTACCTCTGGGACTCTGCAATGTATATGAGACATGTGTTTGCAAAAGGGGGTTTGATGCATCTTTGTAAGGCATTTTACCTTTCAAGTCATCATATAATCATTGCTCCATAAGATCTATTTAGTTCAAACCTTTACCACACAATCCATACTTATGACACCTCTGTGAAAGAAGACTTTTGAAAACATTGTGGGAAAAGGAGAAAATGCTGGTAACCAGCATTTTCTCCTTTTCCCACAATGTTTTCTTACCTTCCTAAAACAAATTTCAATTCTTAAGTAATATTTATTTTGTCGTCTGCAAATGCTTTCAGGTTGGACCAATCCAAAATTTTGTCGTTTGGTAAAGAGTTAGAACCTAACTGAATCATGTGGTATAGCAGTCCTTTGACATGCAGAAAATTGAAGGAAAGCAAAAGTTTTGACATACTGTAGGTGGACAGCTCAGGCTGACTTGATTCAATACTGTTCGTGGATGCATTAACCCTTTACCGAACAATTCCTGGTTTGCACGACTGTGAAAAGTATAATTGTAGAACTGTAGGAAGCGTCTCTGTACTTAATTCTAGAGCTGTATTAATGACATGATGCATAATGTTGGCTATCCATAAACGTGATGTTTCCCTTTTGTGCTGACAGTGATGAATGTTCTTCTGTTTTTAGTATTTTAATAATTTATAGAAAAGTGTGGGATTACAGGTTGGAACTATGTAATGTGCTGAAATTTATAATTTAATCTTAGTTGATAACACTAGGTCTTTCATTCAATCATTGAAATGCTTGTTCCAATCCAAAGTAATACCAGTGTTGGTAGTGTTACGGGAAACTACTCCTTTGTGCATAGCTTCGTCCTAATTTTAATACAACATCTGACAACTGTGTCAGAGAGATATCTCTTTGGCTCAGTGGTTATGGTATTTTAATCCTTGAAAAATGAGGATATTTGTCCCTTCAAGGGTTCGAATCCCGCCAGATGCGGTTTGTATTTGAGCTATGCATTTGTTTCTTTGTTACAGACTTTGTATGTAAGATGAGGACTGGTCCAGGATAGGCCATTAATCTCATTTGTTGTCCAAAATTGGATTTTCTGCCAATAAATGATGACTTTAAGGGGGGGGGTGTTACGGAAGGACACCCCCCCTCCCCCCCTTGCGCATAGCTTCGTCCCGATTTAAATACAATACCTGACAGCTGCATCAGAGAGATATCTCTTTGGCTCAGTGGTTATGGTATGGGTATTTTAATCCTTGAAAATGAGGATATTTGTCCCTTCAAGGGTTCAAATCCCGCTGTATTTGAGCTATGCATTTAATTGTTTCTTTGTTACAGACTTTGTTCGTAAGAGTAGGTGGACACTTTGAGGGTCACATGATCAACTAACAAAAACAAGCAACCTGTTATCAAGTAGAAACTGTCACAAGAAACTATTTCAAATAGGGGAGTACACCACAAATCGACACTGGCTATAGATTTGCCATAATTATATAATTTATTTGAACAATACAGTGCATGTTCAAAATATAAATGTATTGATTTTGAAAAAAAAAAAATTGCAGATTTACAATATTATGAAATAGTTTTGTCTTTCAAATAATATATATACTTTACATTATATATTGTACATTTAACTCATTACCACACGAGAAAATCTTAGACTGGTCCAAATTGAAAGCATTTGCAGACGACAAAATAAAAGTGACTGAAAAATTGAAATTTGTTCTGGGAAGGGTAGAAAACCCAGTGGGAAAAGGAGAAAATGCTGGTTACCAGCATTTTCTCCTTTTCCCACAGGGTTTTCAAAAGGCTTCTTTCTCGGGGGCGTCAAAAGTAGGGATTGTGTGGTAATGGGTTAAAAAAAGAAACATGATGCAGAAAAATATTCATCAGCTTAACTCTTTACCGAATGATAAATTTTTGGACTTGACCAAATTGAAAGCATTTTGCAGACGATGAAATAAATGTGACTAAAAATCGGACTTTGGTTTGGGAAGGGTAGAAAAAATTGTGAGAAAAGCAGAAAATGCTGGTTACCAGCATTTTCTTCTTTTCCCACAATGTTTTCAAAAGCTGTCTTCCTCAGGTTCATCAAAACTCGGGATGGTGTCGTAAAGAGTTACTGGTAAGATGAAAGCAAAATTTATGCAAAACAAAATAAGAAGCATGATAATCAACCCTTTACCACACAGTCCTTGGTTTTAACATCCCTGAGAAGGATAGCCTTTGAAAAAAAATGTGGAAAAAGGAGAAAATGCTGGTAACCAACATTTTCTCCCACAATATTTTCTTATCTTTTACAGGCAAATCCAATTACCTGTGCAACATTCATTATGTCTGGAAATGCTTCCAATTTGGATCTAAAATTTTATTGTATGGAAAAAGTTTAGGTAAGGACTTGCACCATCATTGGGAAAACCATTGTCTGCGCATGTCATATTCTTCAAAGATTTGATCAGTCTGCTATTACGAATCACTGCCCCCCCCCCCCCCAGTTTTGGGGGATTGTAGTAATACACTCTATAAAGAAGCAATGGAAAAATGGCTTTAATCAATACTTTTGAGGAGAAATTAGGCCTGTTTCAGGTCCAGATTTCTCTAAACTGCTGATCATAGCTTAAAGAATCGCACTAGGTAGCATTTTATTGAATAAGTATTTTTTATTTTAATTTGAAATTCAAAGTAACGGTTGTCGCATAGAAAAGTAGTCTGGTTCTGTTGCCAGAATGCCCAAATTAGATAGATCTATGTGTATTTGTAGAATGCCTTATGTTTCTGCTATTCAGGATTTGGTAAAAATTTTCACCTATTACATGCTAATGGCAAACATTGACGGCCTACATAATTAGCCCCATAAATATACTAAGTTTTAATGAAGGAAAAAAGCTTTTTAATACATTATGGGAAATGGAGAAAATGCTGATGACTGGCACTTTCTCCTCTTACAACAATATTTTCTATCCCTCTAAAAACAAATTCAATAACAGTGATCTGCATTTTCTCTTTTCCTGCACTGTTTTCTTTCCAATGAAAGCTGCTGTTGAAAATGCAAGCATTCCTGTTTGTATAGTCTTCAAATCCTTTTAATTTAGACAATTGGAAAATTTTTACAGTTTGTAAAAAGTAAAATCACAACTTATGAAATGGCAATGTCCGGGTTGTTTTGTCCGGGTTGTTTTGTCCAGGTTGTCTTAGTTAGGTCAGCTGGCTCTAAAATTTAATTATCTACTAGATACCCTGAGAAATACCAGTTTAATAGAATTTTGATCCAACATAAAAAAAAATGAATTATTTCAGCATTTCCTATGGTCACCAAACTCCAGATTTAAAAAGAATCTGTGTCTACTACAGCAATGCTGAAGGAAAGTCCTTTTAAAAAGAATTATTGAAAGAAAGAAAAAAAACATTTTAAAGATTGGTACGGCAAGAATTGCAATTTACATAATTGGATGGAGTGCATAAAGTTAAAGCAAATGAAACTAACAATTGTGTGTCCTGTGTTATGAATTCTATCCTAGAGCAGTTAAGTGAATAAGGGCAATTGTCTAAAATCTGGGTTTGTTTTGTTGATTAAAAATTAGATATTATTTAATAGAGAAGTTTCCCTCCTAAGTAGACAAATTTGCCAGACCCAGTCAATCCCTTGTTAGGATTGCAGCAGGAAAAAGATGACCCTCAACCCATGAGCTAAGTTTTATTGGTCAGTCTGCAAAAGCTTTTGAAATAGGTAAGTCTTAAGTTTTGGTCAAATGGCAGAGGTAGACTGTAGAATTATGAAAAAAAGATGCCTGGTCATGAGTAATTTCTATTTTTTACCCAGTGTTTACTCCTTTAATGCATAACCACATAATCCCGACTTTTAATGGCTCGACTGAGGTAGAAGCCTTTCGAAAACATTGTGGGAAAAAGAGAAAATGCTGGTAACCAGCATTTTCTCCTTTTTCCCACAATGATTTCTACCCATTCCAAATCAAATTTCAACTTTTCAGTCACGTCAAGTTTTGTTGTATACTTTCAATTTGGATTAGGCTATAAATTTGTCATTTGGTAATGAGTTTATATTCATTAAAAAAATCAACAATTCATGATAATTATCTATTATTACATGTGATGCTTTAACCTTTTTTACCAGATGACGAAATTTTAGCATTGTCCAAATTGAGAGCGATTGTAGACCACAATATCACTGTTACTGTAAATGTTCAAATGGTGCAATTTCTTTTTGATAGGGTTGAAAACACTGTGGGTAAAGGAAAAAGTGCTGGTTACAGGCGTTTCTATTTTTCTCAGAAAACATTGCAGGAAAAAAAAGAAAATGTTGGTTAAGGGTATTTTCTCTTTTTCCAACAATGTTTTCAAATGGTTTTTTTCCTGGTGTTGTTAAAAGTCGGCATTGTGCAATAAAGGTTTAACCCTTTACCCCATAAGGCATTTCTGTGGTATCTCTAATTGACCCCTAAATAACAGCAAGGATGAAGCCATTTCTTATGTGTATATGATACGTTTTGATAGCTTAGAAAACATTGTGACAAAAGGTGAAATTGCTCGTCCCGAGCAATTTCACCTTTTACCACAATGTTTTCCAAAGGCATGCCTACAAGCAATATGTAGAAATGAGTATCTATGGAGTAAAGGGTTAAAAGATGTCTGCCACAAGTTTGTAATAGAGGGTGATAGGTGATGTTGTTACATGATTAAATTATTTCAGACTTATTCCTATGTCCCTGCATTGAAAGCATTTTACAGTTGACAAGTTATGGGATCTGTCTTGAAAGAGTACGAGTAGACCACACTGTAGGAATCTTTGGAGGATAATTATGCTAGGATTTTTTCCACATTGTTTTCAAAAGTCACCATCATCAAGAACACAAAAACATGGAATAATTTAATAACAGGCTTTTTACCTTTAGCACATCTTTGCAGGACTACAGTCACCTTTGTGGGCAGTGTAAATTATGATCAGACTGCAGATAATGTTCAGTCAGATCTCTCATCTAACACCGTCTACTCTTGGTGAGACACTGTGGCAAAAAGGAATCTTAAAACTACTGTCATAATTATGAGTCATATTTCTAGTTTAAAAATGTTCCCAGGATTTATTCGGCACTCTATGGGTTAAAAACACTTTATTGCAAGAACTGTAATGATATTGCAAATTACCTTATATATTCCACTGAATTTCAACTTTATTGCAATCTTATAGAACATCCTCATCTACAGCAGTAGTCATCATTTCAGCAAAGAGAAATGACTTGTAAATATTCAACTCTATACCACACAATCCCCACTCTTAGCAAGCCTAAGAGAGAAGCCTTCTGAAAACGTTATGGGAAAAGGAGAAAATGCTAGTAACCAGCATTTTCTCCTTTTCCCACAATGTTTTCTAACCTTCCCAAATCAAATTTCAATTTCTCAGTCACATTCATTTTGTCATGTACATGGGGTTTCAATTTTGACAGGTTTTTTGCCATTTGGTAAAGCGTTAAAGCATTTGCTGATCTCAGATTAACCCTTTACTCCATAGATAATCATTTTGAAACATCAACAACAGACAGATTTTGAAAACATTGTGGGAAAAGGAAAAATTGCTCATAATGAGCAATTTCTGCTTTTCCCACAATGTTTTCCAACCAAGCGGATATTAATGTATCCTCATTTGTCCATATTTTCGACATCATATCTTTATTTGCTTCTGAAATGGAAGAGTCTCAAATTGGCATATCAGGTAAAGGGTTAAAAGCTATTGTGGGAAAAGGAGACATTGTACTAGCATTTTCTCCATTTCATACAATTTTTCTTCCCTATCAAAAATAAATTTCGCCATTTAAGTCAAATTCAAAATGTCATAAATACCTGCTAATGTTTTTTTTTCTTTTATATATATAGAGGAATCTAAAAAGTTGCCATTAGGTAAAAAAAGTATATTTATTTGTATTTTAATGAGTTGAAAGGTAACTGGTATGAGAATAGAATAGAATGGAACAAACATACAGGAAACTCTCTCAAGCTTGTTTGTGCTCGCTCACGCTCTCTCTCTCTCTCTGTAGATCAGATATATTGTACTCAAATGTATTGACTATTGTTTGTCATTGGAAAAAAGGAGCATCTTTGAAACCTGGTTAGACTAATCTAGAAATTTATGTACATTTTTCAGATCTGAATTCCAGCCAAACTAAATTCTAAAAATCCAATTACTAACTAAAATCCTGTATAAACTATGTTAATGACAGAACATCATTTTTTTAAAAAATCTTTTTCTTTCTAATTCAATAGGATTTATATTTTTACCCTTTAGCAAACAAACTCTTTCCTGACCCATAAGAAGCAAGATTTTTGAAAACATTGTTGAAAAAGAACAACATGCACCTTCAGCTCATTAGTATGTAGACTGCAAATGCTTTCAGATTAGAGGATAGCAGAGCTCCTGATAGAGGGAGTGATTTTGATTTCAAAATTGAAATTATTAATTATTCTCATTTAACCCTATATTGTGGGTACTCATTGGAAACATCTCATCGAGCCAATTGTAATCAGAATCCATACCATAGGGTTTCAAAGAGAAATAATAGGTTAAGAATACAACTACACTCTCATACCTGGAGCTCTGGGGGGAGTATCATAGTTGTTGTTTGGGAAAGGGTTCAAGATAAGATGTATTACACAAAATTGCTGTGGAATAAGAAATGGTCCATTGAGAAGTAAATCATGAAACCATCTATTGCAATATATGTCAAAAAAAACAATCCAGAAAAACAAAAGTATGAAGTACAGAATAAATTATTTCAGCCTCATTGTTACATGGTGTAAGCTTTGGCTAATGGCACTCAGCCTTTGTTTAGTTTAACATTAATTCTACATTGGCTGTGAAACAAGTTCTTATAACTTGATTTATCATGCTGGATGATTGCTGCCAGGAAAGTTCAAACAGTAATGTGACATCACTTTCACAGATTTAAAATCTATAACCTCCGATACATGAGGTCCAGTGTCTACCTGCACACCACTGTCTCCCTTTTGTTTAACTGCACATTCGCTTGTCAAAGTGCATCTTCTCATCTAAGACCAACTTAAATTTTCACATTCATCTAATTTTTCACATTTATTACACTAAGTGTCGATCAATTTTCATCTGTTGTGGATGATGATGAAATCAGGGATTAAATTTTGAGTTGTGAGTAATGTTTTCAACACAGGCACTGAATGCTCCTAGTCTTTTGGAAAAGCAGCTTTATCATCGTGGTATATTCCAGTCCACCATGTGCAGCTTCCTAAAAATTCTCTCCATGGCCTTGCAGATAAAGAAGATCGCAGACATCTGTAATACACAGTTAACTCATTACCAAACAACAAAATTTTAGGTTTGTCCAAATCGAAAGAATTTGCAGATGACAAAATAAAAGTGGCTAAAAATATGAAATTTGTCTTGTGAAGGGTAGAAAACATTGTGGGAAAAGGAGAAAATGCTGGTTACCAGCATTTTCTCCTTTTCCCACAATGTTTTCTAAAGGCTCTGTTCTCAGGGTCGTCAAAAGTAGGGATTGTTTGGTAATGGGTAAATGCAGTTGCACAATGCAATGTTGTCTACTCTACACATTTTCAGTTTTGTTTCGGGAGGAATTTTTTTACAGATAATTTTAATGGGGGAAAAAATCCCTGTCGCAATTGATTGTACAAGAATTTACTACTCCAGCACTTACAGTGGACCACTGTTTGGAATGTTTCTGAATGATCGTTATGAGCTTTCACTTGTCAAGTTTATCACCACATTGTAGACTACTGAATGATTTATTTCTAGTGTTGTGTCGAGATTAAACTCAAACTTGCATTTGGAAATCATGTTTAGTTATCTATTTTCCCACCCTTTGGTTGCTTTACTTGACATTTTAAGGCAAAAGAGATGCTTCCATTTAAATATCTGTCACATTCATCCTCACTACCATTAAACGTTTAAGGATATATACACCACACTGTTGCAATTGCACAAGACTACACTGATCTATTGCTCTTTGTTCTTCATCACATTTGATGTTAGTTCTTTGATTCCTCTTTGTTTTCCTGCTGAGGATTCTTTCCTTGAATTCATTGTTTACACACACAGAGAAACAGATACCACACCATTTAATCACATTTGTACATCTCTGTAGAAATCTATTACTTGTAATTGCATGAAAATAAGTGCTGTCTTCAGAATTACTAATTACTACTGGTGGTAGATTTCTCTTTATTGCTTCTTGTTGCCTCTTGCAGTTCATGCCACAGTTTGGCTCAATATACAGTGTTTGTGTTTTTCCTTATCTAGCTTAACCAACTTCAAACACAGTATTGACTGTTGCTTCTAGTATTTCTTTTGACAGTTTGGGCTCCGTATCAAAGGATGCCATGTTTGTGTTATCCATACATAGTTTTACCATCATCGAAACCACAGTAATGCTTTTTGTTGCTTCTAGCAATAGCTTTACCAGCATCAAAAACACAGTAATGCTTTTTGTTGTATCTAGCATCCCTTGTCACATTTTTGGTTAAGTTCCAGATGATACTCTGTGTTATCCATACATAGTTTTACCAGCATCAAACACAGTATTGATTGAAGGTAACGGTCCTGGGTCTGTGAAGCCAGGGTGAAGGTCATGTTCTACACTTAGCATTCCAGTCATGGCTATGTTTAAAATGTCATCTGGATTCATTGTGTCTATAAATACAAAATAAGACATGTACTTTAGCAAGAATTGTTCTATATACATGTACCAGTCATGGTTTTGAATTTAATATTAGAACTTTTTAGTATGTTTGGTTAAAACAGATCTGGGGTTCCTATTCACCAACAATTCATAGGAACTTTCTAAGGCCTTTATCTCCAAGATTTTTCAAAATTTAAAAGTAACACAACTCATGATCATGGCTAAACCATATGGTTTAGCCAATCAAGAGTTTTGTAACTTTCAAATCTAGAAAATTCTGGAGAATATGACTAAGAGCTCTTTGACAAATGATTGGTGACCCTGACCCTGATAGTTTGTCTATGAAGACAGAATCAAAACAGTAACTAGGTTGATATTTGAATACTAGTACTGTATAAAAAGATATATCTGCAAGTCAAAAAATTTGCGGATTACCAAATATGGACATGGGAAATGTTTGCGAATTCAAGGCACTCATTATTTCATGGCATACTTCTTGTTACATACGTGAGCAGAAAACTTTGCAAATTTTTCAAAATCATGGAATTGCAAACATTTCCAAATTGTCACAAAAATGTCCATGTGTGTACTACTATGGTAGCCAGCATTTTCTCCTTTTCCCACAATGTTTTCTACCCCGCTGGAAATAAATTTCTGAGTTGCGTTTATTTTGTAGTCTCCAAGTGATTTCAAGTTGGACCAGTCTAAAATTTTGTCATTTGGTAAAGGGTTAAAGCTTTACCATACAATCTCTACTTTTAACCCATTACCACATAATCCCTACTTTTGATGCCTCTGGGAAAGAAGCCTTTTGAAAACACTGTGGGAAAAGGAGAAAATGCTGGTAACCAGCATTTTCTCCTTTTCCTACAATGTTTTCTACCCTTTCCAAATCTTTTTTCAGTTTTTGATTCACATTTATTTTGTCATCTGCAATTGCTTTCAAATTGGACATGTCCAAAATTTTGTAAAATGGTAAAGAGTTAATGAGCTTAAGAATAAAAGGCTTTAGAAAAAACATTGTGGGAAACAAAGGAAATGTTGGTAACCATTTAACAGCTTTGTCTTTTATTCGCACAATGTTTTTTTTTATCCTATCCAGATAAATTTCATTGTTTTAGTCATCTAAAATTTGATTTCTGCAAAATTAACCCTTTCCCAAACAAGCCCTGATTTTTACTTATCTGCAGTAAAAGTCCTTTGAAAACACTGTGGGAAAAGGAGAAATTGCTCGTAATTAGCAATTTCTCCTTTTCCCACAGTATTTTCTACCCTTTTTGAGAACTTTCTGGCATTTTCTCCAAAGCTAAAATTGTTGTCTGCAAACTCTTTTGGTTTGGAAGAGTTCAAAATTTGTCGTTTGGGAAGGGGTTAATGCTTTTATTCAGACCAGTCTAAAATTTCGTCGCTTGGTAAAGAGTTGTACTTACCATGATGTCTAGGACTGTGGCATGCTGCAGGACTTGAACTGTTAAACAATGAAGTATCTTTGGATCTTGAGGGTTTGTCTAAGATGCTAAGTGGGTCATTTGTAGTGTAATCCTGGAAATGGGAGATATGGGGCCGGGGCTGGATCACAGATACATGCTCCACAAGCTTCTGGGGCTGAGTAAAGTTGCCAGGAGAAAAACCAAAATCTGAAACTGTAATATCAAAAATCTGAAACTGTAATATTAGATTTTATGTAATTGTAATCAAATAATGATTTCAGAGGCTATTTTCAAAGAAGAGATCAAGATATTGTAATAGCTCTGCCATCTACAAAAGTCATGCAAAAATATAAACATATTTAGTTGTAAACTTAATCCAAACAACATGGGCATATAACTATGTCAAAATATTTTTTTTACATAGTTATGTCCCTTTTTGACTAAAATTAACCTAAGCTGCATTGATTTTTAGACACAGCCTTTGCACTAGTCTGCTCTTGTTGATGTTCATCCTGTTATTAAATACTATGGAGTTTTTTTCAAACATAAAAGAAGAAAAACTTTTAGAATATTCAGGGAAACCAGAAAAATGTTGGTTATCAGCATTTCCAGTTATAAAAGTGATAAAAGTTCATTTGTTTTATTTGAACTTACGTAAGAATGATTGTAAACTTGAGAAAATATGCATATGTAAAACAAAGTCTGCATATTACTAGATTACCTGTAATCATCCGTCCAACTACAGACCTGTATTGAAACAACATTGATGAAGAAAAGAAGATAATGCTAATAATGAGGACTTGGAATTAGAAATGTTGTCTACTACAAATCCTAACATTAATTTTAATTTATTGTCTGCAAATTCTATCAAATTGGACTTTGTCTAACTTTCTTTGTTTTTACCAAACAGCAAAATTTCAGACTTGTCCAAATCCAAAGCATTTGCAGATAACAAACCTAATGTAGTTTAAATGTAGAAAATAATGTCTCATAAAGGGTAGAAGGCATTGTCTTGGTAACCAGTGTTTTCTTCTTTATCCACAAAACTGTACTTATAAAAGTTTTTCTACTTCGGGTGGTGTGGTAAAGGATTAAAAGAAAAATTCTGGATGACATACCTGGTGGCTGGAAGGCAGACTGGGTATTACTAAACGGTGAATTGCTATGTACAACATTGAATGCAGACTGTGTATTGTGAACATTATTCACTGGAAAACCAGTCTGGGAGACTGGTGCCATTGGTGGAAATGAGCTAAAATTGTTGTAAAATGAATCCGCAGGATCATACTGGTATGGGTCAAAGTCGTTCTTCATTGAATGTAGACCAGAATTATATGGATTTCTAAAAGCACTTGTTGATCCGCCCCAAGAGTTGAAATAGCCTGAATTAGATGGTGTGAAGTCTTGGCTACCTAGAAACAAACAGATTGAATGATTTAAAATTAGTTTTTGACCTTTAACTCTTTACCACACGAGAAAATTTTAGACTGGTCCAAACTGAAAGCATTTGCAGACAACAAAATAAAGGCGACTAAAAAATAGAAATTTGTTCTGGGAAGGGTAGAAAACACTGTTGGAAAAGGAGAAAATGCTGGTTACCAGCATTTTCTCCTTTTCCCACAATGTTTTCTAAAGGCTTCTTTCTAAGGGGCTGTGGAATGTGCCGCATAATTTAGACACTGGATGGCCTTCCCAAAGAAGTGACAGCATAGAATGGTTTACATGAACTTAGAAAATAATCTTCAGCCTCTGGCTGCTAAGCGCGACTCGCTGATCTCTTGCTGGCAGTGTAGATCAAGATCAAACTGCACATTCTGTGCAGTCTGATCTTTGATCTACACTCTCCGAAAAGAGATATTATTCCCCAAAGCATAACTTTGAAGCAGCAATATTTGGTTTATTAATATCTAATTGAAAATCTACTTTCACTTATATGGCAGGATAAGGGTTAATTTATTCACGGTTTCATTGATCTTTTATTACAATTACATACATTAGAAAATAGTTTTACTTACCCATATATGGAAATGAGTGTGTCAGGGGTGGTTGTGATGTAACGGGATTAAATAGATGACCCTGGTTGATGACTGTATTTCTGGTTGGGTTTGGAACTATGGGTGAGATAGGCGGAGTCAACATGTGACTATTGACAGGCTGTGAATATAAATTAGGAAAAAAAATAATGTATTGAATCATATACTATCAAAAATATGGACTGAACTTTGCTTACAGCATGAATCAAGATCTGGCAGCACAGAACATGCAGTCTGATCTTTGATTTCTACTGTCTGTGTGTTTAGTCAAGCCTATGAGGTAAAATGTTTGTGAGATTAACTAGAATTTATTTTCAGCCATTAGAAAAAGTCAAGCTTATATATTTTGCACTGAAAGAGTTAAATACCAAATTCATGATTTTGATCGGTGGTGAAATAATTTAGATATAGACAATTATTTAACCCTTTCTCACACATTGAATTTTAGACTTCGTATTTCAGAAACATCTGCAGACAATAAATTCAAAGCTGTGCACATGAACTGGAAGTCTCTGATAGGGTAGAAAGCATTGCAGGAATAGGAGAACATCCTGTTTCTTTTCTTTTCCCACAATGTTTTCAAAAGTCTTTTTTCTCAGGGTCGTAAAAACAAGGGATTGTATGGTAAAGGTTTAAATATTCACATGGCCATACTTGCTAAGGAAAAACATGGATAAGTATCGTGACCTCTCTGTTCATATATGATTTCATCTAGTTTTCTACAGGAAACATACAAAATATAGAATTTCTGGGTGTGCAGTGCCACGAGGTTCAATAGTATAATAAAGGAAGCCATACTAGCTTACCAACTGAATCACCATTGCTGCATTGTATTTATACCTCGAGTTACATGTAAGTGTAAGACTCAGATAGAAAATAGATCTAGATGCCTTAGATGAGCTTCAATAACAAAAGTTACAGAATAAGGATTAATTTGAAAGAGTTTCCTCCCTTTTAATAGATTACGTTCAAGTTATTTGAATTTGAAAGAGTTATTTCCCCTACATTAGAAAAAAGAGGGAAGGGAAAAAGTATCAGGAAAAGGAAGGCACGCCCTGCATGGTTACATTTGAACCTAGCCAATCGGAAGTTTGAGGTTGAACGCATTTGAAAATATTGTGAAAAAGGAGAAAGTGCTGTCAACCAGCACTTTCTCCTTTTGCAACTCCGTTTTCAGTAGCTTTTTTTCTCAGGGGCGTTTGAAGTCGGAAGCGTCTGGTAGCTATGGTTAAAAGAAGTATCACATACCTGCGAGCTTACCATTGCAGTTAACGTTCCTAACGGGCTAACGTAGGCATCGCGGTCGTTGATTCCCTGGAACTGCGGGAATGCTCCGTTATTGTAGGACGGGGACATGAGGTCTTCTTTCTTCACAGAGGAACCAGTTTTACCCATACGATTGGCAACAAAGCACGTACTAGGGGTCGTATCAAGAGGTGGTCTGTTGCCCCCTTCATCTGGTTATAAATAAAAATACCGTTATGGGCAAGATTTTCCGCTTTAAAGTTTTGTCACTTGACCAACCGGAAGTATAGTCCTGATACATCGCCTTGCACAAAATGTATTATCTTGTTCTACTTGGTCGCTTACATACGTTCTTTTTCCTTTATTTTGAGGTAAATGGAATTGATATAGGGTCGAAGGTTTTCACATAAAACATTGAGAGAGAGAGAGAGAGAGAGAGAGAGAGAGAGAGAGAGAGTCAAATAGTCTTGTCTAACGAAAGAGAGAGGGGATAAGGTAAAAGTTTGAAAGGGAATCAGAAATTGAAACCGACATCGCGTAAGAATGCTTTGGAGAAAAAAAGGGAATCTTTTTGTTCTGAATTAAGAAGTAAATTACCTGTTTTAGTATGTTTCTCTAATAATGTCTGTATCTCTGTCTCCTTTTCATTATGTAACTGACACTCTACAGCTAGTAAAATGTACTCGTCCAACAACATTCGTATCACATGGAATGACGCTAGTAGAGACAAGAAAGGTAATATTCATTGAAATCTCAGTAATTCATATCAGAGAACAACCCAAGAAAGTACATAAAAATGGTCTATCTTAATTTTGATAGTTTACTTGTTTGTAAGGTCTGTCAATATCTTAAGATAGCAATATCTCGATATGTCCAAAATCAAAGCCTCAGCAGACAACAAAGTAATCATAACTGAAATTACAGAACTTGTCTTTAAAAGAGTAGGAAACAGTTTGCTGCAAGGGTGCCTTTGATGAATTTTTGCGAGGGTAGAAAGTACATGTACATGTACTTCTCCTGAGTCTTATGATGACACAGTAAGGAAATTCAGGCCCGTGCGTATGACAAGAATGCTTTTTTGCAGTCACTGTTTTCGACAGTTGTCTTCCGTTGGGAGGTAAAAAGCGTATTTGTGCAAATGAAGTATATTGTTAAAGAAGATTTTAAAAAAAAGAAATAAAGACTTTATATGGATGAAAATTATATCGATAAAAGTAACTTCCGGAAAATGATCGTCAGTATGACCAAGCATGGCAAGAAGAAGTAGGTCATAATGGTCTGTACGGAAAATGCCGTACACGGTTTACGAATAATAGTAAAACGAATTTGATATACAACTTACCAAAGCACTGAGCATTATTGAGAGTAAGGTTATGCATAACCCGGGCACCGAAGAACGACCACTTTAATAAAAAGTCTTGGGCTCGTTTCTTGAATGATCTCCCGTTTTGTTTGCTGGGCTGGAAACATAGAATGGATGTCTTGCATATAGATCTGCAACTTTAAATGTTTACACTTTTGTCCTTTAGTAGTACGGATGGAATAACTGAATATTGAACGCATATTGGCCAGGTTCAATTTTTAATGCCTTCTTTATATTTTGCATTTCTTTGAATATAGCGTCAGAGCTAGGGGTACAAAATCTCTTTCACCGTTACATGCAGACTGTTTTGTTAGCATGGACAAGTCGGGATGGATAAATAGTAATTCTTGTTGATAAAATGAAGATCATTTTATCAAGCGTCATAGTCTATGATAGAATGCTTGAACATGTTTTGAAAACATCATTTGCCTTCATGCGTAAAACTATAATATTCAGCTACAAATAAAGATCCATAACGAACCAAATAAATGCATTTAATTGAACATAAAAAGCACGGAGTCTATTAAAATTCATGTCTTTGCATACCTTAATTATTTTCTGTTCTACTACTTGGTCCAACCATTCTGTAAAAGCTTCCACCGTTGCTTGTTTACGTAATAACTCCTTGAATTCCCGTAACACTGTGAAAAGATATAATAAACACATGTACTCTCTTTATGCATTTTTTACGCCTGAAACGCCGCTAAAACTGCTTAATATATATCAGCTTGGAAGACGGTTGAAAGCTGGGGTTTCGGGTCCTGGGATCAGACACTGCAAGTTTAAAACTAGTATTTGTAAAAACAAAGGACACACATTATGACTAAGTAAGTTGTTGCCATGATACGACTAAAATAATGCTAAAAGTGGCGTAAACACCATACAATCAACTAACATGCTATATACATGTATATGTCAGACGAAATCGTTTAATGTGAACGCCAAATACAGAGGACAGACTTGGGCATTCGTGTATCTGTGGAGTTGGTTGTATCGTAGCGCAGCTTGTATATATTTTCAAATACTGTAACGCCTCTGAACATTGTATCTCATTTGCATTTTTATGCAGACATGAACGCCCAGGAAGCTGGAACATTGACTAATATAATTCTGACTTCTGTTAATAATTCCACAGTAAAAGTTCAGATAAAAAAAGGTAGGCTGCTCACATTCAGCATTGAGTTCTATGTCCTGATCTCCATCATTGTTGGCATTAAGCGCATGCGTCCCAATTGATGTCAGATCTATTCGGTCTACATCGGTTATCATTTGGTTAACTAATTGGGCATCATATAAAACTGGCCTGCAGGTCTGAAAGCACATGATATTTAATGAATTATAACATTTATTTTTTAAAGTATTTATGTAAATAGAATTTGTAAAATACATAGCGCTGGAGAGATTTTCTGGAATAAAAGTATTGCTAGAGATCAGGTTGCTATACCAATTAATATGAAAAAAAAATGCTTCATGACTGAAAAGAGTGACAAGAAATAAACAGACGTTAAAAACCAACTTGATCATAGAGATTATTTCAGGTATGGACTTTTTAAAAGAAAATGCTGGTGAATCTATGCTTGTACATATTTAGAACACATGCCATCTTTTTTGCTTGATGTATTGATTGCTACATAAGTTGATTGAAAAGAGCATTCAGACTGTAATAGAAAAACATTGTAAAAGTTCCAATTTAGGTGCCAAGACCAGACATCACCGACCATTCTCAATAACATTCTTATTGAGTCTTATTCTTAAGAATTTCCTAAAATTGAAAGTAACGTAACTTCTGATTGGCTAAACCGTTTGGTACAGCCAGTGAGGAGTTGTGTTACTTTCAAAATCTTTAACAAGATCAAGCATGTTCTTAACAATGTTAAGTGAATAGAAAACCTGATTAGCTGACCCCATCTGTCTCGGTCTAGGAATTAGAACATAATTTGGAATGGTTGCTGATTATGGCACTTGACTGACAAGCAAGAAAAAATGATCACGACCAACCTGAGCTAAATGTAAGAAAGATGTCTGTCTTTTCAGGGCAGAGGCGAATCTTCTTGCCACGGGTAATTTCTGTTCTGAAAGTTTATCCGGTAAATTGTCTAGGGCGGATACTACCCAGTTCTCCCAATGGCGTGCAAAATTACGTATGTCACAGAGAAGTCTGTCAAGAAAAATACAGAAATTGAAATATTCCATGCTTTGTTAAAAGGAGAGTTTAATGCATCTGGGAAAAAAGGGTATCGATTGAGATCAGCATGCGCAGTCCGCGCAAGCTAACTTGTGTCGAAACGTCTTGGTTTTGCTAAATTTTCTGCGTGTCCAAGGAAATTCTACCTTTAGATCCATTCGATTGTGAGACTGAATAGTTTTATTGACCCATCATTATAATAATGGCGTGCAACACACGAAAAGGGGCATTCGGACATTTGCGTAAAGTGTCGTCTCGGATCAGCCTGCGCAGTTCGCGCAGGCTAATCCGAGACGACACTTTCTGTTTTTATGTAATTTTCTGTTTTGCGCAAGTCTGCTGTAGCACAAAATCTAATGTAGTCTGTCAGTGCCGTCTCGGATTAGCGTCCGAGGACTGCGCAGGCTGATCTGAAACGACACTTTACGCAAATGTCCCAATGCCCCTTTTCGCATGTTGCAAGCCAATGATGGATTGCTTAGTATAATGCATCACGGAGATACATGTACATCAAACTCCGTTTGCCAGGACAAAAAAGAGATAAAAACATCAAGATTCTAAGATAAGCTTCACATTGTGCTCTTTTCCTAGCAAATGGTAAAATTCAGATACTTGTAACTTTGTAGTCGTTGTTGTGGTTCTCATTCTTTTGACAAAAACACTGTGTGTGACATATATTTCAAAGGTTGTTCATGCTAGAACATTTTTGAAATATATGCAACTCTGTTATGTATTTCTTACCGACGAAAACGTTAATATTATTTTATGAGCAAAATAAAACTTAAAGGCTTAACAGATTTAATTATAGAACATCAGAAGTACAGCAAAGTTGCAGTCCATGTTTATAGACTGATACACATGCATTACATTACAAAGATACATACGTTTCAGGCATTTCTTGCATGGTTGCTGGTATGAGTACCTCAGTTAGAACCTGAAACAATAAAACATGTTATAGCTGCCGTAGTATAATTATCTACTGTGATTGATCATGGCGTGGACTATTATTGTCAAAGTTTTGGTAGACAGTTGCTTGAGTTTTACCAGCCTCCATAGCTCAATTGGTAGAGCGTGAGACTCGTAAACGTAAAGTCTGGGGTCACTTTAGGATGTTGGTTTACTCCAAGGCTATTTGAAATTGCTAATAGTCTTTCGGATGAGACGTTAAACCGAGGTCCCATGTGAAGGCGTTATTAAAAAAGGAGCACGTTAAAGATCCAGACGTCACTTAAGATGTCATTCGTTTTTGCACCATTTGTTGTAACATAACCAACCCTACGCTCTGGTGCTAATATAGGTTAGGGTTCCAGAGAGTTATCAATTAAAGTTAACTACATGAATTCAAGAACATGTTTTAAAACATATGTTAAAAAATCTTTATTTGTTCCCTGTTCGCGTATTTGGAAAATAGGTTTACAACACCTTTAGGCTGTGGTGGCTTTAGATTTGGGAAATATTCAGGACTGTAGAACGGAGTACAATAGTTTACATACCTTGTATAATATTGAGTCACACACACAAATGAGATCTATGATGAAATCGTATTCCACCAGGGGGAGTAAATGTTCTGGTAGTCCTTGCCAAAAGTGTAACAGGAAATTCTGAATCTGGATTAAACAGACTAAATTGTAACCCTGTTTATGTCAATAAGATGTATAAAATTCGAATCCCGGCTTTGTCGAGACTTCTATTGTTCTCTCCAAACTTGAATAAGATTCGTTGCGATTTATTCCTTTCTCAGAACAATTTTTCAATTCCTGTAAGTAGGAAAGTAGCAAATGTCTTAGGAATGGATTGGTGCACATACAACTGATGAAATAAAACTTTCGGACCGTGCACTATATAGTTGCACTGGCTGCCATGGCAAAACCGGAATACAGACCAAGGGTTAGACTGATATCAGTGAGAAAGCATCAAGCAAGATTACACATAAGTCTTTGCATATTGAATTTATCGACTTTTGCTAGTCTTGGCTTATCTTAAAGATCATCTCGACAAATCTTAGCCGGGCCCCGAAATCTCAGACGATAATGCAGTAAGACCGTTTGTATCGTCAAATTCGTCTCGGCTTGGCTCAAAAGCCTCTTAGTATTGCGAAACGCGGTTCTAACTAGCCGTAGAAATCTGCAAAGATTTTGATTCCGTGCAAAGATAGGCTACAGAAATGTTTAGTAGTATATACTTTCAGAAGTATTCTAGCCCTGTCACTTCAGATTACACATAAGTACCATATCACCGCATCAACATTTAAAAATGTACAATTAATTACCAACGCATTTATTTTATCAAGACTTCATTCACACAAAAGATATGTCCACTAGTCTTATTTCTAAGAATAAAAAAATGCCCGTTGTGGTTGTTCGCAACTCTAAGGGTAAGTATTTGGCTGCTTAGTGCGTCTCACTGACTTTTTGCGGCCATTGTAGACCAAGATCAGACTGCACAGACCGTGCAGTCTGATCTTGATCTACACTGTCCGATAAGGATATATACCCCCCTCCCTGTAAATACCTTTAAAATAGCAACATTTGGGTTTTTACTATCGACTTCAACATTTCATGATAGTTATTCAGCAGGATAAGAGTTAAATTAATTTCCAACCTATTTGTAAAGCGGGTGCAAGAGTAAATACAATTAAGTTAATTTATTCTGTCGGTAGCACTCGGGTAAATTCAAATTGCTTCGGGAAAAAATGTTACCCTCCCGATACGTTTGCCCATGTTTTTGGTTTTGATCGAGATAAAACACGACCGGCCCATAAATCATAGAGAGAAGTCAGCTAAGACAGTCGTAAGCCGAAATTTACTTTAACAAATTGAAATAATCCTTGACTTAATCCTTCAGAGTGCAAGGAATAAATTCTGATTGCTTTAACGTACAATGTAGACTCAAAATCAGGCTAGGCAGTCAGATCTTAGATTTGGGCTGTCTGTTGTTGTATTGGACACCGAAATGACACAATATTTTACTTTTTATCAAGCGACAAAATTTTAGAATTGTTGAAATTGGCAGCAGTAATTTTGCAAACTTTAGAGTCAAAAAGTCTAAAGTGATTATTTGGGCTATAGATGGATAGAAAAAAATTGAAGGAAAAGGAGAAAATGCTCCTTTTCCCACAGTCTTTTCAAAAGCTTTCTTCTCATGGAGAGATAAAAGTCGGAATAAGGTTGTAAAGGGTTAAATGTTGATTTTTACGAATTCCAAATACATTCAGTCATCTACGTGTAAGTTTCCTCCTAATGATTTATTCAAAATACAAATGTTATTTGTTTAATGTTCTTTCTGTACAATTTTGTTTGCTACCCATAGCGATAATCCTTTGTAATTTAGAGAAAATGCATATTTTGCATGCTCTCGTTTTTACCGGCATGTCAACAAAGTAAACTGAAAGAACGTAGGTCCAAATCGGCCTGTAATCGTATGCCTCTAGCTGAGCAAGTAAAACTCTTGTTTCGTTAAAAGAGAGTGCATTAGTAAAGTTTGTTTTAGTTCTAGTGTTTTGATTCTTTTTTATTACTACTCTATTATGCTTTGGTGGTCAGTGCACCTATCCATGGATTCCTTCTGTTTCCGTAGCGAGCACTACACGCAAGACTATTTCCGAGGCCCGATGAACAAAGTCGAAACGATGTTCGGCAGAAAATAGACATTGGATGTAGTCATTCAGTTTTTGAAATTTCAGGTGAGCGGCTCAGGGCTTTTGTTGCCCTCTTGTTTTATATTGTCTAAGGTGAAGTCTAATCGATTCAAGTTAAAGAAGTTGTCTCACAATCGATTTTGAATAAATAAGATTTAAGTCTTCAATCCTTTACCGAAGAATTTCATCTTTTGGTAAAGAAGAGTGAGAAAACTTTAGGAAAAACAGTGGAAAAAGAAGAAAACGCTGGTAACCAGCTTGTTTTCAACGCAATCAAAGACAGATACTTTAATTTTAGGCGACTTCTAACTTTTCGTCTACAAATGTTTTCAATTTTGATGGATCTAACATTTTGTTGTTTGGTGAAGAGTTAAATCAAGGAGCGAGCGTAATTAATTTATTTAATGTACTTTATGATCTTTTGGGCTTGCTACCCCATACTTTGGTCTCTTATCTTTGTGTTGAGTCTTCTTTTTGTTGACAAAAAAATGGCCAAGTTTCGACCCTCATTTAACCCAATACGAAAAATTCCCGAGTCTTACGACCCTGAGAAAGACGGCTTTTGAACCAATCGGTGGCAAAGGAAAAGTTATTCATACATTCACCTTTTCCAGGTATTTTATATCCTTTTCAACAAAAATCAAAAGAAATGACGAGGTCATTTAATTTTCGACCACCATTGCCTCCAATTTGAACAAGTCATTAACTTTGTCCTAGGGTAAATACTTAAACCAAAAGACCTTGGACCAAAAAGTTTCCAAATACTTCTGTTTTATCCAAGAGATTTTGTGATATCGTTCACTCTGATATTCTCTTTTTCTGTGTTTCTCTGTTTTTCGAATGCTGTTTCAATTTGGATCTGTCTGCCAACTGTCTTTTACCCCTCGTGGCATACTTCTCTTTTCTTTACTCCTTTTTTGTGGCAGGTTGTGGTAGTTAATTACAGTCATTACTAACGCACTTATCCTTTAGTTGATTCTGTTAATTGCATTTCAATTGTTACAAAAAAGACATATGAATAACTTTCTAGATGAAAGGCATACGACATTTTTGCACCTACCTCTTCAAAGTTGGCGTTAATTGCGGTGTCCAGTACACACTGACAATGAGTTTTGTACATCATCATGAACGTCTCTACCTGAAATAGGACAGAGACAATTAGAAAAGCTGATTTTGATCTGAAATGTTTGCTAAAGAAAAGTCTACAGATGTGACTTGCATCCTAGGTTCATAATCACCAGCCATTCTCAAGAACGTTATCAGTCTTATTCTCCAGAAATTTCAACATTTGAAAGTAGCACAACTTCTGATTGGCTAAACCGAATGGTTTAGCCAACCAGAAGTTGTGATACTTTCAAATCAAATGTAGAAAGTCATTCGGTTTAGCCAATCGGAAGTTGTGCTACTTGCGAATGTAGAAACTCTTGTACAGTAAGGCACAGACTGCTCTTTGGAATGGTTGATGAGCACGGACCCTGATAGTTGTATTCCCTCTTAAGTGTCTTTAAGAGCTTATGATGATTGTGCTAATAATGTTACGCAGTTACGCATATTAGGTTCCTGGTATGTGTACAGACAACTGTTCTATGAGGTTTAGGCTCACTTACAAATTTCTGGTAAAAGGGATAAATCCTCGTCTGAAGACATTATAATCCTTGGCATGTAAAGAAACACAAAACATTCTTGTCATGATCATCAGAATCGGAGTTGTCAAATATATTTGTGCAAAAAATATTTATTTTTGAGTGTAAAAGCTTCAATATACGTTCATCGCAGCCTTTGTTTGACATCGTAGAGAATATACTACCGATAATCATTAAAATTGTGGACATTGCGAAAATGATACATGTACATGTATAAATACGAAGTTTAAAAACATTGCATTTTGAATTCACTTTTGGTTGGGCAAGCAAGCAAGATGTCCTATTTATGTTGCGCGCTGATTTTAAATAATTGACAAGAATGGTGGATCTCTTGGTCAGAAAGCATTAAAATAGTCCCCGCCTTTTAGAGCAAAAATCGATATCGCGACAGGGGGAGACACCTGTCTTCCGGCCATTTAGTTTGTAATGATGGAGTACAAATTGAGTCCCAACCCAGATAACAAGACTCTGAATGTTTCAGATAAGCTCCCACATAATAACTGTTTGATCAATCCTTACTGTGACAAAATTCCGTCATGTTTAATGTTTAACTCTTTACCAAGCGACAGCTCCTTTATTTAAAGTATTTTTGAAAATAAAAATCATTGTAATTTTACCTACATCTTGTTTGCAGTATTCACAAATGTTATTTGTCCTAGTATCATTGACGCCACTATCGCTTTGTCATTTTGTCTGATGCTGTTTGGAAAAAAAACCCGTTTATTTTCCATAATTTTTTACACCTTTTCAACCAAATGGTTCAGCCAATCAGAAGTTGTTCCACTTTCTAAATCTACAATTAGACTTAAAATGAAATTTGGAATAACCAGTGAAAACGGAACCTGGCCCTTAAAAGACCCTCAAATATGAGACGAAAGCGCAAAAAGTGGAGCTTCAATCATAGGTTTTGATGGCCCATAATTTTGTTAGATATAAAATCAAGTGATTCTTTCCACCAAAACTTCTCTTGATATTCAGAATACGATTACTAATTTGCCTTAACTGGAAATTTTATGCAGTTAAAATTTTTAACAAATTTGATTTTAAGGCATGCTTTATGCAGTATAATCTTTGTTATATATAGCATTATCCGTGTGGAAACTTACTTGATAAAATGCAAAACGTCCCCCCCTCCCACCGATGACAAATCTTATGAACCTTTTGAGAAATCGACCAACGTTTCTGAGGCAGATGGCATAAGAAAGTATTTTCAGAAAGAGAAAACGCTGGTTACCCTATCTCAACTTTCGGAACAAAGCTTGACCTGTAATCTTCGGAAGCCAAATTGTTTTGCTGTTTTTTGGAAACGTATTTTATTAATATCTTTATACATTTCATATAGAATAATCATACGTTACGTGAAAAAAAATATTAGGCAGACATAAGGGTCTGGCCACACACAAGCTATGGCTGTCGCCTGGTAAATTATGGAGTATGATAGAATACAATAAGCTGGATACTCAAAGATAGCTATCCTCTACTTCTATTCGTGGAAAAAATCATGTTTTGCAAATATCGTAAGTGGTTTACTTCTTATTGCGTAGGTACATTTTAATGACGGTAATTCGCCTGTCACTTCCGGTAGAGGAACGGCGTTAACAGTAACAGACCAAATCCAGACTAAAGAATGTACTGTGTTGCCTAATGCTCCGTCTTATCTTGCACAATGAAAATTTATATACCTAACAATTGTTAATCCTGGTCTGACGAGTTTGTTTATGTTTTCAAGGGGGCGGTACGAAAGACAATTTACTGCCCGAAAATGAAGTTTACGTCTTGTTAATTTCCCCCGTTTGTTGTTTACCTGAAGATTAATTATATTTAGGAAGTCAAGTAAAGCAAATCCCCTATCGAAGCTTGTAAATATTTGCATTCAATAAGGAACCTCAGTGTCGCGTACAACGTTCAAACTTTTTAATCAACCGTTGATCTATGTTTTCCTCCGCCTATACGGGTTTAGAAATCTATGTCCTCCGCTTTTGAAGAGCTGAACAATGGCGTAACCGCGAATGACGTTGCCTGTCTTATCGTACCCTTAAGTCTTTACCAGACATCAAAATTTAAGACCTATCCAACTTGAAAGCATTTGCAGACGAGAATTTTTTGGTGGCTGAAATAACACAAATTTTCTTTGATAGGTTAGAAAACTTTTTTTGAAAATGAGAAAATGCTGGTTACCGGCATTTTCTCCTTTTCCCACAATGTTTTCAAAAAGTTTCTCTTTCAGCGTCGTTTAAAGTCGTCATTGTGTGGTAAGATGTTTTAATGTACGTGATTCATTGTGGCAAAGAACCTACTAGACAAAGAAGCCGAGGTCCAAAAAAAGGTGGCTTTAATGTGGTAGATCCGTAACACTTCTAGTGCAGCATGGAATAGAATTTCTTGATTAAAACTTTTACACATTTTTAATCGACCGGAAATTTCTTTGATGTCCATCATGCAATTATATTTTGATACTTTTGATAGTTTCAAGAAAAGGGGAATTATTATTATCTCCCTTTGTAATGAGAACATATTGGTTTTAGATTTATAAACGATAATATTCTACGAAGGAGAAAAAAAAGGCAAAAGTGGCTTGGTTAAAGTAGTACATTAATACTCATTTTCAATCAAAGCAAATTTTGTAGGATAATATCACAGTGAAAATATATATTTTCTATCACATGTCCACCACCTTAATGGATCTATGTGATGCACTTTACCAAGCAAGTCATTATATCACATGTTTATAGAGCCATAGGCAAAAGTGGCTTGGTTAAAGTAGTACATTAATACTCATTTTCAATCAAAGCAAATTTTGTAGGATAATATCACAGTGAAAATAGATATTTTCTATCACATGTCCACCACCTTAATGGATCTATGTGATGCACTTTACCAAGCAAGTCATTATATCACATATTTATGGATCCATAGGCAAAAGTGGCTTGGTTAAAGTAGTACATTAATACTCATTTTCAATCAAAGCAAATTTTGTAGGATAATATCATAGTGAAAATAGATGTTTTCTATTAAGGGTCCACCATAATGGATCTCTGTGATGCACCTTACCTAGCAAGTCAATATATCACATGTTTAAAGAGCCATAGGCAAAAGTGGCTTGGTTAAAGTAGTACATTAATACTCATTTTCATCAAAGCAAATTTTGTAGGATAATATCATAGTGAAAATAGATATTTTCTATCACATGTCCACCACCTTAATGGATCTATGTGATGCACTTTACCAAGCAAGTCATTATATCACATGTTTATGGATCCATAAAATCCATTTGGTCGTATAACCTACGGAAAAGAAACCGTAAACTTTTTGTTTCGGTAAATTTTCTTGCATGTCCAAGGACCATTCCACCTCAGGATTCGGCCGATTATCAGTTTAACCCATTACCACACAATTCCTACTTTTGACGACCCTAAGAAAGAAGCCTTTAGAAAACATTGTGGGAAAAGGACAAAATGCTGGTAACTAGCATCTTCTCCTTTCCCACGTTTTCTACATTTCACAAAACAATTTTCAAATTTTCAGTCACTTTTATTTAGTCGTCTGCAAATGCTTTCGAGATGGACAAACCTAAAATTTTGTCGTTTGGTAATGAGTTAACCCTTTACCCCATAGATACTCATTTTGATGTATCAACAACAGACAGCGTTTGAAAACCTTGTGGGAAAAGGAGAAATTGCTCTTTATTTGCTGCTGAAATGGAAAAACCTCAAATTGGCATATCAGGTAAAGGGTTAAACGGATTTAATGGATCTTAACTATGTGATGACTTGTTTGGTATGCTGCATCACGGGGACACATGAAACCTCTCTTTTTGCTAGAGCAAGACTCAAATGTTAAAGATCAAGACTTATTTTCTTGTCAAGAAACACAAAAAAATCCTGGATGGATCAAAATAGAAAATAATAACTCCGTCTGATGGTTTTTGGTTTCAAATTTATCATGCAGTCTTATCGGCGTTTCAATAAAATGGCGGAGGTAAACAAACACGGTAGAATGTGTAACAAATATGCCGACAGTTATTCTAGCAAGCCATCTTTATTAACCTTCGACAAATTCTTAATAAATTAGCCAGGCTGCATGTTTCATTCCTGAATAAATGACTAGTTAATACACAATGTACACAAAGTATTCCGAATATTTATTGAGAGGGACTGATAAATGAGACTTGGAATAGAATTGTGCGTTTTTGTTACGGAACTCGCGGACGGGATTGTGACTTCAATAGAATGTATTTCCGTAGTGGCAAACCTGGTGTGACCCTTTTAGAAATACCTTTTCACCTGCTGCCTCAAAAAAAGTAAAAGTTACCGGAAATCTACAACTACAATGTATGACATGCTCTAGCGAAACGCACATTTACTTGGTATATTATACCAAGCAAGTCATCACATAATTGGTGAGCCATAGAATCAGTTTTGTCCAATAGCCGATTTAATCATGAGGTAGACTGATCGTTTGGTTAGGAGAAATTTTACCAATAGCAAAATGTTTTGACCCAGGTCAGCCTGCGCGGAATGAGCAGACTAACCTGGTAGATTCGTTTTGCAGATACATTAAATCCCCCTTTTACATAACCTGGAGCAGAGCATTTTTTCTTTCTTGAACTTTTTTGTATAGTCCGAACATCACGATAATTCGGGCTTTTCGCTCGTTCCCTATTGTATAGTAAAGTAAAATTGATAACTCCAATAAAGCGACGAAAACAATGCATGTATAGGTTTTATAAAATGTCTTTATACTTCATGTACTTGCAAGACTGACCTATTGTTTTCAGATATCTGGAATCATGGTTTGATCCACAGGATGCATAAAAGAAAAAAAACTCAAAGCTTTGCAGACCATGTAGACCAAGATGAACGGCCTGGGCCCGTATTCACCAACCATTCTTAAGAACGTTCTTTCTCTTATTCTCCAGAATTGTCTATATTTTTTAGTAACACAACTTCTGATTGGCTAAACCATTCGGTTTAGCCAATAAGAAGTTGTGTGTGACTTACAAATTTAGAATACCTTGGAGAATAAGACAAAGAATATTCTCAAGAATGGTTGGTGAATACGGGCCCAGATCGTATATACTCTTACGCAACGGTTGAAAGAGAAAATCAAAGTTTAAAAATAGTCATGAGACGATTTTAACCCGCTACCAAATAAATTTGAGGCCTGTCAAGAAAGATTTGAAAAGGGAACAATTGGTTGTTACTATAATGTATTGCAATATTTTACTAGAAGTAATTTTTGAATGCTGTTTTCTTTTTCCTAGCAATATTTCTTTTTAGGGCAAAAGAGAGTGATTTGGGCCTTGCATGAAAATCAAGTCTTTATCAAACGACAAAATTCTAGACCTGCCTACGTTCAAAGCATATATGTATGGTAAAAGATTAACTGTAGGCCCTACCTTTATAAATTAAAAGCCGACTTACCTTTTCTCGTTGAATATTTGAAGGCATGATTAGGTATTGAGCATTTGGAAATTCCGGCAACAGGGTCCCGGTTTTTGAACTAAGGGAATATTTCCGAGTAAATCCTCCCTAAATGAAAAGGAAAGAGAAAATAATAATCAAGCCATTATCTTTAAAAATTGGGCTTAACACTTTTTAAAAAAAGTATAGACTCAGGTCAGCCTGCGCACAGGCTGACCTGAATCGAAACTTTTTAGCTTTTTGTTAATTTTCTGCATGTCGAATGACCATACTCCCTTCAGAAATCAGCCGGTAGTAAGAAAAGTTGTAGTTTTTTATGGATCCCCTAATTATGTGATGTCTGGCTTGATTTAGTGCATTAAAGTCTTTTGTGCAAGAGCAATTGCCTCCTGAAATAAAGTTTGAGCAGACGACTTTGAAAATATCCATTTGTAAAAGGGATAACCAAGCATTATAAGCTATAGCATAGCAACTGCTTTAACCCTTTCCCAATTGACAAAATTTGAGACAGGTCCAGGTTGAAAGAAATTGCAGGCTACAAAATAGACGCAACTCAAGAATTGAAATTTATTTCCAGCGAGGCAGAAAAGATTGTGGGAAAAGGAGACAATGCTGGTTACCAGCATTGTCTTCCTTTCCCACATTGTTTGCAAAAGGCTTCTATCTCAGGGTCGTAAAAACCAGGGATTGTTTGGTAAAGGGTTAAAAGAAAGGTGGCGAAATGAGTAATTGATGGCAGTTTCTCATTTTGCCGCAAAGTTTTTAAACCCAGTTTGCTGCAGACAAAATAAAAAACAAAAATAAAAAACACCGCAGGCGATTACCAATGCTCAGCCACGGTTGCTTTCAATGAAAATTAAAAAAAAAGAACCATAATTTTGTCAAGAATATTTTGATAGTTAACATGCTCAAAACCCGGCTTTTAGAAGGGTTGACTGAGTAATTGATTGCATTGTGTTAACGCCGTTTTCAACATAATTTTAGTTATATAGCTGCGGCTAGTGTACTGTTACCTGTCCATGCTTTCCTGGATTCCCTTTTACCAGTAATCCACTCAATTTTCTTTCCAAACCACCGGCTGCTTTCCCACATTAGCATCGTAGGAACAGTTATCAGTAGTGGGAGCGGAATGATTCCTACCCCAATGACTATCATCAATCCTCAGAAAGAGATCGGCCGAACTAAGGATTGAACCATGACCTTCTGTTCCCAAGTCCCTCACGCTGTCAACTTAGCTCGGCAGTGACGGAAGGAACGTCAAAGATAAAGCAAGAGTGATGTCAGTGACTTCCTTCTACGGGAAGGTGTGAGCATTGCTTTAAGGTTGTCGTAAAACCCAGCATGATAAAAACCGCATGAAAGAGACCACTTTACGGCGCACACTTTTACCTCCCGACTTTCGCTGATAAATGATGCGGTAGCCCTTAGACGGGTATTACGAAAGATTAACGCTTTGTACGAAACGACAGGTTTTAAACTCATCCGATATTCAAAACATCTTCAGAGACGACAAATTTGAAAATAAAAACGAACTTAAGTTCTCTTATATTGTATAAAACATCGTTGGTAAAAGGAGACAATTCTGGTAGCCAGTGGTTACCAAACTTTTCTCCTTGTACCACCCATGATACTAAAGCTTGCTCCCTCAAAGTCGTTGTTAAAACTGGGGACTGATTGGTGAAGGGTTTACGCTTCTTTACCATTCTGACGAGTTTAGTTACCTCTGTGCTTAGCAGATGATCTTTGAGAACGCCGTGAAAAATGGAGAAATTTATCATTTTTTTTTTTAGCCGTATCACCATATTGAGGAGTATTTTCTTTTATCAGGGGTTTTGCCCAGTCTGTCTCCAGAAGTTTTTTGTTTTTGTATCCATTTTTTAACGTTTGTCGATTACAGTTGGACTGAATTCTGATGCGCCAATTGTTTTGTATGGGGTAATGGATTAAGAGAGACAGCGTTCGGTTTCAATGGACAAACTTTCAGTCTCCGATAACAAACCCAAACTCTTGTCTAAACAAAAGTAAATTATCTTTTGTTCTCGATAAGGGAATTACAGATGAGACGAGAGGTCTGTTGTCCGTTTTGGTGGGATGCAAAGTTTGTCAAAAGAAATGTCAAAAATTTTGAGAAAGTGAAACGGATCTGTTAAAGTAAAATTTGTGTTGGCGTTATGGTCGCCTTTAGCAAGATCAATATAAGAGACGTGAAACACAACCTTAACTCTTTACCAAACGACAAAATTCTAGATTAAGTCCAAATTGAAAGCACTTGCATTCTACAAAATCAGTGGGACTCAAAAATTGAAATTTGTGTCTGGAAGGGTAGAAAACAATGTGGGAAAAGGAGAAAATGATGGTTACCAGCATTTTCTCCTTTTCCCACAATGTTTTCTAAAAGCTTCTTTCTCAGTGTCGCCAAACGTAGGGATTGTGTTGTAATGGCTTAAATGCCTTTTTGTCTGTTGTTTTATCTCTTTACCACACAATCCCGAATTTCAAAGAACCTGAGAAAAAAAAAAAAATCTTTCGTAAACATTGTTAAAAAAAGGAGAAATTTCTCCTTTTCTAACAATGTTTTCTATCATTTCCGATATAAATTTCAGTTTTCAGTCACCTTTATTTTATCGTCTACAAATGCTCTCAAGTAGGACTTGTCCAAGAGTTTGTCGTTTAAAAACCCTCGGGCGTGACCTTCCGTGTGTTTTTTGCTTGTGTCACTTAATAATGGTCGTGACTGGAAGTTTTACCTTCTGAAAAGATTTCTTTAAATTTTGTTACTACATAACGCTAATTTTCTAGAACCAACGACACAAAATGCAGAGATGCAAAGTTTTTAAAAAGAGGTTTAAGTATTTCTAAAGAAAAAAAAAAATCATATACAGATTTTTCATGTCATGATCTCCTTTGACAAAATACTAGGCCTAGTAATATTTCCTATTACAAATTTGCAATTTGATCACAATATCAGAGAGGGAAAAAAACTTCAAAAAAGCTGAGGCAAGGAAAAGTAGCCAAAAGAAGAGAGTTTTTCCTTAGATCTAGGTCTTGAAAACTAGAAGTAGATGTTTTGTTTGTGAAAAGTGAAACTTGTATATTAACATTATAAATATTTAGACCAACACTTTGTGGCCCAAATTTAAATGGTACCATTGTAGAGCTAGTCAACCTTGTTTCCTCTGTTTTCGCTTATTGAAAGTTTTCAATAAATGCAGAAAATAAACTTATTGGAGTTCCCTTATGTAAAAAATTTGAGAATTAGTATTATTGGTGGAACGTTTTCTAAAACTGAAAGCTCACCGCAACTGTACTTGTGTCCAAAACAGGTTATTCTATATATAAAGCGACCAGATGCGCGTGTACCTCCATCTTACAACATATGAAAAATGTAGGTTGGTTGTTGAAAGATTTTGGGATCTAATTAAGAAACCTTGATTTCATTTAAAATTGTTTATAAACCCGAAATTAAAGATATGAAGAAAGTTTAATCATTCACATTGATATCCCGGCCTATATTGTTTTGATTTTGCATAGTTAAAGGTTAAAGTTTGGTTTTCTTTTTCCATTCTTTGTCTTGGTAATCCCTTTTTAATCGTCATCATAATTCATCACTGCCCTGCTTTCTTTTTGCGTCGATATTCTTTTTCGTACATTTAATCCATGACTTACTCTGTATTTCTTATTTGTCGCACACATGTTCGCATGTATTCTCCGAGTATGGCAGTATTTTCAAATTATTCTCATATAATCATGTTCTTTGTCTAATTCTTAAGAATTTTCTAATTTGAAATTATTGCAAGGTCTGATTGGCTAGACTATAAGGCTTAGCCAATCAAAATCTAGTGTAAGGCTAGGGATGCCTCTCTTAGAGCCGTTGGTAAGGCTTAGCCAATCAAAATCTAGTGTAAGGCTAGGGATGCCTCTCTTAGAGCCCAGGTCATATATTTGCGAGGTCCAGATATGAAAGCTATTGGGCTTTCGTTAGTGTATGTAATGATGACGCGTCAGAAAATTTCACTTGAACATTGCAAACAGTTAATAATGAGTCCACTTAAGGACCCTTTTAACATTTCGCAAGTTTCAAGTGGGAAAGATGCTCCGTGCAGCGTCCGTCCCACGTAAACTCGTAGTACTTTGATGCGAATTTAATTTACGTATTGTAACTCGCCGGTTCTGTTTGCCTTCGTTTGCATAGATACATAAATTTATTTCAGATTTGTTTTAACTTTAAAACAGATAGACGGCTAAATGGTACAAATGTTTCTGTTTAAACAAATAGAGTAATCCTAATCGGATTACTTCTTAACTTTTCCTTTCATCTCTATATACATGATAATAAAACGGGAATGAGGCAGAAGAGGCTGTTTGTAAATGGACCGGTTGTCAACGACAACGGGATTCGCTGTCTGGTATTCAAACGAAATCAGTTTCATAATAGAAAGTTATTTTAGGATGTAAGACAGCGAAAGAAATGTACGATGATCAATGAAAAGGAGGTTTAAAGCATTTGCGTAAAGTATCGACCCAGGTCAGCCTGCGCGGAGTGCGCAGGCTGACCTGGGTCGATACTTTTTGTTTTCAGTCAATTTCCTACGTGTCAAAAAACCAGTGTACCCTATGATTCAGAAAAATGCAAGACAAAATAGGTTTTATAAATCCGTGATAATTTGCTTGTATATTATATCACAGAGATGCACTTGACCCATTTTTCCAAAAGCGCGATTTTTTTTTTTACTAAAAAATCGACCTTTTTAGCAAGCAAGACCTTAGCTCTACTGATCTGCCATAGGTTTGTTTTACCGTAGTATCATTTTCAAGAAGAGCATTTGCAGCCTATACTGAAAAGTACAGTAATTTGTTGACGATCTATCTTCCAAACTGACTTCGGTAAGAATTTATTCCATCGTAAAAGTAAAAAATAATTTCGTTTTTGTAATTTTTCGCCAAAATGAATTATGTAAATCTAGTATATGTAGCAATTTTACATGAGCGTTTAATACGTATTATGTTTACTGAACCAGTTTATCAAAATAACATGACGCAGGTCTTACCTATAATCTTGCATCACGTATTTAAGCGACGCTTGCAAGTAAGAAGACCATGCATCTCTGTGTTCATGCGGACTGCGTATGCTGACATAACTTGATACTATTTGAAGATGCGTTAAACCCAATTTTTAAAGAGCATGGCTCGAATAGTTGTAGTCAACAAGTTCAGCGAAAACGATGATGTATTTCCGGAGTAGTTCAATTTGAAGTGCGCGCAGAAGTAGGTACGCCCGTGGAATATTCTCTTTTTCCCACGATGCTTCCGAAAGCATTCATTCATAAGGTCGTTAAAAGTCAGGATAGTGTGCTAAAGGATTATTTGAATGTGTTGTTAATATTTTCCTGTAAAGCCGGTGCATAGAAATGTCAAAGCTACAAATACGTACTGATGCTAAATACTCTCTTTTAACATTTTTAGTTTAATTTGTACAGAACAGAAGCTAGCTAAAAACATTAAAACAATAGGAAATGTATGATTCAACCGAAAGACTTCATTAGGACCATGACTTTTCAATAAACTTCCTGTATGATACGTGACTTATGAAGCATATACCGAAAATAGTCTTGTGTAACTTCTGAAGCACTATCACTAAGTGGTCTTATACGACGTAAATATACCTTCATAGTCTATTGTGACATATGAAGCACATCCCCTAAATAGTTTGTAGCACATGACAGTTTGAATTTACATCGTAAAACAAAAAGAGAAAAACTAAGAGAAAACATACCTCATTCTTTAATTTGCACCCAGAAAATCTGAAAAATAAAACAATGATTGACTTTCAAAGAAATGAGGTCTTCTCAAAGACATCGTGTGCATGTAGAAAATATCTGAAAGTGACGCGATTTCGGTCACCAAGCATGGTCAAATGGTCAAACGATGTAATCTCTCTCAGTCTCTCTATCTCTGCCTCTCTCTGTCTGTCTGTCTCTAATGTGAGGGGGGGGGGAAGCAAGAAAAGCAATAGAGCAGAGAAATAGGTGACATGTACAAGAACAAAAAAAAACAGGACGTCCAGTTTTTATGATTACTTCATGTAGTCCTTTATCTCTGAGGCAGATAAGTTTTTTCTTACAATTGTCATCTATTTAATACACTCGAAAGCATACTTGGGGTACATCCACGTGGTCGCAATTCTGGCTAGCTAGAGACGCACTTATTTCAAACACCACTAAGGTCGGGTACCACCGTTGTCTTGCTGCACTTTGTCACCCAGCATGGTACCCGAAACTTGTCAAAGCGTATACTTATATAGATAATTGACATTTGATGAACTATTTCACAGGTTGACAAAAGGTGCATTCCATTCCTACTTGAATGGATGAGTACTGAATCGTTCTAGCCGAAGAAATGCAGCAATATGAGATTTAGACGATTACAGTGAATAAACGAAAATGCAAGTGTTCTGACCAGGTAACACTGATGGCATCAGTTTGGAAAGTGAAGCCTGAAATTATTACTGATCAGTTAAGAATATTCTTTATCGACCGAGATGAATCTGGCATTTGTATGATAGACATCAAACTATTTCTGTAAGGGGAAAATGTTTAGATATTCTCTTATCAATCCTCAACTGATATTACGAAATAAAACATTGTTTAATCCTTTACCACGCACTCCTCTGTTTGAAGACTTCGAGGAAAGCTCTTGAATACAATCTTGGAAAAAGAGGAAATACTGATAACCAACATTCCTATTCTTCTTCCATGTTTTCTGTCCTTTCAAGGAGAAGGTCAAACATTTGGGCCCCGTTTTATATGTGCTCTGCAAATGTCTTTGTTTGAAAAAAAAATTGTCGTTTGATACAAAGTTTAAATTCTCACCCGTTAACATTTGACAATACCTTTCTAAGTGTATTTGTAATTGTGTTCAGAGTTTCAGGAAAAATTCGAATGAGAAATGGAATTACAGGAAAGCGAAAGTGAACTTAAATTTTTAAGCTTTGACTGAATTTCTGAATAAAAAAAAACCGTTACATTTAATTGTTAAACAGTAGAGAAATGAATCTGATTGCAGTAATTGAAATAAAGTGTTTAGAAGAAAAGATTTTTTTTTTTGTTCTTGAAGTTCAAGGTACCTTTAACCCTTTACCTAATATGCCAATTTGAGGCTCTCCCATTTCAGCAACAAATAAAGATATGATGCCAAAAACATGGACAAATGAGGATACAAATATTGACTAAGTGGAAAACATTGTGGGAAAAGGAGAAATTGCTCCTTACGAGCAATTTCTCCTTTTCCCACAATGTTTTCAAAAGTTGTCCGTTATTAACACGTCAAAATGGGTATCTATGGAGTAAAGGGTTAACTCTTTATCAGACAATCTCTAGTTTAAACCAACCGTGATGAGGAAGGATTATGACAACATTGTGTGAAAAGGAGAAAATGCTGGTAACCAGCATTTTCTCATTTTCCTACAATGTTTTCTACTCTTTCAAATATAGTCAAATCCTTCATATGAACAAAAAATAAATTGTCTTCTAAAAACACTTTTAATTTAGACGCGCCTAAAGTTTTCTCGTCAGATAAAGATATAGATGACAGTTGAACTTGTAATCAGTATTGCCAGATGTTTTGTGTGACAATGACATGCACTTTGGTAAAGCTCAGTCATTGAACTTCGATAAATCTGATGTATATCTGAGGCCGAAAAAACAAAATATTCGAAATATCAATTTTGTGGGCTATCAAAAATCGCTCGAAGGTTCGACAAGCCGTTGAACTATTATACCGACGAAATTGGAGACTTGTCTAAATTAATTACTTTTGCATAAATAGATTGAACGTGCAGTCTGATCTTTAACCTGCCCAGTCCGATAACGACGTATAGCCATTTAAAATTTCCTTTTTAATAGTAAATTTTTTATTATATCTCCTTAAAATACATATTTCATTTTAATTAGCAGGATATAGGCTAATATCTGATTTTTTTTAGTAAAGGAGGCAAATCATATTTTTTAGTCAAACGGAAAACATTTTGTCATTGAATATTTATTAGGGCAAAAGCTGTCAAACTATCAGTGAATGAGTCAGCAAAGTGCTAGGAAAAATGTTATAAGTGATATTTTCTTAGTGAGATTCATAGCCTCTGAAGGTATATTAAAAATCAGTGAACCAGAATTTTGCAAAGCATGGCGAGAATGATACTGGTCGATTTCATTGGATCCTTTTTAACTAAATATGATGACGTCATATCTGATTGCATAGAATAACGCGGATTTCCGATTAAAAAAAAGATCAATAATTGAACGCTAAAATTGCAACTTATTATTGGTCGGATTGCAGAAAAAAATACGGTTTTATTCAGCGGTACTTAATAGTTTTTCTTTTTCCGAAAAAGAAAATAGCAAAATAAATACTTGTCACGTTTGATTTATAAAGCAGTAAACCATGATCCAACTCTTCTTGCCTCTTTCTCTGATTTGAGACACGTTATTTCTAAATTTTGAATACATGAATAATTCAAGCTCATCTTCGGATCTCTCCGGCTACACTGGTCCAGTGTTAATGTCGTAGCATTGATGCGAAATCGTATCATTGTGGCAGTTATCTTTGTTCTTGAACTTGAGCTTATGGGTGTAAGGGCTCCAAGCACGCGCCCATCAGACGATAAAATTTGAAAGCAGATTGTAATTTAAGTATATGAGATTTAAGAGAAGCCGTTCAAACGCACGTAAAATGAAATTAAGTCTGCGAGAGGAACGACAACAAAGTCTATCATTTCGACACAAGGCAGTTTCGCGTTGTTGTCTTTTTTTTAGCGGAACTGTTAGAAGGGCGGAGCAGAAGTTGTTGACCATTTCGCTGAAGCCGTTGAAACGAACGTAATATGAAATTAAACTCTGCGAAACAAACGAGAACAAAGTCTTTCATTTCCATCCAAAGTTTAAATTTCGAACTTGTGTCATTTTTTTTCAGCAGAACTCTTAAAAGGGCGGAGCAGAAGTGGTTGGCCATTTGGCTGGAGCCGTTCAACCTCGGTTTTTATCCCAAAGTATCCACGGCTATTGATTAAGCGTTGACCATCAAATCCCATAGTCACCAAGTAAACACCGTTATCAATTTTAATTGGATATTTTTCCCAGACTACATTAATAAACTAATCCGAGGAGAAAAGATAGCGGGGTGTATTAATGTAGAGACGATTAAAGTTAATCCTTTGACAACATTTTATAGGCCATGAAGGCTGAGATTATAGTGTAGCTTTTTGAGGACATCACCAACTCTACTTTCACTAAGCATTCTAAAGAAGGTTTCATGTGTTATTCTGCAGAATTTTCTAAACTTGAAAGTAGCAAAATTTCTGATTGGCTGAACATTTATGTTTAGCCAATTAGAAGTTTTGTTACTTTCAAATTAAAAAATCTTGGAAAATTACGCTAACAATGTTCTTGACAATGGTTGGTGGATACGGTCCCTGTGCAGTATTCCAAAGGAGTACACATCAAGATAGATTTTATTTATTAATTATACATACATGTGAATACATGCATGCATGCAGGCTAACAAAGTTTTAGGTCATTTCAGAAGTACCTACACTCAAAGAAAAGAAAAATGAGGGAAAAACTAGGAAAGGTATATAATGTGAAAGGAGAATTTAAGCTTTGAGTCAAAGGTATACGTATATATTTTCCTTGCAGATGGCAATGCTTAGATTCGTTTCAGTATTGATCAAACAGTCAAAGAAATAACAGCCGTATTACTATTTAAAGTGTGGAAATTTTGTGTTTAACACTTAACCCATTGCGAAAAGATCTGATGTAATAAAGACAATGAGGAAATAGAAAACTTTCTGTGAAAAGCAGCAAATGCCGATGACAGTAAGACGCACATTACTCAAGTAAATAATGTTGAAAAAGATGAAATTATGTAAAAATTATTTCTTGCCACTCTAGAGCAGGCATATATATTCTCATCATTGACCCATAGAGCAGGAAATAAAATTCCGGTCGTTCATCTTTCTAGAAAATAGATCAAGATGAGATTATCTTTTGCGGAGAATGATGTCAAGATCATACTGCACATAACAAGCCTGAACTTGAATCTTTCTGTTATCTTTTTTGTTAAAAGCACTCATAAAATTGAAAATTCTCAGTCATTTAGCAAATCACTCGAACTTTTAAAATGAAGCCGGTTAAATGCACATCCATGTTCATATTTTAAGGGTTTTTTTTTTTTTTAAGGTGTTTATGATTAACTAATATGGTGAATAAATGAAGTAAGTATGAACGTCTAGAATTGGCTTGTCGTACTCTCGTTTAATCCAGACTTCATGAATTTGACGAAGTGAACTAGAAGCACAAAATAATTAAGCAATAGATAGAAATATTGCAAACAAAAATCAGAAATCACACTGAGCAGAAATATAAAAGTACCATAATCTAACAAAAAGTCGGTGTTTAACGACTTAATTACTGGGAGCTTTGGAAAACACGGTGAGAAGAGCAGGAAGTGCTTGTAAATAGCACTTTTTTGCTATACTAGAATAATATTTACCTTTTAAAAGACATATAAACATACTGCAGGAATGTCCAATATGTTGTTTGCAATGATTTAATTTTGGTCAGGTCTAAATATTTGTGTTCTGGTAAAGAGTGAAAAACATTTGTACTTATCATACCTTGTAAGTCCTTTCCCAGTGTATACAGAATGATAATACTGGCTGGTTTCTCGTATACCTATCCCATAATAGTGATACCTGTTAAATAGAGAAAATACGGACATACATGTATTAGTGTAAATACGAAAAAAGTATCATTGTAAAACCTAGATTAGAACTGACCTAATTTATCATTTGTAAATCAGAACATTTCACTATACGCTTCATATTTTCTTTTATCACATAGGTATAAAATGTGTTCATACTCTTCGTAGTTACTTATATATTTGTTACAAAGCTAGAAAATTACTAAAAATACAAAACAATATCAATTCGATATTTCCGCTTAAAATTAACATGAATTTGTATAACAGATCATTTGTTCATATTTTTATATTTATCACATAGCTACAAAATGTGATATAGTTTTATAATTGTTTCAAAGTTAGCAATATTAAATATACTATAAATGTTATCATTAATGTTGTGGAAAGCATCTTCTCTTGAAATTGCTGTATGTTTAGGTTAAGAACTCTGCATCCTACACCATACAGATCTTCTCTTTGCATATGTCGTGTAATAGCAAAAGCGAAAATAAGGGGTTAATACATGTTATTTACAGTGGGGAAGTTCTTTCTCGCAATTCCTGCGTTGGACTGTCAGTGCTTTGATTTCTTTAACGAAGTCCTTTAAGGTAAGACCTGTGTAATGGAAAACAGCTATTTCCACTAAAATATCATCCTGCAAAATTAGCTATAATTAAAAATGAGTATTATTGAACTACTTTCACCTTTTCATTTTTTCAATGTTTTCCTTCTTTGAATTATCATTTATAAATCTAAAACCACTATATTCTCAATTCAAAAAGAGATAATAATTACCTCCCTTTTTAGAAAACAAACAAAAGTATCAAAAAATAGCTTCAAGATAGACATAAACGGAATTTCTGATCCATTAGAAATGTGCAAAAATATTATTTCTACATAAATCCTTATTTATCTTTATTTATCAACCAATTAGAATTTTTGCCCAGTGTTCACTGGAAGTGCATTACACAGGTCTTACCTTAAGAAATAGTAGACCATTTTAAAACTTACTTTGAATGTCCTCTGGTTCCAAGTCTTCGAGTGGTAAGATGAGGAAACTTTTGTCGGATAGTCTGTGAAAAAAAGTATTTAAAATCTTAATTCTATGGCTGGTAAGCGCGACTCAATGACCTTTTGCGGATAGTATAAATCAAGATCAGATGGACAGAACGTGCGGTCTGATCGTTGATCTACACTGTCAGATAAGGACATAGTACTTTTGAAATTGTAAAATTTGGCTTCTTACTATCTGCTTACATTGCACTTATTTAGCAGGTTAAGATAATAAATCGAGCTTATAGTTAATAATTTGTATATCTTAAATTCCTTCTTTACAATATATTAATGAATATGCACGTATTTTGTAAACCTCTTTTAATACACTATCTGTGTAGAAGTATTTGATTTATCTCAATATACGTGTAGCCTGTAGGGATAAATTTTAAATATTGGTATCGATTTAAAAAATATATCCAAAACGAGAGCGTTTGAAAACTCCTCTCAACTACAATAAATTGAAGTATTGTTATACCCGATTCATTCGCGTCAAGAAATTTTGGCGATTTTCGCATATTGATAAAAATCGCGAAAATAATCACCAGGATAAATTTATGCTTCATGTAATGGCGGCTATACTACAACAATTATGACAATGGCGTAAATACTAGAACCGGTGAATGGCACTCCAAGAGATACACTTGGAAATCGTCGTTGCTTGTATACGTGAAAATATCGTTCTTATGTGACATACTTTGACTAAATTAAAATGAAACCGAATGTTACCTTCCCAAATGTAGCTGCACATGCTGGTTCCAAGCTCTCTCGACGGCAAAAGTCCAAGTAGTGTGCATACAGAATACACCGTGGTAAACAAACACCTTCGCAGATACAGTAGTTTTCTTCCAGCCTAGAAAGATAAAAAGAAAAAAAAGATATTTAAAGAGCATTAATTTTGTCCTGCGAGTGCAGCAATATAATTTTTGTATCTTTTTGTGCAACCGCAACTTTTTCTGTGATTCCTGTACAACATTCGGTATATACGTATGAATAATACACATCTCTTGCCAACAGTATGGAACGCTACACAGAGAATGACTCTTACGAGACCGCCTAGCTTTTAGTTCTGGTCAATACTGACGGTACTGAAAATTGGAGGAATTCGTTTCTCTCATTGGTGCAAATGCTTTTTTTCGGAGATAATTTGGACTTTCTTTTTAAATATTGTATTCGGTTAGCATCTAGAGTCGTCTCATGTTATAAACTTGCTATTACTATTGCAGCAAAGAGAAAATGCAGGGCCCTACCGTCAGCAACGGGTACATGTTATCTTTTTTCTTTTCTTTTTTTTCGTTGATCAAACTCATGAGGTAAGCCGGAATACTGTGTCCCTTTTTTCAGAATATTTTGTTATGCAATTATATATGCTTAACCTGTTATATGCTGATTAAGAAGTTGTGATAAAGTATATGTAGTCCCCTTATGTGATGACAAAGGCTAGTATCTTGTATAACGGAAATGTAATAAGCCCCCTTTTGCCAGAGCATGGTTTATATGCAAGCGCAGGAAGTACTTTCTGTGCTTTCTGTACTTCGTTTATTTTCTCTGTCCACGAAATTACATGTACATGAAATCGTCTTTGACAACGACAGGATAAAGACTTATACAAATTATGATGATGGGGTTCGGATTTAATCCTTTCCTAACTAATGAATTTTAGACTCTTCTAAATTGGAAGTTTCTGCAGACGACAAAATCGAAAGTGGTGCAACGAAGCTGTTTAGAGTTTCTTTGACAATGTAAGAATATTGTGGGCAAAACAAAATTCTGGTTTTCTTTTTCTTTCTTTGATTTTTTAAAAGGGCTTCCGTTTAAGGGTCGTTAAAGCATAGGATTGTTTGGTAAGCCAACGGTTACACATTGTTCTGAGTAAGAATTTCAAAGACTGAAAGTGTTCCGTTATCGTTTGATTGGGGAAGCATTCCTCGGCTAGACATAAATCAGAAACAAAATGGCCATTTTCCTATTTAAACCTACAATGCATTACAGAATTTCAAAGCTTTCCATTTCTCTATATAATCTCGGAATGTTTATTCTATGGGTCCTGTAGGTCAATATCACATAAAACTGCCAGCTCAGATTGCCGGCTTTATTAATTGTCCAACAATCTTGTCTGCGATAACATTAGAGTACGCAAACACAGCGCTATCAATACCGCCTAGTACTGGATATGGTTCAAGCAATTGCGATTGTATCAATACACGATCGTTTCTTTGGGTTCCGTTTTAAACGCTTGGCATCGCAGTCACCTATGCGTTTTAATCCTTGATATGACGATCAAGATCAGACGACACAGAAGATGCAGTTTGATAGTTGATCTGTAACATCTATTTTGTTATTTGCTAGAGATATTTTTGCAAAAAAAAACCCCAAAAGTCGTGATATTACTTTTCTTAATTGGTTTCGGTTCTTTTAGCTTAGACAATCCTTACAACCTTTTGATAGTCTAAAGATCAACCTTTTACCAAAACATCCCGAGTTTTAACAACCTAGAGAAAGAAAAAGATGAAGAAAGAGGAGAAAATGTTGGTATCCACAATGTTTTAGCTTTTCAGAGATAAATTTCACTTTTAATGTGTCGTCTGCAAATGCTTCCAATTTGGACAAATAAAATAATGTCGTTTGACAAAGGATTAATAAACTTAGAATATATTACAACATAAGCGGTCAATATAAGCAGAAGTTACAATATAAAAGATTGCGGGCGTAAATTTTTGTGGATGCAAGACGGTCGTTATTTATTGGTATACTTGTAGTAAAATGTGCGAACAGGAAAGTTCGCGAATTTTTCAAAAAAAAATTTCAAATTCGCGAAATCGCAAAAATTTCCACGTCGCGAAAATTTCCACTTATATATATATCTCTTTGAATACTCAAGATACTTACTTTAAATTTGAACATAATTTTAACTTTCAAAAGAGGAACTCATTCAACAAGGGCTTGTAACCATTAAAGTATTTTTGTCACAGTTATGTCCCTTTTCGACTTGGAACTTTAATCTGAAATCAAGCACTTGCAGCTAAAAGAGGGGACCTGCATCTAGTAATCTTGTTTTGTTTACTTTAGTTTTATTGAGGACGGACATTTCTTTCATGGTAGGATAGCTCAGACAGTTACGCGCCTGTCTTAAAGTTGTAGGTTCGATATTATCGGACAACAAACTTTTTTTTTTTGGGGGGGGGGGGGGTTGGAAGAGGGGGTATGTTTTATCTTCCTTCTCCCTCTAAATCATTTCAAGTCTTAAAAACAGGTTCGTGTCTTTATTTCTGTCGAAAACTTTGAAGTCAAATATTTCCCGCTACACTTTCGTGTGAGCCTTGTTCTGTGAAAAGGGGCTTTAATGAATCTAAGAAAAAAAAAGTAGAAAAAACATGAAAGCTATACATTGCACATTTATCATAGACAAAACTGTCGATATTTTCCAGTTCAAGTTGCGGGTTCGAGTGCCTGTGACGGCAACATATTTTGATATTGGTTGTTTTATTTCATATCGGCTGTGATAGAATCATTACGGCTGAATGAAATTAACTTTGAATAGCTATATACATGTATTTGTACTAATAAACAGCTACGTATATAACCAATACATGTCAGTATTACCCGTATATTGCGATTTCGAACCAGTTTTCGTACAAAAAAAAAAGAATCATCGTATCGGACAATGCAGTTCCAACATCAGACTGCGCGTTCAGTGCAGTCTTATCCTTGTCTGCACTGTCCGCTGGCAAAATTTCTGCCAAATGGGTGTTTTGGTATATATTTCATGCAGATTTCTATTAAGGGAAAATTTGGATGATATTGGGTATGAAGCAACTGGGTCAGTGCATTTTTCTTATTTTTATTTACTCTTTACTATAAGAGAAACTGTTGGACGTGTCCAAATTAAAACAAACGATTTGAATACGCTCCAATAATTATTACTCAAGGATTTAAATTTGTCTCTTAAACGGGTAGAAATCACTGTGGGAAAAGCAGCATTCTTTACCCCTCCCACAAAGTTTTCAAAAGACAGTTTCGTCCGGGTCATTAAAACTCGGACGTATTCGGTTAACCCTTTACCAAACAATGCCTGGGTTTTACGATCCAGAGATACAAACATTTTGAAAACATTGTGGGAAAAGGAGAAAATGCTGGTACCAGGCTTCTGGAAACAAATTTCAATTTTTCAGTTACGTTTATTTAGTCGTCTGCAAGCGCTTTGAATTTGGACCAGTCTATAATTTTGTCGTTTAGTAAAGGGTTAATGGTTAAGTGAAGGGTGCTGAGAAGATTTGTCTATTTCAAACAATTGACAATCGAAGATATGATATAATCTCAGTGGGGACGTTATGAGAAAATATAAGGATGACACCTGGGTTTTTTGTTTGTCTACAAATGTGATTGAGCTATGCTGTGTGAAAATGGGGTTAAATACCACAAAAAGTATCGACTCATGTCAGTCTGGGCAGTCCGCGCAGGCTGACATGAGTCGACACGTTTTGCTGTAAGTCAATTTTCTACCTGTCACAGGACCATTCTACCTCATGGCTCATTTTGTTGTCGAGACAAAATCGTTTTTATGGATTCATAATTAAGCGTTGGTGTAATATATCACGGATATTTAAACCCTATGCTAGAGCGTCGCACATCATAATGGAGTGCAACGCGCGAAAAGGTGCATTCGGACATTTGCGTAAAGTCGTCTCGGATTAGCCTGCGCAGTCCGCGCAGGCTAATCCGAGACGGCACTTTACGACTACATTAGATTTTGTGCTACAGTAGACTTGCGTAAAACAGAAAATCACATAAAATCGGAAAGTGTCGTTTCGGATTAGCCTGTGCGGACTGCACACGCTGATCAGAGACGACACTTTACGCAAATGTCCGAATGACCCTTTTCGCGTGTTGCACTCCATATATAAGCACTGACTGTCATACAGCCGAAACGAGCTGATACACGACGTAGCTTCAATGTCATAAGTTCGTTATGTCTGTTATACACTGATAGTAGTAGTTATGTTGTTAAAAAAAAAACTGAGTATCTGTGGATTATATTTACAGTCGTCGAAATAGGCCGATTTTGTTTTTAATTTGGCGTTAAAAATTTTTAAGAAAACAACAACAATTAAAGCAAAGAAATAGCCATCAGTAATTTTTGACATTTTACAAATTATGAAAAACAGCCATTTACAATCCTCGTGAGTTACTAGTGCGTACGATATTGAGCTAAAACACTTGGAGATAAGGTAGTTTAACAAATTGACGCCCCGTAAAGAAATTTCGTATCTCGCAAGATTAGATTTTTGACATCAATATCGTCTGATTTATGTAGAAATGTTATCTGGTCCCTTTTTCACCAGTTATTCCTGGTCTTATTCTTGGTTTTATTTTAGATTTGGAAAGTAATACAACTTCTGATTGGCTAAACCATTTGGTTCAGCCAATTAGAAGTTGTGTTACTTTCAAATTTACAAAACTCAGGAAGACAAAACTGAGAAAAGGTCTTGAGAATGGTTGGTGAATGAGGGACATGTCCCTTATTTACCAAACATTCTAAAGTGCACTTATTTCAATATTTTTAAGAATTTTCTAAATTTCAAAGTAACACACTTTCTGATTTACCAAAACATTTCATTGAACCAATCAGAAATAAATACTTTCTTATGGCCACTTCAGCGATTAGGTCTCCGGGAAAAGAACGGGGCTGTTATAGATACATGTATAGATGAAGATATTTTGCTCCGAATTATTTCCAAACAAATTTCAAGAAATGTGTGAGAGTGGAGAATATACTTGCATTTGGAGAATTTCTGTGTGGAATTTTCCTTTTGTTTCTTTTTCTCGTCTGTCATTTCTATTCATTTGATTTGGGAAAGGGGGGAGAAGCGACAGAGAGAGAGGGACGTAGAAAAAAAAATACCGACAGACAGACAAACAATAGACCGATCGACTGGCGGACAGACGGATAGACATGCAGACAGACATACATGGACGGACAAAGAGAGGTAAAGAGACAAAAAACGGGCAAGAGAGGCAGAGAGTAGACCAGAGAGACTTACAGAGGCAGAGAGAGGCGGAGAGACAGAGACGGAGAGACAGTGACAAAGAGACAGAGACTGAGAGACAAAGAGATCGAGAAAGACAGACAGAGAGATAAACAAAAAGGGACAAGAAGAGGGATATTAGGAGAAAATGACGGATGAAGAGAAAAGAAGACACAAGGACAAGAGAAAACTCTGTAAGTGACGAATGCTCTATGGATAGCTGAAGCAGACTTTAGTTCGCGAAGCCTAAAGAGCAATCATGGGTGATTCCACATCTTGGTAATGGAGTTCTCGACGGGAAATATTTGCTATCACTTACGAAACTATGGAAATTTTGAACTGTGATATCTTGTAACAAATCGACTACAGGCAACTTGAATGGGTCCTTGTATAGCATGGAGACTGATGATAAACAAATTTCAGTTATCGAAATCATAATTATTTTGTTGTCTGCAAATGCTTTTAAGTTGGACATAGCTAGACTTTTGTCAGTTGGTAAAATTTCAACCCTTGTCCTGCTACATGACAAAAATTGATTTCAAATTCTGACAGTGAAAACCCCAATACTGCTTTTTTTTTTTATTTTTTCTTTTAAATTTAATTTTTTTTTTCATTTTTTTAAATTTTTTATTTATTTTCTTTTTTTTTTTTTTTTTTGGGGGGGGGGGAAGGGGAGATATATACTTATCGGACAGTGTAGATGTAAGATAAGACTGCACTTTCTGTGCAGTCTTATCTTGATCTACACTGTGCGCAAAAGGGCAGCTAGTTGCATTTAGTAGCCTAAGGGTTAAAGGTAAGATTACAAAACTTCCACTAACCCCCCTGAGACTGTCGTGATAAGGACAGTGCTTGTACAGACAGAGTACTTATCATTATTTGACAGGTTTCGACCGAAGGAGAGTATTTCAACTTGAGAAATCGTGGAAAGAAGTAGCGAAACAGAACGACGAGTGGCTTCAAGTGCGCTTTTCTTGCAATTTTTCATCCTTGATAATAAACTGCATTTTTAGGGGGTTGAGAGCATGATAATGTTATGTTGTAAATATAAAGGGTATTGTGGCGTTTGAAAATGTGGTTATTCTATGCCTGAGGTCGTCGTTGTCGTCATCATCATCATCAAATCTGTTTCGAATCAATGCTGTAGCTTACGAATCCTTTTATTTCTATTTTTTTTTTTCATTCAAGAAAGAAAAACATTGTTTTTTTTACAATGGCCCCTTTAATGAAAGTGAAAGTAACCATAATTTAGGCCTATTAACCTCACTTATTTAACTTTCGCTGTCTGTCTTTCTGCCGGTCTTTCTGTCCGTCCGTCCGTCTCTCTGTTCGTCTTTCTGTCTGTCCACCATTCTGTCTTTGTTTGTCCGTCTATCCGTCTATTCATCTGTCCGTCAGTCTGTCTGTCTGTCCTTCACGGTCTTTCTTTCTACGTCAGTCTCTCCCTCTCTCTCTCCCTCTCTCTTTCTCTTTCTCTCTGTGTCGTTTTATCCGCTTCGTGTCTCTCTCGGTCGGTTGGTCGGTCCGTCGGTCTCTCGCTCTTAGGATTTCTGTCCTCTTCATCTTATTCTCTTGTATGTCGAGCGATATCGTATTTCCTTCAATGCCACGGCTAATTTCAAAAATATTTTCTAAAATGATTTATTTTATGTTTGCTCTAAAGGACTTAAACTTTTTTGAAGAGTTGTTAGTTTTAACAAGTCAATAAATTAAAACATGTTTCATGCAAAGAAAACGCAAGACAATCAATCAGTTATTACTCATGTTGGATTCATTTTTATTGACTTGAGTCCCTATACACAATCATCCTAAATTGAAATCGAAGTCCAAGTACAAAAAGTAGCCTGCTGAAATTTGCTTGTAGCAGGGTAGAAAACATTGTGGGAAAAGATGAAAATGCTGGCTACCAGCATTTTCTCCTTTTCCCACAATGTTTTCTAAAGGTTTCTATGTAAGGGTTGTAAAAATCAGGGATTGTTTGGTGCAGGGTTAAGGGTAAAATGAAATACTCGACTTATAGTGGTATTAGATAATAATCATAAACTTAAGAAAGCGATCAAACACTTAAATTCTGCGTTTTTCGCTTCCCTAATGGGTGTTTTTTATAAGTAAGCAATAAATCAACAATACATTAAAAAGCTCTTCAGTGCTTAAGAATTTTTTTATGTTATTAACATCACAAAGTGATTGTCCTGTAATATCATGACATGTTTTTTTTCTGTTCGAAAAGAAATATTTAACTTTTAACCAATCGGCGAAATTCTGAACGTGCAGTTTTATAGAAAACTATCACTGATAGAAAGCGCGGTTACTGGATCTACATGTATTTAGGTTAATATGCAATTATTTGTCCTTGTCTTATTTAAAAATTGTAGCTGTTCGAAACCTAGTAATGTCATCATTCATTCATTCATCTTTCGGTTTTGCTACTTAATTAATGTCAAAAGAAATCGATCCTAGAAATTTTAATGATTTTCAAGAATAATACAATAACACAATAATAAATACAATAATACTATAGAAATAATTTCGTATAGACATAAAGTACGATTCACAACATGTTTCTTTCGTATTGAGACTGTAGGACGAAATATGTAAAAATTGCGTTATACTTTGTGTGATATATCCCTTTAAAAGCTGTAGAATCGATACAGTATAAATTCACGCCGAGCCTAGTCTAAAAACATATTTCAGTATCATATATATATATATTTTAACTTTGTTGATAAAAGTTTCCTAGTGACAGCTTTACCTTTTAACCTACAATAAGTTTGAAAAAAAAAAAACGGGATGGGGGCGGGGGAATCAAATGAAATCTGGATTTCGAATTTGATGAAATACTTACTGCCACTTGGTGAACATGTAGGCTATTTATGAACAGTTTCTGGACAGGTCTCATGTATATGATAATTGTTATTCAAGTTTTGTTTTTACATAAATAGTTACTCTGGTAATTTCATATTTCTTTCTCATGAATCATAAACTTTGTGCAAGTCCTTGCAGATCTCAAGTCACGAATCACTTCACCAAACAATACCGTATTTTAACAATATTATGGAACAGAGCTTTTTAAAACATGGTGTGAGAGTTTTCTACTCCGTCAGAGAAAAGTTTGATCATTTGATGCAAAACGCATCTTGTTTGCAAGTGCTTTGAATTTGAAATAGCATTGTTTCCTGAAAGGTTAAGTGAGCTGCACTATGATAAAACGGAAATATATTTTACTAGTGAGTTGATTATATTTCATACAAATTTAGACATCAGTTAGAGCGAGCAAGAACTTTGGAAGTATTCTGGGGAAAAATACTTGTTTTAAGTCTACTAACGTCCTCCCACAAAACCTTATGACATTTTATTTTAAAGAAACTGCTATCATTTTGACGACATTAAATAGATTTCGTCTTCTGCAAATACTCTAATAGAAAAAATATATATATTTCAAAAAGAGTTTTACATTTTTCCATGTCTCTATTATTTCTTTAGATCACTTCTTTGAACATCTGCTAGTTGTTTACATTCGAGCTGGAAATCCATACCACGAAGGGAGGAAACTCTCAGTACATTTTTAACACATTTACGCCCCTTTTTGGACGTAAAATTTTTGCTGCAAAACGCTTGGAGCCGAACTTTGGCACCCGCATGCGATGCTTTCTTTTTACCATTAATGCCCTAAAGACGATTCAAGATACCAATCGTCATTGTCATTGCAAAAAAGTTTGACATTTTTCCATGTCTCTGTTATTTCTTTAGATCACTTCTTTGAACCTGGGCTAGTTGTTTACATTCGAGCTGGAAATCCATACCACAAAGGGAGGAAATTCTCAGTACATTTTTAACACATTTACTCCCCTTTTTGGACGTAAAATCTTTGCTGCAAAACGCTTGGAGCCGAACTTTGGCACCCGCATGCGATGCTTTCTTTTTACCATTAATGCCCTAAAGGCGATTCAAGGACCCTTGCGGAAAGTGTTGATCAAGATCAGACTGCACAGAACGTGCAGTCTGATCTTGGATCAACGCTGTCCGACAAGGACATCCCCCCACTTTCCCTAAATTGACTTTGAATAGCATTACTTGGGTTTTTATAGGCTTGAAAAAATTCATTTCACTTAGCTGGCTATAAGAGTTAAATGAACATTCGATTGGTATCAATGCTTGATGGCGTTGTACTCGAAAAATAAAAATGGGAGGGAAGCAAATCATGCAGTATATTTAATAAGAGGGTAGGCAATCAGTAAAGTACATGTGTATTTCTGAGCTAACCTGAACAGTCTTCCTTTATAAATTGTTTCAATAATCAAACCGCACCGATAACAAATCATAAGTCCCTCTTCAGATAGATTTCACACGGATACCGGATGTGGGGGAACTATTCTAAGGCGTAGGAATTCATGATGCTCACTCGCGGATTAACATTGACGCTTTGGGTCTCTTAAACAAAACCGCGTTTTGTGTTTTTTCTGTGTGGGATTGAAATATTTGAAAAACTCTGAGTTATCAAGACAATATTTGGAAACATACACGATCTGATTGTTTTCAAAAATACCAGCCGGTTTACATGAAAAGGGGACCAAGTTGTTAATTCTTAACCAATAGGATCCTAAGTACCGACGTTGCCGGATGTCGTACTTGATTAAGAACTGTTTCGTATGATCTTGATCCACAACGGCTATAAAAGCAAGCCAGGGTCTGTATTCACCAACCAGTCTTAAAAACGTTCTTTGTCTTACTCTCAAGAATTTTCTACATTTGTAAGTAACACAACTTCTGATTGGCTAAACCATTTGGTGTAGCCAATCAGAAGTGGTGTTACTTACAAATGTAGAAAACCTTGGAGAATAAGACTAAGCGTATTCTCAAGAATGGTTGGTGAATACAGGCCCAGGTTTTGAATGACATCCCAAGTCTTAAGATATTTGCATTATAATCACAGTATCTTTCAATCGGACAATACATGTATGTAATGTATTGTCATACATGTGGCGTTTGTTTAAATGAGATCATGGTTGTCTTTTTAGTAAAAATGAAATAAAAAATCAAGTGTTATAAAGAGAATGTACGCTAGTCTTTATCTTATATTAACTTACAAATGAATTGTTACCAAATTCAGTTGATACTACTACGTATTCGTATTTGGCAGTTGAGCTGTCAAAAACCAGCATTTGCCATCTGTGTATTATTTGAATACAATATACATTGTATGTTATACAAGGTATATTATGATCAGACAGAACGCAAATGACTAAATATTTCGTTAATAAGTATGGTCACTGAGTAACCCAGGAATTGGGCGGGTACATAACAAAATTATACCCTTTCATGATTTTTTTTTTCGAATTTCCGTGAGATGTAAAAGCGGAATTACATACAAAAATGACATAGAAATATATGAGATTGTTGTATCTATGTAATAAAAATGTGTTGGTCAGTAAATGTATGTATGTGTTAATTTCATTGCTGCTGTGGTCATAGATCTAGATCAAGTTTATACTGCTTATTCTGTGCAGTCTGATCTTGATCTAGATTGGCCGTGTATGAAACTCAAACTGTCCGTGGTACCCTAAGAGTTAGAATAGTTTGCTGTACTTTTGAAGTATTGAATGTAACAATGGCTGTATATATATTATTTCTATAGGATCTGTGCTCTTGCTAAACTACGAAACGCTTGATGCATCTCCCTGATGCATTTCCCTGGTGCATTCTCTAAACTCTTTACCAGTCGACAAAATTTAACCCTGTCCAAATTGAAAGCATTTGAATACTACAATTCCAATGTGTCTCTATGATGCAATTGTTTATTGATAGGGTACAAAACATTGTGGGAAAAGGAGAAAATGCTGTTGACCAGCATTTTCTCCTTTTCCCACAATGTTTTCAATAGGCTTGTTTCTCAGGGTCGTCAAAAATTGTCATTGTGTGGTAAAGGGTTAAACTAGTTATATAGCTATGGTATATAAAATCAATTTAGTGTAACTATCGACTGAATCATAAGGTAGAATGGTACATGAAGCAAGGAGAGAATTTTTAAATAACAAAAAGTCCCCGATACCTTTTTCAAATGTAGTACAGGTAAAATATTAGTTTTGTATGTTGTACCACCTGCACACGAAACCTCTCGTCGTTTGACAGATCTCTCATAACAAAATTGTCTCAGAAGGAGAAAGATCTCAGTCGTGCAGTTTCTCCTTATGCCAATTTCATCAAGTTTTTTTTTTTGCATTAAATCCTATATGTCCGTTGATTTTTGTAAAAGTATCATTAATTTTATATTCAAGTGTTGCAAAGTTGTTCCAGACGGGACTGCGTGAAGTAAAAGAAAAATGTCGGTTCGTGTAGGAAGGGAGCACTCTTTAAGGCTTTACCAAACAATCCCTGGTTTTCAAGACACAAAGAAAGACTCCTTCAGAAAAAACAATGTAGAAAAAAGAGAAAATGCTGGTAAGCAGCATTTTCTCTTTTTTCCACAATGTTTTCTAGCTTTCTAAAGTCACGTTGCAACTTTTGAGTTACGATTATTTTGTCGTCTGCAAATGCTTTGAATTTGTAAATGTCTAAAATTTTGTCGTTTGGTAAAGGGTTTAGGCTTTTTTTTTTCTCTTACTTAATCTTTGATTGTGTTATGATCGTTTATCATAATTATGGATAGCGTTTAGACCAACCGGGGTTAGTTTTTGAGATTTGGGCTAAAATTATTTGCAGTGTAATGCATTTATTACATTTTTGCCAGTTTATCGGCCCTTTATACGATAATCTGATGAATAACAAGAGCAGAACAGACGTATTTTTACTGATTTATATATTACCATAGTGCTGTAAAAATAAATCTTCGAGAAGTTAGGGAATCGCGAGAGCATATCGTCGGTTTACTTCCAAACTTCGTAACTACCGCTGTACAAGCTGTAGTTACGAGGTTTTGGAAGTAAATCGACGATATGTTCCTCCGTTCCACACTGTTTTTTTGGCAGTTTCCAAAGAGTTTTCAAAGCATGAAATCTTGTGCTAAAAGGTTAATAAAACGTTGACTCACCAATTCAATGTCAGTGCAGTTTGTTTCTTTTTATCTCGCATAATTTGGGCAACAGTTTTCTTCGGTACGGGATTCGAGTTTCCGTTGACGTCCGTGTGGCCATGCTCGCTGAGTAGTGCGCGTTCCTCCTCGTCCAATCCGCTGTCTTCATCTGTGAACACGTGACCGTCCTCCGCGCTTGGTTCTGTACGTAGAAAAGACAAAGATGGTAAAATTCATTTTTTCTAAAATTGTTTTCCAAATGATCAACAGGCATTGGCGAAATACTGACACTTGTTATACTACAAGAAAGATATCCAGCGTAAATTTGGAAGCAAATAGGCTGTGGCTCCTCGGATAAACGTGTCTACATATTTGACAAATGACAAATCTCTATTTATTTCTTTTTTTATTGTATTGTATTTTTATCAGTACCTAAAAGTAGTTCATAAGCCAAAAACGCTCAAAAACGTTTTGTAAGATTTCCCCCCCCCCCAAAAAAAAAAATTTTTTTTTTTTCACATACGACGTTGTTGTCAACTGAGACGTCAAATTTCCAAGTTTTTTTTTAATAAACAAATACGTACAGTAGCTAGAATTCATCTTTACTTCACATCCGACGATTTGCCCGTATTGCACCTGAACACGTTTTATACGATCCCTGGTTTGATTCAGTTAGAATGTCAGAAAACAAAAAGGGGGAATCGTAGCAGAACGTGTGGAAAGAAATTATACCATGCGTGCACTTGATCATTAAATATTTTCTTATAATAAAACAGAATATTTCTTTCTTTCTTTCTTTTCAATCTTTCGAATAAATCTACCTTGTATGACGGATTTTAATTTCTCGGGATATGATTTATTTTTTTTTATTTTTACCTTTTCATGTCTTTGGTCAGAGGTGTTTTCTTTTTTTCTTTCAAATATTCAAAATTTTAGAACTTGAAAAATCCCCATTCTATACATGACTTTCTCTTCCTCCCTCTCAGCTTTAGGTTTAAATCAAATTCAATGACAATGTCACTAAATTTTAATCCTTGTAAAAACAAACCGTAATATACCTAGATAATTATTGACACGGGTGTAATAATCCTGCCATCCTTATGATGTAATATGACGTCATAATTAATCTCTAAGCCACGCGCCTGGATGATACGCGCAATTGGATGATATCCATGACTTAATTATCTGTCCCTAAAATAACACTGATTATTATTTAATGATATACATATGTTTGTATGAATGATGCAATATAGGTAAATATATAAATTTATTGTTCACCTCACCTACGCTATGATGTTTTTTATTTATTTTATATGCTCTCGTCCGTCCGTTCTTCCGTCTGTCTCCGCCCGTCTGTTTGCAATTTCTTATGGGCGCAACTCCACCTACAGTTTCCATTGGAATAAGTTCAAACTTAACCACCATGAGTCTATGATGTGTACTTGTGCATGTGACTCTAGAAATTTGGATGTCTTTAGGTGTGATCGTTTTTAACCTGTTTCACCGACAAGGCCCTTCCGGTGTATTATAGCCGGCTTTGCGAAGCTCTTGTTTTTGTGCTTTTCTGATTGAAAAGGAATCTAAAATATTGTAACCTGGTAGAGTCAGTTTAATTTGCCCACCACTTGGTGAAAACTTCCATGCAGGATGTAGGTAGATGATACAAATTACCTCATGTCAGATACAGTACATGTACATGCAAACACATTTGTTCCTAGCATATTGGTGTATGTTGGTGTATGTTGGATCTTGAACGTAGATATTTCTGACAGATGACAGACCTGATGATTGTGACCAATAGTGAAGGTCCTGATCAGAATTTACAAGTAAACTTCAATAAGAGAGAGAGAGAGAGAGAGAGTCCGAGACAGACCGAGAGAGACAGAGCGAAAGAGGGATGGAGGAAAATGAGAGACGACAGATAGTAGACGGAGATAGGAGAGACAGAGAAAGAAGGGATAGAGAGGGACGAGAGAGAGAGAGAGAGAGAGGCCGAGAGACCGAGAGACCGAGAGAGAGGGTTAAAATGAAATTCTTAATTTTCGGGTTTTATACAGGTGGCAAGTTTTTGAAACAAAATAAAGTTCTTGTTCAATATTTTCCACCCAGATGACCTAAATTTGAAAATCCTGCAATCTTAATTCATCTATTTATAAAATCAATATCACCAAATCTCTTTCACAATTTTCGTCTGTTTCAATAAAAAGCGTTTGTCTAGGAATCAATATAGCTGATAAAGAATAATTCCGTTCCCTTTGTCCTGGATTTTATTCGTCTTTAGTTTTAGCCCACGTCCCAGTCTTGTATCATTATGTATTTCGTGAACCCGGAAAAAGTCCGAATTTTGAAAAGAAAAAAAAAAAACTTTGAGTTATTTGGAAAATATTCTTCTCTGTTCATAGAGAAAAAATGGGAAAGAAGCCATTCATACTTTCTTTTATGACACAATGTACTTTAAGCCAACAACCGCGACAAATAGAATAAGAGAGCATTTCCATTTTGCTAAAAAAAAAAAGAGAAACAATGCAATTTCGAGAAGCCTTTCTTTCAAAAAGTCAGACTTCATACCTAAACATCGAACAATGAATATCCAAGATCAGACTGCATGTTCTGTGCAGTCTGATCTTGATCTACACTGTCCGTAAAAGTGTTTAGAAATGTGATTTGTGCTGTAAGGGTGAAGCCAGTTCTGAACGTTGCTTATCAAAGATAAAAAGGTTTCCCCATGAAGTGTCAATGTAGAAGAGTGAGTGGTTTGTTGTGACCGACCAATATTATGAACCAATATGAGCCGATATTTGATGAATTTTACATTTTGTGCTTGTGTTCTGAAAAGTTTTGCAATATACATTATGGAACACTGGTCCATTGTCTCTTATTAAAGGAAGGGTGAAGAAAGGAGAGAGAGAGAGAGAGAGAGAGAGAGAGAGAGAGAGAGGGCCGACACTTACCGCGTCGTGAGGACAAATCAACGCTCTCAGACCCTCGTCGTGAGGACACTATGGGAAAGTGAGGACACAATTTTTGTCCTCACTATTACTATGTCGATTTACATTCCGCATAGTTCAAAATGGATTTTAAAAACTTTTTTTTGCTGTGAGGACACAAGTCCTCATAGTCATTTCTCTCACTCTCTTGACCGTGAGGTGAATTTTCAATTCTAATGTTGAGTAGAATTGGACGGATACCAGTCACTTACTCCGTGGATCAAAGGATGGGTACCAGACAAAACCGGATGTGCATATGCTTTGATGGCGGGATGAAATTGAAGCGAAATACTGAAATAAAGGTAATTATTTCCATAATTTACTTTTATATTTGTACAGGATATCGATTTTATCCATGAATTGTTGATTTTTTATTGAATTTCTACCAGTTTCGACGAGTACAAGCCAGATTACCGTAATTCCCCTAAGTATTCGGACACCCTAAATTTTCGGACACCATGAAATAATTTATTTTTTGTCCCTAAGTTCGGACACTTGGTAAAATAATTGTCCCTAAATTTTCGGACACGAAATTATGATGGTTTAGAAGACCCGCAGTACTCTACCAAACAACAAATTAAAATGATTTAAAAGTTGACGAAGACCCGCTACACTCTTTCCCAAACAACAAATCAAAATGGTTTAGAAGTTGACGAAGACCCGCTATACTCTTTCCCAAACAACAAATTAAAATGGTTCAGAAGATCGACGAAGGTCTGCAATACTCTTTCCCAGACAACAAATTAAAGACTCTTCCAAACTGAAAGAGTTTGCATACGACAAAGGCTTGTTTGGGATATGGTAAACTTTTACCAACGAAAATGTTCTTAGACTAGATAAAATTCGAAGGATTCGCAGACGACAATTACATTTTGCTAAAATGATTTTTGATTGGATAACGAAGAAAACAGTGGGGGAAGAGGAGAAAATAATTAATTCCAGCGGTTTCTCCTTTTCCAACAATGTTTTCAAAAGGTTTTGCCCCAGGATCTTTTAAAGTCGTGATTGTGTGGTGAAGAGTTAATTAGCAAGTACCTGAGAAGAGTAAATCGATCTATGTTTTAAGCTTACATCCTTTGTTTAGTATCTGATTGATTGCGGTAGACTGAATGCAGGTGCTAATTTGTGTTGTACGCAGGCTGTATATATTTAGTCCAATACCCGTGACGCATTAAAGATGTAAATCTTATCAATAAACGCTATACGATACACTTTTAATGCATAACGGGATGGCTAGTTGTAACGACCTGTACACAGACATGTGGCATGGAGACAAGCACGTGTATGGGTGACGTAATCAGGTTTAGTCAGGTCAAGAATAACCCTTATCACGACCATGATTTAGGATTGTTTAGCGAAGTTGCTATTTGCGTTCGAATACGTAATTGTGTGAACTCTTTTTTACAAGTAAGTTTTATTAATCCATAAAGGTTGATCTCATGTCAGTTCTTTTCAGGAAATATATGCCTTACTGTATGTTGTACATACGATGTCTATTTAAGGATATGTTGTTGTTGTTGGAAAGAGATTTCCCGAAATTTTCGGACAGTCACACAAATAATTTAATAAGTTTTCGGACACCAAAAAAAATAATTATTTTTTTCCGTCCGAATACTTGGGGGAATTACGGTAATTCAGTATGAGTGGAAAATGTGAAGAATGTTTCTTGCTTTGTTGTGTCATCGTACGTAGTGTTCCAAAATGCAATCGATGCTCTCATGATAGCCTTGAGTGTTCGAAATCTGTGATGATAAGGAAACATCAAAATAGAACAAAGAGTTTCGAGAGGAATAGTAAGAAGAAAGTGCTTGTCTGCATAAAATAATCCTTTCTGATCGTTTTCATGTAAAAAAAAAATTGATGTTAATTTCAACAGTCAGCCGCTTAAAAACGAACATGCCGTTGGCCTCCTTGAGCCAAAATGGCGTGACCTAATATCTGGCAGCTCGGCAGTAATACTTTAATTTCTTTTTGAAATGGCATGATAAAAATTTAAGGCATAGACAAAACAACACACATTTTTCGTTAAAATGATTCTTTTGACCACTTGTTAGCTCATACTGTTCATTTATCAATGGGTATACCCTACTACCCTACAGAATCTACATGCGGACAGGAAGAGTTAAATCAACGGACTGAAGTACTAAACTGTATTACGCTCAGTACAATGCAAATGACAAAATTTTAGACTTGTCCAAACTGAAAGCATTTGTAGATGAGAAGATAAAAGTTACTCAAAAATTGAAAGTTGACTTCAGAAGAGTAGAAAACATTGTGGGAAAAGGAGAAAATTCTGATTACCAGCATTTTCTCCTTTTCCCAAAATGTTTTCAGAAGGTTTCTTCCTATGGGTCGTAAAAACCAGGGATTGTTTGGTAAAGGGTTAAGTCTTTTCCAAATGAAAGAAATTTGGACCAGTCCAAATTGAAAGGATTTGAAAATTACAAGAAGTACCGGACTCTAAAACAGAATTTTGTTTCAAGTTGTAATTACCATGAACAGGCCCGTAGGAACAGGGGGGGCTAGGGGGGCTCAGCCCCCCCCAATAATTTTGAAAATCATAGTAACTAAAATACGAGTTCTTAGCGCAATGAAACTACCACGCAAAAAACCTCAGTATTTCGAAGTTAGCCCCCCCAATCTTGAAATCCCTCCTAAGTCGCTGATTGAATTATTTGGTAAAATAGTCGAATCATATTGCGAGGATACTTTCTGGCCATAAATGATGAGTCATCACAAAAGAGAATTAGATTGTAATGCTTGCTAATCAAATCTAAATTATATAATAAGCAATCAAATCTAAATTATATAATAAGCAATCATCTTTCGGTAACTCTAGGCTGTGTTACTCTTTACCAGACAATCTCGAGTTTTCTTGACGGTGAGAAAAAAGCCACTGAAAACACTGTGGGAAAAGCTGAAATGATGGTAACCAGCATTTTCCCTTTTCCTACAATGTGTTCTGCCCTCCAATAGCAAGTTTTAATCTTAGAACCAAGTTAATTTTTTTGTCTGCAAATCCTTCAGTTTGGACCAGTCTAAGATAATTATGTTGTTTGGAAAAGTGTTAAATAAAGTCTGCTGTAACCTGCACTAATTTATCGATTGCTGTCCTGGATAGTTTAACCTCATTATCTCCCACTAGATGGCATTCTATAAATATTCATTTATCTAATATGGGCATCCTGGGTACTGAACCGAATCACTTTCCTACGAGACAACCGTTACTTTGAATTTAAAATTTTAATAAAGGTTAATCAATAAAACCCTACCTCATGCAATTTACTCAGCTATTATCAGCAGTTTAGAGAAATCTGAAGCTAAAGCAGGTCTCATTTCTCCTCAAATGTATTGATAAAAATTATTTTCAACATTGCTACTTTAAGCGTAATATTACAGTCAGCCCGCTTTCTGGGCTAGTGATGCGTCATATAAGATAGTCGAATCTTCAAAAAATATGACATGCGCAGACAACAAGTTTAATCTGTAAAAGTTTAACATCTTGCTGTAAATCATTTAAAAGTGGGTGTATACTGTGTTGGAAAATACACACTGCAGTCACAACCCTTACCTCGACTATCAACTAATAAATGCTTTATAATTGCTTTTTAGATCTGAATTGCCAGTGCTGAAAAAAAAAGCGCTGGTCCGAGGTCCGGGACCTACTGTAGGGCTCTGTACCGGTACTTGATATATATCGAAAACCGGTATTTTACATTTGATAGATATATCGGATCGAACGTTTCTGTATCGAACAAAATATTGATCATCAAAAGAAAATAAAAGTAAAGCATATAAATACCCAATTTAGTTGTTTTTAACGGCGAAATTCATTACGAGTTTACTTTAGGTAATCTCTAAAGTCGAGTAGTAGAGGTAGGTGTGGCTACCTGGGAAACTTACAACCAATCAAAATGCGTCATTCTTTATTACTCGCCCTGTACCCATTACACAATGGATGACAATTAGCTAATACCCCTATTCCCCGGTCATGTTGTTTGAAATCTGCAAATTATGCATCAATCAGCAGATTGCAGACAGATTTATGCTGATAATTGGTCAATATAGTTGATTAAAGAAAGGTAATGAACATCTCGTGATGTGATCGAGAGGTAGCGATGGAAATAATTGAAGCAGTGACCTTTCAACCTTCCTAAGATTTTATTTGGTCGATCTTTTAATATTGCCGAAAAATGTGGCTCGAAAATCAAATCTCTTTTCCCGTTAGTTTATCTGAAATCAGTGTTCCAACTCGCGTAAATTATTGTGTAAATCATTTTATATACTTGAAATTTGCATTACAAATGTTAATCACACGCGAGACCTCACGTAAGAAAAAACATGGACAAAAACGGCCATTATCTGTTTATCGTGAGTAAAATAACAGGTTTTGATGCTACATGTAGTTCTAATCCTTATTGAGAAATCTATGTCGAATCATGCGAACATACCTATCCAGAAATTAACACGCATGAAAAATTGTTCGGTGAAAAAAAAAAACACGGAAACCCATGACACAACAAAATGTCTCCTTGACATTGTCCGATCAGAGTCCTCTTAGACTGTCTTTTCAGCTTTTTAATGAGTAGTAAATGTAGATCTAGTTAGAATTCATATTAATTTAGGCCTAAATAATTATGAAATTTCAATACAATCTAGAAGTGTTAAGTTTGCGGTATTTAGTTTTTCAGGTATGCTGAAAAAAGAACAAACACAATTTTCGCATTTTTTTCTTTCTTTTATTGAAAATTGAAATATCATATGATATATCGAATATCCATCATTTTGTATCGATACAAATATCGTATCGATCAAACTGACCGATACGGAGCCCTATGCTACTGAAATGGAGATCGGACCGGGGGAAAAAAACAAGGCGAGGGTCCGATGGACCTGTCAAAATGGAGGTCAGACCTGCCCAGTCTTCATGGTAAAAAGTCTGATGCCCAGAAATAAATTCAGAATGACTAATTGGGTTGAATTAAGAGTAATAATTCTAATGAAAATTTGAGTCTGTTTGTTTAGGATTATCTTTGTGTGAAAGTGAACTACTTCGAGATTTTTCTGTACACCGGTCGTGTGAGAACGCTATGACATTGACTTATTTAAGTCATTGTAATATCAACAGTTTTCCTTGGTTCCCAGTTTACCTGACATCAGTAATAGTTGCCAGTGGTGAAGCCAGTTAAAATCTATGAATATAACGTCTGCACTTTTTGCTAAAAGCTTACGAAAAATGCATATTTAAACCTTGGTCGTCATCAAATTTGAAACAGAAAACACTGGGAGAAAATAGAACAGAGCTACATAATTAGAGGTAGATAGGAAGTATAAGAACAAAGATAGGGTTGGTTCGTTGAACATCAAAATGAAAGTTGGTCGTGGGTTTCATCCCACAATGCAACTGTTCAACTCTGACTAACACACACAAAAGAAATATGAGAAATTGCAAATTTTGTTTTGGTCATCATAACAGTGCTAATTGTAAATGCTTCCTATGTGCCTGACGTATATTTGTCTTCAACTGAAGGCACTAAGAGCAAAAGTAAATTGAAATGGTACTCAGTAAGCGATTTTTTGGGGGTGTGTGTGGGGTGGGACAGTGGTCAATTTGGACATGCCCAAGTATACTTCGTACCCTCCTGTTGTAAGGGCCCAGCTATTTCTATCACTATTTTTCAGCCCTGATTGCGCTTTGGAAATCTTTACCCCAGTTTGGTTACTTGTCTTTTTACATCATTCTAAGTCGTCACAATGCCAAAACTGATCAATTTTCTGAATGCATTTGATTTTGAAAAGTGTACTGATTCATCTTTGAATTTTAGAATTGTAAAAAGGGTCAATCAGTAGACCATACGGTTATCTATATTACAGTGAACTAGTGGGCCGTATTTAGATTGACTAAAACTGAAACAGTAAGAGTAATGAATTAGAGTCAAATACCTTTCAATCTAAACTTACAAGTAAAGAACAAAAACTGAGTGTTCTAAACTTTTATTTCTTCACAATAGGTGATAATAACAACTTTTACTTAGTCACTTATGGCTTTACATCAGCGTTACTCATTCTTGAGGTTTTTTTTTTTTTCATTCCTACTGATTGGCTGGTTAGTACATTCTTCAGATGGAATTTCACAAAGTCCTTTGATTATGCACTTATAAGAAGCTCCCCTAGGTGTTTCAAGCTGAAAATTCTAGGGAAAAAATGTGTCTCATTGTCGTGCATATATGGTAATTGGCCACAATATTTTTGGATTTAGGACGCTATTTGGAAATAAGAAAAACGGCCTCAGTTTCCAGTAACCCTGGCAACTTGTTATTTTTTTAAGCTTGAATTGTAGTGAGATTCAGTTGCAAAAACACATTTAAATATTTGGCAAGCATCACAACCTGAAATACCGTGTGACCAGTTCAAGGATACTCACAGAATTTGAACACTCAATGATACTTGATTAAAGACAAAATTCATAAAAACTGGATTCATTTTAGTTGAATTTATAAATTATCTCATCAAAGTCGTAGAAAGTATTGAACAAGATCTACACACCCTTGTATCGACCCTTTGACACTTTTTTCGTTTGATCTTATATCTAATAATTATGAGAGGCTTTTTCATGAAACAAATGTTCCCAGTCTGATATGATGTTCCCAGTCTATGAATGCTTTCAGCCAATCAAATGCGTTGTAAATGGTTAAAACTCAGTGTGCAAGCGCCCAATGGATGAAAAGAACATAGAAATTAACCAAGTTCAGATAGAATCTACAAATACTGGTGTTATTATTATTATGTGAGATACTTAGATAACATTTGAGAGCATTTACACATAAATTACTCGATTTTCCTAGTAGATAAGGTAACCGTTAAAATGCTTATGTGCATGGAAATCGGGTGGACCAGATTGTTAAACAAAATGTTTACTGCACTGAAGACATATAAATACTTCAAACAACAGAAACAAAAATAGTTTTAAAAACGACACAGACATATGAACTTGTAAGGCCATGGTATGATGTCCAGCTTTTAAAAGTGTAGAAGAGGTTCTGTCGGGTGCCTTTTGCATGCCATTTATGATTGTTAGCTTTTTAAAAGGATTTTGAGGAATTATTAATAATTTGAATGCATCCTTGTCAATTAAGTACTCTACTGAGTATGATTTATGTTAAAATTTGTGCCTGCAGGGAAGTGTAAATGGACCAGTCCATTTTAACTCACTTGAGCATGAAGTGCAGAGTTATGTGCAAGGTGAGCTATTGTGATCAGTCATCGTCTGTTGTCTGTCCATCTGTCTGTCTATGTTGTCTTTCAAAATTTTCTCCTCCTTAACCAGTGAGCAAATCAAGCTGAAATTTGACAGGGATGTTCGTTTGGTGAAGCTTCAGCAAAGTTATAAAAAAACAATACATGTAATGAAAATAAAAAATTCTAAATTCTGTCAAAATCTCTGGTTGTTATGGTAACAGAAAGGCTGAAATAAAGGTAATATCTTCAAACAACCTATGACAAATAAAGGCCTAGAGATAAAAATTTACACTTTTGCATATTGCACCACATCTTCGCGAGCCAAGTTTACGATCACTACCTTGGCTGATTGAGCCCGATTTCAAGATTCCTGCGATCATGCGCCCTCTATTGGATGCTGGTTATGACTCCCCTCTACATCATGTTTCTAAAAACAAAATCGTTTTACAAACCGCTTACGAATACACATGAAGCGATAAGTAGACATCCACATGGGTTTCCATGTTTTACCTTTTATTCGAAAGGTAGATACCTTGTTCTATTTTTGTCAAAGATTAAATGCTACGAGCGGTTTCATTCGTTGCAGCTAGAGCTGGCTGCATCCAATGAAAAAGTGTATCGGGTGAACGTAAAAATCAAGCTCGAGCCACCAAGGGTAGAGTAACTTAGTGAATCATCGGCCTTGGTTTGCGAAGATGATTGCACCACCCAGTTTCATATTTGAATGTTGCATGTTGCATCACCTGATGACCGCTTATAACAGTTGTTAGAATAATGCCTCTTGGGTCCTATTTGGTGCTTTTATGCACAAGGAGATTCAGGTTGGTTTGATTGATTGTATGGGGTTAAATGCAGCTTTCAACATGATTTAAGTCATATGGGCTACAGCACCTAACCATGGATTCCTGGTATTTCTCAAACCAGTACTACCACAACATCCTATCCGAGCCTCCTGCTCATCCCAGTTGGGCAATTATTCACCCATTGGTGAGAGACAAATGACTATGTCAAATGTTGGAAAGAATGTTGGAAAGAATGTTGGCCTGGCTAGGGGATCAAACCCGTGACCCCATGATTCGCAGTCCACTGCCCTGCCAACTGCACTACGACCTCAGCCAACTAAGATGGGTGATTATGGACAATAACAGTTCTCTTTTTATTTGAGATATTAACGATCAGACTAATAGAATAACCTCAAATTCAGGGGTTTTAGTGAAGTATCAAACATTATATACTAAGTAAGTATACTCTCAAATCCTACAAAAAATCAAGATTAATTTTTTACATGCACAAAGATTGGGATCTTAAATTCAATGTTGACAAATGCCAAGTCATATATTACAACACTAAAAACCTAAAAAACTAAATTTCATTAATGATAAAGAGCTTAGGAAACAGAAGAGTTTTGTTTGAAGGGATCTTAAATTTAGTAAAAATATATTTCAACAAAGATAAATAAGGCCAGCAGCATGTTGTCTCTTTTACAAGAGCTTTCAATTACAAGTTTGAAGTTAGTTTCTTGAGAAAATTTGATCAAATTAAAAAATAGCCTTTATTATGTGGCTGAGTGGTGACACTGGTGAGCATGTCGGACTCATGACCTGGTGGTTGTGAGCTCGATACCCAGTTGAGGCGAACCTTCTTCTGGCGTATTTTCGCGTCTCACCTATGCTGAAGCATGCGAGAAAAGTAGTGACTTTAGAAAGAAAGTAGTGTTAGTATTGGTATGAGAAAGCCAGAAGACACATGTGCATCACCGACTGCCATGATATGACCTTAGCTGTTAAAGTGGCATTAAACCCCAACACAACCAACCAACCTTTATTATGGGTGGGTGTTATTTAAAATATGCAGTCAGGAAATGCCTTTGTTCAAAGATTCTTCTTTAAAACCACTTTATATATTAACTCATTACCACACAAGACAATTTTGGACTGGTCCAAATTGAAAGCATTTGCCGACGACAAAATAAAGTTGACTGAAAAATAGAAATTTGTTCTGGAAAGGGTAAAAAACACTGTGGGAAAAGAAGAAACTGCTGGTTACCAGCATTTTCTCCTTTTCCCACAGTGTTTTCAAAAGGCTTCTTTCTCAGGGGCGTCGAAAGTAGGGATTGAGTGGTAATGGGTTAAAACAAAGAAACAAGGCTTGAATTGTTGTTATATTTTGTGGTATGACTGGTTTCACAAAACAGGTCCAGACATCAAACAATAATAATTTCTAGTGTCATTTGACTTTATTCATATAATTCTTGTTTGGGCATATATTTGGATTTTTTGTTATATATAACATATATTATACATGTACATACAATTGTATCTATTGCCCTGACGAGCAAAGCGAAACTGGTTGGCAATAAGATTAAGTTTTTTAATTGTATCTGTGTGACTTTTTCATTTTTTTCTATATCTTACCTTGACCCAGGAATACTCAATTTTTACACAAACATGTAGTGTTCAAAAGGGTCACTGGAGGCCAAACTGAGAAAATTGGCAGCCCACATAATTCAGCTCTGATTATAAACTGACGTGGGTAAAGATATTCAATGCACCATGTAAGGCGATCAAATTTTATTTTGAGGAACAGCTAGTCAGCTACAAAATCTTTTCAAATATGGTAAGAATGGTATTCTTGATCTTATTTTTATCAAATCTAAAACATGGTGATCCCAAGATTTTTTTCTGTCAAAAGAATATCATTTTGAGAGATTATTTCTTGTTAAATATGAACATTCTACTGAGAAAAAGACCATAAGACCATTTCATTCTAATTAAAGAAAATACAATGTCTTTTTCAATAAAGCAATGATAGGATTGATTAAGCATATTATTTATTATAATTTTAATATAAAACAGATAAAGTTTATATCTTTTTAACTTGACAGAAACGATAAAGTCTTAACTCGTTACCAAACGACAAAATTTTAGACTTGCCCAAATCGAAAGCATTTGCAGACAACAAAATGTAAGTGACTGAAAATTTGAAATTTGTGTTGGGAAGGTTAGAAAACATTGTGTGAAAAGGAGAAAATGCTGGTTACCAGCATTTTCTCCTTTTCCCACAATTTTTTCTAAAGGCTTCTTTTTCAGGGGCGTCAAAAGTAGGGATTGTGTGGTAATGGGTTAAATGGAAAATGTATCATTGTATTCTTTTCTTTTTAGTAAGGACACAATCTACAATTTAGTAAATGTAAATTTTGTCTTTCTATTCTGTTTTATAAAAATGTGGATGTACATGTATGTCATGCAATTGTAACTCACTTTTCTGTATTGTGAGGACAGTCTACATTGAAATTGTGATTATCTCTCTATCTTGTTTTGTGAGGACATTGTCCAGAGAGTGCATGCAACTGTAACTCTCAGTTTTGTTTTGTGAGGACACAGTCTACAAAGTAAATACATTTATCTCTCTATTCTGTTTTGTGAGGACATTGTCCAGAGAGTGCATGCAACTGTAACTCTCATTTTTGTTTTGTGAGGACACAGTCTACATTGAAATTGTCATTATCTCTCTATCTTGTTTTGTGAGGACATTGTCCAGAGAGTGCATGCAACTGTAACTCTCAGTTTTGTTTTGTGAGGACACAGTCTACAAAGTAAATACATTTATCTCTCTATTCTGTTTTGTGAGGACATTGTCCATAGAGTGCATGCAACTGTAACTCTCATTTTTGTTTTCTGAGGACACAGTCTACATAGTAAATACATGTAGAAGATGTACATAAATCAAACTTTTGTGACTCACTGCAATCGGTTCGAGAATTATCTCCTCTGGAAATTTGTAATTTTGGCCTAATTATTGCTCTAAGGCATTAGGAACATGCAACTTCATACAACCGTTGACCATGATTCTAGTAGGTGCCATCAAAGTTTTGGGTCACATAGGTAAAAGGTTCTAGGTCCCAGATTTAGTTTGTTTGAAAATAATTCCTTTGCTCTAGAAATCAGAAGGCTTAGAGGATAGATATTTGATATGTACAGGGGTGGGGGGCAGGCCCCTTCAATAATTTTATCACATGATACTACAGATTTTTCTAGAATCTTTAGTATCATTTGATGTCCATAAATGTCTTAAATCGAAAAAAATAATAGCAATAAGTAATACAAAAATATGCTTCCTTGCATTTCTTGTGACGTTGAAGCGAATGGCCACTCGGATAAATCAAAATGTCCTGATAAAGCTGTAAAACATGACAGATATCTCCGGTTGAAAGGTGTCTACTGAGGTATCGTTGGATGACGCAGGTACATTAATGTCTTGTCTATCGCTAGGCTGAAGGAGATTATGATCAATGTTCGTTTCGTCGGTGATTTTGGTTGGGAAAGGCTGTCGGGTGCTCGCGCCAGCAATCGAGACGTTGAACTCCTTGTGTTTATATTATATAGGGAGGGATTTTTTTTCCCATATTTTATCATTTATTTTGGTTATAGAATGTCAGATTCCTGTGATTAAGGTAACCATAATGTTATGGTCCATATTATCAGTCCATCGAGGGTTCAACGCAGGACTGTAGTAAGTCTGTTTCAGAAAATTTTACAGGAGAGGGAAAAAATGTTCTCTTTTTATCATTTTTGATATTTGAAAGAACAAAATTTCAACATACTCTTATTTTTACATACAAAGGCTACAGAAAACAAAAGAAATAGGAAACAAGTTGTATTTTATGAGATACATGAACATATATGAGTTACTACTGTATTGCGCTGGAATTGTAATATTTTTCAGAAAAAAAATAGTGCAAGACTGTAGTAACTGGAGTTACTACATTCTTACATATCGAAAGTCATATATCTAGGAGAAAAGTACTTTTGCAATAATGTAGTAAAAGTGAATTTCAACAGATGAAATTGGTATAACATGGTCAAATAACTTGTATTCTTTATGATTAGCAATAGATGAACTTCAGACTTGTTTTTTTTAACCCTTGCCCTACCATAAACCATAAAACCATTACTTCCAAATATCGAATGGTCATACTAGTCTCGTATTTCATGACCTTGAAATTAAACTTCAAATGATACAAGTAGGTCATGATCTGTCTGCAAAATGACTACACCACATCTTTATGATTGATTCCAAATTGTGATCCACAAAAAATGGGATAAATACCGCATTGACAAAACTTGAACTGGTGGCTAGAGGGTCCTTCTTAAACACCAATGATCAGAAAGAAAACCCAAATATAAAAGACAGTTACAAGGAATAGTAACTCATTATTAACTAATGCAAAAAGCAATCTCTAAATGGGGCAAATTAACGTCATTTTATTTATCCAACACTGAACACCAATGACAGACTTTCATTAAAACCTTAACATTTGAAATTATGTTTGTTTGTTCACTCATCTCTAATGACATCACATACTTATGTTCCATGTTTGCATTACAGTTCTTTTTTCCAGGACATCATTATGCAAAAATACACACAGGAGCAATATTTAATGAATTTGAGCTAATTTCAAAGCACTAAGAGGCATTAATCTTCAGAGAAGTGGTAACTTTTTTTCTGACAACAAAATCTGAAACTTGTCCAAATTGAAAGCATTTCAAATTGACAAGTTGTTAAAAATTGTGGAATTTGTATTAGAAAGTACAGAAGGGTATTGTGTGGAGAAAAAAAAATCATGATTACCAGCATTCTTTTCACCAAAATGTTTTCAAAAGCTCAGTGTTTTCGTATTATCTAAATTTTGATTGCTCTGTAAAGGGTTACATAATTATGTTCTGACAAAGCCATATATTAATCTGAATAATTCAAATTTTGAACTTTGAATAAAGATAAAGAATAACCTAAACAGTTTGGTTTTAGTGCTTATAAATAGCTGCATGATATTAATTCAGACTCCCTTTCATACATGTATTTTCAGTATCCATGAATCGCTAAAATTTTATTGTCAGGTCTTCTCCCATTTTCCATATGTCAACAGTATGACATTAATGTATGACTGTAATTTTTAATGAATACTCATGTTATACATATTTTATAATCTTATCAGCTATTGCTAGAACCATTTCCGCACACATCAAATATTGTAGAAACTATTGCAGACAGGTAACAAAACTGGCAACAAGATACAGTTCATTCTTGGCCCCCAAAAAATGGCTCTGTCATTCACCTCAATAATAACTTATAAGTTACTTTTTAAATTATATTTCATTATCAGAGACTTTGGCTATATGAAGTGACAGAATATTATTTCATTGAGAAGAAAAAATGATATATGAAATAAATTTATATTCCTGTATGCCCAAATAAATCACACCACTCACACTAAGCTGGCTGTATTATATAAACTGGGTATAAAGATGATAACAATTTTGGTTTTCAATATTGTTTTGTAACGAATCCATATCACAGTGTGTCTGTTCTATGTGTACAGGACCAGAATGGCCATTTCATTTTCAATGAGTCCTATTTCAAACTGTGTGATCATTTATGGGTATTATTAAAACCTACAGTATTATACCTACATTTTGTTATTCTGAAACACAATTATTGCGAAATAAAAATGCACAGTGTACTACAGCATTAATCAATTCACAAGAGAACAGGGCTTCACTATAACCTGAAATCAGTTAGAATAAATGATTTTGTTTGTGAATACATTGGTCATAAATACTTTTATATAATAGGAATAGGGTTTCCTTATTTCCACTATTTTGAAAAAAGGGAATAAAAATTATCAGAATACAATGACATTCTAACTGAAATTATTGTCTTAACTAGTTAAAGAATAAAATTATTGGTTACTATGACATTCAAGATGTTTGATAAGAGAAGAGCAAGACCTCAGTCACTGTGACTGTATTACTGATATGGCAATAAGAAAAAGAATGAATGATAAACTTTAGGGATAGTACAAGTATCTTTTTGACATAAATAGAGGAAATCATGATATATTTCTATGCTTAGTGTGAAACCAACCAATGCAAGATATTTTAATTTAATGTTTTGAGGCAGAGGTTTGACATCTTTTGATCTCAACCTATACAACAACTCTTCTTTATTACAGATTAAACTGCATGTATAATCACCCTCAATTACTGTTGAAAAACAAGTCAGTTCACTTTCAGAATCATCAGACTCACGAGTTTGTGTAATGTGTATACATTATATATCTGGACAGGGATATAAGATGGACATAACATCCCTGATCTGGCAAGTTCAAAGACGGTGCTGCCATGTAGACTTAATCAAAATGCAAGTTTCTCATAAAATTACAAAGCAGTTTTGTAATGGTCTGCTAAATGCCATTGTTACCTTACCATCAGGTGCAACAAAACCATCATTATTTCTGCTATGAGAATCAAAAAGAAATATGAGCCAGAGTGTTTTATGATGGCACTACAATATTGTTCTTGCATCCCATGGTAAATGTATTTATAAGCATCTTCCTTTGACCCATTAGATAAAGTATGAAATGCATCATCTAGCTTACAAAATGAAATTTGTAACTGTTCCTGCTAAAGTCATTTATCCATAGAGGTGGTTTTCAATTTATCCATAGTAATATAATTTGCAATGTAGTTAGTTTGCAGAAGATAGGTATAAAACACCAGTGCTGATGAAGACTGTCAATAGTTTGTAAGATACTGACAAGGAATTGTGGAATCCTAAGTCAATCAACTACCTTTAATGGAGTACTTTATTGTAGCAATAGAATTGGAAAGGCACTGCTTTTCATACTCTTTACTGAAAGACAGAAATATAAGACTGGTCCAAATTGAAAGCATTTGCAGATGACAAATTATATTGTTGCACAATTGATAGGATTTAGCTCAGAAAGGATGGCGACTATTATAGAAAAAGTATAAACTGTTGCATTCATGTTTTCAAAAGTCCTTTTCCTTTGGATCATTAAATGTTGGGATTTTGTGGTCAAGGGTTAACCTTTGAATGTAGTGTTTCCTTGACAGGCTTTTAGGGCCATGGTTCAACCTTCAATAAAAAAGCCAGCCTGTTTGATTATAATTTAAGATAACAGAGCATTTTTGTGTATGATTTGATTAACCCATTACCACATGGGGTAGAAAATTTTATGGGAAAAGGAGAAAATGCTGGTTACCAGCATTTTCTCCTTTCCTCACAATGTTTTCAAAAGGGTTCTCAGTGGCGTTAAAAGTAGGGATTGTGTGGTAAAGAGTTAAGTGATTGATCATTATTAAAAACCTGCAAATTTTGTCTATCTATATGACAAGAATAATTCTTAACCTTTAAACACATACATGTACTTCTAACTTTCAAGAATCATGAGGAGGGAGAATTTTGAAAACAGTGCAATACAGGAGAAAATCCTGGTAACCAGCATTTCTCCCTTTTCCCACAGTATTTTCTATCCTATCAAGAACAATTTTTGTCATTTTGGCCACCTTCAGTTTGTCTTATGCAAATACTTTCAGCTAAGAACTTCCTAAAATCTAGCCCTTGTCATGGCAGACCTGACAGTTAGCTTTTGCAGACATGCAAAGCAACAAAGATCACAATGACGGGGTAGAAACCAAAATGGAAAAAACAAGAGAAAATGCAGGGTACCAGCATTTTGTTCTTTTTCCACAGTGTTTTCAAGAGCTTTCTTCCTCAAGGAGGGAGGGGCACTATTTCTTATGTATTTTACTTTCTCACATGCATGCAAACAATAATAAACATAGCTTGATTTCGAAGGTGATATATATTATCAATGCTTATCCCGTGTCTGTTGTTCCAGCTTCTGGTGATTTCTAACCAATAGTGTGATGTCATAATTGATGCTATCATGAAGAGATGATGTCATTTCAATGCATTTTTATTGAGATACTACTTTATTGCATAAACTTAACAGTATAATATCACATGTTTTTAATATGCAAGACTGTAGTAACTAGAGATACTACAGTCTTGCAATTACAAAATTTGTTAATTTGACTTACTACTATATGGCAATTATAAAATATCCCCTAAAATTGTTTGATTTTGGGGCTAATATTTTAGGACATGTATTGTGTATTAAGATGTACAAAACTGTAAAAACATGAATTTCGGAAAAAAAGGTAGTTACTACAGTCTTGCGTTGAACCCTCGCCATATGTCTTGAATCAAGCAACTTTGCAAAATGTGGATACAGTGCTTTGATAGAGGCCTAGACAGCCAAGATTCATCAAAGAACTTACTGCATGGCTATTCAGCAGGAAAAATGTAACATCTAGCTAGCTGTTGATGTAAATCCAACGTCTGACCTGGTCACATTATGAGAAATATTGTTTTGCGATTTGAATACCGCTGATTGCCATACAAAATACTGGTAAAAATGGCAGACCTATTACATTCAAATCCCCAACTCAAAAGTTGTTAAATGAACACAACTCGTTATCTGTTTACTCAACACACAGGCTCGACAGTTCAGTGTATGTGCATTAGTGTTTAAATTAGTATGTATATCTCTCCGAATTTGTGCAGTCCATAACTTCTACAAGTGTAGACGGATTTCGAGATAACTTGGCACAATTGTTTTGCACAATTGTTCCCCATCATGAGTAGATGTGCCATCTGAAACATTTGTTTAGGTAGGGTCAGGGTCACAGCTGAAGGTCAAAGTTTTGTCAGGACCATAAATTCTACATTTATGGATAGATTTCAATATGAATTTGTACAATTATTCTCCATCATGAGTAGATGAGCCCTTTGAAACATTTGATCAGATAGGTAAAAGGTCAAGGTCAAACTTGAAGTTCAAAGTGTCCAATATAAATAAAAAAAAATCTTTGTAGGCTGAACACCTTTTGTCCTTGGACAACCATTCTAATTGAAATTAAATGTTCATCCTAAGAAACCTAAATATTGTGCACAAAACAAAAAGCCAGTATTTGTAGATTATACTTTTGAAAGTTTGATTGACTTATCATACCCTTGGTATGTGTCAATTTTGCAGATTAAGGATATTAAGTAAAATTATTACAGAAACAAATTTTGCTGTTTTTATGCAACACACATATATTATTGTTCAAATTTGTTAGCAGCAACTATCATTAAACAGCAAATTGACAGTTATAGTTCTTTCTGTTTTTAACAAAAGGGGATAAAATGGTTGAAGGTTTGTATAATTATAGTTAAAATTTCAGAAATCTTTTGTCAAACCATATTGCATAGATGAACTTTCATATGAGGTATGTCATATTATAAAGTCAACCTCAATCAACCTATTTAGCTTTTTTCTGAGAAAAAGTCAGATGTGTTCCTTAGATCAAGATGTTTAAGATTTCTAAAGATTCATTTGCCATATTTTGTGTGATTCAGATTGATTGTATGGGGTTTATCGGCACTTTCAACAGTATTTCAGTTGTATTGTAGTGCTGGTGTACCTAACGATGGCTTTCTGTCGTTTCTCACACCAGTACAATCACAACATTCAATCTGAGCCACCAGCTGCTCACCCCACTAAGGCGCAATACTTATTGTTCGCCTATTTGTGAGAGACAAATTACACATTTCACAATGGCTTTTGTCAAATGTCAGAAAGAATGTTGGCTTGTGTGATTTAGAAGAAATTCTATAATGATCATGCGCAAGATATTCTGAATGAAAATTTTAAAAATTCTGAGGAAATCTCGATGTAAAGAACACACCTTACATGTTGCTAGAGCCTTTGCATAGGCTGCTACAGTGTTGTCACCAATAATTATATTTCACACTTTGCAGTCTGGTAACTAAATGCACTTTTTAGCTCACCTGATCACCTGAGCAAAACATGGTAATGGTGAGCTTTTGTGATTCTTGAATGTTTGCAGCAACATTATTGGCCCAATCCTTTTGAAACTTGGTCAAAATGTTTGTCAAGTTATGAGGATGAACGCTAATTGATAGTGATGGCATTCATTTGAAATCACACAAAAAGGTGTGATGTTATTGACAGTTTCTTTGTTTCATTCTAGAGATCACACTATTGACTTAATACTTGTCAGATCATCAGGTTGAAGTCTCTTAAAAATGGGGGTCATTCCATATGAAATCATTAGGAAAAGGGCCGTGAAGACAATGCCATTGTCTACACTGTAGAGATCACAATTCTGTCTTTTTTATAACTTGCCCAAAATGTTTGCATGGTCATGAGGATGGACCTTATTGAAAATGGATCATTAAATATGAAAACATGATAGAAAAGGGACAAATGACAATTTCTTTTTACACTTTAGGAGTCACTGCTTGGGCTCAATCTTCTCCAAATTTGCATGGAATAAGGAGTGGCACCAGCCCAGTCATTAAGTTTCATAACAATATTCATGACTAGATCATTGATGAGCCAAGCCCACTTAGATCACTTGGTAAAAAATGGTGCCTCAATCTTAGGGTCGTAAGTTCAAACGCGGCTCAGCCAACATTCTTTTATGGTAACGTTACACTTAGTATCTGTTATTATGCTCTCTGAAGGGCAAGCATATAGCCACTGCTTGGTCTGTCCGTCCATCCTTCTTTCCATTCATCTGTCCGAAGGAATTTCTTCACAACCCTTTGACCAAATTGGATGAAACTTCACATACAAACTCCTTATGATATTGTGCAGATGACTTTTACCCGGTTTTTGTAGAGCCCACTTGCATTGAGCAAGACAAGTTGACACAATGACAGTTTAGTGTATGTGTGTTAGTTTATGTGTATGCCTGTTTGTCCGAATTTGTCCTGACCATAACTACTACATTTATGGATGGATTTAAAAAAAAAATGGGCACAATTGATCTCCATCATGAGTAGATGTACCATTGGAACCATTTGTTCCATAGGTTGAAGATCAAGGTCACAGCTAAAGGTTAAAGTTTTGTAGGGACCATAACTCCTACATTTATGGATAGATTTCAGTAGAAATTTACACAATTGTTCTCAATCATGAGTAGATTGCCTTTTGAAACATTTGTTCAGGTAGGTCAAAAGTCAAGTCACACATGAAGTTCAACTATTTGTGGGCTTGACACCAGTGTCCTTGGATAACCATTCTAGTTTTAAATATGTTGGAATAAAAATAATATTTTAGAATGATATCTCTGGCTGTCAGTACCTCAGTCAATGTATGTCATACTATATGTGACAAGAACTTGTTCAGGAGCATAATCTCTCTGACGGCTCTTGGTTATGATAATTGTTTTCCAGGCCTTATCTTCTTAAGCATGCAAGCCACCAATTTGAAACACACACACACTGATGGAACATGCTTTGAACATGTATAGCACACAAAAAAATTTGACATGAAACTTTCCTCAAAGGGAGATCATGTTTGAATGAAAAAAATGAACTGTTAACAGTTAATACACTCACCGTAGTACCTCGCTGGATTTATGTGAAACTTTTTGTGACAAGCACTTGTTCAGGAAGCATATTCTGTCGCCAAGTGCTTTTCCTTTATCAGGAGGACTTAAAAAAAAATGCTTCAATGATTGTAAGACATTTAATTCTTTCTTAATTTCTTATTTTTCAGCATTGATGCCACTTACTCAAAAGGATGGCTAGCACAGTACGTAAATGATGCCAAAGAAGGACAACCATCATGTAATTCTAAAATGAAACTACATTCAAGTACAAACCAAGACTTCTTGAGTTTGCATCACGTTCTTTTGATTATGGAGATGAAAACAACCTTTGGTGGTGCGAAAAGGGCAAGTATTTTAACATTGACATGATTGATCCTTACTAATAGTAAATAGTTACTATACAACCCAAATACAAAGTGGAGGAGGTATACTGATTTCACATGTCTGTTTGTCCATCCATCTGTCCTTCTGTAGACTTTTCCTTTCCATGCTCTAACTCAAAATCCATTAAATTTTGACCTAGTATCATGAAACTTTACAAATTGTTGCCCATGAGGTGCCCTATAAATAACGGTCTCATTTGTCTAAGGTCAAGGTAACAGGTGAACTTGGCTTGAAAACTATTTTTGGGCTCTAACTCAAAAGCCATTTGACCTATGGCCATTGAACTTTATATTAATGTTGCCTATGACCCAAGGAAGTGCCCCATTGTTTTTGGGTCATATACATCCAACTTGCACCGGTCAAGGTAATAAATGACCTTTGTTTTAGAAACTGTTCCCTTCTCTCATAGCACTTTCTTAAAGTGTGTGTGTATGGGGGAGGGGTTATGTATTTGTACGCTTTGCCCACAGTTCTTGTTGAAAAAAGGAGTAGGGGACTACTTTGGTATTCTTTGAGAACAGAGTGGCCTTTTTGATGCCATTTAATGATGATATTTAGGAAAACATGTGAAATAGAGAAATTGCTGGTAACCGATTCCTCCTTTTCTCACAATGTTGTCCAACTTATATGGTACTTTTTATTATGCTGGCTGAAAAAATTTCGGTGAGTATAGTTGCCATGCTGTGCGTCTGTTTGTCCGTCCATCCATACGTCTGTCTGTCCGAAGCCATTTCTCCACAACCCCTTGACTAAATTGGACGTAACTTCATATATCAAATTCTTGGAACATTTCCCAGATACCATTTTCCTTGTTTCTCAATTTGAGGCTGTGTTGTGGAAAAAAGGGATTTAATGTAAAAATTAGTTTTTCTCTAGTATCTCCTAAATTACTGGTCAGAATTTTATGAAATTTTATATTTAAGTTGCTCATCAAAAACCCCAGACCATGCACTATTTGTAGTTCATTTACACAAAAGTGTATTACGGGAAAAGGGGACTTAATGTATTATAGCTTTATGCTTCTTTTTTTTGGGGGGCGGGGGGGGGGGGGGGTTTGAAAGTTTGTGATGGCAATTACTTCAAAAGCATTACAGCCATTAGTCTCAAATTTGATACACAGATAGCTCACAATAATATGAGGTCTATTCAACAAGAACCAAAACTCTATCAAAATTTTTAGGGAAATTATCCCCCTTTGATTTTTTGAAGAATTTATTCCTATAAGGAAAATATCTCTGGAAAAGCTGAAGCCATTTACTTGAAATTTTATAGACAGATAGATTGCTTTGAGAGAAAGAATAGTTTACACTTGATTCTCAATTAAACTCTTAACCAAACAACAAAATTTTAGACCTGTCCAAATTGAAAGCATTTGCAGATGACAAAATAAATGAAACTCAAAAACCGAAATTTGTTTCCAGCTGGGTAGAAAACATTCTGGGAAAAGGAGAAAATGCTGGTTAGCAGCATTTTCTCCTTTTCCCACAATGTTTTCAAAATGCTTCTTTCTCAGGGTTGTTAGAAGTCGGGATTGTGTGGTAAAGAATTAAGAATGTGTTGTGGGAAAAGGGGGCTCCATGTTTAAATTTGTTTTTCTCTAATATCTTCTAAATTTTTGGTCATATTTTCATGAAATTTCACTTTTAACTTATTCATCAAAAGCTCCTGACCGTATACTCTTTATATTTCATTAATGAAAACAGTGTTATGGGATAAGGGGCTTTAATGACATTTTTGTTATGTTTTATCTTACGTTTGACTTTTCACTTAATTTTCTGTGCACAAATAGATCTTATGTAGGAAAACAGCTGAGGATTTCAAATTATGTCATACATTTTGTGACAAGTACTGGTTCGGGGAACATTAACCGTCAATGACAGCTCTTCTTTTCCGTTGCCTTTAGGCACAGGTATATGGCATGTAGCGTTGCCTTATGGTCCTTTATCAAAATATATAGTATAATGACTCTATAATGAAATTTAGCCAAATGTTGCGGGATCCTGTATTTTATGTAGAGATAAAGAAGGAAATCTTTTAAAAATCAGAAGGCCTAGATCTTCCAAGTTTTGCAATATAGCATAATTTATACTCATGGTCCTCTATCAAAATGCTTGAAATAATTACTCTACAATCAAAAATCTTAAAATAATTACTCTACAATCAAAATTAGCACTATGCTGTGGGATCCTGCATTGGTAGGTAAAGAAGGAAATCTTTAAAAATCTTCTCCTCTCAAACCATTAGGCCTAGAGCTTTCAAATTATGAATGTAGCATTGCCTTATAGTCCTCTACCAAAATACTTCATTCAAGTTATCACTCTATGATCAAAATTAGCCCTATGCTGTGGGATAACAGATTTTACAGAGATCACTGAAGGGCCCAAATGTCCCACCAAATTTTATATTCTAGATTGAACCCTGACCAAGTAATAATCAAAGCTTTCAAACCAAATTTGGAAGAGATTCAGCATGCATCAAGAGTATTATTAACCTGTTACCAAACAACAATATTTTAGAGCATATTTTAGTTCATATTTCAAGCATTTGCAGATGGAAAAATAAAAGTGACTGAAAATTTGAAATTTGTTTTGTGAAGAGTAGAAAACATTGTGGGAAAAGGAGAAAATGCTGGTTACCGGCATTTTCTCCTTTTCTCACAATGTTTTCTAAAGGCTTCTTTCCCAGGGGCGTCAAAAGTAGGGATTGTGTGGTAATGGGTTAATAAAAAAAACTCCTGACTTTTTCCAGAGGTCCAAGATGTTCTGTCACCTGTTGAAAGAAGTATGTCAACAGCAGCTTCAGAAAGTTCCAACAGACAGCTGTCAACAGTCACCCAACCAACAACTAGTCTTCATGTAGAGATCCATTCATCCAATTTCAGCAGTAGCCAAACATTCCAATATTCAGCTGTTAACAGTCAACCAGCCAACAACTAGTCTTGAAGCAGACATCCCTGCGTTGGATATAGACAGTGACAGTAATTCAATCAAACGTCCCAACAGTCAACAGTCAACAGTCACCCAGCCTACAACCAGTTTTAGGGCAGAAATCCATCCATCAAATATAGACAGTGACAGTAATCCACCTAATCATTCAAACAGTCAACTGTCAATATTTAGTTAACCGGCCAAGAACTAGTTTTGAAGTAAAAATCCCTGCTTTGGATATATAGAGAGTGACAGTAATCCAACATTTTTTCATTTTTTTGTGTACATCATGATGGCAGTGGGATAAAGCTTTGTTAAGCACTGCCTTCTATCGGATTGTAATCTATATACCTTGATGGAAAACACCTTTGTGGATGTCTTATACATGATGATTATATATTTGTAACATTTTTTATGCCCCTGCATCAAGCGATTGGGGCATATTGTTTTACCATTGTCTGTCTGTCTTTCCCTCTGTCGGCAAAATTTAGCAGAAAAACTTAACATTTCCACTTACTTCAAGGCTATTCAAGAAACAAAGATGATATTTGGTATTTAGGTATACCTCATCAATATGCATCTAATGAGGGTTATATGTGCAAGGTCAAGGTCAAAATTTTAACCCCATTATCTTAAAAAAATCCTATCAAAACTTAACTAAAGAACTTAACATTCCCCATTACTTCAAGGCTTTGCAAGATGCAAGGTTCATATTTGGTATGTAGGTGTATCTCATTGTTATGCATTTGCTGGTGACAAGTTCAAGGTCATCTGTCAATGTCATTTATGAAGGTCACACTTCTTAAAATTAGCTATTACGGGGGTATTAGTGTTTCACAAACACATCTTGTTTTCTTAGTTATACTTTAAAGGATTATGTCCAGGGTATTACTTTTAAGGTATAGACAGTTTTAGAAATCGAAACTCCATAATCCATACTCCATTAGAACAAACCTAGGAAAAGTCTGACTTGATTTTTAGTGATGTTCCATTCACATGGTGTCAGTGGGGGTATATGTCAGCTCGTGACAGTTGTAGTTTCATCTGTTTGGAAAGTTTTCTTTCAAGTGATGCATTGGTTTAACTTTCATGTTGCACACTAGTGACATCCAATTGCTGTGCACATGTGAATATGAATAAGAATTAAATCCCTATTTAGCTTTTCGTGACTGTATATTACTGAAATGGAATAAACTTGCTTTCACTTTTGAATCTTTCATTAGATTAGACCAGCTGTTTGCAGGGAAAACCCAAGGTATTGCTATTGCATTGGCATTGTTATCGTGCAAAATCTTTCAAGTTTTGCAAAAAAATCTGAAGTTTGAAAATATTTACTTTAAACTCAGAATATGTGTTCTCTATCAAAGGACAATGCATTTTAAGGGAAGTAACTCAAAGTAGTGTAATTATGTTACAGGTATGCAGCTTTTTAGCTCGGCTGTTTTGGAACAAAAAGTTGAGGTATTGTCATCACACTTGTGTCATTGGATTTGTAGGCATTGGCGGCATGGTTGTTGACGTGACAAACTTTAACCTTGGCTATACCTCGCTTATATCTGAAGATATTTACTTGAAACTTGGAAGATATGTTCACTACCTGAAGAGCAATCTATACTAACAAGGGAGATAACTTTAAATGCATTTTTGCCAGAATTATTCCCCTATTTTGACTTAGAATTTTTCATTATCCAGGACCTATAGCCAAGCGTAGCACCCACTTGCGGTGCTCTTGTTACCTCACCTGAGCACACAATGCTCTTGCGATTGTTGATGTCTGTTGTGCATCCTCCAGTTACATGTATCTTAGACAGTTCTGGTGTAAACAATACAGTGGTCACAATCTAGGCTCGTTCATTGTGAAACTTGCTCAGAAAGTTTATCTTGTTAATATCTAGATCAAGTTTGAACATGGTTTTGGCTGGATCAAAAAATATTTCACAACGTAAAATCTAAGAAAAATCTTGTTAACATTCCAGAGGTCACAATATTGTCTCATTCTTTTTCACTGTGCAACTTGCTAAGAATGTTGATCTCAAAGATATCTAGGTCAAGATTGAATATTATTGGTCTGGCCTGGTCAAAAAGTAGGTCACTAGGTCAAATCTAAGAAAAAACATTGTTAACACTCTTGATGTCACAATTTTGTCTCCTTCTTATTCACGGTGCAACTTGCTTAGAATGTTAAAAAGTAGGTTGCTAGGTCAAATCTAAGAAAAAACATTGTTAACACTCAAGGGACCACAATTTATGCTCAATCGTGAATCTTGCTCAGTGTTTTCAAGGCCAACTAGTTTTAGCTTGATAAAAAAGTAGGAATAATCTTTTTACAATTTTATCATTGTGAATCTTGCTCAGACTTATTAATACTTTAAAGTCCACAATTTTGGCTCATACGCTGCGAAACTTGCTCAGAATATCTATATTGGTGATATCTAGGCCAAGTTTGAATATGGGTTCAGCTGGGTAAAAAGATAGGTCACTCATTCAAATATTTGTGTGCTTATAAGCAAGCAGGTAAATAACGTTATTGCTTTTCAAAAGATATTTGGATAGATGTATATTGTATAATGTATGTATGTTAACTTTGCTGATTTATGCAGCTTTCTACTTTCCCATTTTCATTAGCATGATATATCACCTTTGCCAAATTGTTTTATAAACTTTTTACTAAAGAAGCACCAAAAGTGCATGTTTTCAAAGGCTTTCATTCGAAGAATTATAAGATATTGACTTCTGGATGATTTGTCTCCTTTTGCTACAATTGTTTCAAAAGCTCGACACGAAAGTAGCACAAAATATATTAACCTTTATGTCACCTTTTACCACAATATTTCCGATAGCTTGTCCTTTAAAAATAGCGATGTTTTCAAAAGCACTGTTCTAAAGAAAGATAAAATGCTTCGTCTCCTTTTACCACAATGTTTTCAATAGCTTTTCTCTAAACGAGCGTAGAAATAACAATGTTTTCAAAAGCATTACTCTAAAAAGTATAAAAGATCGTTTGTACACACTATTATGCAGGCTTTACAAAGTCTCATGTTAGACAAAAGAATTCAAATCTCCCTTTAAATGTTTAGTATATAGATGAAGTTGTATTAGAATTTTTTGCTGATGTCAAATATAAATATAGTACAAAAAGAAAGGTCTATATTTAACAGTAACGTTCTATACTGCATATCGGGTCACTAGGTGGTATAAAGTCTCATATCACTCTTTTTATATAAAGTCTCTTTATATGCATTTTCTATCCTTCGTTAAAAGAAAGAAAAAAATGGATATGTATTTTCTTAATATAAAATGAACATTGTTTTTCGACAATATGTATGTACATACTTGAAAAGCAGCCAGTTTCTTAGAAAGATTATTCACGGTGAAGCGTAAGTGTAAAGGAAATCAAGAGAGCATGAATAAGTGCACTTGTTAGTGTGATATAATTGGAGTAAAGTTGAATACGATATAAATGCTACAAAAATAATTCAAACTCTATTCTCTCAGCAATAGAATCATCCCAATGGACAAAAAATGGACAGTGATCTTCATTTAAAACAGGTCACGTATATTTTTCACTTACAGAATAGCGTTTTCACTCTTTGATTAACTATATCACTCTCTTTCCTTTTTAATAGTTTCAAGTACATGTATATCAAAAGTCACGTTGACTACTACATTGTTTAATTATTGTTATTTTGCAAAATGTACACTGGAGCAAATAAAATCTACATTGGAGCAAATAAAATGTATTGTATTGTTTAGATCAATGATGTCTATGTCAACTTTGAATATGGGATTAGCCAGGCCTAAAAAGTAGCTCATTTCATTTAATCTTAGACAAATCTCGTTAAAATCTTAGAAGACACAATTTTCAAGCAATCATAGCAAAACTTGCTAAGTATGTTTATCTTGATGATATCTCAGGCCAGTTTAAGATTGCATTTGGTATGGTAAAAAAGATCACTGGTTCAAATCATAGATAGAGAGATGCTGTTTGGTGAAGACAATTGTCCCTGCAAACAAAGAGAGAAAAAAGAGATACTGTTACGTAAGGACACTTGTCCCTACAAAAAAGAGAGTAAAAGGAGATACCGTTAGGTGAGGACACTTGTCCCTACAAAAAAGAGAGAGAAAAGAGATGCTGTTACGTGAGGACATTTGTCCCTACAAAAAAGAGAGTAAAAAGAGATGCTGTAACGTGAGGACACTGTCCCTACAAAAAAGAGAGTAAAAAGAGATGCTGTAATATGAGGACATCTGTCCTCACACAGTATGAGATAAAAAAGAGATTAATGTAACGTGAGGACAATATTGTCCACACAGTGACTCTAGCGACTCTCTTTTTTTATGATGATTACAAGCCAAAGCCACAACAAGGTTCCTTTTGGATGGTAGAATTGAAAACTGAAAGAGAGTTTTGCAAAAAACACTCAGAAATGGTTGTCCTCAGATCCCGGTTTTTTGGCTAATGTCCTCTCTATTACGGATTCGTCGGCTAGAGAGAGAGAGGGCGAGCTCCTTCTATGCTGGTTTCCAACGCTTGTTAAATTTCCCACAATGCATTTTGTCCATCGTTTGAATCATACTCGATTTGTCGGCTTGCCTTTATTTGCTTCGAGTTTTTTTTAAGTACCCCGCCCCCCCCCCCCCAAAAAAAAAAAAAAAAAAGTATGCTTAGTTATGAGAAAACCAGTACAGTTAGGATCTCGACTTCACTTTACGTACAATGTAATGATTAAATCCGAAGGTCTTCTCTTATATTCGGAAAATTAGCACTGTTTTTGCCTAAAATAAAGAAAGCCTAAATTGGCCGCTTTCAAATTAGGCTTACATGTAAATATCAAGACCTTGCGTCCCTTACTCATAGAGCGATCCAGACGACAAAATGTTGTACTTTTCACATTGTAATTACTTACAGACGACAAATTTTAATGTGACTCAAGTGGTAGAGATTGTTTTTGAAATTTTGGAAAAAATGTTGGTAGAGAAGGAGAATAAAAGTTAACCCGTTACCACACAATCCCTACTTTGGACGACACTGAGAAAGAAGCGTTTAGAAAACACTGTGGGAAAAGGAGAAAATGCTGGTAACCAGCATTTTCTCCTTTTCCCACAATGTATTCTATCCTTCACAAAGCGAATTTCAAATTTTCAGTCACTTTTATTTTGTAGTCTGCAAATGCTTTTGATTTAAGACGAGGTTGAGTAACGGATTTACTTTTTAAATTCTTTACCAAAGTACAGAATCCTAGACGAAAGCGTTTGCATATACGGCAATATAAACGTGACTCCAAAATTGAAACTTGACTTTGGAAGAATAGGAAACATTGTGGGAAACGAGGAAATTTTCTTTTCAGCAATTTCTCCTTTTTCCATAGTGTTTCTTAAGGCTTCTTCCTTGTGTCGTTAAAGCCAGGGGTTGTTTGGTAAAGGGTTCACCAAACGACAAAGGTTTCTAACAGACTAAATATGGAAACATATGCAGACGTCAAAATTAAATGTAACTCAAATGTTGATATATGTTCTTGATAGGGGAAAATTGTGGGACAAGGAGAAAATGCTGGTTACCAGCATTTTCTCCTTTTCCCACAATGTTTTCATATGCCTTCTTTTTTAGGGCCATTAAAAGGTGGGATTGTTTGATAAAAGGTTGAAAGCAAATACTAGAGAAAATCTGAAGATCCACTTCAGATGTTTATATAGACAAATAGTTATTCTTAATTTCGTCTTTTGTTGACCGATCACCTCCTATTGGACGACCTTTTTCGTCTCGTTAAAGACTGCCTACAAAAACATAGTGGCAGAAGAAAAATATGTCTTGCTGAAGAGCACTTCCTCCCTTGGTCACAATTTTTTCACGTGGATTTCTAAATGAAATCGTTTATCAATTTGTATTAATCGGCTGTATTTTACAGTCATGTTCATTAACCCTTTGCCACACAATACCGAGTTTTAATAAGTCTGATGAAAAAGGCTTTTGAAAACATTGAAACTTTTGAAAACTTGTGTGTGTGTGGGGGGGGGGGAAGGTGAAAATGCTGTTAGGCAGCATTTTGTACTATTTCCACAATGTTCTCAACTCTTCCAAAAAATAAATTTCATGCTTTTCAAACATTTATTTAGACGTCTACGAATGCTTCTAGTATTGAGTAATCTAAAATTTTGTCGTTTGATAATGTTAAAATCATCTTGTATAGATTTGTTACTTTTTTCAGTCAGTGGAGGTTTAAATAGCTTTACGGAAGGCAGATATCAAGTTCAAACTAAACAGGGCATTTATCGATAGGTTACACTGCTTTCAACATTATTTAAGTTTTACCATGGCGACAACTCTGTATTCTTGTTCGTACAAGGTTGAAAGTATCTCACCAAAGGACGCTCCCAGGAAAAATCCGTTGACTATTGAAAGGATGGAACCTGGGACTTTCAGATGTCGAATCGTAAACTTTTACTATTGAGCCACACAGTGGCCCAGGAACGATAGACACTAGTTAAAGAAATACTATTGAAAGTCAAAACTATCCGGTTCTCAGAGATACCCTGGACAAGAGCAACCGTTAGTTGTAGTCATTTGAATATTATTTCTACATAGGATTTTTTTTTTACTCTTATTACCCTCTCCATACCTTAATTTCCGAATATAAAATATGTCAATGTCTTTCGCCCGCGTGGTCTCTGATAAAATGTATCCGTCTACGTTACAGCAGGTGGCCAGTTCGAAACGTGGGATTGTGGTCTCATATAGCCAACATTTAATCGTGTCTTTACCAGGTGACAAAATTGTATACAGTATTCCCAAAAATTGAATGCATACAAATGAAATGCTGCTCAAATTATGCATCTTTTCTGCGAGAAACTCGGAAACAATAGGAGAAAACGAGGGAATGCTGGTTCCCAGGATTTCATTATTTGTTTCTTTATTGTTTCATTATTCATTAGTGTTTTTTAAACTTTCTTCCTCTACGTCTCGAAATGAGTGTGTATCGTTTATACCACAGGCGCTTGGGTTTACTTTTTCTTTTTTCATTTTTGACAAAGTTTGCCATCTATAACCATACTAATATGAGCATATATACATTTATGCAAAAAGGAAGCATCTGCTAAAAGTTTTGACCCAGGTCAGCATGCACAATCCATGTAGGCTGACCTGAGTCGAAAATTTACTCCACCGTGAACTGGAATTGGTCAGTATTACTATTGTAGCAGCTCGTTGCTCTTTCAAAAGCTTGTTGCTAACTCTGTTCAACTGACCGAATCCTTTGTACCAGATCAAAGCTAGTTTACTACTGAACAGGGAACGCTTTCTCTATTCCAGAAAAAATGAATAATGACAAATACTGGGGTTCGGCAAATAAATCACGTGACAGTTGGACACATTATCTTTTAATAAGCATTTGGTAAGCTTCTGGTGATCCGCTTTTCAAATTTCTCAACTGTACCACAGTGAGTGATATACAAATCATGCCTTATATTTCTTCACCAGAAATAAATGGAAGGTATTTGTTTTCGCATTTCTCATTAACACCGTCGGTAATATTTTTCCGAGTGCCTGCGCAGCTCGTGAAAATATTACCGATGATGTTCATTTGATGAAATAAATTTTTATCTTTAGCCTAAAAAAAAAAAATTTATTTCATGCTTTTAACCCTTTCTGGGAGGAACTTTATCAAAATCCAGTACAGTTCATTTCAGTTATTCCCCATCCGCATAACAACGCAAATTACAATACGTGTATTACGCCAAGCCCGAGAAATGTAAGTAAGTGACGCCATCTTCCCATCTGGTTGTGAGTCACGCGCATTTTACCTAGGTAACTGGAATGTAAAGATCTGCGTTTTCACTAGGTGTAACCATGAAATATAAAAAAAAATGTTTTACCGATATTTCTCAATAACCTATGGGAAGAACATGGAACTAAATGCGTTACTGTTGGTAGAATAAGAAGACATTACACACGCACACAAAGACTTCACAAGTCACAACTTTCAATCAAACTAATTGCTAACGTATTTTTTCAATTTCATTGACAGCTCTCACCGATGGATTGGTGGACATAGATAAATAAACTGTAATTGTTGTTGTCATTTATCGCCATTTTTTTTAAAAAATCATATAACTAAAAAGAATTTAAGATGTAGCCACCTTATAACATATAAGCTGTGACGAATGATACGCATGTAATAGGTGACAGAGGGCAAAATTTTGGAGTAAACCATATTGAAAATATCTGCAGCCATGAAGATTCCTGTCTCTGAAGTAGTAGAAACATGGCGGGAAAAGAAGAATATGCTGGTTAAGAGCATTTTCTCCTTTTCCAGCCTTTTCAAAGACCACGTCACTAACATCGGGGTTGTGCGGTAAAGAATTAATAAAAAAAAAACAAGTGCCTGTGGTTTAGACTGTATATATCCACATATTTATAATTTCTACATGAACATTGTGTAAATAATATAAACCGAAGCCTTGACTTCATACGGAGCGAGGCTGATAAAATATAGATTCAAGTGCATCCCACAATTTTTCTTGCCTAAACAGATTATAACTGTTAAAACAAATAAAACCACCAGTAAGCAACAAACAAATAAAGTAAAATGGCCATGGGAAATTTAGAAAAAAACATCATTACCAAAGCTGAGTGATTGAACGGCGTTTTACAGAGCTTTCAGTATTATTCTAGTCATATCACGCCAACAGCTGACATATTCATATATGCCTTTGATTTCATCTGTACTAAGCTTAGGCTCTGAGAGTTTCTTACACAAATACATTCTTACGAAAAAAAAAAAACAGCCCTTTCAGGTAAGGATCGATCACAGGCCCTTCGGGTTTCGATCCGAAACTTTCAGCACCGAGTAACGCTCGAGCCCTTTTTACAAAATATTTTTTCTCTATGAAATGTTTTGCTATCTAGAATAAACAGCATACGTTTCACTTAACCCCGCACCGAAGAATTCCGGATTTCTGCGCTCCTGAGTAAGAAACTCGAGGAACTCTACTTTATTTGTATTTATTTTTAGAATTATCGTCTGCACTAAATTCAAATTAAGAAGAGATGGGAATTTTTCGCTTGGTAAATGATTAACATGGATAAAAGTTTTTCAGTATTATTTCTGTTTTCAGGATTTTTTAGGCCATCAAAGAGCAAAAGTTTCTTCATTTCCCTGACTGAAACCGCCGTTTTTCTAGCAGCAAGTTAATTGAAAGAGTAGAGAAGTTCTTACCCTTACGAATGACAGCAGAGTCTGAAAATCCATCAGTGTATAAATACAGTTTTTCCTTTGTAGACTATCCGTAGATATTTAATTTTGATTCTTTCCATGATATCTATAAACACGACATTATCGTGGACTTTTGAAATCTAAAATGGTTGAAATCTGTGACAGAAATATGTTCAAGGACCGATTTGGAAAGTTTCATTCCAAGTTCCTTAGGCTAGCCATGCGACTGAACAATTTGTCTCAAATTCGTATCGATTTTCGACAATGAAACTCTCTCCCCTTTTCTCCCCGCACATATCGATATAATAAAAACCCAAACAAAACTTTTCTGTTTCCAGAGTACGAAGCTACTCGAGGGCGAATATCACATCTTGGAGACGGGGTAACGCAGCGTTGTTCGGGTTTCACTTTTCGGGAATGTTTGTCTAACTGATCACTACATGTGGGTTATTTTTCCCTTCACCAATCAATTCCGTATTTATACGATGTTTCTGGAAATAGTGTGGGAAAAGGAGAAATGCTGATTACAGCATTTTCTCATTTTCCCACAAAGATTTCTACCCATTCAAAGATTATTCCTTTCGTTTGAGTTGCATTAAATTTGTCGTCTGCAAATGCTTTCAATTTGGACCGGTCTGAGTTGATGTCGTCTTGAAAAGGGTTACATTAACTGGTTATGATGTTTTGGCTTCAATGGAATGTCCATACGGGAAGGAAGTATAATCGATCTTTGAGTACTTTTCATTCAGGATGATATTTTTCTGTGTCGATTTGTTTGTTATTGTCTATTTTTAGATCATCCCCAATGCTTCCCAGAGCATGTGTGTTGTTTTGAATATCACGGTGAATGATTTCCGGTTTTGTGTCAATGAAAGAAATAACGCCATGATCTAGTTTGTGTTATAACCCTAACGAAACCTTTTTGTTAAAACTCAGGGATGATGCAACTTGAAAACACCCTGTTAACCCTTTCCCAAACAAGCCCTGGTTTTTACGTGTCTGTAGTAAAAGTCTTTTGAAAACACTGTGGGAAAAGGAGAAATTGCTCGTCACGAGCAATTTCTCCTTTTCCCACAGTGTTTTCTACCCTTTTTGAGAACTTTCTGCCATTTTCTCTAAATCTAAAATTGTCGTCTGCAAACTCTTTTGGTTTGGAAGGGTCCAAAATTCATCGCTTGGGAAAGGGTTGACCTTTAGTCTACTATGGGCGACTCACTGATCTTTTTCGAACAGTTCAGATCAAAATCAGGATTCACAGAACGTGCAGCCTGATTTTCAGTTTACATGGACCGATATAAGGGGATATTTTTTCTCCAAAAAATATGTGTCAAATAACCTTGTCGAGTTTTTACCATCAGCTTGAAAGTTTTGTTTGAATTATTCTAAAGGGTTAAAAAGTTACTTGTTCACGTTACCAGTATTTTCTTCTTTCCTCTATTATGTTGTCCTTTCTTTAAAAAACGAATCCAATAACCTGGGCAACAATGACTGTCGTCTGCAAATCGTTTGTTTATTTTAAAAACCTGTTAACTACAGCTTGTTACTGACTGTGGTTACGATGTTTTTGAAGTAAACCGACGAAATACTGTCAATTTTAACAAGCCTGGGCTCGTATTCTCCAACCATTCTTAAGAACGTTCCTTGTCTTTTTCTCCATTTTTCAACATTTGTAAGTAACACAACTTCTGATTGGCTAAACCATTCGGTTTAGCCAATCAGAAGTTGTGTTACTTACAAATTTAGAAAACCTTGGAGAATAAGATTGAGAACATTCTCAAGAATGGTTGATTAATACGGGCCCTGGACTTTTAATGAATTGAATGCAGAAAACCTAAAGTTGGATAGTTGGACATCTGTTTAGCTTGGCTGTTTTCGAAGAAAACGTTGAAGAATGGTCGTAGCTCTGGCGCCGTCATTTGCGTTATCGTAGTCTACGTCACCGTGCGAAAGAAATTGAAATTGTGACCCGTCACGCAAAAAGGGACACTCTGGGAACTGCGACCAAGGTCGACACTTGTCGCTTTTACGATATTTTCTGTATGAAATGTGGTCATTCTACCTTACTATACCATAATTTTTGTCCATTGTCTTCTAACCTTTTTGTTAAGGGTCGTTAAAACCCGGGATTGGTTGTTAGGGAAACAATAAAGATTGTATTTACTTATGTGTTTCAAAATACTAGTAATAGTTTCGAAATTTTATTAGTACACCAAATTTTAGTTTGCCGTGACGAAGTCATTGCAGAACTATTTGAATGGAGTACGGGTTCGGCGGTCGTACTGGTTTTCCGCCAAATAAGCAGGGTTTATCAGAGAATCAACACAAATTGTAAAATTGTATGAACGTTACTCGTAAAGAAAGGTGATACATGTTTATAATACTACTTGCAGTTTTCTAAAAAAAAATCCCATCGGCATATTTACCGTAGTGAAGCTAAAGGGTTAAATTTCTCTAAAATATATAGCAAAGATATCTCATTCCACATGTGTGAGTGAGTATAATTTATATATTACTTAAATGAAGTTTGTTCAAGTATTTGAAAGGCAGATTTGATACAACTTGCATAAATATTAATACTGCGGTGTCAGATTTTTTATATTTGAATAAAATCATTGAGTGTTTGAAGACTTATGTAAACTTAATTCCAAAACTACTGGTAGCTTTATTTTTGGAAGCTTTTTTGAAATCGTTTTATAGGGTGAATGTTTTTAACAAATGTAATCCCAGGAGAGAAAACTGCTGAATTTTGAACGCCTGTCTGTTTGTCTGTCTGTTATATAGCGGCAACCATTGTACCTTTCCATACTTTCCATGACTCATTTTGTTGTTATACAAGATGTTTTGTTGATCCAGAATTATGTGATCACTGGCTTGGTACTTTGCTTCATGGGGATGCAATAAACCTTAATTTGAAATGGCAAAATTTATTCCTTGTGCATCAAGCCTATACAAGCCAAGCCCATTAGCTCAGTTAGTGAGGTACAGGACTTGAGACTCAAAGGTCGCTGGTTCGATTCCAGGCTCAGCCATTTTCTTTTTAAGGTAGTAGACCCGTAAGACTTCTAGTGCAACATGGGATAAAATTTCTTGATAGTTTATATATACGAATTTATACCGACCGGAAACTCCATTGATGTCTATCTTGCAATTATTTGTTGATACTTTTGTAAGTTACCGGAAAAGGGAGGTAATCATCATCTTCCTTTGAAATGAGATATAGTGGGTTTAGATTTATAAATGATAACTCTAAGGAGGAAAAAAAGGGAAAATGTGGCTCGGTTAACCCTTTCCCAAATGGCAAATTTTGGACCACACCAAATTCAAAGCATTTTGAAGATGACAAATCATTAGTTTCTAAAAAGATGATTTTTCTATATGATAGGGTAGAAAACATTGTGGGAAAAGGAGAAAATGCTGGTTACCAGCATTTTCTCCTTTTCCCACAATGTTTTCAAAAGGCTTCTATTCCAGACCCGTAAAAACCAGGGATTGTTTGGGAAAGGGTTAAAGTAGTGCAACAATACTCATTTTTGATCATAGCAAATTTTGTGGGATAATACTGTAGTGGAAAAAGCTGCTTTCTGGTACGGGTCGAATACCTTCAGGATTCGGTTGATAGTCGTTGCTACAGGATTCATATCATCTCTTATTGTTGATCATTGTTTAGTCAGTGTTTATTTTGAAAAGCAGATAGTGGCTTTCAATTTAAGACTAATTGTGCGAAATCTAATAAAACATATTAGAATACTCACTTAAGGTATGGATAAGTGAACTGATCCCACCGATCAACATGTTGCCGAAAAAATGTTAAAATGACATTAAAACCTAATAAACCTACTAGCTATATAATCGAACCACCTCTTCCATATATTTTTTAAGTTCATGTATGTTAAAAAAAAAGATCGTGTACACAATTTGATAACGCAAGACCTCCCGCCCAGTCTAGTGCGTAAGCTTTTTTGTTCTAAACTGGTTTGAACCAAGCCATGGGTACATGCTGGAGACACGGATCCGTTTGCCTCCTTCCCTAGTCTTTTCTTTTTGGATAGTTTAGTCTCGGATCAGACTTTCCAGAAGGTGCAGCCACATCTTGGCCCATTTTCCCATGTTTTATCGTTTCTTCTCTGACGTTGAAAATGCCTTTGAATGTCTGCGTCCGGGCAATTTTTAGTCTACTAAGTAAAGTCCAAACCGTATTTGGCAAGCTCAAATTGTTCTTGCTGAACTCTTTACCAAACGAAAACATTTTAGACAGGTCCAAATAAACGTAACTCAAAAACTGAAATTTGTTTCCCGCAGGGTAGAAAACGTTTCGGGAAAAGGAGAAAATGCTGGTTACCAGCATTTTCTCCTTTCCCACAATGGTTTCAAAAGACATCTAATTCAGGGTCGTAAAAGGCAGGAAATGCTTGGTAAAGGTTTAAAACAGGTACATTTTAAGATTTTTTGTTTTGATATGCCAGTAACATCAGACTATGATCCCGACCCCAATACCTGCGAAAGCAATATAAAATGCCGTTTCAGCCAAAACTTTGACCAGGGATTTTCGTTTTATGTCGACCCGTACGTTCAGATAGTGAAGGGACATTTTATACTACAATTTTATGGATATTTAAAGTACTTCTATCATATTAACAGAAAATATGTTAGCGATATTGATAAAAAAAACCACCAACAACATCAACAAAAAAAATCGTCAAAATAATTAAAAGAGTCCAAAATGGAAAGACATCTAGAAATGGCGCACCGAGCATATGTAATTTCTTAATTCCCTCTCTTTCCATTTTTTTTTTGTTTGTGTGATGATTTGTTCATTTATATTAATACTATTTATTGTAATAACGATAATAATAACAACGATAATAATAATAATGATAATAAAGAACAAGAAGCATTTGAGATAATTTTTTGTGCCATTCTGGAACTATAAGGAAAATATGGTCAGAAGAGGGAGGAATTGATGCTACAAGAAATCATGAGAACTCCTTTCTCAAAATGTTCTTAGAGACTGTTTGTGTAAATAATACACAATTTATTATTTGGGGTAATATTTCAAATGCAACATATCTGATAAGCGATCCGGCAAAGCAACGAATATACTGAAATATATAAGCAATTAAGAATATGTCTTTGATATATTGCAAATGATATAAAAACACCAATAAAGTCATAAAAACAGTGAAATGAAAGTATAGTGTTATTATAATTATGATGGTGTTTATACATAGGTTTTATATTTTTATGACTGATGGGATAATAAAGTGATATAATAAATGAAAATTAGTAAGTTGACCCTTTTTACCACCATAGACGAAACAAAAGGCTTTTTTGGTCGGCACATATCAAGATCAGACTGCACAGAACGTGAAATCTGATTTGTATCTATATCGTCAGAGGATCGTATTTTCAGCCGTAATTAAAATTGATTCCTATAATTAAAGCGGCTTCGGAACTTAGCTCTTTTAACTCGACTGTCATGGTATACGAATATAATAAAGTGATCTAATAAATGAAAATTAGTAATTTGACCTTTTTTACCTCCATAGACAAAACAATAGGCTTTTCTGACGGCACACATCAAGACCAGACTGCACAGAACGTGCAATCTGATGTTGTATCTATACTGGCTGCTTGTTTAGTCGAGCCTAGGAGATGTGAAATTCTTTCTAAATTTCAGAGGATCATATTTTCAGCCGTAATTAAAGTTAATTTCTATAATTAAAGCGGCTTCGGAACTTCGCACCTTTAACTCGACTGCCATGGTATACGAGTACTATTTCATGAACAATAAGCATTTTTGTGAAATGTCCATTTCTTTTTCTGTCCTTTTTATTTTTTTCAGCTTTTTATGGTTATTTAATGCCTTTTTTTTGTTTCTGTCTATTTACAATTCTTAAAAGCTTTAATGATGGTGATAAATAGTAATAATTTTATTTTTCCCGGCTCTTTTGGTTTTTGCCTACCACAACATTTTTTTACTTTAATTGATTTACAGCTCAATAACAATAATAATAATAATAATAATGATGATGATGGATTAGTTGAGGATTTGTACAAGTTCACAATTTCTTTCGAAAGCAAAGTTTAGGCATCATTCTACAAAGTTTTACATGTTTTTGCTCATGACATGTTTTACCGATGAAAATTAAATGGAGATTAAAGACGAGACTACACGTTTTGCGCCTTTTGATCTTGATCTATAATGGCCTCTAAAGCAACTTAAGTTACATCTTGCGTAATGATCATATGATTTGGGACATGTATTCATTAACCATTCAAAAATGGATAAATTTGTCTCAGTTCTGAATTTAGAATGTAATACTGTTTCTAATTGGCTAAACCAAAAAACTAAATTGTTTAGACAATCAGAAATATTGCATTACTTTGAAATTTCGAATTTGTTTTAGAAGCAACTAAGAAGCAATTCGGAATGACCTCTAGGTCCGTATTGGCCAACCTTTCTTAAGAACAATCTTCGTCTTGTTCTCCAAGATTTTTCTTAAGTTGAAAGTAACATAACCTCAGATTGGCTATAAGCTAATCAGAAGTTGCATACTTTCTAAAAAATTAAGGGCATGACTATGAATGTTCTTAAAAACGCTTAGTTGATACGAGAAGTGTGTACATTGTTGTCCATCAGGTTTGACACTGGGTGGAAATTAAAAAATAACACATTACCTGATTTCACACTTGACTTGTATTTCCGTTTATAATGTTGGTCCGAGTCCGGTGAACTGTCTGACGAGCCCCGGTCCGTATCTGGTAGGCTGCCTTCCCTACAGATACGTTTTGCCGGGTTGGACAATGGTCCGTGGTTGTCCAAGGGGTGCAGTGACATAGTCCCGAGCATTTTGTACAACAGTCGTTGTGATATTACACTGTGTAGTTATTGTTTATGCCTTCTTATACGATATCTCAATTAGTCAATCCTGTATTTATTCACCGAATTAGACTATCGGGGAGATTCTATGTCATTTTTTTCCGAAACTGAGTGTTCAAAAATGGCTGACGCCGTTTCATTCAAAATCGCATGTACACAAAATGAAAGTTCCATGCCGAATAAACAGTTTATCACGTGTGTTTGTAACTTCATAAAAGGCACAATTAACCTAATGTCATTTATTTAAAGTTTGTAAAGATTTAGAATATGAACAAATAACTGCAATAGTTTGTTCAGAATCACACTCACTACAATTCATACAAGAAGGAGATAGTTAGAATTTAAATTTGTCCAAAAATAGTAGTCACGGGTTAAATAAAAAATCCTGATATAATTTATGTTATAAATTACAGATTTTTTTGGGCAACGCAATGCACACGGGTTCAGTCTAGATTTAAGCCATACTCTGACGAAAAAGGGCTTAATGCATATCTATAATGCATAATACCAAGCAGGTCCTCATATAATTATAGATCCGTAAGGTCCAGTTTGTCTAACAAACGACTTGATAATGAGGTAAACTGATCTTCGGGCATGCAGAAAATTGACTAATAGCAAAAAGTATCGACCCAGGTCAGCCTGCGCGAACTGCGCAGGCTGACCTGGGTCGATACTTTTTGCATATGCATTAAGCCCCCCTTTTCGCAGAGCATGCGTCATTTTGTTTTAAAAGTAAATAAATGGGCTCTCTCACACGATGGGGGCTCTTCAAACATCTAATTTGAAGATTTACTCTAGATAAGCCCGTTTATATTTGTTCATTTTTTTTTTTCTTATTAAACAAACTATTTTGAAATATGACATGCCCATTGTCCGTCTGCCGAATTTAGAGAAAAGAGAGAAGTATATAGAGAAATAGATACTGTTACTATTTCTAGCAGTTTTTGAAGTGATTAGCTTAATTTAAGCCTTTCATTGCTATATATAAATATGATCCGTGCACTGGAAAAAGGGGCGATTTAATCCATCCTCGTAAATGCATTGTTCCATGCAATTCTGCACATGATTTTGGATCCATAAAATCCATTTCCCTAGCAACGGACCAAATCGTGAAGTACACTAGTCCCATGACATGCAGAAAATTGCTCAAAAGCAAGAAGTTTCGGCCCAGATCAGTCTTCGTGGACTGCGCAGGCTGATCTGAATCGATACTTTTTGGAGATGCATTTAGCCCTTTTCCACAGAGCATGGCTCATATAGACTCGACGTTCTTCGACGTGTTAAAAGTAAAAAAAAAATTATAGAACCTCAAAATGACGTTTATCTTATTACCTGGACTGAACAAGCGGACAGTATATATCTTTGATCAGTCTGATCTTGATCTGTACTTTCCGAAAATGCTTCTTTTCTTACCATCCATGGCATGGGTTAAATTTATTAATAAATATAACTTTAGATTTAGTTACGCTGTCAACGAAAAACACAGATGTATTCCAAATACACGATCATAATGTATTCCTCCGCCAAAATAAGTGCCGAACCCATACGAATATAACTCCATATACACCAAATTTTATAAGAAATACGTTTTCTTTTAAAACTTACAGTATTCTCTATTTAAAGTATTTACAAAAAATCAAAGCTCTCGCGACAAAAATAATTCAATCTGAGATTGAAAAATCTCGTTTGACAGACTCAAGTCACGTGACACTCCGTCAGGTAACATCTGAGATAAGGGACTACAATAACAATGTCATTTTCTTCGGGTTTTATCAGTAGGAAATCCGTCCAATCACAGCCCACTGTGGAGTTAAACCCTTTGAAACAGCAATCACAACTTAAGTTGATTTTGCAGACAGTATAGGTCCAACAGCAGACTGTGCAGGACGTTCAGACAGAACCTGTGTGATAATATTTTTGCTCGCCGACATTTATCAAAATGTTCTGACGAAAAAAGTGCAGGTGCATCCATTTATTTGGAACTCTATGTGTTAAAATCATTTAACAGACACCCCAAGTTCTTACGACCGCAAGAAGAAGGCTTCAGAAAATATCATTAGAAAAAAAAAGCTGGCCAACAGTTTTTAGTCCTATTTTCTCAACATTTTCAAACGTTTTAAAGGCACGTCTCATCCTGTGCGGCACATTTACCCAAATTAAATTTGTCGTTTTTTTTTCAATGTAAAACAATCTAAAATTTGACACCTGTTTATTTTCATGCAAATGACACAATTTTGGACTTGACTTATTCCAAAACATTTGCAAACGGCAATTTAAATCGGGCTCAAATGGTGTAAATTGGCTATGGAAGATTAGAAAATATTGTGGGAAAAGGAGAAAAATATTGGTTACCAGCGTTTTATCCTTTTTTCTACAATGTTTTCCAATGCCGTCTTCATCATAATCGTTAACACACGGCATGGTATGGTTAAGGGCTAAAGTGTCAAGCCCCCACTGAACCATGGTGGCTCATGGCCCCCAACTGTACTAGATGGCACATTAAACCTGGCTCAAATGTTCGGTGTTATCAATGTAGGACTAGAAAACATTGTGGGAAAAGGAGAAAATGCTGTCTACCAGCATTTTCTCCTTTTCCAACAATGTTTTCAAAAGCCTTCTTTCCCAGAGTCGTTAAAACTCGTCATTGTATGTGATTAAGGACCGAGGTGTCAAGCCCCAACTGGACCATGCTGGCTCAGCTTGCACCTCTCATGTCCTGTTATATAAAGGTTGTGACCTCGAATCTCTTAACTCGTTCACTTTTCTTTCCTTAAGTTCGATGAACTTCAAGATGGCTAGAATTATTTTACTCCTTTCGCTGAAAACAAACTTGTTCGTAAAAAATTGTACGAAAAAAAAAGCAGCCAGTAGTTAACTCAATGAATTCATGACTTGTACCCTGGTAGTCGTAAAAAGAGCTGATACTTTCTTGAAAATGGCGTTAACCCTTAACGAGACAATCCTATGTTTTACCGACCCCGAAGGAAATAGTTTTTAAAAGATTGGAAAAAAGAGATATTACTGGTGATCACCATTTTTCTCGTTTTCCTACATTCCACTCTATCAAAGACATATTCAGTCGTTTGGGTCAATTTTGGTAAGTGGACCGTAAAATGCTTTCGGTTTTGGTAGGCCTATAGAAGTCTAAAACTTTGTCGTCTAGTAGAAAAAAAAAACATCAAACAAACACGGCATGACGTTGAACTGCGACTCGTACTGAGTTGAACTTAAAAGCTTGATTTTTGATTGGATGAAATATTCTTTTTCAGCTTATCAGAGAAAAAAGTCTGGGATTTTTTTTTTTAAATTAGAATGATATTTAGCAGAGTTGTTGAAAATGTAACCGGTCAATAATTGCTCGCCTGAATTTCGACTCACAACCCCTGGTTAATAACTGCCTGAAGTAAAATCTAAATCGGAGGAATGATACACAATGAAATGAATAAACTGTATTTGGAAATTATCTGAGTACTTACGCATTCATAAGACAATTATCTCTGTTATTTCATAGGTAAAATATGATCGAGTAGCACTATATGATACTAAGTCAAGACAGCATACTGTGTGTGTTTGATTTTGGAGTGAAATGTCAGTTCTCTAAATGAAAGTTGTTAGTGCACATTAGAGCTGCGGACTGCGCAAGTTCAACGGCAAATGTGTTTAATTCTTTACCAAACGACAATATTTCAGGATTGTCTAAAGCGAAAGCATTTGCAGACGACAAAATAAAAGTGACTGAAAATTTGAAATTTGTTTTGTGAAAGGTAGAAAACATTGTGGGAAAAGGAGAAAAATAATGGTTACCAGCATTTTCTCCTTTTCCCACAATGTTTTCTAAAGGCTTTTTTTTCTTCAAGGGCGTCAAAACTCGGGATTGTGTGGTAAAGAGTTAAGTTCACTGTTTCACTGAGATTGGTTCATATGTTTTGACACAGCTTACCCAAGCTTATATCAGCATTTTAAATACAATCTCAATGAGCACCTGAATGTATGAACCCTACTGTAGTGCATTTAACCCTTGAAAATGTAGGATTGTTTGGTAAAGGTTTAAAACATTTGGAGGGAGGCATTTGAAAATATTCTGGAAAAAGGAGAAAATGCTGGTAATCAACACTTTATCCTTTTCCCAAAATGTTTTGTACACTTTCCAAAATAAAACGCACCATTTGAATTACATTTCACTTGTCGTCTGCAAATCTTGACATTTGTAAAATTGTTTCGTCTTGGTAAAGCATTAGAAATTTAGCAAACAAATATTTACATTTCATGTCGGGTGCAAAAAAAAAGTATACATTATGTATTAGATAGTGATTTCTTGGAAAATATCTTACTTCCTCTCCTGTCGTTCGAGACTATAGATTTATTCTGCATAAAACAAGATCAGCCTGCATATTCGTACAGTCTGATCTTACTCCACACTTTCCACCACTATTTCAGGAGCTCCAAAAAAGAAGGGGTGATGGTATTCCAAATCGTTTATTTGTCTTCCAAGCCATATGTTATGGGTACTCATTAGAATCGTCTCAATGAGACGATTCTAATGAGTACCCATAACATAGGATTTAGTGGAGGGTGATTAATATTTTCAATTTCGAGATCAAAATCACACCCACTATCTGGAACTCTGAAGTATATATTTTTTTTAAAGTTTAGTTATGAATATTCGGTAAGATTGGGGAAAATAATATGTCAACCTGTGACCGGTGTTTTACCAATATGTAACTAGTTTTGTCCGTAGTGCAGACAAAGATCAGCCTGTGAATAGGTGCAATCTGATCTCCACCGACAGTTTTCCACACACCATAATGCTTTCAAGCTTAAACATTGTCTCTTTAAATATTTTACGGAATGAATTCAATGGTCCTTATAACAGTGGATCAGTAGAGGGTCTACATCTGAAAGCGTGTATCAGTCTTACTGTAATGGGAAAGAAGCCGCGATTTTGAAGGTGACAGATAATCCCTGGCTTTGTTTTACGAAGATTACAAGAAATTATATTGCAATTTACGTATCGGGCTCTGGACCCGGCTTTACGGTATCGTATCGCATCGCCAGATATAACAGCTAATGCGAAGCCGGGTACAAAATTGTACGCTCTCTTATCGCAAGGGAGATAAGCGATGATCCGTGTAGATTTCAGTGTGATGACACTGTATATACAGTCATGTCACTTTTAAGCCATTGTCTTACCTTATTTGGCTAACCCCTTTCTTTCATGCACACGCTTTTCGAATTCTGACGGCTTTGCCTCCGTAGTTTAAGTACTCCGAAACATGGTGACAAATGGACAAGATACATGTAACAAGCAATATTTTTACTTGTTCCTCAATGTTTATCCCTTCACATGATTTTAGCCAATCTATAGCATCCAGGCCTTAAGTTAACTCTGCGATGCATTGCACTGATCAAGCAATCACATAATTTTTTTATCCATCATAGCCATTTTTTCAATCACTGATTGAATCATGAAGTAGACTGGCCCTTGGCCGCACAGAAAATTGAACAAAAGCGAAAAGTATCGACCCAGGTCAGCCTACGCAGCAGGCTGACCTGAGGCGACACTTGTCGTAAATGTGTTAAACCCCCTTTTTCAACGCAGATGAGCATGGATCATTTATTTATTTCCTTTGACTCTTGATTCCCTTTTCTTCAGATACCGTTAGTTGTCTACCAGGTGGGTGATTCGTTATTTTTTTACAATAATTTTAATTTTTGCTTATAGACGTACTTTGTTGAATTATTACATTACGGATCCAATATTCTGCAAAAGCCATTAGCTTTTTCATCAGGGAACAGAAGAAGAGGGTGGTGGGCATAACCTGTAACAATGTTTGAGAATTTAGTCCCCAGTCCGACTAAACGTTTTATCCTGTTTGATCTGAATCTTAAACTGTCTGCAAAAGCAACTGGTATTTCGATGGTAAAGTTAAAATTGCCTGGGCTATGAAAGTTACATGGTGAGGTAATGGATTGCAGAGTGAGAGGATAATTTTTGTGTCAACAAAGAGGATTTAAACGAATTTAGACAGCTTTGTTATGTATGCTTGCGATACTTTACTGTTGTTGGTTTGGAATTTGTAAAGAAAGAAAGAAATGTTTTTCCACGATTTTTTTCTACATTATTTCCTCGTTAATATATTCAAAAAGTGTGATTGAAAATATGTCAAAACATAGTATCCATTCATCCATCCATCCATCCATCCATCCATCCATCCATCCATCCATCCAACTATCGATCTATCCATCTATCGATCTATCTATCCATCTATCGATCCATCCATCCATCCATCCATCCATCCATCCATCTATGAATCATTCTATCTATCTATCTATCTATCTATCCATCTATCTATCTATCTATCTATCTATCCATCTATCAATCCATCTATCCACTATTGATCTATCCATCCATCCATCTATCGATCTATCTATCCATCCCTCCATCCCTCCATCCATCCATCTATCAATCTATGAATCATTCCATCTATCTATCTATCTATCTATCTATCTATCTATCTATCTATCTATCCATCTATCTATCGATCTATCCATCTATCTATCTATCTATCTATCCACTATTGATATATCCATCCATCCATCTATCGATCTATCTATCCATTCATTGATCTATTGTTCCATCCATCTATCCATTCATCCATCTATTGATCCATTCATCCATTCATCCGTCTATCCATCCATTTATCGATCTATCCATCCACCTATCCATCCATCTATCGATCTATCCATCCACCTATCCATCCATCTCTCGATCTATCCATCTAACCGTCGATCTTTCCATCCATCTC